>MJGA01000003.1:1248794-2497588 GCA_001910725.1 Phanerodontia chrysosporium
CTCCCGAGCGAGCTCGGCTTCCTGCGCTTCCTTAAGGAGGCCAAGGTTCCCCTGAACGAATTCAGCTTCCCGGCAGACAAGATCGCGAACGTGCAGTCACAGCTTGAGAAGCTTCTCCAGAAGAACTACTTCCTGCACCAGTCTGCCAAGGATGGCTTCCGGTCATACCTCCAGGCTTACGCCTCGTACTCACTCAAGAAGATCTTTGACGTCAACCAGCTGACCTCGCCAAGGTCGGCAAAGCGTTTGGCTTCGCTGTTCCCCAAGAGTGAACGTCAACATTGGTGGCGGCACTGGCGGTGCCGGACGGTCTGGCAAGAAGAGACGGAGAGACGATGATGACGAGGAGGTCGAGGAAAAGTGGGAGGAGATCGACGCGAAGGACAAGGAAGAGGCCGACTTGGAGGAGGAAGAGGAAGAGTCGAGAAAGTCAGTGAGGAAGACCTCGAAGGGCAGACGACAGGAGACACTAGGCAAGCGAGCAGTGGAGAAGGAGGTGTACAAGAAAGGGCTTGAGCGGAAAAAGATGAAGGCCGAGGGCAGTGCGCAGTGGAGTCGATAGTCTCTGTTCATTGCGCTGGTGTTGTACTGGGATCTTTTTCGCTGATTTTACTGTAATTTTACGTGAACTGCGAGTGCTGGACGCGTGAGTGGCGGCGAGTCTCGAGACAATCACGGGCCACGTGCGGGCAACGCGGTGGGTCGGTCACGCCCTGCCCTAAATCGGAACATGCGTACGTCACACCAGAAGCGTGGGCATCAACCCAGGCAAGGGCTCCCTGTGGCTCACGAAAAACAGTCCCGCACCTCTCCCTTCGACACTCCGAAACACACATCTCCAGCACACCCATGGCGACGACGCAGGTCAGCACCGTCCCCTCGACACTCTACTGCCGTTCTGTGCACCCGCGGAGGCACCAAGGCTGACCGGCTTCTATACAGCACTATCTCTGGGCTGGAGGACACTTCATCCTCCTCATATCGTCCTTCCGCTACCTGCTTTCCTGGCTTTTGTTGAGGAGCCCGTCGCCCTGGTGGTACAAGGGTGCGTGTAGAGTGCCCTCCTACCTCCTTGCCTGTCCTCAACAGCCGGTGTTGCCACGTTGCAGCCAGCTTCTTTGGTGCGCTCCTCAGCTATGCCATCGTGTGCCAGTGAGTCTCGGTAGCCTCGTCACGTCTATACGCGTTGTCTTATCCCTTTTTACCTTTAGCAAGTCCCTCGGAGTGCGTCGCTGGTCTTTTAAACTCTGAACGCAGCGAGTGTTGACCTCCATATTTAGAGCCCGCAACCCAACGCCGCCTGGGTCAAGAGGGCGCTCCTTGACGAAGTGCGTATTGCATCGATGTCTCCCATTTCACATGTTCAACTCTCTCGCTAGAATGTCCAATATCTGCTGGCCGCGTTCTTCTGGTGGACCTCCAAGCCGATAGCTTGTAAGCGTTAGCACAGCCCCCTCCCTTAGACCTGCTGAACGAGAGTTGCTGTAGTCGCCTTGCTGCCATACGCCATTTTCTCGCTCTTCCATGCCCTGACATTCACGCGCACGACACTGATGCCCCAATTCCTCCCGCCCGGTCCCCCGTCCGCCAGCGGTGGCCAGCCGACTCCTCATCCTCTTGCCAAGAAGCTGCAGCTCTGGGTTAAGGGTGCGTCTGAACGCGTTTATGTTTCTGGAGGTTTGCTGACGTGTCCGCAGCTAACTACGATACCGCGATGAAGGCTGTCGCGTTTATCGAACTTGTTATCATGGCTCGCGTTCTCCTGGGCGCCCTCACTTTCCGCAACTCCCTCTTGACTCCCATTTTCTACGCGCATTTCCTCCGTCAACGCTACTATCAGTCTGCGTTCACCCGCAACGCAGTCAATGTCGTCAACCAGCGCGTCGAGGGCTATGTGCGCCAGCCGGGCACTCCCCCTGTTGCCGCTCAAGTCTGGGATACGTTCAAGATGGTCCTCTCGCGCTGGGCTGGAAGCACGCTCGCTCCCCAGCCTGCTGCGGGCGCCCGTGCGCAGTAAATATGACCGGAGCCTGCCAGCGTGGGGTCGGTGCCGTGTCCTCCCTAATCCGAAACTGTCGTCATTTGTTGTGGACAGGAAGCCTTGTGGGTGTTGGTCATGTTGTCTACAATGAATATTTGCTTCGCTGTGGTTATAGAGCTTTTGTTGACGTCACGCATCTGCGAGCGCCGTGGTGCGGATATGCCTCCGCTTCGACATGCTTTATAGGAGGTGCGTGCAGAAAGTGGTGCTGTCTAACTCACTCCTTGAACTGCCATCATGACTGCCTCCATCACTGCCGCACTCTCGACTTTTGGGCAGGCCGTGTCTAACGTCACGCTCGCCGTTTTCAATGCAGCCTTTGCTGTATTCCAAGCAATTGTAGCGTTATTCTCCGAGATCGCAACTGGGACGTTGCAAATCGCCCAGGCTGTCGTGAAGCTCGCAACGGATCTCGTTCAAGACACTCTAGGCTTCATTTTGGTGAGCCACACCCTTGGGGAGTATTACGCCTCAGTCCTCAATCCTGGCAGCAAACTTTTTCCTCATACTCGTCGTCGGAGGCGTATACTACTGGTACACTAGCACGCAAGGGGAAAGAGGACGGGCAAGCGAAAGGTGTAGGGGGAGCTCGAGATTTCTTCCAATACAATATGTAGTGGGCGCTTGTTGTTGCGGAACCAAACAAGGATCAACAGAGCGGGCTGGCTGGCGCCTGAGAGTTGTGAAAACATGCGACTGTGAAGAGCAGCTTGAGTTCGTCCACGGCCCTTGAGGATCACTTGCATGTCTAGGATCCCTGTGCCGTCCCACTCCGCCTCTTATAATCGCAGCTCAGGCGCATCGGAGCGTTCTCATTCTCCTCTCCCGTTCCCTGACCGTGCTAGCTCGCCTCTACCACCTTCGCGCTTCAGCGGACACTCATCTGCCACCATGTCCACCATCTCTGGCTCAGCGGCTGACACGAGGAGAAAGCAGTCCCGGAAGGACGAGGTGAGTGTTGCGTGTCCTCTGCACCCTTCGGGATATGGCGTGGGAGCATGCTCGGAGGGAACCGTCCGTATACGTACGAGCCCTGTTGTCACAGCGCGCGGACTACACGTGTTAGCCCTTTGTCGCCCGCTGAATGTCCAACCTCTGCGTGCAGCACCAAGGTGGTATGCTCGAACACGCCTGACATGTCTGTCCCGCGCACGCACTCTACACCCTCCAGTATCATCCCGAAACGCCGTATTGCATCGCGTAATGTGAGCGTCGTTGACCCGGACAATCCCACACAGGCTATTCGCAAGAAGATCGAGTCCGAGCTCTCCCGCAAGCGCACCATCTCAACCACCCACCAGCAGAGCCGTGGGAGCAAGCGCAGAGAGAAGGCCAATGTCCAGAAGGGCACCGTCGCCGCGCTCAAGCCCAGCCCTGCGCTGACCGTTCCAGAAAGCATCACCGTGTCGGAGGCCAGTCAGCTCTGTGCTGCAAAGCGGACTGACTGTGTCCTCGTCGTGGATGATGACGAAGGCCTCAGCGGTATCTTCACCGCGAAGGACCTCGCATACCGTGTACGTTCCTCACCTAACGCATAGTGTTCATGTCATGTTCAACATTGACTTTCCGTAGGTCACTGCAGAGGGTTTGGATCCTCACACCACTCCCGTCAGTGCAATCATGACGCGTAATCCGATGGTTACTCGCGACACTACGAGTGCGACTGAAGCTTTGGAGCTCATGGTGACCCGTCACTTCAGGCACTTGGTGAGTTTCACATGTCCGCACAGTAGTGGCCTTCCTCAACATTCTATAGCCCGTTTGCAATGAAGAAGGAAATGTCGTTGGTCTCCTCGATATCACCAAGGTCTTCCATGAAGCTCTGGACAAGGTTGAGCGTAGCTCGTCCGCATCCGAGAAGCTTTACAATGCCCTTGCCGGTGTCCAATCCGAACTTGGAACGGGTTTGGCTGCGAACCCACAAGCGGCGCGATGCTCTCCTACGTCGAGGCTCTTCGTGAGAAGACTGCTCTCCCGGACCTCACCACCGTCATGGATTCGCGGACGGAGCCTGCCACTGTCGGGCCAAAGACTACCGTCAAGGAAGTTGCGAAGATCATGAAGGAGAGGCGTACGACGGCTGTTTGTGTCATGGAGTCGCCCAGCACTACCATGGGCGGCGCAGCCACTGCTCCACGCATTGCCGGTATCTTCACAAGTAAGGATGTTGTCCTGCGGGTTATCGCAGCTGGTCTGGATGCAAGTCGCTGCAGTGTCGTGCGGGTCATGACACCACATCCCGATACCGCACCTCCGACCATGACCGTTCACGATGCACTGAAGAAGATGCACAGTGAGTACGTGTGTATATCGTGGAGAACTGTACTGACTGTAGTCTACCAGACGGTCACTACCTCAACTTGCCTGTTGTCGAGACCGACGGCCGCCTGATTGCCATCGTCGACGTACTGAAGTTGACCTACGCTACCCTCGAGCAGATGAACGCTATGAGTACCGAGGCTGCCGGCGGCGCTGAGCCTGAAGGCGGTCCGATGTGGGGCCGCTTCTTTGAGTCTCTCGGTCACGACGACACGGAGTCAGTCATGTCTGGTTCGGCTGTCCACACCGAGCACTCGCGCAATTTGTCTCGGAGCATGTCCCATATCATCCAGTCTCCCCACTCCGAACTGCACCCCAACGACTCTGCGTCGGTCATTGACGAGGATGATGGCTCGGTTCTCGATGCCTACTCACGGAGGAGAGGCGACCAACCCTCCATCGTCGGTGCAAGCTCGATCGCTCCCGATGATGGAACCTACGTCTTCAAGTTCCGCACACCGAGTGGCCGCACCCACCGTTTCCAGGCTCGACACGACGATGTCGAGGTCCTGAGGGAAATCGTGGCCGGCAAGCTCGCCACAGACCCCTTCTTCACGCAGTACAAGGTCGAGAACGAGGGCGACGCGCCTCCGGACCCCACCGACTTCCAACTGTCTTACACGGATGCCGACGGTGACATTGTTCTCGTGACATCTGACTCAGATGTTACCGACGCTGTCAAGATCGCTCGCAGCGCCGGCGAGGACCGTGTCGTGCTGTTCGTCCAGGGCGGCAAAGGCTGGGAGAATGTCACTGCTGAGAAGGGGGCGAAGCAGGCCGAGCAGGTTGCTCTGGCTGCCAAAGAGGAGGTCAAGGCGATTGAGAAGGAAGTGACGCCTGTGCCCACCCCGCCGGTCGAACACCACTACGCACCGCCGCAGCCGGTGCACGTCCCGGAGGAAAAGATCATGGGCATTCCCAAGGACCTACTCCTGCCTGCGAGCATAGGTGCTTTGGCTGTGGTTATCCTTGGTGTCTTCACTATGTCCAGGCTGTCGCGGTAGAGAGAATCTGGAGGATACCCACGCGCCTTTTCTCGCAGCGTAATTTGCTCGTATTCGAGCTGTCTTGTTGCCTTAATGCATTGGTTTCACTACTCTCCTTGATGATGTTGACTTGGTCCGTGGCCTTTACGACTCGATTCCTCACGACCCATAGACGTACGTTGGATGTATGCCAGTTCCTGCCTGCAAGTAGATGTCTTCACGCGAATTTCAGACCAGTTGTTAGATCTCGATATACATGAGCGTTTCGGTTCACGTGTCGGGTCATCAAGCCGCCGGAAGCAGATCGAGGTTTATGGTCACGGCATGGCTCACTCCAGGTCGTCCGTGCGTTACAACGACTGAGTGCGGGCTGGCTGTCCTTCTTCACTAGTCCGCCGCCACTTTGCTGAGGGGCGCAGCACATATCAAGCGGCGAAGGGCCGTCGCACGCTGCGCATGGCACCCAAGAAGGAGAGGGATGAGGCCTTGAATGAGTTCGTGAGTACTCATACAGGGTTGGCTCTCGGTCACGGTGCTCACAGACACGCAGAGCAATAGGATCTTCTCCGCCATGCTGGAGGAGCTTCTCATGGACGTCGTGCTGCAGTCGCATCAGGAGATTGCGCGGTCCAAGTCCGTGTGCGAGATATGCCATACGCGGTGCGTCTTTGCCTCTCGCTCATCCATCCCAAGCCTGATCTCGTGTATGCCGTTCAGATGCAACGCTGGTGAGAGAACTAGTAGATGCAATATGCAAGTTTGTGACGTGAACTGGTACAGTGCATATTCCAGGTCCGTCAAACGGGTCTGCGTCTGGGACCACGCAACCTTCGCCCGATGGTGCGAGGGCCTTGAATGGCTCTTCGGCGAACGGCACGGATACCCCCTCTGTAAATATTTATTTTGACTGCTCTGTCTGCAATCGGCCGGTGAGCCATGCTTGTCGCCACTTCATACGCGAGAACTGATCCAGGTGTAGATCGCGTCAAATCGTTATGCTCCCCATCTGAGCAGTTGTATGGGTTTGGGGAACTCGAGGAGAGGTGCAACTAGGAACGCGACGAGTAAGGCAAGGTCGTCGGACGCAGGCTCGCCGTACGTCAATTCCGAGGTCGGCTACGTCTCCGACGAGAGCAAGTCGCCGTCGAAGAATAAGTCCAAGTCCAAGGCTAAACAAGTAGGTGTGTACCCTCGCACCCCACATCAGATATACATGACTGTTGACTCTTGCGGTTGCCTGTTATTGTCAGACGAGGCCGAGTTCAGTCTCAATAACAATAAGAAGAGGGTATGTTCAAAAGTAGGCCAAGGGTACCGCTACTCATATTCAGTAGAATGGCTCTCCTATTGTCTCGCCGACGAAGAAAGTTAAGAAGGCAAAGACTGGTGGGTGATCTGAACCCCCAATGGTAGCGCATTGCTGATTTGCGACCCAGCATCTGCAGTCAGCAGAGTCAAGACGGATCCTGACCTGTCAGGCTCATCGTCTGTAAGACCCATTGCTACACATAGGCCAACCGTCGACTTACACTTGCTGGTAGTTGCTTCCCGTATCACACTCCGGTTCGCAGTCCAAGGTGCCATCAAAGCTGCGAGAGTCGTCAGTCATGTCGATCGATCGTCGTTCTTCCTCCTCCGGGTCCCGGTACTCGTCGCCTGCTCAGTCGGTGTCGACAAACACCATCCAGAGCCCTGTATTGCCCAATGGGCCTCCTCTCGGCAAGGCGAAATCCAAGGCAGTTGCTTCGAAGTCCGCGGCAAATCGCTATAGCCCGCCCCGGCCTCCTCCTCCAGTGATTAGGTTAGAGCCGGACTACCTCGTCGGTAAGTCGTGTCGCTGTCTCAGTGTGGTGTGCCTGATGCTCATCGCGACGGTTTCAGACGTTGAAGGAGAAGAGACCGGTTCGTCGACGGACACGGACAGCGACTAGACCAGCAGTGCCAGTCTCGGTTCAAACTATACCATCTCTTGTAGTGTTCTTGCTATCGCACGTCTGGATATCCTGTTGCTTTGTATTTACAGTCTAGCTATGCCATTGTTCCACGCACAGTGTCCAGGCTCGGGCCTGGAACAGCGAGGGGAGGGATGAGGCGCAATGCCAAGGTGCCCCGGGGCGGTTGTTAATAAAGCGAGGCGCCTGTAGTGAGGGCAGCCGCCGGCGCCAAACAGAGATCAACAAAGAACGGTGCTCTGGGCCGTGCGAGTTACAACGGACACCTCTTGCCGCTCACTGTCTACCACGACGTCCCCGACGACGACAACGGAGGCCTTCCGCTCTCTCTGCCGACATACACACTCTCTTGATACTTCGCAGGTCGAACGAATAAGCTTCAAAACACTCCTTCGGTCATGTCGCACGCTCCAACCTGGGAGCCCTCCTACCCGTCAACCACCAGACAACCACACCACGATGGCGACTCTGACGAGGACGCCAAAGCGCCCTATGACGACCTCATTGACCAATATGCTATGCCTTTTCACCAGAACGCGCGACACAAGGTGCACAAGGTCGAGCCGTTGGCCTTCGACCAGAAGACTGATGGCTCGGGAAAGGACCTTGAGGGGGCTAGCTCCAATGGTCACGACTGGGCTTACCCTCCTACAACAACGACAGAAGAGAAGGGGAAGGGGAAGGCGTTGACATGGTCTTCGGTGTGTACAGACGCGTCCAAGCTGCCCTGGTTGCGCCGTCTTCTCAACTGAGACTACCGCAGCTCATACCAGACTCTATTGCCTGTCGACTATACCTCCTGACCGTCCTCATCGAAACTGCTATCGATCTGGCGATAGAGGCCGACCTCTTGATCCGCCTGCACGACTTTGACAAGGGCGACGGCGACTCTGACATCGTCTCGCGCAAGATGCCTGTCTACCTGACCATCTTCGCGCTCGCACAGTAGGCAAACGCTTCCTTACGCTTCGGCCCGTGCGCTGACACGTACATATAGCGTGTTTCAGTTTGTGCTCGCTGTAGATGCCGTCGCGGCGCGGAATACACTTCAGTTTATCTTCCTCTCGTCAGCCAAATTTCATCACTCCCTAACGACCAGGATGCTGACTCCGTTCTCTAGCATTTTCAACGCCCTCTTCCTTGTATATGCAATTATTCAAATCAAGGAAATTCAGCAGTCCTTGCCGACTGGCACGACCGGCATATCACACATCCCCATTGACGTACTCACCTTGATCATCCCAATAGTGATTTCAGTCGCAGAGCTCGCTTACTGTGCACTGGGCTGGAAGATCTACACCGAGTTTGGTTGGAAGGTCTACAAGTACCTTGGCGCGGACCGACGCATCAAGACCATGTATGCCCACTACCAAATCTTCCTATGCCTCGTCAAGTTCGACCTGTTCTTCTGGGTCGGCTTCTCCGTGCAGTTCATCTGGCTGGTCCTGAACGCTCACGACGCGGAATACTATCTCACTTGCGCCGCACTCCCTCTGTCGCTCATTGTCCTCATCGAAGGTCACCTTGCGGCGCGACATGAAAACAGGTTGATGATGTGGTCATTCATGGGCGGTTGTGTCGCCGCGTTGGTTTACTTCGTGTACAAAGTTCGTTTACTGCTCTTTGCCGATCTAACTCCGTCATCGACTGACCCATGTGATAGCTTGTCAAGGTTCTTCGATTCAAGGACACCGACCCAACCTTCGAAGCAGTATGGGGAACGTTGACAACATTCTGTACGTCTTATCCTTACCCATCAGACATTGTATGCTAACTATTTCTATAGCGGTTCTGGCCATAATACTGTTAATAGCGACATTTATCGTCGCCTGCCTCGTTATGCAAAATTTCGGACGGGGATTGAAGACGCAGAGTACGTCCTGTCAATGTCTCTCCTTGTGATTACCATACTCACTAGGTGAATAGTGTCGAAGAACACCATGATGCAACGCGGCAAATCCATGCAAATCCACCGAGGACCCATGGCAACGCATCCAAACCGCATGAGCATTGAATAAAGACCTGTCGTTGCTGCTTGATCCCATGGACTTGTATTCCTGAACTGTACTATTGTCTCATCACCATCCTGCCTCAGATTACAATGCATCACCATACGGACTCCCTATATTCATCTATTCCTCTCCCCGTTTGGCCGC
The DNA here is from genome assembly GCA_001910725.1 of Phanerodontia chrysosporium. NCBI lineage: Eukaryota > Fungi > Basidiomycota > Agaricomycetes > Polyporales > Phanerochaetaceae > Phanerodontia > Phanerodontia chrysosporium. Next base: position 1,258,249 of record MJGA01000003.1, read on the forward strand.
CGTGGGTTTGCAAGCCTGGCAGGCTCGCGTCCCCATTTGCCTACCCGCTTGGCCATCACTTGCGTACCTTAGCTCGATTGTATTGCTGGTCTCATACTTTTGGGCGTACTGTCACTACGTTTTTGGATCTTCTACTTGTTTCATAGTAGCTCGTCGATTTTGACCGTTCTTGTGGTAACGTACGTAGTCGTTCTTCACTCACTAAATCACTTGTCGCGCTTCAAGTGCTGATCCGCGTCCTCTTCGTCGATGCCTGTCAGATGTATCCCTAATTTTTCACCCTTCAAAGATACAACTTTCTTCGTCTGCTGTCTATTCTATGGCATTCATGACACGCATCTTTTGAACGTGTGCCTACGTGGCGGGAGCGGAGACTTCGGAGCCTGAGCGCACAAGCGCCTCCGACTGATATTGTGCCGCTTCTCCACACCTCCACGCTCGTTGTATTACTTCCTCTCTTACTTCTTCATCTACTGGGGACGACGCAGCGGGCCTGCACACTAGCTCTACGACAACTCACTTGTACCCATGTCTCAAAGGTGGGTCTCCAGCGGTTGCTTATTGCTCATACGAGCTGAGTTGTGTATCCATCTGAATAGCAGGTTCCGGGCTCCGAACTCGGGCAGCGCGCTGCACAACCGTTCATCGTTATTGGGCCCCCACGACCCGTACAGCACGCCGCCAGCCTCGGGGCGCTCCTCGCCGTTCGGCGGCGGCGGGCATGGCGGAAACCCGTACTTGGGCTCGCAGCGGTTTGCGGACGACCTTGAGGGGCAGAACGACGAGGCGCTGGAGGGCCTCTCGGCCAAGGTGAAGCTGCTCAAGGATGTGAGTGAGTCCGCTGTGTTGTTGCAGGGCTCCGAAACGGTGTAGTTGACCAGAGGCGGCAGATTACGATCGGCATCGGTCAGGAGGTGAGAGAGTCAACGGTGCAACTCAGCCAAATGGTGCGTCTTCAGTCACCCTCCTGTCCCAAACCGGAGCTCAACTTGCGCACTTTTGTAGAACGACGCCTTTGCCGAGACGTCTGGTATCCTCAAGGGTACGTTCCGACGCATGAACAACATGGCGGCGCGCCAGGGCTGCCGATGGCTCTGGTATATCGTCTTCCTAGTCCTCGTCTTCTGGTTCTTCATTGTCGTCTGGTGGTTTCGCCGGTAGCAACTATGCGAAGCTGTACTCAGGCTCATCTCCTCGACACGGCGGCGGGATGTGCACTTTTGCTGCTGCGCGGACATGTTCTCTTCCTACTAGTCTCGTGGATTTGTCTCCCGATCTGTTACTCCCTGGATTCCCTAATCTTTCCATGTCGTCACTCTCACACACACAATCGTATGACCGAGAGAGCGAGGCCCGAGAAGGGACGACGCTTGAATCTTTGTTCCAAGGTCAGAAAAAGAGCCGCGAAAAGGGGAGAACCGAGAATACAGGTACACTGGAACAAAGACGAGACTGACAAGGCAAAGATCTGAACACAATGTGGTATGTACGAATAATGTAATGAAAATGTCTGAAGAGGCCGCTGTGATGGTTGAGGTACAGGTGAGACCGAGACGTGAGGAGATGGAAATAAATACATCGAGACAATGGAAGGGAAATGTACCGCATGCAGCGACGACTATGTGTCGCTTCGGAGCTTTGCATGCCCGATTTCCCAGATCATCCGTCGTCGCAGGTAGTGCATGTCCGCCTGCGTGAAGGCGAACCACTCCTCGCCGCGTGAAAGGGTCTCCAGGAACTGGCAAGTGAAAACGCCACAGTCGTAGCCGTTCTCTTGCTGCGGTGTGTCCCGTAGCGTCCAATCAACCCAGCCATCGAAGTTGAACGGCTTCCTCTTTTTGTTGCGATGCTCGGCGTCGAGATACGCACGAAGGAGCTTGAACACTTGTGACCGGTCCATGTTCATGCTGTCGTAGCTTTCTATCCGCTTCTTGCGGAAATTGATCGCGGCTGCTGTCCAGTGGGAATTGTTGTGATTCACGGGTATGAGGACAACGTCCTTCGAGAATATATCGATCTGTAGAGCGTAGTGTTAGTCGTTGGTCGAACCCTCGCGGAAAAAACATGAGTACCTTCTTTGTCCACTTGGCCAATCTGCCCTTCTCGTATCCTTCATTCTTCAGCTTCGACCAGAAGAATGTGCTGAAATAATGCACGTCGAGGACACCCTCTTGCCTGTTCTCCTTGCTCTCCTCCGCGCGACACATGACCATCTGACCATAGAAGTTGATGATCTCGTCGTTGAGCCATTGGCCAGGGCGCAACCGCTGCAGGTCTTTGTCGCTGACCTGCTCCCGCACGCATTTACTGATGACGCCACGCTTTCGAAGTAGTTCATCAACTTTGGCGTCGTCTTCTGGAGGTAACGACGAAGGAAGAGGAGGACGTTTCGGCCGTATGCGAGAATCGATGTGCTCGGAAACCTTTGCTTGGGTGGCGCGTAACCGCGAAAGCGATGGCGTCGGTACGATGGGCTTTGGGCTGAGCAATGACTTTTCCGCGTCCCGCAGAGCACGCTGAATGTAGGTCGTTGATGCGATAGGATTCGACGGACTCCGCGCTAGCGGGGGCATAGTGTCTACGTCACGTAGGTCCTCGAGAGATGGCGATGCTACACACGATAGCTGTTAGCTTGGCTATTAATACTAACGCTTTTGGGTACTTACGCGCCAGATCTTCAAGTTTCTGTAAAACTTCCAGGCGTTCTCGATATCCAAGCCATCCTCGGAATTCTTTCAACGACGATTTGAAGCCGGCTGGGCCAGCATTAGCTTCGATGCGCACGCAACTCCAATGCACACTCACTTGTTCGTTTTCTGAGACGATACAAATCCCGTTCCATGTCTTCCCTCGTCTTTCTGAGCTCATCTTTGACGCTAGCCTTGAACTGGCTGTGGAATATGTGCTGTCGATGTTTAATCTTCCTTGGCGATTTAGCCTTGGATTGGCGATGGATTGCCGCCGCTAGGGCTTGATCAATCTGTGGATACAAGCCGACGAGGTGTGTTGTTGGGCTGAGCGAAGAGTTGGAGGAATTGCTAGGAGGGGGTGTAGGGAGTTGTGGGTGGGCAGCTGGATCGACAACGGTGTTGCTGGTGGAGCTCAGTGGTTGCCTCGACGCGGATGCGCCTTCGGAGACATCGTGGCGACGCGGTGGTGGTAGCGTATGCTGGAACTTCACAGTGAGGCGCGGTTTACTGGACCAGCTTCGCTCGAAGTGGGGGCGGCTGACGCTTCGGGTAATGAGGTTGAAGACGGTGGTGATGGCAAGAGATTACAGGGCTCAATGACAGTATCGCCAGAGCCAGTGGGTCTGAGGACAGCCTTCTTCGAAGGCGAAGGTGGCGGAGAGAGGGGGTACGATGGATGATGGCCTGGGAGCTGTGACTCGGCAGGTCTCTCGGGCTGGCTACGAGGCTGTGTCGACTCTTCTCTCTCGTCGCCAAACAAGTACGAAACTGCACTAGTGAGTGCGTGGAAAATGACAATGCCGGTGTCCTGGAAGAGACCCATAGCTTCCTTGCTGACTCTGACCCAACGGGCAGAAAGTTCGCCTGGGAGTGGGGATGTACGGGGCTGCTTAGGAGCGTGTAAAGGCAGCAGCTCGTCTTCTGCACGTCGTTTACGTGGGTTGTACGGGTGCATGGAGAATGTGGCGGTCCAAAGGGATACCACGAGGTAGGATGTAGACGGGGGAGAACAACCAACAGCCCTTGATCGCTGTTGAGAACAAACTGAAGGCCACTTTGCCTCTTCCGGGCGCGTTTAGCTCTATATTTGTATGTGTTTTAATTTGAATAAGCTTCCTTGGCTCAGTCGGTAGAGCGTAGGTCTCATATTCGTTTATGAGGGATTTTTATGAATCCTGCCATCCTAAGGTCGTGAGTTCGATCCTCACAGGGAGCATATAATCTTTTGCCTCAGAACCATTTATATCATTCTATGTTTTACAGGAGCGTGCATAGCTTCAAGAGAGGAATGTTTGAGGCCACAGCGTGGTGAAAAATCGTATTTTCGTTCGAGTTGGCAGCAGACGCCCGTGTCCTGATGACATCAGCGGAGATCAAATTTGGAGGCTCGCATGGAGGTCGGAAGAGGTCCATCCGTTGTGAGCTTTCAATCTCTTATGCATTGTAGAATGGTATCTGTTGACCGACAGACCAAGTGCGAGAGGCATATAGCGAGTGAAGGGAGGATGCATGTTTCTACTCGATTAATGGCCGAACCTCGCGGCGCACTCGGTCAAAAGGTTTGGATTCAACCTTGGTTCCATGTTGCATTTACAGCCGACGTGGTACAACAACAAGCAGTCAAGTACGTACCACAAGTACTTCTAAAGAGAAGAAAGGCGGATGACAGTAAAAAGTGATGTAGCGTAAAATACAACGCCCCGAACAGTAGAAAGCCAGCGGTGTCGAAGCGGAAGAGGAAGATTCGGTCAAGGGAAGGTCACATAGGTCCGCCGTGACCAGTAGAGCAAGCCGAAGATGCATGAAAGGTGAAGGCGGAGTATGCAGTAATGAACATTGAAAAGGAAGAGGTAGGGTAAGGGACAAGTAGGTTGTGGCAGGGGGTATATGTATGAGGATGAAGACCGGAGATGCAGAAATAAAACGTTGGCTTTTTGTCTAGTCTACAGTGCCTGGCATAAAGTAGGAGAAATCACAGTAGCGAGGGCAGGGCAAGGAGGCTGAGGCTGAGAGTGCGCGTAGGTGGGTAGAGTAGGGGAGCAGTGAGCATCGTCGATGGCAGACGCGTCGCCAGTGAGGGACCGGACGTCAAGAGTAAGAATAACGGCGATGAGGGAAGCGTTGTGGAGGTGTGCACGAGACCGAGGCGCGTAGCGAGCTTGACAACGCGTGCATGACACTGCAAGACGTCATGATCGTCTGAGACTCATCGGAGATGATGAGAACTGCAGTCGCCGTGCGGCCTGAATAATCACCGCCGTCCTTGTGCGCGCCGTATCACGCATCCTCCGTGCCGTGACCGCCCTACGCCCGGGGCGCAGCGACTAGCTGCGCCTGATCCCGCCCTGCCCCGCGCAGCTCGCGCTCAGTCTTGGCGACTGAGCTCAGCCTGAGTGAGATTGAGCACGAACTCGGACTTGAAGTTCTTTGGCGGCTCGATGATCTTTGTTGCTTTCCGCGGGGAGGTAGGGGAGAGCGGCGAGCGGGGCTGAGCAATGCTCGGGAAGGGCCGCAGCGGGCGCGAAGTGGGGAAGTGAACGGGCGTGATAGAGAGGTTGCGTTTCGGTTGCGGACGCGCAGGGAGGTGCGCGGGGCCGTCGAGAGTTGTAGGGCGGGCGAGCGGAGAAGAGACGGAGGGACGGGATGCGAGAGTGGCTGGGGAGAAACGGGTGAGCGAGCTAGTGAGCGGTGAGTGATGTACTATACGCACCCATTGCGACAGAAAGCTAGTCGTGGCTATCTAGACTCGCGAACGAGTGTAGCGGGTTGTATGTGGTACGAGGGGGCGGAAAGGAACGACGAGGCTAGGAATGTGTTGGGGAGAGATTTATAGACACTCGGACAGGCTCTCTCAACTCTTGGGGAACAGCCGGCGTCTATTCGGTATCTGTTTTCGGATGGATGTTGACAAGTCCGAACTTGACTGATCCCCTTCGCCCGACAAACGGCGACACCCAGCACCTCCTACACGTCCCGCTCGCCTCCTCCGTCGTCGCACACGTCGCCCACAGCACGCCCTCCGCAGGCACGCTTTGCTCCTTGCCTCGACCAACCCACATACCCCACCCCTGCGCTCCGTTGGACCCCGGTCAGCCATCGCCCTTTCAGCCTCCCCTCCGCCGCATGTGTTAGCGTTCTTCCCCTTCTCTCCACCTTTGGGGACGCCTTCCCAGTTTGTCGACCTGTCACCAACCAGACAGCCGCCTCCTATGCCTCCCCACGGCGTCGTATCTCAGCCTGGCCCTCGCACAGGTGACGCAGCCTTTACGTAGCTCTTGCTCGTCCTTATCACAATAGTAACCAGCCCCTTTGCATCTCGTCGCTGTGGCAGCCCACAACTTCTCCGAGACCATGCCATATAAGCTGTAGCCCATTCTGTACTGTCAACCATGCATGGGGTGTCGGGCCCACTCTGGATAGCGTTCAGAGTGGCGGCACTGAATGGATAGCACTTGCCGCGGAAACTAGTGTGAGTGCTCCTAAGGCGGTCTCGCATAGTCCGCCCCAATACAACGACGGGTTCCAGCCTAGCACGCATTTGAAGCGAGACCAATGCGCCACATACAGATACGCAGGCGGAGACTATCTTCCACCAAGCCCCTAGCTGTCGCCCCAAGCCTCCAGAGCAGGGCGCCGACAATGAGAGCAGGTCGTCTGCTGCGTGCATTCTATTTCCTGCATTTAGTTCGTCGCAAGGCGACCCCATTGACACACCCACCTCTGCGTATTAGATCCATACGACAAAAGGCCCGTCGGCCTACCTCCTGACATCAGCTCCATATCACTGCACGAGCGTCCCAGTAGGAGCAGCTTCCCCAGGATCTTCATTGATAGCCTTTTCACGGAGATGAAGCGATCTACCGGAGGACAGGAACGCGAGTCACCTGAGCTCCTAGAGGGACCTCGCGTGGAATCAAGAAGGTAGACCAGAGCTTCCCGGTTTACACGGGTTCACGGGACCTGTCCCCGTAGGCGACGTCCTCGATGCGGGCAGCTTTTCCATTACGGTCGTCATTTTGACCCACGGGCACAAAGGCGGACTGCCTGCGATTCATCGGGCAATAGTGGCTGCAGCAGGGCGTGACTGCGATGTAGGCGCAGGTAGGCGCATGTCTAGGTCGCGACTCTCATGCATCTCATGTCTAGTGCCACCGTCACCGCACGCTCTATAACTGGCCTTCAGGTTTTCTCTGAGGTATATTTACATGCCTCCCGCATTACGACCCTTGGCCAACTCTTCTATCCGTGGCCAAAGCCTTCGAAGTGCTTGGGGTCGACATTTGGAGTCCAGCCTGTTTCCGCGGTGCGATACACCTTCGTGCGGCTCCCACCTGTTGACCCGTGCCCTCTACCGCATCTAGCCGTCTCTCGTGTGGTGCACGCTTCTCATGGCCGCGCCCCGATCTATACCCCACACCGAGGCTGCTGGAAAAACTCGCGTATAGAGCTTGCGTCCCCAATGGCTTTTCGCGTCTGCCATACAAATGGGCAGTGGAGTCACATGCCTCGTGTTTGCCTTCCGCCTGCCATCTCGCGCCTGTCCAGCTTACAGTGCAGAAACCGGGCCGCTGCGTATGACCGCGCCCTTCGATCGTCTCGCCCCAAACGACATGTCGTTCGGTGTACAGCATCGACACCCCAGGTTTGTGGCTCATCCCGCCTTGGATAACAATCGACCGGTCCGACCGCCATCTGGCGGAGCCGAGCATGACGCGTGCAGGAGCGCAGGCCAAGTAGCGTGAGCTGCAGTGTGCTTACCGAGGGCGTGGTGTTCGGTGCGGCGAAGAGCCGCAATAGGTATCATCCTATAATCTATGTATTCGATAGGTATGATAGTGACAGATGAATGAATAGTACATCATTGAATTGTGCGGACGAGAACAAGAGCCATGAGGATAAAGGATTGCAAGCTTCCATTCGTTCGTCATGACATGAACCATGCCTAACATTGAAACGCTATGTACGAAAGCACGAAGCCGCCTGCAGAAGTTTACTATAGTAACATGCACCAAGTCAGGTAGAAAAGGATGAGGAGATGAGAGACGATGGGATAAATGGAAGATTCTATGTACAGCCAATGAATCAGCTAAGTTAGAGAAGTATCCATGTGAGTAGTTAAACATACGACAGAGATAAGAAGAAATGGAACCGAAACGAGGAGCGGCGTACAACCGCGGACGCCGTCACCGTCGCAGTGGACCGAGTGCGAGGAGATGGCGACGGATATTTCGGCTCGGGGCAGGACAGCGGGAATGAATATCGCGTCCTGCGACTGGTGAGCTGACAAGGAAAAGGAACGAGACGGGGGTTTCGATGTCACGCCGGTCGAACGACCGCATGGACATCGAGGTTATTACATATGGTACAAGGACGTTGCGCTTTGTGTCCTATCTTGAGGAGTCGGATGGCTGAGTGGCGGGCGGCGGGGGAAGGTACAGGGGTGGAGAGCCGTTGTGTTGTGATGTACAAGGGAGGCGGGGATGTTGAAACCTAGGGGAGCGGAACATTAATGGAAAGACCAAGATTGTCGTCACCGACGCCGATGAGGCTCTACGCCATCTGGCGTGATAGGTGGCGTGCAGGCAAGCACGCAAGTAAGTCGGTTGAGCGATGAGGATTCCAGAGAGGATGGTTGTTGTCGTGACCGGTATCAGATGTGGTTGACATCGGCTTGCGTGATTTGCTGCGACAAACTAGACGGGAGGGACGAGAGTACGGGGTCGGTGCGTGCCGAATGCGCCGTTGCCCTTGCCGTTGACCATGTGCATTACCGGGTCGAGCAGAGGGAGGAGATCGCTCATTGTACATCGACGAGCAGGTTACGCTCGAGGATATACTTGCCCTCCTTGTACTTCTGCGATGGCTCGTACGCCTTGTCCTGTGGATCGGACCCATGTAACACGTTCAGAAGGCGTGGCTGCGGGAACGAACGTACGTATTTCCAGCCGAGGGTCTCGCCGCACTTGACACAGTATATATCGCGTACTGTGTGATTGCCAGTGGTCATCTGACGGTCGACCGGTTCACCTTCGATGATATTCACGCTGCATCGCTTTGTCAATCGGCGGAAGGGCACGAAGGTCCGATGAGGACTTACACAGTCTCGAAGAGATATGCACGACCGTGTTGGCCGTTGAATGCCTAGAGAGCGCGATGCAGACTCGTCAGCGCTGCGCCTGATGCTGCCCCGCGCAGATACTGACCCTGGAGATCATAGAGTGGATCGTCGCAAGGTGCGTCTTGCACTCGGAGCAGCCATAAATGCGTGCCCCGGAGAGGTAGCGGCGGTAGCTCATGCCCATGGCGGCGGCGGTTGTGTGCGGGTTGTGCGGAGGACGTGCGAGACAGGGAGGAGGCGAGTGCAGCGGGCGATGTGCGTGGGCAGGTGGATGGAGGGGGTTTATAGCCTGTGGCAGGTGCCGAAGAAAGGAATCGAGCCGGGTCAGGAGGGCGCCCAGGGCTGCTGGGTCCGGGCTGCTGCCACTACATCACTCCGCCCATCCCACCGCTTTTGGCAGGTTCAGTCGTTCCACCCCCTTGCCTCTGCGCCTCGCCCAGCCCACCACAGCTCGGACTCATGCTGTGCATAGCCGCGCATTATATGCTCCATTTACCACATTCTTGAGTACATTTCGCACCGTTCTCACCCTTAGAACCCACGCCCTTTACCCGCTTTCGTGCGCACATACCCATGGGAAGCTCATCGTCCTGTGTTCCCCAGTGCCCGGAATGGTGTGTTTGCTCTCCTCCGAGGCTTAGTCTCGCCATACCGGTGGGGTGATTGTCTGTTCCATAAGCTACGGCTTATCGCTCCTACCTTATACCGAGGTCCTCAACATTGACGTTACATGTGCGGTTTCTGCCAGGTCTCCAGTCCGCATCCAGTCCCGCAATGGAAGATAACTGGCTTAACGACGCTCTAACGCCTCTCGGAAACGTTCTCGACCGTCTGCTATGACATTCATGGATCCGATCGGTGCTCTCGAACGGTGAGCGTCCACGGTGGCGGCTTCTCCGTGTATGCTTATTTCTGTGCAGTGCCAAGCATCTCTCACCGACGAAAGCGGGTCAATGAACTACTCGTCCTGGCCCCACCTCATCTGGGTACCGGAGTATGTGTCTTGCGAGTCAAGCTAGGGCCTGTTCTCGCGCATTGACGTGAGTGCACACGCAAATGCCTTCGCCTCGTCCATCCCGTCCAGAGAATGATCTATGGTGAAGCGGTGCAGTTCGGGACGGCAAATCTGCGTATCTTCACTGCAATGCCGAAGGAGAATTTCCCCGAATTTCACAGTGCTTTCGGGAAGTTGTTCTTTCGGCTTCGAGGACGCCTATTAGTTCATTCCGCCTGCTCTCCGGCGAACAAGAGCTCGATAAAAGTGCGTTCTATGTCCGGTATCTCCAATCATGCTGCTTCTGAAACATCGACAAACCACTATCGTAGTAAGTACCTACTCTGCCAGCAGCTGTCGTGCGAGCTCACGGTGGGCGTCCTCTCCGGGCCTTCATAGTGTCCGTTCATCCTGACGATGACCTCACGTTTATTATCCGCTAGATCACTAAGGACGCCTGTAATCACAGAAGAGGCTGCAATTAAGCTAACCAACGAGGTCCACAAGGAGGCGTAGGTCATCAATTCATTGAAGATCCGAGCCAAGCTGAGGTGCTTATACAAGACCGCACGGGAGAGTCATGAGCATAATGGGGATTTCAGTCGGCAAATGTGTTCCATCGGGCGTTGGTACGGGTTCTCCTCGTGTGCACGTCCTCAGATGACGTCCTTTTGACACCATTTGTACGACCGTGGTTACCGGTGAGTCGTGAAAGAACGAAGGCCTGGCCAAAGGGCTGTGTTCCATCGGAGGGTGGACTGTATCCTTCAACTGAATGTTTGGCTCCTGCTGGGGACTCATACGTGTGGGCTCGATAGAACTGGGCTCGATTAACGCGACATCGAGCGCAGTGCTAGAGTACATGTCAACTATTGAGTTTAATGTGTTCGCCGTTGCCCTGTGGAACAACGGAGTCGAGCTCGGCCACCTCTCCAAAAATGTAGCTTCGAAACACATGAAATCTGTATTCAATAGTATGCTATCGCGCACACATAGGTAGAAGTTAGACGCAGCCAGGCTTGCGACGTGATTCAAGACTCGACCGTGTAGAGATGCTCGCCTGGCTTCGCGCCGTGATGCCGCTTACTTAGTGGGCTCTGCGCAAGCTCGTCATCCGTGGGGGACGAAGGAGTTCGTCTCTTTGTTCCCATGGCGGTGTTTCTTCCATCATCGCCACATACGAGGGTGTCTGCCACATCTGGTTCTCCGGATCGCGTGACAAAGCCTTCTGCCGAGGTGTCTCTGACCTTGCCTACTTCACCTGAACGACGACGTCAGAGAAGCATAGAAGAACAGATTGAACTACGCGTCAGACCATCAGCATCTGCCAGGCTAATCCCTGAGTCTGGTCCAGTGGGTTGTTTTCCGACACCCAGATCCTGCTGTGCGCTTCGTGTCCCGGCTGACGCGTCAACAGTCAATGCCGGAGTGGCAGACAGAATAGACTGCTGAGCTTTAGATGAGCGAGACGCTCCTGCCACGTCGGTCAGCCAGGCTGTAGTTTCAGCATGGAGAAAGTAGGTGCGATACCTTCAGCACGCTGACCACAGCCATGAACCGAGTCGTGCACCGCTTGTGGAGTGCGATAGCAGTGCTCACGAAAGTATTCCAGTTCTGCTCAACGCCAAACAAGTCGAACGTTGAAATCGGATAACGATACCATTCGGACAAAACTTACGCTGAATAGATGCTAGGACATCGGACATCGCCCTAGGTGGTATTTCAACTTTAGACTAAAGTGCAATGAGAAGACACTCTAGGTACCTTACCGATGGTTTCCGTATATGGATGGGGCGCAGTCAGGAAAGAGCGCACGACATTCGAACTAGGTGAGATTCAGTAGGCAGACGAGCGTGTGGTCTTCGTGTAATGACTCACCATCAAAACGGAGACGTCTACGCGTCGGTAGAGGGGCGTCAGAAACCTAACGCAATGAGAACTTGTATGCTGGATAACGTACCTACATTCCTATGATAATGGTGCATAAGCTAGCTCTACTAGGAGATATGATACCTTACCTATAGTGTAGGTAGTTTATAATGGAAGGCATCTCTCGCATTAGGATGAACCTATCGAAGTGAACAGAGTTCCCGCCGAGGAAAGCAAAGCCTTTCTTAGGAACCCATTTCTGGATGTATCGCAGAACTGCGTTCTCTACGAAGTCCTTGCTGTGCTGAGACTTCTTGCATGCATCTACGAGCCCAGACTGAGAAAGTCAGCTGAGGTATTTCCGCGCAGTAATCACATGGTGCAACTTACCTTAGTGTGCATGTCCAAGCAGACAGGATGCATGCTAGTTACCATAAGACTTCCTGCTTACTGGACACCAGCGCGAACGCACTTCTGTAGAGTATCGACATCACGTTGTATGACATATTGAACACCTTTTGAATCTGCCTTGTTGAGCCACTGGTCAGTGATAACGACCTGCCATTGTGCCATACGTCAGTGAAGAACACGTCGTCTCGTGCGACATTGAGCAGGGTGCCACTCACTGCGATCTCAAGCACCTGCGCTTTGTGAACGTCATCAGAGGTTGTCTCGACATCTAACCAAACGATAGGACCCTTGTATGGTTTATATTTCCCTGTATTCACGACGAGGCTCGTCCGCCGCGACAGCGCCGATGTCTGAGTAGCCATCTCGGAAGCAAGTCTGCAAGTGGCGTTGATATCAGCGAGAGGAAGGGTATGAAGCGAGGCTGGTGCACGCGCCTGTAGCGATATCGTTTAGTAGCCAATCAGTCTCGGTCTTGCATCTTCGAGAAGGTACGAGTCGCACTGGCGGGAGAGGATGGTATGTCCGCCTGTTGAAACCAGGAGCAAACGCACATCGTTTGACGTGTCCAAGAGAAGAACGCGAAGCCGATTTATTGAGAAGTGCCTTTGGTTTGTAAAACTAGTTCAGCTGTTTTGCTGTACCTCGGAGACGCGAGTGGAAAGGCAGCAGCAACCGGGTTGAGGCAGGTAGTGGACGAACGACGCGTTAGCGGTTCAGACGGCGCCAGTATCACGTGATGGATAGGAATATTCAATATTCATCGAGGCTCGCTAAACGGAAGACCCGAATATCGTTCCGCGGACTCCCCGGACGTTGGCGACCAGGTGCCAGTACTGTCCAGCTCCCGACTGTCCTGCGTACGCGCTGAGAATCGGTCGAAAGGCAAGAGCTCATATGCGATGCTGCAGAGGAAGAGTTGGAGCCGGGGACACTGGAGTAGATCAGGAAGAAAGTCTTGCGGGCGATAATTCGGGGACCCGGCGGTGGCATCCGACTTACCATGACCGCCACGGTTGTCGCCTCCATGTTTCATAGCCGTCGCCACTAGTGCTAGACCTTGTCGAGACTCGCGTAGGTAAACGGTTACTCCAAGAGCCTGTCGGCCTCTGTCGGCGGAAAGGTCCTGTGGACCACTGTGGGTGTCCCGCGCGAACTCCGCGGCTTTGCCGTCCTTTCTGGTCCAAGGGGCCGCGCGGAGATGGCCTCAGTCTGCGGCCCAACAATTCCCAGCAGCCATGTCCGGGCAAGAGGGTCTTTTACAAGGCAGTCGGTGGATGGCTATCTTCCCCTACGAGCTGGGTGGTTCTCGTCTGTCTCTGATCAGTCCACGGAATCAGCTTCGCGAAGACGTGTGATAGCATCTTGGACCTCGAACACGCAAGAGGGCCTCGATTGTGTGTGAGATGCGCCAATTGACGCATGTATTCATATATACCTTTCACGAAAACCGTTCAGTGCGATTCGCGCAGTAAATTCACTCATCACGTACACTTTGTATTGTCAGGACATGCCAACTAGGATAGCAAGAGATTCTCAGCAGAGTGACCACAACAGATGAGGCATCTGACTTTGTGCAGACAGCGTGTCTCACTTTCCTGTCACTGCCTTGGCGAAAATTCCCTGTCCCTTTCCCACGACGACCTATCACAACAGCCTGCTGAGACATTGGATTATTAGCTGTGAGGCGACGGAGGATGCTGTATTGCCCCCACGGCGTGATTAAATGCTGTGATGCGTCATCATAGTCCGTCAACTTTATATAGCCACTTGACACTCTTGACGGCTGCCTGAGCAGAATTCGTAAGTATTGCGGCACTCCGGGAGGAAGATTCGAAGCACTCACCTCTGTGTACGTTCCGGAGGCAATTGTATGCGGACATGGGATGTCGTAGCGGGTAGTTAGTGCAACGCTTGTTGCACAGTGAAGCGACGGAGGTGCCTGCGCAAAGACCACAGGACAGTGTAATGAACGAAAGGTCTGCACGCGGCAGTCGCTTTGAACAAGGCCTTGCCTGAGTTGGGAGTGTTATGGTCTCGCGCCGGCCCTCGGTGCTTTTGCGAAAACCTGTTGGGTTTGGGGTCCAAGCGTCCCAGGGACCTGTGACGACTAGCCTCTGTGTCCAAGGAATCGGATGACGTCGTCCGCTGGCGTGGGTCGGCTAGACCTGTCTGTAAGACTGTGAGACATGAGCGGCTAGAACTCGAGGGTGCGGCCTGGGTAAATGCTGGAATGCTGGTTGCCTCGCGTCAGCCGCTAGCTGTTGCAAGGACGGAGGGTTCAGAGGTCAGGCCTGCAGCAACCCACGAGCATGAGAGCCTGATCAGCCATCGTATACAGCCGGCGGCTATTCCAAGAACACAGGGTGGATGTCGCATCAGAAGGATGGGCCAGTCCAGGAGATCGCGCGGCCGCACCGACGGGCAGGATAAACATGGCAAGTGAGGCCTGGAACACCGAGCGGTAGGGGCGTGATTCGGCAGTCGGTCGCCTTGGTGCGCTCTCAGTCGACTGACTGACCCCGGTGAGTTCACCGAGCGCACTGCTGCGAAGACCCTCTTGCATGCGCGGTGTAGATACAGCGGTGACAGAGATGTTGCTCATGAGGGACTAATACCGCGCCCAATCACCGTCCGCAGTGTGAGGGTGCCGATCCGCGGTGGTTGGAACCTGAAAAATTGTTGGGGTAGCATTTGCTCGAAAGACGAGATGTCAAATTCGCGAAGTCGAAGCCCAGGCGCACAACGAAATCAGCTTTGTACGCTAGCATGGAGTTGAGTCGCTGACTGCGGCTGATTTGGGTCGGTTTGGGTCGAAAACGTAGGAGCGAGGTGTGGCCGGAGTGCCATTGCCCTGAGACCGGATTGGGAAGATTAGCGTTGCGCCCAGAATTACGGTGGCCGCACCTCGAACATCATCACATTCGCTAGCAGTGCAGCCGTCCGTACTTTGCCTAATCTTGCCCGCGTACGCCTCTTGAAACACTTGCTGCTGACCCTGTGACTTGAATAGAGGCATCGGTGGAGGTCCGGTGCTCTGGAGAGGACGCACAGAGGGGGCCATGCTGAAAGCGGGGGTGGGGCGCGATGGGCAGTTAGGAGTGCGGGGCCGGGGCACAGTCGCGCCGCTGCAAGGGTGTATCGTGCAATGTGATTGGCCAGCACCGCCGACAGCCCGCCAAGTGCTTCAATATCTCCCGGGCGATCGTACAGCCACAGGAGCGGGCTCTTCTCCTCCTAATTAATTGGCAGCTGCTCAGCCGGCGGCCGCTGTGAAACGACGTCATGCACTGGCAAGAGAAAAATGTGTAGAAACACTGAAGCAGCAACAGCAGTCCGCGCAATGCAGCGCCCTTATTTCTCGCTCGCTCTTGCAGTCCAAGTAGCCGGCGACGACGCTGATGTAGCGGTGCAAACGAGGTGAAAGCCCGTGAAGTTGGTGTATGGAAAACAAGACGCCATGCCAGACTGCGACTGGATTTACTGCATGTTGTCGTACCATGAAACCACACGACCGGTTGAGGCGGCGCGCAAGCTTTGTGACGTTACGTAGCTGGCATGAGCGATGCACCATCAGAAGCGGTCGCGGACCGTGCGCAGACCACGTTCCGTGACCCATGCCGTGCCGGCCGACCTTGTTGTGCTCGGCGTTGACGAAATATCCCGACCGTAGGTCACAACGACCAAGCCGGGCGGCGGGCGGGCACCCCGACTCATGCACGGGTGTAGTCGCCTTCTCCGACCCAGCCTTCGCCATATGGCACCTTTGCCGATGCGCCTGTTCGATCCGTCGGGGTTTACGTCGCCGCCTTCGCCATTCTGGACGGCGCCTGACGGGGTCTCAGGACGATCAAAATCGTGGTGACAGAAGCCTTTCCGACAGAAACTCACGGACATGGGCATCGTGATCAACGGAGAGACGCTTTTGAAGGCCGTCCAGAACGCCGGTTCGCTCTTTCCACCATCGTCGCTACTCCGTGGAACGTGGTAGGGCCAGTGGATAGGGCGGACAGCACGCCGTGGTCACTGCTAGTTTTGAGCCTAGCCGCGCACGTATAGGCTGCATACTGCGGGCAGCAGTGTTCAGCCTCCGAAGAGACGAGTGGACTAGCCACAAAGTCCATGGACATAAGACGGAACTACGATTGAAGCAAGGGACGATGAGGATGAGCGCACCTGCGCGAACGCCACAAGTTCACACAAGAAGGCTAACGGGTATCCAGGAGAAAGAAGTCATCGGCGAGCGATTATGAATTGCCTCCGCGAGTGTGACGGCGAGCTGGCTGGCAGGTCGCCGAGGAAAAGCGCGGCAAAACGGAGCTGCCTGGAGACGGAAATATCTGAGACGTTAGCAAGACCACAAGGGCTGGGCCTCGTCGCTATCCTGCACCTCTTGAAGTGATGAGGCGTGTTGTGGAATGCAGGCGGGGGCGTTAGCGGTATCAATAAGCGAAGACGACCAGAGCTTGATCGCTCATGCGTATGGTGTCTCCGGCTGGTTGCAAGCGCAAGTCCGACGCAGTCAAATTCGGAAGCACAAGTCTCGCTGAACCTTGCCGCCATTTTGAGCGGATCTCGCGCGCAGGGCTACGAAGACGGCCGACATGCCTATGCAGCATTGGCTATGCACCCGTACTTTCCAAAGGCGGCCACGACGTGCTTGCGCGACGTTCACCATGGTGGCTGTCATACAGGCCTTTGCAGGTCATATCCTGTTGACGGCATCCGATGCGTCCAGCACGCAGAAGAGTAGCCGCCCCGTAGCAGGCTTTGGAAGACTAACATGCCGATAAGTACGATTATTTCCCACTGCCATCGATATCACAGTAAGCTCACCATCGCTGCTGGCTGGAGTGTGGCCCGGGTTTCCGCTCTCGTAATTTTCGGCGCGAGTCGTGTGAAGGCTGCCGCGCATGGCCCGAGGAGAATTCGGGCGAGCCCAGCCCGCCTCGTGGCCGCTGACATACTCTGTCGGGTCGCCTTGGGTCATGCCGAGAATAACATCGAAGAAGCTGCGAGTGTCACCGTCAAGACCGGGACCGGCTGCTGTTGTGCACCAAGGCCTAGTCGTGTAAACATACCCCATTTCTTAAAGGCTTCCCTCGGAGCTGGTAGTGTCGGAAGATCTAAGGCTATCGGTCACTATAACGATTCCTTCCAGCCGGTGGTGAAACGTAGAGGGTGCTGAAGAGCGGCCATGCCACGGATCGTCGTGAACCTGTAGCTCCGACCACCCGCATAACTTGTAGGTCTCTGCATGTCTTCCGCGTGTTCACGAGATCATGTTAGCGGCTTTAGAAAGACGTAGAATTAGCTAAAAATCTGCGCAAGACTCGAACGACAAGCGGACCATTCTGTTTGGCTTCGCGAAAGCATTCGAGGCGCTTTCATATAGAAATTGGCGGGAAGCGTGGGGAGGGCGCTGCATCGTTTGCCTTCCGATAGAGGTAGAGTAGACGCGTCGGGTGGCCCTGGTGCACCTCGACGAGTACAAGTGCTGGGCGCCCCGCGCTTGGGACGCTGCGAGGTCTAAAGTGAGCAAACGCTGAGAATGAGGTGCACAAGGAGCGACCTGATTGTACAGGATTGCCCAGGCAAAGTTCAGAAAGTTGCCCTGTACCCTTCCATCGAGCACTCGCCGCCTGAGGGGGGCTCGGAAAACAAGAACGTACCGGAGAGTTGGTGCAACTGAACTCTATCGCAGACGCGCGTCTAGGCTGTGTTGAACACTTCTCGCACCCCCGAACTTGCCTCTCGCACCTCCCTTTCGTGTTATAGAGTCCTCTCTTGCGCCGTGAGCGGCCTCGCGGTATGCTCGAGGCATGTCGGTGGCTGTTGAGCTCAGAAATATCCAGGCGAGTCTGCGGGTCACTTGTCAGCTAGGGCAACTCCTGACGGCCGTCTAGGGCAGGCAGCTGCTCTCCACCGTGGTGCGCTCGGGAGTCATATGCTGCACTTCTCCACGATGGGCGTGTCCTACTCCGTTCCGCGGGTTGGAACGAACTTTAATACCCGTGCCGACTCTCGAGTAATGCCGCTATTCTCGGTCGCTTCCGCACCTGTCCGCGCCGTCATATCTGGCAACTCAGCGTTCAGGCGAGACTCCAATAGGGACCCAAGCGTTATGAGGGCAGTAGCGGCCCTTCCATGGTGGGCGAGCTGTACTTGTAAGGTTAAATGTGCGAGCCCGGCCATACAGCAACCCGCCCAGAATACCGCATATGGCCTTCCAGAACAGCCACCCTGCGACTCGTGCAGCGCATACGGCGACTCAAGCACTCGTCTGGGGACTATGGTGCGATTCTACACGGCCTTTGGGGCACCTGTGCCAGGCAACCGCCCGGTAGACAATTAGCAGCGCGCTCAAAGGGGTAAGCGCCTTACACGCACTGCTGCACTGAAGCAGAGGCCGCGGTAGAAGGCTGCCTCCACGGTCATACGGTCGGCCGGGACCGCACACGCTCAATCGCGTCCGGTGCGACACGCTCCCGTAGTGCTTTCATTCCGACTGGAGTCGCACCATAGAAAGGCGGACGAAGCTATACAGGTCTGCCTTTCTTCCGCCCTCAGAGCCTGGGAGTCGCTCATCGAGCGATATCTAGAGTTCAGATCAGAGAGGCTCTCCGTATTCTCCTTGTACCGTAGGCGGCACGTACGGAATGCACATGCACGACAAGATTTGGTCCGCGCTGTCGCTCTTTGTGGCATGCGCGCTTCGTCTGTGTCGCGCTGCGCAGATGTCGAGTGTGCTCGACCGTGGCTGACAGAACTTTCCGCTGTGTCACGGGGGTTCGCGGTGCTGTCAGGTACCGATGTACTTACCAGATTATACCGGGTGGCTGCCCAGGCCTCCAATGACGACGCGGTGCGATATCGCGGCGGCGAGACGCTTGGACAACGTCCCGCGATGGGCAGAGACGAGGTTCTCATGATCCGTGGATTGGACTGGCTTCGTTCATAAACTGGCACTGCCACCAGGGCAGAGTACGCCCAGTCTGGGAGGCCTCGCAAGGCGGAAGCAGAGGGGTCAGGTGGTTGGCAGCCCCGGGAGCCCCTTGGGCCTTGCGTAAGAACAGGCCTGCGCAGGGCGAGTCTGGAACAATTTCCTCAGTGGGAACTGGGTGAGGCGGACCGCGTCACAAGACACGAAAAATGAACCGCCGACGATTTGTGTGCTGTGCGGGACGAGGGCGGGTGAACCTGTCTAGCGGGCGGTGGTGTTTCTGGACCGCTGTGGACGGCGACGCTTGCGGATCGCTTGGACTTGAAAATGAGCCATGGGTTCTGCGAGCGTCGTCTGATGGCGCCTCGAGGCCGCCGCGATAAAAATCGAGGGTCTCCGAATCCAGGGTAGAAGCGGCGAGACACATGGCGCACAATTTAGGAGTTATTTAGGTCGTCTTCAAGAAAGAGGTCGAAAGCCGTCCAGTGCACCTGATTTTGCCGCTCCGGGGCGTGCCTGGAGTCGCGTCTCGCGAGGCAGGAGCTGCTGCGAGAGACGGCGCGGCGATGCCCGGCCCATCGCCGCCCTCGTGGGCTGCTGCTGAGGCTGAAAAAGACCGTTCGTGCGTATATTCAGCGGCGGCAGACCACCATTGGGAAGTAGGTTCCAAGCAAGCCAAGAGCTCGCACAGTCGCCGGAAAAGGCACACTTTGCGGCCCAAAAGACGGGCGTGGGATTTCCCCAGATTCTGCCTCACTTGCACGCGCGGAAAGAGCCGGAAGTACTCCCAAATCAGGAAGAGTTGGGACGTGTTTGCAACGCCGGATAGAAATACGAGTGAGGGGCGAGGCTATTCTATCACACTGCTCACTTCGTGCTCTCGTCCCCCGCCTTCCTCTCCACGACCCGGCTCGTTCTTGGGCTCTCTTTACGACCATCCACGAACTCGCGACGACCTTCTCCGGCTCCGATTCCTCTCCATCTCAGCTGCTTGCATCTCAGGTCTCAAGCTCGACGTTCCGCGCACCTTACAGTACCTTACACGACAATTTCTTTGGTGCGCACCTCGTCTGCGGGTGTCTGCGGTTTTCTGACGCTCATCACGCAGTCTTCCAAGTACTCCTTATCCTTACATCCCTAAACTAAAGGTGCGTCTTGGCTGACCCCGCTTTCGTCACCAGCGTAGCTAAGTGCTCCCTCGTGATCCAGAATGGATAGTTGGCGGGTCGCCGTACTGGGAGATGGTGGTGTTGGCAAGACGGCGTTGGCGGTCCAGGTGGGTAGCAGCGACCGTTCAGCATCCTCCGCCAATTGACGAGCTTCATTAGTTCACTTTGAACTGCTTTGTTGGTAAGACGCGCCTCTTCTCCTCTCAACGTACTCATCGCTCACACCACGCCTTGATTGTCAGAGGTGCATAATAGGCTGTCTGTGTCGCTGGGCTAGACTGACGTCCAAGTCATTACATAGACGTATGATCCAACGATCGAAGACGCATACAGGAAACAGCTGGTGGTCGACAACAGGATGTGTTACGTCGAGGTCATCGATACCGCGGGACAAGGTACGTCTTTTGGGCAATCCACCGTCATAGACGACTGACTGGGCTTCCCAGAGGAATATGCAACACTTCGAGACCAATGGGTCAGGTACGGCGCTTGTCCAAACCCCTCTCTTGCCCTGCTGAACCACGCGCAACAGGGAGGGGCAAGGCTTCATCCTTGTGTACTCCATCGCGTCGCGAGCGACTTTGACCGTCTAGAAGTCTTCCGACAGGCGATGATGAAAGTCAAGAAGTCGAAGCCTGTGTTCATGCTTGTAGGGAACAAGTGTGACAAACAATACGAGCGAGAGGTCTCTCGCGAGGAGGGAGCTCAGATGGCGCGTACCTTCGGCTGCGAATTCCTCGAGACGTCCGCAAAAACTGCGTACAACGTGGAGCGGTTATTCACAACCCTCGTTCGCCTCTTGCGGCAAACCAAGCAGACTGAACAAGTCACGCCAGGGCCTTCAAGAACGATCGAGGTTCCGAAAGAGAAGACCAAGGGCAAGAAGTGCATTATCATGTGAAGTGGCTTTCTGGACTATATAGATTCATCAGGTCGTTCCTCCCACTTACCTCTTTTTTCCATGATACCCCACCGCATCGTTTTCTTTCTTCCTACTTCACTTTGGGCATTCCTGGTTGTGCTGATTGGGAGGATCACTTGCACTACTTCACGACTTCTGAAGCTCCTGCGACACGTTTACGTTCATCATGTACATATATTCACACACACTTCTCACATGCATGGATACTGCTGCTTTATCATTCTCGTAGTTGACGTACGCGCAGACACATCCGCTGCGCACTCTGCAGTCCGCGCAAGGCGCTGCGGCCACGACTCGTGCTCCTCGTCTATCAATATCACCCATCTAAATTCCAGAGACACGTGTGCAACAGACGTGTGCCTTGCTACGGGACCTTCCTCGAGAATGTTTTATACTGACGAGCTCATCATAGGCGGAAGCACTGCGAACTCTTCCCTGTATACGTATGGCCGGAGCACCACATATATTCCACTGCGAGCGCCCGACTTCACGGTACGCGCACTGCCTGAAGGAGAAGAATTTCGCGTTCGGCAAGAATGCCTCGTGCAGGGCAGCGAGGTCTTTCGTATGTTTGTCCGTCTTTGGTGGGGCTCGCAAAACTCAACTGCCCATACAGGCGACATGTTCCAGTGTTGCGAGGCAGGGCACGAGGCGGTCGGCAGCGAGCACGTCCTCGAGCTGCACGAATCAGCGCCCTCATTGCGCCTGCTGTTCCAACTACTGCATAGCGTGCCCGAGCCTTACGTACCGGGGAAGGCAACGAAGGCCGTCGACCCTGGCGACTACGTGCATATCAAACAGAGTGAGCCGGTGCACGCGATACCCTTCCCGTTGCTGCCGTTGCTCTTCGTGCTGGCAGACAAGTACGCGTTCACGCCTGAGATCATGCGGGTGTGCTTCTCGCACCTCGCGGCGTACGCGTCGACGGAGCCGTTGCGGGTGTACGGCATGGCCGTGGGCATAGGCCAGGACGCCATCGCGGCCAAGGCGAGCAAATATCTTCTGCATCCGCCCCTGACATCGTACACGACCGACGAGATCAAGTCCATCCCGACCGCGCAGGCGTACCACAAGCTTGTACTCCTGCATGAGCACCGTATCAAAAGACTCCGAGAGATTCTGATTGACGAGGAAATCTTTCCCCAGCGTTACGGCGAGTGCGGAAAACACACGCAGCGGACCAAGAAACTCTGGGAGGCCAGGAAGAGCATGGTTACCACTCGGATTGCGGCGGGTAAGACACACCTGCTATGCAACTTGCGCACGCCGCTGAGACATGCCCTTAACAGCCACGGACGTAGCGGCCGAAATGATGGTCGGCGTAGACCAGTTATCCGGCTGTGAGACATGCTGCAAAGCATGGGCTGCCGCGACTGCCATGCTCGGAGTGAGTTTGCGGACCCTCGTGACATCATGTAATCGGAAATGCTCATCAATTGCACTCTAGTACAAGTGCTCCAAGGTACCCAGACGCATCGACAAACTACCCACCAGCACGTAACGACAGGCGGCGAGAAAGCGTATCATGGCGACCGCGCTGTCTACTTATTGTGCCAGAAGAGCGTCCGAAGGCTGTTCCACCGTTCCGAGTCGCGGTACAGATAGACCATGGACTTGTGCATGCCTGCCTGAAGTGTCTCTTCTTTCTCCTGGAAGAGCCACATCACTGCGCCCCAGCAGAGAGCAGCGAAGAGTTTGAAGTGTTGGGGGTTGGGTCGTAGGGGTACGACTTTTCCTCCGGGCGATTGGGGCATATCAGTAACTTCTCGTGGGATGAAAGACGCGACTACTCTTGAGCAGACATATAGTACA
Source organism: Phanerodontia chrysosporium (assembly GCA_001910725.1). Classification (NCBI taxonomy): domain Eukaryota; kingdom Fungi; phylum Basidiomycota; class Agaricomycetes; order Polyporales; family Phanerochaetaceae; genus Phanerodontia; species Phanerodontia chrysosporium. The sequence goes on from MJGA01000003.1 coordinate 1,281,174, forward strand.
ATCTGACCACTACTGTTTTAGCAACTGAGTCAGTAAAGTTGGGTGCCACGACGTACCTGCTCGTTGATAGCGGTGCGGTCTCCGAAGACAACATAACCGCCCACAAGGCCTGCGATGAACGAGTCTAGCGACTCCTCTTTGCCTTTGCGCCGCTTCTTCTGCAGAAGCATAACTGTCTTGTACAGTGACACGAACTTGGCGAGGTTCATGGCATGGGTCGCAGTGGCAGTGAGCACCTGCCTGGCTTTGGTCCGCCAGCTGGAGGGACACGCACATCCGTCAGCCCGGCACGAAGAAGGGGTGGAACCGCGTACTCTGCTTTACTAAACAGAAGAGCCATAACCAGAGCATGGGGAAAGCGCACTTTGACTCCATAGACGAGTCCGTTTCGTGCACCCTTCAGGATAGCCAAGTAGTCATGGTAGGCTGGATCGGCGATGATCTTCTGGATTATGGCCAGAAGTGCCTGTATATGATGGCGCATAGGACAGACCGACCGGGCAAGTAAGGCGAGGTGCAGCGCAGCGGTCAGAGATAGCGGGAAGGGAGAGAAGCAGGAGGCTGAGGATAGCCCGGATGGGTACAGGTCACTCGAGAGCCTCCATTGACCGAACAACTGCCGCGCGCGGTAAACTGGCGCGCACAATCACATGCGAACGCGAATATACACGCTCGGAACGAGCCAAACAATCGCGTATATCGGTCGCCATAATTCACACAAGAAAACACACAACATGAGCTTTATATTATCGTTTGTTATAATAATCGTCCCTGAAGTCGAAATCCTGAGAAATAGATATAAACTCAACCTGCGAGGAGTCAGCGAACCAGCTCGTCTTGTAAAGTACTGGACGTACCCCATGCTCAACGGGTTGTTCGTTACGCGTCTCGGTGACCATTACGAACCGGCGGTAGTCATCCATTATGGCAGGCTGTAGCTGCATTTGCAATAGGTCCTCAGCAAGCACTCGGTCTGCGACAGGAACTAGGTCCTTCTGAGGCAGCTCTCGGTATCGTTCCTCGAAGTATTGCAAAGAGTTCTCAATGACACCCGCGGCATCCATACTGCAGTGCTGAATGGACCATTCAGCCCATTGGATAGCAGGATCAATTATACGAGATGTATCGTTCGGTGCCAGACGCGGTTGTCGTGACTTCGGCGGGGCCTCCAGAACAGCGACCTTGCCTTCGATGATAAGGTCAATAGTGGCCTATAAAAGAAGTTGTTCCTGTGTCTTGTAATGAGACTGGACCATGCAGACAAGGATTAGACGCGCTCACTGAGTGACAAGAGACACTACGTCGCTGCCTGGATAGCTGATCTTTGCCACAGCCGCCAGGACAACAGGGTGGACATAACATGCCCACAGAGGATGTTGGTCAAGCTGTTCGATGAGCTCGCAGACTTTGAACGGATCCTCTATAATTGCTTTCGCTGAAAACGTTGCTATGCCGCCTACGGTGATTGTGAGTCTCGCGGCTGACTCATGCTGGAAAAGAGGACGAACCAACAGGGTATATCTCCCGCACACCCCAACGATTCGGTGGGACAGTGGCATGGGTTCCATAGGTATAAAATCGCAGCTCTGGCCGCTTGCAACGCCGGAGTGCCAACGCTTCAAGCTTGCGCAGTGTGTGCAACGAGCCGACGTGTACGAACACGACCCTTACGTCTTCCTTGTATCCGGTCCGCTGTGCCTTCCAGTTGTCGAGGACGACCTCCAGCAGCCGAGTCTCAAAACCATCTTGGGGGTAACCGTCCGACGGTTTGTTCCAAATGCAGTATCGTCGCGCAGCACGCACGAAGAAGTCTTGGTCTGCGGCCGTAAAATGATGCAACCGTAAACCCTGTGCTAGGCGGGGATTGGTGATGAGCTTGTTCCGAAGCTTGGAATCCTTGTAGACTAGCTCAGGAGTAATGGCCACATCGCTTAGGTCGAGCCTCGCGTGAGCAGCTTGCCATTCATAGCTCTGATACTGCGCCACAGTGAGCTTCCATGGAATGAGTATGGCCACTAATGGATGTTCTCGTAGTTGCATAGGGACTTCAAGGACTTTGCAAATGCCATACGCTACGGTGGGGACAAAGAGCAGCATACCGATCTGGGCGTCGTCCATGTACGCCCGTGCGTACGTAAACTACGTACACGTCGTCAGCAGAGTGAAACGAAGTGCAAGGGCATCTCTCACCTGGAGGCGTCTACCCAAGTACATAGCAAAGACTTTGAAAGTATCCTCGTCATCGGCTCCCTGTGCCGATACCTTGCAGTACTGTTGGATGGGCGCACACGCACGTAGTAGCAGGTAGACGTCCGTGATTTCGTGGAGCTTCTCCAACGTGATACATGGGACCTCCGCGGTATAACACAGGTGTAATGGCACACCATTGGGACGAGGATCGCTAGCTTCTGATAATGAGATGCCACAAAGTTTAGCTGCAGGCGCGGATGGATCGGAGGTGGTTCGCATGCGAAGTTCACCGTCCCACTGGAACTTCTTTGGGATACGTATCCTAAATTCGGTGAGCTTGCGCCTTCAAAAGGGAATAGTGATGTGACTCACTGAGGGATGACAGGCTTCTTGTTAATTGGCATAGTGACGGGCGATGGATCGACGTCCATCTCGTTTCCAGACGGTTCGCTGACAATTATTAGTTCTCAAGCGATTAGAGACAACACACACATTGACTGACTGCATGGGTGCTGCTAGCCTGGGCGAAAGGGCCGACAGGTTGAATTGTAGCAAACACCGATGAGCACATCGGGTACTTACTGCGCGGGCATTATAGAAGCCAGAAACTCTTCCGCAGCCTTCTTCTGCTGTTCTTGTGGCGTGGACTGCCGACGTGCCATAGCTACTTTGCGACTAGATGCTACTTCAGCACTCAAAAACAGCGTTTTTGTGAAGCAACTCACGGATCGGGCGGTCTTCCTCCATGGGGAGCAGGTGCCGTCGGACTAGAACGCGAGACCTGTTGCGTTACACCCCAACTTGAAGTTCCGGAGGTGATCGTCGTACTCCAGCCACTTGCCGCTGGTGATTGAGCACGTCCCCATGTTGTGTTAGAGCCCCAAGCTCCGCTTGTCTCGACCACAGGTGAGTCGACCATTTGCCTATCTGGGAAGGAAGAGGCTATCGCAGGTGGTCTTCTCGGATCCTGGGATGGTCCAGCTTGTGGCGTGACAGGAGATGGTTGCTTGTCCACGTCAGCAGTCGACTTGGTCTTCCTGAAACTGAGACTTTTGAGGGGTCCTTTCTTGCTGGCTCTGGAACCGTTTCATGCTGAGCGGCCGGCTTCGGGACTTGGCCCGCTTGCTCCGCCAATCGTCTCTTGGTGTCAGTGAAGTTTGCGGCGACGCTGCCCATTGGGAGCGACATCAGCTTCACCCTCGGTTCTCGGTTCTTATGACTGGGAGCAGGCTGTTTCGGCGGAGCGGGCGCAGTTTGAGAGTTCGCCATTGGAATTGTCTTTGAAAGTGGAGCCGCAGCCTTGCTGGATGAAGAAACTGACAGAGACTCCGAAAGCTTCTTCCTGCTCGTTTTTGTCTCCGGTGAAGACGGCTCCGAGAACAACGGATCGTGTTCAGGTGTAGCACGCCTCGGTCGTGCAGTCTCCTTCCCTTTGCTCTGCAAGAATGTCAGCGCCGACGAATAATAATGCACGAGCACCTTACAGTTTTTGCCGCGGAAGCAACCTCCTGTTTAGCCTGTACACTGTTTAGCCGCCAACCACCAGCCTCGTATACGAGACCCACCAATTTTGGTTTGCTCAAACTTGACCTCCGTGGAGCTTTGCGTAGCGGTATATCCGAGCCGTCGGAATCTGACTACACCACTTAGCTCTGCGGACGCTATATCGAGCCTGCGCTTTACTTACATCTGAGCCACCCTGTCGACCTCGCTTTGTGGCCTTTAGCGTCATGGTAATGGGGATATCGTCCTCAGACTCCTACTCAAAATTAGCGATGTGTATTGGACGGCGCATACGTCACGAACCGTTTCTTGGTAGTCGCTGTCGGAATCTTGTATCCGCGGCTTCTTCAAAGTGGTCTTCCCTTTCGCCTGCGGAGGTCTTAGAATTTGGCAATGGAGGCAGCAGGACGCATCTAATACCCACATTCTTTTTTACGACAGCCTTGCCTACCACCGGTTTTGGAGTCCTAGACCTGCGGCGTTTCTTCTTCTTCTTAGCCTCCTCTGGTTGACCGAAGTGCGCGTTGAAGAATTGTTTCTCCTCCTCTGTGAAGAAGTATAAACATAACGCCTCAGGGACGGTCTTCGGTATTCTTACCGATCCACTCAGGAGAGGCTTCGACGACATCTCCTTCCTCATAGTCCTTGTCGTCCATGCCCACCCCACGAGTCCAGAAGCTTTTGAGCAGTCGCTCGCAACCTTTGACGTTTTCAGAAGGCTCCCAGCTGCATTGAGCATACGCTCAGCTCAGTGTCTTCTCATTCTTGATTGCGCTCACCACTTACCTATCTGCTTCGGACCCGTATCCCGCCCACTACGCAAAACCACCTTTATGAGACCGTCAACGCCACCGAACGCAACTACTCGCCTTGACGTAGTAATCCTGAAGCGATACTTCGTATCAGTACAATATTTGCGGCAGCTGATGCACGTACCCATTCGCCATCGCTGTTCACCCTGGCCTTTGTGATGACCTCTATCCCGATGCTAGTTCAGTTGACGGATGCAAGTGGCGAGCGGGCGACGTCTGCGCACCGACATGGAACTGCTCTTCCTCCTCTTCAGAATTTGCACGTTTACTCTTCTTAGCCATGGCTAATGGTGACCTGCCGCCGAGCGGCGAGAGGTTGAGTATACGTGCCGGTAGGGACAATGAGGAACGAGCTACAAACGCCTCGGTACGCGATCAATATCTGGGCAGAGCGCACGTGGCCATACCCATGATGGCGCGCTTTCGTCGTCTGGCTAACAGCTTGTCTTCGTTTCGCAACTTCCACCTTTGACAAGAGCTGAGATGGCCGGCAAACCAAAGTCAAAGCAGGAGGAGGCTCTGGCTTTCCTCGACGACCTCGACAACATCGCCCCTGCGCCGTCCGGTGTCGGCGCCCAGAGCGCGCAGCCTCCTCCCGAGGGTGAGGCAGAGGTGTATGCATTCATAGACGAGATTACGCAGAAGAGCTCTGAGCCTCCGCGTACAACGCTCTCGCATATCGACCGTCCCTCGCGCGCAGGCACCCCGACACTGCGCAAGAGCACTGAGCGCGTGCGGGTCGGCGCACCTGCACCGCTCCTTCCGACCGCATCGGGCTCCGCGACTCCGCTCTCGGCGAGCCCGATGGTCCGTTCAGAGTCCAGCAGCTCGAGGGTCTCGCTCACCTCGACTGCGAAGCAAGAGCTGCGCCAGGAGACACCGCCGCCCGCGCAGCAATCTCAGCAAGCCCCGAGCTCTTCTGGTAGCTGGGGATGGGGCAGCGTCTGGTCGACTGCTTCATCGGCTCTCCAGCAAGCTAAGTCTGTCGTAGACGAACAGGTGAAGAACCTGCCGAAGAACGAGCAAGCTCGCAAATGGGGAGAGGGTGTGCTGGAATATGCGAAGGCGGCGCAGCTTGATAAACTCAGTATGTGGACATCCTTCCCATGCTTGTTCACTATTTATCTGGAGCCACACTAGGCCAGGACTTCAAGCGAGTTGGTCTGTCGACACTCACCGATATCTTGAATGTCGTTGCACCCCCGATCTCTGAACACGAAGTCATTCAAGTTTGGCTCAGCCATGATATGATAGGCTACGAGGGCGTCGAGTCCCTTGTATACAAGGCTCTCACCAGGGTCAGTAATCTGATTTTCACCAGCCGTCTCATGACTAGACTCGCTTTTAGATCATGGAGCAAGTTGAGGGCGGCGACCTGGTCGTTAACAGAGGCGACGAGTCTCGCCCCAAGTCGAATGCATCGGAGAAGCGAGATCTCAATGCTGTCGATGGTCTCGATGCAGCTATCAAGTTGGCTCAGGTATGCTTTAGGACCAGTGCGGTGGAGTTATATGCCTGACTCATGCTCTCAATAGGCTGAACTTGACGAAGTTATCAAGCGTAACGCGCAACCCGCACCGACTACTAACTCGGCCCAGAATCCCACCACGTACTCATACGTATACCTCCGCATTCAACCCTTTACGACATCATTGTCTCTCCCATCGCGGTCAGGCGCAGACGCCGAGAACACGTCGCAAACTCTGCAGTTCGTTCTGTACCTCTCTGATCCAGGACACCAGGTTGTGCACTCCACCGTCACGCAAGCGATACCGTACAAATGGCTCGATCTCTGGGATCAGTATGAATGGGTTGAGGACTCGGTCGTAGAGGCGATTAGAGTGGGAGTCGAAGTCATCGGACAAGAGTACATTGTTTCACGGATGGGCTGGGACCGGAAGAAAACAGAGGATACCAAGACGGAGGCAGAGCCTCCCGCTGCAGCCGAAACGAAGGCTTAATGCGGCTACCCGACTCGCTGCGCGGCGCATGCGAAGAATACTGGCAGGAGTTACTTGTATGTTCGGCACAATTCGGATCCGGAAAGAGATGATATTGTTGTGTATTACTACACGTCTACTTCTTCTCAGCAGGTGGAGGAGGCGGCGGCGGGACATGCTTAAGCTCGTCAGGTCTTTTGGGCACAGTACCATCGCCGACCTGCTCCCATGGAGAAAGGGCGTCGAAATTCCTGCATAAATCGTCAGCCTAATCCCCGAAACGAATGGAAACAAGCAGGACCTGAATGCCTGAGTGAGCTGTAGGGGCTCGTAGACAACACGCTTGCGTTCTTCGTCATAGCGAAGCTCCGTGTAGCCCTGTGGTAGAAATCCATGAGATACTCGGTGAACGTCACCCCAAGAAAGACGCACAGTCAACGGGAAATCCTTGCGAAGGGGGTGGCCTTCGAAGCCGTAATCCGTCAGGATACGACGGCTGGGGTAGTTGGCTCGTTAGCTGTACAGTGACATCGGTGCAATGATAGACGTACAGATCTGGGTGGCCCTCGAAGTAGATGCCGAACATGTCCCAGGTTTCGCGCTCATACCTAAGTCTCGTCAGGACCCAATCACAGCGTCAGTATTTAGCAATCACATACCAGTCGGCACCGCGGAAGACCGAGCAAGCACTGGGCACTGAGTCCGCCTCACCGACATAAGTCTTGACGCGGATGCGTCCTGCATGCCTGATGCTAAGCAAGTTGTATACGACCTCGAAGCGCTTGTCGCGCTCGGGGAAGTCGACGGCAGTGATGTCCATGACGCTCTTGAACTGGCATTGCGAGTGGTCACGGAGGAATGTGAGCACGGGGATGATTGCCGACGGCGCGACGTAGACGGTGAGTTCGTCCTTGAGGACAGAGAACTGCTGGATGAACTTGGGCAAGCACTGGAGGAGGTACGCCCCAAACTCGTGCAGCGCCTTGGTCGTCTCAGCATGCCGCGTGATTGTAGGGTTTGGCGACGTCGGTTCGGTGAACGGCGACTCGGACGGGGCTGGGTACCATGCGCGTAAGAGGGTTGGGTTGCAGCGGGACCGGTGCAAAGCGCAACTTCACTTACACTGAGCGGCCGGAGAGGCGTGGAAGCGGCGAGTGGCATGGGCAGCACCGACGACGGCCTGGCGCGCAGGCAGGTGCCTGACGAGCCTGCCGGCTCTGAGGGCCAGGCGGAGAGACATGGGCGTTGCGGACGGTGGGTGGTAGAGCAGCGAGAGCGTCTCGGGTCGAGCAGACACGAGTTTGGCACTCCGACGCCTCGCGAACAAGCGCCGCGGCGGCAACCACTGCGTTCATTCATTCGACACTCACCACCACCGAGCGCGACGATGTCCACCGAAAATGGCCCTGTGTCGGCCGTCATAGACTCGCTGCCGTATTACGATAATGACCTCGAGCGGGATCCCAGTCTCAAGGACCGAGCAGAGAAGCTCATTCAAAAGGAACTGAAGCAGCAAGCTTCACAAGGCCTACACCCTCGCGTGCCACCGCCACCAACGCTCTTTGCTGTTCGTGCGCGTGTTCCCCATCGCGGCCGTTTCGTGATTTATTGATAGCTTTCTCTGTAGGATAATCCTCTCCTCCAGCAGGAGATGGCTCGTGTGGAGGCTCATCAGCCAATACCGCCCATAGACACTTTCCGCTACCAGCTGCCCGGCCCGACAAATTCACCTGCCACCGAGGAGGACTGGGAGGCTGCCCTGAAGAACGCCCAAGCGCAGCTAGAGCATCAAAGGCTACGGTGCGACATATTCCGCCAACTGTGTCGGCTTGTCACTCACGTTAGACCAGGCACATGAACCTTGCCCTGCTGCAACAGTACGGCTCGAATGCGTGGCGGATACACAACTTCCTCCTGGAACAGACCGCGAAGAACCTGGAGAAAGCCGTAGAAGACCTCAAACAGTTGACGGTGGAGGTGAACCGGGAGCGGAAGAACTTCCAGGTACGACTATCTATCGCCGCATCTCCAGTAAACCGCCATTGACGTTTTCTTTCCCTTTCAGACTGGTGTCGGCGCGCAACTTACTACCCTCGAGACCCGCTGGACAGAGCTCATCTCGAGCGTGTTGCAGATCGAGATGGCTAACATTGCTCTGGAAGCAGAGATTGACAAGCTCAACAAGCGTGAGGTTGAACTGTCTAACTTGTAAAACATCGGACCCTTGATGTGGGCTGTACTATCGCTATTGTATCTTTCACCTCTTTATAATTATCTGGATTGCCCTTTGCTGATGAAATCTTCTGTGAGTTGATTGCGATAAAGGGTATAATCTACACGACGGCACAGGTGCGATCTTGCGACCTAGCGACCAAACACTACTAACTAGCTAATGAAGATTAGACATGGTAGAGAATATGATAAGAGAACGCTTGTAGCTTTGAAAAGAGGAGAAACCTGTCCATATAATGTCCCGTCAGACCGCAGTACGTTCGAACTCTCCGTGTATCTGCACGTGGCTCGATGGTTTGCTCATTGTATCCGAACGCCCTCAGCTGAAGCAATTAGCGTACGCATCCGGGGGTAAGGCACAGGGCCAAGAGCCCGCGGCGATGATGCCCTCCCACACCTGCTCGCAGGAGCGGAAGAGATCGAGTGCAGCTCGGGCATGCTCAACCTATAAATGTTCCGTCACGTCAGAACTCACTTCGACCCGACTGCGACGCAGAGAAATGCCACGTACAGGCACATCGCCGTGGAGACCGATGTTTCTTGCCATGAAGCGGTTCACGAGAACCACCAGGGGAATCTGGACGTTAGGCCTATAGCGAAGACTACGCCGGAAGGGAAGGAAGAGAGCTGTATCTCGCGTGTCAATGGCCGGGTGCGAGAGTCCCATGACCTTCGGTTTTGTCATCAGGTACGTCGACAAAACCTCGCAGGCACTAGGCCACATACCGACAGAAATTCCCACAGAGCGTATCCGACAAATATCTTATTTTGGAGCATCATCGCCACCCTTTGCTGCACCTCAGGGAAGGGCGGCGCTGAGAGGTGGCGTTAGAAATGCTTTGCAGCGCGTCGGCGAGCGACGTACCTCCGGCAAGGTGTGTGGCGGTCAAGCCCGTCTCAGCAGTGCGGTAGTCGCTCACAGGCTGACTATATGCGTCGTGCACGGTGAGACTCCTGCAAAGGCATGTGGGATAGTGCGGGTATACTGACGTTGGTCGCACAAAAGTGTCGTAGATCACGAACCCGCGGTAGTCGGTCAAGGTGACGCGTCTGTGCGGTGCATATATGCGTCAGAAAACCGACAGTCGACGACGATAGAGGTCTAATCCACTGACGCCACCATGGGAAGCCTGGAAATACCGTGCATAACGGTCTGGACGGCACCGGCGACATATCTGGGGTAAAACGCGACGGTGAGCACATTGTGCGCGACTGTCGAGAGACAGAGATGCTGACTTCTCCGGCGGGTAGACCTTGGCAGGTCGCCACTGCGGTATTTCGTGCTGCGTCTGCTGCGCCATCTTCTGGCCAGAGGCAGAGGCCATGGAGAGGCTCTGTATTGGCCTGAGGTCCTGGAAGAGTTGCGGGTCGTTCCACATTTCGTGTGCGGCGGCGGGGCCTTGCTGCCACTGGGCCCCTTGAGGGAGCGCATAAATGCTGGAATGGTTCATCGGGTCCAATTAGGGTGTGTCACCTGGGGATACCCCAAGTGGGGGGTAGATAAACGGCCGGGGAGCTTGACGGCAGAGTAGGTGTCGGGAACATGATGTATCATGATACCCCTTCAAGCAGATTCAGCGGTGCAAAGTGTCCTGCGGCTCGCTTCGCCTCGCGGCGACTTGGAAACCGCCTCCGAGGGGAGCGCTGACTTGGTCTCGACCGACATGGGCAGAGCTTGAGGCTACGATATGCCGGTACACCTGCCCTGATGGACAGATGTGAGGGTGACGCCTCCAGCCGCGCGCATACAGCCACAATGCTCAGGATCTGCGGGAATGTGCGACGTAAGCGTTGTCGACGGGAGGGGATATGTTGCGGACGCGCACATTCGATTGGCTGCCGATGAAGAGCGTCCGTCGTTGGGGGATTCGACGGCGGCGACGGTGATGGCGACGACGACGGCAGCGTCGAAGACAGCGCAGAGCTGGACAGACGTCGGCGAGAGAGCAGACGACAGACGGGGAGTAACAGCGCTGGAGCTGCTCTCGGGCGTGCTCCGACTGGTCAAGCAGGCCTCCGGTCCCGTTCCGGGGCTTGATTGACATCCTCTTCCGCGTCCGATCAAACCTTGTACGAAGCCCTGTTGGCTGTGAGTGAAGATGGCACTGACAGCGAATTCAATTACACTGTAAATGTTATCGCTCGGCTTGCTGCCCCACCGCCTCCTTCCAGGCCTGCACGTCTCCTCGTCGCACCCGCGACAGAATTTCATGTCGCACACAGCCAGCCGTTGCCGCGAGCGACGCACGGATGGCAAATCCTCGCGAGCAGCCGAAGATATTGATATAGTGGTGGTGATATACATGTTTATGTACGAAGCACGACAACTGCCGGTCCTGCGAACAAAGCATCTCGTCAATTCGACAGTCCAGCCCGGCCGCGGACCACCGGCAAAGCGGTACCTACTTGCACTGCTTGTCGATCCAGGTAGGGCTAAGTGGGCCCTCACATCAGCCGTTCCTGGGACGGCTCCCCAGAATCATCGGCACTCGGCGGCACTGACCCATTCGCCAACGCAGAACCTTCCTTCCTCGCGACATTTACCTGCTCAAAGCTCCTCATACCATCCAACCCCCAGCGTGACATCATGGCCTTGTCTTCGTCCCATGGCGAGCCTGCATTTATCAAATAGGTGTCAGCGACCGCATCCCAAAACATACCAGGGGCAATTAATCAACAGTTACGTACAGGGTGTTGTCAACATCTGCTCTCCGGTGAAGACCGCGTTTGCGCCGGCCATGAAACACATAGCCTGCTTCGACTCGTCAAGTGTCTGGCGACCGGCCGCGAGACGGATAATCGTGCTGGGCAGGACAATCCTGGCAGTGGCAATGGTGCGCAGCAGGGTATGCCATGGCACAGGCTGTGGATTTTCCAATGGTCCGATTAGATCTGCGTACTCGTCGGTGCTTGGGCAGAGCCACTGACTTCATTATTCTCTAGCGGCGTGCCTGGGATCGGCACTAGGGCGTTGACGGGGAAGGATTCAGGGTGCTCTGGCATGCTGTCCATCTGTCAGTAGCCGACACAATCGCGGGGCCTTTAGGCGTACTTACTTTGATACCTCCCAGATGAGGCCAATGCGGTCATCGTCAGACTCTCCGAGACCAAGGATACCACCAGAACAGACGCTGATTCCCGCGTCTCGGACGGCAGCTATGGTGCCCAAACGTTCATCATAAGAGCGAGTGGTGATAACCTGGCCGAGAACAGTCAAACGTTGAAGTCAGTGGGTGCGGTATCTTACCTACCGAGGGGTAGAACTCCCGCGACGTATCGAGGTTGTGGTTGTACGCCGTCAAACCGCTGCAAGGCACATCAGCATCAGCAGAGCAGGCTGCGGAGACACAGATTTGCGTACGCTTCCTTGAGCTGGCGTGCCTGATCGGGGACAGCATGCCCAGGGTCGTGCAGACCTCCATTCCCATCGCACGGACTTCACGGACCATGGTGAGGATGCGCTCAAAACCGCGTTTACGTCCGGCGAGATCGCGCCATGCTGCGCCCATGCAAAAGCGGGTGCTGCCATTCTCCTTGGCCTTGCGCGCCGCCTCGAGCACTGGTTCGATGTCAACGAGGCGTTGCGCCTTCGTCGGAGTCGCGTAGCGGGAGGACTGGGAGCAGTATGAGCCTGGGAGAGATCTGAGTCATTGGATCCCCCACTAGTGCCGTACGAGAGCGACTCACAGTCTTCGGTGCATCCGCCGGCTGATCCACGGGCGCCGATGAGTCTCCTGGGCAGATAAGGGGACAGCGAGAGAGTACGCACTCTTGATGTTCATGAGTGTGCATAGCTGGATCTTTGTGGGGTCGTGGAACTGCCTGTGGACTGAGGCCGCGCGAAAGACGAGATCGAGCAGCGGACTCTCATAGATGGACTTGATCTCGGGGCGCGTCCAGTCGTGGCGTGTCTTGAGCTGGGGGCGGGGAGCCTCCTGCGCGACGACTGTCGCGAGCCCCCTGCTGAAACGGACGGCGCGGATGGTTGACGGCCCTGCGCGAAACATGGTGGGAGCGAACGACCGTATTCTTCGTGAGCCGAGCTGCTATCGATGCAGGGAATTTATGGAAGCGCGCTGGGGGAGCGGAGTAAGACGATGTCGGCCGCGGGGAGGATGAGTGGATTTTGAACGGCGTTCCCCAGCAAGAGCGAGAGCAGCCTTCGTCCGACGTGTGCCTCTCGCGCAAAAATCGTCGGGGAAACAACTTTGGGGAAGGCGGGACAATCATGCTGCCCCACGCTCTAGACGCCTGTCCACCAAAAGAGCGCCCGCCCTCGTGGCGCGCCTGTCTGGCCACTCACAACCGTCCGAAATGCAAATCCTGATATGGACTGTCCTGTGGGTAGCTAGGATGCGCATCTGTCTGTCTGCAGATCGCTGGCTCCTCCGTCTTGCTCTCATCTGTCCTGTCAGGCCCAGGTTGCTGATCATGTCCTCGGCTGCTCTGTATCCAGGCACTCGCCTGTAGCGGAGGTGCACACCGCATCCGGGGCCACGGGATGCAGAGCTTCCCATACGGGCCCGTGGCCGGCATTCCGGTAGGTACGTGAGGTACCAACAGTGCCTGAGCTCCATGACGGAATCTTACACTGAACGGTCCACCAGCCGCGACCGCTCAATGAGCCCGAACCCGTCCGTTCTCGCCGCCGCTGTGTGCGAGAACGCACTGTCCGAACGTGCTGACTTGACGTTGCTGCCTATCCGCATCTATCAGTCTCCAGGCTATCCATTCACACGTCAGGGAGCGCAGCATGTGAGCATCACAAGGCCGTCACCAGCCAGTGACACTGATAGCGGGTGTATGTGGACGACACTCCACCTCAGCGGCGGGAGGCTAGATTAATGCTCTACAACACATCCATTCAACATCACGTCAACTGATACTCTGTGTCCAAAAGCACCGATTGGAGCCCTCATCATGGGCACGCTGAGGATGATGAATGCCCCAAACCTACCGTTGCCCTGAGCGCAGGCCTGCTGGCTATTGGACGCGCAGACAATCTGTGCCGTCTCTACTTGCTGACATGCTAATGAATCTAAAAGCTTGCATTGCAATTAGCTCCCGCTAGCCTTGGACGCAACTACGTCCAATACGAAATCGAGCGGCCAGGCATATCGCCGTGGCCCTCGGCTTCTTACTTCGGTACGACTAGGTTATTTATCATTCGAGCATCTGGGCCCTAGCTGACATGCTGCGCCTGGGAATGACGCAGGGGGGTACTTACTCAGGCGCTGCTACGCAGAAACCCTGCACGCGTACACCGAGCGGATGTTGTTCTGACGGGTGCTTGCTTTTTCTGCTAGAAGCAGCCGAAGGCAGTACGCGAGCTGCGGCGAGTAAGTACCCGTTTGTCAGTCATCCCCGGTACGAGTGATGTCGTCATATTTCCCTGCAGGTCTCATCGCAGCCCCACAGTGCGCGCCAGTGCGTCATAGCCGGGCATCTGCACGCCAAGCAGGTGTATGAAGACACTCCAAAGACCCAATAGTATTCCTGTCTTGACATATATGCACGTCACTAAGTGTACTAAATGTACGCGATGATATGCCCTTTCCAACACGGCAGGAGAAAAAGAAATGCTAGGTATCAAATCGTCTACAAATGGCCCAGCGCCCATATGTCGTCTTGTGGTACAGTCATGAAGCGAAGTGTTCGCGATAAGATATAGTACATCGCGGGGAAGGCGGGGAGAATAGCAGCGTGGCTTGAAATGCGCACGTTGGCGGCGTGGTAATGGCCGAAGGCCTGTGGAGCCAGACGTCAGCTTCTGACCTGCACGCGGGCACTGCACGCGCAGTAGCCGCGCTGCTGCGCTGCTGCAGACTCGTACCTCTTCTAGTCTTTCTAGGCAGCGAGGGCACGGGTTTCATGAGCGATGCTTCCTCCACGCCTGTGCGACCGTTGCGCGTAGTCGTGAGACTGTATCCCTGTGACATAAATCGTCTGCGATCCTCCTCTCAGGCTCAGCAGGGGAACGCTGACCTTGTGAGCCGCCGCGCGTGTGCATGGCTTGCGAGTCGTGGGCGGACGTGCCGTTTGGTTCTGGCTGCACACGGGGCTGCTGCTGGGACTGGTTGAGCTCGAGCGAGCGGCGGGCCATGTCCCACTGTCTGCGTGTGTACGCGGCGAGCTCGCTCGAGTACCGCTGCTTCTCGGCATCGAGGTCAACGTGGTGATTTGAGGTCATGATCATCGGGGAGGCCTGCGCTGTAGGGAGGGAGGTGAGACGAGGGCTAGCTGAGGTGTATGGCTTTGTGAGACGGGCAGGAGACAGGGCGAGCCTCTTTATAGGCCCGCGCCAATTGCTGGGTCGGAGTGATGTTATGGTCCACTCACCGCTCCTGCTCCCCGCTGCTCGCTGGCTTTCGCCCGCCAGAGTGGAACATGACGACATGGTCCTTCTATACCAGGCAGGTACTGTATTGCCCCTCGATCAACGCCACAAACCTTCGGTCAATTCCGTGCAGGCGCATGGCTGCCTCGTTGCCCGCCCTCCATCGCTCTATCTTCTCTCCGAGAGGGCGCAGCTTCACTAGTCCGGGTTGACAGCCAAACCAGCGTCGTTGTTAGAAGCGGAAAAACAAGGTGCTACATGTACAGCGATCAGAACAACAAAGAGCGCGAACGAACGAAAACAGAGCTAGATTACAGATGCCTATGCTATATGAACTCGAGTGTCCCGTGATCTACACACCATTAAAATGCTACATGCTTGAGAGCGAGCGTAAAGGACAGGATTGACAGTGACTGTAGGGTAGGGAGCGTGAAGCCTTCTCGCCGTGAGGGGGGTCGTGTTCGGTCATGAAAGGGCGTGGCTTGCCGTCAACAGCGTCCGCCTTACGCACGAGCGGGGCGCCAACTCTCCCCAGTGGGGCCACCCGCCTTGCGCTGGGCGGCAGAGGCAGCCAGGCCCGACAGCTTCGCGCTCGGCTTGGGCACCGCCCCGAGCATGACACCCCCCGTCAGCACCGTCGTCTTGCCACCATCGTAGTTCGTGACCTCCGTCTTGGTCGTGTCAACGAAGACGCGCGACTGGCGCGCGCGCTCGCGCCGGGACAGCTTCGAGCCCGACTTGGAGTCGGGCGAAGTGGAGCAGTGGGACACGGTCGTGGCGGATCCGTACGAGTCGGTGGAGCCGCGAGAGGAGAAGGAAAAGGCCGAACTGGATGAACACGAGCTTGAGCGTGAGTGGGAGGACGAGGCGGAGACGATGGAGACTGGCGAAGAAGAGGTGGAACGAGGTGGCGGCGGGATCGCAGGGAACTGGCTCGAGGTCGGAGTGATCCAGGTGGGTTCGCGAACCTCGTCCGCGATCATCGCAAACAGCTCGTCATCGTCATCGGCTTCAGAGATGATTTGCTGGGCGAGGGTTTTGCCAGCAGCAGCCAGGGCGCGGGCCTGGGCTTGGGCTTTGAGATGCGCCTGCAGGGCCTCCTCCGTGACGCTCTTGCCCTTTACCTCCGCAACCCTCTCCCTCCACACCGAAAAAGTCTTGCCGTGCTCCCATTGAGCGTAATGAATCGAGACACTGCCGGGGTCGATGAAGAGGTCAAACTCATCGCCGCCCAGGGCGGCAATCCACTTTGACCAGTCGACGCCCGCGGACTTGCAAGCGTTGTAGATGGGACGGGGAGGTGCACAGGCTGGAGACAGTGTCAGACAGCGACGGCCAGACCCCCTTACGGGGTCTTGCGGCACCCATGTAGGCTGAAACTGTGCGGTCAGGTTCTGTTCGAGCGCCAGTTGAAGTTTGGAGACGGTTGGAGCCGGGTAGACGGCGCTGAGCTGGCGAGTGAGCCACGTGATGGCGTGAGCAACAGCAATGGAGAGAGTGCCGAAGGAGGTGGTAGAAGTAGCCATGATAGTCGTGTGGGGATTAGAGAATGTGGTTTGAGTTAGAGTTGTCGTCGAGAGTGCGAATTGATGCGAAGATGTATCGACCTGCGATAGACGTGCGGGGTATGGAGATGCGCTGGACGTAAATACGTGTGATGTGACGTGCGAGAGTGCGAATGCGAGAGTCAGCGAAGAGCGGTGATATGCAGATCGTAAATAAACAATCTAAAGCACGTGTCAGATACTTCCGTCACTTCGACGAGGGGAGGGCGCGCACCTAACAAGAGCTGGCTTGGAACAACCGTGACCGAGGGAGAAGAGACTGCGGGAACTCAATTCCGGTGAGTGAGGGAACGGGGAACGGGACTATGGAGTACTTATAGACACGACCCAAGCACGCGGGCGTTTGTGCACAACAATGGACGGGATCTCGCGCTTTGGACGTTACCAGGCAAAAACAAAAGGGCCTGGCACAATGGCCGCCTCCATCACCAGACCTGCCTAAACGGGACAAAACCTGCCCGGCGGCCGCCACGTGGGAGCCCGCACCCGCCTGTCCCGCCTCCCGCAGGACCAGGACAATAACAATTGCGCTTGTGAACCGCACGAGGTGTGCATTGTTTTGCGTGTAGATTCTCCTTGAAGGCGACAATAGCACTATCTGAAGCCTCAGCCGCTATGGAAGGTGGAATGATGATGATGCCAGACCACCGGTTAGTCTCAATTGTTACTGACATTGAAGGCCTCCTTCCCCTGCGCAAATACCACACCGTGTCAAATATGCGTAAACGTACTAGCAAAGCATATGCAGCGACCCTGCTCGACCAGCGTGTCCGTCCGTATCGGGCTGCCCACCGCGGGGGCAAGAGTACCGTGTCATTTCTTATGTAAAGTTGTCATCCGTCCGCAAAGATGCACCCGGAGGCATGCTCAGAGGTTCTAGATAAATCAAGACGAGACTTGGCCGCAGGGTCGAAAGGTGGTATTGGGAGTCAAGTTTGGATGCTGGGCAGTGTGCTCGACGGTGCCGCCCTTTCGGAAGTTGCCGAGCGATAAAAACTCCGCAAAGCAAGGGGTCAATCGCTTTCACATTCTCTTGCGCGACCACCAGGGCCTCAGCCTCGTCGAAAAGAGCTCAGTCGTTCTCTGCAAAAGCTCACCAAAGCTCGCTTCTTAAACAGTCGAACGCAAATTCACAAAAATGGTGTGTTTTGCCGAGCTTGCAGGAGGGAGATTCACCGGGCAGCTGACCGCTTCGCAATCCACAGACTCTCGCCGTCGATCTCCTCAACCCCTCCCCCGCTGCTGAGGCCCGCAGGCACAAGCTCAAGCGTCTGGTGCAGTCGCCGAACTCCTACTTCATGGATGTCAAGTGCCCAGGTGCGCATTCTGCGCCGCGTCCGCCACAGGGTCGGCTTCTCACAATTATTTGCCAGGCTGCTTCGCGATCACCACCGTCTTCTCGCACGCGCAAACCGTCGTTCTCTGCGGTGCCTGCACAAGCGTGCTCTGCCAGCCGACTGGTGGTAAGGCGAGGTTGACTGAGGGTGAGTGGTGTGTACGTGTTTCCTGCTCACGCGACTCAATATTTTCTCCACCATAACAGGTAGCTCATACCGCCGGAAGAACTAAGTTATTCTTTCACGACGCATGTACTCTCACTGCAATCTCACGTCTTGCTGTGCATCTGCATTCAATGTTCTCCGTCCGCCCTGCTATTTTCATGCCCAGATATCGCTTGCGTGCACAATGGAGCCTTGTCCTCTGTTTTGAACCTTATGCGCTCTTGTCCAAACCTTATTCTACAGCAGCGGGTGAGGCTAATTAGCGGGCACCTTGTTTGACTGCATTCCTTCCGCCTCATGAGCGTTGCTATGGCCATCGCGAATACGTCACAGGAATCGCTGAAGGTTGCGACAATCCACGATTCTATGTTAGTGCCAATAAATCTATATGTCAAAGCTTCTGCTTCACGGGTTTGGACGGGTCTCGAATGTCTGCTCGAACTACTCCCTCCTGTGTCATCACAGCAACCAGTTTGCCTTCCCGGGTGTACATCTGCGAGGGCGACTTCAATGATGAGCGCGGATAACTCCTCGGAGAAACCTACCCGTCCGTGCACAACGCCCCGACCAGAGCCTACACTTGGAGCATGAATCTTACGCAGCAGAATCAGTACAACGGCAACCCGGGAGTGACAAAACCCACTCACTACGTAAAGTAGCCAATCTCCGCAGTCGAAGTCGTCACTGAGAAGGCGCGGTTCAGACATGTCACTTCATGCAAAAGTCAAAGTTACCCACCTATAGAAGAATATGGAATGGTCCAACGATGACTAGAAATCTCAAGATCAGCTGTCTACGTCAAGTCCGATATGCGGGTCGAACTTGCCATCATTCCCAGCTTCTGGCGACCGCTCTTCAGCGAGTTCAAACCTGCAGTGTTCTGTGCGACACCGATGCTACAGGCATCGAATCAGCCTGTGTCTTGCCAGTATCGAACGTCTACCCACAAGTGCGAATCCGAGATGTAGCTCAGGATGCACTAGAAGGACATCAGCAAACGGGGCGATATGTCACTGTCATGTTAACGCACCTTCTGAAACGCCTTGCTGCACTGCGGCATGCCGTTGACCTTGTACCAATACAGCCAATAGGTCGTACCATCGCTCGAGGGACGCGTGCCTGCTCTCTTGATGCTCAAGAAGCTATTACGGCGTTCCTGAAGCGACACATTGACACGCTTCGGTATTCTGGAACGGTGAGCACGAGTGACGAACGCACCTCCACGTAGTCCTGGAGGTACCTTCTTACTTGAGGACTCAAATTGGGTGACTTGAGATGTCTTTCATTGTGCTCGTACACGAACTCGCATTGCTCGGGACTGGGCACGTCTGACGGAGGTGGCTGTTGCACGACAACCTGCCAGGGCTCGGGCCGTTGAAAGGAGCAAAGCATGATGAAGATGGTCTTTCCGTTCTGCTGCGCCCTGACTGCACGTGTGGCATATGAGCGGCCCTCCCGCACTCGGTCGACGTGGTAGAGGATGGGCGTGGGGGCAGCACTCAGAAGAAAGTAGCACTGACGGTGCAAGTGAGCGGACAGGTACGGTGGACGTGTTCTGCACACTCACATGGAGAGACTATTGGCATATGGTCCGACATAATGAACTCCTAGCATCTGATACGAGTTGTAAAGGACGTACATGAAGCGCATATTCCGGGTCGACGCAATTCCCAGCAGCGACTAGAGCTTGCGATATGACCTGGCCACCGAACACTCCTCTAGCGCGACGAGGCACCCACAAGTGCTTTGAACGATACAAATTCACATCTAGCTGCTCCACCTCCAGTGCGTCCGAGGGGCTCGGGCTCTCCATTTGATAGCTTGGAAGGTCGTCCATGATTCCGTCGCTACACCGACAGCGGCAGTCGTTTTCGTAAGCAGCAAAACATATCCAGTCGACGTAGAACACACCTGCAAGTCACCTCCGCTTGCAATGCAATATCAATGTGAAGTCTTGAAACATGGAACCACGTCGACCCATGGTATTTGTACGTCGTCACCGAACGCGGAGAGTCTCAAGTCGCCCAGCGCGCTGGTCTCGCACATAGCCGGTGACCCGTTCAATAGATCTCAGGGGAACGTGATTTCGGTCGGAAAAATCATTTCCGCCCAGTAGTAAGTGGTACTACATACACAACTCGGAGGTAACGGTATACAAGGAGAAGAATAATACAAGGTATCGTGTGTTATGTAAGTCATATCTAGAACTCTTCGATGTCTATCGTGAAGCCACATGTATGGCAGATCTGCTTGCTATTGCCATTTGCACCCCGTTCGACCTGGCCGAAGACATGCTTATGCTCAGCATCCTTCCGTCGTTGCCAGACAGTCTCCCGAGTCCGTCGTCGGAGCTCTTTGAGGCCTTCCTCGAACTTCTTGTTCCGTTTCTTCTTCTTTTCCTCAACTCTGCGCTCATACTCAGCATCCAGAGCTTCTGGCGAACCCCATTTCTTCCATGCGAACTCCTCCACTTGATATCGGAGGAATAGCATCATGTTTGCGAACGTGGACTTATGCGGGTTCGCTTTGAGCATATGTGGCATCACCTCCTGGTCGCGCAGTTCCGCTGCAATGGCGTCAGTACCGGTCTAATCGGGGAGGCGCAAGGAAGCAAACGTACCATCTGTGAGCAAGTAGTCCTATGGTACGGATATCGATATCAGCAGGTGAAACCTGGAAATGTGAGAAGTTGTCGCACCTCCTTGCATTCGGTCTTCGTAAGCAGGCTGTACTTCTCCGGCTTCTCGTTTTTGCATGGGTTACAGACCACGCAACCGAATATCTTCTGGAACTGCGGGTCGATATCCACAGAACCACATTCTCGGCACTTGGGATTGAGATCCTTGTTCAGATAAATAGCTATACAGTGTGAGGCAACATTTGCGACGGGTAATTGCACGGGAACTCACGAGGCTCCAACGCTTGCTGTACCCTCTGCCGCTCCCGTTCTTTCTCCTTCGCCAGTAGCTGCTCGTCAACCTCCTTATCATCCTCGACAAGGAAACCACCTTTCGAGTTGACCATCTTGGATAGGTCATACTCGAAGTACTTCCCGAGGCGCGAGTCACGCCTGAGCTTCGCGTCTGACTTCGGTGCGGTAGGCGACCCCGATGCTGCAGGAATGACCTCTAGTGGCCGCTTGTTGTTTACATTGGTGACGGACGAAGCAGCAGCACTTTGCTCTCGTTCTCTTTGCCTGGCCTTGGCTGGACATGATGAATTACACACTCAGCGAGAGGTCTCGGATACATACCTTTGAGCCGGTTGATCTCAATCCTCTTCACCTGCTCAGGCGGCAGCTCAAGATGCTGTGGCTTGGCCTTGGTGGTGGCGTGGACGGCCTGGTGCTTGAGCCGACCTCAAACTCAGCCATTAGACAGCGGTGGTGGTTGGATGCGAAGCTGAGTAAGCGCCTTGGCGCGACGCGCCCTAATTAATCGCCGTCGCGTGCACTCAGTCAGACGCGAACACTAGGTGTAGACATGCTTTATCAAAGCGAGCAAGGGATACAGTTAATATACACATAAAGTACACCCAAACCCCCAAGAAGGAAAGAAGATCAACTTGAAGGGGCTGGTGCAGGTGCAGGAGAATCCACAGCCATTTCCGTGTTTCCAGGTTCTGCAGGCGCACTCTCCTTAGTCTGAACCTGGGGTTGCACGGGCTGCGCAGCGACGGCAGCGGCATCTTCATCGTCAACATCCATCGATGATGCCGCAGATGCTACAGCGGGGGCCGTGACCGGCTGCGTCGCCGTAGGACCAAGACCGTGGGTGGATCCAGTTGTCATGATTCCAACGGCAGCACCAAATCGTCGGCCGGTGGTTGGCCCAACACTGTCTTTCTCTCGGTGACTAGTATGATCACGTCTGTCGTCTTCTCCCTCGTCGTCAGAGTCCGACAGCTCGCCGTCCGCTTGTCTTCTTGAATCAAGCAAGCGTTGAGGTCGACGGACATCTGGGGGTATAAGATCTTCATCCTCGTTCGGATCGTCCATGCGGGCGTCAATCGGCACCCGAGGGATGTCTAAACAGTTGCTAAGGTGCCTCGTTGCCTTTGCAAGGACTGCTGCACGCACCTGACATCTGCACACTCGGGGGACCACCAACGTGCCGGAGATGGTCGAGAACGATTCCCTTCACACGATCCAGGTATCCGCGGGTATTCATGTCTTCCATGTTTGATGACTTGACGTCTAGCTTGTAGTCGGGCCCGAAGTATTCATAATACTCGTTAATCGGGATATCTGGCGTTGGATTAGCATGACGGGGGTCTTGTTGTCAATCGAAGCAATACCTGGGCCAAGCTCAACTCCAGCCGCGAGACCTGTCTCGAATGCCCAAGCTCTGCTGACATTTCGCATGGTGTAGCCACCGCCACCGAGCATGAGCAATGGCTTGCCGAACGACTTGACAAACTTCACGCAATTCGCGTGTCCTCGCATGGACACATTAAAACATCCGAGTTTGTCCCCTGAGAGCGAGTCCGTTCCACATTGAAGAACGATTGCACCTGGATCGTAGGTCTCCATGACCTTTTGGATCACCTGCAAGGTATAGTTCAGAGGAGAGCAGGCATGGGAACGGAGAAATGAAAACCGTACAGGCTCAAAAACGCTCTTGTAATTCTCGTCGGATAGTCCGTCTCTTAGGGGGAAGTTCAAAGCGTAATATTTTCCTTTGCCGATGCCTACGTCCTGTGATTGGTGAGCAACTCACATCCCGCTCTGCTTTCATGTACGAGACTGAACTCACGCGAAGCTCGCCAGTGCCAGGGAAGTATTCGCCATACTTGTGGAAGCTGACAGTCATAACGCGGTCTGTGGTATAGAAGGCTTCTTCTACACCATCACCATGGTGAACATCGATGTCTATGTATAGGACGCGTGTATGGTAGCTGTGCGTGCACATTGAGCGATTCGCTATGATTGAGAATCCATGGTACTCACCGAAGCAGCTCCAGAATGCCAAGGACGATATCTGAGATAGAGATAAATGTCAACTTCTTGCGCGTAAATGCGCGGTAGGCCTCACCGTTGACATAGCAAAACCCGCTGGCTTCGCTTTTCTTTGCGTGGTGTAGGCCACCTGCCCAATTGATGGCAATATCGCACTTGTCTCTGCTCAGCCTTGCAGCACCCTCTACAAAATCAGTTGTGTTAGAGTAGTTTTGTGCGTGGGAAGGTACTAACCCATTGATCCACCGGCAGAAATGGCGCAGTAGTCGAAGAGGCCATCGAATACGGGACAATCGTCGCCCACATTGTCTACACGCAGATCTGATTGAGAGATCGGTCTCCATAATACCTGGAAACTCACACTTATGCTGTTCTTTGACAAAGGAGTTCATGTTGACCGGTGTTATGCGGCTCAGGAAGTCGACATAATCATCGGAGTGGAATTGTGTCATCTCCCTCTTGGTAGCAGGTTTTGCTCGCTACGATCACTAAGTCAGGTGCAGATAACAGCTCCTGAGGTAACCTACAAATATCTCCATTTTCTTGTACAAGCCGTAATTCATCACTAGGGAGTGACACATCCGTATACGAGTCGGTTTCATTCTAAGCAGCTATTAACGACGTGACACGCAAAACATGAGCAATACGCAACTCACGGGTGTCCAGGGCCATAGTGGAAGCCACTGACGTCCGAATCGAAGAAGTAGCACTACGTGGGCGTATAGATGAGTGCGTGGCGGCAGCAAAGCATCCCGCGTCCCGGGAGGCGGGATAGAAAAAATGCATACCACACGCTTCTTCTGTTCGCCGTCAATAGGAGTCATTTCGCCACCCATCGTGGCTGTGGATGTCCCTGTCGAGTGAGGGAGGAAAGAGCAGCGGGCGAGTCCAACGAAAGCCTAACAATGGCCGTGGGATGATAGATTGTTTTGGGAAGTAGATCAAACGGAAACCGGACCCAACCGCTCTTCCCACGTGGTCGTGTTTGGCAAAGGCCTCTGAACATAACAAATCACGTCACAGCGCAATACACCCTCAAGAGGATCATGTCCAGAAACACTGAAATCCATAGACTTTCCGAGTAACGAAAAAAGACACTGCCGCTGTAGAGTACAAACAAGAGAACTCAACACTTGGCCTTTCCCAGAGGAGCCTCGCTTCCCTGGTGAACGAGCGTACTTGGCGCAAACCCAAACGATTCGTCCAAGCGGATACCCTTAGACGAGATGAACGCCAGTCAAACACATGGAGAGAGAATGCGTGCTTACCAGCTCTCCGCAAATGACGCGGACCTACATGTCATAAGTCAGGGTCTTGACGCAGAGACAATGTCGTGCTTACCATAGACCAATGGTGGACGGCGTGCAGTGCGCCAAACCACAGCTGGACGTGGCGCATTGTGAGATATGTCCTGGGAACGCAACAAAGAGCAGCTCACCTCGCGACCAAATGTTGACTGCATGGTCTGCGGGTAGGGAGTCACGGCGTTCAAGGTTACGGGCTCGTCCATCTTTTGCTTTGGGACTACCTGCTCAAGCCGGGCGATGCACTCTGTCAGTGCGTCGTGCGCCGCCCGCCTACTAGTCTCCATTGGTCGGTTACGAGACCGCACATCGTAATTGAGTACGTATGGAGGTGCGGCCTCCATAGCATCCATCAAGAGCCAGAAGTGATCGCGTGCATGGCGCAGGTGCTTCCCTGAGTACACCATCTCAGTATGCGTGCAGTCATAGGGGGAGCAACCACGCACCTATCGTAGACCCTGGCATGTACTGAGAGTGAACATCGAGGAGCTCGTCTGACGCGAGATCATTGTCGACTAGATCAATGGCTTGCTGGAGGACGACACGAGAGACTTCCAACAAGCGTTGTACTGACAGGTCTCCACCCGTAGTACGTGCAGCTGAAACGGAATGCATGGGTTGGGCTAGAACGGCGGTGGGCATGCTGGTCTTCACTAGGAGTTATGATAGGGCAAATGTGCACGAACAAGGTCAACACTTGGAGGGTTATATACACGTTGAAGTGAGGATTCCGAGATAGAACGTGGCGGTGGCTGTTCAAGCTTGTCGGAGCGTGAGGGGCATTACTGTAAGAAACGTGATCGGACAAAGCTCGCGGCACGCGCAAGGTGCAAGGCAGTCAGTTGCGGATAGAGAACCCGACACCTCTGATAGAAAGGGGAGCCCGGAGTAAATACGATAGGAGTAAGCCGCAGTATATACATGAGCACCTGACGAGCAAAAGATGTCGGTCTGCAAAATTTCCAGCAACATGTAGGAAGCGAAGCCATGTAAGCCGGAACTCAAAGCGACACCTCTCTCTCCCAGAAGTTTGCCCCGACCGTGCTGAGCGCGCGGCAGGATGAGAGACAGGAAGAGCACAGATTTCTCTGCAACCGTCGTCGTCCATCTGGGTGAAGAGGCCAGGAAACTGAAATTACGCTCTTATATTTTCTGTGGGATCAGCTTACATAAGCGAGCAATCCGGTTCCAGCCCGCTTGCTGTGGCAGGGGCAAGCACTCTCGACTGCGAGCTTTATTCCTCCTCTCCCTCCGGGACAACACATCGGCCGAACAAACCCCTCTGCAATGCTCTCTGCTCTAAGGAAAGCTGGCTCGGCCTCTCGCGTGCGTTTTGTCTGCATCCGAGTCGCGCCTGGATGATGACCTCACATTGCGCGTTGAATTGTTAGGCCTTCTCTGCTGGTCAGAAACGCTTCTTGTCCATCCATGAATACCAATCCGTCCAGCTTCTGAACTCTGTGAATACCGTCGCACCACTCAGCGCATGAAAGATCTTGTTGACGATGTTTCCAGTACGGAATCCCTACCCCAAAGAGCATACCCGCGAAGACTCCGGAGGAGGCGTATAACGCAGCGAAAGAACTGAGTGAGCTCCGCGTATTCGACGCGTTTATCATCTGTTAATCCTTACCTAGATGCCTCTGGAAGTGTCATCAAGGCCCAGGTTCTCGCTGGCGGCCGGGGCAAGGGCAAGTTCGACAACGGGCTGCAGGGCGGTGTCCACCTTGTCCAGAGGTGCGTGCAATTTCTGTCCATATCATGCTGTCGATCGGACTGACGTACAGTAGCCCCGAGCAGGCGAAGGAGCTTGCTAGCAAGATGCTCGGTGCTAAGCTGATCACCAAGCAGACCGGTGCTCACGGCCGCATCTGCAACACTGTGCGTGCACCCACCGGCGCGTCTATATCCGTGCTCCTCTGAATATAATCACAGGTTATGCTTGCCGAGCGCCGCGACCCCAAGCACGAATACTACGTTGCTATTCTCAACGATCGTGGTGTCGGAGGACCCGTTCTTGTCGCGTCTGCACAGGGTGGTATGAACATCGAGGAGGTCGCCGCGAAAGATCCATCGGCCATCATCACCACCCCCATCGACTTCGAGAAGGGCCTCAGCAAGCAGGAAGCTCTTGACATCGCGAAGAAGCTCGGCTTCAAGAGCGAGGGTGCTCAGTCTGAGGCTGCTGACATCTTCATTAACCTCTACAGGATCTACAAGGAGAAGGACGCGACGCAGATTGAGATCAACCCGCTTGGCGAGACTGCTGAAGGCAGTGTCCTTTGGTAAGTATTCTCAGAAGAACTGGAGGCCTGCATACTTATGCCGCTTAGCATGGACGCTAAATTCGGTTTCGATGACAATGCCGAGTTCCGTCAAAAGGATATCTTCGCCCTGCGTGATATCACGCAGGAGGAGCCCTCAGAAGTCGAGGCTCAGAAGGCTAACCTCAACTTCATCAAGCTCGACGGCAGCATCGGATGCCTTGTGAACGGTGCCGGTCTTGCTATGGCTACCATGGACGTCCTGGCGCTTCATGGCGGCAACCCTGCCAACTTCCTTGATGTGGGAGGGTAACTATCCCCTGCTCCGCTGTCTGTCCTTGGTTGTTCATATCTCTCTGTAGAGGCGCTACCCCCGAGACTGTCAAGAAGGCATTCGAGATCCTTAGCGCCGACCCCAAGGTCAAGAGCATCTTCATCAACATCTTCGGTGGTATCATGCGCTGTGACTACATCGCTGAAGGTGTCATCAACGCTGCCAAGGAGCTCAACATGAACATCCCTCTCGTGGTCCGCCTGAAGGGCACCAAGGAGGCTGAGGCTAAGGCGTAAGCTAACTTCTATATCTGGACCCTTGCTCCATTACTCACCCAAAATTTTCCTGAACAGCATGATCAAGGAGTCCGGTCTTACGATTGATGCCCACGACGGCCTTGACGAGGCGGCAGAGCAGGCCGTCGCCTTCGCGCGTGCATGATATCCTGGATTGCTGTCAGCTATCTTGTAGACGATTGTATACCGTATTAGACTAATTGTAGGCTTCTCTCGCATGGCCGCTCACGCCAGATACCGTGAATCAAAGCGAATTAGCATGGTGAACGCGACAACAAGATACAATGCGACTGGGTATCACGAACATAATAAATGGCTACAAGCAAAAAATGTGGAAATTACGAAAGGGCTACAGACGGACCATCATCTACCATGGTGTCCGTACGTAATTCGGCGGGACTGCGTAAGTAGAGGGAGGGCCCGGTTGTGGACCGAATGAAGGCGATTGCTGCATCATGCCGTTGTAGGCGCCACGCGACTGCTCGGGCGCACGGCCTTGGGTTACTGGCCCGGAGTAAGGCGTCCCTGGAGGTGGCATATGTGGCATTGCTGGCATCATCACCGGGCTTGTGGCATACATCGGATGGTGCGCTGGTTGTGCCTGCGGTGGGACGGGAGACATCATCGGCATCCCCGGAGGCCTGTGCTGCACGTTATTGGGCTGCGGCGGTCCGTTGCTCTGCATACCAGGCGGTGGCGGGGCATATATCGGCATGGCCCCAGGTGGGGGGTAAGGCATAAGCTGTGGGCCATACGGAGAGGCGACGGTGCGCATCATTCCAGGGGGACCATTCGGAGGCGGCGGCATCGCTACCCACATAGGAGGTGGGTAATGAGGCGACGATGCAACCATCGGTCGCGGGACCGGGCTTGTCGCCATACCGGGAGGGTACAGTGTCGGGCTCGGAGAGCTCATCATGGGCGACGGGTAGCCTGGATATGCTCGTATCCCTGGAGGCATAATATGTGGTGCCGCTTGCCGGGGAGCTTGATGGCTCGATAAAGAACTATTCACCTTCGTCGAAGAGGATGGGTTCGCAGTTGAATTCGGCACTTGCTGGAATGCCCGAGCAACATCTCGTGAAGACATTCGTGAGGGCGCGTTCACGACCGGCGGTGTTTGGCTGCTGGATTCATCGTGTTTTGGCTCAGGTACGGTAAAAGGAACGGCGGCCATGTCGTTTGCGATACCTTCCAATAGATTTTGCGAAGGACTCTCCGTCTTGTTCGACTTGGATGACCAGATTGCCTTCACCTGCTCTTGGATGGTATCCACCGAAGGAGTTTCCTTCACGAGGTCCCGCGAAGGTGCCCAGGGGGAGTTAACCTTCGATGTCGTTGTTGCAGTGGCCTAGAAGTGACGAGCGTTCGTCAAATGCCAATTCCTGAAATCATGGCTATCTTACCTCCATCTTAGGATCCTGATACATCACCAGCGCTGTCATTTCAGCGGGCTGAGGTGCTGGGGGAGCAATCACTCGTGAGTTGTCCGCCGAGGTTGACTCATCTTCCAGCTCGCTGCTGACGATGAATTTGACCAGTGACGAAGGAGGCGCATTCCCCGTTTCGGTACGAGGGTCGCGATAGAACTCAACTCCCGCCCCGTTGGGAGCATTTGATTGCGTCTTAGCCTTCGCTGGAGGCACACTGACGGTCGGCGATGGCACTTGCACATCGGGCAGAGCGCGTGATGGTTCAGGTGGCGGCGAACGGCTGACTGTATCGAGACCATCTGCATGCGCTGCCTCGTTTGACCCTTCCTTTGGTGCCAGAGGACGAGCTCTACGCCAGGTGGCCGCTCCGTCAGCTTCACCGCGTCGACCAAATACACCAGGTTCCGCGGCTTTTGGCTGACGGGACGACGGGGGAAGGTTGACCACCGGCCCGTTTTCTGTAGTTCGTGCCCTTGGAGGTTTTGGTAGAGATATGCGGTATTCGAGACGCCCCTTGGTGAAGTGCGGCCTCGGAAATAGCAACTCATTGAAGGTGAACGCTCGCTTGCCGCCTTCGCGCGATGGTGTCAGCGAGAGCACGTCGAGAGGTAGGTAGGAACGCGAGTTGAATGCTTTTAACTGTCTGAAAGGTATTGGCTCGCGTGGGATGGACGTCTTCGGCAGCCTGACTGTGTAGTGATTCCAAGCGGGCTTAGGCGACCGCGGTGGCTCGTAGCCTGTAACGTCGAACGTTTCATGAAGGGAGGATGCTTCATGACTACGTTCCGGCGACCCCTCCATGGGAGAACCGCGAGGACGAAGGGCGGGAGGCAGCCATTTCTGGTTTACCACTGGCTTTTGCATGCCATCGAGAGCGCCTTTGATGCGAGCCATGGTGTCGTTCAAAGCTGACATGGGAGCTTCGCGGTAGGAGGGGGTCAGAGGCGACTTCGGTGGGGCATTGTGATGCGCCGGGTAGTGCTGTCCGTGTCGGTCTCGATCCTCGATGTGCTGGTGCCCTAGCCTGCTGTGTGGGGGTGCGCCATTTGCATAGTGCATCGTGGGCGAGATTTGAAGTGTAGGTCTCTCTGGTGACCGTTCGATCTGCGTGGTGGGATGCTCGCGTACAGAAGACATCCTGCGCCTCCATGGACCTTCATCGGCTTTTGAAGGAATTGGAGGCGCTGGCTTCTGTGGGGCGCCTTCGGCGTCGCCGAAGAAGTCAGCAGCAGAAGGTCGGGATGGTTTGTGAGTGGACATCAACACAAGGGGTAGTGGCTCTTTCTTGGCGTCCTCGGGAGATTCAACCCCGACAAGCTTGCCATGCTCAGTGAAATCTACGACCTCGACATCACCGTCCACGTTCATGGAGAATGAGTCGATCTGCTCGAAGAGAGAAGCAGATGATTGTGGCTGCACCGTTGGCTGCGCGGCGGATTCGACCGGCTTCCTCCATGTTTCCGCCTCGGTAGCGGGGGAGAGAGGAGCTGCTGTAGAAGGTTTGCGTTCCGAAGCGGGACGCAGTGACCCTTTCGAAGACGCAGTCCTACCGAATAACGGCCTGGGTTGAGCAGGAGGGAGGGGAGAAGACACCTCTGTTGCTTTCGTGGGATGCGTACTGGATGATTGAGCTGGTGCAACAGAACGAACGGCATCCTCGATGATAGCTACGGCCTGTGCGACTGATTAATACGAATGAACGCCTGGAATGCAGTTCAAAACCGACCTGAGCCTCTGTAGCCTTCGCTTCCTGTGCTTTCTTCTCTTGTTCAGCTCTCAACTTCGCCTCGATTTCAGCCGCCTTCTTCCTTGCTCTTTCTCTCTCCTTCTCACGCTCCTCTTCTTCCTGCTGACGACGGAGCCTTGCACGCTCGGCCGCGCTATGCATCGCTTGTTTCCGCGCCTCCTCAAGATCCATAATCGGGGGCTGCAATGAGGACTCGGGAACGACAGGGGACACTGCTCCCACAGCGGCATGAGGAACTTTGGGCGACGTAGCAGCTACGGAAGGGCCATGACTGGCGGTCGATCCAGCAGACAAGCGGCGCGACCTTTCTGACGTTGAAGGCGTTCGCCACATATCAGGCGGAGGATGATTACCAGACAGATGAGGTGGAAGTTGCCTGCCCTCCTTGACTTCCTGCCCTCCGGACGGCGGCGGACCCATGTTGGAGTACCGACGTGATCGGTCCGGCGCACCACTTGGCATCCCGGGAGTATGCTGGAGATCTCTCGGACGAGCTAGGTCATGGCGGCCGCCAAACGGACCCTCGCGCCTTGCGAAATCTCGATCGCGGAAGCGGCTTCCATCATGGGCACCATGAGACCCTGGTCCGTCGCCAAATACACGCGACCGCATCTGAGCATCGTCTAGCGGTGATCCAGCATGAGCAGTGTGAGCTTTCTGCAACAGTTGTACGCCGGAATGGGGAGGCGCGTCCCGTCCACCTCTGAAATCCGAAGGCGGGCCGGTATCAGAACGGCTAGGACGACGCGTGAAGTAGGGATCTCGCGGAGGACCAGTGAACTTGCTGTTGTTATGATGCGAGGAATATGGTTCAAGTCTGTTCGACCTCTCGTTGAACAGCTGTCGCGAGGGTTCTGAAGGCGAGTGTAGTGACTGTGACGAAGTTGCCGACGGTGACAAAAGTGGCTGATTACCGCGTTCGTGGGAGAACCCATTTCGAGATCTTGGCCAGCTCCGGTCGAAGTCGTCTGCGAAACGCTCCTCCTTACTCACAGGCACGTCATGACTGTCCGTCTGCCTCTCCGATGGCCCGCTACCCCTTTGACTGTCTTCTGGCGGTGGCGACTTCGCATGAGGAATTGTGTACTGACGGCCGTCATCAAATTCGATGACTTCGTCCAAGAAGTTGCTGTCGTCGCCTTCGTCCTAGGGGATGCCGTGAGATCGCAGCCAGCCCTTGCACCCGAAAGGCACGCACCTCATCCCAGTGATGGACATTTGGAGCCAAGTGAACTCCCCGGAACGCGTCCGCCTCTGCTGCTAGCGCTTGCTTCTGAGCCGTTGCAACTTGAGTCGCCTGCTTCTTCTCCGCAACCTTGGTTGATCGTACTAGAGGGAATAACGGTAAGGACATACAACAACTGCTATTAAGGAGCTCGAACCTTGGGCCACCTCTGCAGCTGTAGGGAACTCATTCTGCACGCTTTCCGGTCTTGGTACGGATACCACCGTAGTTGGCGTACTCTTCCAGGCAGGCTTGTTGGCCCCATCCTTCCGAAGAACTGCCGGGGAATCCGCAGGTCGTGGCTGCGGCTGAATGACTTTGCCTATGGGAGCGGGTAATGGCGCGCCATGGGTTGTGGCAGGAGTTGTGGCAGGAGTTGGTTTTGCACTGGGGCCGGCAGATGGTGCTGCAGCGATAGAAGAGCTTGTCGAAGACGGAAGCGACCAGCCTGGACCCGCCGTCGATGATCTTGGGGTGTCTGCGGTCAGCTTGGCTGTGACAAGCTTCGAGTGTGAAGGTGCGGTTTGGAGGACAGGTTTCTCTTGAGACATGATCCTTGAGACGCATACATTAAGTGAGAGCCTGAAGTACGTACGTGCAGAGGTTGCTGTCTTTGCGACACTCGAAGTTGCGGGAGTATGACTTGTACTAACAAGTTGCGAGTGCTTCTCCAGGAACCGCTTGTTGATGTCAACATGTGCGAAACGTTTCGGATGAGGCATGCTGAGAGTAGGTGCAGAGGGTGTTCCTGCGCTACCACGAAGTGGTACGAGGCCTGATCCTGGGGATGGTAGAGCCGGTGTGGATACTCGACTTGACGGCTTGCTTGCCACCGCTGTGGCCTGGCTGGCGTCTGTAGCCTTGCTGGCTGAGCCGTCATCGTTACCTACCTCCTGTGGTGCATTGGCACCCTCCGCCTCCTTCGGATGCTCTACCGTATCGTGAACTTCAGTTTCGGCCATAGACGCGTCCCCGGACGCTGCGTGCGGGCGATGCGTAGCGACGCGCACGAGTTGGTCTGTGTGCTCGTAGGGTGAACCGGTGTGGTCTGATGCAGACCTGGCATTTGCGAAGCGTCAGAGATGTGAAGAGGAAGATAGAGACGGAAGACATACACGTGGTGGGATCTGACAAGTCCGTGAGGACCTGGTGGATGGTCTGCTAAACGCAATGTGCTGAGGGAACAGCCAGCCAATAGGAGGCCCCTGTCACGCTCCGCGGTCACTCGAGCTGGTCACGCCCTGTAGCCGTCATTGTAGCGCTGCCCGCACTCTGTTTCCCCAGCCTTGTCTTCAGTCCACACTTGAGCAGTCAACAGCACTGGCCGACGCGGCCTTCGTCTTGGACGACCCCTTTCACGCTCTCGTTAGGCGAGAGATCTCCCGGGACTACTCATCACAGCGCCCCATGTCCCGCCCCTCCACCAGCCGACAGCCTGACCCTCCCTACGTTGCCGGTGTGAAGCGGCCCGCAATGTTCGACGAGATGAAGTACGAGGACCCAAGGCAGGTGGTGTGTCGCGACCTCTGCCGTCCACGATGCTGACGTTGCCCAGCTATGTGAGCTTGCCCTCAAACGACGCTATGCCATGGTACTACCCTTCTCATGGCATTGACTTCGACAACGAGGATACCACCGCAAACTTGACTGCGGTTGCCGGCAACTGGGGCCGCAAGCGGATTGGCGATGCGCGTTGGGTGCGCAAAGGAAAGATGGCTGCGTGGGGACCCAACTACGAGGAATGGGAAGTGAGTGCCGCCAGCATCTATTCTCAAGGCACACTCAACATCTTGCCGTTCAGATCGAAGACCAAGCTAGGAAGCGGCTCAAGATTCTGCTGCCTCCAGAGCTGGACCCAGATGCACCCATCACCCTTCCGCACCTTCGCTCCCCGACGCCGCCTCTCACATCGCCTTATCCCGCCCCCAATACGCAGCACCTGACATATACCTCCTTTGTACTGGACAAGGGCGTCACTCAAGCCTTCCGTTCCAAGATGCTGGACGAGTTGGAGGAGTCAACAAACAATATCATTGAGCAAGAGGGAGTTTTACGACGGGCTCTAGGACGTCTATGGCAGGCTCTCAGCGAAGACCCAGATGCATCCTCTGGGGACATAGGTGTCGTTCCAAAACGCGAAGATGAGGATATGGACGGAGAAAGCGAAAGGGAACGTCGACTGGCGCGTGCACCGAACATCGAGCCTATCACGCACAAATTATTCCTGACACGCTTCTCGGTCGACGCGAGTACCAACTTCGACCCTCCTTCTATCGAGGTACAGACGGAAAACATGGAGAAGTCGCTTTCCCTGCTGCGAGACTTTCAGGACGATGGACGCGAGTATGTCGAACGGTTGGAAGAAATCCGAGATGGGATTGGAGACGTGAGGAGGCAACGAGACGCTATATGGGACATTGTACGCCGGAAGGCTATCGAGGAGCTGCGAGAGGCGGTAGCATCAAGTGTTCACCCACCAGCTTAGATCGGTGGTAGACGCCGTATGTCCCGCTTGGGTCATCCGGTACTCGGATTCTCATCTCTCGCTTTCGCGCCCTCCCATATCCTTCTCGCTCTCTGCTGCTTTACTGTACGCTCTGTCACTGCTTGTTGTTTGTTGGAATATCGATACCGCCTGCACAACGTCGGCTGGCTGAACCCTCGGTCCGTGCCGACTGCGCCACCACGCCCACGACGGAGCGCCACTGTGAGGAAAGGCTAAAGCCTACGCAAACACTCTCATACTCTGCATTACCACATCTGCATCCGCTTGCCTTCCTATCCGGACCCTTACTAACTTGTCTACTGACTTTTCCTGGCCGCCTATCACATCTCTACTCTGCCCACCACCATGAACATACCAGACATCGGCTCGCTCAGGCTGCACGACCCGGGGCCAAATGGACACACGCCACGGACACCGAACGGCATCAACGGAGTCGACTCAAAGGAGGATAGATACCTTGAGAAGATGAGGATATACATCAAGAGTCTTCCGTACTCCGTTGAGCCCAACGAGAAGATGCAGCAGATGCTTGATTTCATCCTGCTGCGTCTGACGCAATGCTTGGAGGCGAAGGATTATGACCCGGGCTTGCAACAGTGGGACAGCATGCTGGTGTAGTACGTACTACAGTTTGCCTCGTCCTGAGCACAACACCTGATGGCACTAGCTGGTGCATGTTGAAGTACCCTATTCCCAAGGAGAAGCGCATTAGGCTCGCAAAGCTGTACTACCACATCTGCACCACCCCGGGCATGCCCACACACATCATCTCGACATGCTCAGACAATCTCCAGACCCTCACTAGGTCCAAGCGAAAGCTGTCCATTGACGACATGAGATTGCCATGGAAGCCAATCTATAGGATCCTCAGCAAGGACCTATTCCTGACGAGGCGGCAGTACGAGATCAGGTAAGCCTTTACGGTTGGACACACGCCGCTATAACTCACGTTTGTTCATCCAGTCAAACATCATGGTACATGGGGTACATAGCTGAAAGCGTACGGCGATTCTTCCATCCAGCTGCTATTGATGAGATGTTGGCCACATTCGTCCCCATGATTGACGGAACGAGTTTGAGCGTGAGTTGCCCTCTAGGGTACTCGCATCTCCGGCACTCATTCGCTCGTCCACAGAGAACACTCGCCGCCCAGTACTACCTACTCACATTTCTACCGCTGTCTCATCCTCAGTCATACCTGCCCATGCTGTTTCGGCTTTGGGAGTCTCTGAACTCGTATATGTTCGACGAACGTATGCTCCAGTTCCTAGCGCGCATCGCTGAGCTACACGTAGATCCTAGTGTCAGTGATCCGAAGCGCATCGAGGAGATTCCAAATGACGAGCATTCCGACGACGAAGGTCGGCCAGATTGGGACAAGGGCGACCTGGACTCGAAGTGGGGCTGGTCCGGCATCTTCAAAGACGTTGGCATATTCAGTGACAGAGAGTGGAACATGATCATGACAAAGTGCCTCGCATCCATGGGCGAGTTCCTCTGCAATCTCATTTTTAGTGAAAGCGTGTTGACCGTTTCCCAGAAATCCCGCTTGCTGATGCAGGCTCGCTGACGACGGGGCCCAGTGCCGACAACCAAGCATCGTTCGAAATTGGTAGACTACCGAAAGCTGCGTGGCGGATTCGTATGTGTAACACATTCTCGGTTAGTGCACAGAGCTAACCTATCTCTCCAGCATCCCTCGCGCGTATCATTGTATACTCTATGGCTCCAGATGGCATGCCTGCGCCTGGCTCCCAAGCCCCCACGCCAGCCTTCCAGACCCCAGCGGCGTCTGGAACGAGTACCCCTCTGCCCCAGCAGAACGGTCTAGCGCATGGTGCTCTCGGCGATTACCTTTCTGCACCTCTTGGCAAGAGTGGGCACCATAAGGCCAAGTCCTACCTAGCCGGCTCGAAGGCACTTGACTCTTTGGTCAAGTTCATTGCGTCAACTGAAGGCTTTTTCCATCCCTCGAACTCGGGGAGCTGGACGAACGACCTAAGCGCCTTCGTGAAATATATCGTGTTTGACTTCAACAAGAGTGGGTAGTGCAGCCTCACTCCATATGCGAGTGCTGATCACCTCGTGTAGGATGGCACGAAGAGCAGCAGCCAGACTGCAAGACTCCGAAGGTATAGCCCACGATACAAGTGTTGAATGTGACCTAATGTCCCGCAATAGCACCGACGTCTGACACGCGACATGCGAAGAGAGCTGGTGAAGAGTTTAAGGACGGTTTGCCTTCTCGCGATGTTCTCCCAGGACAGCGCGACCGTATCCAACATTCAAAGTGCCCTCAAGTCAATGAGTGTGATGGAGCCTGATCTTATCCTGCACCCCATTTTGGAGCGTGCTGTGCCTGCGCTAGAGGCATTGGTGGAGGTATGTATAACAGTCACGACATTTTCATTGCTCGCTCAATTTCCACCACCGTAGACTCAGCGTACGATTGCCGTCATCAAGGCTCTCGGTGCGGTTGCGCCAGCTATGGTTTGTCGACACATCTATTACCCTGGTGCAAAGCATCTCCTCCCAATCCTCGAGCTTCTCCTGCCAGGGATCGATTTGGTATGTTATCTTAAACGCGTCTGGATACAACGCTGACGGCCACCACAGAACGATCCTCTGAAGACGGTACGCGCTATGCTGTCACGAATGCTATTCTACTGACCTTTATCTAGTTCTGCACCACTGCCTTCCTGATTGAAGTCGCGCAATACATCAAGTTCGGCGAGATAATGGGCAATGAGGGCTCCCAGACAATGGACATGGACACTGGCATGACGTTGAGCCAGCCATCTGGGGTGCAGATCCAGCTTCCCGACAAGATCTCGTTTAATGAGGAAGACAGATACTCCCGAGAGGAGGAGGATGCGCTTGTCATTAACATGTCGACGCAGTTCGCTGACTGGATAGCAGCATTCTTGCGCAGGGTCATCATCCTGTTCGAGAATCTGCCGGAGGAAGGCGCGAATGGGACCGCTGGAGGACAGACTGAAGGTAAGTGTAAATCGTCGGCTCTCCATCATCCGCTGACTAACACCGACAGTCAACCTTGTCGATGCCGTTTGTGGCGCATTCAGCCAGATTTGCGTACACTTATCGGATTGCCTGTACGACATGGTCCTCAACATGGTATTCGACTATGCGAGCAACAACGTTCGGGCAAATGCCGTGCGCGCGATTCACCAGCTTGTAGAGTGCGTGGCGAATGCCAACCCTGCGAAGACGCTCGCGAAGTTCCTACCATTCTGTGTGCAGAGTATTCGTACCGAGCTCGAGCATGGAGCAAGTTCCGTGAGGAGCACATCTCTCAACTCAACGCCGCTGCCATCGGACGCCAGTTTGCACTGGAGTAAGGCTTGTTATTCGCCACATTACTAGGGCTCATCATTCATCATGTCGCGCAGATCTAGCTATCCTTCGTGGCGCGATGTATAAGTGAGTCGAATGTTGTCATCATGGAATCCAGATATTGAGCAATGTCTCGCAGCGATGGGAAGGCGGTATGTCTGGTCTTGCCACGCCATATCTCCCCAGCCTCACTATCTTCACAGGCTCTCAAGTACAAGGATGATCTCCTAGACCTCCTGAAATATCTCCATAAGAAGACGCTCGCGAAACGCGGGTTCTCTTCGACAGGGAAGTTGCTATCGAGCATACTGCTGACATTAACCCACACGTATCCTCTTGAGAACAAATTCGCGAATGTGGACGAATGGGAGAGCAAGGGTATGCATCTCCCGATGCCGAGTGTAACCGAAGCTTACTACGAAACTGTAGACTTCCAAGCCAACCACTATAAGTATTGGGGTCGCCTGTACTCTCCGGAGGAAGTCAAGGTACGTTTATCCTGGCTCGTAGAAGGTTATACGATGAGTAACCACTTTGAAGCCGAACTGGCATGTTCCGGATGATGCCGAGATCGACTTCGCACTCCAAATCTTCAAGGAGCTCATCGAACCTACGATGGCGACTATCGACGCCTTGCTCGAACCCGGTACGCCCACTTTGTTCCCAGTGTTCTCATTTACCTCTAAACTGACCATTACAGGCGTTATACGCGACGCTATCTGGAGGAACGATTTCTGCAGGTTTGATCTGCGCTATCCGAGACGCAATTCCTACTCATAGTTGGTATAGGCACCTGAGCTTGGTTCGCAACGCTTTCGCGGGTATCCCGACATTCGTTAAGGAGTTCATTTCGCCTGAAGAAGCACGTTCCGCTGTAGACACATCGGACATTCTGTGAGCTCGCTCCGTGCTGGTCGATACCACCAACACTCATCACATCACAGTAACGAAATTCCAGAGATGATAGCCTCGATTGAGCCGCTGTCTGCGGGCTTCGCTCTCGCAGATCCTTCCGACCCTCGTCATCAGTATATGACCACGCTGAAGAGGCGCTTCGGAGAGTTGCTCTACAAGGCGTCACGGTCGATGCGTTTACAGGGAGAAGAAAACACCCTTGACGCCGTGCACATGCTGGTATGTGACCCTATTCAATGAATGCGGAAAAGATGATTTACGTATACTCAGATTCGCTCTATCCGAACGTACATGCTGGATTACGGCGACAGCAGAGACAAGTGGGTCGTCGTATTCTATGCCTATAATCACGCACTGACGCGGATCATGCGTTTCAGCTATTACGTGCAACTCGACCGCTACCACACCGAGCTGAACATTACTCGTCAGTATGCGAACCAAAAGGTGTGGCCGAGGGCTGTCCTGATCCGGCGCGCTCGGTGAGTCCCAGCGGGCAGGATGTGATCTCTCTCGTCTCACAATTCTCCAGCTTGTATCATGCAGCCCGTTTGCGCTGGAACAGCGTTGAGCGCAAACGAGGCCCACTGGAGGATAATCTCATCGACGAAGTTGTCGAGTGGTGCCTTTGGAACTATGCGACCGTCAGAGAGTGCGTTTTGCTATCCGTATGTCCACCGATCAT
Source organism: Phanerodontia chrysosporium (assembly GCA_001910725.1). Taxonomy (NCBI): domain Eukaryota; kingdom Fungi; phylum Basidiomycota; class Agaricomycetes; order Polyporales; family Phanerochaetaceae; genus Phanerodontia; species Phanerodontia chrysosporium. The sequence goes on from MJGA01000003.1 coordinate 1,320,212, forward strand.
CTTCTCACTTGTTGCTCGACTGTTTCACAGAGTCAGCCAATCTCTGCTGGATAGCCTCAGCGGTGTAAGTCTCCATTCTCTCTGCCAACGACTAGGTTTAAACGCTCCTGTAGACATATGACGGTCTCCGCCGGCGTACTCTCCCAATACTGTACTCTGCCCTCGATCCAGGCGTTGAAGATGATCGTATGAAAGGCGCTTTGTGGACGTTGAACACGTCGGCATTCGGTACGTCAGCGTTCTAGCAAACATGTAGGACCCGCTAATTGTCCTGCATACAGCTAAGTATGCCGTTGGCGGTTAGTATACTTCTCTAATCGTATAGCATTGTGCTGAGCTAGCCATAGATCCCATGCTTGCTCCCGAGTTCATCAGGAAATTATTTGCTTGCCAGCACAACGAGAAGGTGGGAGTCCTGGTGGCCGCCGGTGATGGCAATTAACTCCATTTTTTTCTTCCAGCCTTCAATACAAGAGTGCGTCAATGCTCTTGCGGAGACTAGTATGTGTTTGATATCACTTCACGACTGCACGTTATTCACGCCATGTTCCTCGTAGCACTCAGCAGCTTTGTCGAACCCTGCTTTGTCATCTACGATATTGACAACAAAGATCTCGCAAGGGAGATTGCAAGTCTCCGTAGCTGCATCTCCATGTCATCCGATGAGGAGGTCGTTCGCCGCTGCGCTGCACAACGAGCTACCCGCGTGCAGTTGTGGAACCAGGGCGCTGACCAGACAGTAGGTGTTAAACCCCAGGAGTCAGCAGGGTCTCAAATTATTCCTTTGTAGACGGAGGCGATATTGAAGGTTGCGCAGTCACCTTCTACTCACTGGAAGTATGCTGTGGTTGCCGTTCGGTGCTTGCGCACGCTCGTCCGACGTGACAAGCCAATGAAGGCTGACCATGTGAAGTACCTCGTGAACGCTACTCTCGACTCCAACCATAGTATGGTAAGTCTTCAAATCAATCCTTGCTCTACGAGACTAACTGACGCGATTGCCAGCGTTACGTAAGTTCTGTTGCACACAACCATCCGGGTAGCAATTTCACGTATCATTTTGACAGTATTCGCAACGAGCGATGATGAAGATCAGTCGGTTCATCAAGTTGCGAAGCTTCAGCTACGGCCCTGAGGATCTCGCCCTCGAGAATACACACAACCCACTCAAACGAAAAGTGCCCGTGGCCCAGCCGACTCATGACTTCACTAGTCGATTCCTGGAGCAGTTTAGGGAGCCGCTCGATCTCGACAAGGCCCGACAGGAGGCGTAAGTGCCATAAGCATTAATTATCTTCGTAAACTGAACCCCGATCAGTGTGTTGTGTGAGAAGCCGACAAGTGGCTGGCTGGCATGGCGCGACGTATCTGCATACCTCGCTCCCCCTCCGTCGTCATCCCCCCTTTTACCGTGGGCAGAAGACTGCCGTCACGCTATTGAGGCCGTGCGGGAGGTCGTCGTCTCGCCTCATTTCTGGCAAAAGCTGACAAAGCACTATTCCTCGGAGAACCATTCGGAGGTCATAGTACAAGATAACGCCTCTTGCGTAAAGTCTATCTGTGAGAGCTCTAGGTGTGACAGCATCGTTCCATCGCTGATCCGTGATTCGTAGTCCAACTTCTGGAGGACGAACCGTTCGAAGCCCTTCGTCCCAGTTTAGAGACGTTACTCGCCGATAGTGATAAGAACAAGCAGCGGGCATCTGCGGAGCTGGTGGCGGGTATCATTGCTGGTAAGTCGGAGAGCACCATGCATCAGGATACCCACCCTCATGCTTGTGTCAGGTTCGAAGCACTGGCCGACGGAGAAGCAGCTCAAGTTCTGGGACTGGTTCAAACCGTACATTAATAAGGTCTTCGGACATAGTTCCAATGAAGTTGTTTCTATCTGGACATCTTTCCTCGAGGTAACTTCCCTTTTGCTTTTTCTGCACCAGCGTTAATCCATCGTTGTCCAGTATGTCTTTTTTAACAAGGACCCGCGGAGACTTCAACCTCTCGTCGACTACGTCATCGAACAGTTCAAACTTGTGGACTTCAATGCAGAGTCAACGTCTGAGATTGTCAAAGTCCTGAGCTTCTTCCGCGCTTTCTACGAAGAGCTCAATTGGAAATTCTCTGCCTGGTCCGACGATACTCTACAACGGGTGTGGCCCGAGATTGCCAGTGAACATGATGATGTGAGTAAGCCGCTATAGCCCTTAGCACCAGGTTCTGAATATACCCGCAGGTCCTGGCGTACATCAGCGAGATGTTGGCATTCTGTGGGAAGATCATGGTGAGTGCTAGAGATCGCCACATCTACACAAAGCTAAATATGACGTTGTAGCAACGTCCTGGTCCATCGTTACCGACCGCAGAGGTTGTTGTTCGTGAATCAAGAATGTCAAACCCGGACGAAGACTTGATGGGTATCCGCGGCTTTTACCACGAGGGTCGCGTAATGGAGCTAGTCGAAAAGTTCAAAGTCTGGCGCGAACAGCGACTCCCGGGCGTCAGGGCATTCCAGTCGACATACGACCGTGTAGGCGTGATGGTTTGTAGATGGCTCTTCCAGACCATCCACGATACCAATGCAGGATCTACGTTCGACTATATTCTTCCCTTGATGGTATGTCCATTGTATGGTTTATGGTGATGCGCAATTAACCATCGTGACAGCCTGAACTTTTCCGGTTCACAGAATGTAAGTACCAGCGCTGCCGCGTCTTACCATAGCGCTCACCTTGGGCTTTAGTGAACGACAACGACGACTTGGCGAACCGAGCTAGGGTGTTGTTGAATAGGATGTGTGGCGTAATGCCGCCGAGACCACTCGTGCATCCCGTTCTCGATGCTATCTTCAAGGCAATCCAGACGTCGCCTGTAAGTCTCTATAGTCCTCATCACTCAGCGGACATGATCTCAGACGAACATAGTCATGGCGAGTTCGCCTGAAGATCCTGCCGCTCGTGCAGGTTTACTATTTCCGACAGGGGCCGACGATTAGCGACATCAAGGTGGTAGAAATGATGGAGGTTCGTATGACCGTCTTCCCTGCAAGTATGTGCTAACCCTCGTCTGCAGGTCATTTGCAGGTGTCTGGATGACGAGGTGGTCGAAGTGCGCGAGATGGCAGCGACTACGCTCACTGGCATCTTGCGAGTGTCACCACGGCGAAGTGTGCTCGCGCTGAAGGACCGTTTTGTCCGCCTCGCGAAGAACAGCCACCTCCCGGATCGCAAGTCGCCTACGTACGCCGCGGCTCTACGACAGCGACATGCCGCAATCCTGGGTATATGTGCCCTGGTCGAGAGCTACCCCTACACCATCGAACGCTGGATGCCCACGCTGCTCACGAGTGTCCTCGCCGAGCACACGTATGATCCCATCCCAATCTCGACCACGGTCCGCAGGTGTGCAAGAAACTTCCGCAAGACGCACCAGGACACTTGGCACGAGGATTCCAAGAAGTTCACAGAAGATCAACTCGCCGCGCTGTCGACCTTGCTTACGGGCTCGTCATATTGTGAGCGTCGTTCTTCATTGATGGGTATATATCCGCTGACAACCACGTCAGATGCTTGATTTGTTTCATCTATCGCCGGAGGACTTTTCATCAACTCCGACAGTTGTATCTCTTGTATCCGTAACATCGCAATCCAAGCCTACTGCTACTGTCCTAGTTACTGCTCATAGTCCTCACTCCTCACATGCTTCTGATAGACAATAATAGACTTTGCACCAGTACGATGGATTCTCGTGAGACGTTGACCGATCCAACAAATGCCCTGTCAATGAGGCTTGTTCCCACAAAAATTTAGAGCCAGTTGTAAGTCATCATGTTGCCCGAAACGTTGAAAATAATGTAGATATATGCGGAAAGTAGGGTAGCATTGAGAGGTCCAAAGTGTTCCAACAACTGGGTATCGAGGCTTCAGGGACGAACCTCGGATGCATATCACCTCACCAGACAGATCCCAAATTCCCGTGCCCAAGTCTTCCGATGTCGGACCCCGATCTGGCGTAAGAACCCCGCGTGAGAACGACTGAAGGGAACAACGCCTTCGCGGTCTGCTCAGCGAGGCACGCCCACAGCGGGTAACGATGCGCGATTGTTTCCTCTTGAGCTTCCTGGGCGCGATGAGGACGGCCCGCTGAAGCTCATAGGACGCATGGCGCCCGGACTGAGGTCTGGGTCTTCTGGGTCAACGACGCCGAGTCCCGCGCTCGTGGTCTCCACGCCGTTCGGCAGGCCTTGACGAGCCCCTGCGGAGGGTACTTGGTCAATCGGTCGGGGCGCGCGTTTGGGCCTAGGGCCAGAGCGGACGCGGTTGTTCGACGTCTCTTCCCTGCATAGAGAACGTGTGCTCAGCCGTGTGTACAAGTATACGTAAGAGTCTGACGCGTAACAACGCAAGGGGTTCAAGGAGCAGTGCTCATGCAACCGGGCATCGTCAGTTACGCCGCGCACGCATGCGTGCTACGTCCGAGACATAGCGTGTGTACCTGGAGGGCGGAGACAGAAGGGAAAGGTGCAAGAATAGAATGCGTACCTGATCTCAGCGATCAAGTCGTCAATTGCGTACCACGCCAGGCCGCTGTATCCCACAGACCGCCACCACCCCATGAGGTCGGCAGGAAGGATGTATGCATGTGCGTGGAGGTGGTCAGTCACGGGTATCTTGCTATCGCGAAAGGGCGGCGTGATGAATCCTATCCGGAACGAGTCGTCGTCGAGGTCTGTCCCAGACGGCGCATCGGCATTGAGAGGGCGTGAGGAGCCAGCGGTAACAGGGGTATTAGGCTGATATTCGGTTTCAGATGGATTAAGTAGTGAGTTCAGTAGTCGACGACCGAGGTCTCGTATCGTCACGAGGAGAGGGAGGTCGCTGGAAGACTGGAAGCACGGGATGAAGCAATCCGAGTCAATGGGGAAAGGGAGGATTTCCCACTCACAAGGTTGTACAGAGAGGGTACATGGAGACTGGAGTGGAGGTCGCATAAAAATCAGCTGTCGTAGCGCGTCGTGAAGCGAGGGACATGCTACCGACTTGAAGACGAATATTAGGTGCCCTTTGCTTGATACAGGGTTTGCACGTTCCCGATATACCGTAAAGTTATCGTCACGGTAGAGTACCTCTGGCGCACCGGAGTCTCTAGGGAACGAAGGGGACAGCGGGGAGTGTGCTGGTGTGTGGACCGCAGACGCGACGATGCCACACATGGGGCATCCGGGCTTTGGGGCGAACGCCATGCAGGATGTGGGTGAGGGTGAGGCGGAACTGAAGGGGGCGATGTGGAGGAGAGGGAAGAGGCGAGGCGGAGGACAAGGCCGGTCTTTGAAGAGCTGAAGCGCGCTCGCCCGCGGGGAAACGAAGAGAAGATGACAATGCGTCCCCGGCGCTTGTCATGCTGCCTTGACACAAGGTCGGCGCCTTGCCTTTTCTGATCCTCGCTTGCTCTCCTCCAACACTCGCCACACGTTCGCCACCGATGTCGGGCCCGGCGTCGACCACCCTGGAGTCCCGCGACGCCATCCTCTCGACCTTCGAGGGCTTCAGGGATGAGCTTGACGATCACAATGATAGGCGTGAGCGCCTCATAAAGGTTCGCTGCGCCACCCGTCCTTGCCATCCCCAACTCAACATCGCGCAGTAGCATAGCCGCGATGTCACGAACCTCTCGAAGAAGATCATCTTTCTACTGCACCGTATCATGACGGACGACGCGCCCTCCGACTCGGCAGATGGTGGTGTAAGTGCAGGAGACCGCGCTCGCGCTTTGAAGGCCGCCTCCAAGGGTCGGGACAAACTCCGCGAAGTCCAGGCCATGTTCTCCAACGTGCGCCACGAACTCACAGGAGATCGTTTCTGGCGGTACCAGCGGCAGGTATCCCCTGGACTTCAAGAATATATCGAAGCTCTCAGCTTTGCACATTACCTGGAGACGGGGAGTCTCATCGGTTACAAGGATGTCCAGAAGACCTTGTCGGACGACGAGGGGGTGCCGGTACGCGCTTCATTGAAATGCATCATAACATACCTTTCAATACGTTGCTATGCCTGGTTGGCACACAGTACTTCCCCCTACCACTTGAAGACTACCTTCTAGGGCTCTCTGATCTCACTGGAGAGCTCATGCGCTATGCCATCTCGGCGATTTCTCGCCGCGGCGGACGTACGAGAGCACAAGCTGTATGCCTCTTTGTCAGGAACTGCAGAGCAGGTGAGTGTCGGTAGTCTGCAGACGCATGCGTGAGTTGACCACTTTGAGTTAGACTTTGAGAGTTGGACTCCGTACTTCAAAGACTTGCGAAAGAAGCAGAACGTGACTTCGCAATCCTTGGAAAAGATAGAAGACGGTAAGCACAGCTGTTCGTGATGCACTCGGGCTCATGCTGACCTTTGTTGTGGACAGCGGCATATGCTATTGCGGTTCGCAGTTCGGAATACGACCTCTCTCCAGACATGCTGGACGATATTGTCGCCCGTACGGTCTCATTGGAGAGCGGTAATCGAAGCGGACAGAAGAGAGGCCGCGAAGAGGACGAGGACGGTCCATACGATTGACATGATAGGGAACCAAGTCTGTGCCGGAAAACGATGGCCAAGATGTACGTGTACTTGTAGAATCGTCACCAGACAATTGTCGAACGCCAGATGGTACTCCTGTGTCGACACCGGCAAGGGCACTGCCGCTTGTGAGTCTGGGTCTGCTCCTGCTTGCTCATCTGCGTTTATCTCATCCTATGTGTTCTATCGTGGAGTCTATAGGCTAATCGCTCAGGTGGATGAGATACATGCTCCTTGCACGCGTCGTGGAGACCCTGACTTCTACGTCCTGTCTGCTCCACGCCTACGCTGTTTGGGTCGGTTTCTCGGCCAGGGGATGCGCGCTTCGCTGTGCCGATATCGAGACGCTGCATGATAGTCCCTATCATGACCATTGTAGGCCTAAAAGAGGCTCGCATTTCAAAGAGTCGTGGGGACGGAGACTCTGGCTGGCCTCTAGATCGGCTGTCTGCAGACGGCTGGGCGCTTGTTCAAGGCTGTTCGTCTTCGCTGGCCGTGCGTCGCGTCTTGCCTCGCTGCACCCACCTGGCCCGCTGCTCCCGCAACGCCCTCGGCTAACGCTTCCATCAACACCGTAGATATCTCAAGATAATCTGGGGCTATATAGTTCTCTGTCCTCGCTACGCTTCACATAGCACACTCCAGACTCCGGCAGTCTGAGACTCACCCTTCGACACATTCCATCTTCCCCGCCTTTTTCTCTAGTCTTCATCCCCCCTCCCACACTCTGCGGTATCTCGACATGCATCTCGACTTTAACCCCGGCATTGGCACGTACACCGTCATCCATGTACCAGAAGTCGGCGACGCGCACTTGCGCTTCACTGCGTATTTCCCGTCACGCGAGGTTCTCGAACAGGCGCGCAGCGAGGGCATCCGTCTCGAAATGTGGACTAACCTGCCCGTCAACGGCAGCCACCACGAGTGGCACGCGCTGCCCTTCGCCTACCCCGACGAGAGCAAGACAGAACAAAGCACGGCCTTTGCCCTCTCCCCGAACGTCGATGCCCCTGCTGGCAGGAGCAGGGAAATCTACCTCGACATGGTTCTCCCCAGTTCGTGCTGCGGCTCCCGCTATTCGTTCACGTACCGCCTTGTCCGCCCGTGGGGCGCGCTCGAGTGGCTTGGTGCTTGGGGACACAACGGCGACCTTGTCATCGAGCGCCTAGAGGAACGCTTCGCCTTGGGGGAGGGATGTTCCCTTAAGGAAGGTGTTGTCGTTCGTGACATCGGCTCTAGCTCGAGCGAGCCGACCATCGAACTGAAGCAGCCTCTCAACTGGGTGACCTGGGCTATTGATGACGAGGGGTACGTGGACGCGGACATGCAGAAGAAATTTTCACAGCTAACGACTTCACAGCTGGACCACCTATTCCCCAAAGGCGTACGCTTCGGCTTCCAAGGCGATCCTCCTTGTTCCTCGCCTGCCCGAGGACTTCACCAGCCGCAGGATCTTGCAGCCCCTATTCCTTTCGGCGGGCACAGGTCCTTCAGCCACAGTCAGTGTGTCCACGGATGGCAAGTGTCGGGCCACAACGCCAGTAACATCATCGTCCTGGACGCTAGTTCGGACGATTTCATTCCCAAGGCTAAGTCGATACTTCCAAAGGTCGAGATAGTGTCCAAGACGAGCAGCTACGTCATCCTCAAATCCAGCGTCGCTGAAGATAGTGCACCCCTTTCTGTCTCGGTTATGCCTGTGGCTTCGATGGGTACTCGCGAGGGTGTCAAACTTACCTATCATGACCTCCTGACCGTACATCCGCATATAAGCAAGGAAAACACCCTTCTAGTCGATTTGGCCCAACCGGCGTTCACCACGGTGCCCACCGAGCCTACCGATTTCTCCGTCAAGGTTGGCCCGTACGGAGGAAATTGTGTCCTCTCCTCCCTTCACATCCTCGAGGAAGCGAGCGAGGAACTTCCTTGGAACCTCGCCGTGTTGTCACCATCTTCGTTCGCTCGCATTGCGACCGAGACGTCCGGAGAAGAGCTCGCTCGGTTGCTGCCTACCCCTCCCCCCTCACCGCCTCCGATGTCGACTTCCTTTGCACCCTCTTCCTCGTTCGTCGCCAGCGTCTCTCGGTCCAGCGGAATGTCGATCGCGTTGCCTTCCATCGCCGAAGTTGTCGCGAAGGATATGGAACAGCCTGTGCCCCTCACCCCCTTGTCGCCACCGCCTCGCCCCGACCACGCCCTCGAGGATGAACCCGAAAGATCCACTGAATACGCCCCAACAGAGACCGAGAGGCATGTTACCCTGTCCACCTCACGTTCCCAATCTATTCGTGGCAGCCTGTTGCGCTTCTTCCTCGCGTGGCTGCTCCGTTCTGTCATCGCAAGGGTCTTCGGTTTCTTCGCGCCGGTCGCGCGGTATTGGGGCCTTCCGGGCTTTTGGGATTACGACGAGGAGACCAAGAAGGAGCTGGAGGTCCCGCAACAAAAGGATGAGGAGGAGGAGGAGGTCCGGCCAGAGCCTCTCGACGGGGTCAGCGACACCATGGAAGATCTTCATGGAGACGACAATGTCTACTTGAGCACCCACGAGTCTGTTGGCCCCGCTCTCTCGCCCTCTGAGACAACCTTGGCGGACTCCGACGACGAGATGCCCGAAAAGGAGCACTACGTGCCGACCAAACTCGAGACCGCGCCCTCGATGGAGACTGTGGTTCACGTCCTTGATGACCGACCTGCCCCGATATTCATTTCACCCCGTGCGCCGCCCAAACCGCGGTTCCTCGCGGACATTAGTAGCAACACGGTGTCGCTCCTCGTTCGTGCGCCACACGCGCGTCGCGCCCTCGCAGACCTCAAAATACACCTCGGCGGCAAGCCGATCGCTGAGGGCGACGCCGGGTACACCTGCACCCGCATGTCTGACGATGTATTCCTGCTAGGCCTGACCGGGCCCCAGGAGGGTGGCCGGCTCGAGGTCGCCGTCGACTGAGCAGAATCCTCGAGCAACACAGGGGCCGGTGGCGTCTGCGATGCGTCGTCCCCTGGCGTCGAAACGGGACGTTTCTTCTGATAGCCTTCTCGCGAGTCGGTATGTTTGTACGCCTTGTACGATAAGGCGGTCTTTGAACGGCCTACGAACTCTCATGAGGAGACGTGTGTGTATAACGTTTTGTATCCAGTATTCTTTGTAATTGTCTCCCGGTTCCACTCCCCACATCTTGTAACATGTAATCTGGCACGTCATCCCCCCTGCATCTCACGATGATTACCGTCCATCCAGCCTCATTCCCACTTTTCAGTCTCATCATCATTCTCATCCTACGAATGCACATCCTCATCTCGGCACTGTTACTGTCCACTCCCATCCATGTGTAGTCATGCAAAATACATACGGGCACTCGAATCAATAAATGGACTCCTATATATGCGGAAGATTGTCCTAGTTTCAACCTTCAGGCTCGTCGCTCAGATCTATGAGCACTCGCTCTGGCCAATGCCAAGCAGGCCGGGTTAGTGTAGACGACATCATTGCCTTCGCATATTTCTCCGTCTCCTTCGCTCGTGCAGCGGCGCCAGCTTTCCATTGACTACAAACAACAGGCTTCAACTTCCATGCGCAAGAGAACGGTTCTACAACGAAGAGATAGACTCACTCATGACGCATACTCCACTCACGCCTAAGGTCGCCTCCCTCCTCCCATCCTTCGACGCCGTTCTCCGCCAGCATTGCCACGTGTTTCTGCAATATGCTCTCCATGGCAAAATTCGGGACCATCGGGACTGGCGTGTTGAGAGGTGTGCGGCAACATGGACATGTCGGCGCAGGCATCTGCAACAGTGAACGGGGGCGATCAACACGGAAGAGAAACCCAAGCAGTAGTGAGGACGCACGGTCTTCACTATCCAATCCCACCCACACTGCCCACAGTAGCTATGGCCACACGTTGATCCTACGTGCGGTGAGACACTGCAGGGTCATGTCAGACCCAGAACGCATGCTAGCAATGAACTGAGGCGCACGCACAACAAGTCACAGCATCTGGTTCGAATGCGTAAGCGACGTTCGTACAGGGTCAACGACCGGAAGACGCACATGGGGCAGGTCAGCTCATCTCCCATGTCCTCAAGGAGCTTGCGCACGATCTGCGATGCTGCCCGTTGCGTGGCGCGACACGAACTGGTTGGAGACTTCGGGGGATGTGGCGAGGACTGGCGCAAGGTCGACTTTGCAGGTGAGCTAGAGGGCGAGCATTCATGGCAACATGTCGGAGAGGATGCATTGCGCCTCTTCCGCGGGGACGCAGTGCTTGTGCTCGTATGGGGCCTCTTTGCAGGACCGACTGTTGGCGGGGGTTCGTCTAAGCCAGCCAGCGTGAGCGGCAAGAACACGGTACGGTACTAGGGAGCAGGGCTAGTAACATGTCGGGACATCCATCGCAAGCACTAGTACGTCTTCAAATAATAGCATGACACCTCGAGGGTGGATCACGAGGCTCTCTACTAACCATGTAGGCGTTGTTCAGTGACAGTTGTATTTGGGTGAAGCCCTTCTGGCGAAGGCCCAGACGTCCGTTGCAAGGTAGATGTAATGTCTGAGGCTGCTAGTGAGTCTCATAGAATTGTGATCACGACTAGCCACATACTCGTCGCGTTCGTCTTCTGCAATTCCCGAGCAACTATGGCGTCCACCTCGGCAAGAGTCGCTTCGTCGAGTTCGTCAAAGGAATACTCGGACTCAGACTTGGGTGATGCAGCGCGCGGAGGGCCGCAGAGGGCCTCGATTTTGTCGAAGTCGATGCCAGCATAGACGTCGGGGAGCGCGTCGAACTCGTCCTCGGCGGGGGCAGACATAGCAGTTTGGGTACACTTATGGGCGCTTGTGGCACACGCGATCAAAGTCAGAGAGGATGGTGCCGAATATAGTAATTGTGGTTCACTACTCCTATACACACTACGCTCGAGTCTACTTGCGCTTGAAGTCAGGAATATCCTCATCGTCGAAGCCATTGTCGAAGCCGTCGTCAAAGCCATCGTCGCTGGAGACGTTGCCGCCGATGGCATCGCCGGTGGTGCTGGTGCCGCCGGCGCCAGCGATGTTCGAGCCACCAGTGTTGTCGACGTTGCCGCCAAAGTTCCCGACGCTACCGCCCCGGGCGTTGCCAGAGTTTCCAGACGAGGCATTACCGCCCGGTCCACGGTCGTCGCCACTGCCGCCCACCGCCGTACCGGTGGTGGTAGTGCCGCCAGTTCCGCCAAAGGCTTGGTCGAGCGTGAGTATACCGACTACTTCCCAGGAAAGGGGTACTTACACGAATCCGCGTTCGTGATGGTACCGTCCTCCTCAGACGTGTTGATCACATCTCCGCCGTTAACGTTAGAAGAGTCGCCAGTATGAGCGTTACCACCGGCTGTGTCCTGATCATATGCACGCTTCGCAACATCACCGCCAATGGCGTCACCACTGGTGGAAGTGCCGCCGTTGGAAGCCGTGTCTAAGGTGCTGTCAGAAGTGCCACAAAGGAGAGCTAGGCTTTCATCACTTACTGGAGTCAGTGTTGGTAACAGTGCCACCCGAGCTAACGATCCTGCCGCCGTTAGATGCACCCGCCCGACCGCTCGTGGCGTTGCCACCAGGACCACGATCACGACCACGACCGCCAATAGCATCACCGCTGAAGGAGTCACCCGCATTGTCACCGCCAAACTCGTCTGTATAAGCGTTAGCTCACAGGCCTAAGATGAACTACCGGCGTACTCACTCGACATCGTGTTGGTGACCTCTCCGTCATCTTCAGACTCCGTGAAGACGGAACCACTTGAGGTATTGCTGGAAGAACCGGAGTGTGCGTTACCACCGGCCGTTTGAGAGTCGAGGGCGCGCTTCTTGAAAGCAGCATCTCCGCCGATTGCGTCGCCAGAGCCAGATGTACCTCCCATGCCAGGAACGTCTACAGGAAGGGTCAATGAAGCTGTTTTTGTCAGGTATGAGCAACTTACTGGAGCCATCGGTGTTGTCAACACTGCCGGCGGAGTTGAAGATGGAGCCTCCTCGCGCGGCGCCAGAGTTGCCCGTGTTAGCATTTCCCCCTGGTCCGAAGCCCCGCCCATTGCCACCGATAGCATCACCAGAAACCGAAGTGTCGGCGTCACCACCAAAGTCTGTTTCCCCTTCAGCATGAGTATAATGGGACTATGCCGAACACTACTCACTGGAGTCGTCGTTGGTCAGGGTGGTGTCAGGGTCGCCGATGTTTGCGACGCTGCCACCATCGGAGTTCGCGGTGTTGCCAGACCGGGCGTTACCACCAGCGGTATCTACATCATCTGCACGCTTGTTGTTGCTGTTGGTGCCAGTGCTAGTGCCGGTGCCGGGTGTAGGTAGGTTGCTCGCAAACCCAAGCGGGTTGGTGTTGGGGACCGGTCCAGGGCGCACGGCACCGATAGGGACGTTGTGTGGGGCGTTGGTCAACACGCCCGCGCCTGGGACGGGAGGGGCTGTGGGTGCAGCAGCAATGAGAGTCGGACTGACGGTGGCGGCGAGTATACCGAAGGCGATGACGGGGCTGCGCATGTCGAGCTGTGGGTGGAAGGAGTGAGTGAGGAATTAGGAAGGAGACTAGAGTAGAGATGGGGGAGAGAAAGAGAGCCTGAAGGCCTCTCGAGCTGACCCCTCCGTCTTTATATACGGGGGGAACCACAATTCAGAGCCCGCCGTGTCTTCCTGACCACTCGGCTGACCATCGACGCACAGAATCGGACATATGCCCGTATTTGGAAAGCACCCTTCCGAATGCAGATGCGAACTCGCTCTTCTTGGGCGTCTGTGCAGAAAGTCTCGCTTCGGTCATCCTCCGCAGAGCGAGTCGCTCCTCGCGCAAGCACTGGCAGATGAGAAAAGGCGCACAATAATGGAATACTCAAGCACGTATTCATTGAAGTGTAAATGAAGGGAGAGGATGGTACAATTTCCGTCCAAGAAGCACAGAAAAGTACAACAGAAAGTCCGCGAGTGTCAAGTTCGCAAAGCTTTTAGTACGATGTTCACTAAAGGTATTACCAGGATAGCTGGAAAGTAATAGTCCGCTGGTATAAAGGAGAGTCCGAAGGAAAGAACCGTAACTTAGAATCACCGGCTGCCGTTGCCGCCGTTGCCTCCCTTGACGCTGCCACCGCTCGCTGAACCACCTGTAAAGACCGACGTAAACACACGCCCCTGGTTTCGTAGAATGTGGTGCGTACCAAGTGAGATACCGCCGTTGCCACCGGAAGCGTTGCCGCCGTTGCCTCCTGAGCCGAAGAGGCCGCCGTTCCCGCCGTTCCCGCCAACGACGCTGCCGCCGTTCGCAGAGCCACCAAGGGAGATGCCGCCGTTCCCACCAGTAGCATTGCCGCCGTTCCCACCACTGCCAAAGAGGCCGCCGTTGCCGCCGTTGCCGCCAGTAACGTTGCCGCCGTTCGCGGAGCCACCGATGGAAATGCCGCCGTTTCCGCCAGAAGCGTTGCCGCCATTTCCGCCGTTACCGAAGGTGCCACCGTTTCCGCCCTTGCCGCCAGTAACGTTACCGCCGTTGGCGTCACCGCCGATGGCGATGCCGCCGTTGCCGCCAGATGCGTTGCCTCCATTGCCGCCGCTGCCGCCCACGAACAGGCTGCCATCGCCGCCAATGCCAGCAACGTTGCCGCCGCCGATAGGGATCGACATGCCGCCATCGCCGCCGCGAACATTGCCGCCGTTGGCGCTGCCACCAGCAATGAAGAGGCCGCCGTTCCGCCGTTCGCATCACCACCGTTTGCAGACCCTACATGTCGAAGTTAGCACGGTAACAATAAAGAACATTGAAAGATACATACCGCCAATAGCAATGCCGCCATTGCCACCGACAGCACTCCCACCGTTGCCTCCTGAGCCGAAGAGGCCGCCGTTACCGCCGTTGCCTCCAGTGGCGCTACCACCGTTCGCAGAGCCTGTGGCGTCCGGTTTAGCGGTATGATCAAGACTCAAGGTAAGCAAAAGGTATGTACCACCGATGGCAATGCCTCCGTTACCGCCAGTAGCGTTACCGCCGTTACCGCCGTTACCGAAGAGGCCGCCGTCGCCGCCGTTGCCTCCTTTGGCGCTGCCACCGTTAGCGGAGCCTGAGGCGTCCATGTTAGCAGTGACATCGACACTCGGGAGCAAGCACAAGGTGCATACCACCGATGGCAATGCCTCCGTTTCCACCACTGGCGTTGCCGCCGTTGCCGCCGTTGCCAAAGAGGCCTCCGTCACCGCCGTTACCTCCCTTCACGCTGCCACCGTTCGCGGAGCCTAATGTGTGCACTTTAGCAAAATCCCTGAGCTTCGAAGCAAACATGAGACGCGTACCACCGATAGCAATGCCTCCGTTTCCACCGTTGGCATTTCCACCGTTACCTCCCGAGCCGAAGAAGCCACCGTTACCGCCGTTTCCTCCTTTCACGTTGCCACCGTTCGCGGAGCCTGATGAGTCCATGTTAATAAATTGCTTAGCTTTGGGACCTGTGAAAGACGCGTACCACCGATCGCAATGCCGCCGTTCGCACCGCTAGCATTGCCGCCGTTGCCGCCAGAGCCGAAGAAACCGCCATCCCCGCCGTTTCCTGCTGTAACGTTGCCGCCGTTGGCCGAGCCGCCGATAGCGATTCCACCGTTTGCACCGCTGGCGTTGCCGCCGTCGCCGCCCTTGCCGAAGGTCCCGCCGTTGCCACCGTTGCCCGCCTTTACGGTGCCGCCGTTAGCGGAGCCGCCGATAGCGATGCCGCCATTTGCACCGCTGGCGTTGCCGCCGTTGCCGCCGCTTCCTCCGAAGGGGTTGAAGCCCTTGAAGGGCTTGAACTCGTTGAAGCGAGTTGGGGTGTGTCCCGGTGCCGGTGTTGGAGCCGCGAGAGTGCCGACGGACGCAGCAAGGAGGACGTAGGCGAGGAGGGAAGCACGCATCTTCGAGCAGTAGTGTAGAGGTGATAAATATAAGAGCGAAGGAGGGCTCGAGAAGAAGCTCGGGTACTAGAAAGGAACGAGGAACGGCGGGTTGAGGAACTCGAGGGCTCGAACACCCGATATTTATATCGGCGAGGAGAGGGTTAAGTCCATGTGCTGTGTCGCAGAGTCTATCGCGGTACGCGCTTTCGGACATTACCCATGCTGTCGCCGATTGTCAGAGATTCAGTGAACCAAGGGGCGAGCGGAAGTAAACTGACTCACTTTCCATTTACGGATGCCGAGTCTTGAGTGGAGTCGCAGCACAGGATTCATTTCACGTAGGTTTCGCATCGGTATTGAGACCCTATTTATGAAACATGAACGAGCACGTGAGAGTCCAGGGACCCGTTCACCGAGCCGACACACGCGCTTCCTTACCGCGACGGAGGGAAAACTGGAACACGCAATGTTATTGCTCAGCGCCTACAAACACGGAATTCCCTACGTCTCGTCTCTTGGGATCTGCCACCCTGCTTGCAGCCGTCCAGCGAGGTTGCCGACGGGTCCAGACAGACCTGCCTGACTTTTGAAACTCTCCAAGAAATTCTTGATGAGGTTATACTCTGTATGTTGTGATTCGTCAGCCAGTTCGAGTTCCTCGTCGTCCTGGGGGCCCCTGTCCAGCATCGCCTGCAGTTCTGCCTCCATAGCCGCCTCAATGTCGCCAGCCTCGGGCGACCCCGCTTCCGGTCTGTCTTCGCCTTGCGCCTTCTCTTTCCCCTTCCCTTTTCGGAGTTGACGGAGGTAGGCTCCACATGCTGGGTTCGAGACCTGGCCAATTCGGCGTCCATGGCTTGCATGAGAGACTCGAAGGAGTCCAGCTCCGGGTTCGTGGCAGGACGTCCCGCTCTGGCCTCCGGAGGTTTCTGAGACTCCGTAGCTGTGCCTTTCATTTGGGTCTTGCCCCAAGGTGCCTAAGGTCCGGTGCGAAAACTAATCGTAACATCGTCAATCCATGTGTCGTAGACAGTGAGAGGGGTCCCTGAAACTCACCGCCCTGGTCCTTCCGCTCTTTGACGATGTCGCGCCACTGCTCATCGGATATGCCGAGTGCCTGGCGAGCGAATTCCAAGAATTCCTCCTGCTCCTGTTCCATGTCAATCTCAATCTCACCCTCCACTTGGGGTTTCTCTTCCTCAGACTCTTCGTCTCCTTCGCCCTCTTCGTCGGTCTCGTCGTCCGAGTCGACACCGTCGAACTTATCTCGTGGGAGAATGGGCGGGCGAATAGGTCGTTTCCGCATCTTTTCAGAATTAAGGGGAGTAGAGGAGCCTTCTGGGTGCGAGGAGGCGGGGCTGGGCACCTCCTCACGCACCTCAGTCTCGATCGTGGTCTTGGCAACGCGTTGGGAGTTGCTATAGTAGGAGGGGGGCATCTTCCCGTATTCAGAGGGGTCAATGCCAGGCACGAGCTTCTCCATGGCTGCTTGTCGTTCGGGGTCTTCAGCTGTAGACTTCTGGACGTCGATATCCATACGTGTTTCGTCACCGGATTGTTGGGAGCCTTCATCGTCGGAGTCGGAGTCTTCATCATCGGACAGTCTCTCACTATAGAGGTTGGCTGAGTAAAATGTGGTAGAGTAACCCTTCCTCGCACTTACTCATCGAAAAGAGCGCCCTCCAAATCACCCTTGCCTTCGACAAACTCCTCAACCTTCTGAGCGAGATCTCGCAGCCTCGATGCTTGTTCTCGTTCAAAGTCGTCTTGTGGCGCTGCAC
The DNA here is from genome assembly GCA_001910725.1 of Phanerodontia chrysosporium. NCBI lineage: Eukaryota > Fungi > Basidiomycota > Agaricomycetes > Polyporales > Phanerochaetaceae > Phanerodontia > Phanerodontia chrysosporium. Next base: position 1,337,440 of record MJGA01000003.1, read on the forward strand.
CGTCGCCGCGCAACGCCTCCTTCGCCTCGGAACCGCCATTGTCAGTAGGCTGTCCGGACCGTCTGAGTGATCCCTCCAGCATCGCATCGAAAGACTCGGCGTCGACGTTCAGCCAATCATCAGGGTCTGCGGGAAAATCAGGGATAGAAGGTGCACTGCCAGCATGTGCGATCGCTGTGTCCACGAGCGAAGCAAATGATGGCCGCGAAGCATCGCTGCGCGGACAAGAAGTCAGTATCTCCGAGACGGAAGCGGTCCAGTCAGGCTCATACTCATCGCGTCGTGCTTCAAGGAACGCCGTCACAGCCTTGCTCTCCAGTTCGTTCCAAGCCTGTGAACCTTCGATATTGCCTTTGAAGTACCCCACGGATTTGAGATTCTCGACAAATTTTTGGTAGTCGCTGTTTTGCTTCAGTGAATCTTTACGAGCCTCTGGCTTCGCAGCGTTGATGTCAGTTTTGGTAGGAACGGAGCTAGACCTCATGACGTACTGTGATTGCATCAGCGGGAAGCTTGCGATTCTTGCTCTCCTGATACAGCATCTCGAAGCCACAAGCCTACGGGAAACGTTAGCAAGGCGATATGGAAGCGCAAGTGTAATGCAGCCATGGCCGTACAATCTTCATGCCAAGATCCTTCGCTTTGTACTCGGGGGAATCTTCGGGTTCCGTCCAGCGTCCAAAGATCTTCGGCGGATAGAACTTCTGGCCAGTGAGTTGAGCATACGCAGTGCGAGTGAGTTTCACCGTCATTTCGACGGACGGCTCTGGCGGAAACCGTGCCATACGATGAGCAGCCTACTCGATTGTTCAGCTCGTGAAGATCTATGTAACGCGCATAACGTACCCGTAGCTGAAGCGCATCTCTCGTATAGAAGGTTTCAACCGCCTTCTGGACGAGTGAGGGATCGACCGTGAGCGCTTTGGCGACATCAACGGGCAGACGAGCTTTTGCGTGGTGGATATGTGCCCGAGCCTTGGCTGGGTAGCTAGAAACGAGTCGATATAGACACACTACCAGACAATGTGGAACTCACCCAGACACTCTTCGCCAAACCGCGTCCTCAATCTTGGCCGAAGCCTGAGTGCCAGCTACTGGGTTTCGAACAAGATCGACAGCGTGTTGCTCGGTTATGAAGCCACTATCATCTTCCATAGGATCATCTTCATCACCCTCACGAATGCCAGGGTATCCCCTTCGACGTACGTTACTTGGTTTGGGGTCCGTGTGGTCAATGGGGACGATGTGCAAATGCGACTTGTATATCCATACCTAATTCAAGAGTTAGGGCCCATCGAAAGCCTGCATGCTTCAGACGTACTCTATTCTCAGCATTTGCTGGCGTTATCCAGGAAGGGAGGTCGTCGGCGGCTTCAATGAGCAAGAATTCACCGTCTGTATCGAACACTCTGAGGGCGTACATGAGCGGTACATGCGAGACATGACTTCGGATACACGCACCTGACGGCGACGTCCCACTTCGCAGTGATTTCGCGTAGAAGCCATACCACACACCACTCGTCGTCGATGGAGTCTCCGACTCTCATCCGCCCCTCCAGAATGAAGCCTCTTCCGAGCGGATGCGGGACGACCTTCAGCTGAAAGCCATCGCGGTGCCATTGCATGTCGGGCAGCAGAGAGTCGACGTAGTTTTGCATGAGGACTGCAAGCGTGGTGGCAGAGGCCTTGTCTGACTGGTCTTTGGGTGGGTAGAGTACATATTGGACTGTGTCCTCGGACACGGCGGGTGGGCGATTGAAGATGTTTTCTACCTTCTCCATCTTCGCCGGCATCCACACAATTCACCTGGGAGTCAAACAGACGTGACAGCATGAGTCTCCGCGTGGCTCGTGAATGAGATATACAAACACACACTAGGTGATCGCTGGGCGGGTGCACTAGTCGACGCAAGAAGCAGAGGGTCGATTGCGAGCGCTTGCGGATACGCTCGATGCGGTCATGGAGGTGATCACCGACCATGACGAGGGCGCTTGCAACACACCTCCGCGGCCCATGCCCAGTCGTCCTCAACGATGACCACGGCATTCAAGGAGCGCAACTTGCTGGCGGTGATTGGGGACGAGGTACGCGCTCAAGGGCTTACGATGACTCTTGCAGCTCATGCTATGCCAGGATACCATAACAGGTCTTCTCCTGGCCGGTATCGGTCACGTCGAGCGCGGCAAGAAGAACTTCCTGGTTGTGGACTCCAGTGAGCATCGATCGCGCATATACCACGCATTTTTGGCTGACTCTGCGCAGAGACCCAAGTATCTGCCATCGAGGCTGCCTTTCAAGAGTACACTGAACGGAAGGACATTGCGATTCTTCTGATTAACCAGCATGTGCGTGCGCCCGTCAGATGCCCGTGTCGCGTCATCTCATACCTCAGCTAGGTCGCGGAGAAGATCAGGCCAACAGTAGACAAATACCAGCAGCCCTTCCCTGCCCTGCTAGAGATACCCTCGAAGGATCATCCATACGGTACGCCTCCCGCCACTTGCGCTTTGGTGCCCGCTGACGCACTTGTCTCGGCTGTTGCGGCGCTGTGCAGACCCCTCGAAAGACTCCATCCTCAAGCGCGTCCAGAAGCTGTTTGGAGACTGAGAACAATGTCTCGCACAGGCGCACGCACACATGCAATCGGACCATGGACGTGTACATGTATCGCGTAATAATACAACGTTCGAACCCTCTCGTGACCGACGTCAAGCGGAAGTACGGCATGAGAAGTAGATGAGCACCGAACGTGAGCTAGTTTTACAGAGCAAAGCTACGGCCGTTGTGCGACAGCAACTCTATCTCCACCGTCCGCTGCTGTTGGGTCCGCCGCCAACGACGAACACCCGAATCGGCCGAGGTGCTGACGAGTCTATTTTGATGCAGGTCATCTCCAGTGTGCCCAAACTCTACGCAAATTTAGAACATACCTGGAATGTCCACTCGCAAGTATCGGAATTCAAACTGCCCGTGGTCGTTCTGGATTCCAATTTAGTATCCGAGCCAAGTCGCATAGCCAACAGACGTACCATGACCAGGTCAGCATGTACCTCCCCATCTACAAAACCTTCGTCCGGTATGTTTGTCGCCGGCCCACTAGCGGACTCTGGACTGCTCGGTCGCAGGCCGGCAAACAGTCCCGTCAAACCCTCCTTCCAGCCTCCCGCTGGCTTCTCTTGTCTCGGCTCTACGGACGGCATCGGCGGCGGTGGTGAAGACGGGAGCGGATCGCCACTCAGGAACCTGAACAGCTTCTTACACGACTCCCACTTGTCGGATGCGAAGCCTTTCGTCGACGCTACGACCTCGTCCACGGACATGTCCGCGAGCGCCGCCGCCGAGCTCTTCGCCTTCTCGACCGCGGCCTGGAATGCAGACTGGTCTGGCGGGACCGTCGCCGCGTTGTGCGGCTGTCCCTGAACGAAGAAGTTCAGGAGCATGTGCTCGCGGCCTGACGAGTCCCGCACGATCTGGGAGGCGACCCGGTCGTTGCGGTGGCGCGGGCGCACTACCGACGGCGGGTTATTGTGGAACACGAGCGGGCCCCGCAGGTATTGGCTGACCTATTAAAAAGTCAAGGGCGAGACGCGGTGCAGGGCACAGGACGCACCTTGTCCGAGGACTTGATCAGTTCGCACGCTTGCCCGTACAGCACGGTCGCCGAGTTCTTCGAGAAAAGCTCAGATGTCAATGCGTAGACGAGCATCGCCGAAAAGCCCGCGCCGAAGAGGATGACGAATAGGTTTGTCGTCCGTGCCGTCGCCCGGCCGACTGCAGTGTCCGTGAGCACAGGCGAATGCGAAGTGAGGGTCTGGTCAGCGCACCTTTTCCGCTCATGCTCAGCTCCGACCACTTCTTCACCTCACCCTGGTCGTTTGGTGTCGGCGGCACCAGCCCAAGGCGGAACGGTCCCATGTCGTCGCCGCGTCCTGTCCTTGCACGCTTCTGGTCGAGCGCATGTGAAAGCAGCGACGAGCTCGGGAGCGGGTCGCGGTGGGTCGCATACGAGCGGCGAAGCAGGAGGGCGACATTCCTATTGCGCGTAGTTTGTCCTCTGGAGAGCGACGCGTGGCATAGCCTGGCGGTAGAGCGGGCGCAGATGTTCTGCATCCTCGAGGGCATCATGTCGGGACGCAGACTCGATTTCAGCGGCTCCAGTTTCGGACATCGACCAAAATGGACGCCCAATCGGCGCTTCCTCGGGAGGCTCATTAAACTCGGGCGTCTAGACACGCTTCGCGTCGCGTACAGTAGGCTGCACATGCCGAAAGAGCGTACGGATGAACATGTGTATATTTACAATATTACGAAGACAAGCATTGTTTTACATGAGCTGACGGAAGCATGAATTTGACGAAAAGGACAGGAAATAGACATGGCAGTCCGAGCTGGAGTCAGGGTAGGTTCGCTGTAAGTCCGATGAGCACTGAAACCCAGGTATTCTGGTCCATTCGATGGTTCTGGATCATGCAGAATCGCCCCGCGTGGGGTCGCACAGATGCTGTAAGAAACCTTTCCCTGAGAGGCGGTAAGCTAGTCTAAGCCAGGACAGGCTTACGTTCAATTTAGCTGCATGCGTGGCTCTGTGGACCTGGGTACGACAATTGTAACCGTACCAGCAATCTTCATTGATTGGCATGCCGTCTGTGTGGATCCATATGAAGTCATTAGTAAACGTGTAGCTATGCCGTTCTAAAAGAAGACATACCCTTGAATTTCGTGGCGAGCCACCACTTGCGCAGCCGCAGCCGAACGAGGGCGAGTAAACAGTCTAAACAGTACCATTGACTCTTGTCCCAAGGTCCTTCTGCATCAGTGTCCATGTCACAGAGCTCTTCGATGAAATCAACCCAGTCGAACGTCAGCTTGTCGTCATCGTCCCGGCCATGTATGTATTCGGCGAGCTGGGACATTTCATGACTGTTATTGGGGAGTTTTCCTTCCAGCAGTCTAATCATCTGGGGCAGAGAGAGGAAGCCACGTAGCAAGTGCCAATCTGACAACGTATTCGTCAGTCGGGCGGAGACAGCGCATGATGCAACGATGGAACTTACTCGGTCGACCCCAGAGGTCCACGCCCTTTACGGCGTGACAGCGATGACCTGTGTAGTTCATCCCGTCAGTGAAGGCTGACGAAGGCTACGCCGATGTGGCACCCACAGCAATCTTGGGCGGCGACGGCCATGTCGATAATAGCCTTGGCTCGTTCAGTCTCCTGAGTATTTTCGCTGACCTTCCTGCGAGAAAGAATGCCACGCAGTTGTGTGTCAAAGTTGACTATGAAGATCCGGTCCGTTAGGTCGTCCGGTAACTCCTCATTTTCCCATTCGGATAAGATGCAGGCCGGACCTCTCATGAAGTGTGTGCTCGACGGAACTGGCGGTGTAGTTAGCGGAGGCCGAGACAAGTAGCGGATGCGGACTGACCTCGAATCCACATTTGCGGCCATTCAGACCCGGAGGTGAATGTCCAGGACGCCACGTCCTTGAGGAAGGAGGCCACACGGTCAATTTCCAATAGTTCAGTGGTGGCCCAGGAGTTGAGCAGTTGCTCATATCCGGCAGGAGAGTCATACACTTCCGCACTGACACGTTCACAGTAGAGCCAGAAGCGGTAGACTGCCCGGTGGAACCGAAAAGACTCGTCCGGAGAGAGACGGCTCGCCACGGACGAGCGGTCCTTGTTTCTGCGGACGTGTGAGCCGCTGGGTGGCGTCCGAGACTGCTGGTGGCACAAGCCTACCTGAGGCTGAACAAATCCTCCAGACGCTGCACAATGTGGGCGTTCTGCTGGAGTTCTTCACAGGCGTCCCGGTCCAGAGCGCGGTCCGCGAGGATGCTATCTTCATCACACAGGTGCGGGTCGTCTGTCGGGAGCAGGACTCTCACGGCCTGGGGGAGTGCAGGGCCGACCACATTGTAGGCGATTGAAAGCACGGTTGTCTTTGGATGTGCCTGGAATACAGTATAGAAATATGCTTTGGATGCCCTGAGAGCTGCCGAGAGTGTGGCGAAGTCGGGCAGCTTGAGCAGGACTTCGTCCAGGATGTCTGTCGGGAGCTTTTCGAGGGCCAACATGGTCTTGAGGTGGTCTTGAGGCAGGCAGGGACGCAGTCTGGACAGGCGGGACACGGCTGGATTGTCATCAGCAAAAAAATAGGTCGCAGATCTGGCATGGTAGGGCTGGCAAGGCGGTGCCAGTCAGACTAGCGCTGGCCTGCGATGGCAAACGCGCGCCAGTCTGGTAATGCCTGGCAATGCCTGGCAATGGCTCGTCGTGCTGATGCTGAAAGGCATGGGACTTCCTGGCAAGGTCATGGATGATAATGCAAACATCTGTACGAGTTTGTTTGACCAGTAATGGACAAGTCATTATTATCTTACTTCCTGAGTGTGCTATCGACGCACTGGGCCAATAGGGGTCCACTTCGGCACGGCGTACGGGGCTCACTCACTCATCTGGGCACAACTCATGTTGCCAAACGAGGTTCGCAAGAACAGCACGAGGATGCTTATGGTTCTGCAGAAAGCGCAGCGCCACTACTGCAACAGCACATAGCAGTGGTGCATGCGGCATGCGGCGAAGGTGCTAGCGCGAAGCACGGGGGCCGATGCTTACAACACAACGGCTTACCGGGTCACACAGTGACTTACTTGTGACGTTCTCTGCTTACCAGGACTTTAAACCTGTGACAGACGTGCGATGCCCGAAACGGTGACGTCGAAGTGTCCGAGAAGCAAAGTCCATCTCCAACGCATATAAGACTTCCATCCCCTTCGCCCAGCTCTCTCTCGTACCGTCACATCTCCCACTCCTGGCGCCTTCCCATTGTCTAAACGCTCCTGCCTGCTCCGACGAATCTGGCCCTTCCTTGAAGCCGTGAGACAGTGATTGCAGGCTTGCACTGAGTATTGAGGTTCGTGCGTCCTCGATAAAAGACTATTTCTGATGATCCACAGAGTCACTTCGAGGCGAACTTGAGGCGAACCCCTTGTGCCCGCCACTCTTGTACCCCTTCTCACCGCTCCCTATCGCGCATTAGGCCGGTCATGTTAATATGGGCATCCTCCAGGTCTGGAAAGACTCACGGTGTGAAGCCGTGACAATGCAATCAGATTCGAGCTGTAAGTCCCATTGTATGTGCGCATATATCCTACTAACTACTCGCCGTTTGTATCTCAGGACTTGATAACACGCTCGACACTCCATCATATGCGTCTACAACCAACCCCGCATGCGACCGCGAGGACGACAGACGCCCCATACCCTGCGGCGCGGCTGCATTTGCGGCATGGCTCGCCAAGTGCGTTCTCAAGCCCGATGCTCTGCTTGCATTTTTTTTTGGAAGAGACTCGACTCGAGCGTGCAGCTGCTCGAGCGGCTCGTTGCCATGCGCCGTGTGCACCCGGACGTCTGCCTCTTGGAGAAGCTCAACCGCGTTGACGAGCAGCTTGACCGGTGCGTCATCGTCCTTACGAGTGCACATATCAGTTTCTGACGCGGTAGGGCATAATGCAGACATAGGGTTTCGGTATAGACCCTTTCTGAAGACACGCGGACGCAGGCCGCTGCATTGCAGGTTCTGCAAGAGCAGCCCTCCCAGAGTGAGGGTGTGCGCAGGGTAACACAAGCATATAGTGCCACCAGCGATCCATCCTATTATGCATCTGTCACCCGAGCACTCATGTACTGTATGGTGTGTTGTATACTAGTAAATGAATCGATTTTATTGTCTACTGTATATGAGGGGAGCCTGAGTAGCAAGCCAATAAACCTGTATATATATGCCACGCAACTGCGGCCATTGTCATGTATTGCCAGGCATTACCAGACCTGGACGTCGGTGACCTGGCTTTCCATACTGGCAAGCCTGGTCAGTGCTATCAGGCTGATAAGCATGTCATGCTTATCGATCGCATGTCTTAGGTGGCAATCCCGATCCCAGTCTGGCAACGCTGATCTGCGCTGGGAGCCCTGGTCAAGCTAGATCTAGCAGTTATTTTTTCGCTGATGGTGGGCTGGTGCAAGTGAGAGCGGACGTGAACCGCGTTGCCTATATGCGGCATGACGTGACTGGGTGTGACTCGATATCGGGCTGGGAAGCGCGGTGATGGCTTGGCGTTTGCGGTGCCTTGCGGAGACGGCGACGGGCGTCGCTGGCGCGATGACTGCAGCGAGGATTTTTTTTTTTTCATGCATGTTTTATTCTCTTGGTGTGCTGGCGGTGGCACGTCCACGCAAGAGGCGGACAGGGTCGAGGGCGGGAAGGCGATGAGGACACTCACCGGCAAGAATAGCACGGATGCCAAGCCAAAGTCTGTATATTTAGTCTCCGTGTGTCCAAATGCGGCTGCAACGCCATCGTCGCAGGCAGTAGGCGCAGGACCCCGGAAGCTCCCCATAGTGCATGTCCGCCGGAACCCCAGATTTCGGGCCTCGGCGCGCTAGGATTTTGGCCCCTTCGCCGCGCTATCCGGACATGCCGTAGAATAAATATTCGATTTTCTCTTTATTTTCGCGTAATTTTTATGCGAGAGAGCTATGGCTGTACAGCGGTCTGACAGGTATCTATACATGCTTCTTTTTCTCGTACTGCTTTCGGACGACCGCTTGCACGTCAGGGCGGCCCAAAACTGTCCACATGTGAACAATCAGATATAGCGAATGAGCCCAATGAACATGAAACAGACTGCGTACCGAGTGAATGCCCAGTCCTTGAGTGCGAAGGAACGACCTCCCGCAGGTTCCATGGCAGACAGACCTAAGTTGTAGACAACTTCCTTCTCGTCCACATGCGTCCATAGCGCCCCGACGCGGCTAGCTTCATGGCGGAACTGATTCTCGTCCTCTCCGGGCGCATGCTAGTCTAGATATCAGCATTGGTACAGCTAGGGGTATGAAAAAGTGGCGCACCTCCACGAAGACCTTGAGAGAGAGGTAAGTAACTGAACCCATGTCGCTGGGGCAGATGCCGCCCATAGCGTTGCTGCGCCGCGTGCCCTTGCCGGTGCCGTTCTTCTTGAATATGACGTTGATTTGGGCGACATACCGACCATGAGCATTTTGCATGATGAGCCATGAGCCCTGCTGTAGGGGGTTGAGAGCAGTTATGCCCCTCGTGGCAATAGCGGGCACTTTGAACGGTGAGAACTCGTTCGCTTGATCAGAGCGCACAAGACTTACCTTCATCTTCGATTTTTGGAGCCACAGCGAGGATAGCCTTCGCAAGACCCCATGTCCCCGCTCTCGAGTTGGACTTGTTAGCAGGGTCGGAGACGGCGGCGGCTTGTCTGCTACCGGCATTAGTTGACTCGGAGGGTGCGTCCGTTTCTGCTGCCTTTGCAACTTGCCAGTGCTCCTCACGAGTATACCCACCGCGCCGCTGACGCATCTGCGCCTGCAATGCGTCGTTCGTGCTCGCCTGAAACCTCGAACGGTGCTGTATCTCATTGGGCACCGGGGCTATCATAACGGTAAGCACAGATCTGTCAACCGCTGCCATCCATAAAGACGCACCCGCAGCGGCCTCTTGGTGCGCATTTCCTGCGCCCAGACTCGGACCAGTGTTGGCGAAAAGGCATGGGACACTCCGGAAGGGGAAATGTCATCAATTCCGCTCCACCTATGTGGGTCCGTCAAGAATCTGACGAGACTCACACTCGTGGGCTCTAGATATTTACTCTATAATGCTATTAACAGCTGAAAGACGGTAAAAGATGTCAATAAGGGATAATTCTGAAGGTTTTTTTTTTTAAAAATAAAATAATTTTGTTTTTGTTTTTTTTTAAAAAAAAAGGATAACACGCGGGTTAGAACCCGCATACTTTGGGACCCTCGCCCCTCACTTCAACCATTAGGCTACTGGTCTACACTTGGTATCCGGACTGTAACTTCATTGCCACGACGCGCTATCCAGGACATGACTACCGCGCCAGGGGCCTTCGACGCGCTATGTGCCGGACATGGTGGTCCGAAATTTCGGCCTCCCAGACGCGCTATCTGCGGACATGCACTGGCAGGAGCTTCCGGGGTCCTGTAGGCGCCTTGTCCTCCTCGTCCCCTCACCTCCGCCCAACGAACCCGCGCCCCCGCCTGCGTCGTCCACAATGTCCCAAACGTCGCCGACGGCGCATCCTCGTGGCCCTGTCTCTGCGCACGCCGCCTTGCTTTCTCGGAGGAAGTCCGCGATCTCCCCAGGGACCATTGAGTGCTCAGAGGCTTGGCATCTATATTTACTTGTCTCCAGCTCAAAGTGTCAAAGATAGACCCTCGACTTGGCTCTCACTCAAAAGCCCGACCGATGCGATTCGTCTCTCCCTCAACTTTTCCCTCCACGTCCCCTCCCCGACTGCCCCGCCATGTCCTCCGCACCATCGCCTCCTGCCTCCTCCTACCCCAGCTCTCCCTGTCCCTACCCCCGTGCGCTCGACCCGGACACAGACCCTCTCCTCGCCTCGTCTCTGCGCGCCCTTGACCAGGTACTTAAGAGCTGCCCTGCCCTGCACCCTCGGCCTTGCTGACCACACACACCGCGCAGCGTCCCCCACCCACCATGCACGAGATCCTCGCCGCGTACACCGCCAAAGGTGACGGCGACCGCGACATGCTCTTTGCTCTTCTGAATGCAAAGACGGCCGAGGACAACGTAAGTCTGCTCGCGCCACCGTGTCCGTAGCAGCCGCTGACCGCTCTACGCAGCGGATGGCTGCGGACCGCAACCTGCGCCGCACGTTACTCGAGCTCTACAGGGCACAACCGCAGCCCTCTACGTCTGCATACAGTGGGCATCACCATCCGATGCATCAGTACCCGCTGCCATCACCTCCCACATCGCTGTACCAGCAGTCACCGACTGTTCATACGCAGTCGCCCGCGCAGCGCAGGCGTGCATCCTCAACATCCTCGCGCTCTTCGGAGGAGAATCTTGCTTCACCGCCTTTGCGGAAGCGTCGCCGCTCGCGGTCCCCCAACCGGTCGGACTATGGCGACTACCGGTCCCGTGCTTTCTACGACCGGACGGCGCCCTCACAACACGATGCAGCCGCCTACTCGACGTCTCCATACTCCTCACAGGCGTCATCACACCATAGTGGCGGCTCCCCACGATCACGAGAAGCGATGACTATTGGCTCGCTACTGTCGACGCGGGGAGCGGAATATCAAGAAGCAGAGCGACGAGCCAGCAGCCCTGCTCCGTCGCACTAACGGGCTCCTCATCCTTTGTCCTCCTCCTCCCCTCAGTTTCCCTTCGGACCCAATGTTGTGTCACTGTAGCTATTATCCTTGGTGTTGGAGCATTTTCCTCGCGTATTTACTGCATATCTCGACTGTACACAAAATTGCAATCGCATCTGTTACTATATCCTGCTCGGAAATACGTGTCCGAGTCAGACTGGTGCCAAGTCTTTTGCGCAAAGTTTAGAAGCCCAGCTGAATTGCGTGCTGACTGGCTGCAGGGTTTGCCAAGTGCTCATCATGCACGACTCAGCAACCCGGCCGCACGCGCCAGCACTTCTTATAGCGTGAGCTGGCACGCCAGCTCAAGATGCTCGGCTGGAATTTTTCCCACTCTATCGCGTGCTTTGCGCGCGGGCCCGTGTGTACAAAACTGTCCGTGGCGCACGCAGGCGCACACAGCGAGGCCCGACAGAGACTGCTCAAAATGGCAATTCCGTGTAGGACGCACACGGGCTTGGCGCAGCGACCAAACCTGGTCCATTACGGAGACCAGAACGTGCCGCCGTTTCGAGAGCCAAAATTAAAAGCACAACCAAGCACATTACTAAGGGTGCACGGCCACACGGCTGCACTGGCAAGGCTCGAAGCCGATGCTGGTTTCGTTCGTGTATATTTCTGCAAGACAAGGACGCCGCTCTTTTACACCCTCGATTCTGCCAGGAAATTCCTGCGCCATCGCTCTCCGACATTCCTTGTGTCAACGTCCAAACGCGCCATGCGGGGAAGATCGGGATGCGCCACGTCCTATTAAAAGCGGCATCGGCGCAAAAAGCGGTGCGCGTGGTGTGTCGGCGCTGGGGCGCCCGCCGCGTGCAGGGCCTCTTTCCGCGCGGTAAGCCCCTCAAAGCCGGAAGAGCCTCGACACCGTCCTCGGGCGGGAAGGGAGAGGGGCAGACAGCTCCCGCTCTACGACGGCCTCGACCCGCCTTGAGACACAGGCGCCGTCGTCCTGCCATGCGCCGGCCGATCCTGCGGGTGCGCGGACGCAAAACGCGCGGCAGGGGGGGAGAGAGGAACGGGGGGCGCAGGGGGCACAAACGGTCTCCGTTAATATCCTTGCGAAACGCGGGCGGCGGTCATGCTGGTGTGCTCACCTCCGGGTGTGTCGCCCTCGGTCCACCACTTGGCGGTCCACAGGTGGCCCCTGCGCGCAGAGAGACCGGGTCGATCGTCAGCGATCACGGGCTTATGACGCTGCGAACGCGTCGCGGCCGCCCCGCGCGGCCGCAGGACGCGCGTCGCGTGAGCGGAAGAGACGGAGATGCTTACCCGTACGACACCTGCTGGCCCCTGTGTACACGGTCGAGCTCGACCACGCGGCGACTCCGCTGCAGCTGGGGCTGCCCGAGGTGCCGCTCGGCGCACTGCTGCTGCTACTGCTCGACCCGGTCGCGGGGCCGGCACACGCGCTGACTGGTGCGGACAGTCAGCAACCTGTCGTGCAAGGGCTCCCCCGCGCAAGGCAGAGGGCAGCGCGCCTGACTCACTTGCACTCCAGTCGCCGTTGGAGTTGGCGCTCGGCGTGGACGAGGACCACCATTTCGCCTGCAGGACACGCGGTCAGGAGTGGCGCAACCGTCTAGAAAATTCTGGGGTACGGACCTCCCAGATGTAACTGAGCAGGGTTCAGGCGCAGGGCGTAAGCGTGCATGAAACGCGACAGGAGAAATGGGTGCGTACGTACCCGTTGTAGGAGACCTTGGAGCCCGCGGTGTAAGCTGTCCCTGAGACGAATGCGGGTGCGGAACATGCAGGGAAGGTGAATCCAGTCCCACCGTCCGCCGTCAGGGTGTTCTTGATTGCGAGGTCGTAGCGGTTGTTGGCTGCGAAGTAGAAAACTTCAGATCATAGTCCACGGTAGTGGTTGGCGGCTGCACAGACCATATGCTTGGGACGCGTCCCAGAGCATAACGCCACCGAAGGACGGGAAGGCTTTGCGCATCTGCGTTGCAATGTTCTGCAACGTGCTGATAGACTGATAGCCAGTTCCTGCCGCAGAACTCGAAGCAGGCGCGCCGATGTAGACTTTGACATTCGGGTTGGGACTGATAGTGCGCGCCCAGTTGTCCCTGACGAAGTGCTAGCATGAGAACGCGTTATGCGAACATGAGGCCGGCTGTACCATATGCCGAAGTCCCAGTTGGAGGCCTGGTTGAAGTTCTGAAGGCCACAAGGGTTGTTATCTGATAAATATGCGGAAGTGAGTTCCTATCGAGGCGTAAGGTTTGGCAACGTACAAAACTGAACGTAGATTGCATCGAACTTAGCAGCGTTCAGCACTCCACCAAGAGATGCATCTGGGTACACGCATTGCGGTGCTCCGGTTATGTAGTATCTCGAAAGAGTTGAGTAAAGCCGAACCCTTGCGTGAGTTAAGGCCAACAGGGACACTCACTTCTTGCTTGCTCCGCTAGCATGCGATTGGATGCGGTTGATGAAAGCTGCATATCCGGTCGACGTGCCACCCTCAATGTCAAGGTCAACCCTGCAGGATAATAATAAACGGACGGAGACGAGTACAAGTACACGCTAGTCGCGTACCCATCGAGGACGGCGTCTCCAAAGGGACGCGTGGAGCTGCTTCCTCCGAGGAACAGATTCCAGATGGTATCCGCAAAGCTTTCCGCCTGGCTGTCGCCAGTAAAGCCGACAGAGCCCGTTGCGCCGCCGAGGCTAAGGGTGACGATCTTGCCTTTGGCTTGGCACGTCTTGATATCCGTGCCAACGGACGTACAGATGGGCAGATTGGTACCGGGGAAGGTTGCATTGTCCGTCGGGTTACAAGTCTACATCCAGACAGACGGGCTAAACGAGACGCGTGCAAACTCGGGACGGCAAAGCTCACGTTCGCCAGGTTCAGGGAGGGTTCTCCGCCTGGACCGAAGAAGACATTGAGGAAGGCCAACGGGAAGACGTCAATGGCGTCGTCCTGTACATGCGGCCAGAGATCAGTTCCTCAATATCGAATCCCTGCCAGGGCGCAAGAAAACCATTTGGACGTACTTGGCAATAAAAGGCCAGGGGCTTCTGCCAGTTGCCAGTGTCGGCGCTGTTGACAGCTCCGTACGAGTTCTGGCCCCAATAGCTGTGGCGCTCGTGTTAGCACATGCATTGACCGCGGGTTAACCGATGGCTGGTATCGAGATCCTCACACAGCAACCTGTTGGAAACACGCAGATGCCATGATCAGCCGACAGAAGGTTGCAGGGACGACGGAGCCTGGACTCACGTTGTCGTACCGGCTATTGTCGAACGCGCTGACAAGCAGAACGCGAGCGCCGACGAGTGCGACTGCCGACAAGAAAGACGCCAGGGACGGAGCCATCGGTCTTCAGGAATCAAGGCAGAAACGGGGCTGCAGCGTAGACCACCGGGGCACGACAGTCATCAAATTCGTGCGTCTTATAGGTGCACGACTTACCGAAGTTTCTGCTTGCTCGAGGCCGAATTTGACGACTTGGGACGTCGTATCGGCACTGAGCACTCATGCGACATGGCGACCGCATGCGTAGGCAGTCAACCCAACCAGCTGTGTCTTCCAAGTCGAACTAATTTAGCATGATTAAGCTCTGCACATCCTCGTAGAAGCTGGAGGCGCATGCGGTATTGTCGGCTGCCGAAGGCGGACCGCATTGCGATACTGACGATGAGCAGAACTAGCCACGCTGCTCGAGTACTGAAGCTGGTGCGCCATGCCCCTTCACTGGCGATAGAGCAGAGACTACCATGCGAGACGTTCTGAAGAGAAACTAGCACGGTTCGTAGGCTTGTGGCACATCCGGGAGAACTGGCCACGTGCCCTAACTAGGCAACTACCCGACCACCCCGAAGGATCAGCGAGGTATACAACAGATTGTATTCGGACAATCTAATGTGGTGATACAGCTATTAGGATCAGTGAGTGCATTAAGACAAATGGTTAAGGAAGAGCACAGGACTGTCACTGGTACAGCATCACGCGCCTGACCCGTCGCTATCAATGTTGCGTGCTGCGTCCCGCCTCACCATATCTGCATCAGAGACAACATGTGAACATTGCATGCTACCACTCGCGACGATAATGAACCGCACCGAAGTATGGGTGTGCTTGTGCCTCCCGGGCAGTTAGACGTTCTTGGTGGTCGTATCGCAACAGCTTGTCAAGGAAGTCAATCGCCTCGTTGGAGACGAGCCTCGAGTTCTCCGAGGTGACAAAGCGAGTCCAGGGCTTCCTCGGCCAGCTAGAACGGGCGTTAGAAGCATACGACAAGGCAGCAAAGGTTCCGCGTACTTCGAGATCATTTCATCGTACTGGGGGTCGAGAGCAATGTCGTACTTCTCGATGTACTGGTACAGGCCCTCGGTGCCGAGGACTTTCGCAATCTTGACGAGTTGGTCATAGTTGTCATGGCCGTGGAAGAAAGGCTCCTTGCGGAAAATCTACGAGTACGGCCCGATTCTGTGTTGGTCTTTGACTCTATCACAACAGGCTATCACTCACCATGGAAGCGAACATGCAGCCATAGCTCCACATGTCGAGACTGTAGTCATACTCTTGGAAATCCACGAGCAGTTCAGGGCCCTTGAAGTAACGCGATGCGACGCGGACGTTGTATTCCGTCTTAGGGTGGTAAAATTCGGCCAGACCCCAGTCAATAAGTCGAAGCTGACAGGAGCGTAAGGATTGGATGGGCTATACAACCAAAGGACGGTTCTTACAGTCCTGCGTTCATGATCGATCATAACGTTGTGAGGCTTAACGTCACGGTGCATGATGCCTTTGGAGTGGCAGAAATCCAACGCCTAGCGAACGTCCTCAGCCATAATCAGAGTATGATGTGCTACAACGCACTTTGAGCAACTCAAACATGTAGAACCGGATGTCGAAGTCGTTGAACCTGGGATAGAGCACCTTGAAATCGACATTGTGGATGTATTCCGTGATCAGTGCAGGAATTTTGGATGATGGGTCTCGGACGACGTCGAGAAGAGCGATGATATTTGGGCCACCAGCAAGGTTCTGGAGAATCTTGATCTCTCGCTTTATTTTCTTCTTTTTCACAGGCTTCAGAACCTTGATGATGCATCTCTCGTCGTTGACGATGTTCACGCCCTCGAAGACCTGCCCGGAGTTATGGGAGCTTAGCTTCGGACCATACAACTTTTACAGAGCACGCACCTCAGAGTATTTGCCCCTTCCAACCTTGCGAACAATTTCATAGTGCTCCTGTGCGCCCCACTGTACCTGTAAGTTGTCTGATGCAGCGTCAGAAAGGCGAAGGTCCGCATACAGGGATACTCCAGCGCACCGTATTCATACCAGGATGGTCCTAGTTTGGCGTTAACATCTGCGTAGACACGAGCCACCGACTTCGTCTGCGATCTTCCCATAACCGCAGAAGAGGAAAGGGACGTTGGAGATGGGCAGGGGGCCGTTGCGGTTCACGTCCGCCGCGCCTCGTGAACCCACAACAGAGAGCCATCACAGTCCCGCAGCCGCGTGTCAATTTTCGCACGCTATGCAACACTGACAACGGTAAGCACACCGACCCAATTTTCTCCCTTGCTGCTGGGATACTCTTTGGCAACGTTGATTGACTGATAGAAAGATACCCGTATAATCTTCAAACGATATGTCTTCAAAAGTGCCACCGCGCTGGCCTCAGGAAGTGGAGTATATCCGTGCTCAGCGGTACCATTCTTCGGTACCTCAGGAGCTCCGCAACTACCTGTGCCCGAAGACAAAGGCTAAGGGCAACTGGGGATTTGCAGCAGGCGACCCGCCAGTGGTGATCAAAATCATCGCCGTGGATGATCACCCTGCGAGAGGTCAGAGGGGCTTGTTCGCTGCACGCAAGATCCCGCCCCGCACGCATATCATCGACTACATCGGCGAAGTGCATACTGACGACAGGCCAAACTCCAACTACGATATTTCTCTGATGCGGACCTCCGAAGGCGTCAGCGTCGGGGTGGACGCTAGCTGTGTAGGCAACGAGGCCAGATTCATCAACGACTACAGAGGGGTGGCAGCCAGGCCGAACGCTCTCTTTGAGGAGCGCAGGAACAGCAGAGGCGAACTGTGCATGGCAGTATGGAGTGGCAAGGATGAGATTAAGAAAGGTCAGGAGATTCTTGTATCATACGGGAAGAGCTTCTGGCAAGCTCGTTGCGCAGAGCCTACAACCGAGTAGATTGGCAAAGACGCTACACAACGTCTTAAATTACTGTAGTTGAGTAAACCCTTGACTCAATGCTCGTTCAGCCCGTGCAAGGCGTCTGCAGGCGGAGGTGGACGAGAGCGTTTTATGCAAATTGTGCCGTCATGGAAGCTAGGTCCTGGGAATACGTGTTTGGGCCAGGAGAAGTACAATCCAATGGGATGCCGACGTAGATGTGGCGTATGATTGTTCGGACGCTTTGCATCGCTCGGATGTGGCGTTTGTAGATGGTTGCCTTATTCGTGGCGCAGAATCGTCAGAAGGATCTGGAATAATCCACGTGGCTGCCGTGGGAAATAAATTTCCGGCGCCTGTGTCAGTGCCCGGGCAATCGGAGGTGCGCTAAACAGAGTCTCATTCGCTTTTCGTCCTCATGCAGTCACGACTATCGACTCAGCGTATTCGCTCGTTTATATCGTTCTACTCCTGTTCCCAACTCCACTCTAGTCCATACCGACCTATCGCGAAATGCATACATACGGGCAACCAGCTACGGTCCAAGGCGGCGTTCCGAATACCAACGTCATGCGCCGGAAAACATGTGAGCATATCACTTCGACTTTCACTCACGTACCCTGACCTCGTTATTAGAGGGCTTTTCATGCTTCTGCGTCCCGAGCCGCTCCGAAGAACCCCTACGAGGTGTTAGGCGTTTCTAAGGACGCTTCACAAGCAGACATCAAGAAAGCGTATTTTGCGGTATGTCCAGGGTTCTGTGAGGAGGTCCTGAACCGAGACTCATGGTATTTTCCCGTGCAGCTTGCGCGGAAGCACCATCCTGACACCAACCCTGACAAGAATGCGAAGGAGAAGTTCGTGGAGATCCAGGAGGCCTACGATGTGAGGCACAGTGTTTTTTATGTTCTCCTTACGCAACTCACACGTCTCTCACAGCTTCTAAAGGACGAGAAGAAGCGGGCAGCATATGACCAGTACGGGTCTGCTGCTCAGCAACCGGGATTCGATCCGAATGCCTTCGCGGGTGGGTTCGGCGGTGCTGCGGGAGGCTTCCACTACCAGGATCTTTCTTCATTGTTTGGCGGAGGGCGAACCGGCGCGCGTGGTTCGCAGGCAGATCTCTTCGAAACCCTGTTTGGCGCCTTCGGAGGGGCTGGTCCTACAGGACGACAAAATATGCGCGGGAGTGATATAGAAGCCTCTGTCGGTATCTCGTTCATGGAAGCCTGCAAAGGCACATCTCGTACGGTCAACATTCACCCGATTGTCAACTGCTCGACCTGTTCCGGTACGGGCCTGAAGCCCGGTGCTAAACGGTCAACATGTACCTCTTGTGGTGGCTCTGGAGCCCGAACATTTGTTCTTGACAGTGGCTTCCAAATGGCCAGTACCTGCCCGAGCTGTCAGGGTACAGGAAGCACCATTCCACGCGGAAGTCAGTGCGGAGACTGCGCTGGCGTGGGTCAGGTCAGGACCAAGAAGACGGTCAAGGTTGACATACCTGCCGGTGAGTGACGCTTACTGTATGTAGATGAGCCCGTTTTTTGAAATGTTCTCCAGGTGTGGAAGACGGCATGTCCATCAGGGTTCCAAATGCAGGCGACGCACCTCTAAGCGGGAAGGGTCAGCCGGGTGACTTGCTCGTCCGTGTAGGCGTTGCCAGCTCGAAGATGTTCCGGCGGCAGGGTACCAACCTCTACCACGACGTTCGCATTCCGTTCCATACCGCCATCCTAGGCGGTCGCGTACGCGTCCCTACCCTTGATGGCGAGGTTGACGTACGGGTTCCTGGTGGAACGCAGCCAGGAGAGGAAATGGTCTTGAAGGGTCGGGGCATACAGTCTGTGTACAACGGCAACAAAGGCGATCTCTTTGTCACGTTCGCTGTCCAGATTCCGAGGTGTGTTCCATTTACTTCAACGTCTTGCGCTCAGCTGATCACAGGGCCAGGTCGCTCACTAAGCGACAGCGAGAAATTCTGCAGATGTACGCGGATGACGTCGAAGGACGCTCAACGGCGAAGTCAAGCGACGACTCGACTCGAGCAACTTCGTCAGGCCAGGACGCAGCAAATGCAGATAACGCAGACGCTAATGGTACGAATTCTTTCTCTTCTTTTACGTACCCGGCCACACACCAAGGCGGTTGGGTCTCCCGTACATGGCATAGACTGAAAGAGCTCATCGGTTTTTAACCCTGCATATTACATCCCGCTTTCCACGTCTACGCTATGCGTTGATGATCGCCTTTCATGTTCGGAATCTCATGACCGCCATGTGCAGACAAGTCAGCGCAAGACGGATCGACATCAGACAGGGCAGAGGGGGAACGTGATCGCAGGAAGAGAGCCGCTGCGTTGTAAATTGGTCAAGACCGCAAACTCTGAGGACCGGCTGTGGAACAGCTCTAGAATTCTTTTACAGTATTACTGCCGCACTAATGAATACCTTTGCATGCTTCTCTCGAGGACGCGGTGGTTCTACTCGTAATCGTGAATTTCTATCTATCCGAACCGTAGCTGCTAGCGCCGCGTCCGCTGGGGAACAGTCATGGGTTATAGGGCGTGCATAAGTGGCATCGTCGTTCCTTCGCGCGGCTGGGGAGGATGAACGTTATGTCGGACTTGTCAGAAGGGTCGCAGGATGTTCTGTCTCGCGAGATAACGTTGACGATCTCTTTCGTTCGTACGTTGCGCTGGGTATCGCGGAATGCGGTAGGAGTAACGGCGAATTGAGGACCTCATCAATGAGCTCTTGGAGAGAGATTTACTGAGTTAATTCAAAGTCTATCGCCGCGTGGAATCATCCACGTAAACTGCTTCAGGTGGTCGAGACCTGCTGGGAAGAGGCTACCCTAGATTATGCGGCACCTGTAGCGTGCACAGCGCTTTGCGGCTGGTCCAACGGACACTCTTCGCCCGGCACCAGACGCGGTGAGACCGAGTCTCGCGTCTCCCTTCTCCTCGACCGACTCTCTCAACATCCACATAATCCTTGACATGCGGTGGCCGTAAAGGCCTTCTCTGATCTTCGGCCTTGCGTTTCCGCTCAAAAAAGGGGACAAAGGCTATCGTTTGTCGAGTGACCTTGGTGCCCATACTCGGTCATTTGAATCTCGACATGAAGATCTGAGCTCCCCCTCGGTGGAGAACCGTTCGAGACACCAGAGAACGTTTTCGTGCGCATCTGAGTTGCGCATGACGTTCTCGTTGAGGTAGCAAGACTGGCTCCTGGTGCTCCAATGGAGGTATAAGTACGCTCTCGAACAACCGGTGTGTATCCACCAGCACTTTGCTGCCCCACTATTCGCTCAACGACACACGCTTCGTGTCCTCTAAAATGTCTACTATAAAGCTCCAGGACAATCCAGCGACCACCGCCGCGACAGGGCCTGACTCTGACACTGCGGCGGCGCCGGTGGCGGACTCGCGCCCACCAAATGGGCCGTTCTCTCCTGCGAGTTCGAAGGCGTCGTCGACGTCTACACTCGTCGAGGACTACGAGCCAACAAAGCCGCCGTCGTTGTCCACTACCCGATTATTACTGGCTCACTTTGGGTCCGTACGCATCGCTGTCCCCTTTGAATATAGGGTTAACGGATGTGACATAGCGCTGCTCTCACCCTGTTCCTGGCTACCACTGACGCTGTAAGACCCTTACTTCCTCCTAACGGTGCTCCCATCATCTGACGCTCCTGACTGTGAAGACGATCGTTTCTACGATCCTGCCAACCATATCCAGCGATTTTAATGCGTCCCAGCTGGAGTACACCTGGGTCGGCGTGGCATACATGCTCACGCAGACGGCCTTCCAGCCCCTCTACGGGAAAATCTCCGATCTTATAGGGAGGAAGGTGAGCACTTCGTGATGGCTCCTGCACATCACGTCTTAAAGCTTGATTGCCGCAGACTGTTCTTTACAGTAGTATGATTGTCTTCGTGACGGGTTCCATTCTGTGCGGCGGTTCTCAGAGCATGCTCTGGCTTATCATCGCACGAGCGCTCGCTGGGATCGGCGGGGGAGGTATTGTTAGCCTTGTGTGGACCATTACCTCCGAAATCGTGGAAGAGAAGTCCCGTGCGAAGTGGTCTCAGGCCCTTAGCATCACCTGGAGCTGCTCGGCGATAGCTGGGCCTCTTCTGGGCGGTGCCTTCAGCAGTACGTACCGACCCTTACCGAGACTACCTGGGCTGAAAGGTTCCTAGACAGCGGCGGCCTTTTGAGCTGGAGATGGGCATGTGAGTGCTCACGTTACTCATCGGGATTAAGGCCGCTGAATAGGGCCCCTAGTTTACCTCAACCTCCCTGTCTGTCTTGTTGCCCTGACAGTGCTCTTGCTCGCCCTCCGTGGGGTTGACGTGGGTGTGTCGCAACAGACGTCATGGAACCGATTTGCGCACACTTTCGATTTCCTCGGCCTGTATGTCTCGCTCTGGCTCACACTCCTGACACATGCTCACTCGGTTGCACAGCTCATTGTTTATGTGCGGTAGCAGCTGCATCATCATCGGCTTTAGTTTCTCCGGGACTCTCGGATGTGAGTCTGAGAGCAGCCTAGACTCATATTACTCAGTACCGCTCACGGCCAACACTGTAGGGGACAATCCCGGAACATTGATCTTGATTATATCTGGTCTGGCCATTCTCATTCTCGCGGGTTGCTACGAAATCCGAACAAAACGCGATGCCTTGTTCCCCCGAGCGGCCTTCGTCGATCTCTCGACAGGTAGGTCTTGTACACCACGGAAAAGCTGACCGTTAACGCTCTTCCTAGTTATTATTCTCATGGTTAATTTCTTGCA
This sequence comes from Phanerodontia chrysosporium, assembly GCA_001910725.1. Lineage (NCBI taxonomy): Eukaryota > Fungi > Basidiomycota > Agaricomycetes > Polyporales > Phanerochaetaceae > Phanerodontia > Phanerodontia chrysosporium. Next base: position 1,359,637 of record MJGA01000003.1, read on the forward strand.
CAATCTGTGCTTCAATGCTGGGACGTTCTACTTGGCTCTGTATTTCCAGGTGCGTATCTCCATCCTGAATGAGACGTTGTTACTAATACGAGAATAGTCTGTGGAAGGCCTCGAGCCTGTCATCGCTGGACTGCACATGCTGCCGTATTCATTAGGATCCTCGGTCGCTTCCCTCCCTGGTTTGTCAAACTTCACGGCTAGCTAAATTTGTGCTGATCGGTGCATTTAGTTGCCTGGTACATTTCGTGGTGGCAGAAGAGGAAAGGGAACACCAGCGGCCAAAAGCTGATGATCTGTTGCGGCCTCTGTCTCGCCTCACTGGGTTTTGGTAGGTCCCTGACACAGGTCGCCATGTTCGTCGCAGCTAATGCGTGCAAGGTCTAATGATCATGCTCAACGATTCGTCTTCGCACGCCGTTCAATACATTCTCCCCCTACTCTGTGGCATCGGACTTGGCATGCTTTTCCACGCGCCGTACCAGATTTTTACCAAGACGCTCAAGTCTAGCGAGCTCGCATCCGGGACCAGTGCGTTCTTCTTGGTCCGCTTCACGGGCGCAACAGTCGGTCTTGTACGTTCCTTGTCGGGTTCCTAGTGTCTATCACTCACGGTTCGCAGTCTGTTGCAGGGGCGGTATTCAATCGTCGCCTGGCCCAGTCATTGCCAGTCGGCTTCGGGCCTTCAAGCCCCAATCTTGATCTCAACCATCTGAGTGCGATCGCTCCGTTGAGCCTTCAACTCGAAGTGATTCACGCAGTGTCGACGTCGATCCAGGTAGACCACAAAGCTTCATTGTCTTATGATCTTACGTTAACGCCGTCCGTAGACCATCTGGGCAATATGCTGCCCTTGTCTTGGTGTGGCGTTCATCGTCGGTGGTTTTAGTTGCATGTTCGCCGCACTTGATCTAACACCCCCCGAACAGATCTCGCTCTTCCTCAAAAACTTGTCCTTCAAACCGGATGACCGACTAAGCACCGAGGCTGTTGAAAAATCCGCTGATATTACCCCAGCAACCCTGTCGGGCACTGGTGGGCTGCAAGTGTGAGGACCCTCTTCACGCCACGTTTTCTGATGCTTTGAACCCTGGACTCGCTTTCGCTTGCATTGACTTCCACTGCAATCTTCCTGCTGAACTGTTCTACATCGTTGCTCTCATAAATGCTCCGGATACCCTTGTTGTAACACGTGTAATTACTGCACAAGACTGTACTATCTGCCCTGGGCTCGTAATCAAATATTCCACTGTGAACGTCCATTACCACGCGAACGCCCACAGCCGCATGGTCCTGCTGAGGAAAGTTTTAAGAGTACCCATGGTGTACGTACGGCCTTGACATCCCTCCATCCAGGGTCACTGACGATGACAAACTCAAGATTTACTCGAAGAAGTTGCCGTTATTCCGAACATCAAAGGGCGGATACGATAGCCTGTTGATAGGTATGCAGGGAGAGAAGGCTACTGTAAAGACGGGAGAGGCGGAAGGCGGGCTTCAGCTGTCGCTTTACCTTTTGAGAAGGCATCCCTTGGAGTCTGGAGCTTCTCATCGATGCCATGCAGGGCAAGTACAACGTGTAGGGGGACCGACAAGAACAGATCCCACAGCACAGTAAGTACTGTGGTCTACTGAGCCCGCTCTATTGGTCGACTTCGAGCGGGGGGATCAATGAGTTGCGCTCAAGGTTCACACACACGGCAGACAGTCGCGCTGAGAAATTTCGAAGAGCGATCTGAGAACGTGCGCATCATATGACGGCAATAACTGCAGACCATGCAAACGAACACCGTGTCAAGATTGCAACCAGGGGTCCGACGAGGCGCACGACTGGAGTTCCAGGTGGCACGGCCACTTCGGCGGAGTACGTTCCCGCTTCAGGGACGTGTCTCCCCTACACGCTTTGCTTGAATATGATAAGAGCAGGAAGGGGTAGTCTTGTCTCTAAAAGACGATGTACCAGACCGCGTCGGACAATCAAAATAGGTGAGATCTAGGCGATTGAGTGCAACAGCAAACTGCTTCTCGGTCTTCGTCCTGTCATGCCCGCAGTCTAGGTGGACATTGCCTAGACTCGGACCGACAGGACGCGCATCAATGGTGTCCAGGAATGTAAAGCCTCCGGTAAGCTCATCGTTACGTACGGTGATGTCGCGTCTCGTTGCGGACGGAAGCATCGGATGTTCGTGCCATGTGCTCGCCTTTGAAGCAACAAAAGATGCAGACGCCTGCGTAAGGTGGATTTACAGAGTCTCCTGACGCGCCTGGAGAGGGGGCCAGAGCATTGATAGGATCCTGACTTGGACAAGCAGCAATTCAACGGAGGCTGTGCGGTTGTGCGATATTGAAGCGTCGCGGGAGAACCTACATACTATGAGGTCACATCGGGGACGCAGCTCGCAGTACGCTCCTAAGCTCGTGGCAAGGTCTCTGTTGCATTCGAGGGTGTGTCCTGGCCTACATTAGGTTGTAATCAGATCCAGAGCTGTGGTGGACGACTGCTGTTCACGTACCTCCACCCCTCGTGTTGAGGGGTGATTGTGAAGGTAAACCTTATAGACTGAGCGGAGAAAAACGGTGTTCTCGATCTGCATGTCAGTGAGCCAGCAGTGTGGTCGTGTCTACCGCGGACGTGGGCTTTGCTCGGCGGGAGGCCGTGTGTTTGTGCACCGTCTGTTTGGAGCTACGCGAAGAACAAGTCGTGTCTCGCTTGGACTTGAAGGAAAGCAGACGGAACGTTCATTTGGTGCGAATCTGACGAACACGACTGGTTTACCGCAGAGGCATGGCGGTCTGCAATCTGCCATCGAGTAAACGGTGAACTGGTGGCCACACGTCCAGCGCTTGTGCGAGGGAGGCGGAGATTGAAGCGGGAGCAAACGCAAACCACACGGGCGTCTGGAGAAGATTAGCTTCGACCTTGAGGGTGTCTGTCGTGTGACTGCCTTGCTCCTTGTCTCTCTCCACGTTCCGTGGCCTCTATCAGTCGCCGTAAAGTGAGATCCCTGCCCCTACTGCTTTGCCTTCATGCACGATTTACGCCTCCCCAAAGTCAACCACTTTCCGAAGAGTTTAGGTAGCATTCTCCGCTCCCTAAACCGCCTTCTCGCCCTATTCGAGTCTCAGAACCCCGATATGCCTCCCGCCATAGGGCCGGATCTCCAACCCATGACGCTCTCGCTCGGCCACGGACAAGGGTCATCGCCCTATTCAGTCCCGGTCTCTTCATGTCTCTCGCGGGCAGCAGCCCGTCGGTCCGGACAATCAGCCGCTCTTCCTCGTCGCTTTCGATCCCCTTCGATGATAAGGAGGTGGACGTCGTACGGGTTGAGGGCCTGCGGCATGCAGAGGGCAGACTAGAGGCCCGGTGAGTCATCTTCCCTGGTTTGCCTTGGCTCACGTTGCCGTCAGCTCGTTCGACCGCGTCTGTACACCGGAGCCTAGCGCGTCGTGGTCTGGTCCGAAATTGAGCCTAGTATTCACGTGCATGAGCTCACACATTCTTTTTGCAGGCGGTATAAGAGCCGGCCTTTGTGGAGCAGTTGCTGACAATTCTTCGTGCACTGCGCATACCCACGTGGAACCACCGTGATATCTCGGCACAGACAGTTAAGATTCAGAAGGTCTCTGGATCACTCACAAATGCTGTCTATTTCGTATCATGCCCCTCTATCCCACATACATCCATTCTGCTCCTCAGAATCTATGGTCCATCCTCAGGATCACTCATCTCTCGCCCCCGAGAACTCCACATTCTACACGCACTTTCTTCTCGGTATCACATTGGACCAAAGGTGTACGGTACCTTTGAAAACGGCCGTGTAGAAGAATACTTCGACTCGAGCGCATTGACTGCGGCAGATCTGCGTAACGCCCAGGTCAGCACCTGGATTGGTGCCCGAATGGCAGAACTCCACCAGGTAGACATCAATGCGGTCGAGCTGCGCGAACCATCTACGAACGAGCTCCCCTCCGACTCAACTTCCCACTCTTGGCCTCTGGGAGTGGAGAAAAACGTGTCTTCGTGGTTATCTTCTGCTAGGGAAGTCTTGTCACTGCCAGCTGTGTCCGAGGAACTCCGCAAGACATTCGCGCTTGACGATTTTGAGTCTGAATGGACACGGTATATGGTCTGGCTCAAGAACTGGGAAAGCAAACATGGCAAGAGCCCTGTCGTATTTGCGCACAACGATACACAATACGGCAATCTGCTCAAGATGAGTAGCATCGCGCCAGGTTCTCCCGAACATCATCAGGTACGTGCCGCGCTTTGACAGCACGTTAATCCCGGCTCTTATCATTTACCTAGATCATCGTCGTCGACTTCGAGTATGCGTCGCCGAACCCGGCCGCATTCGACATCGCCAACCACTTCCACGAATGGACGGCCGACTACCACGGCGAGGTGCCTCACATCCTTGACCCATCGCGCTATCCCACACGCGAACAGCGCTTCAACTTCTACCACGCATATCTGACGCACTACAAGCCTTCCATCACGAGCTCGGAGCCGCTGCCGCTGCAGGAGGAGCGCCTCGAAGCCCAGGTCGCAGCCTGGAGTCCCGCTTCGCACGGCATGTGGGCGCTCTGGGGCTTGGTGCAAGCCCGTGAGGCTTTGGACGGGTCAGATGGCGAGCCCGAGTTTGACTATGTCGGCTACGCGCTCTGCCGTATGGAGGGATTCCGCAGGGAGTTGCGGGCCTTGTCCATCTAACGTGTGTATACCCATGACTCTTGTACGACTTTCACGGCTATAACCCGTATCTATACCCGCACGAATTCTTGTATAACTCTATCTATCCTCTATGTTCAACACATTTTGGGCACCCACACTGTTCATTGACCGATCGATAAGTGAAATCATTTATTGGAATAAACATATATGCAGCGTGAGTGATTGTAACAAGCTATCCGAAATGTTCGCGAGAACAAGTCAAGATTTGCAGAAACAACGATGGAAAAGTGAAAGACGATAGGCATGATGAGAGAGGAGATTGGACAGCGAGTTTGAAACACAAGGTCAGATGGAACAGTGGGGAGGAAATTAGTATGCACACAGGTAACAGGGTGGGATGGGACAGCGAGACGAACGGTGAACCACATGATGAGCCACAGACTCTAGAAACAACAAAATGATTACAAGTGTCCTCCGGTAAAGAAAGGGTCACGTCATCAAGTGCACTTTCGAAGTGCCTTGTCCTTTCACGATCCTACGCGTGCGAGGGCTTGATTGCTTCTGCAAACCCCGTCTACGCCCAGTTGTTCTCGGTGCGACGAGACGTGGGGTAGTCCGCCCAGGGCATGTTCGTCTTGAGCTCGCCGCCTGGTATCGACGACAGCGGGTACGCCGAGAGGTGGCCCGCACGCGCGGCGGCGCCCCAGTTGCCGCACTGCCGGAGCGGACGTGCCCGTTGATGCGTGCGGCCCGCTGCGACTGCATGTCCGCGGCCATGCTGAACTGCCCTGGTTCGGGGCGGTCGGCGTACTCGCGCTCAGGTCGAGCTGGAGGTCACCGCCGTTGAATGAATGGCGGACATTGGGGTTCACGTCGGTGGTTTTGCGAACACGCGGCTGAAAGGATTACGCGTTAATGAGGACGAACGCCAGAGGTTCATGGTGCCATTTGGCTCACCTGTGCACCGACAATGTCCATCCGCGCAGCGGCGTGTCTCCCAAAGTCTGGAGCGGCGGTCACAGGCCGGGAGACATTGCCGGAGCCTCGTCGTTGGACGAGACGAGAATGCCATTGTGGGTGAAGCTGGGGAACGCAGACTTGTTCTGCTTCCCGGCATTCGGATCCAGTACCGAGGTATCGACCCGCAGCGACCCTGGACGTCCACCAAACCCTGTACCCGGAGGTGTCGTGCTCACGCTCCCCGGCTTGTTCGCGCCACCAAGGGGTTCTTGGCGTTTGGCAGAGATACGAGCGAGGAGAGACGTCGATCCTTCATTTGGATCGCTGTCAGAGCGTGGGCGTTGTTCGCCCGCGCCGTGCGAGGCGTTGTTGTCTTGGCCGTTGTTGCCGCCTTGGTTTGCGGCACCAGGCAGCTCTGTGTGGATGAAGCAGCACCGCTTCCCGTATGGGCAGGAGCCGGATACCCAGAATGTCTGCGATGGTGGGGATTAGTTTACTCTCATGCAGCAACAGACGAGATTACGTACCCGGCAAATCTCCGTTTTATACTACAACCTATCGTTGAGCCTTCTCCCGTGCTGATAAAGATGTGCAAAACGTACCTTGGGATGTCGCTGCACTTGTCGGAGCTCCTCTTCACCGTGGGCGAATTGGCACTTGGCACCATAGCGGCAGCTTCCCTTCTCCTCCCAACTCCTGCACAGCTCCGTCTTGTACAAGCCCAGCTTGCGGTTGTTCGCGTTCGGGCCAGGACCGGGGCTGCTGCCCGTCGACTGCGTCTGCTGCTGGTGCTGCCGATGGTCGCACCGCCTTGCGTCGGCGGGATGCCGTACTGGCCAGTGAATTGGGGCTGAAGACGCGCCATCATCGCGAGATCGGGGCTCGGGTAGCCTCTGGGCCGCCGTAGAACTGGTTGAACATCGCCATGTTCGGCGGCACCATCGCGGCGGGGCCGTACATTTGCCAGCGGCGAACGCAGCCTGCATGTTGCTGTTGAGCAGCGCGAGCACGGCAGGGTCGCGAAGAGACGCTGGATCAGAGGCGGAGTGCTGGTGTGCACCGCGATACGGCGTCTGTTGTTGAAGGCGTGCCATTGTCGGGTTTTCGAGAGGCGGTGTTGGAAGCATCATGTCGTACAATTGCTGTCCACCTGCCACCGTCAAAGGCAACGGGGCGGGATATCCAAAGTTCGGAGGGCTCTGCATGACCGCTGGCACTGGTTGCGGAGGGGAGAAGGCGCGTTGGCGGAAATGGGGGTTCTGGGGAGCGATGCTGTTTGGACGATTGGCAGCAGGGTAAGAGGAATTGGGCACGCCTGAACCAGCAGCATGCATAGGAGCTTGGGAGATGGCACCGTATTGTTGGCGAGGAGGCGTCTCGTAATTGCCTTGGGATTCGTCGGAGCGAGACCCAAGGAGTGCTTCTTGAGAGCGAGAGCCGGCATTTTGACCAACGAGCGAGGGATAAGTCGGCTGCTCAGTTGGTGCTTGCCTTTCGGGAGTGCCATTAGGACTCGACCACGTCTCTGGGACGCCTGGGCTCCCGCCAGCTTGCTGCAAGCGCAAGAGATCCGCAGAGGACAGACCTCCGCTGTAGGAGTGGGGGCGGTTCCTGGACTCGCTCATTCCGCTGACTTTCAACGGAGTGTAGGGGCCCGCCTGCAGGGTCTGCCCGCCAGAGTAGGATGGTGTGTGGGAAGATGCGGTGGTGTCGGCTGAAGAGCCACGAGAGTGAGAGCCGAGGGTGCCGGGCTGCTCGAAAGCGTTGGGAGACTCGGAGCCAAGGCTGGCCTCCGAGGACGTCTCGAGAGGGCTAGTCTCGATGCCGACGACACCCATGTGGCTGCGGAGGTGAGGCGGGGTGCGCAAGTGCGACTTGGGTTCATGAGCGTCCTCACTGATCTGCAGCTTCACCATATCATCTGCAATGTCCCACTCTGCCAAGACCGAGTCAACGAGTTGGCCTGCGCTGTTGATCCTCCACCTACCACCCCCGTTCGCGTTGGTCGCGACTGCCCGTGCGGATCGCTCGGCTGTGGAGGACCGAGAGGATGAGTTTCAAGCACAGGACTAGACGAGATGGTACGCGCGCACGTTTTTGCAAACCCACCGACTGCGGCCTCCGCGACGCGCCGCCTGACGCCGGCAACATGTCCCTGGAGGACATGTTCGCTTTTGCTTGGTTGTTGGACAAGAGGTCTTCAGACTTGTGCTGGTAGAAATTGGCGGGAGAGGGCGATTTCGTGACGGATTCGTGCATCATTTTAACCTGGGGTGCGGCGCGCGCGATGATGCGCTGTGAGTACGGGCACAAGACTGGATCGAGGACAAGGCGACTGACCAGATAAAGATAATGTCGTCGTAAGCGGGTCCGATAGAGGATGAGATGATAAAAATTGCGTGTTGTGCGATGTTAGAGAATAATCAATGATGTCGACACAGGCTGGAAAGATGGTTGGAAGTCGTGAGGGCGGGAAGCGAGATGGAGAAGTGCCGTTGACAGGAGCCTCTGTTGTACTCTAGGGACAAAAGCGTGGAGCTCGTTGGTGCCCGTGCGCGAGTGACGACGCCGAACGATGGACGGGGACTGGCGAGTCGGGCGCGCTGTGCGGTCGTAAGAGGATGTGCTCGGGCGGTGGTGATAGATAGAGAACAAGCCTGTGGGGACCTGGCGGAGGCTGGCGGCGAGCTGTGCTTTGATGATGGGTCTTGGAGGGAGAAGAGAGAGCGGAGGAGAGGGCGAGAGGGAGCCTTGCGACTGCCTTACGGAATAAGTCAGGGTTTGATTGCAACGTGCCTGCGTCGCGGAACTGATATTTTACGACGCCATCTCCTCATCGAGACTCCAGCACGGTGATGCACTCAAGACATGCTCCTTGTTCGTGTATCTCGACTACATCTGTACGTCCTCTGCCCGTCCTCGCGGCTGCCTCTGCGCTCCTCAGCGCCGTTTGCCTCTTGCTCGCTGTCCCCGCGCGCCACACCAAATTGTCGCCCGCGAGGCCATTTTCCCACACTCTTGATGGGCGTCCATTACCAGAATGATCGGCGTTCAAACAGACGCGAGACTAGCGCAGGTCGCTGTGAGTTCGTTCTGGTATATCGCAGACAGTGTATGTTCTGCTGTATTTAATTCACACCAGCACAGCCAGCCATTGCTCAAAAAACACCCAGCGAAAACCCCCCACCAGCGTCGACAAAAGCTCCCCCGCAGCGCCAATTTCCGTCGACACGTGTTCCGCGCGAGTCTCGCTTCTCGCGGAGGCAGATCCCGTCACCCCGATGCGGTTATTGCTCGCTCCTGCCTTTTTTGGCCCTAGTATTCGTATGTCTCACTCGCCACGGTCAGCGTCCACAGCCGACCGCCAAACGTTCTCCAGCTCTCACCTCCTTGCGGGGTCGATCTCCGCAAACATCGGAATCCTCCTCCTCAACGTCGCCCGTAGGCGCTGCTGTCGACTCAGTTCATTGCTCACCACTCTTTAAATTCTCCGTACAAATTGCGGTGGATCACTTTTGTAGCATACACATCGCACTGCAAATCACTTCCGTTTCTGGATGGACCCTTCCGCAACCCAAAACAACGTGTTCATTCTGTATCCTGCGCAGTCGCGGCGATGAACAATTCGCTGTCCGAGCTCTGCACCGGACACGCGTACTCGCAATGCAACCGCATCCGCCGTGAACGCACGAACACGGGGAAACACGACTTGTATTCAGATGGCCTCGTGTTTGCCTACACCTTGTGGCCAAATCGATGACGAGCATCGCCTTCCGGAACGCCGCTTCTCAGAAGAAACCCTGGGGGGCAAGAACGCGCCTCCTGCCCATACCGCCGTCGACACGGCCGCGGGTAGCACTGATAACGGCGCGCACACCGACCCACGCAGGCTCCCCTTCCGCTCCCCCGTCTCGACTCGCCGCTGGCAGTACCGTTGACCCCCCTGCCTTCCGTCTCAGTGCGGTTAAGGCATCATGAGCATCAAGACAAGGCGAGCAGCCCGTCTCCTCTTTGCTCCACTGGCCCGCCCTTCTCGAGCCCCAGGACCACTCCGCGGCTCTACCATTCACCCAGGGTGTCGCCGACAGGGAAGGTGCTTGATGGATGGATCGCAGCCTGGGATAGAATATTCCACAACTATTTTGGAGATCGATCTGCACAATCAACATGTTCAGACTCGCTCTGCATTCCTCATCGCGGCCTGCGCATCCTCGTGCGCCGTCGAAAAAAGCTTCCAGACTGTCGGGACACGTTTGGCGAGTGGGCGTCGGGGACGGCGTGGTCGCAGCGGCCTGGCGCATCGAGCGCAGCGTGCGGCCGCTTCGTGCGTTGGGGAGGCCTGTGGTATTTGGGAGGCAGGTGCCGCCCCGACGCTCGCAGGACTCAGCCTCACACTTACCCGTCGAGGCCCATCTTGGCTCACCCTTGTGGCACTTCCCTCTCGCTTGACAGAGGGGGCCTCGGGTTCGCTCGGGTTGGGTCGCGGCTACCGGTGCCTATCTCATTCATAGATGGGCCCGTAGGCCGCCGGCACGCCTTCGCTGCATCCACGTGCTGTACGCAAAGAGGCTTCCCTGCGCTTTGCGCTCGTGCCTACGCGGTCGAGCTCCTGCCCTCGGTCAGGCTGCAGGGTGCCGGGGTAAGCCACAGAGGTGGTTGTAGTCATTTCGGCAAGACGCCTGCGCCCGTCTCGTGCCCTGCGCGTGGTCTACAATTCGCTCGCACGGTTCCTGTACGATGAACGTTGTGATAACATTTGGAATAACATTACGACTTAGAGACTAATACAGAGCTTAATTCAGAATATTACATACAGTCAGTCTGTGGATCGTTCAGTGATATACACGTAGGACCAACGCCCAAACGGCACTCCGCTCATATGCATAGAACATCGTACATTGAATGACCGAAGACGCTTGTAGGGAAGATTCTGCATGATGCGTCACGCGTCTAACGAAGGGATCAGCGTCGTTACCAGAACGTCTATATCGTGACGTTACTTACAGTACGACGTGCCCACCAGCATGGTAGACAGGTTCTGCAGCTGGTCTTCGTCAAAGGCCAGCTGATCCTTGTGCCAAGTGTCCTGTGAAAGCCACGTTAATAACGCGCACTGCTGTCATGGTCACGCTGAGCGTACCTGGTGCGTCTATGTGGGAACGATGACAACCGTGAGTGACAGGTCCACAGATCAATAGGGGGATGACCAACCTTCTTAAATTCCGATGCACACTTGCGTATCGTCGTTGATACCGGTATTGGGTCCGTGGCATGCGCGGCGAGGACTGTGCGGTGTCAGCGCGGGCAGGCAGGCACCAAAACGAGGTGTACGTACTGTCCGTCAGTGGCGGCATCCAGGGCTCGACCGAGTATGGGAAGCTCTCTACGAGCGCGCAGAGCCCAAGGATGGCGGAATGCAATGTCCGGAGCCTTTCCTGGTACGCAGGGTCTCTGCGTGGGGGAAGCTTGGTCTGCCGCGCCAGTGCGATGAAGCGGTCCTGCGAAGAAGGTGTCGGGCAGCCGTGTGGGGAAGAAGTATGAAGCACGTACCCTGAGGGGGATGATGCTCTGCCGTTGCGAGCACCTGACCACACCAGAGAGCATCTGCGAGGCCATCTCGCGCACCTCGACGTTCTCGTCCGAGAGACATTCGAGGAGAACGTCCATCATTCTCGTCACCACGTCACCCGATATGCACATGAGGTTACGGTAGAAGAAGACGAGGAGGGTCGGAAGCGCATTTAGTCGGACCCGCCATGACTGTTTGGAATGTTAAGGAACGGATAACGGTGGCTTTCAGGAGTAACACTCACGTCGGATGATTTGATAGTGCTGAGGAAGTGGTTCGCAATGATATGCACGTCGTCTACCGGGGCATCTACCGCAGAGAGCACGTAAAGCACCGCAGAACTGTACTTCTGCAAATCGGAGCTGTCGTTAAGCTCGGACATCCGCAAAATCTCAGGGCTACCCAAATGAGTCAGCTTATTCGTATCACTAGAAGCGGCGGGTAACCGGAACCTACAGTAGTGTGAGCACATATGGGAGAACCAGAACGGGCTGGGGGCCATGTGCGGACGTCCAGATCCACTGCAAGACTGCCCGAGACCGGTGAGACAGAACGCTAATAGCACAGGAACTGGGGTAGACTCACGAGTGAGCCCGACCTTGTCGTACTGAGACTGGCTGACCCGAGGTGGTGGTAGTCGTTCTTCTCGCCATTTGGGGAAGTTCGCTACGATAGCCTGGATCTTGTCGACATACCGCGCGCGGCTATAGGAGTTAAGTGGCCAGTCGATTGTGAAATACGGACAACCTACCGAATACCGAGCGGGTCAGAGTTATCCCTGCAGCTTGCGAGTAGAGCTTCCGCATTAGGGTATGCTGGCTGCCACTGTGCGGAAGTGATTGCTGCGAGGTTATGGGCTATATGCTGTCTCATCTACGATGAAAACGCATGAGACAAGCACAGTCGGGTGATTATAGATGCTTACCTCTGCATAGCCAGTGTTCGCATTGTCCAGGAACAGGTTCATGTAATCTTCGCACATGGGTTCGAAGCATGGCCAGCAGCAGTCGACGACGACACCGAAGAAGGTCAGTGCTTTGCTCACTGAAAAATGAATTAGCAAGGGGATGAAGAGACATGACAATATTTACGTACTCGCGAAAGCCGAATCACCGTGGAAGTCGAGTTGTAATGCCAGTATCCACCTGACTATGCGCTCTACACGACGGAAGTCACGATCAAGAAGTTGTTCCTGCGGCACATATGAGCCGAGGACCGGATATCAGAGCAAAATACACGAACATTGATCATGCCTTCCCAGAAGTTCAGTGTGTCAGGCTTGATCTGATTGTAGATCTGCTCCCAGTGAGCCATAAGCCATTCTAACAGTCGCTCGTAGTGCTGTTGAGGCCAGTGCTTAGCACCTACGCGTCGATTAGTATGAATGGCTTTCATAAACTGTGTGAAGGGACCAACCTCGGAGGAGACCAGCGAGCATCTCCGCGCCCGCACGCTGCTGATAGCGGTCATTATCGGTCAGAAGTGGTTCCATAGCCGTCAGGATCTCGTCGAGGATCTCATGTTCGAACATCTTCGCTGAATGGGCACGATCAGTACTCGATCGAGCATTCATGGGAGTCAGAATATACTGACCTAGAGACTTTATGAACGTAGTGTTGTCCGAGCGCAGCTTCAGGGTCGTCGGGTTTTTGCTCGACTCCTGTCCGAGGAGCGTGGCGAGTTGCCCGAAGAACGTGGCTTTGGTGATAACGTCGCGAATTGCTTGCAACAGTGGCTGCGATGCAGGCTCCCAAGAGATCGGCGGTGGCCCGGGACCGACAGGGCGGTAACCTTTCACGGTGTCTTTCCAGACGAGGAACCCAGTGTTTAGCTTGTCCACGTAACAAGAACTAGGGTCCTCAGGTCGTATAGGATGGCGTAAACTTGCCTCAAAGCTGGCCGGATCGCCCACAGTCACGTCGACCCGTAGGGGACTATGCCATTCGTCTAGCCAGAGCTCCTCACTTGTCTTCGCGTAAGTCCGAATCTTGATGTGGGACGTCAACTTAACGATCGCCCTTGCAAGAAGAGTCAGCATGGAACTGCTGGTAAGGAACGTGAAGCCACGCACTTCTGAGCAGTCGTCCGGATTGTCACATGAGGACTAATAGAGAGCTCCGCGAAGAACTTTGCAACCGACGCTGGAGGTACGGAATCCCTCCGCAACAAATTCGCGAGGAATTTAGCCGCAATTTGCACGTAGCGCCACTTGAGTCAATGTCAGAATGTGTCTCCGCCGGAACCTACTTGCAACGCACGTGTGTTGTTGGCCGCTGCGCAAGCTCAAGCACCGATGTCACCTGCATACCGTCAGAAGTTGCCGACAAGAGACACAAAGCCACCGCTCACGTCTTCGTCAAACCTCCGCGTCTTGGCCTGTCCTCGCGAGACTGCCTTAGTAAGGGCAGCACGTAATAGTTCCGGGTCTATGAACTTTGACGAGAAATCTTGGGCAAGTTCTTCGAGGGCGGCATCTACACGGCTGGCATCATCGGTGAAGGCATCAGTGTGGAGTGCCTCTTCCGTCATGAATGAAAGAGCGTCCTGAGCTACGCTGCCGACGAGCTTCTGCACCGAAGGCTAAACCCTGTGCTTCAGTAATTGGGTACAATGACAAAACACGAGACCTGACCTTCTCTTGATGTTGACATTCGAGCAAGGATATCATGTACTGACCATGGAAGTGAGGATCTGGCAAATCAATGAAGCAGAGTCAAAAAGGTTCGTGACCAGATGTACTCACCAGCTAATGCATACGAAGCTTCGCGGACTAGTCAGCAATACGACATTGTAACGCAGTGAAATCCTCACTGATTCCCTTGTTCCACAGGACATACAGCGCGCCTTTCATCCGGTCAGCGTCCTCGCCCTTGCCCAGCGCCTGGAAGAGCCTAGGCAGACAGTACCGCGTCGAACGCAGATAGTACTATCCGAAGCTTAAACATAGAGCCTGACGTAAGATTTAGCCTCCACTCACCCCGCAGGCATTGTGAAGCACGGCTTGAGAGTGCCTAGAGCCGTGTTTATTCATTCAGGGACCGGGACCACATTGACACCGATGAACACTTACCGCCGAACCCTAGTATACGGCGAGAGAGAAAGTTCAACGAGGTCCTCAAGCAGAAGATCATCGAGTTCTGCTCGGCGACGGTAAAGGGAATGCAAATAGACGCGTCCTGAATGGTATGCCTGTGCGCGTTTGATGAACGCCTGACGCGAGTTCTCCTTCTGCCGAGGCCACATTCGGTTTAGGCTAGGAAATAACGTTAGCTCGGCTGCACGGTGCCAGAGACGATAGGACGTACTCTCTGGCTACCGTGTACGCTTTCTGCAGCCCGTCGAAAGTGCTCCTCGTGATGGCATACTCCAGGAGGTACACGTCGATCGCCTTGGACACACTGATGACGGCGTCGATGTGATCTTCGCCATCGACTTTCTGCCTCAGAGCGACGGCGGCGCGATGAATGACCTTCCCGAAGCGCGTGCGGTGAGCGAGGACCTTCTGGTAGCGTGGATCTGCCGGATCGTCAAGTACAAACCCGGCCTTGACATTGAGTGGCGTAACGAGAAGGCCCTCGACTTCGGTCTCGGCGTAAAAACAAGGGTTCTTGACCTCCTTGGGACCTTCTAGGAGGATGGTAGGGAGACCACCCCAGATAGAGCGCACAGAGTGGAGGTAGCTGGCGCATAGCGTGAGACAACAAACACAAAGAAAGTCAGGGAAGGCAATGTTACCCACCGGCAGAAGTCGTTACGGTCGACACTGTCCCAATGTCCTGCTGACTGAAGAAGAGACTCTATCTTGTCCAAAGACGGCGAGCCTATCTTGTCTAGTATCTCGATGACAAAATCGACCTCCTCCGCAGACGGGACTAGAACGCTGTCAGCAACCGTGCACTTAAATGGTAGGGACCTTCTTACCATGCCATTCAAGCTTCACGTCTTCGGGATTCATGAGCCGGCCCCAGTGCAGATTGTGATTCCTGTCGAACTCTAACCATATATAAGCTCACTGACATCAGGGGGTGCACTCATTTTTGGTCCCACCTGGATCGTTCCATTCGTCGCTATTCACGAATCGCGCGTTGGTGGGGTATACCGCGCCAACTGTATGCAGGATGCGGTGGAGTAGTCGGCCTGTGCCACTGTACCCACGCTCGCTCTTTGTCTTGTCGATGAGAAGTTGCAGGAGTTCTATGAACTCATTTTTGTATTTCAGAAGCTGACAACACGAGGCATCAGCAAAGAGGGTTCCAGGATTGAAGGGTATACTCACTGCAGGACCGCCATATCCGAGACATCCTCGTAATATGGACATATCTATCGGCAGTTAGTCAGCACACGAGGCAGATCTCTATTCGGTCCGAGGGACATACTCCAATGCAGGGTTGTGTCTGAAGGCACTGCTGTATGTGTCGAAGTATTGCGAATGCTCGACGCGCCGTGCTTGAGTTCTTCTTTGATTTGTGCCGTGCAGAAGGGCAAGAATTTGGAGATCACTTTATCTGGCTGAACACGCGCCAGGCAGGCGACAAGCTGGCCAAATGCACGAACAGCATTTGATCGCGCATTCGTCGTACCATAGTCGTAGACAAGTCTCAAGACCAGGTCGAACAAGGGATCTGACAGCTGCAGGCACAGAATGTCGAGCGCGCCTTTGATGGACTTGAGGACCGCCTCTTCCATCTTACCTCCGGTGGTATTCTTCTTCCCTCCCTCCTCTGGCAGATTCTCGAAGAGGGCGAACACCCGGCGGATGAGAGCCGTGACCCAGTCTAGTGAACCGGGTGAGTAGATGAATTGAAATGATGCCCGCAAACACACTGCTTACCTGCGAACCCGGCAGTGCTCTCACGAGCGAGTGTGCGCTCTTCCTCCCTACTGAGGGTGGGGTTCTCACCCGGCTCCGTGCCGTCCGGCAAGTGGGTATCACTCGGCTGAGCATCGATATCCATCATACCTTCCGCGGGTGTGCTGGAGAGAGGCACGCCACCCTGCTGTATCGATAGATCCCCAATCTTCATATGCTGGACAACTGAGACGATAAACATAGATGTGCATAGGGTCTTCATGGGATCGTTCTATAGCCACATTAGTCGCAGCGTGACAGGACCGGTAAGAGATGGCGCACCAAGTCAATACCAGGAATACACAGCTCCAAGAGAGGGACGATATGCTTCTGTCCACCGAGCCAGATCTTCTCGGACACGAGAGGCAACGCCACACCAGCGAGAGCCGTAAGCACTGCGGTGGTCCGATGCGTCTCGTTTACAACTTCCAGACCGCTGTATGCGCGCTCTAGAATCTCGGGCATGATGAGGTTGGGGTCAAGCATCGCGAGTGCACGCAGTGCGCCTTGCGCGTAGGTCGCGGAGACAGGGTCCTTCGCGAACATGGCAAGCAGCGCCGGTGTACGTAGAGTCTTTACGAATGCACGACGGATGGTGGGGGTGAGGCGGCGAGTCTAGCGAGGCGTTAAAATATCATAACGGCGGAGACCATAACATACTTACGACAGGTGTCTTGCATGACGGCTGCTGCTCTTCTTTCCACCTCTTGCAGAACTCTGCGGAGAGTCGTTGGATGAAGCTCGTCAGCTAATAAAAGTTATGTCACCCCTTCTCGTAGATGATGCCAGAACCCCTTACGGCTAGAGTCCAGTGACCGTGATTCGACGGATGGAAGTATGTCTCTGTGCTAGTGATGAGCTTGTCAAGCGAATCTAAGGCTCTTGACCCCGCGAGATAGCCAGTCACGGAATCGCTTGCGCCTTCTGAGGGGAGTCACTGCCACCCCGGATGGGTCCATCAAGAGACATCGAGTATACGAAGAACTTCGCGAGGGAGTCTGTGAACGTAGGTCATTTATTGACAGACGATACGTACTGCAGCGGCCTTGCTTACTGAATCTAACCACTGGTTTCTTTATTCTAAGTGACCCTTTATCGGCCATGCTATCGGCATGAGCGGCGGTAGTGCTCGCGCCCTACAAAATGTGAGAAGGACTACCACACAAATACATAACTCGACTCACTCGTATTGAACCGATAGGAACATCTAGTCAATAATTCAGAGCGTTAGTGAGATGGAATCAAGCCAAGACGAGTCCACATACTCATAGCGCCCAATGCCTTGCCAATGAGCACAGTCCACTCTGCGTCCGACCAGATACCAACATCCTTGTACTCCGCACCTCCCTCTTCTCCAGCGTCTCCGAATTTCCCGGAAACGTGTTCTTCGGACAGCTCGCCACACAACTCAATGATGCGGTCGTCCAAGATGCTGGAATTGAACGCCTCCCAAAGCTTGAACATGAGGGGCATGTAGAGATGGATGTGAGTAGGAGGCAGAAAGGCATTCATGACAGGGACCATCGTCAGGATATTCTATAGAGAGGAACGTCAACCAGGCGGAGCTCAGACGGACGCAAGTGGGTCTTACATCCTGTGTGATCAAGGGTGTGAACTCGGACAACATGTTCGGAATCTCAGCAGCAGGGTAATACCTCCTGCACACTTCTGCAACGAATAGCAGAACGTTCACAACATTCCGACTATCGTACAGAACGTCAGTACCCATGTAGTATGTGTTCCGTGGCGCAACTGACTTTGGGTCGTGCAGTCTACGTTTCGGCCAGAGCTCCTTCTGCAAGGCACGCCACAGTGGCTGCCACGGAAGCTGCAAGTCCTTAGCTTCGAGCTTGCGCCTCTGGTCTGGCTTAGTGGAGAGGAGCCGGGAGAGCATGTCGGCCCAGCTCCGTATAACGCGAGGCTCCAAGCCTGGAACGAGACACAGTTCATAGTAGAGGCGTGCTAGCTTCGCCCTCGTAGTCTTCGGTATGGGGTAGCGCATAAGCAACCAGCTGCGCAGCGCGTCAGCTAACGTAGGTGGAGCCAACTGCATACGGTCACGCACCACTGTAATGCACCGTCCCACGTAGTGAGCACCAACCAGTTCTTGCTCTTTGCACAGACAGCAATCTTTCCAACAATATATTCGAGCTTCTCCTGCATGTCCTCGACGGACTCGCATTCGTACGGTAGAGAGTCGAGGTAGCTCTGGAGGGTGGCCTTCTGGCGGTCAAAAGTGGCGGCGTGACGAGGCGACATCTCGCCCGACTCGAGAGGCGAGTCGGGCACGGACATCTCATCTTCGTCCATGTTGTCCGCGGTCGTGTGTGCGAGTAGACTGCTTAAGACAGAGTGGAGCGGATCGGTGTTATCCATCGGCGGCAAGGGTGTAGTGGGACGACTTACCTTTCGTCTGCGGTGTATATATGCGTCTGTGGGAGGCTTACGAGTGCACTGGTGACGCGGCCTAAGTTGCGAGCTGCAAGGCCACGCAAGCCGTCTGGGAGAGAGATGCGCGCAGCGAGCGACGCGTAGACACTCCAAGTCTTGTGCTGCTGAGAGAGGACGGCTCAGATCAGATCGCCGTTCCCCACCTAGACGCGTGCCAGACACGTGGCTGGACCGCCGGCCTGAGTTCTCGCCTTCCCGAGCCCGACGGCGGCGCTTCTCCTCCCGTCCCCGACCGCCGCACCGCTCGCCGACCCCTCGACCAGCCTCGGCGCACCATGCTTCAGCTCTTACAGCCCACCCTCTGCCGCACACTCGCCTCGAGTGCCCGCTCGTTCACAGAAAGCGCATCACGACGCGCTCTGCAGGGCCGCAATGCATCCTCGTCGAAGCTGAAGCCGCTGCTGTGGACCACCGCTCTCGCTGCAGC
This sequence comes from Phanerodontia chrysosporium, assembly GCA_001910725.1. Classification (NCBI taxonomy): domain Eukaryota; kingdom Fungi; phylum Basidiomycota; class Agaricomycetes; order Polyporales; family Phanerochaetaceae; genus Phanerodontia; species Phanerodontia chrysosporium. The sequence goes on from MJGA01000003.1 coordinate 1,378,565, forward strand.
AGGTCTGCTCGCATGGCAGTCCACGCCAGCCATTCAGCTCGACGCTGAGCCAGTCCAGGCTGACGAGACAAGTGTGCAGTGGAGTTTACTCTCTCCCCGCTCGCTCTGTTAACGCCCTTGGCACACAGTCGACCCCGCGTCCGGTATCGCGTTCCAAACAAGCTGAAGATACAGTCAAAGCAGCCGCTACCGACATTTGAGCTCATTGGTGTGGGCGTCCGGACAGTGTCCTTCCTAGGCATCCGAGTGTACTCTGTCGGCTTCTATGCCGACCTCAACAACCCGAAGCTCAACGTGCGTATCCCTGGTTCCTAGCTATACCCGTGGACTATGCTCAGTCGTCATAGATTCCGAAATCCGCAACGCCGGAGGAGAAGATTGACCACATCGTAAAGAATGCCCCGTGCGTTCTCCGCATCGGTACTCGTCCCGTCCCACGTACACACCCCACATACTGAACCGGCTCGTCTCACAGTCCCGACACGCTCGACGTCCTTCACCCACCTGCGTGACGGCTTCATACGTGCGCTGCAGGCGCGCCTCGTCCTTGCAAAGCAGCGCAACGCGTTGACGGCCGACGAGGAGCTCGCCGTGCAGTCGCCGCTCCGCAAGTTCAAGTCCATGTTCCCGAACTCGCCGCTCCCGAAGGGACAGGCACTCGACATCCTGCTTGCGCCTCGCGAGTTCAGCCCACAGCGGAGTCTCATTGTGCGCGACCTCGGTTCGGTGCAAAGTGACTGGGTAGCGCACGAGTTCTTCCTCGCCTACTTCGAGGGTGACGGCATCAGCCCGCCGGTGAGTTCACTTCCGTGGCTCGGATAGCACGTATGCTCATAACCTGTCTGCAGCTCAAGAAGGCCGTTGTTGAGAAGTTGAAGGATTTCGGCAACTAAACTTGTTCACATGTACGCTTTCAATGTTCACGTCAAAAGCACACAGCCTGCAGTGTCAAGTACAAATACATATTATATTTGCTATGATACACACATACAGCAACATCTGACATTGATAAACATACACATCCAAGCACATGTCCGTTTCGATCCTCGCTAGAACGTCCGAGGGCCTTGTTTCGAATATTTAGTAGGCGACCTTCGTGATCAGGCCTTTGAGCTCGCGCTCGTAGCAACGGTGCTTGCTGACTTCGTATGCAAAGTTGGAGATGAAGCCCTTCTCGCCCTGTGCGACCTTGAGCGTGTCGGCCGCAAGCGTCGAAGTGCTGATCTTGCCGACGGTGACGACACCGTACGAGGTAACGACGTCGTCGCTGTCCAGGTTGGTGTTGTACTCGACGCCAGGGAGCATGACAGCCTCGCGCAGGAAGAGAACACCTGGACGGTATGTCAGAAACTGGGATCACCCTTCAAAGTTGAGCGTCACTAACCCTCGCCGATGGCACCAATAGTCTTGCAGTGACCGAATGCCTCACGGATCCAGTGGATGGCACGCCCGTTCTCCGCGAGAGCCTCGGCGCTCTTGCGTCCACCGGGAACGATGAACGCATCGAACATCGTGCTGCGCTGGCCCTCGAAGTGGTGGTCGGCCCACACACCACCCTTGCCAGAGCCGATCTCAGAGCCGTCGGGGTACACCCAGCCGCGGCGCGGGCCAATGACCCAGGAGGTGGCCATGCCTGCCTTGATCGCCGCACGGAGGCCCTCGACCTGCGCGAGATCGAAGCCGTCCGCGACGAGGATCGCGATGCGGCGAGACTTGATGGTCGGCTCCTTCGGGGCATAGTACAGCTGCGACAGCGTTGGCGTCGACTTGCCGTGGTTCTCGCGCGCGGGCGCGTCGGGAACGACACCGCCGACGTTGATCGCGACTTGCTTCGCGAGGTTGAAGTCGATCTGGTTGAGGACCTTCGTGTATGTCTGGTACACGACCGGGTCGTCGCAGTGAGAAAGCTCGAAAGAAATGGCGTCGATGACGTGCTTCTTCTCGAAGTCCGTGAGCGAGTTGAAGAAGAGCTGCGCCTGGTTGAAGTGCTCCTTGAACTTGGCACCACGCATACGAGCCTTCATTCCGGCGATCTTCTGTGCATATCTACAGGATATGTGAGCTGCTGTAATCCCACTGGAGTCAAGGCACGCGACTTACTCAACGTATCCTCCCTCTTCCGGAGCCACAGGCTTGAACTGACCAGCACGGTTCGGCCAGTAGTTGATCGTGCCCTGGTAGATCTTGTGCCTCATCTTGCCGTCCCTGTTGAAGTTCATGACAGGGCAGACAGGTCTGTTGATCGGAAGCTCCTCCCAGTTGATTCCGAGGCGACTGATCTGAGTGTCAAAGTACGAGAAGTTACGGCCTTGGAGGAGAGGGTCGTCACTGAAGCCGATACCGGGTACGACATGCGAGGTGCAGAAAGCGACTTGCTCGGTCTCCGGGAAGAACTCGTCGACATTGCGGTTCAAGACCATCTCACCGATGATTTCTATAGGGACGAGCTCCTCGGGCCAGACCTTGGTAGCATCGAGGATGTCGAAGTCGAAGTCGTGTTCTTTGGCCTCAGGAATGACTTGAATGCCAAATTGCCACTTGGGGTAGGCACCATTGGCGATCGCCTCCTCGAGATCCTTGCGATGGAAGTCTGCGAGAAGGTCAACATGATCGATCGGGTGCCTTGTCAAAGCGGATGCTTACCGGGATCCTGGCCAGCGATCTTCAGAGCCTCATCCCACATCAGGCTGTGGACACCGAGCTCCGGAATCCAGTGGAATTTCACGAAGAAGCGTTCGCCCTGCGCATTGACGAGAGTGTAGGTGTTGACACCAAAGCCCTGCATCATGCGGTACGAGCGGGGGATGCCACGGTCGGACATGACCCACATAACCATATGTGCCGACTCGGGCTGGAGGCCAACGAAGTCCCAGAAGTTGTTGTGTGCACTCTGGCCTTGGGGTACTTCGTTGTGAGGCTCGGGCTTGACGGCGTGAATGACGTCGGGAAACTTGATGGCATCCTGGATGAAGAAGACCGGGACTGCCTCGACAGTCAGCGAGGATATTCCTGGATACGCTACGCAAGACTCACTGTTATTTCCGACGAGGTCCCAGTTACCTTCATCCGTGTAAAACTTTGTAGCGAATCCCCGCACGTCTCGAACGGTGTCCTAGACAATGTCGTTCAGCACATGTGGTGGGTGAAGACAGCCTAGCGAAGACACTCACCGCACTACCTTTGGAGCCCTGCACCGTACTGAAGCGTACGAAAGTGGGCGTTGTGCGCGATGGATCGGTGAGGACGGGAGCGAAGGTGTACTTCTTTGCGGCGTCGCTGTAGACCTTGAAGTAGCCGTGCGCACCGGTACCTCGTGCGTGAACGACGCGCTCTACAAGGTCTGTCAGCAGCCGCGTCGCAGATACAAGGTGGACACCACCTACCTGGAATACGTTCATGGTCAAAGCGGTGGATCTTCTCGCGAGCAATTTGGTCTTCAAGAAGTGAGGGTCCCGCGGGGTGCCGTCCACGGCCTTCAGCCTACGAATACAAAGTCAGCACACGCCCTCGCGTAGTGTGGCGTCCTAAATACGCACCAGTCGTCCGTATTAGAGATCATGACGCCATGGTCGGTGTTGAGGTAGTTCTCCTGCTTCAATGTGTCCTTCTGCAGGTCGGCAATCTTCTTGGTCTGCGCGACGGCAGTAACCTTTTCCTTGATGGCTGCGGTCAAGCTCATGCTTGTTGCGCGTATAGAGTGATGTGGCGCAGGGCAGTCGGAGGTGTTTGGGAGGGCAGGGCGAGGTTCTGGCTGGCATCACGACGAATTGGAGCACATATATATGTCAGGACGAGGCCGATGGGCGTATGACATATGTCCATGCATGACAAGGATGAGCGAAAGGTTGGAGCTGTCTCAAGTGATTTAGCACCGTCCAGTCAGGATCGACGTCATAATCCGCCCGATGCGACGCACCTCCATCCAATCACTGTTTCTCCATTCGTCTCTCGCACGCTACATTCCTCAACAACCATTGTTTGCAAGACTTCTTTGTTTCCAACGCGTACATGTTCTTATATATTTAGTTACTAGTGTTCAAAGAATTGAAAGACGCGGCAAAGTAAGAATAGCATATTGGATAGGGTTGATGATGTTCGGAAGCACGGAAGCTATGCAAGGAGCGAGGTGAAGAAATCAAGCGAATGCCCAGGAATAACACGTCAGAGCCACGGATTCTACGCTACGGAAGGAGACATAACGAGCGCATAAAGAATCAGGAGACGGAGAAGGGTTATGGGGGTCGACAAATGCATCTACGGCCTACCGACACGGGGTAGGATCCAGAACGAGAAGAGCATTACAACGTCGACCATATACGTCGTCGCGGCGATAAGCAAGTGTCGAGTCTAGATGTCGCAAGAGGCGACCCGACACATGCTACCATACACCACTCGGACGGACGCGGGCTTTGCGCGAACTGCATAACAGATGAGACAGATGATCGGTGTAGAGCGAACCCATGGACGTACGCAAACCATCGAGATCACGAAGCCGAAGACGCAGTCGAGTGTTTACTTGACGTCGTCACAGTCACAGCCCTTGTTCTTGCCGTTATCGACCCATGACGTGCCGCAGACCTCGCAGCGGACACGGCTGCCCGAACCCACACCGATGGCGTTGCCGTTCTTGACGTTCTCCTCTGCCTCGCTGCGATGAATGGAGACGAGGTGGCGAGTCAGATCATGCTTGCGGCTGAAGGAGCGACCGCAGGTCTTGTGGTGGCAAGCGTAGGGCTTTGCGCGGTTAGGGTCGTGCGTCTGGATGTGCGTCTTGAGATTGAAAGCGCGAGCGAAGGCTGTGCGAAACGTGTGAGAATTGATGTACATAGATGGGAAGAGCGCGCTTACCTCGGGGCACGTTGGGCACTGGTACTTGCGCTTTGGATCCTTCGACAGCTCCCTAGAGACATTCTCCTGCTTCACGAGGCGCTGGCTCGCGACGATGGGAGACGGGGTAGAGTGCGACGGAAGCTGAGACGACACATTTGCGGGAGACACGGTGGCCTGCACGACGACGTTGGAAGAGTACTTCACTCCCATAGTCGCGAGCGGCGAGTGTGGATAGTAGTCCGAGGCCGAACTGGCGGGAGCGCGCATGCCTGTTTGAGGCTCGTAGTCCGAGAAGCTCCCACGGTGATAAGAGGGAGGGGAGTACGTGGACTGGTTCAGCGAAACGCTCGAGTTGGGTGAAACAGGGGATGAGCCGTAGGAGTGGTCGTCTCTGAGGCCGAATGCCTGCAACTTCATGTCGAGGTCACCGGAGAGGGCGCTGACTTCGGAGTGGTTGTAGACGGAACCGTAGGTCGAGCCGTACGCGGGGTCGTAGACCGACTCTGTGTAGTTGGTGTCGTAGCCCGAGGCGGACTCGGAATGGATGGTGGAAGGGCCGCCGCGAGGGGTCTCGGTGCGAATGCGACGGAAGAGGTCCGAGTTGTCGGTGGGGAGGGCGAGCTCGGTGTCGATGTTCCAGGTAGCGAGGGAAGTGTCGAGATCGTTGTCGAAGGCCTCGACGGTGTGGATGTGGGGGTTATAACCGTCGGCGGAGGCGACGAAGGGGAAGTCAAAGTCGAGGGGCTGTTGTTGGGTGGGCTTCGAGGGAGGAGGGGAGAAGTCTGGGGCGGCGTTGTCGAAGAGCTGGGAGTAGTCGTACGCAGTCGGCTGCGGAGGCGCAATGGGGTGGTAGAAGTACTCTGACATGGCTCGCTTTTAGCTGCGGGAGGGGCTCTGGATTTATGACTCTGCGCGGATGCGGCGAGGACGAGTAGGTGACTGTAAGAGGGAAAGGATGAGGGGGGCTGTTGTGAAGCAGGACGGTTACTAAAAGCCAATTGCTGCGGAGAACCATGAGCTCCCGACGCTCGGCATCACACGGCATTGCGATGCCGAGCGGTCCCACGCTCCTTTTGGCATGGCGGTGCTACGGGCGGCACTCGGGGTCCCACCCCGACGACGACTACACCTGCCCGGAATGGCAGCAGGCGGTGAGCTCCGCTGATGGCGCATCGCGTCGCGGACAGGGCCAGCGATGGCAGCGTTGCTCGCTGCTCGCTGTGGCCGACGGCGAGGGGCACAGAGGCCCTGGTGCCGAGCACCGCCGCTCATACATGTCCCGCATTGGGTTCTCTCGGAGGCCGAGCGCGTCGCGTCAGCGCGTCTCTCCGATCTGTCTAAAGTAAGCTCAGCTCTCCAACGGACGCACGTCTGCCGCGCGCACACGCACCGTCCCCGCTCCGGCCGCCGTTCCAGTCCTCAGACCGTCTCCGTGGGCGTCCCAGACGCCGAGTCACCACACGCACACGCCTCGTCAGCATGTCTGCCCCTGTGGAACAACTCAATCGCCCCAAGCATTGCCCTGCGATGATGCCCTCTCACCATTCCAGCCTAGTGCTGCTCCTAGCTCCTTGTTCTCCCGCCGGCTTCCTGCCTCGCAACGCGCACCCCATCCGTGACTCGATTGTGCAAACACTCTATCCGTGACAGATCGGACCGTGTATGGGAGCCACCAGCCACCAGCCACCAGCTGACGCCCTGCGCTTGGCCTTGCATCGGTTTCGATTACGGACGCTCCGCTGACGCCGCACACTGTGCCCATGGACAACGAGCGATTGGCAAACGATCACTGCCCAATTTCCAAATCCCACGGTGCCAAATACCCCTCGGCCCCTGCAGCACGCCGTGATGTCAATATCGAGATGTCATACCGTCGGAGACCCTATCCATCCATCCCGTGCATTCTCCGCCAGCTCGTGTCCAACCGTCGGTGCAGTCCCCCGCTGCGCAGAACGCCTTTGTGGCGTCCGCTGCGCAGCTGAGGCTGGCGGCTCCGGACCAACTGCGGGAGAATCAAAGCGTGCCTAGTGCTGTGTCCCCATCAGACCTACACGCAATCCACTCAGATCTCTGCACTGCGCAGTCGCGTCCATCACCCTCAGAACTCTGCTCTCCACCCCCTGGTAGCCTTCTCATCCTGTGAGTCGTCCTCGGCGGGCCCTGGCGGCCGCTCAGCTTTACACAGCATCTGTTGCATCTGATGGATATTATCGTCCTAGCGCCAGAACCCGCATATGCATTGTCAGGCCATCGCTTCCTGGGCGACCATCCGCTCGAATATCAAAGTTAGAGGGGTATGTGCGGCCGTCGGGGCCAAGCACGAGCTGATACACGCTCCACACTGCGCAATGACTCCAACACACGGGACCGAGCGTTTCGTGCGCTCTCACGCGTACGGCGGAAGCGAGGGCCGCAGCCGCGACTTCCTGCTGCGACGATGCGCCAACGTCGTAGGTCCTTGTGTATTCGACTGCGGGATTGCCCTGGCCCAGATGTCCCAAGCAAGCACCAGCACCCGACGGCCGAGCTGTCGTACCCTGCAGGGGATATTGTGCGCGGTCCGCAGCCGCAGCAGGCCGAGGCGTATATATCGCTTGCGCGTCCTTGGAACACCCCTTCTGCGACACGTCGTTCACGGGCGCCGACATAGGGCCTACGTGTCCTACTACCATGGCTGTTTAGTCAGCAGGGACTTTGTTCCAAATAGCGACGTGTCCTCTCCTGCAACCCAGGCCAGGGTCTTTTGTTCCCTTCTCAATAGTATTCATCATTGACTCCGCCAATGGCAGCCGTCCTAGGAAAGAGAAGCGTGCAACGCGGCATGGCTGCAACGTCGATAAGCACTGCCTCCGCCTCGCGCTAACGTTCGCCTGGTTCTCCTAAGATCCATCCGCGGCTCACGTTACGACGGCCCGTCTACTACGCCCGTGTGGGTCTGTCCCGCCGGCCTGGCTGCCGCCGACGGTGTGTTGGAGCGGTTCTGTCATCGTAGGGGCTGCACACAGAGCGTTACCCCTCGACAACACGTCACAGGCGAACGGCACGCCGGTGGCGGCGACCCTGAAGGGATCATGAAAGGTATGCAGTGGAGTCATCCGCCGTATCCTATTTCTCTTCCATTGACCCAGGCTGCTAATGTGATTGTTGTGAAGAGGAGTCGACGGCGCGGTAAATGAACCGTTTTCATTCTTCACAACATTTCATCATCGTACGGGCACTGTCGAAATGAAGCCAGTCGCCACCGCGCCAGCCAGGCTGCAGCTGCATGTCGGGAAAAGGCGTGGCTTAGAGTTTCAGGCAGGTGCGCTTCCCGAAATGCGCCCCCCGCTCCATGCTTGGTGCTGACCCGGGTGAACAGCCAGCCCAACGTGTGCTCGGCACGGTCGCGAACGGACTGGAAGCCGTGCCAGAGCCTCCGGCGGGTGCGTCATCCATGCACCAGGGCCCCCCTGAGAAGCACCACCAATATTCGAACGGCCTCCTGGTGGTGAAAGAGGGTCTCCCAGCGACGAGTGCGTACCCCAGAATTGCGTGTGGCTCACGTACCAGTGCCGAAACGTTGCGGCCGATATGAGGGCCCTCTCGGACGGGGGCTCCGGGCTGAAGACACTTCCTGAAGGCCGGAGGCTCGGGTGAATGAACGGTGAGGGCTGTGAATAATGAATCTACCGGGTAAAAACCCTATGCAGGCATGCCTCCTTGCTCACTAGCCGCGCCTAACGCCAGTGCATTGGGACGACACCGTAAGGGTTTCCCCCAGCAGTGAAGTTGGTCTGCGGTAAGTTCACTGAATTGGGCACCAGGAAAATATAATATAGGTTTGCTGTGCCGTATCGGATACAGCGTCTGTGCCTGTGCCCTTGCTTCCGGGAGTTCGACTCCCGGAGCGAGCAATGTTTTTTGTAATATGTTTCAACCTTCGCACTTGTCGCGAGCAACGCACACGGCTGTGTACAGTTCTGAAGTGTGGATGCACACTGTATGACATGGATCCATCACATCTGCTCGCTTACCTGTGTGGAAAAGACACCTCGTCTCGGTGCGCCCCACCTGTCGCGCAAGGCAGTCCGCATTGCTGTTCGCTGTGATGCCAAATCTTCCAGAGATGCTCACAGGATGCTGAGAACACGGCTGGTGCCGAGTTGGCTGGATACAAATACATCATGATGCAGTACGGCTCCCCAAGGCTCTACGGGGACATCACTCCTTCCCTAATCCCAGCATGACGATCACGTACAGGTTCGCGGCAAGGACGATGACAAATATCAGGGACGCCACTGTTGTCAGCAGCCATCCGTTGCTAAAGTCGATGTAGTCATCGACCTCGGAGGACGCGCTTGCCGTCTCGACGAGCACCACGTCCGTCTTCTCCTCTGCCACGATGGCGTCGACGGCTGTATCTGTGATGTGCGCAGCTGACGTCAGCCCCAAGGCACAAGGCACGGGCACAGCACGGGAGCATCAAGGTTGCGTACCTCACGCACCGACAGTCTGTCGTCCGGCGGGGGCTCCGCGCCGTCCCGCGGCACGCCTGCCGCAGCGAGCGCGTCCGGCGTGGGAGCGCGCTGGCGCTCTGCGTCGCCGCGCCGGCCCGACTTGACGCGCATGACCGAGCGCGAGGACGTCAGCCAGATGAGCGGGAAGGCGACGAACGGGAGCACGATCGAGAGCGCGACCTGCGATGCGACGAGCAGCATGTTGATCCCGGGCCGCCCGACGGCGATGGCGACGACCATCGAGGGCACGAGGCCGAGCAGGCGCGTGATGAGGCGCCGCAGGAAGGGCTGTCAATGCCTCGTGTAAGCGCGCCACACAGCGTGAGCGGCGGAGGACGGTGCGCACTGAGACCCTCCATTCGATGAAACCCTCGGAGACGACTTGTCCGGCAAGTGTTGCTGTGATGCTCGACGACTGCCCTGAGCTCAGGAGCGCGAGCGCGAAGATGACACCAGCGGCTATAGGAACGGCTTGAGCCCAAACTGTGTTCTGAATCTGGGGATACGGGCGTACCGTGACCGACGTGCTGTACAATCAGGTCATACGCATCAAAAAGCCCTGCAGGAATCATGGAGCCCTTGCCGTCCACGAAGAACACGGAGGCGGCTACGACAAGAATCCTGTACAAGATTCAAGATTAATTAGCTTTCAGCAAGCTAGAACATGATCAGGATGCTGACGCTGCATTGATAGGGACGGCTACGCCTAGAAGACTAGCCACAATGTCGACAATGCCATGTTTCAGATGTGCTCGGATGAAACCAACATCATTGTTCTCCCTTTCGTACTTCATCCGATAGTCAAGCGAGAGTGCTCTTCGCTCAGCGCGCGAGATCTCGAAGAGGGAAGCTGTCCACTTTTTCAATATGACTGTCACGTTCGGGTTGTTCGCTTCCGGCGATGATATCGGAGGAGGCAATGAGGACGATGGGGTCCCAGTTCTGTCCTGTGTCGCCATGAATGAACCTAAGAATAACGCGTGGGGCATGACTGTGGCGCCGAGGATGCCGACAGCTATGGTGACTGTGAGTGTGACATATACATGCAAAGTGGTCCCACTCTTGCCTGTGTATAATGTATCGCTATGTGCGTCAAAGAGCTTTGCTGAAGGTATAAAGCCGAGGAACGCTTGAGACCAGTCCGGGGAGACTTTAACTATTAACAGAATGAAGCAAGCAAAGACAGCAAGGACCTGGCAGAGATGGAAACGTTAAACCTGGATACTGAGCCTGAGCAGAAAGCACCTTACCAGAAGCATAATGGTCAGTTTCAAAGACTCTAGATGGCTTGCTGTACCGCGATGGACTTCCTAGGACCAGGAAAACCAAGACATCCGCAGCAGTGATGGCTACACCAGCCCACAAAGGGAGCTTGGGGAACAGCATACAAAGTGCAATGGCGGATCCCAGGAGTTCGGCCAAGTCGGTACACACGATGGCCACCTCGCAAAGTATGTAGAGCGGGTACAGGACCGCATAACGGATGAGCCTCCGGTGGCGAGGACGGTCGTGCAGGAGAAGGCGACAGTGTGTCGCGAGGTCGACGCCTGTCACGCACCCGAGCTTGCAGGCCAGGGACTGGGCGATCTATCAGAGTTTGCGGGCGTGGATAAGCTGTTGATAGACGAACCTGCAATACAATGGCTCCCAGTCCTGCGAGGAGGACGATAAAGAGCAAAGGCCTGTATCCGAACTCGGATCCGGCCTGGAGATCGACGCTCCAGTTGCCCCTGGTCAATACAGTTATGTGAGTGCTTCTGTCGACATGGCCGTGCAACGGGGAATTCACGGATCGAAGTACGCCACGGAACAGACGATGCCGACCCCCACCTGTGTAAACAGTGAGGTCAGAACGACTGGAGGGCGCGCGATGGACCTACGTGATGCTTGACGTGGCGAAAGACGGTGCGCGCGCCGCGGGCGAGGCGGGAGTGGCAGTTTTTGTTGTCGTTACCCTGGTGCTGGGCCTTCATGCCCTGTGCTTGTTCCGCGAGCGGCGGCATGATGGGCAGGGGGTGGGGTCAGGTCGGGGGCCGTCGAGGACTGCGAGCATGGTGGCAGGGTACTTGTCTGTACCAGGAGAGCGGATGAAAACAAGGGTGCGGTATCTCTCGACGTCGACCCGTATGGCCGTTCCCACTTGGTTCGGCCCAGTGGCTGCCCATCCCAGACCGAACTGGCAGGCGCGACCACACCCTGCGGCACGCGTCAGGCGCCCAATTCAGTGCCCACGCGTGGGAGCGCGCTGAGATCCATCCTCCTGGGTCCCGCCGCGAGTCCTCGGCTCTCTCCCATTGCCCCCGACGTCGTCCAACACACTGTCTTTGGACACCACACAACACACAAATGGACCTCAACGACCTCCACCCGCCAGACGACTACAGCCACAGGTTCTTCATATGGCACGAGTGGATACAGGTCAGCCGCGCGTAATTACCCTCCCCTCGGTTTCTTCTCACTTTCGACCCAGGCCAACGGTCCGCTTACGAACGAGAACGTATTCGACTATTTCGCGTCGAGCATGTTCTACGACAAACAGAGCAACAACCAGGTCCTGCGCATGCAGACCATGCACACCGGCCAGCCGCTAGTCAACGAGGCCGAAGAGCTCAGGTGAGCACCCGCGACGCGCTATTCCAACCGTAAACAACGGCTGAGCGCGTCTGGAACGGTGCTCTTGTCGTCCGTCTTGGCCGCTGCAGACGCTTCACAGGCATTGAGTTCGCTGTCGTCCACGCGCAACCGCCCTCGCTGTTCATCATCCACAAACGCGAACGAATATCGCCAGATGAAGGTGCGCTGCGCTTGATAGACGCATATGCCTTACCTTCTAGATTGACCACCTGTGCGACCAAGTTCGCCCGCTCGTGGCATACTTTATCATGAACAACCGGATATACCAGAGCCCGGACGTATATACGCTCGTCTCCAATCGTCTTGTGCGTCTCGGCACGCTAGCCTCTTGACGTCGTTTATCCTCATTTGTCCACGCTTTCAGCTTACCTCATTGAATTCCCTCCAAACCTCGCTGGACACCCTCCGACAACACCGACCCGCGTACACGCCTCGAACAGGATTCATCTGGCCAATCATGGAGCCCTCCACCGCTGACACGAGCAAGAAGCGGGCGCTGGACGCAGGGGACGACGCGCAGGCATCGAAGGCCCTCACCGAGACGTCCTCCAAGCCAGCGAACACACAGGCCGCCTCACGCGGCGGGAAACGCAAGCAGAACAACATGCTCATGTTCAACGCGATGCGGACGACCGCTCTGCACGCGAACAAGGCGTTCACACTTCCGACGGCCGTCTCAGACGGTCCCGTCCCTGAGACCCCCGCGTCAGCGACTGCCGGCCGCTCTTCCGCCACGCCCGCGCCGTCGCAGCGCGACGGCACGCCCAAGCCCTCTCAGGACACCGCGTCCGCAAAAGGCTCTGTGGGCGGCGCGAAGAAAAAGAAGAAGGAGAAACGTGAGTAGGGTTATCTGATAACGTGCCTGGGCTGACGGCAATCTCTCATGGCGCAGGCGGGTCCATCGCGGCGACCTAACGCTGCTGTCCGGCCGTCCGTGGCAGTATTTCCGGATATTCGAGGCGGTTTCCCAGTGCTGATGTGCGGCATCTCGACGGCACGCGGTGAGAGGATGTGCCCCCCTCGCGAACGATCTCACGCTCCTGCTCCCTCGCGCACGGCATCGTGCCGCGCCCGTCGGCATACCCATTGTGGCAAGCGGTTCAGGCAGCTGCACGCCAAGTCCATGCATGCGAGTGATGACCGCCAGTTCGGACGCAGCTAGCGCATTAGTGTGGCGATGAGGTGTCCGTAGCATTTCCATAAGGATACCCGAACCATTGGGATGTAGCATATAGTACATGTTCGCAGAGTGAACGTCCGTCCAATACAATTTATATACAGGGATGATGGACCCGACTATCGTGCGCCGACGCCAGTCAGCTTGCCGGTGAGCCAGCCGAGCGGTGTTTGCAGTCCTGAGCCACGAGAGCCAACCACACCAGATCCAAGGGACAGCGGGTTTGAGGATGCAAACGACTCTTTTCTCGCCTTTGCCGCGTCTTGCACTGTGGATCCGAATGTTCGTATAGGAGCGAAGCCAGATTCTAGGATGGGGCGTACCGGCATTGTCTATCTCTTCTACATTCGTCTCTAATACCAGTCCGCCTTGTATGATTTCCGACAATATATGATGCACCTGCATCTCCCTTGTGAAAAAAAAACATTGTGCCTGAAGCTAGCTTACGCACCTCGTCGAAGTGGAAGACCAGATCCAGCTCGCAGACGTTCTCGAAAGCGCGGTCCAGGACTCTACAAAGACCTGAGGCGTTCGTGAGCACACAACGTCACACGACACAGCGCAGCCACGCACCTGAATGAGATCCAGAATCCCAAGTTCACTCTCCGCAGAGTCCACGAGGAACACAAAATACAGGGTCGCGTAATTGCGGTAGACGACGCGCGGCCGCTCGCCGCCGGTGCCCTCGCCGAGGAGGCTCTCGAGCTCGGGCGCGTCGAGGAAGTTGCAGAGGCTCGCCTGGCGCGCGGAGACGAGGCCGTAGATCTTGCCGACGAGGGCCTGTACGGACTGCTGCTGGAGCGAGGTGTAGAACTTGACGAGGCGCGGCACGCCCGAGGTGTTGACTGCACGGGCGGGGCTAGCGTGAGTGAGACTTATCGGGCGACAGCAGGAGAACGGGCCGGACAGATGAGTACTGCGTGGATCATGTTTCGGGGTCGTCGGTTGGGTGTGTGCGGGCTACGGCTGCATGTAGGGGAGAGAGGTAGACGGCGAGCCGCCGAGACTGGGCACCAATGACCTTGTGGCGTTAGACGCCTGATCTCACCGTGCTTTCTCCATTCGACGACCATCGAGCATCGAGTGAGAGAGTCCCAAGGATCACAGTTCTGTCATTTACGCGTACAGTAAACATGTTATTTGGCTCGAGGATACCAGAAGACACGGACCGGAATGACCGTGTAAATCCGGTTCCAAAAAGAGCGACAATATAGTACTACTTACTCCTTGCTCCTAGAACTTGAACATCTCAGGGTAGCGGTTGAGAGCGTGTTGTTGCCATGAGCCGCGCCATCCCAGCCATGAAAATATTTGCCATGAAAAACAATAGATGCCCATGGGGCCATCTCTCTGAACGGACTCAAATATAAGCGACGTGAGTCACAGGCTATGAATACAACATATGCAACCGGAAAGCAGATATATCCATCGACAGCAGAAGAAATAAATAGCAGAACCTCAAACACCAATTCTGTGTACAACTTTTTTCTATGGCAGGTCATCAGCTTCAGGGAGTGGGCTTGCGGGGAAAGACTACTCACATGACCCGAGAATCGAATCTGCTCTCTCTTCTCCATGACATACAATGTGCGTTCGAGGGCATGCAGGGAGTAGCCCTTGTTTGTCACAAACTCCTTGACGAGCGCCTGGTAGCTCGTGCTCCAGCCCATGGGCAGGCGGTTCTGGAGATCCTTCTCCAGAGTCTGCATCTCTTCGTTGAGCTCACCCCGAGACAGGCCGTCTGCAGAGCCGGCGGCGACGGCGTTCATCGTCGAGAACTTGAAGAGCCGGATGGCTTCCTCGACGTGGTGGTTTTGCACCACCGGCGACAGAGTGAGCTTGGCGAGAGACTCGGAGATACGGATGATGGCTTCAAGTTGACTATGATCCTGTCAGTTTAGGCTGTCAGCAAAAGGCGCAATACAGCGTACCGAATAGTGATAGGGATCGAACTTCGCTCGTCATTGTCTCGTTCAACTTGCTGCACTTGCTTGCGCAAGGATACAAAATGACTGCTCAGCATTTCCTGTGCTTCAGCAGACAGCCGCGGTGCACATTTTCTACAGGCCAGTCAGGCGGTGTTCTAGCAGTGAGACGTTACAAAGACTCACGCTTTGCAGTAAGAGATGTAACGCTTCATCTTGTCGATGTCTATCTCTCCAACGGCATCACCATTCTCATCCGCACTCTGGTTTGGTCGGTTCATATGGATGTTCATGACGTGCTTCGCGATCATCTGCCCTCACCAGCGTCAGTCTTGGTCACGTATAGATTAGGCTTTGGACGTACCCGGTCTCGTTGTTCGTTGTGCTCATCCTTCACGATAAAGATCATGTCGAAACGAGACAAGATTGTGGTCTGGAAGTCGATGTTCTCGCCCGGACTC
This sequence comes from Phanerodontia chrysosporium, assembly GCA_001910725.1. Lineage (NCBI taxonomy): Eukaryota > Fungi > Basidiomycota > Agaricomycetes > Polyporales > Phanerochaetaceae > Phanerodontia > Phanerodontia chrysosporium. Next base: position 1,394,088 of record MJGA01000003.1, read on the forward strand.
CGTCCCTCGTCGTAGCGTCCCCATACTGGGTTCGCCGCTGCAAGGACACTCGTACGCGAGTTGAGGACTGTCGTGATACCTGCCTTCGCTATCGAGATGGTCTGCTGCTCCATAGCTTCGTGAATGGCCACACGGTCCTCGTCTCTCATCTTGTCGAACTCGTCGATGCAGACGACACCAGTGTCGGCAAGGACCATAGCGCCACCTTCCAGGTAGAACTCGCGCTATGCCATAAATATGAGCTAACTTGGTGTTCGCGTGCAAAGCACAAGGGCTTACCGAGACGGAGTCGCGCTGCACAGAGGCCGTCAGACCGGCCGCACTTGAACCTTTGCCAGACGTATAGACTGCTATTGGTGCAACCTTCTCCACAAATTTGAGGAGCTGAGACTTGGCTGTACCGGGGTCACCAAGGAGGAGAACGTTGATGTCACCTCGTAGCCGCATGCCATCCGGCAATATCTTCTTCGAACCACCGAAAAGCAAGCAAGTGATTGCCTTCTTGATGTCTATGCTCGCAGGACTGAGCGTAACGCGCTGCAGCGATGCGCGAAGGACTCACCCAAACTGCCGAAGATACTCGGCGCAACGCTCTTGGCAAAGCGTTCGTAGAAGCCGTCGCTTCGTGCCATCTCACCGAATTCCTCTTCTTCCTCTGGCGTGAATTGCACGCCGAATGGGTTCAGAGCGCCGGTTCCGCCTGCGGACGGTGTAGATACCTCCAGATGTACGAGGCGAAGATATGGCGTACGCAGGGCTGCTGCACCTGCGCTCTTCTATGGACCAGCAGGAACTCAGCATTGGCACCGACGGTAAGGATGGGACCACTCACATTCTTCGATGATTGGAAAGTTGAGTAGATACCTGTGGCGATCACTCGCGAGCCAGGGACAACCTGTCCCGTCAAGTACCTGTCGGCAGACAAGATCATGTGCCTGGGCAGTTCTCCGACAGGTACCATGTCCGGGGCCTCCTGCAGCTTGAGCGTCTGGTGATCGGTGAAGGACGACTTAGAGTGAATGATGAGGTAGGGGTCCATCGGACAGTCCTTCTTTTGACCCTCTTGCTCTGGAGCGTCACAGACACGAGGCAAGCCCCTATCCGACCCGCCGCCCAGACCGCCAAGGCCGCCAGAAGGATATATTATCTTCGTTGAGCGGCAAGCACGACATTGCAGGTGAAGCTTTGTGGCCCTCGAAGAGAGGACAGAGGCGGCGATTACAATGCCAGGAATGCGGACAAGCTTGTTCATGGTGTTTGCCGCCAGGTCGCGGAACTGTTGGAGGTTCATACCAGACTTGATGAGAATTTGAATGTTGGGGATGGATTGTATGGCAGCTTCGGATGTGCTTTCTGAACCACCGGCCAAAGGAAACAGTATCATACGCGCTGCCTTGGTCGCGGCACTCTCAAACTAGGATGCATGTTAGTAACGGAATTCAAAGACCCTCGGTAAATAACGCACGAGTGGCAGAATCTCCGCTGGTTTTTCCTGGATGACATGTGCAAGCTCGTCGTTGAACAGGCTGACATGGCGCAGGTCCACTTCAAGCTGATGTTGCTTCAGTAGCAAGTTCGCGCGTAGTTTATCTCTGTAGCCAGCTCAGCTGTCGTATTCCGGCTGTATGGGAGATTCGCGAACCTGTAAAGGAACTCGCCGCCGACGCGGTATTGGAGCAAAAACTCGAGAAAGAGCCTCTCGGTCTCCGAAGGCTTCTCGGGTCCGACGGGGTCCGGTGCATCGTGCACTGCAATGGAGTAGACTCTGTCTGCGTCAAAGCCCGACATGAGTGCTAGTTGGAAGGGTGGCCGTGCGAGAAGCAGAGTGTGAGGCGGATGGAACGGGCGTGAAGTCCAAGAACAACGCGTCGGGCGCGTAAAGCACCTTTAGGGCAGACCGTTGCGCGTTCATTTCGTTGCCGCCATACAACACAAACTGAAATGCACCGAATTCACATTTGGCTTATTTGGTATAGAGTATCTTAGTATCGAGCAAGTAGGCATCTTATTTTGTCACGTTTCTGGTTGTCCGTATGTCAACCAGTAACGAAGTGCCTGATCTGTCACACAAGTGCTACCGAAACCCTGTCTAACTATGTCAGTATGTTTGTGTCTCGCCGCTCAGGTCAGACCTAGGCGTGCAGGTCGCGCGAACACTGCAGCTGCAGCCCAACCTCGAGCGGAGGCGCGATGCACATGCATGGGCACCGATCGAAGCGCCCATTACCCAGGACGCGTCAGGCGCGCTTCCCCATTCCTACGACAGCCTCCTACCACGCTGCTGCCTGCTACCCCGCCTCTTCCGCTTTGCACTCATAGGTGCGTGCCGCTTGTTTCCTAGCGTTGCTGTGGTCAGCTAACGGGTCGCTCATAGCTCCATCTATCCGACAGATACCCGCCCTAATCTCATTCATGGCAGCACAGATGGAGACCGATGAGCTCCCCGTGGTGCTCCCCTCAACGACAACGAGTGGTCTTTCGTTGGCACTGTCAGTGGCTTGTCTTCTTGCGATGTCTCTTGCTGATGAATGACTCCATGCAGTCACCCTTTGCCCATCTTGAACATCTCGGAGCACCTAACTCGTATGAAGCTTCAGACGAGATCAAATTCGCCTTTCGGTACGCCACACAGACTATTGATAGTTGAATTTTCTTCGCTGATGGTATTCCGCTAGTTATTGGAGCCCTCCTAGGAACTCAAAATGGTCGCGAAGTCGAGATCGTGAACAGCTTCGAACTCGCGATGGAGAACGACGGAGTGACTGTCGATTCAGGTTTCCTAGTCGCGCGAAGAGAGCAATGTCAGTCTCGCCCGTCCGACCCACTTCTATGCGCTGACATCTTGGCGACAGACAAGCAAGTCTTCCCATCACTGGAGTTCATCGGCTGGTATACTGTCGCACCACACCCTACCGCGCAGCACATCGCTCTCCATGAACAGGTGCGTTATCTTCCTGATGTGTGTTCACATCTCTGACACGTCCTATCATTATAGTTTACAGCCTACAGCTCGACGCCACTGCTACTCATGTTGCAGCCGTCGTCAGTCTTCGTCTCAGATGCTCAGTCTCTTCCCTTCAAAGCGTATGAGCCGACAATCGAGATTCGGGATCGCAAAACTCGCTCTGTCTTTGTTGAGGCGTCATACACAGTTGAAACTGGTGAAGCCGAGCGAATCGCTGTGGATTGGACTGCCAAAGGAGGGTCCGGAGGGACAAGTTGTAAGAGGCGCTACTCGCTCGTGTATAAAGCTATGGGCTGATCCTCATGTAGTGGAATCACATCTGCAGGCGCAAAGGGCTGCTGTGAAGATGCTCCATGACCGTATCTTACTGCTAGTGAAATATGTCACAGACGTTATCGCAGGTACGCACGGACGACGTCAGTCATCTGCGAAGGTATACTGAAATCGAAGTAGGATCTGCTCAGAAGGACCACGCCACTTTGCGCTCGCTATCAGCTCTCATTGCGTCTCTGCCGGCAAGTGAGAACAAGGAGTTCCGGAAGGAATTTGACACGGTACGCGGGCGGTCCTACATCGTCGCATACCGATATCTAATTAACGTTCCTTACCCAAGGAATATGAGGATGTACAACTCACAGCATACCTCTCCACCCTTACTAAGTCAGCAAGTATCCTGAACGATGTAAGCCTCAGATAGCCCGCTCTGCCCAGCCTTCTAACATCCCCTATCAGCTTGTCGATCGCCATGTCGTCCTCAGTGCCAACAGGGAGGACCGTGGCCCTATGGGCCCCGGACGACGAAGGGGGATGGGCCGCGCGGGGCACGGGACAATGGGTGGCATGGGCTTCATGGGTAGTTCAATGGGCATGATGGGTTCGCTTTCAGACTGGCGGTGAACTTCCCACCCACCCTTCGCCTGCCCCTTCGCCCGCCCGGACTCTATCGCCACGATGCCTATGAAAGCTTACACACATGTCGACTGTACTATTATCCACGTCACTGTATTCTGGCTTCTTGTCGACTAAGCACGATTGGAATCTTCTCCTCGAAGTTGTGTACTTTCGACCGTGGTTGGAGACATATTCACACGACTAGCTCTAGAGCGCTGTTGCTCCGCTCTCGGCCTCCGGCTGCCCGGGTTAGATGTTACATATGACCCCTTTAGTTGGCCAAGCAGACGGGATTCTATGCTCACAAACGGATATCAGAGGGTATATAAGGCGGAAGCGGTCGGCGGTGTGGCCGTGTAGCCCTTCCTCCTGTTCGCAATGTCAGTGCTCAGCAAACCAGAAGTATTGACCATCGACTCCGTTTTCGAGGTTTTGAGCCTCAAGGAGTTTACATCCTAGGTTATGGATGGCTCATGGGAATGTGTATGTTATGCATTCGTTCCGATATAACATGCTCAATGCGACTGTGTGTATAGCAATATGGGTAACCTTCATAGGAGGTGTTATTGCATTCAAGACCTTGCGTACGTGGTCCTGAATGCGAAACCGAACTTTGCGCCTCACCCGGAGCTCAGCTCGCCAGCAGTTTGGAGCGCTGCAACACCGTACTTTCCGTGGTACTTCAATATTTCAATCTTGCTCTCAAGTGGCCTACTACTGCTCTGGACGAAGGCGCACCCGCATGTTATCGCAAACCTCGCGAACCCAAGACTCGCTGACGTCGCGCAAGCATATGCACTGGGAACCGTGATCGCTTCCCAACTTGCGAACCAGACCGTCATTGGGCCCATGACGAGCAAGTACGTCTGGCGCGTCACAACTATGGGAAGGATTGTACTTACCAGTGCTTCTCAGGACGATGTTCCAGCGTCACAAACTGGAGAAGCAAGAGGGAAAGTCATACAACGAACCAGGGGTAAGTCTGTCGAGGTGCAACAAAACTATGATCTTAGTCACGCCTCTACAGGTGTCTGCAGAGATGAGAGCGCTGAACTCGAAGTTCTCCCGGTTGCATGGTATCAGCTCGCTGCTCAACCTGGCTGCGAATATCTCCCTCATCTTCCATGGCCTGTGGGTGGGCACCAAGGGTCTCGGAAACTTGTAGCGTTCGATATCATGAACAACAACAAATGCACAAATATGCTCTTTGGAAGGTCATCAAATTGAAGGTCGAGGAGGCAGAGGAAAGGACGTACCAAGAGTACACATTGGTATGAAGTCATTTTACACGAGCATATCCCTCACGCTCCAACGCTATCCATGTCTGGCATGAAGCCTTCCCGTAAGCTCCTCTCCAGTCGTCTAATTTCCTCAATAGACGTCGCTTTCGCAATTGCCTCCTTGACACGCTGCGCCTCCTCCTTCGACATGAGCCGACCAGCTTTGCCTGGTGCTACTATGGGCTTGGGTTCGTCCATGGTCGTCGCAGGCTTCGCGTGCGTCGAGACTGTTGTCGAAAGCGTGGTCGCGAGTTGCGTGGGTAGCCCGTCAGCTGTCAGGAACAGGGCCTTGCCGGCGTCGCGCTCCTGCATAGTTCAATGAATCGCGTCGCTCTTGTGTGACAACGTTGGGACCGCACCTTCTGCCGGATTCTCTGGAAATCCAAAACTCTTAGACTTGGGATACGCCAGGCAAGCCACTCGCGATACCATTTCTTTTCCCGCACGGGGTTCCCTAGCAAAGAGAGATATTGGAGCCCTTTGACATCCTTCAACGGTTCGAGATCGCCAAGCTCAGCGAGGTTATTGTTCGTGAGCACAAGGGTGGTAAGGTTGGGCACTGAAAGGTGCAAGGACGGCGAAATAGAAGCTATGCGGTTATTGGCGAGGAGGAGGGTGCGTAGCCGGCGGAGCAAAGGAATGTTCCCCAGAACAAGGATGGAGTTGTCGGTGAAGTCGATGCAGTCGTGTGTGTCCTACAAGTAGTCCAGATGTAAGTCCATGCCCACGTGCACATGTAGTTCGCGTACCTTGGTAATACCAAGGTTTTCGATGGCGGGGATGGTGTACCCTTCACGCCGTTTCGTCAAATGCGTGCAGACGAGGAGAACCGCGACATACCTCGCAGATCGAGTTGCCGCTCCTTAACCGGATTGAGCGTGGAGTTAACGGATTGAATGAGCTCTGGCGTGAGCTTGACCATCGTGCTCAGCTACGCCGTGATGGTTCAGAGCCAGGCGTGTGCCTCCAGGTGGAGGTGATGTTGGGATGAGGGACGAAACAAGCGTGTCCCAGCAAGCGCCGCCACTGCACACTCTCTCAAGCACCAACCACCTCCTGGCCCCCTCCTCACACCATGCAGATCCTCCACCAGAGACTTAACTTGTACGCCCCTTCGGCAATGCACCCTTTGAGTGTGCTAATATATCTCTAGATATACCAATGGCAATGAGACATACACATTCGTTCCTGCCGAGCCCGTCGGTGCACGCTCATTGACAATCTACAGGAATTCGGGTGATATTGTGCTGAACCGTGAGTGCTGTATCACTCTGTCCGAGGTCTGAGTCTTACGGGTGTATCAGCTCCGAATACTCCCCTCCCCGCCACGTCCGAACGGTCTGGGAAGACGATATACGGGATTCTCGGAATGGTAACACTGGTGATGTGTACGTCCCCGTCCCTCCGCAGTCGGACTCGCCTGAACGCTCGCTACAGCGGAGTATATCATCATTATCACCGGCCGAGAATTGCGAGGTCGCTTCATGGGGCACAATGTCTACCGCGCAACAGACTACGAGATCCTCCCGCTGAATCCCGACGTCTCGGTGCAGGCTCCACCGAACGCAGTCGAAGCACACCTCCTTGCTTTGGTCCGCTCACACCTATATGGAGGGTACTTCCTATACAGCTACGGCTGGGACCTCACCCGGAGACTGCAAGCACAATGGCAGACACTCAAGGAAGATGCTGGTAAAGCGTTGTGGGAAGTTGTAAGTACGTCACTTGCATTTAGACCTTTCGGAGGGCTTATATTTCCTAGGCGGATGACCGGTTCTTCTGGAATAAGTACGTGAACTTGTTCTAGCGGACCCATACACAGCAGTCTCAATGACGCACCCGAATTTAAGGTTCCTGCAATCGCGTCTCATTGACGTGACATACTCAAGCGGGGACCAAAATGTGAGTGTTGACAAGCATTTTCGAACGAAATTGGGAACCAACTATCCACAGCTTAGCCCGTATATACTTCCTGTGATCTATGGCAGTAAGTGAGGCGCGACTGACTCACTCTGGAGGGACTCACAGAACGCTGTGTGTAGCCTTCGATATACGCCCAGCACGGGTGAATGGACATCATGTCCGCCTGTGTCTAATGAGCCGTCGCTCACGCTATCGGGCGGGCACTCGTTACTTCCGTCGGGGGATTGATCACGAAGGGCATGTCGCCAACTTCGTCGAGACAGAGCAGATCTTGTTCGTCGATGAGCCAAGCCCGGACAGCTCCGACGAAGCAAGCTCGCAGCTAAGCTTTGTACAAATCCGAGGCAGTGTGCCTTTGTTCTGGGCCGAAATCAATACCTTGCGCTACAAGCCAGACTTGCAGATCATGAACCTACAGGATACAGTAGGTGGCGTGGCTCTGTCTTGTATTCCCAAACTCACGACAATTGCCCTAGTTGGACGCAGCAAGGAAACATCTAGAGGAGCAGGTTTCGACATATGGTGCGACGAGCCTTGTCAGTCTTGTAAACCACAAGGGCCACGAGAAGCCTGTCAAGGAGGCGTACGAGCAGACAGTGCGCGAGGTAATCCATTGCTCTATTGTGTTTCTTGAACCAGGCTCATTGACTTGCAGCAGCTCAATCTTCCACAAGTGCGGTACGAATACTTTGACTTCCACAGTGAATGCAAGAATATGCGATGGGATCGTATCAGCGTTCTCATTGAGAAGATGGAAGAAGACCTGACACGGCAAGGGTGAGTGTTCTATGCGAATGGTAACGAACCGTACTGACAGACATTGTAGCTACTTCCATTTAGATTCAAGGAAGCCTGAACCAGTTCAGCTCCAGAAGGGAGCCATCCGGACGAACTGTATGGATAATCTGGATCGCACGAACGTCGCACAAGCGGCGTTCGCCAAATGGACGTTGAACAAGCAGCTAAAGGAGCTTGGTATCCTCAACGAACATGAGACCGTGGACAACTATGACGAGCTCATCAAGGATTTCCGCGAAAGTCAGTCAAATGCACTCGCAGAGGACTAGAGCCGTCGTACTAATGAGATCTTGCAGTGTGGTCCGATCATGCCAATGAGATTTCTGTCGCGTATAGTGGTACTGGTGCTTTGAAGACTGACTTTACCCGCACCGGCAAGCGCACGAAGCTTGGATTGTTGGAGGATGGGTACAAATCTGTCATGCGGTACTTGAAGAATAACTTCCTTGATGGCGCCCGCCAGGTATGAGCTTCTGGTTTGTGCTTCACGATTGGAGGGATTTAAGCTTCAGTACAGGATGCGTTTGACCTCATGACAGGCACTTGGACGCCGCGTCGTGGTTGGTCTCCTCACACGCTGGTCACAGACCGTCGGCCGCTCATTACGCGCGCGGTAAGCACACATAATTCTGCCGTCAGTACTACGCATGTTCAACTCGGCATTAAATTATAGATGCCATACGTGCTTTGGTTCTCGGTCTTCATGATCTTTGCAGGCCTCACGCTGCCTCGAACTTCTGGTATGTTACTTCGGACTATTGTCTTCGTTGACTTGACGATAGCTCTATTTGCAGATTACTCTCTTTTCTACTACTTTCTGCTTTGGTTCATCCTTCTTGCCCTCTCGCTGGCGTTCATTATTATCCACGGCGTTGAGTACGTCAACTGGCCTCGTCTCTTGCCGCTGTCGGACATAGTGCATTACGACGGCCCTGGGTTCCGTTCCGGCAACCACGGAAAGGGCTTCGGGATCCCGTCGCTGGACCCTGCCCGGTTGAACGAGAAGATGTCCGGCAATCGCAAGCGTGCTGGCAGCAAGCTGGGGCAGATAGAGATGGGCGAGAAGAGTAGGATTGACTGAGACTTGTCACCGGTTTCTGGATGTTTGTTTCGTTTGCTATGGATGCTGTGCGCTGGTACTCTAGATAATATTATTCGCGTTGCGGTGTTAGACGCGTCATGCACGTGGACAGATTCCCACGTGGCTCTCTCCATCACCAACGCCCAACTTTCTCGCATTGTCGCCCTTGTTCCCCTTGCTCCCGCCAAAAATCTTTCGTTCACCAGTCCCTAGTCAGCGACCATGAGCGGAAAGGGTGTCAAACGCGCCTCCCCCGGTGCCGAGGAGGAGAAGAACCCCCTGGGCGACGTCGACATCACCGACGAGGATGCCGTCAAGCTCCAGGAGCTGCAGAAGTACTACCACCGTGTCGAGCTCGCTGTTGGTGCGTCCCTTTACTCCCTCCGCCGCATTTGCACGAAGGGATGCTGACATGCCCCTCTACACTGCAGAGCGTCAGGCAGCTGAGAAGATGCAGCCTGTGTACGAAAAGCGCCGCCCGGTTCTGAAGGGCATCCAAAAATTCTGGCCCGTTGCGCTCATGAACCACGAGATGTTCGCCATCCATTGCCAGCACAACCTCGACCAGGTCGCGCTCGCGTACCTCGAGGATCTCTGGGTGGTGCGCGACCCGAAGGAGTTCCGCGCTTTCACCATTGAGTTCGTGAGTGATCCCTTGTCCACATACGCGCTCTGGCACGATATTCAAAGCGGCGGATACAGCACTTCAAGGAGAACCCGTTCTTCTCGAACACGGTTCTGAAGAAGGAATACAAGTACGTGCCGGTGGCGGGCGCCAAGGAAGGCGAGGCCGACGAGAACGGCATCACTGAGGCGATGGTCGAGTTTGCCTGGGAACGCGACGTCGAGCCTCAGGTATGTGGCACGGTTCCGCGAGACAGGCGTGCGCTTCTGACGCGTTTTACAGGCGTTCAAGATCGACTGGAAGGACGACGCGCACAATCTGACGAAGCTTTACCCGCGAGTCATTGACGATGCCGACGACGACGTGCCGTCGGACGGAGGCTCGTTCTTCAACTTCTTTGAGCTCCCGGGCGACCCGTTCGATGTAGGTCGCGGCGACTGCCTATTTTTGTGTTGCCAACTGACGGTCTCGGATATGCTAGCTCGGTGTGAATATTGCACATGACGTGTTCCCGGAGGCGATTGAGTATTTCCTTGGGGAGAAGGGCCCCGCTGAGATCGACTCTGAGGATGAGGAGGACGACGAGGACGAGGACGAAGAGGAGGAGATTGACCTGGAGAAGCCGCGTGTGAAGAAGCGGAGGGTATGAGCGTGTTGTGTTGTATTCGCGACGTCCGGACGCTCCGACGGTGTAGTGTTCATATAATATTTTGCGCTGCGCATGGCCGACGAGAAATGAGATCACCGTGTGCGGGGAGCCCATTCGCCCGCAAAATTAGCCCATTGAGATCGCCCGGGCGGTCTGATGAGCCGGGCTGGGGCGCCGGCGAAGGCGCGCGGTGCCGGCGCTGCCGCCGTGATGGCTGATGGCATTTCGGTCCTCAGCTGTCTGCCCTCGTCTGCTATAAATCCTCTGCCTTCCCCGGCCGCACTCGCCCTCTCACGGGGCTCGCTTCTCCCTTCCCTTTCCCAGTCGGTCCTTACCAGCTCCCTCCGACGCCCTCGCCATGAAGCTCGCTGTCCTCGGCGCCGCCGCCCTCCCCGCCCTCGCTGCCGCCCACAACCTGCCCCGCCAGGGCCCTGTCTCGTCTGCAGCCGCGCCTCCTGCGCCATCCGGTTCAGGCTCCTCGAGTGCTGGGGCCCCGGCTATCCCCCGGGCGCGACCGTCGCGACCAGCTTCAGCTCGCTCCCGTCCGTCTCGTGGTCGCTGCCCTCCACCAACCCGACCGCGCTCCCGCTCTCGGACATTGTCCCGGGCACGATCACCACCCAGCCGCAGATTGGGGCGACCACGACCTTCCCCGCTGGGACCGCGCCAACGGGCATCCCCAATGCCCCGCCCATGCCCAACTGTACGTATCCCGGTTCTTCTCCCTTAGTTCCGGCCTCATACCGTTTGTCTGCAGGGCAATTGCTATCGCCGGCGAATTATCCGCCTCTGGACAAGCCCCTCCGCTCGACTCTCCGGAGGTGCAGCAGTGGATCCAGGAGGTCAAGAACTCTGGCGTTGAGATCCCGGACCTCGAGCCCACCCAGCCGGGTGGTTGCGCTGCTAACCCACAGTTCGCCGCTGACCCGAACCGATGCTGGTGGACCTGCGGTGGATGCGTGCGCGACACGGATATCACGACCTGCCCCGACAAGCTGACATGGGGCCTGACTTACGACGATGGCCCCGCTCTGTACACGCCTAATCTGTTGCAATACCTCGACCAGAACAACCTCAAGACGACGTTCTTTACCGTTGGCTCTCGTGTCATCTCGTATCCTGCTCTCCTCCAGGAAGAGTACATGGCTGGCCACCAGATCTGCGTCCACACTTGGTCCCACCCGTCTTTGACCACTCTCACTACTGAGGAGATCATCGCGGAATTCGGCTGGTCCAAGAAAGTAATCAAGGATGTGCTCGGTGTAACTCCTCTGTATTGGCGTCCCCCCTACGGCGACATTGACGATCGTGTACGCGCTATCGGCAAGGCCATGGGCATGGAGCCCATCATTTGGACACGCATTAGCCCGCTGGCGACTTTCGACACAAATGGTAATGTCTCCTGAGAAGATTGTACCTCGTGCTTCCCATCTGACCCCGTTCAATTACCGCCCTGTAGATTACAACATTGCTGGTGGCACTGTGTCCGTCACCCAGGTGCTCCAGAACTGGGAGAACATCATGGGCAACGTGTCCACCCTCTCCACGGGCTTTATCGTGCTGGAGCACGACTTGTTCGCGCAGACTGTGGACCTCGCAACTGGGTACATTCTGCCGGCGGCTCTTGCGTACCAGCCGAAGCTCGACATCAAGCCGGTCATTTCATGCCTGAACAAGCCGATGCAGGATGCATACCTTGAGACGAACGACAACTCCACGAACCCCCTTCCGACCGCTTCTAGTATGTGCATGTGCATGTCTTTGTCTCATTTAGATCGCTAATTCCGTAATTGTGCCAGACCTGAGCCCGACCCTTTCGTCCGGCGCGCCCGGCTCCGCACAAGCTTCCGGCAACACTAGTGGTGGCGCGTCTTCGAACAAGAACGGCGCCGCACCGAATGCTGCCAGCAACCAGCTAGTGGCCGCCTGCGCGGCTGCCGCAGCCTTGCTCGTGGGTTTCACCGCGTTGTTGTAAACCCCTTTGTGTCCTTGTACCATGAAAGCACGCGGCGCACGAACACGCACGAACTGCACTCTCTCCACGGGACAACCGCACCCTTTCTTTCGCGTGCGTCTCGGACTTTACCGAACTAGAACCTACTCCTCTTTCCGTCGGACCCCTGCTTATCTTTTGCTGTGTCGAATTATTAGTGTCCCTGCAACGTCATCCAACGATTCCCCTTAGTACTACTACCCCCTATTACCGCAGACCTAACTCTCCACGGACTCCCTCTTAGTATGCTCACTTCAGGACTTCGACACGCCTCGCGCGCCCTCCGCTTCCCAGAAGATCTTGCTCCGCTGTGCGGTCCTTGGACGTGTAAGCACATGTATAGTGTAGTACAGCTGTTCACAAGAACAAAAAACGATAGTCTCGAATTTGTTCCAGGCTGACAAACGCACGGACGGAGCAACCCATGCCCGCTGCCACACCGAGATTGCGAGGATGTCTGAAACTTTGCAAAACGTCATGCGTGAGGCTCGCCCTGGAGGTCGTCGACGTCATTGGTGACCAGCAAGCTTAGCGAACAGATTCTGGGTGTGCAGACAAGCGAGGGGTACAAGCGAGCGAGAAGAAAGTATTACGCCGACTGTCTTGAATTTTCAGTGAAGTACAAATCGAAGGATAGTAGTAGGTGAGGGTATCACAAACCAGTCCGTAGAGTCGAGAGAAGTACAAGTACTAGGAGTGAGTAAGGGAGTGTCCAAATGAGAAGAGAATGCGTCGGGTGCGCGATGACATGGGTGGCGAAAGTCTACTTGTAACGGACGGTATGCCAAATAGTCCCAAGATCCTGTTAGTCCATTTAGGCGAGGACGAGGAGTCCGCCGAGCACGCTGAAGAGCGCAGACACGGCGGCACCAACCACGGCGTGCTCGCCAAACGCGCCGAGGGCACCGTTGTTGCTCTGGCCTCCCGAGCCGCCGCCGGTAGTGCCCGGGGTCTGGGCGGAGCCACCGCCAGTTCCCGTCGGCGCAGACGGGGTGAAGGTTGCAGAGCCGTCCGCGAGGCAGGAGGACTGTGCGGCCGCGACGGCGGCGCTGCTTGAGGGCGCGTTCGAGACGATGGTCGCGTTGCCGCCAAAGTCGCACGACTGTGCGTTGCGGTTCGTCGCCTCGTAGAACTGGTCAATCACATATGAGAGCTTGGTGGCTGTGTAAACGCAAGGCGTGTGAGCACATCCGATCGACGAGAGGGAGAAGGAGATGATCGTCCGCAGTATATGGACGCTTAAGTGCGCAAAGCCGGGAACGACGCGGATTTAAAATGTGAAAGAGCGAAACATGACGTACTGGGGTCGCAGAACGAAATGGGGCCGTAGGTACCAGTTGATCCATCCGCAGCAATGGCGTCGCAGCTGCCTCCGTTCTGGCCAAGCAAGCCGCATGCTGTGTCCAGAAGCGGTCCTACAATAGCAGATGTGTTGGAAGTAGTTGGAGAGAACCGGCAAGAGAAGGTGCTCTCCAAGCAGTTGCAGGAAGCGTCATTAGGCGTGGGAGGGAGCTTCGTGCTGGCCAGCCATGTGGAGTTCTGTGTCGGGCAAGCCGGGTAGGTAGTGGTACCAGATGCGCTCGGGCTGTTTGGTGGGCTGATCTGGGCGTACTGCGCCTTCAGGCGGTTGAAATCGTCGCTGACGGTGACAGTAGATCCATCCGAAGAGATGGTGACCATACCAAACTGACCAGCTGCGCTTTCTGCCTGGAAGTAGCTGAAGGCAACACCGCCGGACCAGATGTCAGTCATGGGCGAGCTGAAGAGCGTGCCGACTTCAGTCCAGAGGCGAGGCGGGCACTGCACGTTGCCGTATTCACTGAAGTAAGCGGCCACATTATAACCAGCAAAAGCGCCATTCTTGTCATTGTAGACACTTGGCTGGGAATCGCCGCACCATTCGCTGCCGTGGGATCAGGGAATTGCAACAAGGTTCAGGATGAGATGACATACTAGTTGTTCAGACCAAACAGGTCGATAGCAGTGGAGCCGGAGTTGCTGCCGTTGGGATCACAGCTAAGATAGTTTGCCAGAGGGACGAGCCAGTCGTCATCTGCATCGATAGCAGCGTATCCGACAAGGACCGGTGAGTTCTTCGACGCGCTGAGCAATTTATCCGCGTCAGGGTTGGAAGGAACTGTAATGCCTGCGCAAACTTACAGGTAGGCTTTCGTGTCACGCGCAGCTGCTTTGATAAAGGCTGCAGCGTCCGTCGCATTTGCTGCCGTGATGACCTCGTTACCGACGTTGTACGCCAGGACGTTGTCGTACTTCGAAAATGTGTCGATCGTCGCAATGTATGAGTCAAGCAGGTTCGTCGACCACGCAGGCGAAGCACGGTCGATGGAACCGTTGAGAGGGAGCGACAGGTCGATGCTGAAGAAGACGTATCTCAGTATGCAGATGGACGAGGGGCGCTGAAGTGTTGCTCACATAGTGTAGATCCCAGCACCACTCAGTGCGCTCATGCAAGAATCGTGGTTGAGCGAGGCATTGACGCTGTAAGCACGGATAACATTGACACCGAGCTGCTGGAGGTAGGGTAGATCCCGCGAACAGCCCGCGCTGTCCGCAAGGGCATCAATGAACGAGTCCGGTTCACCGAAGGGATTGTCGGAACTCTGGGTTACGGTGCCTGAGAGCTGTAAGCAGCGGTACATTAGACGTCCAAGATTTCAAAGCATACCTTGGGGCTGGTAAGCGACACCTCGGATGTAGAACCTGCTACCATCGTCGCTGTATAGGTATCTGCCAGTCCTCGTAACCTTTGGAAGGGCAGCAACGCCAACGGAAAGCGCAACCACTGCAGAGAGCAGGGCTACAAGTCGTGTCGCTCCGCGCATCTCTGCAATATGGGGGATGAAGGAGAGTAGGAGATGGGGGTAAGGGAGAGAGCCAACTGCGCACCTGGGAACAACCACAGACGCCGGCGTTTATTCCCCGTTTTGATGGGAAGCAACCCTTGGCGGAGGCAACCGTCCGAAGCGCCTACCTGAACCCGAAAAAGCTACCGTCCATGACAGTCGCCTCTGCAAAACTCCGAGCCATGGCTGGGCTGTCTATCGCGTATTTTGTTTCTCTATCATTTTCTGATTCGACAGTGTCCCGCATCTTCAGAGCATGAAACGTTTTCGCAGAACTTGTGACATCATTCTATCTTACAGGCAAGGAACGCAAAAAGCATCGTTAAATATTTACTTCGTCTGAGACGATGGCCAGCATCGTAGGAAGCTGTCTAGCCGCGGAAAGTGCAACAACTGGAGGATTATGAGTAAATATATGATCCCACCACAAGAGCCTTCTCGTACCTGATCATGTATGGCAGGACAGAGGCAATGAGGCATGCAAAAGCCGCCCACGCGAGGAAGAGACCATTGCCAACTTCTACAGTAATACCTAGAGGTGTCGGCGGGGTGGTAGCAACCATGGCGGTGTTTATGTCCTGGGCCTTCTTGACGATGACGGTCCATATCACCGAGCCAATAAGCAGAAAGAGACTGCCCAGGATTGCAAACACTGTCGATGCCAGGAAGCCTAATGCGTGTCTCGAGAGCCCGCTGAAAGGCGTGTTAGTTTGCGTAATACAGCAAGTGCGAGAACGTGGATGAGCGTACAAGAGTAATGCTAGACCACTGGCTATAGAGCCCAGGAGGAGCAAGTAGTAGGCCGCCCTGGAGAACTCGCCCAGGTATTGAGAGTCGCTAAAGGCCGTACTGGGAAAGGTCGCAATGAGACCATCCGTAATTATGGTGTATCGTTCGGGCATGTCGTTCGTGATAGCTTCGTAGGGCTGTAGCTTGTTGGCCGTAACATGGTGAGAGCATGTGCCATGAGAGTTATTGACGTAGGCACAGTAGCGATACAAGCCCCAGTCGTAAAGGTTTCGAAGGCCCTCGTGCTGTGCAAGGGGAGCGGAGGCGTTGTCTGTGTACAGGCCCTCAACGGGGTCTGGGGCGGTAGCGGCAGCTAGACCGGCACTATATGTGACGTTAGCATTATCGAGTGCCCTGTTGGTGAAGGAATACATCGCTTACCCATAACCAGTCATGTTCACCTTCATCTGGATAGTCCATGGTGTCATCAGCGCATTGCGCTACCCGACGGGACCGTGTTAATTACCATTGCAATATTTCTAGGGACGGAGGAAGTACTGATTTGCCCAACCTGTAGGCGAATGATAAGATAAAGCAGTCAGAAAGCGTAGAACGGACGTGAACCTACGTGCATGAATATGAGCAGAATCAGAGCTACCAGCCTTTGTGGTGCCTGTCAGCGGCGGTACGGAAGAGTCAAAGTTGGAAACCGAACGCACGAGAGGAAGGTCGCCGAACCAAGGCATACTTCTCCGCGCATATTAGGGCTTTCGTGCCAGGGTATCTGAGAAACAGAGGAGAAAAAGAGAGAGAAGAGTCACGCCAGCTTTATGCACAGTGCACAGCCGCTCCCGATGAACGAGTGCAGAGCAACCTCGCGGCGGCGGGACCTCGGCCGCGCGACGTCCTCATGGCAAATTGGCGCCACGACGCGCTTGCTTTCCCCAGACAGGAATTTCACGTGGCCGCCTTCGCACGCCCTCGGCTGCGGGGGAGCGCCCGATCAGACGCGCATACAGGCTCGGGGTGCTTGAGCGGCAGCGATCCTCAACTCAGGCCTATTCAGACTCGTCTGCTTCTCTTGCTGCGTCCCGCCCTTCTTTCCATACCGCCATGGACTCCGAACCAGCAGGCAAAGCCCTCGCACAGGGCGCCGAGGGTCCTCCAGACTACGACCAGCCAGCACCAGCTCCGTCGAGGACGTCCTCCGAGGCGCATACAGCGTCCACCGAAGCCAAGAGCGGGATTGTCAAGCGTATCACGGAAAAGACAGCAGACAAGTTCCATAGAAGCAAGTCCACATCGACTAGGAACGCGCTTTCTCAGAGCCAGCCATCGTTACCACCGAGTAGTCCGAAGCGGCCGTTCAGCCGTAGCAAGAAGGGCAAAGAGAGGGTATCACCGGAGGGTGACGGTACGCACTGACATTGTACCCACATCGTGTGCGGTGCTCAACACAGCCCAGCAGATGAAACAATTGCGACGCAGTCACAGCAGCTCAGTCCCGTCTCCCGCCCGTCAGGGTCTCGACGGAGGAGCGGGCAGCCAAAGCCTCACCCGGCGGATGATGAATCGCCCTTCATAACGCCTCTCTCTCCACCATTCGGGCCCACTCGCTCTTTCATGAGCATATTCAGAGGCGATGGATCGGTAAGTACCTTATTTGGTGCACCCAACTGCGCAGGCACTGACGACACCGGTAGATGCGCGCTGGTACTCAGACCCTAATACAGGCATTGCAGGCACTACCGTTGGTCGACGACCACGACGCAGACGATGACATTCACCATGGTGCCACCCCGACAGAAACGGATAGTGATGAGGATGACAGTCACGGTACGCACCACTCCCTTTGCTCGCCCGCCGCCTGACGTTTCATGACAAATATCAGTGACCAAGATGGCCTCGTCTATTCATACGATATACCGCCCTCTTGCTCGTTCGCGGAAAGGCAAGCAATCCGCTACACGTAGTAAACCTGGGATGCTGTCCGCGGTCTCTGACGCGGAGGACGAGCCAACGCCCGAGGAACCCGTAATGTCAGAGGAGGAGCTTGAGGACGACTTCGAACGAAGCGTAGACCGGCACTATCCGGACCCGAGGCAGAGCTTGCATAGCCCGAGGATGACGCTGTCCCCTTTGCCAGAAGTCGACTCTCTGGAGTTGACCTCAAAGTCACACCCATCCCGGTCTGGTAGCATGGCAACTGTGAAACTGCAGAGGCGCGCTCGTTTGGCTGAGAAGTTACGCGAGGTCTTCGACATATCTGGAATACAGGAAGTCATTGCGGTAAGGCTCAGTAACTTTCGTACATTGGACGCGGTTGACGAAGCGCCGTTTACAGAGATGCCATGTTGGCTGCTCAGGTCCATCTGTGAGTTTCACGTCTGTGATAGATTCTGGGCAGGGTACCAATATAGAATTCAGTGCTGCAAGGCTACATGTATCTTACAGATTCATATTTGTGCTTCTTCGCACATATGCCATCACGAGAAGTATGCGACGCGTCCTCGCTTATGTCCACCCTCTCATGTCCCTCTAGGACCAAGTCCTGAAGTCTGGCTGGCTGAGCAAACGGGCAACGCGCACGAAGCGTTGGATAAAGCACTGGTTCATCCTGAAGAATGACGTGTTATCGTGGTACCAATCATCTTCAGTGAGCAGGACTACTGCAGTACATGTAAACAGTACGCTGACTATGTATAGGATCCGTACTTTCCGCATGGCGTTGCAGACCTCCGCTATGCGATCACCTGCGAACCGTCAGGGGAGCGCGACATCCGTATCAGGACCAATCAAAAGACAATTAAACTGTCTGCTGATTCTGTTCCAAGTCGTGATGAGTGGGTCAAGGCTATACGGAAAGTAATGTTCAAGGCCCAGAACTCGGGCGACAGTGTGAAGGTGAGTCTCTTGCTGTTGCACAACTACCGCAGCTCGTGACGTAGTGGCGTTCCAGATCGCCATCCCTTATTCTGCCATTGTCGACGTGGAGAAGTCATCTGCTATGGACTTTAGCGAGACCATCGAAGTGAAAGCGGTAGACAAGAACGATGCCTACTCTATCGACTCCTACTTCTTCGCGTACTTCCACGACCTTCCTGCGGCGCTGGAGCAGATCCGTGATGCTGTAAGAGCGTACCGCAGTGCGCCTGGTAGCTCATCACCTCCTCCCGTGATTGATACCACTGTTCCTCGGTCACCTCCACCTGCACATCAATCGTCTCAGGGTCCCGCTTCGCCGCCTCAGACACCTCAAACACCTAAGTCGTCCCTGCCCTCTCCGTTCAGATTCACTTCTCTCCTTCGTCCACTGCAAGACTCGATACCCCTAATGCGCGGATACAATGCGCCAGGATACACTGCTCCCCAGTCTCCCGAGATCGACGAATATACCCATGTCGCGCGCAAGAGCGGCTCCTCGTTCGTACCTATCACCAGTCCACCGGCACCAATCCGACCTCCGTCGCTATCTGGTCCGCGGTCACCTAGCCTGACACCGACCCCGTCAAATCTTGGCCATGACCATACATACCCGCCGTCGACCTCCGGGTCCTTTGTTTCCGGACTTTCGTCTTCACCTACGTCGAAAGAGAGCAGTGCCTGGACGATGGGCGTGCCCGCATGGCTGAAAAGCGGTTCGAAGAGGCTGTTGTCGTCCGCCTCGTTCCCGGTCAGCTTGAGTGGTCTCAGGCCGACTGTAGAACACACTGCGTCTGCACCAGCTGCTTCAGGTCCAGGGGTCTCAGAGGTAGTCACCAGCCAGAGCAACAACCTGTCGCACTCCGTGAGCCGAAGCAGTGGAGACTTCGGATACTTCAGCGTGCTTGAGACGCCGGAGACTACCATGGATGAGGAGACTGCGGAGAAGTTCAGGACGTCGTTCGCCTTCGATGAGAAGGAGAAGCTGTTAGGATGTATGTGCCTGTTATTGATTTATGACGTACCATTCACTCACAGTTTTATAGGCTTCCAGGGATATGTCTTCCGCCTCCTGCCAGTCTATGGTCGACTGTACATCTCCAGCAATTACTTCACATTCCGCTCTTCTGGCCCCCTAACGTCACGAACTACCATGATTCTGCCCATACGCGACATCCTCTCGACACAGCCAACCAAGGCATTCCGATTCGGTCACCATGGCCTGGTCGTCATCGTCAGGGGTCACGAAGAGCTATTCTTCGAATTCTCTGATGAGCTGCGCAGAGCCGCGTTTGTTCGCTTACTTGAGAAGCAAATCGAGGACGTGCGACATCGCATCGGTCAAGGCGAGGTAGCGCAACCCACTGCCGGCGAGCGCGAAGCTCTCATCCTGGAGGAGTTCGGTCCCCGCACCCCTGTGCTCTCTGATGCGGAACTTGGCAACGATTCGGAGGGTCTGGAGGGCTCGCTACCTGCTGTGATGTTCGCGTCGACATCGTCAACATTCCTGACGTTCAAGCCGAAGAAACCCCTCCACTTCACTTTCCTGACGATAGGCTCTCGTGGAGATGTCCAGCCTTATATTGCCCTGGCGAAGGGCCTCATGGCTGACGGGCATCGGACGCGGATTGCTACGCATGGGGAGTTTAAGGAGTGGATAGAGTCGGTAAGTCCTGAGTCTCTCGTCTTACTCGAGCTGGTCGTTAAACACTGTCTAGCATGGCATCGAATTCGGCTATGTCGGCGGCGATCCGGCAGAGCTCATGAGGATATGCGTAGAGAACGGAACGTTCACTGTTGCGTTCTTGAAAGAGGGCGTGCAGAAGTTCCGCGGCTGGATCGACGACTTGCTCAAGACATCTTGGGAGGCATGTCAAGGCACCGACGTCCTCATCGAGAGTCCAAGCGCTATGAGTGGGATACATATCGCGGAGGCCTTGCGGATACCGTACTTCAGGGCTTTCACAATGACTTGGAGTCGCACAAGGTAAGCATGTACGCAAGTCCTATCTCGCACACATTTCTAATTGACCTGTCTGCAGGGCATATCCGCACGCCTTCGCCGTCCCAGAGCGCAAGATGGGAGGCAACTACAACTACATGACCTATGTCTTGTTTGATCAGGTCTTCTGGCGCGGCACTGCAGGCCAGATCAATCGCTGGCGTAGGAATACTCTCGGGCTCCCAGGCACTAGTCTGGACAAGATGGAACCACACAAGGTCCCGTTCTTGTATAACTTCAGTCCGGTTGTGGTTCCTCCCCCGTTGGACTGGCCAGAATGGATTCGTATCACCGGTAGGTTACTGTTCTCCCTTCTAAGCCTTCCTCTTCTGATCCTCGCCTAGGCTACTGGTTCTTGGACGACGCCAATGTCAGCTCGCAGAAGTGGCTTCCGCCTCCCGACCTGCTTGAATTCATTGCGGCAGCCCACAAGGAGAACAAGAAGATTGTCTACATCGGCTTCGGCAGCATTGTTGTATCGGATCCCAAGGCCATGACAAGATGTGTCGTTGACGCTGTGGTACAGAGCGGAGTCTACGCAATTCTGTCCAAAGGCTGGTCCGATCGATTGGTCAAGAACGCTGCGGATACAGCGGATGCACCGGAGCCGTTGCCGAAGCAGATCTACCCTGTTCAGTCGATCCCGCACGACTGGCTCTTCCAGCGTGTTGACGCAGCATGTCACCATGGTGGTGCTGGCACCACTGGTGCAAGTCTGAGAGGTTCGTGATCGACATAAAGTCCACAGATGTCGTGCTCATCTCTCGAGCAGCTGGTATTCCGACCATAATCAAGCCGTTCTTTGGCGACCAGTTCTTCTGGGCTGATCGTGTTGAGGCCCTTGGCGTCGGCTCAGCCGTCCGCAAGTTGTCCGTGCAGAGCCTCACCGACGCGCTCATTGCAGCAACCACCGATCAGAAGCAGATCCAGCGGGCAAAGGAGATTGGAGAGCAAATCCGCGCGGTAAGATATAGTGCAACTTTATTTCAGCGACGACATCTCATTGCGCATATAACAGGAAAATGGTGTTGCCACTGCAATCGAAGCCATCTACCGCGACCTGGAATACGCACGCTCGTTGATCAAAGGTCTTCCTCACGAGGATGACGGAGCAGAGCACTCTACCATCCGTGAACGTCCCACGCACTCTCGACACAACTCTTCGACGGGCAACAAGTCCATGCACAGCTCAGCTAGCTCTGTCCACGGCGGTGCAATCAGCGACTGGAGCGTCATCTCTGACCAAGAGGACTAATGTTTCTTTCGCAATCTACTCTTCTCTCGTTTTCGTCACCACATTTCTTGACCACTCCTCACGCTTTCCTACCATGCTAGACGCCAAACTCGCTATGTTTCATGACGGTATATGTATGTCCTATAATGCCCCTTTCATCTATCCTGCTCGATCGTCGTCGCTTCTTGTACCACCTCACTGTAGACTACATTCCGCATCAATCCACTTACATCGTTGCACTGTCAGAGCCATAGTGCTCGTCGAAGATACGCTTGCTGAACTGCCCGAAGTTCTCCGTGCTCGAGAGCTGCTGGTCAACGTTCGGCTGCATGAACAGCGCAAACGTTTCGCGCGAGATGCGCGACGCCTGCACCGGATCGCCTCCGCCGCCGACGCGCACGCAATGTGGTGTCGCGCGCAGACGTCCGGCTGTGGCAAGCTCGAGAGCCTCGCCCGTCTGGAAGGCGAGACAATCCGCCGGGATCGAGACCTTGGTGAGGTCTCCACCACGCGTCCGGATGTACAAGCCTGAAGTAGGAGACGGCGATTGTACTACTTTAGGATCCTCAGAAGGGTTCTTTGGTGCCTCAAGATACATTGCCTTGCGCCTTTGGGTCAGATATATAATCTAAGCTATATTTATCACGTACTCACAGAGCATAGACCAGTCAGCAGGGAGTGATCTAAGTGGAAGCCGCACCAACTGTCGATAGGCTCGTCTTCCTTCGGTACGGGAGCGTCGGGAGACGGCGGGAAGTAGTGCAGAAGTCGAGCTTTTGCGCTCTGTGAGTTGCGAATTAGGTCCGCCAAGGACAGGGAGGAATCTGTCAGGTATGACGAAGCTGGGGCGGGGACGAGTTGGCGAAGTGACAAGACCATGCGGTGAGGATTTCGTACCGAATGGCTGGCAAGCCGCTGCCAAATCACAGCCAATGTTGAAGACCAGTCTATAATTTGGATCAATATGAAATGTGAAGGTATCAAAGGATCCCGCCCATACCTTCCGAGGGTCTTGAAAGATGATTCGAAGCTCTCCACACCCTTGACATTCTTAGGCCCTGCGGTGGCAGATGAGCAGTTATACTATGCATGATATATAGGACAGTTCTTACAAATATTCTGTCCGTAGTACTCCGGGTAGGCATCCCGCAGTTCTTGTGAGACAGCTGGCTCATCCACGACAGGATTCGCGTAGTACGAGCCCTTGAGGGTATCTGATACGCGAGTAGTGAGCAGGGTTTCGCACAAGTGAAACAAGCTCGTGTACCTGGTTTTCCGTTCATAATTTCCTGATAGCACTTGTGTAGCACGATTGCATGAGATGAGTGTCAGATGCATACCTTTCCATGGGACCAACCAAAGCTGGTCATCACAAGATAAGCAGTCTAGGCACATGCACAACGAAGACTACATACCTATAACGGCTCTTTGGGTCGGCAAATCGCTCTCGGGTAGCTTCATCGAGGTTGGCAAACGTGTAGGCGAGTTTAAGCAACCGCTCGCGAGCAGTGGGGTAGTGCTCGGGTAGGTCGCGCACGATGATGATACCCAGCGAGTCAGGCCGCGAGCCAAATGCCTTTTCTGAAGCAAAGAAGTGAGTCAGATTCAAGGCAAGTACACTCATGATATCAGATACACACCAATGGAAGATGAGAGCGACAATGGCTCAGACTGCAAGGTCTTATACGAGATAGAGACAGCACCCTCGGGTGTGTACTCGATGGGTCGCTGGCGGACGGCCTTTGCACCCGTCGCGATTGTAGCGAGCGACCTGCGAAAAACTGTGCCAACGGACATGGCTGCTCGTGCGCAGGGCTGGAGACAGACCCCGTGCTAATTTATACCACTTGACCAAGTCTGTCCATATGGCGCAGGCACCCACCGGGCGCTTGTGACATGGGCGCTCCGCAGCAGAGATATTCCCACGCCCCCGACGCTGGAGCGGCAGTCGTCTGCGCCAACACTCGGGATTGCTCCTCGACGTCGACGCCAGTGACCGCGGCTCTTTCGATTTGCCTCACCCTCACTGCCACAGCTCTTGCGTACACCGCTGAACACACCGCTTTGCATGCACCTCTACACATAGTCCGTCGCGTCTCTCGTCGCAAACATGGACGAGCTCCTGCAGTACTGCATACGCGAGCTCGCGTTCGAAGGCGACCTCGGTGTGTACTGCACGTTTTTCTCCCGACACCCCTCGAGCGGCTAGCATCCGGCTCTGAGAACAAGACGGGTTCGAATCCTTCTCCGGTCTCTTTCTATCTCGTCCGGTCGTCCATTTTCCATCTATTTTCTGACAAGGTCGCCCACAGGATGCGATCCCTCGCGCCTCCGTGATTTTGTCTCGGACTTTTACAGACAAAAGCGTTCCACACAAAACGTGGACGACTCCTATATCGCATTCGTATGGTCAATCGTAGCGCAGCAGCCCGAAGTGCTTGTTGGAATAGCGCCTGAAGGTGCTCCACAAGTGTATATTGCCCCCAAGAAGCCGACTGGGGAACCAGTGCTGGAAAACACAGTCGACCAGATACCAGATGCTGCCGGGAGACCGTTACCAGAACTCATAGCTGAGTACGGACAGGCACTCAGGGTCGCTGTCGAACCGAAGACATTGTTCGCAGCTGTTAACGGATCGCATATCCGGGTACGCACATCGCGCAGTCCTATTGCAAATCACTATCTCAACATATCTTCCACAGGATAGCAGGCTGACACCTCCAATTTATTCTTGTTTGAAGCTCATTGCAGGCGGGAGAGAAAACGGATTGAGTGTTGTCGACCTGAGCAAGATGACAGGTTATGATTCCAAGACTTGTCACTATTATATTGAGAAGCTGGTTGACTTGAACCTCATGTAGGTTCAATCTCAGTGTGTGCGATGAACACATGACTGATCTCCACGCAGTGTGAAGCTGAAGAAGGCAGGGGTAGGACACAATCTCTGCGTGCATAGGTACTTTTTCGACAGGGCCGAGATATGGAAGAACATCCGGGCTGAGGAACTGCCGGAAAAGGGCGCGGCCGAAGAAAACGAGCTCATGGATGATGAGGACGAGGATGTCTCCGAACAGGGATCGATTCGATTTGACCCCATTGGTGCCAGACATTTGACACGCATCGAGCTCGTGAAAGGAAGGCTGGACAAACTCCTCAAGAATAGCCCTCACAATTTGCACAAGATGCACAACCTTATCATCGCCATAGTACGTGTGCACGCGCAAAAACTCATCTTTCTGCTCTACTGACCAGCTTCAAGGGCTTTCCCAACCCTACGAAATCGGAACGGCGGTTCTTCCAAACCCGCCTACGGGAGCTTGAAAACGAAGGCTTCCTTGAGATTGTGCAAGTTCGCGGTCCTAAACGTCTCACTAAGTGCGTGCGGCTTGTCGACCGGAGAGATACCGACAAGGATTCCATGGACAACGGAGCACTCGTCGAAGCTGAAGGGCCAGTCGAAACACGTATGTACCACCGTTTATTGATTGTATTGACGGCCACTTGGAAGGTGCTGATCTGGCGTTGTAGCATTGAAGTCTACAGTGACCTTACAGAGGCAGATACTCGACATCATCGATGAGGCTGGCGTTGAAGGGGCGACTTTGAATGTAGGTGTAGCATCTCTTTTGGAAGACGGGCTCTCAGTTTTGAATAGGATGCGGCAGAAGCTCTCTGTAACCTTGACAAGCGAGTTATGGACTTCCAACTCAACCGTCTCAAGTCAAACATCCCACCGGCGCACCTGTCTGACCTCGGTCTTTGTTCGGTCTACGAAAATAACGGGAGGGAGCGGCGGTTCAAATACTTCACTTTTCGACACTACGTCAAGGTTGCTGCTAATATGAAGTTGAAGATTTCTTTTACCGATGATTACCTCTCCCATGCCGGAGAACACCGCGCATTCGATGGCAACATGTTCTACAAGGACATGCAGGAGCTTCACAGCTTCATCGACACCCTCAAGGGTTCAGAGGAGGGGACGAAACCCAAGAAAAAGCGCGGCAGACCCAGAAAACACCCTCTTCATAAGGGTGCCGAAGACTCGCAGTCTAAAGGACAGCACAAACGCAAGCGTGACGAAACAGAGGATCAGTCCGCACCTCCCAAGAAGCGCGGCCGTCCACGCAAGCATCCGCTCCCAGAAGCAACCGAAGGGGAAGGATCGGCTACCGTCCCCGTGGCGCCTAAAAAGCGCGGTCGGCCTCGCAAGCATCCTCTCCCGGAAGGCGAGTCGGCCTCTGCACCCGTGTCTAAGAGGCGTGGTAGGCCACCGAAGCATCCTCGTCCCGAAGACGTCTCAATTTCTGCGCCAGCTCCCAAACGGCGGGGGCGTCCTCCCAGACAAGCTCCCACGGAAGTGTCCTCTGAGGCACTGGCTGCGGGCGGAGACGGCTCGGTCTCTGATGCAGAAGGCCAGGAGGATGAGGTTGCCGAACCTGTTGCGGGCCCAAGTCTCGCAGATCCCGTTTCTGCTGTACCAGCAGTGCAGGAGGCGTCTTTAGAGACCCAGCCAGAACGAACCGCAATGGCGGTAGACGTTCCAGGAGAAGAAGTGGCCCCGGCTGGGGACGTACCACAGGGGAGGACAGTCGATGATGGTTCAGCACAAGCGAGTCCTGCAAGTGTCCCCGCAGCACCTAAGAAGAGAGGGAGACCGCGCAAGCATCCTTTGTCCCAGGAAGCGTCGACCAGCATCTCAACGGCCACTGCACCAGCCCCTGAATCATCGCGTATCGTGACCGCAGATTCAGTCGAAGCCGCGTCGTCTGCCGCGGCTGCGTCTACACCTCCTGCAATCAAGAAACATGGTCGTCCTCGGAAGAGCGCAGCGGGGGAGACTAATTCTCAACTCGTTGAGATGCAACAGGCGAAGCAAGCTGAGAAACCAGGCTCGGTACCGGACATGCCTGTTCAGGATGCAGCACCGATGGACGTCGATGCGGCCGTTGGGGGCGAGCTTCCATCCGCCAGCTCTCCTAGGGTCCGACAGCCACTTTTGGAGGAATTTCCCATCAGCCACATGAGATCAAGTGCAACGCCGCCAGATGAGGGTATGATCGACCCTGCTCTTTTGGAGCTCGATCACACAATTACGCGGACGTCGACTTCTCAAGTAAGTGCATGATGCATGTGATCCGCATTCAATCCATGACATAGCCGACGTAGGTTCCTGTCAACGATGGTGACGCTTCAGCGGCTCCAACTACGCCATTGAAGAGGACGCTGTCTGACTTTGAGCCAACGGACCGGCCACAGGCGAAGCGACAGAGGCATACTGGGCCCCTGGCCAATATCTCGCGCCTTCGCCGGCAGAAAGAAATTCTGCAGACCATCGAGGTTTGGGCGGGATGGCGAACATCAGCACCAAGGATTTCTACGCAGCTCACGCTAGGGTGGTTGAACGTCTCGCTAATGCGGGGGAGCCTACTAGTCTCCCGGTCGGGTCTCAATTCGACAAGAAGACACTGATGGGAGTTTTGTCCGAACTCGAAGCCCAGGGGAAGATACGCGTACTGACCACATCGGTCGCCCAGAACATCGGCGGGATACGACAGGCCAAAGTGGTATACCTCTCCGATACCCCGCAGGAAAAGCTGAACGAGTTTCTGGCGAGCCTCAGCCGTATCCAACAGCCCACCGCCTATCAACCTTCCATCAAGATCTTGGAGGAGCCTCTTGACTTTGGCGGAAGCAAGACGAAGAAAGTCGCCAAGCCGGCTGCGTCCGTAATCCTACTCAATGATGGCGACGGCAGACCGCATGACGACGAGCGGGCCAGCCAGCTTCTCAAGGCAGACGAGGAGACTATCCGAGCCTCCCTCCTGACAGAGAACAACACGATCGTCCAGGAGTACGGATTCATTGTCGGGAAGATAGCAAGGGCCCGAGAGCTTTACCTGCACATAGCCAGGGTCATCGAGGAGCGCAAGTCAACAAGCGTAGTCGCGAATGAGCCTCGCATCATGCACCTCTCTTATTTCTCCCAAGACATTCCCGTGTCCGTCTACACCTCTGTCGTCACCATTCGCTGCCACAACGAAGAGCTTCTGCAGATTCTCTCGACCCCAGAAGGCCGCCAGACCCCCATCAAAGACCTGCCAGCCTCGATAGCCGAGGCATGCGAATTCGATAAGTGGAGGACTCGGCAACGAATGATGGATGTCCTAAACGTCCTCCAGAGCCTTAAGCTTGTGACGGCCCTCAACCCATCCGACGCGGAGCAGCCAGCAGTCAGGTGCCCGGCTAATGGCGAATATGCAACTGCGTTCGAAGTCGCGTCTGACGAGAAGATAACGGCAACGTTGTCTGCGCCGCAGTACTGGATGCTGAACGATTCTGCTCCTTTGTTCTTCTGGGCGCTGGACGAGGACGACCCTGTGTTCTGGAAGAGATCATCTACGAAGACGGTGACCGAAGGCGAGCAGTTCTGGAAAGACCTGCATCGAGCCTGCGTGGACGAAGCGTTCTGTACCCGCGTTCATGACGAGATGGCAATTACTGATCAACAGGCGACGGAGTCTGCAAAGGAGGTTCCTCAGTCCGTCCGTACAATCCTTCGCCGCTCTGGGCAATGGTCCACAATGTACAACTTCTCATGGTACCAGCGGCGCTACCTCAGCCATCACATCGACATCGTCACTGCGGCAACTCCACTCCAAGACGAAGACGGCGGCGAGGTGCGACTGTCCCGGATCGCTTGGGTCGTCAGCGCACCCAAGGACCAGGTCGCGCGTTTCTACGAGCGCGAGCGCCACAGCCTGCTCAACAGCATCGAGAAGGTGCGCAAGCGGAAGCAGAAGACGAGCCAGCGCAAGGAGGAGCAGACGGCGTCGCTGGCGCAGAAGGCGGCGGAGGCCCGTGCGGAGCGCGAGCGCACATGGGACGACATGCTCGCTCGCGTGCACCCCGAGCCGCTCAAGGGCACGTTCGCGGCGCGCGTGAAGCCCGTCCGCGCGCGCTTCCTGCAGAGCTCGGGCCAGGACATCGAGAAGTGGGAGAAGGAGATCGAGAGGACGATACGGGAGGCGAAGATTTCTGCAAAGAGGCCGCGGCGAACAGCCGGCCGCTGGCTTTCGTCCCGCCGAAGCCGATGCCCACGCCGCCGCCGCTTGTGGTGTCCGCGAACGAGAAGCCGCTGGAGGAGCTCATTGCGTCGCAAGGTCCGCCGTTAAGCCAACCGGAGGCGAAGGCTAAAGGCAAGAAGGGCAAGAAGGGCAAGGGCAAAGAGAAAGAGCAGGAGAAAGAGGCAGGTGGGTACCAAACCTCTCCACTCACCGTTCATTATCTGAGCGTGCTCTGGCACCAGAAGGAGACATGTTCGGTCGGCGGCGCCAACGGTTCCAGTGGACCAAGGACCTCGACGAGCTCGCGCGCGACGCGTCCGCCATCATCCGTGCGCGCTGCCGCGACGGCAAGCGGCTCGACTGGTCCGCGCTCGCGCAGGTCTTCCCCGCCATTCCGCGGAACTCGGTGCGCCAGCGCATCGGCCAGCTCAGGGCGCAGCCGGGCGCGGAGACGTACTTCCGGCGTCTCGAGGACCGCTGGCACGAGCTGTGGCTGCGGCACCTGGGCACGCCGGAGTTGCCAGACGAGGACCCTGGCAGCCCGTCGAACTTTGACCTCGTCGCGCACGTCAAGTTCTTGAGGAGCCACGTCGACAAGAATGCACTGTAGGTCCGGTTCACGATGCATTGCTTTTCGAGCTGACGTTTTGTCACAGTCGCGTTGGATTTGTAGAGACTGAAAAGCCGCTGACTGACGTTCTTCCGGCGTCCGTGGAGGCTCTGTTCGACAAGTGGGAGGTCGTGGAGAAGCCCCTGACTGCGCCTTCGTGGGACTTTATGTGGAGCGGCGTTGCAGAAGAGGGCCGCGAGAGGCAGCTCATGCAGCAAGCCTTCGTCCTCGGAGGGAACGAGCTGCCACCGCCGTCAGACGAGTATGCGTCCGAGCACATGTTCGTGGCCGACGCAGCCCTCAAGGTCAGACTTGTCTCAAGCTATACTGCTAAACACGATGTTGATTTTGGACGCAGATGGCTCTCGGTACACCGAACGACGTCTATGATCCTCAGAGGGCGTCCCATCTGTTGAGCAGCGTTGGAGATGAGGACGTCGGGGCTGTCGTAGAAGACCTGCTGGACCGCGGAGTCCTCTCCAAATTGATCAGAGATCCGAGCAGACACAAGCCGGGGAGGACGTTGAAGATCTCGGACGCGTACGTACCGTCGGTTCTCTCGAGATCGATTTGCGTGAGCTCAATCGAAAGTCCAGTAATCAGAGCGCCCTCCACGGGCAGTTGGCTCCTGAGCTGTTCCAAGATGCCGTGGCGCTGGAGGAAATGCTGACGCAACAAGATGCGGAGGCGTCCTGGAGGGAATGGCCCTTACTTGCGAGCGACGGCGACGTCGCGGTTCTTATTGAACTGGTCTCAGACAACAAGGTATGTCTTCGTCAATGATATGAAAAGTGGAGTCTCAACAATGCTTCATCAGGTCGAGTTCAATGTGGATACCACTCATGCTCAGTCTGTGCGACCAGCCATCGACTGGAACAGCAAGAAAGCCAGTAAGTATTTTGTACGTCTGTTCACCCTGCCCAGACTGACGGGAAGCTAGGCGACGATGACATGGAGACCGCAGTTAACTTCCGTCTGAAGAAGTCAGCGCGGGAAGCCCAGGTCCCAACGCCAGAGGAAGATGTAGCCATGCACGACGCAGACGCTTCCCCAGTTTCTACACCACCGAAGAGTGAAGGTCACGGGAGGACGGCTGACGGAGAACGGGCCTCTTGTGCACTGCGAACACCGGGACTCGTTGATTGCGCCGCTTGTCTCTCGGCAGCGACGGAGACTGTTTTAGCAGCTCAAGCCCTGAGGATGTGCAACACCTGCGATCATTGTTGGAGGCCTTGGAAATGGCAGGACCCGAGGGTTTGACGAAGGCGGAGCTACCGGTACGTAACTTCACTTCTATTCGTGTGTCTAAAATCTCATACACGATGACAGAGAATGCTGGGACGAGGCAACGACTCTATGTTGCCAACGTACATTGAGCGCCTGACAAGCTCGTCAGTCCCACTGGCCCTCTGGGCAGGGTATCGTGAAGCTGTTCTCGTCTCTTCTCAGTACCTGAGCACCTGGTCTGTCATCACCGAGGAAGACGACACCAAGTGCGTCCGCGTCTTGCCCAGACGTTGGCTGGACATCTCCGGTCGTGTGCTACCCGAGGTCTGGAATGCCGCGCGGAAGGCCGTCATGGCTATCATCATCTTCCATCCTGGAATTTCTCAGGTAAATGGAACCGCTCACACGCTGTATTAATCATATCTGACACGGCGAGCAGGCAGAAGTTCGGTGGAGATTGCGACCAGTCTACGACCGTCAAGAAGTGAATGAGCTTTTGCAACAGCTGCTGGACGAAGGCTATGTCCGCAGAGACGTCCGCTCGTCGAGTGCACTGGCAGAGGTAGGAATTGCGTCGAACGGAGAGGAGAGGAATACTTTCTGGTTTGCGAGTGGCCGCAAGGTGTGGTATCAAGTGTAGCCCTCTCGCATGAATATTAGGTTTCGCTTTGTGGCGCGTTGATCGGCAGAGCGCGTCTGCCCCCGCTTGATCGCGAAATTAGCTCTTTGATGGGATCAGAGGACCCCCGAAATCTGAGATTATGGCAGTCGCGCATAGCGACCGTCCTGGGCTGCACTCTGCTCTCGTCCTCCATCTCCACTTTCGTTTCTCTCTTTTTCGCTTTCGTCTGTCTTTTCTCTTCCTCTCGGCTGGGCCGTTCCTTGCAGACTCTGTCCAACACACACTTACAGCATTCCTGCGACTTTGGCTGGTCCAGTGCTTTCACCTCACGCCCTAGCGGCCCATTTTTAAGTCTCACCGCGCTGGTGACCTGGTACGTGTCAACAGGGCTCCACGTAACGCACGCTAAATATCTGGTTGCTGTAGGTTCTGAAGTGTATACAACATGCGTGTGAAGCAGATATGGGACTACGTGCCGCTGCCCGCAAAGCTAAAGCTATTCGTGCGTGCATTAGAGTGGAGACTCTTCACCCTGATACCAGCATTTTGATAGGCGGACCGTATCACTTTCTCGAAGCTGACGCTGTTCTACTTCGCTTTCTCCGTCATTCACTGCATCCTTCAAGTCGCTCTGCAGGTCCAGTCGTTCAAGGTCAACTTGAATGGAGCGCGTTTCCTCAGCGATATCATCAGCAAGGGCAACGCGACAGAATCAGGGTTCACTGTATATGGCGGCCAGGATCTTCGTCTCTGCGATACCGTCCCGAACACCGTGGATGCGAGTTCGTGCCATGTGGTATGGAGGAACGACGACTCCGCGGCGAGCACGGGGATTCAGAACATTGTTGAGGCTCCGGGCGACTACTCTTCGTCAAGTCCCACGAATATTGTCACAAGTACCGTGAGCCTCGGCAGTTCTGTGCACCCGACCTCGACTGTGGTCGCTTCTCCAGCAAGTGCCTCTCTATCCTCAAGCGCCACAGCGCTGTCTTCAGCTTCCGTTTCCTCTGCACGCACCTCGTCTAGCTCTCAAAGCGTAGCGACCTCCAAAGTCAAGAGCACCGTGACCGTCACTGTGTCACCAGATGCCTCGCAGTTCAAGGACGCGATCGTCTTTACTACTGTTGCTGCTACCCGTACCGTCACGGTAACATCGAAAACTCCCGATGCTGCAGTGACCTCGGTCGCAGTCGCGGCTGATGACCGGCGGGACTCTGTGCCTCAGGGTGCAGACTCGACCCGTGACAAGGTATGGGGGAATCAGTGTTGCGCAAAAGTATTCTCACAGTTCGCAGAGGGACGATGATGATATTCCAGAGGTCTCCGTCGCGCTAGCCTCCAACGGCAGTTCGCACGTCAAGATTGACGACCTCCCCGGAATTGGTCAGGTGACTTTGAGCGATAGCTGCCTCGTCGCATTGAACTGGCCAGTAGCAAAGTACGCGTATTGGACCTGCTCTACATCCATCCATCTGATGTACGGGGTCAAGGGTTGACAACACAAAGCGGGAGGACCTCGTATTCATCGGCTACTCGGTGTGGGTCCTCGGCATGTCTCTCGTCGCTGTCCTGAACGAGTCTCCGCCACATATGTTAGTCTCGTTATTCAGTACATTACAGTTGAGCTGACCATGCCCTGCAGAGTTGCAACTTTCCTCACGCACATGCTCGCGACTGCCTGGTCCGGATACCAGCTCTGGAATACAAACCAGTTTCACGACAACTTCAGCACGTTGATCACGGACGGCGCATGTGGCGTGAACCTCCTTCCCGAGTACTGGGTTCAGCGCGCACGGTTCGAAATCCCGACGCTCGCGTTGAATGCTGTGGCGCTTGTAATATCTGCCATCCTGTCCTGGAAGCTCATGAAGGTGATTCCCTATTCGAACTTGAGAGATGGCGCATACTGATGACCTGCAGTCTTTCGGTTGGCAGACTTTCAAACGCATTGGCGCGTCGCTCGATATGAGCCGGGCCTATCGCATCATACTTGTCTTCTCCATAGTGATTCAGCTATCGGCGTTCTTCATCGTCGCAGCTGTAGCATTGTGGATTGACCAGATCTACAACGGCGATATAGCCCGTCTCACGACGGAGTCGAAGACTTTCCGTGCCATCGACATGTATGTTTGTTCGCGTTCTCGAGTCGTCTTATTTCTAATCTCTGACCGTGAATAGTACAATCTTAATTTTGATGCTGCCTTGGCTCACTATCGTAAGTCACTCTCATATACAGCACTGTATTTTCTCCTCACTCTCCGTTCCACAGGGGTGGATCTCTGTCCGCCGAGAGTACAGAATCCCGGTGCTCGTTTTCCTAGGCATGGCGCTTCTTTACCTGGCTGGTTGGGCAGCGATGTTTGCCTCAGCGACCTTCCGCTGGACGTTCGTCGAATGGCGATTCTTCAGCCTCCTTGCATCTGCGTCTGTAGTGCTCACCCTGATCGCCTTCATTCTTGCGATCCTCTGCCGCATGAACTTTGGCAAGGGCCTTCCCAAATATCGTACGTGCATCCATATCACGGACAATGCATTGCTCATACAAACCATGTATCGCAGTGAAATCTGAAGAACCTCTCCCAGGCGACGACTTCGTCCCTGCAACGTTGAACTATGGCGCTTCAGAGAAGGAGGTCGACGAGGAGAAAGTCGCCTTCCCGCCATACGATACACCAGTCCCAACATACTCTGCCGCATACGGCGACGACGCCCTCGTGCCGCCGCAGCCCGCGCACGTCCCGCTGGGCGCGCGCGTCCTCGGGCCACGATTCTTTGCCGGGTCCAACGGCGACCCGGGCGCCGCGCCGATCACACTGCCGCTCGCTGCCGTCGACCCGCGCATGCAGCGCGCCCGCGGGCACCTCGCACGCCAGGGCAGCGGCAGCAGCCAGCACAGCGACAGCAGCGCCGCGTGGAGCGAAAGCAGCGAGACGCCGTCGATGAAGGGCAGGCGGTGGGTCATTGAGTGAGCCCGTGCGAAGCCCTCTTCTGCACTTTTCACGTTACACATTTTTCTTGTCGCGCTAGCCGCATTTGTTTCCCTTTTTGTTTGTTCTCCACTGCTGTCCTGTACTCTTCTGCTGTTGGAACTCTAGCCACGATCGCAACTGTTTCTCCTGGACAAAAGGGCACAACAATGATTTTCGCCCTCAGACTCAGCCCTGTACGAGTGATATCCCAAGTGTAATGCAATTCCAAACCGAGACCAAATTCTGTGTATGATCATGAGAAAAATGCGACTAGAAAAGGAGGTTGCGACGACAGCAGCAAAGATACAGGAAAGCATCGAGTAAATAGATAGGACAGAACAGTCGTGTGTGATTTCGTGATGACTAGCCTGCAGCAGGGATCGGCTCTTCGGATGGGACCAACCCTTCCTCCAGGGACGACACAGACGAGTTGGAGCCGGACGGCGTCTCGAGTGGCGACGTGCTTGGCGACGTCGACTGGATGGCCTCGACCTCCTTCTCCTTCTCGATGGCCGCCTGCCGCGCCACGCTCGCGTGCTTGAGCGCGGGGTCAGACGGCATCTCCGCCGGCGGGCTCGTCGCCAGCTCGGCCTCCTGGAAGTTGCGCAGCGCCTCGGCGAAGTCCTGCATCCACGGGTGGTCCATGAGCTCGACCGCGGTCGGCCGCTGCACAGGGTCGATGGTGAGACACTGCCGGATGAAGTCGATGCCCATCTCGCTGAGCTGGCCGGGCTCAGGCAGCGGCGGGTGCTGCGTTGCGACGCCGATGTGGAACATGATGGCCCTGTGTGGGAGACAAAGTTGTTGTTAGCGCAAAGCTCTTGGACAAGTTCGCGGGATGACGTACCATTCGTTGTCGAGATTGCTCCAGGGCTTGCGTCCAGTCGCGCACTCGAGCACGACGCAGCCCAAAGACCAGATGTCCATCGCGCCATGTCTGCCCCGCTTGTTGTTTCGGATGACCTCAGGTGACATGTACATCGGGGTACCCGTCAGACTATTGTTCGTGCCGAGCGCGCCAGGCGTGCCCGGCGCCGCGTCCGTTCGTCGCGTCCGCTGAATGGTGCGCTGGTTCTTCGCGAGGATCTTAGCAGCTCCAAAGTCCACATACTTGATCACGCCCATGTGGTCCAGAAGAATATCTGTGGAGCTGTCAACAGAAAATTCGCGACGGCAATCAGGCAGTACGTACTGTCCGGCTTGATGTCACGATGGACGACGCCCATGGAATGAAGATAGGCCAAGCCCTCCAACATCTGCATCGTGTATATCTGGATGATCCCCTCGTCCTCGATTCGCCCATGCTCAAGAAGCGCCGCAAGGCTTCCTCCCTGACAGTACTCCTCGAAGATGTACACCTTGTCGCGATGCACCTCGATGCCGTAGTACTCGACGACGTTGGGATGGTGCAGCATCTCCATGACCGCAAGCTCATCCTTGATCTGTGAGTATAGATTTGACAGCCCGGCGACCTCCTGGAACTTGATCTCCTTGACAGCCATGAGCGAGCCAGAGTCCAGGTTGACAGCAAGGTATACGGAGCCGAATGAACCAGCGCCAATGAAACGACCTTGTTGCCAACGGATCGAGATATTCGAACTGGAGCCAGCGAGGAAGAGCAACGATCGATCCACCAGTTTCTCTTCGTCCAGAACACGACCGATGTGATGTTGCTCAGCAGCGAGCCGCGCACGGTTACTGTCGAGTTCCTTCACGGCGTTGCTCGTCCGTTCCCAGAACATCCGGATATGGGGATCGGTATAGTAAGGTGTGGGGTTATCGTCGACGGCCTTGAGAAGATCGTCTTCGTCGTTTACTCGCTCGGCAGCCGCCTGTCGGAGAAGTTCTTCTTGCCGCTCTTGCTCCTTTTTCGCCTCGAGCGTTGACCTAGCCCCCAGGATGTCGAAATGACTAATAAGCAGGGTCATACAACTCGCAACCTTCTGTCGCAAGAGCTCGAATTGCTCGTCCGGGAGTTTTAAGATGTTATTCCGCCGCGTTCGGTGCAGGGTGAACTCCAGGGCAATCACCGCCCATCGAAAGGTTTTCCTATCGTTAGGATCGCAGTCGTCGCAGATGAAGGACACCCAGGAGATGGCAAGCTTGATGAGAAGTCGATGGAACTTCAGGGACGCAGCGTGGTCCATGTACTTCTGGACGTGTTGCCCGTGTTCGGAGGCGAAGACATACCAGTTCTCAAGGAGCTCTTGGTAGCCGACCGCGTCCCGCAATGCAGCCCGGACGTACTGCACCGAGTCCAGAATCGACTCGGCAAGACGGTTGGTGGCCCGACTGATCTTCCGCAGCTCGTGGTTGACTGATGGAAGATGGGCCTGCTGCTCGATGATACAGGGCGGCGGTGGTATATTTCCTTCGACCATCTCTTCGTTCTCCTCGTCGTAGACCAGGAACAAGTCTGTGAAGGCCCTCTTGGCCAACTCGAGGCGGTGTTGGGCGCCATCGGCTATGAGACGCACCCGGTTGTCTGCAAGTTTGAGGTCGAACTTCGGTAGCTGAAGCATGAGAACCATGCCGTTCCAAAGGAATCGTGTCCGTGGCGACAAGACGAGGATGTAGTTCGGCTCCGCGTCCTCGTATTCCATGTCCCCGGCTTCTACCATCCACGGTCCTTCATCCAGTTCGTTGACGCGGAAAGCTTCCATGAGCATCCGCCGAATCTCGTCTGGTTGTTGTCTCATTGAATCGGGTACGACGATGTACGTCCCATCCTCCTCGAAGGACTGCGTGTAAACAAGACAATGATCCGTCTCAACCAGAGCTGCGATGAACATGTCCATAGGGACGTCCTCGAGGTCGTACTCAGCCGAGTTGCTGAATCGCTGGGTGAGAACACTGCGAACGACATCGTTAGCCGAGTCCATTGCGCTGTCTATGCCTCTAGAACTTACCGTGCAAGGCGTTGCAGTTTCCTGTATCGTTGCTTCACCCCCTCCAGGATCTTCCCATACCAACTGATGAGTTGCTCGTGGGTCATAGGTTTGCTCGACATCGTACCCTCCCGAATGTGGTTCTGAAAGGCCGAGCTTGTCACGTTCCCATTATGGGTGCCCCCGCCCCTCGCCTCGAGGTGCTTGACTTTATCCGCTGAAATAGGTATACGGATTTGGGTGTCGAAGTAGTTCGTTACCCGAACCATTAGTTTGTTGGTCAAAGCGCTGTAGAGACATGTCAGAGCGATGTTGAATACAAGCGTACTGGAGCGTACCATAGTTGTTCAGCGACAAGTGATGCTCCTCCTGGGATACTGAGACTGACGTCGCTGAACGTGGCCCACTGGACCTCAATCACGTCCGTCTCTTTGAAATAAATACCCTTGGCCCCGCTCTTCAGCTTCCAATGGATGAGTTTGAAGAAGAAAGTCAATGCTTCGAGGATCACGTTATCGTAATCAGCACTGATACATGGTGGCAACCTCCAGTTGCCTCCGGGATCTGGCACCAAGAACGCCTCGTACTGCCTCTTGAGCGTACACGCGAAGCCAATCTTGACCTTCAAGTCTTCGGTCATCTGGTCGATAATGAGGATATCCGGGTTCTTCAGCTTCTGTGCATAGTCCAATCGCACCCGCAGCACGGCCTGTGCTAGGTTCGTGAGGAAGGACACTAGCGGAACAAGCTCCTGCTCGAACGAAGGCAGGTTCATCTTCCTGAACATCTCGGCCAAGTTAACATGAGCATCCCGGGTAGTTCCTACGAGAGCATGTATCGTAGTCATGGAACCTTTCTCGAACTGCCGTTGCATGGACTCCTCCTTCAGAAGCCGCTCTACGAAGGGAGTGCCAGCAGGACTATCCCCAGTTCGAGAGCCCTCGGCCCCGTCCGAGACGGGTTGCGTGACGTCCAAGGTTTCGCTCCCTGTCCACTTCCGAAGGAGTGCGATCTGCTGCCGAAGGGATGTGATGACCGTGGACCAGGTATTGAGCGTGTCACATCTTTGCTGGAACTCGGTCTCGGTGGCCGAGCGATGGTCGTTGTAGAAAGCGCGAAGGCTGGGGTATAGTGAATACACGATATCTAGTCGGCAAAGGATCGTGTTGACTTCGCGCAAGGCGTAGTCGGCCGGCGAGAGATTGGAGTCTGGGGGAACGTCAGAGACGCGGAAGGCGAGGACCTCTTTCACTATGGTATCGACCGTGCGCAGCCTGAGGTCCTCTAGTCTGCGCCGCTCCTCGGTTTCTGTTCTGCCGTAGATCTTCGCGCGAATGCCTAGCCACAGGTTCGCGCGCAGATTGTTCTCCTCGTCGGTGGAAGACTTGAGGGCGACGGCGATCCGGCTATTCTCTGATTTGAGCACGTCCCCAGCCAATACGGACGCCAACATTGCCTGCCACTCTAACCGCTCGCGGTCCTCTACTGTCTCCGGCTCGATGGGCTCCGAGTCGAGCATGAGCGACGACAGACGGTCGTAGCCATCGCTGCCGCCGAGCGTGCTGCGCATGTCGTCGTCGTCGCTGTCCCCGGCATCCAGCAGCTGCCCTAGTCCACGATTGTAGTAGTGGCTCTCCGGGTCGTTACGAGGGTCATCTTCGACGCCGAGCCTGGACGGTATCGCCTGACGAACTGGTTGTAGATGTTCCGATTCGCTCGGTAGGGCTCCGGGTCGGGTACGTGGGACTGGGCGAAGGCAGGGGAGAAGGCGCTGCGTGCCCGTCCTTTGTTGCGGCCTCTGGAACCGCCGCTGGGTCCTGAGCCACCGTTGTAGTGTCGCGAGGTGGTTCCCCAGGTGCCGCCCTCTTCTTCGTCGTCGGCGTCGTTCTCGAGATGGGTGTAGAGAGTCGGCTGATGCCTTCTCATGGCAGATACACCCTGCGGCATTGTATTTTCATGAACGACGGGAAACAGGAGGGGGGAAGACGCAGAAGATTCGGACGGGGTGCATCATGGTGAGCAGCATTATTGCAATTCCCGCACGGTCCCTGGCCCGGTCGGGCGTCTAACCTGATATCATTCACGACGTCAAGCAAGCAATTTCAGCGTCTTCCTCCCTTTCGACCACCACCTTCCGTTCGTGTCGTGTATCACATAGGCAGCCAAGATGGGTATCGTAGAAAAGGTCTGCACGCAAGCACTTGTATCGCAAGCCAATGGCTCACAACGTCATGTAGATCAAGGAGATAGAGGGTCAGACGCCTTGTTCCTGACATTCTGAAATACATGCTGAAGTATCACCGGAAAATGCTGCAGAGGAGATGGCGAGGAGTAAGTCTGTTCATATACAGTGCGTGCCGCCAGCTGTCTGATTTTTGCAAAGCGCAGAAGAACAAGGTAAACGCTCTGTGCGGGATGATTACGATCACGGCGGCTCACGATCGACAATGCGAAGTAGGCCACGGAATACCACCTTGGCTTGTTGAAGGCGAAACTCGCACGTTATCGTGCCCAGCTCCTGGAACCTACCACCAAGTCATCCGGTGGAGGCACAGGCTTTGACGTCCAAAAGTCCGGAGATGCGAGAGTGGCGTTGATCGGTTTCCCGTCAGTCGGAAAGGTGCGTCTAGCTATCCATATGAATATAATCACAGTTAACACAGCTATGATAGTCTACGCTTCTCAGCAAATGCACGCATACAGTCTCAGAGTCTGCTGCCTACGAGTTTACAACTCTCACCGTGAGTATGCCCCGCCGAGAGATCGCCACACGTATCTGACTTGGTTCAGGCCATTCCCGGAGTGTTGGAATACCAGGGCGCGCGTATACAGCTGCTAGATCTTCCTGGAATTGTCGAGGGTGCTAGTCAAGGCCGAGGCCGAGGTCGCCAGGTCGTATCTACGGCGAAGACTGCAGATCTCATCCTCATCATGTTGGACGCGACCAAATCCGACGAGCAGCGGAGACTGCTGGAGATCGAGTTGGATGCTGTTGGTATAAGGTTGAACAAGAAGAAGCCGGACGTGGTGTTCAAGAAGAAGACTACGGGCGGAGTGAGTACACACACCACTACAACTTGAAATATTCTCACGCTTGTTACAACGCAGATAACGGTGCGCGACCCCTACCGCTGCCTGCTGCATGATAAATTCACACTGCCTTCAGCTAAACACCACCGTCAAACTGACCAAAACCGATGAAAAGACGATCCGCAGCATCTTGGCAAGCTGTAAGTGCTAAGCCCGTTGAGGCATGTCTCGTATGCTCATCTTTGACAGACAAGCTGCATAACTGCGATGTCATGATCAGGGAGGACATCACCACCGATGAATTCAT
Organism: Phanerodontia chrysosporium; assembly: GCA_001910725.1. Lineage (NCBI taxonomy): Eukaryota > Fungi > Basidiomycota > Agaricomycetes > Polyporales > Phanerochaetaceae > Phanerodontia > Phanerodontia chrysosporium. Next base: position 1,434,761 of record MJGA01000003.1, read on the forward strand.
TGACGTCCTCATCGGTAAGTTAATGCAAGGCCGTGATTATAATCTGTCTCATACGTGTCTCAGGTACAAGGAAATACATGCCGTGTCTATGTGCGTCCCACAAGTGCTAGTGTCATGTCGGCGTCCGGCTGAGCCATTCATTCAAGACGTATACAACAAGATAGACGCCATCAGCCTCGAGCAGGTCGACAAACTCGCTCATCAAGACAATACAGTTGTGATCAGTTGCGAAGCGGACCTGAAGTACGTTACTCTTTCCTTGCGCCGCCAGCAAGGCGTGAACTGAGATTTTGGTAGCTTGGACTACCTCATCAAGCGCATCTGGGACGAGCTCGGTTTAGTAAAGGTGTACACGAAGAAACGCGGAGCTCACCCTGATCTCGACGACCCTGTCTGCCTTCGGAAGGGTGCAACCATCGAGGTATGGCGCCTTCCATTCTTCTCGAACACAACGGCGGACTAAGGCACTCGTAGGATGTGTGTAACGGCATTCACCGGTCGCTAGCCCCAAACTTCAGATATGCGCTCGTGTGGTTCGTAAACGCGGAACGATGCTGTGCCTAGTGTTCTCACACGGTCTTGATAGGGGAAAGTCGTCCAAATTCAACCCGCACGCGCAGAAGGTGGGCCTGAACCACCAGCTTCAAGACGAAGACGTAGTGTCGAGTGCGTATCGATCTCTATCGCGTTCGCCGTTCTGCTTACCGTTTTGTACTAGTCTTTACGAAATGAGTAGGGCCGAGTGTACCGGGTGCTATGACCGATGCCGCCATGTACCTGTGCAGGATTGTATGCATCGTGTATTTTCTGTGCTATTCCGAGAGCGGATGGACGGGCGCGATGTTGCTGTGAGCCGCGGCGGACGGCATCGCCGAGGCGTCTGATGATTGATCTGAGATGCAGCACGGCATCTGCCGTTCGCCCAGGGGCTGCGGCCGCCGGCGTTTGCCGTCGAGAGTTGTGAAATCGGCCTTCTGTCAGCTCGCGAGGGTCGATGAGCATAAATTTCGTCTTTTCGCTCAAATGTGCGACACCATCCTCCTCGCTCTGCGCGTGTGCCTCACACCCGACCGACGGGCTAAAGCTGCAGCACAACCCACCGGAGCGTCTCCACCCCCGCCAGCCTCCACGTGCCGTCACTCGGTGGCCAAGGCCTATCAGATTCCACTTGTCAGCCTGCGGCGGCGGCGCTGAACTAGCTAGAAACATATAAAGCCTTCTCGTCTTCGATTGACGCTACACAGTATTCCTTCACGCTCACCAAGACCCCGCCACACCTACCCCAGTCTCCCATGGGTTCTCTTGAGATGCACACTCCTCTGCCCGACGAACCCGTCGAGCTCATTTTCCTAGGAACCGGCACCTCATCTACCCTCCCGCACGTCGATTGTCTTACTGCACCGCCAGACGCGAAGCCATGCCGGACGTGCCTGTCGACGCTTCAGCCAGAGGGGAAGAAGAACATCCGGGTACGTCCACCCTGCCCGCACACCCCGTTCCGAGCCAGGCTTACGCGATGCGCCACAGCGGAACACCTCTGCAGCCCTGCGCGTGCGCGACAAGAACGGCGAGCAACGGTAAGCACGCTTTACGCTAGTGCGAGTCGTACGAGCTGACACCGGCGTGCGCGGACCACAGCACGATCATCATAGACGTCGGGAAAAGCTTCCAGTCGTCCGCCATAGAGTGGTTCCCCAAGTACGGCCTCCGTCGGATCGATGCTGTGCTCATCACACATGCGCATGCGGACGGTACGTCCGGCAAGCCAGCTCCTCGCTCGACGCGATTCTAATTGGCCGCCTTGTTTTTCAGCTATGAACGGCCTAGACGACCTCCGAGGTGAAACCGGTCAAAGTCTGAAAGATGGAAAACGGAAACTGATCTGTGCGTGCAGGTTGGACGCTGCGGAGCGCAATTCAGCCGCATGTCGACCTCTACGTGACCATGCACACCTTCCGCGAGGTGCAGCGCGCCTTCCCCTATCTGGTGTCTAAGGAGTTCGCATCCGGCGGTGGCGACGTGAGTCTCAGGGTCCGCTGTAGCAGGAAAGAATGGTGTCACTCACCTGTTACCAGGTCCCTGAGTTCAAGTGGCACATCATAGAAGACCGAGTGCCTTTTGAGATAGAAAACACCGGTATCAGGATTACTCCGTTTGCCGGTGCGTCCCGCAATTCCCGCCCAACGAGAAGCGCGTCTTTATCGTGTCTCTTTTCCAGTGCATCATGGGCGACTCTTCTCCACGCTCCCCGCCCGGGATTTCTATCCCACGCCCACCTCGCTCTCACCCGCCTCCACAAACCCGTCGACGCCGCCCCAGCAGCCGAGCACGCCGTTGCCTATCGAGGAGCCCGTCGAGCCCAAGAAGTGGATAGAGCCGTATTTCTGCCTCGGCTTCGTGATCCAGGACGCGGTCGTGTACCTGTCGGACGTATCACACGTCCCCGAAGACGTTTGGGCCCTGTTCGGGCGTGCACAGAACCAGGACCGCTCACAGGCCGTCCCACCGGTGTTCGTGCTCGACTGTCTCCGGCTGCTGCCGCACACGTCGCACCTCGGGATTGCCGAGGCGATAACCGTTGCGCGGCGTATGGGTGCTCCCCGCACGTATCTCACTGGCTTTGGGCACGAGGTCTCCCACGATGAATACGTCTCTATCTGCGAAGCGGTCGGTGGGAAGGCGCACGACGACGAGCAATTGACCCGAACGAGCGGGAGGCCCTCGCGCTTGTCCCTCCTGGCGAGCCGATATGGGTGCGCCCAGCCTTTGACGGTCTGCGGGTGTTCGTGTCGGAGGGCAAGGAAGTGCGGGACGAGGCGTATGACTAGACCATTAAAGGAGACTGACATTATTTGTTCGTTCATTTACACCTGCTGGAACTACAGGGACACGATCTTGTTTGTACTGTACGCCCGTATAGTCTATAATCTTGACTCTCTTCTTGGGTAATGCAGCTAGCCATTCATTGAGTTCCGGTTCCACGGGAAACGCTGAGAAAGTGCCAGCCTCGGTTCTAGTTCTAGGCGGGCAGACCCCCTGGGCTGACAAGCGGCGCACGAACCGCCAGCACGGTACGCCCCACGACATAAGAACTCACGGCTTCGAAAGGAGGATCGCACCCTAAATCCCGCTTGCCTCCTTGCTCATACCAATGCCCGTCCCTACTGCGGAAGAGACGTGCGTCGACGTGCTCATCGTGGGCGCCGGGCCCGCGGGCGTGATGTGCGCGAACGCGCTCGCGCGGGCGGGCGTCGCCGTCAAGATCGTCGACAAGAGGTGCGCTGACCCAGGCGTGTGATAAGCGTGGCACGGTGCTCATAAGGGGGGACCAAAGGGCGAGCCACGTCCTGGCCGGCCAGGCAGACGGCATCCAGCCGCGCACCATCGAGGTCTTCCAGGTGCGTTCCGCAGCGACGGGCGGCCTCTCATTTCATGGTGAAGCTGAAGCAGCGCGCAGAGTTATGGCCTCGCCGAACGGCTGCTCCGAGAAGGCAATCAGATGCACATGGCCGTAAGCCTCTAAACCCACCCCTGAGCATTGTCCCGCTGACGAGCTCGCTCTGCAGGCATTCTACAACCCGAGCCCCGACGGCGGCCTCGAGCGCACCGGTCGCGCTGCAGACGCGCCCGCGCCGACAGCGCGCTATCCGTACAAGGTCCGTCTCGCGTCCGCGCTCCGCCCGGGCACGACTGACACAGGGCGCAATGCAGATTACGCTCCACCAGGGCGCCATCGAGCAGATCTTCCTCGACTCGATGGCGCAGCAGGGCCTCCGCGTCGACCGCGAGACCGTGCCGATCTCGATCAAGCTCTCGGCGGACGAGGCGGAGCTGAAGGACCCGCAGGCGTATGCTGTGACGGTGAGTTACGCGTACAAAAGGTGGAGAGGACGGTGTGCTGAGGGACGGTGTGACAGGTCGTGTTGCAGCACCTTGATGCCGAGCCGGGCCAGGATACTGAGGTCGTTCGAGCGAAGTATGTGCTGGGTTCTGACGGTACGTTTGCGAGAATTCTTCGGGCTTGAGGGGGTCCTGATCTGCGTCATGCAGGTGCACATTCCTGGGTACGCAAGACGTTCGGTATCACGATGGATGGCGAGCAGACGAGTGCGTGCCTCCTCACCTTCGCCTTTTCACGGTACTGACTCCGGGCGCAGACTTCGTGTGGGGCGTCGTGGACGTCATCCCGGACACGGACTTTCCTGACATCCGGAACCGTTGTGCGATCCACTCGCACAACGGCTCGTGCATGGTCGTCCCACGCGAGGGCGACAAGGTGCGGCTGTACGTGCAGATTGCGGGCGCGACGGAGGCGGTCGACCCCGCGACCGGCCGCGTCGACCGGTCGCGCATCGGGCCGCAGGACCTCATGCAGATCGCGAAGAAGACGTTCTACCCATACAAGATCGATGCGGACAGGATTGACTGGTGGACGATTTATATTAGTGAGTGGAGCGTTGTGGCAGTGGGACCGGAATTACTGACGAGAGTGCAGTTGGGCAGCGCGTGGCGTCGAAGTTTTCGGTGCAGGAGCGGGTCTTCATTGCAGGAGATGCATGCCACACCCACTCTCCAAAGGCCGGCCAGGGCATGAATGCGAGCATGAACGACACGCACAACCTTGGTGAGTCTCCCGTTAGAGTGCAATCCGGCCGCAAGCTGATAAGACCTGGCAGCGTGGAAGCTTGCCTATGTCTTGCGTGGCTGGTCTGGTTTGTCGTTATTGAAGACGTATGAACTTGAGCGCCGCAAGTACGCACAAGAGCTCATTGACTTTGACAAGAAGTTCTCGGCGTTGTTCTCTGGCAAGCCGCGGACCAAGGACAACCAAGAGGGCGTCAGCCACGAGCAATTCCTCGAGTGAGTGTTGCAGAGGCGAACACGGTGTCTTGGACTCACCTTTATCAGGGCTTTCAACGCGTATGGTGGCTTTACGTCAGGCACCAACGTCCACTATCCGCCATCCCCTATCGTCAATGAGGCGCAGCAGGAGCTTGCGTGCAATCTTGTTATCGGAGAGCGGATGCTTCCGCATGTATTCATCTGCGCAGCAGACGCACGGCCCTTTGATATCCAAGACTTCCTGCCTGCCGACACACGGTTCAAGATCTTGGCCTTCCTGGGCGACATCAGCAACGAGCAGCAGCGGGCCCGCGTGCAGAAGCTCGCTGAGAGCCTTGGCAACCCAAAGGTATTCTTCAAGAAGTTTGGCGGCGAGGACCCGTCGAAGGTGTTCGACATTGTCTCGATAGGCTCTGGGCGGAAACACGAGGTGAACTACACAGACGTGCCGCTCGCTTTGAGGACACACTGGTCAAAGTATGTGCAGCAATTGGGTGTGTATTGTCCGTACTTACACTCGCACGCAGGGTCCTGCTGGACGACACGGACATGTTCTCGCGGTGTGGCGGAGGCGGCTACGACAAGTATGGGATCGATCCGCTGACGGGTGCCATTGTGGTGGTCCGTCCAGATGGATATGTCGGGATGGTGGCGCCTTTGGAAGGCTTGTCAGAGATTGAGGCGTATTTCGCTGGCTTCATGGCGTCGAATTAGATTGTTTTAGAAAGTAGCACATTGGATGGGAGTGACCCTGGGTCAGCTGGACTCGTTCGTGCAACTCTGGACCGGCGTCTAGCCAAGCCTGACGTTTCGCGAAGGTGGTATTGATCGCGCGCCGGCAAGTGCCGCGTGGAGGAGCGCACTCCCGCCAGTCGCACGCCCCCGGATGGTTTACATGGTCTGAGAGCCACCAGCTCCCATCTCTCCTTCCGTCTCTCTCTCCCTCGCCATACTGTACTGCAAAGCTACCCTATAATCGCCCTTCTGCCTGTGCAGACCACTGTCGTTCGGGATCGCCTGCAATGAAGTTCTTCTCGCAGTCCTTCTTGTACGAGTGAGTATCCTTAAAGTCACACTACTCCCCACGCTCCCGTCCTGAGACCGTCCTCCAGCGATCCCTGGTCCATAGTCTCGCTAGCCTATTTTCTCCGCTACCCGAACCCATATGCATCGCATGTTGCCTCCTGCGATGTCATTTCCCGCACCGTTACTTCCTCAGGGACCTTAGTCACCACCCGCCTCATCCTCAAACGCGGCTCGCTGCCTAAATGGGCCCCACGCGGAATGCTGTCAAAGGCAGAGAGCTGGATCATTGAGGAGAGCGAGGTGGACCCTGTGAACGGAGTCGTGCGCTGCACAACCAAGAACCTCGACCATGTCAAGGTCATGCGCGTAGAGGAGCACGTCGAGCTCAAGCGTACGGAGGACAAGTGCGTACGCTGTCATGCTTCCCCATTCTAGATACTCACATCTTTCGTAGCAAAACCATTCAGAAGACCGAGGCCCGATTCATCTCCAACTTTGGTTGGGGCTTGACGAAACAAATCGAAAACCACAGTTTGGCCCGCTTCAAAGCGAACATCCAGCGTGTACGTCACCTCGTGTCGCTAGCATTTGCCATAGTGCTGACGTTCTGATATAGTCGCGTGAGGGAATATCTCTCATCTTGGGCCTCCTTCGCCAGGCTCGTATGCAGCCAATGACATTTGGAGGCTCCAGCTCGTCCTTCCTCGACTCGCACCGGTACTCCTCCGGTTGGACTACAGTACCACCGACAGGAGAGCACGCGAGTAACGCTAGTAGCAAGGACTCCGACTAAAGCTAAATCATCGAAAAACAAAACTAGGGACATAATTATGCTCTGCGTCAAGTACACTCAGCTTGTACGCCGGCACTTTCGACTAGTGTACGTGTATTCTTTCTTTCGTGGTCTCGTGCAAGTTTCTCCGTAGGTAGTTGCTGCCAGTGTTGTCACAGTCGCATTTTCCATCATCAGTCGTGTACTTTTAGTTGCAAACGTCGAACATTGCCCACTCACCACTCGCTCGAAAATGAGAAGTGACGCGTGTTCGCGTGTGATTCCATCTTGAGATTGCCGTGTCGGGCCAGTGGCATTGTTCTCATACCACCATCTCCGCCTTCATGCGCGTACTCTGAACCACTCTCGCTCCCTGCTCTGCATGTGTACTTCCTGACTTGACTCGAATATAACGACTCTACCTGAACGACCTTCATGTACTTCCCCACGTCAGCTGCGCGGCAGCTGTCCTCGGCGCCCCCGCTGCCGGTGCCGCACGAACAGGTCATCGCCCTCGCCCCGAGCCCGCGCAAGACGCTCTTCTGCGCGCTGACCAAGAATAGTCTCTCTGTATGGCGACTGCGGGTGCGTGCGCCACGTCTCCGCGCGTGTTTCTCGCGGGGCCGCGAGGGGTAAGGCTTCCGACTGACGGACGTATCCCGCGCAGCCGTCTGCGGTGCTCGCGCACCTCGCGCGCACGCCCACGTCGCTCGAAGAGCACGGCGTGAACGTATCGGCTGATTGGGCCCCCGACGGCACGAAGATCGTCATCCAGGTGCGTCCCCGCCGCCCGGTGTGCACGGCGCCCCGCTGAGCCGCCCGCCACCGCCGCCGACAGACCACGCACTCGTTCCTTGTGCTCGTCACCGTTTCCGTCAGTCCGAAGGAAGAAGCCTATGCGTCGCCGCCGCTCGCACAGGGCCTCCGCCGCAATTTCCTGCCGGGCCCTGGCGAGGCGCTCCCGATACCTGCGCTTTCGCTGCGGTTCGAGGGGGTTATGCGCATCGATGGAGATCTCTTGAGGTATGCTACCATCCACAACCTATATATTGGCATCTGACGGAGCCGTGGCAGCGTCTCGCCCGCAAGGACTACATCCTGTTCTCGACGAAGAGCCCGCCGTCCGTGCAGCGCATCCCGTGGCCGGCGGTGCACGAAGACGGCGCGGGCAGCGATACCGAGCACTCGAGCCAGTCGTTCTGCGACACGTGGGTCCTCAACGAGTTTGACCTGCCGTGGCTCAAGGACGACCACGGTAAGCCGCGCTGAAGCTAGAAAATTAACTTCCGCGCGGCTTATGTCGTTTTAATCAGTGACCGTGACGAAGATCCTGCACCCGCGCCAGAGCGGCGTCGAGACGTGGTGCACCTCCGACGGCCGCGCGTACCTCGTGCAGCTGTACGAGGGCTCAGAGCGGGTATCGGCGGATGACGCGAGGAGTGCGCGCAGGGTGCGTCGCCCTCTCTCCCTGAGTCGCGTACGAGCTAATACATTGAACATAGGATACGCGCGCCGACAAGGCGCGACGCTCGGCTGACAGCACCGCCTCGCGTTCAGGACATGTGTGGCAGGGCACATGCATCCACGACGTCGAGCCGCCCAAGTGGGTGCAGAAGCGCAAGCTGATCCGTCCCGACGGGCCCGACGGCGACAAGTACCACTGGGAGGAGCCCCGGCGCGCGGTCGCCGTCGCCATCAATACCAAGTTCTCTGTCGTCGCCATTGGCACGCATGGGTAGGCGCACGCGTGATGAAGTGGTGTTGTACGCGGCTGATCGGCTCCTTTTTCCGCGCAGAGGCGCAGTAGAACTGGTGAACCTGCCGTCGTACAAGGACGTGCCGCCGCCGGCACAGACGCTGCAAATACCTGACTTGTACAACAAGAAGACCGGCGCGGTTACGTCGATGGAGTGGAGCTCGGATGGGTATGTCCTTGCCGTCGGCTGGGAAGGCGGCTGGGCAATTTGGAGCGTCGGCGGCCGGTGTCTCGCGTGGGCATTCGGTGTTGAGTACGAAGTCGATGAAGAACGGTAAGTGCGAGCCTTGCAGACATGTGGCTAGAAGGTGCTGAGCACATGCAGGTTCCTAGACGCGTTCATGTATGGCGTTCGAAGTCTGGTGGGTCGGAGGTTGGGGCCGGATACGAGCAGCGTCTGACCTTGTACACCAGTTCTGGGGTCCAGGAAACTTTGAGCTGGTCATGCTGGCAGAGTCATCTCCGAATGGTAAGTGTTCAAATGTATGCAGTCTCTGCCCAGAGATACTAATCGAGCCTTTCAGCACCTGATGGAGAGATCTTCATCGTTCCCTTTGCAAAGAGCGCCACCACCGCGCAACACGCCCCGGTGAGTCAGGAGCATCTCTGGCTGTGTTGCCCAGCTGACTTGCGCGGCAGGACAATACGCAATACGCGTTCCTGCAAATGGACGACCGTGTCCTCGTGTATCGCGGAGCAGATCAACCGGACATGAGCGTCATTAACCCTGAGTCGGACGTTTGGCAGCGGATCAAGGTCCCGCAGAGCTACCTCTCGACGAACTGGCCTATCCGGTATTCAGCCATTAGCACGGATGGGAGGTTCATTGCTATTGCTGGACGCCGTGGGCTCGTGCACTACAGTTCGACGTCTGGCCGTTGGAAGATGTTCGCAGACGAGATTCAGGAGCAGGCGTTCGCGGTCAGAGGAGGCATACTTTGGTTCCACCATGTGCTCATAGCGGCAGTGGAGTTGTCCAAAACTTACCAAGTAAGCTCGAACTAGGGCGAGTAGGAACACCACTAACGATATCCGAATAGATCCGGCTATACTCTCGAGACCTCGAGCTTAGCAACCAGAATGTGCTGTACCGCGAGGTGCTCTCATCACCGGTGGTCATCATGTCCCTCGTGGACAACTCTCTCCTGGTGTACACGGCAGACAACACGCTGCATCACTACTTGATTATACCGACTCAAGATACCATCAAACTCCATCTATGCGGGAGCATCAGCTTCGAAGGCGTTATTGCTGCTCCGAGCGCGGTGCGTGTACTGAGTTGGATGATCCCTAGTGCCCAGAAGCGTAAGTCGCTCCGAGCCTTCCGAAATATTCTCCACTGAGAATAATTCTTCAGAGCTGGGAGATCCCATGGACGACCTCTCTGTCGCTACGGTACTCATGATCGTCGGTGGCCGTCTTGTCCTGCTGCGACCGCGCAAGTCCGCGAACCAAGAGGTCACGTACGACATGCAGATCCTCGCGGACCGCATCGAGTTCTGTTGGATCCATTTGCAAGGCATCGGTGCGCTTGAGAATTCGCTCTGGGGCTACGACGGGAAGGCACTCCGCGTCTGGCTGAACGCGCTTGCGATTGAGTCCACACCGGTGACGGACGACCAGGGCCGCGCCCAGAGTGTGAAGGAGAGCGTCAGCGTGCCGCTAGATTTCTATCCGTTGTGTAAGCCATCTTCAGTCTGGTTACCCGGAAGAAATCGCTAACCAGACATGTAGCGGTTCTGATGGACAAGGGCATTGTCATCGGCGTAGAACATGAAGTGGCTACAAGGGCGAACCTGCCTTTCGTGATGTTCCGACATGTCACCAGCGTTAGTTGCGAGTGATACTCTACCATGGGTCTCCTGCTTACAATCGTCTACAGACACACTTGTTCCTGCAGCATATTCTTCACCATCACTTGGAAAGCGACCAACTGCGCGAAGCGGTTTCCTTCGCAACACATTATCAGCACCTGGTCTTCTTTGCGCATGCTCTAGAGATCCTCCTGCACGCGATTGTGGAGGAGGACCGTGCCGAGCACAGCGCCGTCGCAGGCGCGGACGACGAGACGGGCGTATTGGAACGGACAATCGAGTTCCTCGACTACTTCGACGTCTCGCTCGACGTGGTCGTCGGGTGCGCACGCAAGATCGAGGAGACGCGCTGGCCGCGGCTCTTTGACGTCGTGGGCAGCCCGCGGAGCCTCTTCGAGACGTGCCTCGCAAGCGGGCGCCTCAAGACCGCAGCGTCGTACCTGCTTGTTCTGCACGCTCTCGAGCAGCTCGACGATGGCCAGCGAGACGCCGTGCGCCTCTTGCGTGCGGCAATGGCTGCGAAGGAGTGGGGACTCTGTCGTGACATCCTGCGCTTCTTGCGCTCGATTGATGATTCAGGTGCTGCCCTGCGTGTTGCCGTCAATGATGCAGGCATCTTGGAGGTGGATGGCCAGCCATGTAATAGTGAGAAGGGCGGTGGAGAAGTCTCATAACCTGTTCGACGTTTTTGCATTATGCAAAGGATACCCCCGGCTCGCACGTGGATTTTATTGTGTCCTAATCAAAGAGTGTCGTCTATGGCATGCGTATCTGACATGCGCGAAGCTCCTAGGCAAGTAGGGAAGGAATCCAGTAACGACAGCCGATAGACACAGACAAAACTGTAAGGCACGGAAATACACGAAACAAGCGGTAAGAAAGTTCCTAAGGAGGTGTATGATAGTTCGCAACCCGGGACGAACAGCAGCTGCCGGGGAGTAGGGGGAATAATGACATTACAACGAGGGAGAGGGGGGAGCAAATACATCCAAGGTACTACATGGAAGAACGTGTGTAAATGACAGCGAGAGTACATGCAAACATACGTGGTATCAGGAACATCAATACAGTCATCCGGAGGCCAAAAAATAACAGTGCATGGATTAGTCAATCCCCTGAAGGACCGGCAAAAAGAGCGAAAGAGCAGAGCGGTGTATGGTACACATTAACGAAAGAGCATGCAGGGCTGTCCGCAGCAGCAGTGTATTACCAGATTTGAGGCGCGGGCGGGAGGTAGTCATTCGGCAGCAAGAATGCGTCGATGCCGTTCTGCGAGAAGGACGCCCCGCCAAGGGACTGGTCGGAAAGCCACACGGGGAGCTGCTCCGCGGACGTCGACTCGAAGCCACGCAGGATGTTGTCGATGCCGGCGGCGTTGCCGTACTGCGCAAAGTACTGCTGCTGCTGAACGTGGGGCCGATGTGGTTGATCGAGTCGGGCGGCGCCGTGAACGCCGTATCGTAGGTCGGCGACAAGGCTTGGTTTGGAGCATGCGGATGCTGGGACATGGGGTGCCCCATCGGCACGTCCTGTGAATGGGAACCTTCGCCGCTGCGGTGTCCAGGACGCGGAAGCTGAGGAGAGCGAGACATCGATCCAGTCTTGCGCCTCTTGAAACGCTTCAGCATGAGCTGCAGTGTGAATGCATATCGTTTGCCGGGCACTGGTCTCGGTGTGAGTGCTAGAACGCTCCTAGACAGTGATAGCCCCACCTTCTGACAATAGAGCTGACAGGTGCTCGACCAGCATTCTAATCTCGTTGACATCGCATTGATCCGGGCTTCGAATGGTGAGACTCATGAGAACTAGCAGTCAAATCTGGTCACTCACAATAGACGTGCTAGACGCAGCAAAAACGAAGCTGAGAACGTCGCTGTAGCGTGAGTGTAGTGAACCGCTACAGAACCCGTTAGCTTTGTGGTTGAGACGGACCGACAGACACCCGTACCATATTTCATGCCTTCTCTATAGGCGGGAGAGTTCACAGTAATGTCAAGTATCTGACGGCCAATCTGGATGGACCGAATCGCCAGCTCTCGCTGGTTAGGCGGCATCTTCTGCACATCCTCGGTCCGTCGATGCCTCTGAGGGCGGTTGCATTGTGGAACAGCTCTGCAGTCAGGTGCTGAATCTGCAAGCTTTGTCGGTAGAAGGCTAAATGGGGAGCGTTCAGACAGACTATGACTAACGCAGAGTTGAAGGCAACGAACCTGCATCCTCATACTTCTGCGAGAACGCTTGATCCCAAGTCTGGTACCAGTTTCGGAACTCAAGGTCGGCATCGCGCAGGACCTGGAACGTGTGCTCGTCCACAGGTCGGTCGAAAAGCGGAGCCAGGTTGTTGTGGATCCGTTCGCGGATCGCCATGAGCTCGACCATAGACACCAGGCGCATGTCATCTTCGATGGCCAACGGGTGCTGCAGAAGCAGACGGCAGTTCCATATACTCTCGTCGTCTTTGAGTATTGCCGGTCTGCCTGTTCCGTACGACATTCTGCGGAGGGTCAGGGACAGCCAGGCATCATACAGCAAAAGCAGGCTTACTGGTGCTCGAAGATGTACAGGCAAAACCAGGTTCGCGCAGACACGACCAACTGCCTTTCCTTCAGATTAGTCGACATCTTGTTCGCCTTCATCCTCTTGAGCAGCTCCGGCCACGCTTTGTGCATGGCTTGGAATGCGTGTCAGCAGTCTGTTAGGTCGCACTAGACAGAAATGAACCCTCACATATCTCCATGGCCATGCGCACAGCGTGACCGCCGCTCAACCATCCGTTATCCGACCAACCCGAGACGAGCACTAAAGAGGCAGATCGTCAGTCCTGCGCAGTGCGAGCCTAGCGAGCCAGCCGTACCCATTGCTTGTACAGCCTCCTGCCTCACGACGGGGGAAAACAAGCTGGCGCATGAGATGGCATGGACCTCTTCTTGGCACTTGAGGAATGTTTCGCTAGGTTCACCTTGGCTACCTGTCAGTACGCTACAAGGGAGTTGCAAGTTGAGAGAAAATACCTCCGCCATCCCGAACTCGAGCCGCAACCATACAGATACAGTCCACGGCAAAAGGCGAACGCTCATGGAGCTCGTCAAAGGTATCGACGTTTGCGTCAAATACAGGCAGAAATGTAGAGCATCCGTGGTAAAAGCTGTCCACGGTGCGATAAGCAATGAAGCGTAGGGAATGAGAATTGGGTGACTTACATCCTGAAAAGCTCGCGAGCTTCCGACTCAGGTATGATTTTCTTGGTGACGACTGCGATGGCGATAAGGTTGCTGATAGAAGGTCGCAAATAGGAACATGAACTCACCATCGGGTAAAATGGTGTTTACGGCCTTGGGAAGGACCCTCCTGCGCTTCGCTGGGCGAGGGTGGCGTGGTTCGGGGGAGATCGTCCGAGGTCGACTCTGCGACTCGCTCCCTTCGCCGTTCTCCTGAATATGTTATTCGAGTGTTAATAAAGGCTAAGCTTATGAATAAGCCCTCTTACCTGGGCGGCTCGTTCAATCGCGACATCAGCGAGTCCCCGAAGAACTTCCCACGGGGCGACCAACCCTGAAGCTGGCAATTCACCGTCGTCCTCTTCTTGGTCCGTTGAATCCGCACTGGTGACATTAGATGACGGCGGAAGTGCTCTCTTGGAGCCAGAGGAACCCTCTAGGCCATTAGTGCCCCTTCCTAGCGGACGCTGGCCCTGAGCGTGGTCTCCAGAGTGGTAGCGCATGGAGGAGACGTTACTGGGCTGACCACGAGGGGGGCCCATGGTCTCGAGTGACGAGAACGGCGGCAGTGTCGTCCCATGCGGACCAGCCGAACCTTGCTGACCGTACGACGGAACTTGAGGCGGGTGCATGTCCCCGGCGCCTCCGACCCTGTGTCCCGACGAGCCCAGAGTAGGGCTCTGATATGTCGTGGAGGAGATAGAATCTCTATGTTGTCGACTCATCATGTGTGACTGCGGGTGGGAACTGCTCCCGCCGGGGGTTGGGGTATGCGCCGTATCTACGAGCAGCTGGGGATGTCCACCGACTGTAGGCGTTGGCATTCCAGGAGAACCAATGGAATGAACGCTGGGCGACTGGTGTGTGAATGACGGAGGGTACACCGACGGGGACCGTCCGGCGAAAGGAGCGCCGCCGCGTAAATGAGCTGCGATCTCCGCCAGAGTGTTCTGAATGACCGTTTGAGATGCTCGAATCTCTGCGACGTGGTTCTCTAAGCTTCGAATGCGTCTGTTTGGAGTTGGTAGCGCGTCCTCCGGATGAACGGGTAGTGGGACTTACTCTAGTCCAGCTTCGCCGGTGAGGCTTGCCTCCCTCTGAGGCTTTTCGAAGAGACATTCGAGACCCGCATGCCTGCATCGTCTGCAAGGTGGGTTCTCTGCCCCCTCGCATCGCATCTTCTGCTTGCGACACGCATTCTGTCGCGGGTCTAAGTCTAAACATCGGGCATGATGATGAAGTTGGAACTTACGCAGGCACCTGGAAAGCGACGCTTCAGCGTGAGGGTCTGGAGAGGGTTCAAGCAGAGAGCGTACGTGGTACTCTGTTGAGTGTGCGGACAGGAGGCTTGGTGTCCTTGTTGATGAGCTTGGGGTCATTGACGTCCATGTCCTCTCGCTTCTTGACTACGCTGCCGCTGGCGTTGCTGTCCATAGAAGCGTGTGCGGGGCGTGTGTGGGCGTGCGTCGGGGCCGCTGCCTGCGGATGGCAGGGCTGCAGCTGCGGTACGGGACGAAGGCAAAGAGCAAGACGCAGCAAGAGGAACGCGGACTGATATGCACGAACACCTGAGCCTGCGACCTCGGCCTCTCACGTGCCGCCCCGGCCATCTCCCCTCATCAGCCTGCCGACATTCCCCCGCACCATCACACGTCACCCGCCGTCACACCGCGCTTCGCGACGCGCCCGCGGCGGTGCTCCTCTTCGGGCATCTTCACAGCGCACTCCTCTCCTCCACACGCGACCACCTCTGCCATGCTCCTCGCCATCTTTACCCGACTGGCGACGTGAGTAGCACCCTCGAACAAATTAAACGGCCAATTGACCTCACGCTGTCCCAATTACAGTGCCTGGTTTACATTCTTCTTACCAGCATACTCGACCTGGAAGGCCCTGGCTCACAGGCCGCTCTCAGAGCCCGAATTGGAGAAATGGTGCATGTACTGGACGTGTGTCGGCGCGTTCGTCGCTTTTGAGAACGTCGCCGAGTGGTTCATCAGCTGGTATTACCGTCCAGTTATTGTCTTTATGGCCCATGTCTCACCATGTTCGTGTGCAGGCTTCCGTTCTACTGGGAGATGAGAATGTGTATTCTCTTGTTCCTATCCGTCCCCCAAACTTCGGTGCGTTGTATGCAACATCCCCAACTACTGAGAGCTCATCGCCTGTCTGCAGGGATACGTCTGGGTATACCAGACCTACGTAGATCCGTACCTCAAGAAGAACGAGGCAGACATCGACTCCTCCATCGTCGGCTTCAGCAGAGCACGTTCTCTTTCGTGCAGGAAAAGGGGACAGCTCTTTGGGACGCCGTCTGGCGCGTCGCTACCCGGAACACAGGCGCAGCCGCCGCAAACGCGCCTCCGGCTTCCACGTCTGCACCATCACAGACGCCGTCTCAGCCTCCTCCCGCGAACGTGTTGGCCATGGGCGCTGAGCTGTTTCACAGGTACGGGCCTTGGGCCATGGGTGCCGTCCAGTCCTCGCTTGGTGCCGCACAGGCCCGCGTCTCCGGTGCTGCCGCCGGCACTGCTAGTCAGCCTGGTCCTCTGCCGACCCCTCCTGCCAATGGGACACCCAACTCCAGCCTGCACCAGCGGTCGCCCTTTGCGTCCACAGAGAATGTAGCAACACCTTCCAAGCCGCCATCGTTCCCCGAACCTTTCCAGTAGATATGCCATAGCACACGACGGTGATTCCTCAGGACAACTCGTTTGTACCGTTTGTACACATGGACCCATGGGACTGTTGTATTAGCTATTAAATCTATACGCTCAATCCTGGGCAAGTTCTAGTGGTTCATACTGCGCAGTATCTTCTTTCGATGCTCTAAACCGTAGCCAGCGTGCCCACTTATTGATATCCTCTCGTTTTGCCTTGCGGACCTCGCCATTGCGCATGACCACGTATTTCCTCCCTCGCCAGTCAACCGTGCTGCCCCAAATAGCATACAACCAGATTGGCAGTGCGAGAGCTTCACGCAGCGTCCAGGCACCGAGGAACTTCCACTTCTCGGACCCTGGAGGAACGGGATGTCCGGCGAGTGATTCATAGACATCCATATCCACGAATAGCCACGCGAGGAAATGGACCGGAAGGAATAGCCAGACGGGAAAGCCCAACAGGTAGCGCAGAGAGGCTGCAGCGACACAGCCCGCGACAATAGACTCGGTGAAAGGTTCGACCATAGTCGCTGCGAAGACCATGTGCTTCCGGACGCGGATCCAGCGCACGCGCCGCCAGAAGTAGTCCGCGAGGGACATGTTTCCGACGGCGTTGTGCGCGACGTCACACGACAGGTCGTGACGCACGTCGAGTTCATGCCATAGTGCGCTGGCGATCATGTTGTCCTCGGCGAGGAACCGCCCGAATGCTGCCATGCCTGTGCGGCGCGCGGGCGTGGCGGGCGTGACGGGTTTGAGCGTGCCGTCGACGCGCTCGAGATCGCTGCGCCTATACAGATTCGACTTGCCGACGACGCAAGAGTCGATGGCGACGGTGTTGATCGCAATGTACATCTTCGCGTGATTTGTGTTGAGGAACGCCTGCTCGACGTAGGAACCCAGGGCGGGCTCGGTCGCGAACGCGAACGGGACGTGGTGTACAAGGGCGATGCGCTTCCGCTTGGGTTGAGCGACCGATGAGGGGCCGTCCAGAGCATCGACAGAGCGCGCGAGCGTGCCAGGGTCGACCATGACATTGGAGTCGAGGACCCAGAGAATGTCATGGGCAGCTTCACGGTAGGCACGGACGAGGTTATTGACCTTGGGATTCACTCCGACGTTCTCTTCGCCTGCACATGCGACATATCAGGAGGTATGCATCGCAAAAGGACATGCCACGCACCAATCATGACATGCGCTTTCACCTGAGGGTACTTCGCCATGAGATCCCTCACTACTCCGAGAGCCTGGTCATGCTCATCCGACACGGCAAAGAAGATCTCGTAATTCGGGTACTCCTGACGGAACGTCGACTCGAGGTTCTCATAGAGGTTTGGGTCGAGTCCCTTCAATGGTCGAATAATGGAGACCCCTGGTGCGTCTCCTGGGGCCGCAGAGGCGAGGGGGGAACGCGGACGGAGGCGGTAGCGTTTGCGGCTGATGGTCGGTGGCAGTGAGCAAGACTGCAGGCAGAGGGGTCACCGTACTCACGCAGCCCAACATCCTATGAGCCCGACGGACCATAGCACAGAGTACCAAACGATGCCCGCTACGGCCAAAGAGAGCTTCAAAACGCTCTTCTGTGCCGCGAGGTCGTCGTCGGGGAGCATGGTTGCTGGCACGTGGCCGATGCACGTCCCGGGTCGCAAACAACGGTAAATAACCGCCGTGCTCGCGTGCATTGCTTCTCGACTCTGGTCCGCATTCTTCATTCCAGGCCTCGACCTCCCAGGTACGCAGACCTCTGCCCACCGACTTCAAATTTCTGACTTTGTTTGAACAGCCCCCCAGGCTCGAGGAACCTGTCCTGCGTTTCAGTGTGGCCGAGGACATGGCCGAGTGGAAGGACGCGTTCAGCAAGGGGGTCGCGTGCTTCCGGGCCCAGCAGTACGACGAGGCCTTGCAGCTCCTATCCCAGGTGCGTGCTTGTATCTTCTAGCTCCTCGATCTGTTCATGATCCCCTCTCCAGGCTGTCGAGCTAAACCCAAACGACTCCACCATCCTTGATTCTAGAGCCGCCGTTTACGAGAGGCTTGGCCGAACGAAGGAAGCCCTACTGGACTCCAAGCAGGCTATCAAGCTCTCACCAGAGAAATGGCAGGTCGGTCTCGATGGCTCCCAATCGTCTCGCATCGTCTCACAGATCTGTCTGACAGGGCTATGCACGTTCTGCCCGTTTGTTCTCCAGCATCAAGAAGTACGACTCTGCTCTCAAGATGATCGAGTTAGCCCTCGAGAGAGTGAAGCCTGAAGACATCAAACGACGCACAGAGCTTGCTGCTCTACGCTCTGACATCGAGACCGCCCAGGCCGCTTACGCGAGGCAGCAGAAGCAGCGCGCGAGCAGAACCTTCTACCACTTTGGGCGGCTTCCCGTTGAAATCGCCCATACCATCTTTTCTCTCGTCGTCAGCGAAGACCATGCGCAGGTGGTTGTCCTGGGACAGGTCTGTCGCGACTGGCGGCGCGTCGTGGTGAACACACCGAGTTTGTGGACCTTCCTCACACTGTCGACCGTGAACCCCACTGTCAAGGCTGCGCTGTGGAGGACACGCAGCAAGGGCAAACTCACGGCGTTATGCATTCGCAGCGGCGATGCAAAGACCATGTGGGCCTTGCACATGCTTGAGCTTACTCCTCTAGAACACCTGCGGACGTTGTCCCTGACCGAAGTGGACTTTGCTGCCTTGCGCGGACAGCTTCCTCTACTATCACATGAAGTCATCGGTCGTCTCGAGAAGCTAGAGCTATACGATCCCCTTCCTTCGTTAGACTGTCACTGGCTCTTCCAACCCCCGACACTAGCCTTGCGCACTCTCAGCGTGCGAGGAGTGCCTGTCCCCTGGGGAGAGCTAGCGGAGCGCTGCGAACGACTCGCTGCTCTCTCTTACCATGGATGCTTCCACAGCGTTTACTTCAATGACTTGACGTCGTTCTTCCAGCGAAATAGTGGCCTCTCGACAGTCACCTTCTTTGCGCACGAGGACGTTATGCTATCACGGAAATACCGCCCCCTTGTCACATCGCCTGTGAACGACTCTTCTCCAGATCGAGTAGTGCTGCCAGCTCTCAGTCAGCTTGCCCTAGGCGGCCCTTTCCTGGGCCTCAATTTCTTCTGCAAACTAGAGTGTCCAAACCTTCGTTCGCTACACATCTCCAAATGGACTGGCACAATGGACTCTGCCCTAGACCATATTCGCCACACTTCTGCCGCAGTTCATCTCGAGGAGCTCATCATCGACCGTTGCAGTCTCTCGGACCCCGCCGTTCTTGTACGTCTCCTTGAAGACACGAAGGAGCTAAAGACGCTGCATCTCCTTAGCATTGCGAAAGCGGGCGAAATACTCGAGGCCTTGGCGGATACCAGGGCTGATGGGGTCCTATGTCCAAAACTCGCCGACCTCAACGTCTCCCACTGTCCCGACGTCCGTGATGGTCCCCTTATACGACTCGTGAAGGCTCGCTTACCTCCCGCTCTGCTTCAATCCACTCATGATGCTGTGTCGACCGACGACAAGTCTCAAGACACGCTACCCACACAGCCATCCCAGCTCAAGTCTCTCGTACTAGATGGTTGCCAAGCAGTCACCGGAGAAATCCTGCCATGGCTCAGGAAGCACGTAGCCCAAGTTAGATGTCAGTTTGCGACGAAGAAGCAGGCGAGTTGGAAACGATAGTTCCACCACAAACCCACAGTCTACGTCCTTCATTACTCAGGCCGGATATTCGCGATGTCGTTGTAGATATGGACATCATTCTCGGCATCACCTCTCGCTGGACACACCTGCGCATATGACACTCTAGCGTACGCCGCGGCCTCGGACCTTTGCTATAGTAAGGCTCAGGGCAATCTATCCGGAGGCCACTTCGGATCTCGTGACAGGATGCAAGTCTTTTGCCCTCTGTGCGCAGATCAGAAGTCAGGTGGGCGGGCGTGGCTGTACGAGGGACAGGGCGAGGCCCTCCATGGCGTTCGGGTCCTCGATTCATTGGTCGAGACTCGCAATCTTGGGCCTCCTGCCAAGCAACGTTTGCCACGATGATCCCTAGATTTCCCCGAGACCCTCGGGGTCGAGCACGGGAGGTCTTTGCAACCGTCACGCTGTAGCAAGAGTACAATGGCAGGAGGCGACGAGAAGAGGACCTACACGACTGTCAATCGGAGTGGTATACACACATACGGTCGTAGTGAATGGGATGCAATCTAGATCACGTGAAGTTGGGTCGCGATGCGATTAGTTGACACGGCATCGAAAGTCAATGCGTCGGTCACGCAGTGATCATTGCAAAAGTAAGCTTGGATATACACGCTTGCGATGTCCCTGATGGAGATACAGGTACATGCTAGACATTTCAGTTCTTTGGTTTGAGGGTCTACGGCTGCGGGGCAATGGCCGACTCCACGCGTTTAACCTTGCGACACTGCTCCCGGTGCATCTTCCAGTGCAGCCTTTGGCATTCGGCATCGCAATACCTGTCGTACACGCGTCGGAATGTCAGTTGATACGTTTAGCGAGGAAAGGGAGAACACTTACTTTTCCTGCCCGCATCCGGCGCACTTCTTCAACGCTGCGCTCGGTCGTGCGCACCAAGAACAGGTCATCATACTGCGGGCAATAAGCACCATCCGCGGTTGCGGGGGCTCGATGTGCGTCTCCAGAGCAGCGTTCCCGTCTTCGAACTTGTTCACCCACTGCCACAACGAATCCTCCACGGCCTCTTCTGCCACTTTCGATCCTGAGTGATGCGAATCCTTGGGGTACCACTTTTCCAGAAGAGTAAGTAGAGAAGCCCACTCCTTGGTGCCCTTGCGATATGCCTCTGCGAGATTTTTGATGTGGCGCAGGCTGGTCGGGTAAGTATCCACCGGGTCCCCATAAAAGCGAAGGAAATCTGCGTTGATGTCGAGTTCTTTCATAGCTCGCTAAAATGGCACTTTTCAGGAGACGGGCCGTAAAACCTGCGGAGATCGCACTCACCCTAATAGAGGGAGCTTTGAAGTTCGTGCCGCTGCCTTCTATGAGAATATGCGAAAGGATATAGGTTATGAGATGGGTGTATCGGTTGAACTGGTCCGGAGGGCCATTTTCCAAAATCCATTTCGCGTCGGACCGAGCGCATGCGATGAATGGATAGACCACCGTAGGCTCAATGTTACTGTGACCATGAGATGTCTGTTCTACCTGGTTCATGGCGAGAGACCACATCGCCTGTACAGCGACTCCGGTGAGTGCGACGCGGAGCCATTCAGGGATATCAGGGCACTTGAGGCCCTTCTTGGCAAAGCAAAGGCGCGTCTCTGGAGTCAACTTTCGCTTGTTGAAGGGGTAGGAAGGTAGTAGAACAGGGGACATTGCGGGTGCCGTTCCAGTGCGGACTTGCAGAAATCGTGCAATTTCGTCTCGTCGTCATGGCAGATGAGCTTCCACTGCAGTATATCGGCGTACAGAGCATCTTGCTTCGACGATGAGTTCTCGCGCAAGGCTTCGATACCTCGACGAGCAGCCTCTGCCCATGGCCGACGCGGTATGCAGTGCTCGCATGCGGCGAGATCTCCGCAACACGGGCAAAGCGCTGTCGGTAGTGCATACTGATAGTCGTACGTCAGACGCGCTAGTTCGCGAGCTATGGTCAGGACGTCCGTATCAAGCCTGTACTGGAGGAAGAGGGCGGTGTATGCGGCGTTTCCACGTTGCATCTGGGCCATGAACAGTCTTTCCCTGCCGTATTTCTCCGCCGCTTTCTGGAGGGCCTCGGGTAGCTCGTCCAACTTCAAGCTGGTGGCAAGGGACGATGTGTTCGGGCAGCAGGTCTGCATTGCCGTAGGCGAGGGATCTGGGATTTCGTTCCCAGAGGAGTCGCGGTCCTTCAGCTTCATGATGCGCAGATTGTACACGGCCTGGCATCGTAGGACTATGTCCTCGCTACGGAGCAGAGCGGCCATGAGGGTGACGAAGGGATACATGTGCTCGCATGCATTTACGGTGTTGTACGCGCTTGCGGTGAAGCATACCATGGCGTGACTGAACATGTATGAAGTTGCGTGGGACCTTTGAGGGCGTCGAGTAGGGCACGCACAAGTGCGACAATGTCGAACGAGCGACCGAGAGACCGTGCAGCGGAGGCACCATGGGCAAAGATCCCAGTAATGATGGTGAGGGTAGTGGGATCGTCCAGGTGTTTGAGTGCATGCTTCAGGATGGCTGGCGCACCTCGCGAGAAGCTCGCAGGCACATGCTTCCCCGCGGTGAAGCAAATGGAATTCAGTGCGCGTAGAGCAATGTGGCGGGTGTCATCTTCGTCGACGAGGGACATGAGATGGCCGTAAAACCCTATGCAGAGATATAGATCAGTTTACGAGTCTTCAGGTATGGCCTCCAGTTAGTGCATCGACGTACCTTTCTCTAAAATCTTGGTTTGCAGTACATAATCCTCTACGCACATCTTGGTATAGATAGCAATGACGGCACCCATCACCTTAGTCTGGCCGGTGCTTTTGGCATAAGAGAAAGTGTCGTCGAGCAGCTGTTGGATTTCGGATAGATTAGAGTGCGCCTTCTTGAGGCCACTTCGTGTGCTAAGATCTGAGCGCAAAGTTGAGCTTTCACCATGAGGCACGTCCAAGAGAACACTCACCAGGCAGCTTCAGGAGACGGCATAAGTTGTCTGCTGTTTCCACCCAATCATCCTCGAAATTATCCGCGAAAACATGTACTAGCGAACGCGGCGGTTTCAAGCGCTGAGCGTTCTTCACACCTGCGCTGCTTGCGCCGCCTTTGTCGTCTGTGCCGTTGTGCATAATGAAGGTTGCAGGGAGCCAGATGTGAGTCAGCCACGTCGTCTCTGCGCTTGAGCCTGCACATCTTGCGCCAGTGTGCACCACGTGCTAATGAGGAGGAGGAGCGACCAATCGTGAACCTGAACAAGAAAGCAGCTACCAGCACGTGGATTACCTGCAGTCCTAAAGGTCACATTGATACATCCACAAATCATCCTCTGCGAGCCTCTTCATACGACGGCAGTTCATCATACCTCCTAGACGAACCTGATCCAGACAGTTTCCCGACATGTCCTTCGATGCGCCACCCCCACTCATTGCCCTCTTTCCATCTGAATACATCTCCGCCGAAGTTGACCTCGAAGTCGCATGCGCCTTCTACTCCGATGGCAGCGTATACATCGTACTGAATACGCGGAACGTATACACCGCCGAACGCGTCCGGCAGGCGCAGGCCGTTGTATGTGTAGAAAATGCTGGACGCCGCGAAGTCATAGCCGCAGCCAACGATATCTCCTGGCGAGATGCGTTGCAGAATAGGCGTGTAGTCGCGTCCGCCGTTGGGATCCTCGAAGAACTTGCGCATGTCGTCTAGGTGCAAGCCTGCAGACGCTCGATTCCAACCCGGGAACCGCCAATCGGGATAGGGTCTACATGCAGTGCCTGCAATTCAAAGTTACTATCAGGGCAGATAGCCATACAATAGCCTCGAACGAGCGTACCTATAGCAATGATCCCGTCCATTTTCTGTATCTGGACTTCGTAGTAGACACCAGACTTTCCCTGGACATCATACAACCCTGCAAGCAGAGGCAGATTGCTCATGAGACATACATCTCCGCAGCCTTTTTCTGTTACCACCCTAGTCACGCCACTACTCTTTTCTCCGCGCCCAGACGCTATGTGTCCAAAGAATCGGTCGGACACAGGCCGATCCATAGTCCATGGTTTGCATCCCTCGGTAGCAATGCGCTCCACCATAGCAGAGGAGAGCAACTTCGGGGATTCTAGGGGGAACTGCTTGCAGAACCTCTCCGCAGCTTCAAATTCGTCTTCGGGAACATCACTATGGAGCCCCCAAGCATGCGACTGTTCCGGAGCTGGCGTCCACCCGGGCGGTGCCTCACCGAGAGGTGCAGCGTCGAATTGTCGTTGGCGGGTCTGCTGCATACGAGGCTTGAACCAGCACATCGTGGCGGTATAACGAAGAGTCGATGGGACTGCGGTGATGAAGCCCAGGTTTAAGTACTGTAAAAGGGATGCACAGCCACGTCAGAAAAGCCAAGGCGACCAATTGACAAAAGCCTACGTGCACTGCCTATCGGATATGACGATGTGAGTCTTAGTACACATGCACTCAGCGGTCCAACCTGCGTCGTAGCGCTGCAGGGCCCAACGGTGGCGCCACGGAGGTGCCGGCGGCGGCCCGGCAGCAGACCGCCGGACTGCTCATAAACCCAGGCTGCAGTGACTTCGCGACATGGTACATTGTTCAACTCTAACATTCGCGTAGCTCCTTGAGACCGAATAATTCGACTGTGTTCTTCCAGACCTGATCCGCCAGAGACTCCATGGGGATGCCATGCAACTGGCTGATTACCCATGCAACACCCCCGATGGCCGACGGCTCGTTCCGGCCCTTCACAGGCTTGCCGTACACGAAAGACTCCGGCTTCGTCGCTTGCGGGAAGTACAACGAGTTTAGTGACTGCGGAAGCGATTTGAGGTGTTGTCGTGATGCCTGGGTACTGGTCATCGAGCACCATGGTGCGTCTTGAACGCAAGACCGTCAGTAAGACCTCATCCTGGTCATGTAAAGGTTAGCGCACCTGTCTCAAGCATGAGCTTCTCTATTGGGATTGACTTCGCAGTCGCCAAGTTGTCTTCGGTCTTCAAAGAGCATCCATTGAGGCTAGATTTCGTTAGCAGGGTACCGCGCAGGGTGATATGGAAAGCTTACCCAATGTAAAAGCCCATGCGAAGCTACGGATGGCTGGCGTCAGGTTTTGAAGTTCAGACAGGGTGTGATACGCACAAGTTCTGCGGCTTCCTCGATGGTACCGGTGAAGCTGTGAACCACTCCACTGTTCGCCCCGACTGCTCGGCCGCCGTCTTCTCCGAAACCCTCTTCACGGAGGATTTGTACGAAGCCCTTATGGGCCGCGCGGGAATGAAGGAAGAGGGGTAGATGCCACCGCTTCGCCAGTGAGAGCTGCATGCCTTTAATGATATCAATGCAGGTCTCGTACAGTAGGTGATAGACGTACGGAAGTATTTCTTCTGTATCTCAGGCGCTGCGAAGTGCGTCCGGTCGTAGTCTATGCATTCTTCCGTCAGGTACGCTAGATGCAAGCATGTCAACCGAGGCTTGCCTAGGCCGCATTCACCCACACAGACTACACGTCCAGGGCCCTCCAAGTTAGCCTCTATTAGCTTGTTCAGTTCTTCCAGATACCCATCGGGGCCGTCTGCGTGCTTCTCAAATTCTCCGGATCGCGTTGGATGACACCCTACGGTCGCGTAAAGCGTGTGTTGACGCGACAGTGCCAAAACTTCTTTGGACTCGTGCAGGCTGCCTCCGGTAATGATCATGGACTTCACTCCAGCAGCCTGGGATCGTTCGAGCATGGCTTTGAAGTCGTCTACCACAGCCCCGGGCTCGTCAATAATCTAAGCACTCGACCTGGTAGTGTAGAATACGCACCCTCGTGTTTCTTCTTCCCATGGTGATAGCCTCTGAAGACGGCGTCCGTGAGGTTGACTATTCACACGATCTCAATCCATTTTGCTCGGTATATCGACATGCTTCAGCATACCGGCTATATCTGTCGACGCGTCAGCCAGCTCCCAGACATCATAGCGACTGCTCTCACCGATGAATTTGGGTATCTTGACTGCTTGAGCAGCGGATGCGGCTGTCACGGACATGGTGGTGTGAGATGACGGTCGCGTCCCACATTTCCCGGCTCGCGCTTACTCACATCTTCTTCCACTTCCACGCTAACAATGAACAGCTATAGACCTGCTTGCGATACACGAGTACACGCGTGATGAACAATGGCCATGTCCCTGCTGAATGTCCATACGCTCGGAGCCCGCGTCAGATGCCCCTTATACGTTCCGGCTGGGGGTGGAGAGGCCGAGTTGAAATCACAGGCTCGACAGCTCAGACTGTGGCCTTCCGCGGATCTACAGCCCAAAAGTCTACCACGACGAAGACAGTTCCGGAGAAGTCAGAAACTGTATGTCATAACCGGCCTTCGGGCAGCTGTGTCACCCATCGGTTGGGATTTATAGTGTTCCGCCCCCAGGTTCCCACCTCGCTGTCCTATCGTCGACCCCCTACCTTCTGCCTCGCGGATACACGTAAACTACCGCTAGCTAGCCATGGACCGCATCAAGCAAGTTGTGTCGCACCTCACGCCGGGCTCGTCAGGAGGCGTGGCTGCATTAGAGCGCAAGAGCCCAGACGATGTGGTCATAACCATGGCCATTCGTTCCCCTCTCTGCAAGGCCAAGAAGGGTGGCTTTAAGGACACTACGTGCGTATGGTCAGTTTCTCGCGACGCCTGTGCTAACGTCCGCAAAGTTCGGAGGAGTTGCTGCTCGAGATGTTCAAGCAGGCCATCGCCCGCTCCACCATTGACCCCGGCCTGGTTGGGGACATCACTGTAGGCACGGTGCTGACTGTGAACGGCGCGTACGAGGCGCGAGCGGCGGCCTTGGCTGCTGGTTTCCCTGAAACCGTTCCGGTACAGGTCATCAATCGCTGGTGCTCGTCGGGTCTCATGGCCGTCACGGATATCGCGAACAAAATCAAGACGGGTCAAATTGAGGTCGGCTCGCGGTCGGTATGGAGAGTATGTCAACAAAGTGCGCGTGAAGGCTCCGTTACCGACACAGAACGCTGACGGGTATGTTCTTGCTAGCCCTGACTTTGGATGGAAGCCGCGCAGCGAAGCATTGAAGAACCATCCTGCGGGTCAGGTCTGTTCCATGCCTATGGGATGGACGTCAGAGAATGTCGCGCTGGATTACAACATCTCCCGGGAGGAGATGGACGAGTTTGCCGCGCTTTCATACCAGCGTGCCGAGAAGGCACAGAAGGAGGGTCGCTTTGAGGCAGAGATTGTGCCCTTCACCGCTTCAGTCGTCGACGCCAAGACTGGTGAGCGCACTACACACGTCGTGACAAAGGACGACGGAATACGTTATGGGACGACGAAGCAATCGCTTCTCAAAATTCGTCCTGCCTTCCCGCAGTGGAGCCCGGCGCAGACTACCGGTGGTAATGCCAGCCAAATCACCGACGGTGCTGCAGCCGTGTTGTTGATGAAGCGAAGCAAGGCGGAGCAGCTTGGTCTGAAAATTCTGGGCAAGCACGTCACTACGGCAGTCACTGGTGTTGCTCCTCGTGTCATGGGTATTGGCCCAGCGTATGCCATTCCCATGGCATTATCTCTTGCAGGCATTACCAAGGATGATGTCGACCTGTACGAGGTGAATCATGGAGGAGTACGAACTCGTGACCTCTGGCTGACAAGTCTTGACCTAGATAAACGAGGCGTTCGCGTCGCAGTACGTGTATTGCCTCAAAGAACTCGGCCTAGACAAGGAGAAGGTCAACGTGAATGGTGGAGCCATCGCGTTCGGTCATCCACTTGATAAGTCGCGTTCACTTTCGCAGGACGAACGCAGTCTGACCTTGCTTGGGCTTTGTTACGCTGTACAGGTGCCAGACAGGTGGCCACAGGCCTGCACGAGCTCATCAGAAGGAACGGCAAGGTGCGGCGGCGGATGTTGCGAACACATGTCTGAAACGGCAGCTGACAGTTCCGCTTCTAGGTTCTGGTGACATCAATGTGCATTGGGACCGGAATGGGTGCGGCTGCTGTCTTCGTGCGGGAATAAGAGACCAGAAGGCTTCTCGAATGTCGGCGATACGTTGCCGCCTGCCCTAAGAGTCGCCAAGGCTCACACCGGGGACACTTGATCTTCATGTCTGCTCCCAGACTCCTGACCATTCACCCAGGGACGTGTAGGGCTTTCTCAAGGAGTGTCGGGGCGGTTTGGAACGGCTGTTATCTCGCGACTTGATTATCGGACGTTATCTCGTAGTTACCATTTTAATCCAACATGTAATAGGTTTTATGTCATCTTTCGAAAGCCTCACGTCCCTGGGCGACTGGCACATAATGTTGGCGCCCGCGGGCGCCTGCTTCGGCGGACAACGAATAAACTCTCGCCGACGCCCGAATTTCCAGGAAATCTGAGCGCGCGGCGATTGCCGTGCGCAAGTTCCCAAATCAGGCTGAAGGCCTCCACAACTGCGTATGGGAGGCATATGACAAGTAGCTGGACAGCGTTTGTGATACAGACGTACCGAACCCCCATGGAGAATATTGTACATGATTTTGCTCAATATCTCTATGCCCGCCCGCGGCCTGTATCTCTCGCGGCTGTCTTGGAGTATATCCTGCTCCATGATGGCAACCTGGAACCACCAAGTTCGCCCAGCCCCGCACAGCGCCTTCTCGACGACATCCTGTCGTCGGTACATGTCCTGATGACCGCCTTGTGCCGCCACGAGCCCGTAACTTCATGGGTCAGCCAAAGACATTACCGCCTATGCACAGAAGAGCTGCAGGAGCTCGTGATGAAAGACAATGGATGGCACTTCAGCGCGGCGCGCGCGAGAGCGGACCAAATCATGGACTTCAAGCTCGAAGCGATGGCGGCAAGGGCGCATGAGCTCGCGCCGAACCTATGGAGCCTTCTATCCGCCCTCACGCGCGCAAATCCGCGCACTGGATATGATGGAACGGCTTTAAGCGGCAGTGTGGGCGTAGAGTCGGATGAGGATGAGGAGGACGACCTTCTGGCGCGGCAGGAAGAGCTGGAGGGGGAGAACCTGCTCGGAAGGGCATCGCGCCGCGCGAAGTCCACATGGGGGCCAAAACGGTCGGTTACACGGCAGCGGGAGACTGTTCGCAGCGTGGTACATCCAGCCAGTTTAAATTATAATGCGATAGACTCACGGCTGCTAAAGCGCCAGCTGGTGGTGCTTGCCAGCCTTATGCTTACCACCAACCAAAAGTGTAATGCCTTGCAATCAATCGTTGGAATATTCCTCCATGGGCACAACACCCCCGAGAAGGTCTGTGAAGTCCTGAGCCGCATGGGAATCAGTATCTCGATGGCGGCGACACAAAATGCAATCCGTTCACTAGTGGCAGACGCCATGCGGAATCTCTGGAAGCTTGGGCGGCGCCGACTGGTTAGCTATTGCTATGACAATTTCGACGTCACTCTGAAGAGCGCAAAGTGGACCATCGATACACAGAAGACCCCCTCACTCCAGCATCTGACTGCGGCGCTGCTTATCTCCTTGCCGCCTGGTACAATGAAGTCAGATCTACGATACTCTGAATATCTGTGGAAGAACGCACGCCTGAATGATAAGCTGCCAGACAATCGGCCCGGTCTGGCTCCGGAACTGTCACGGATGTGACGGTGTTGCCCTATTTTTCGCAGATTTTTGGCTATTTTCCTCGATTAATCCAACGGGCGAGCAGCCCTCGCGCCGTCTGGAGTCCTAGCCGCCCACACTCAGCGCCTGGCCACTCAGCGCCAGCGCCCTGATGGCGCATCACCCCTAGACGCCAGCGCATCCCGCTGCGCGCTCAGACACTGCCCGGATCACCGGTCTGCCTTGCAACCGGTTCCCCGGATCGCTGAGGAGGCACTGTCATTTCTGATGACTCCCCTCGCCGAGACACGCCGAGCTGATCAGCCTGATGACACAGCCTCGGCCCGACACAGCCCCGAACACTGCCAGCTGACACAGCCTCGTGACATAGCCCCCGCACAGCCTCGCCGCGCAGCCCGCGTCGCAGCCTCGCTGGCTATGCCAAGCACTGCCCGTCAGCTTAGGTAATCGTACAGCCTGCCCTAGAGTACTGTAGTATATAAGGGTAGCACTCCTCGCTCCTGTCCGTCATCTCGACCTCTTGGTCAATACGGACAGGTAAGCCGTCATATGTATTAGTTACTACTTCAATGTTAACTTGGTCAATACAGACAGCTGTACAAGTTTGTTCGTCGCCGCGTGACACGCTCCGCTGCGCCTCGTCGTCGACCTCCCCATTCGCCCTCCCTCGTGTAGCGTTGAGCCTCTGCTCCGCGACATTAGGTCGAGATCTCTTGGGTGCCCTAGGCAATTCCTTCCCTACCGCTCCCCCAAATACCGTTTAAAAAAAGTTTATTCCCTCCGATTAAAGCGAGTACGTCGTAGTCGAGCAGCCCGCTCACTCCGTACACGTTGCTAAGGCTTGCTTTCGCAGTGCCGAAAGACGTTCGTCGAAGCGCGGCCTCTCCGCCCCCGAACGCACCCTTGCTCAAAGACCACATCCCCCAACGCATTTTCGACCGCCTCCAACGTCGTCGCGAGGCCGGCAACCCTGTCAAGTGGACTGACCGCAAAGTCAAGGCGGTCATCAAGTACGTCTCTACGCTCCCGACACCTCCACCCTCCGTCCCCTCCATCAACTGGACCGCTGTCCGCGAAGCCTGCGAAGCCGAACAACGCGTAGGCAACCGCATCCGCGAGCAGCGCCAGCGCGAGGCGCAAGAAGCCCAGGCCGCCGTAGCTGCCTCCTCCTCTAAGCTCAGTTTGGCAGAGCGCCTCAGCGCCGCCCCGACGTACGAGCCCATCGCCCGCAAGCCCATCGGCATCGACATCCCGAAGTACTCCCCCACCGACCTCGTCGGCATCTTTACGCCCAAGCTCGACGCAACCATCAAGCGTCTCAAGGCCGTCGAAGAAGTCGACCTCTTCCACCTCGTTAACAGCGACCGCGCGCACGGCGTCTGCCAGCTGCTCGAACGCCTTCGGCAGATTCGCAACGAGCTCAGCCGCCTCGCTCCTACCACTACGTTTAAGGAGTGGCATCAGTACGAGCTTGGACTAGCTCAGATTGGTGACATTCCGTTCGTCGGTTTAAGGCGCAATTTCCGCCGCATCGTAGGAGAGCTGGACATAGTGTACCGGGCCGGGTATTTCGATTAGTTTACAAATACATTTCTGTCGCTCTGGATTTCGATTGTTCGAACTGCCCGCACTTCTTTGGGCGAACTACAGAGAACGGTGTCACTGCTCCTGCTGATCTCCACGTCGAGGAGAACAACGGGTCTCGAGAAGCCAGGGAGTGCAGTCAGCAGCCCTGCCCTTATCGAGAAACTGCCCCTCCGCTACTCCCGGTTCCGCCTAGCGACCGAGAAACACAGTTCGAACGCCCTCATTTCGCGCAACGGCTAGAATTCGCCCGCGCCTCTGCCACTACTCCGAATACTCCCGATCACAGTCCCCCGGACAGCAGCCACCACTCGTCCCCCGAGACATCGCTCGGCTCCATCCTCTCCGACCACGAACCCGCTCCCTCGCCGTTTAATCTCTCCCGCGCTCAATCAGGAGCCAACACTCCCCGTCCCCCCAATATGTCAAGTACTCCCGGCGGAGCGCCTCCTGGCCCGACTCCCCCCGACCCCATCTCCGCTGCTCTCCTGCAAATGGCCCAGGCGATGACGCAGCTCACAAACACGGTTAACACTCTGGCCCAAACTATTGGCGCCAATCGGACAACGGTCAACGCAACGGTTAACGCCAACAAGGAGCTCCCCTTCGTCGAGAAGCCCGTCCCGTTCAAAGGGAAAGGTTCGGACACGGCCCGTCTCTTCCGCGCCGCCTACCGCATCTACGCCGATGGACAGCCGGAGAAATTCGGCAAGCGCGACGTCAACGGCAACCTCCAGCGGGACCCCGAATCCGGCAAGATCTTGGTGGATGGCCAGAAGTGGATCGTCGGCGCTCTCTCCTTCATGCAGGATGAAGCGGCCGAATGGGCACGGCAGTACATCGAGCAAGCGGCAGACGGCACTCAGATATTCGACGGCTCTCGCGCTACGTTCTGGGAGGCCTTCAAGAACCGGTTCGAGCCCATGGACGAGAAGGCCGAGGCTCTCAGCAAGCTGCAAGCTTGTACGCAGGGCAACCGTCGGTTCGCGGAGTTCTTTGCGGAGTTCCAAGCCCTCGCCGGCCGCACGAAGCTCACCCCGGAAGACCTGGCAGCCCGGCTACGGACGAAGTTTAATAAGGACTACCTCGAGCGGATCTCGTACATGGTCAACCCCGCTACTGGCAAAGGCCCCGAGACGTATGACGAGCTCAAGAACGCGGGTTTCGCCGTCGACCGGTCGAAGGACAAGCTCTCGCAAGACCTCCTGGCACAGCAAGGCAAGACGTCTTCGACTCCGGCTAGCTCGTCAGCGCGCGCCTTCCGCGACCCGAACGCGATGGACATCGACGCCGCGAACATTGACGAGCTGTTTAAGGGTCTCACTGGCACGGATCTCAAGCGCCAGTTCGACGCCGTCATGAAGGACCGCTGCAAGGTCTGCGGCTCGAAGTCCCACAAGTCCACGGACCCCGTTCACCGTGATTCGGTCTGCAACCACTGCGGCAAGAAGGGTCACTGGTCCCGCGTCTGTCGTGCTCGCCTCGAGGGCAAGCCGAGAACTGCCCCCGCTACCGCCGCCGTTCGCGCCTCGTCTTCGGATACCTCGTCTCAGGACTCCTCGTCTCCGGCCTCCTCGTCTTCTGGCAGCTCGTCTGACGACCAAGCCGCCGCGCTCGCCGCCCTCCGTGATCAGCTGGCCCTGATACAGAAGCAGCTCGGGGGTTTTGCTTAAGGGGCCGGAGTGACGCCGCATCGTCGGTCCCCGTTTCGTCAAGCCCGGATTCAACTCCGGCACCGTCGTTAGAACCACAGGACCTTTCAGATACCATCCGCTCATGTACAATATCAGTGCTAGATCCTTTCTCGAATCACTATCGTGTACCTGTAAAGCTCACCGGACTCAATAAAACTATTCGCACGCCTGCAATGATTGACTCCGGTGCGACTTCGCTATTCATCCACGAGGATTTCTGTAAGCAACACAAGATCCTCACGGTACCACTCAAGAAGGAAATTACACTGTACAACATCGACGGAACCAAGAATGAAGCAGGGTCTATCACGCGCCGTGCTAGACTCCAGCTCACTGTGGGTTCGTACACGTTTAAGGAGGAGTTTCTTGTCACAAACATCGGTCCGGAGGATGTCATCCTCGGACTTCCGTGGCTCAAGAAATGGAATCCGAACATCGACTGGGAAACGGGAGATGTCCAGTTTCAGCTCCGCGGCGGAGCTGAGGACACCCCGGTTTTCGGTATCCATCAGATTGACGCCAACCGCTCCGAACGCCGTGAATGGCTTCGAGCAGGCATTGTTGAGGACGCCAAGGACGAAGTCTGGATCCTCGCCGGCTACACTTACTCGCAAGCGATCGCTGTCGAAGCCAATCGCGAGAAGTACGCCAAGACGTTCGAAGAGCTGGTTCCCAAAGAATACCACCGACACAAGAAGGTGTTCTCTGAAGAGGAATCACACCGCCTTCCGAAGCATCAGCCCTGGGATCACGCGATAGATCTCGTCCCGGACGCCCCGGCCTCGATCAAATCGAAGGTTTATCCCATGTCCCCGATCGAGAATGAAGAACTACAGCGGTTCATCGACGACGCACTCGCCAAGGGCTATATCGTCCCCAGCAAGTCTCCGATCGCTTCTCCTGTCTTCTTCATCAAGAAAAAGGACGGCAAGCTCCGGTTCATTCAAGACTACCGCAAGCTCAACGACATCACTGTGAAGAATCGGTACCCCCTCCCGCTCGCCTCCGATATCATCGGGAAGCTCCAGGGCGCTAAGATCTTCACCAAGTTCGATGTCCGATGGGGCTACAACAACGTCCGGATTAAGGAAGGTGACGAGTGGAAAGCCGCCTTCGTCACCAACCGCGGCCTCTTCGAGCCCAGAGTCATGTACTTCGGTCTGTGCAACAGCCCTGCCACGTTCCAGGCCCTCATGAACCACATCTTCGCCGACCTCATCGCTGAGAGCAAGGTCGCAGTTTACCTCGACGACATCCTCATCTGGTCGAACGATCTCGCTTCGCATCGGAAGATTGTTCACGAAGTCTTGGCACGCCTCGCCAAATACGATCTGTATCTTCGGCCCGAGAAGTGCGAGTTCGAGCGCTCAGAGATCGAGTATCTTGGGCTCCTCATCAGCGAAGGACAAGTCGGCATGGACCCCGGCAAGGTTAAAGCAGTAGCCGAGTGGCCGACCCCGAAGAACCTCAAAGACGTACGAGGCTTTGTCGGGTTCGCCAACTTCTACCGCCGCTTCATCAAAGACTTCTCAAAGATCTGCCGCCCGCTGCACGATCTGACGAAGAAGGACACTCCGTTTAATTGGGGTCCCGCACAGGCAGAAGCCTTCGAGACGCTCAAGCGCGCTTTCACGACTCAGCCTGTGCTCGCCATGTGGAGTATTGATCGGCCAACTCGCGTCGAGACCGATGCTTCTGGCTACGCCACCGGAGGAGTCATAGCCCAACGCAATCCTGAAGATGGTCTCTGGCATCCAATCGCGTATCGCTCGCAAACCATGAGCCCCGCTGAGCGGAACTACGAGATCTGGGATCGTGAGATGCTTGCAATCATCGAAGCTCTCAAGGATTGGCGCCAGTTCCTCGAAGGTCTCCCGGAGCCTTTTGAGATCTGGACCGATCATCAGAATCTCCAGTACTGGAAGACTGCGCAGAATCTCACGCGGCGACAAGCCCGATGGGCCTCCTACCTCGCTGAATACGACTTCCGCATCATCCACCGCCCTGGCAAGACCCATCTCCTCGCTGATCCGCTCTCCCGGCCCTCCTCGCTGCATGTCTCCGACGAAGAAGACAATCGCTCGCAGATAGTATTGAAGCCGTGTCAAAGTAAACCCCGCTACTTACCTTAGTAGCTTTGGTGGGGTGAGACTTGACTGCGAGAGTGAAGTAGTGGTAGACGAGGTAGATGATGCTGGGGACTTAAGCCCAGCAGAGCCCGGTATATATACATGAAGGGGAGGACCCCTGGTACTACCCGAGACCCCTGATACTGCCCATCACATGCACGATGGCGTGATGATGGTGCGATACTTGCCAAGACACTCCGGGCTCGGCGAAGTCTAAAGCCGAGTACCGGATGTGTCCGGAACCTTCTACGCTATTCTAGAATACACTACCCGGACCCTGGGTCCGGCTACCTACTATACCCTTGTACCGGAGCGTCTACATCATAGATAAGATAAAGATAAGATCCTCACACGACTCTGAGTCCATTCCCAGCACGTGACCAACACGTGACCGCGTTCTGACGCGTGCCTGTCCTAACCCTAGTCCATAACCCTAACCCCTGGCGCCTACTGGGCGCTTACAGGAATAAAACCGTAGGGAATTAGAAAACTGTGACAGTACCCCCTCTTCAGATTCGAACTCCCGAGAGAAGACTTTTTTATTTTCCAGTGGATCCAAACCCGCCTGAGCCACGATCGGTTGACTGTAGCGTTTCGACAACTTCTATGTCGGCATCGGCGATTTTCTCCAGGATCAATTGAGCCGCCCTATCTCCAGTCGTGACTGTGAAGTCACTGTCGCTTGTGTTAAGGAGTAGTATTTTGACGATACCCGTGTAGTCCCGGTCGATAACACCTGCGCCGACATGAATGCCTTTGAGTGCCAGTCCTGATCGTGGTGCAATTCGTCCATAGGTCCCAGTTGGAACTCGGATGTGAATGCCAGTGCTGATGAGTTTGCGGTCTCCTGCTGGAATTGTTGCATCTTCTGCTGCATACAGGTCCCAGCCTGCTGCCTCGGTAGTGCTCTTGGATGGTGTCTTTCCACCATCTAGAACGATTTGAAGGGTTTCCTCTTCATCGAGTTCTAAACCGTCTGTTTCCATAGGTGCTTCTTCGTTCCGAACGCGCCAAAATTCCGCGATCTTCTCTTTAGCACCTTCCAGATTACTCTCTGGTTCCCATTTGTCTTCTTCTGGCCCATAACCCTTCCACCGAACCATGTACCAGTTTCGTTTCCTGACACGCCCGGTAGTCTTGTGGTTGAGAATTTTCTCGACCTCATACTCGAGCTCTCCGTCATGAACTTCTGGCTCTGGCGGTGCGGCTCGTTGGCCGACGATGGAGGGTGTAGAATAGGGGATTAATTTACTAGCGTGGAACACCGGGTGATATGCCCTATATTGTGGAGGCAGTTTCACCTTGAAGGTTACTTTGGACAGTTGCTCGATGATTTCGAACGGTCCTAGGTACCTCGGTGTCAGCGTGCGTTGAGTGGTTTGGTAATCCTTTGAATTCAGCAGGACTTTGTCGCCGACTTTAAACGGCACTTCTTGCTTGTTCTGGTCGTAGTACCACTTCATACGGTCCGCTGCTAGTTGTAGGGCTGCTTTGGCCTTGTCTTGGGCGTCTTGTCTAAGTCTGAATATCTCGTTCAAGTCTTTGCTTTTGGCTTGCTTGTCGAGAGTTGGTCCTGCCCGTGGGTGTCTACCATATTCTAGAAAGAACGGTGTGTCCTTTGTACTTTCATGTGCTGCGTTGTTGTAGGCGAATTCTGCAGTGGGCAGATAATCGACCCAGTCTTCGTGATTGACATTATCAGCGAAGCAGCGTAGGTACTGTTCTAGAACTTGATTTACTCGTTCAGTTTGACCATCTGTTTGAGGGTGATATGCCGTAGACATCGCTGACTCGATACTGAGTAGCTTACACCATTCTTGAAAGAGTTCAGCCGCGAATTGAGTTCCTCTGTCTGAGATTATCTGCAAAGGTAATCCGTGGATAGGGTAAATTCTATCCATCAGGATCTTTGCGAGGTCTTTAGCAGAGAATTTGTTCGTTATCGCGAAGAAACGTGCTCTCTTGGTGAGTCGGCATACAACGACGAGGATGGCGTCCTTTCCTCTTGATGGCATCAACTGAGTAATCAAGTCGATGGTAATAACTTCCCAAGGTCCGTTAGGTACCTTGTTGGGCATGAGTTGTCCGTAGGTCTGCTGTGTGCGATTCTTCATTCGCTGACACGTGTCGCAACCTGTGACGTATTTCTTGACGAAGACAGACATTCCCGGCCACCAATAGTTTCGGGAGACAAGTTCGTAGGTCTTCCATCTGCCTGGATGTCCGGCTGATGGGTGGTCGTGGTGCATTTGGACTATTCGTCGTCGTAAGTCCTCATTCTCATCCTTCGGTATGTAGATATGTCCCCGGAAGAGTAGCAATCCATTCTCAAAGTTCCATTCCTCTAACGGTTTCTTGAACTCGCGTGGGCCTGATTTGAGTAACGATTGATAGTTCTTGGTGACTTCGTCGGATAACAGAGCCTTCTTGACCTCTTGGAGCAGTAAATCGTCGTTTACTGGAGCGTCATGGGAGGCGTCGATCGCGCAGACTTCGAGCAGATTGGCGAAAAATTCTGGCTTCAGAAGAATATGGTCGCGATTATCGAGTTCTACCCCCTCTTCATGATCTGGTCTCCTGGACAGAGGGTCTTCAGCTTCCATTGTTTTACCCGGCTTGTGGTGTAGTGTGAAATGGAATCTTGTTAGGTATAGTGCCCAACGAGCTTGACGGCGAGACAATTTCTGGGCCTGCTTGAAATAAGTCAGGTTCTGGTGGTCTGACCATATCTCGAATTTTTCCGGATGTCCCTCTAGATAGTGCCTATACTCTTCTAACCCGCGGATTATGGCCAACATCTCCTTGTCGTATATCTCATAGTTCCTTTCGTGAACATTGAGTGACTTGGAGTGGAAGGCTACCGGATGGTAAAGCTTATCGTTTGGGTCGAGTTGTGACAGAACCGAGCCGATCGCGAAGTCACTCGCGTCGGTAGAGAGCCTGAACGGATTAACGTCGTCCGGAATTCGTAGAATTGGTGCAGAAGTGAACGCCTTTTTTAGGTCGTCAAACGCCTTCTGCTGTTCAGAACCCCATTCCCATGGTTGATCCTTCTTGGTGAGTACCGTGAGTGGCTTCGTGATCTGCGCAAAGTCTTTAATAAACCTGCGATAGAAATTCGCGAATCCAAGGAATGCCTGAACGTGCTTGACCTTGGTCGGTACGGGCCACTCCGTTACGCCTGTGACTTTAGCAGGGTCCATTTCTACATGATTTTTGGATATAATCATGCCGAGGTAGGCGAGTTTGTCCTTCTCGAATAGACACTTTTCTGCCTTCGCGAAGAGGTCGTTGTCTTCCAGTCGCTGCAACACTTCGTGTACGATCTTTCGATGTTCCTCGCGGTCATTGCCGAAGATGAGGATATCGTCAAGGTATACCATAACCTTTCCTTGACGGATAAGGTCTTCGAAGATGTTGTTCATCATATTCTGGAATGTTGCCGGTGCGTTTGCGAATCCAAAGTACATAACTTTGGCCTGGAATAAACCGTCCTTGGTTACAAAAGCCGTTTTCCACTCGTCACCTTCCTTGATGCGGACATTGTTATATCCCCATCGAAGGTCGATTTTTGTGAATATCGACGCCTGAGATAGTGCATCGATTAAATCGGCGATGCGAGGGATAGGATAACGGTTCTTCTTCGTAATTCCGTTCAAGGGGCGGTAATCCATGCAAGGTCGCAAACTACCATCGGCTTTCTTTACGAAAAAGAATGAGGCAGCGATGGGTGACTTCGACTCTTCAATGTAGCCTTTTCGGCGTTCCTCACGAATCCACTCGTCGAAAGACGAGCGTTGTCTCTGGTCTAGTGGGTACACCTTTCCGATTGGGGGCAGCTTAGCTCCTTCCTCAAATTCGATGGCATGGTCCCATGGTTTGTGGGTGGGCATGCGTTCAGACTTGGTTTTACTGAATACGCTTTCGAATTTGTGGACCCAACTCGGTACCTGTGATTTCCATTGCGAGGTGTCAACTGTATCGTCGTCATCTTTTTCCAAGATGTCAGCGACAGCCTCGGCTTGCGTTCGTTCCTCTGGGTTACTGAAATCAACCCAGTTGATGTGGTGGGGAATATCCTCTTCTCCAATATCGTCCAGTGAGGATTCCCAAGGTTGCTCTGGTTCGAGCTCTGCCAGCTCCTCGTCATTGCCGATTTCGATGTCGAGGGCTTGGACTTTCTGTGCCATGCTGGAGACTTTGCATGATTCAGGACATCTGGTGAACTCCCAATTGCCTTTTGCCCAGTCGATTTCTGGGTTATGCCGGTGTAGGAACTTGTACCCTATGTACATGTCTTTGTCGTGCAAATCCGTCACGAGCAAGTACTGGGTATGTTTGTGCGTTCCAATTTCCAAGTAGGCTCGCAGGGCGTGAGTGATTCGTCCTGCTTTATTGATCGTTCCATCCGCATTTTTTACTTCATACGGATTTGCCAACTTAATAGTTACCAGATTGTTCTTTTCGACGAAGCTGTGATTGATGAAACTCGTCGTGGCGCCTGAATCAACCAGGGCTTCTGCCTGCGCTTTTTTACCATACACCCACAGAGTAATAGGAAGTTTGAACGATAATGATTTATTACGCGAGACGTTCAATACATCAATGTCAATTACTCTATCTACATCCAGTGTAGACTCGGCCGTGGGTACATGATCAGCGTTATTAACCTGTAGGACGCAGGGATCCACTACAGGTCGTTGAGAAAATCCACTTTCCGGTCAGACGATTTCGCGTATTTAGCAGCTCGGGCCCTCATACGTGCACGCCTAGCTTCCCGCTCATCAACGGGTTCCTGGGGGGGAGTCTGTTTCAACTCCTTCTCGTCCTCCTCCGTCCATTCGTGGATATGGGCCGCATTGATGACGACTTCGTCGTCGGCCTCGAGTCCCGCGATCTCCTTCTCCAATTCGGCCATCCTGGCCTTCGCTTGATTGAAGGAGTTTTTCTTGGCGGCGATTGCCGCTGCGTTCTTGCCTTTTCCTTGATTGTTACTCCCCCCGCTCGAGGAGGGGGCCTTGCCGTTGTTGTTGTTACCGGAGGACTGTTGCGGCTTCTGGTCCTTGAGCGAGAAGCAGTCCGAAGTGACGTGCGTTTTAGCACGCGAGAACTTCTTCAGCTCAGTGCAAATGGCGCAGGGAGTTGAAACCTTCTTGGCTTCCTGTGAATTCGCCTGTTGTTTCCCCTTGCCTTTGCCCTTGCCCGTCTGAGCCGCGCTGATGTCCATTGCATTCGGGTCCGGTGTAGAACCCGAGCCGTGTGAGTTTCCCTTGCTGAAGATGTGCGTCGCTGCGCGGTCGGGATAGAGTTCCTTGTATGCCTCAACGAGATACGTCATGAATTCCGACGCGGTTGTAGGCCAACTCGAGCGACCGCGACCCAGCACGAAGATGCCCAGCTTCTCCTCGACGTTGTCGTACAGCTTGTTAATCATATGCGCATCCGTGAATGGCTTGCTGCTGTTGTCGAGGAGTACCTTGAAGCGAACCGAGTAGTCGATGATGTCCTTCTGAAGGGCCGACTTGTCGTTGAGTAGCTTCTCGAGGTCCTTCGTTGCCGTGCGCGTAACATCCTTTTGACCGTATACCGTCTGGAGACTAGCCCAGAAGCTGTCGACCGAGCCCATGTTCTCGCCCCTGGCGTTCTTGTCCAGTAGTGGTTGCATCAGCTTCAAGGCTGGTTCACGCAACAGGGACAACGCATTGACTATGCGCTGTTTGTCCGTCGTGATGCCCTGAGTGCTGTTCCAAAGTTCGACCAGATTTTTCCATTCCTCAAACTTCGTCGTATTCTTCTCACCGGAGAAGAGCGGCGGTTGGGCGGACTTGGGGCGAGCAGGTGCGCCACCTCCTGAACCAATACCGGCTGGGAGGGCGTTCAACTGTTTGATCGCATTGTCTGCGATCCCCTTGACGCTTTCCAGCCCGGCTTCCTGGACATAGGTGATTTTCTGGGTTTCGACCAGCTCATGGCGGACTTCGTCCACCCTCTCCAGAATCGACGTCATAGCCTCATTAAAAATATTGAGGAACCCATCGAATAGGTGCCTCACGTGGGCCTCGTTCTGACGGGAGGCTTCAACAACCCCCGCGTAGATCGATTCTTGGATGAAGATCCTTTGGTTCTGCGATATTTCCTCTGG
Organism: Phanerodontia chrysosporium; assembly: GCA_001910725.1. Lineage (NCBI taxonomy): Eukaryota > Fungi > Basidiomycota > Agaricomycetes > Polyporales > Phanerochaetaceae > Phanerodontia > Phanerodontia chrysosporium. Next base: position 1,475,670 of record MJGA01000003.1, read on the forward strand.
TGCTGCGACCGAGGAGATTGCCTGAACCGTGGTCTCGTGAGAGAGTTGGATATTGTCCGAGGACAAGTTGATTTCGGTCCAGTTGATTTGAGCGATTTGATCAGCGTCAGCCATTGTTTCTTAGTCAAAAGGTATGTTAGTACAAATTCTTTCCACTTTTACAGTTGGAAAGTAAGGAAAACTCTTATGTATCACACAGAAGTTCAGTGTCAGGTGGAGTTTTTATTGCATCGGGTTACAGGTGGATTTAATATTCGAATGAGATGTTGAGAGCGACGAGCTCCCTTGCGATCTCTACATATCGAGTACTAAAGTTGTCGAAGGATACATATTTTATTTTCTTTAAATCCCTCGTAATCCACCTGTAGTGCTTTCCCTTCAACTTCTTTCTCCCCTTGTTCTCGTCGAAGTGGTCGTATAAGTCTTCGAAGTCAACGAGCAACTTCGAGACCTCGTCGCCTAGCTCCTTGTCGACTTTGTCGATGTCGACGAGGTGGTCGCTGAGCGGTACCAGACGAAGGTTTACCGCGTTGAACAAATTCATCATCTCTTTAGTTCGATCGATGATGTGCGACTTCTGTATACGACCTGCTTCTTTCGGGACCTTGCCTTGCATGTCGCCGTCGTTCCCGTATGTCTCCTCGACCTCTTCTTGAGACAGGTGCTGAGGGGGGCCCAGGCGACTCAGGAGTGAGGGAGCCGGATTCGAAATCCGGTCCTCGAGGCGTTTGCGCGCCTTCATCTCCATGATGAGCCTGGAGGCCTGTTCGAGCGCCCAGAGGCGTTCCTCGAACTCCTCGTTAATGCGATCCTGCTCGGCCTTCGGGACGGGGCGGGTGATGGTGCGACGGTTGCGCTCGCGCTGGAGGAGATACTTCTCGCGCTGTTTGGGGCGCTCGATCTCGGCCAGCTTCTCCTTGACCTCCTCGTAGACCTTTTCTTGGGTCTCCTTGCGAAGCGAGATGCGCTCGGCGAGGGAGGGGTAGGGGGCGGCGGCGTTGCGGGCAATGATGGTCTTGTTGTAGAACTTCATCTTAGTGATAACATAATCAACCAGCGTCCTTTTACAGGTACGGCTTATGGAAGGAAAAGTGTTCAGAAAATGAGGGTTACCAGCCCTCTCTTGCTGCGGTTCGAATCTTGATGCGCGCGCATTCGTGGGTAGAGTCGTTTACGGCATGCCATTATCTCTCTGCACATGCGCGATGGGGGAGTTTCAGATCTCAGTCGGGTTTCCACACCCGCTGCAAATGGTTTGTCGTGCCTTACGGCTACGATCTCCACGGACTTCCTAGATGCTAGCGTCTTACCGCTTGTCATCCAGTACCGGGGATGCGGTCACCTTGCGGTGGACTCAACACCCCACGCGTCGCGTGGCCACTTACGCCTGTGGATCGGCAAGAAGATTCCCATGCTGTATTGCACAGCCCGCCCACGTGGTCGCACTCCTGGCGCCACGTGTCCAACGGTGGGTCTCAACGTGTCAAGCCCCTTGTCAGGTGGCCCAACATATCCCCCAGATCCCAAGTCGTTTAGGTCTCCGGACAGGCCGAGCACAGCATCGCCTATTACAGGTCGATGTGCGCTTCGAACCCGCCAACACAAACATCACTCGCGATAATTCGACGAGTAATGCCCATGCGATCCCATGGCCGACGACGTACAGCCCCCTTTTACAGGTGGACCTCAGTCGCCAGCCCCACGAATGAAGAACTACCCCTATTACAGGTGGTAGCCGCGCATCGAAGAAGCGAACCTGCGAACGCAAGATTATAAGTGGTAAAAGGTGCCGACGTCGCCGGCAACGACGTCGAGCACGCTGCGCACGACGATCAAGCCCTTAAGGCCGATGTCGACGCGAAGGGGTATAGCATCATCTAAATGTCAAAGTAAACCCCGCTACTTACCTTAGTAGCTTTGGTGGGGTGAGACTTGACTGCGAGAGTGAAGTAGTGGTAGACGAGGTAGATGATGCTGGGGACTTAAGCCCAGCAGAGCCCGGTATATATACATGAAGGGGAGGACCCCTGGTACTACCCGAGACCCCTGATACTGCCCATCACATGCACGATGGCGTGATGATGGTGCGATACTTGCCAAGACACTCCGGGCTCGGCGAAGTCTAAAGCCGAGTACCGGATGTGTCCGGAACCTTCTACGCTATTCTAGAATACACTACCCGGACCCTGGGTCCGGCTACCTACTATACCCTTGTACCGGAGCGTCTACATCATAGATAAGATAAAGATAAGATCCTCACACGACTCTGAGTCCATTCCCAGCACGTGACCAACACGTGACCGCGTTCTGACGCGTGCCTGTCCTAACCCTAGTCCATAACCCTAACCCCTGGCGCCTACTGGGCGCTTACAGGAATAAAACCGTAGGGAATTAGAAAACTGTGACAAGCCGGAGCTGTTTAAGATAGCCGCCACGGCGGTCTTCGCGAACCCCTCCCCTCTCGAGAAGCGCATTCGCGACTGCTCCGAAAAGGAAAAGGAAGTCGCAGAAGCTCTGCAGGTTCTCCGGACCAAGGGGCCCCGCAAGCTCCGCAACGGCGTTCTTGAATGGGAAGAAGACGACGGCCTTCTGTACTACCATGGGAAAGTCTACGTCCCGAACAGTGCCGCGCTGCGCAACGACGTCATCAAGTCCTGTCACGACGCGCCGACTGCCGGACACCCCGGAAAGCACACCACCCTCGAATTGGTTTCTCGGTACTATTGGTGGCCGCGCATCTCCGCCGACGTTAGCCGCTACGTGCTCGGCTGCGATCAATGCCAACGGTACAAGTCCGCCCCACATCCGAAAGCCACTCTACAGCCCCACGATGTCCCTTCAGGGCCCTGGGAACACGTCGGCGTGGATCTCATCACGCAGCTCCCACGCGACGCCAAGACCAAGAAGGACTCAATCGCGGTCTACGTGGACCACTACTCGGATCAGTGCCACCTTGTGCCGGTCGACTCAACGATCACCGCAGCCGGGATGGGCGACGTTCATTACACCGACATCTTCCGCCTCCACGGCCTTCCGCGCAAGATCTTCTCCGATCGCGGGCCACAGTTTGCAGCTCAGTACATGCGAGCGCTGTACAAGCGCCTCGGCATCGCTACCGGCCTCACCACGGCGTATCACCCGGAAGGCAATGGCAAGGTCGAACGCAAGAACCAGGAAGTCGAGAAGTTCCTGCGTCTCTTCGTCTCCCAGCGCCAAGATGACTGGGTCGATTGGCTCCCGATGGCCGAGTTTACCCTGAACTCGCACGTGTCTAGTGCTACCGAGCGCACACCCTTCGAGATTGTCTACGGCTATACACCGGACTTCACGATCCCGGCCGGCAAACACACCAAGGTTCCCGCTCTCGATGAGCGCCTAGACCGCATGGCTCACGTTCGCAAAGAGGCCGAAGCTGCCCTGCGCCTAACCAAAGCCCGCATGAAAGAAGAATACGAGGCCGCGAAGAAACGCGCCCACTCCTTCAAAGTCGGCGATCAGGTTTGGCTCAGCACGAAGGACCTCAGCATCGATCAGCCCTCGCCCAAGCTCGGCCCCCGCCAGCTGGGTCCGTTTAAGGTTCTGGAAAAGATCGGCGATCTGGACTATCGGCTCGAGCTCCCGAGCTGGCTGAAAATCCACCCAGTTTTCCATGTCAACCGCCTCAGCCCGTGGCACGATCAGGGCGTCGAGAAGCCTCTGCCTCCCAAACCTGTCAAGGTTGCCGGCGAAGAAGAATACGTCGTCGAGAAGATCCTCGACAGCCGCATATACCGCCGCCAACTGCAGTACAAGGTTCGCTGGAAAGGCTACGGCCAAGCCGGCGACACGTGGGAAAAAGCAGACAACCTCAAGCACGCCAAAGCTCTGGTCAACAAGTTCCATCGCGAAAATCCGGAAGCACCCCGCAAGCTCGCTGCCACCGCCTTCGAAGCCCTCGCCGCCTCTTTTCGCCCGTTCGTCACCGAAGTCGACGTCTCCCACCTCTCTGTCTCCGATCGCGCTAAAGCCGATCTCGACTGGGAGGAGGGGCGCCACATCTAACGACCTCACGAGGACGCTCGGTTTTAGGAGGGGGGTAATGTCACGGATGTGACGGTGTTGCCCTATTTTTCGCAGATTTTTGGCTATTTTCCTCGATTAATCCAACGGGCGAGCAGCCCTCGCGCCGTCTGGAGTCCTAGCCGCCCACACTCAGCGCCTGGCCACTCAGCGCCAGCGCCCTGATGGCGCATCACCCCTAGACGCCAGCGCATCCCGCTGCGCGCTCAGACACTGCCCGGATCACCGGTCTGCCTTGCAACCGGTTCCCCGGATCGCTGAGGAGGCACTGTCATTTCTGATGACTCCCCTCGCCGAGACACGCCGAGCTGATCAGCCTGATGACACAGCCTCGGCCCGACACAGCCCCGAACACTGCCAGCTGACACAGCCTCGTGACATAGCCCCCGCACAGCCTCGCCGCGCAGCCCGCGTCGCAGCCTCGCTGGCTATGCCAAGCACTGCCCGTCAGCTTAGGTAATCGTACAGCCTGCCCTAGAGTACTGTAGTATATAAGGGTAGCACTCCTCGCTCCTGTCCGTCATCTCGACCTCTTGGTCAATACGGACAGGTAAGCCGTCATATGTATTAGTTACTACTTCAATGTTAACTTGGTCAATACAGACAGCTGTACAAGTTTGTTCGTCGCCGCGTGACACGCTCCGCTGCGCCTCGTCGTCGACCTCCCCATTCGCCCTCCCTCGTGTAGCGTTGAGCCTCTGCTCCGCGACAGGAACCTAGTTTCGAGCACATGCTCGGGATCCACCCACAGTACTGGCAGGCGGGTGGCGGCTGCGCGAACGGATCCGCACGGTGGCAGGCATGGAAGTTCCTCCATGATTTGATTCACTACGGCCCTGCCTACTTCCGCCAATTCATTCCTCTCCTTAGCCCCCCCGAGACCATTGATGCCGTTCCCCTCGCGAAGACCGAATGCACTCCTGCGAAGGCAATGGAGAAGTCAAACTCAACAGTGTCAGGAAATCTCGAGGCAATTAAAGACTTACTCGGCCAGGGGGTATTGCTTCGGGAGATGAGCAGCTGAGTACCGACACTGATGGCGACAATCTGTCAGACGATGAAGATGACGATCCCGAAATGAGACGTCCTAAGCCGATACGCGGCTATGCCGTTCTCGTGCACGGTGACCTCGGCACTGGGGAGCGAATTTCGGCAGTCCTGGGGCAGCGCGCCATCGAGAAGACTCCGTGGAGGAGGCTTTCATTTATCGTCTATGTCATGGGCCTCTTCCATCTGAAGATGGCATGCGCAGACGCGATCTGGCGACTATTGATCTACCCGACGCTTGCCCGACTCGACAAGATGTCCGTAATGCAACATGTCGGCATCCTGCGTGAACGCGAGACAGGGATCATAGGCAAAGATCCAGGCTTCCGAAGAATGCACCAGATCATCACCCACGACGGCCGCTGTCGGCGGCTCCACTGCTGGTCCCAGGAGGTGAAGGCGCGCGATGGCCAGTACGAGACACTGGAAGCATGGGGGGAGCGCGCGAAACCGTCCTTCAGTGAACTGTGCGAACTCTCGACACACCTCGCGAAGACGTATGTCGGTACCACGGCACGCATCGAGGAGCTTCGCGGTGCCGAACAGCGAGATGAGCAGCTGGAGAACGCCTTGATCATCAATCTATACTACCTGATGTACGAGGAACTGACGTACGCAATGAACGTTGGTGACATTGGGCGTGTCGAAGCCTGCTTCGCGCCGTGGACACTGGTCTTCAAGACTGTCGGGAAGCACAAGTATGCCGCTGAGATGATAAAGCACATCACGAATGTGCACTACTTCTATCCGGAACGTCTCAAGTAAGTAAGAATTGAGCACGCCGTAGAAAGAGACTGACCAGAGTGTATTCACCAGGCGAGCTGTCAGATACTCTATGCTTGTCAACCCGACAGGCCTTCCTGGTAAATTCCGTGGTACCGATTGGGTTATCGAGCTACAGAACCTATACACGAAGGTAAGGCAAGCTATCAAGAGGTCTCGGGATGGACTTACATAGTTACCCGACAGTCCGTCCTAGTCGCACCTGGTCCAAACCGTACCGTCGAGGCAATCATCAAGGAATCAGTATTAATAAATATCTTCCGGAATGCGCACCTAACACTCGAGAAGAACCTCGCACTCAATTACTTATCGACGCATCATTCCGATCCGGACATGACGCAGACATATGCCGTACTCGAAGAACATATGAGACGGTACTTACCATACACCTTCCATCAAGGGCGGAAGAGTTCACGCAGATTGCAGGACGCATTCATGAGAGGGCTGGAGAGGCTAGCGAAGAAGGCGACTACGAGTACAGAACTGGGATCGGCAGCTACGGGCACTGGTACAGACGGTGAAGAAGCGGTCGGCGCCGATGAGGAGGCGTCGCCTGACGAAGATGACATTAGTTTAGATCTCGAGGGCTTGTAAATACACGTACTTAGATCTCGATTGGCGTGCGGAGGGTGCTCAGCGCTGCGACAACGGCTCACCGCGCCGAGAGAGGAGGGCTTACGAGACGCACGGTAAACGGTGCAACGGGTGCTCCCGAAGGTTGAGGCTCCTCACTGGAGGTCGACGGGTCTGGCCCCAGGTGGTGGAAAGACTGCTGGCCAGATTGTAGCGGTTGGACTGGCTGAGGGTGGATGAATATCGAGGGCATGGATACGTCGGACATGCTTGGTATCATATCGGAGGAGGGGATACTGGACAAGGGGTTGCTAACGAAGGGGGACGGCTCAAGGATGGCGTAGCGTGACACTAAGTAGTGCGAAGTGTTGTTAATGAACGTGTCGCAGCAGCATAGGCAAGCGCTCACCTGGGACGGCCGCTGTAGTCTGCAGACCAGCCGACATGCTTGCGCCAGGGGGATTGGAATCCGACGAGGTGACACTTGAGATGACCGACAACGCGGAGGATGGTGAGGACGCAGGGGGGGACAGTGCAGAGGTCTGAGAACTGAGCGATGATGTAGAGGCTGCGGGGGAGTCTTCACTGTTCGAGCGGGTGCTACCGTTCTTCTCGACTGTAGCATTGACAGACAAGGACGGAGTCCCGCGGGCACGAGCAGCGATGTTCATCGGGTGCTCAGGATGCGCAAGGCATTTATTCTTGTGATTCTCTGATCAAATGAGATACTACCCAGGAGATCGATAGACTGTGCACTCACTATAGTGGCCAGTGACCCCGCAAGCACTGCAGCGTGGTGGTGCCCGTGACTCGCCTTGAGCGGCCGCTACCGCGATATTGTCGGGTTCGACGGGCCCTGTGAGCACTGCAGACCGTGGGGACTGAGCGACGGCTGGCGGCGGCCGTGTAGAACGCCAGGTAGAGAGGATCTCGAGAACTTGGTTTGCGTACCGAGAGACATCCTTCCAGCCACTTAGTTCTCGCTCCAAGTCCTCGCTCGTCTCGAGTTTCTCGGCGAAGTCGATTACACGGTTGAGGACTTCGTCGGTCATGAGCAGACCAACGCCCATGAGCGTTATGCGCCCTTCGCCGTAGCGACTAATGGCCTCTGCTTTGCGCCAGGAGCAAAGCAGGTCGGTGAGGGGCATCTTGTCAGGCGAACGGACGTAACCCTTCGGTAGACGGGAGCGGCGGGGCTTGGTCTGCTTCTGGAGGATGGCGGCGACGAGCTCCTTCTCGAAGTAGAGGGGATCGCAGAGGTCGCAGCAGTACTCGGATGGGGGTAAGACGCAACGTGTGCAGCCGGTGGGGACGCTCGGGTCACAAAGTTTGTGGTCGGTGTCTGCGCGGGCAATGCAATGGGTGGGGTGTTCCGGAAAAGGCAATTGCAACGATAACGCTCTCACCTCTTGCATCACTATCGAAGTAGAGCTTGAGGGCGGTTCTCCGACAACGCAGTCCACGATATTCGGCATTGATTATGTCGGCAACCTCAAGGTCAAGTTCCTGAACGGCTGGACCTTTCTTTTTAACGGTGCCCTTCTTGCTGGTTGCCTGCTCGCTTGCCATCTTCTTCGCGCGTGCCTCACTGACATAGCAGGCTCTTCGGTCCTCGTACAGCTGTCTCTGTCGCTGTTCGGCGTCGGTCTCCATTTCGGGGCCTGGGTTCTCCTCAGCAGCCCCCATTTCCGGGTGTCCCCCGGCCTCCTCGTTTGACTCCTGCTGTCCCGGGCCTTCTTCACCTACGCCGTCCTCAGGTACGTCTTCGAGGTCCAGCTCCAGTTCGTCTGCGTCGTCTTCTGGCTCCTGATCTTCTGCGTGGTCCCAGCCTTCCGGACGTGTCACAGCCTCTTGTTCGACAGGCTCTGCGACAATATCCCCGTGCACCTCGACAGCACGGCGCTTCGGGCTGCGCTCCGTTTCGATTGTCAGCTCGCCTGTTTCAGAGGTACCGGTATGTTTCTTCCGCTTGCGTGCCGCTTTCGCATTCCTTTTGGCCCGCGCCTTATCTTTCTCTTTACTTTCCAGGTATTTGTCTTCAACGAAGATGATCCCGAACGCAGTGTAGCGTCTGTCACGAGCGCCGCGGCCTAGCCGCTGCCACAAGGTAATCAAGTCGCATCTTGTTCGCCATTGTACAACAATTTTAATGTCCGGCAGATCAACCCCCTTGCATGCGCCGTGTGAGCAGAATATTTACTCGAGTAGTTAAGAGTACATACCATGCCAAAGGCGTCGGTGGCGCAGATGCCCCAGATTTCCCCTGTCCGCAGCTTCTCCAAGGCTTCGGCCTTGAACTCATCAGACATGTTGGAGTGGAACCATACAACCTTGTCGCGCATCGCCTCGTTTCGGATCCTCTGACGCAGGTACCTGCCGGCAGCAGTGCATTCACTGACGCTGTCAAAGAATGCGACAAATTTAGGTGGCGCCTCATCGCCTTCTTTCCAGCTTTCTGGTACCAGAAAGGAAAGATCTCGATAGGAGTCCACGGCGTGCTCAATTTTTCTGACACCAATATGGATATTGGGCCAGTCATTGGGTCGCCTAATGTGAACATAGTTCCCACGAGCCAGTCCAAAGGACTGCTTGATCTCATCAAGAATCAGCGGCGAGAACGTCGCAGAAGCAAAAGCAAAAGGAGTCTCCGGAAGCAGATACCGCAACCGTGAGATCTCCTTGTATTCAGGCCGGAAGGAGCCCCATTGAGTGATGCAATGGGCTTCATCAAACACTACAGCAAGAACTTGGGAGCAGAACGAAGGCTCCCGAAACAGCTTCTCAAAGCCGCCCCCATACTTTACAAGCTGCTCCGGGCTTGATATGACAACGCTGTATCTTCCGTCCTTGATATTCTGAATGAAAGCACTTCAGCTGCTACTCTACACCTGATAGATATTATCCTATACCTTTAGATTTTCGTCAGTTGCTGTATTTCCGGTTATTGCTATGGCAGGTATCCCGGCGGCCTCTAGCTGCGCCGCCATCTGGGCCGCAAGGACATTGAGTGCGGTGACAATGAACAGTGTTTGATGAGGCTCAGCGAAGAGCGCGAGAGTGTAGAATGCAAGGGTCTTCCCTTGCCCTGTGCCGACGTCGAGAATTACATTCTTCCCGCCCCAGATAGCCTCGGGGAACTGGTATTGCCAACGGCAGTTGCGTACGCCGAATCTCGCTGCCACGCGCTGACGGACCGCAGCGATCGTTGGGCCTCCGGATGGTATACAGTTGCCATTTGTGGATGAAGGGCGCGCCATTTGAGAGCTTCGACGGTGGACAACGCGTGGACAACGTGGCGGAAGATACGTGCACGGCAATCGCCGCGCGCTCAGATTTCCTGGAAATTCGGGCGTCGGCGAGAGTTTATTCGTTGTCCGCCGAAGCAGGCGCCCGCGGGCGCCAACATTATGTGCCAGTCGCCCAGGGACGTGGGCTTTCGAAAGATGACATAAAACCTGCTGACATACAGACAAAAATGGGAATTACGAGATAACGTCTGATAATCAAGTCGCGAGATAACAGCCGTTCCAAACCGCCCCGACACTCCTTGAGAAAGCCCTACACGTCCCTGGGTGAATGGTCAGGAGTCTGGTCTGCTCCTCGAGGATTCGGTCTGTACTGTAGCTGTTGGATGGATACACGCATTATTTTCGAGCCGCTGAGCGCAGCAGCCGCTGTGAGATTTTCGTACGCCCGTCGCGGGGGGAATACTGTAATCAAGGCGGAAGGGATGCCGAGCAAACCAAGAATAGCCCGAGGGCGACTACAAAACCTCGCAGCGGGCGCTTCTACCGGTTTCCATCTCTCCCCTCATCCCAAGGGTGACCACATTTCCTCCTCCCCTCTTCACCGGCCTTTCTTCGCCTGCAGCCCACTGCGCGTCTCTCCTTCCACTCTTTTAATCTGTAGGGGCACAGCAGTGCTATGGCCCCGAACTATCACAACGCCAACGCCAATTCACCATACGGCTCAGGAGACCCTTACTACAACGAATCGTCCGGGTACATCACCCCCATGCCTCTCAAGAAGGGCACCACCAGCAAGTGGATCAAGATCGGCATTCCGGTCGCCATCTGCGTCATCATTGCCGCCGTCGTGGGTGGTGTTGTCGGCAGCCGGAACCACAACTCGAGTTCGAGCGTGTCTGGCGCGTCCTCCGGCGGGTCGTCTGGTGACCAGGCTGCGGCCGCTAGCTCTGCTGCCTCTGTGAAGAACGCTATCGGCGTTTTCCCGACTGGCACAGACAGTCTCTACCTCCTTCCTCTCTACCCTTCTACGGTAAGGCCGCACCGACGTCCGCCTCGGTGTGTACCATTGACATGTCTCACCTTTTTCAGACAAACACTGCCGCTTTCACAACACCTACCTTCCACCCGACGACCGATAGCAAACTTTCTTGGCCGGATGACCCCTTCCAGCCATCGAATCCCAGCCCGACAAACGTTCGCCCAGACCGCCCGCGGCTTATCGCCCCGTCCTATAAGTGGCAGGTGCTTCCCCAGCTCATTGCGAACGACCCATACCTCAAGGAATGGAACGACACCATCTTCGGCAATGCGACCGAGTACTATTCGCTTCCTCCCGTTCAGTACTTCATGGACGGCTCCAGTGGTATTCTCGACAACTGTCGTTATGTGAAGGAGCGGGTGAAAGCTTGGGCCTACGTGTACCGGATGACAAACGACACCAAGTGGGTCGACCGTACATGGGCTGAGTTGCAGGTGAGCTGTGACTGTCTCTCAGTAATGCCGAACACGTTCTCATCACGCTTCAGCACGCCGCCGGTGACGACTTCGGTCCTAACAACTCCACCAAATGGAACCCGACTCACTTCCTTGACACCGCCGAGATGACCGCCGCGTTCGGTATCGCATATGACTGGCTCTATGACGTCCTCACTGCAGACCAAAAGACTTTCATCATGCAGAACATGATCACTTATGGTCTCAGTCAGGGTATCCACGCCTATCAGAACTCCGACAGCGGTGACTACAGCGGCTGGTGGGCGAACAAGATCACTGGAAACTGGAATTGCGTTTGCAACAACGGTCTAACCATGGGTGCTCTTGCGATTTTGGGCGACGATACCTCAGGCATCGCAGAGCAAATCCTCGGCTATTCGATACCGAACGCCTTGTCCGGCTGTGCGTTGGCGGTCTCAAGCGACGGTACCTGGACGGAGACTGCGAACTACTGGTACTTCGGTACTACGGGTCACGCGGAGATGGCCTCGTCTCTCATGAGCGCTGCGGGTTCAGACTTCGGTCTCCTCACCACCAACCCGAGCTTCAACTTGACGGGCTACTACCACATGTATGTCTCCGGTTTCGGCTCCCTCTTCAACTACGGCGACCACGGCCCAACAAGTACACCGCGACTGCCAACAGCATGTTGCTGTACGGCGATCACTACCAGCACCCCGAGTACGTCTTGTTCCAGCGTGATCAGCACGACGCCCCCGAGCCATGGTCGATGTTCTGGTACAACCCCACCGTTTCTGGCGCATTCTGGGACAACATGCCCCTTGACCACTTCTTCGACGACCAACTCGACCAGTGGGCTGCTTTCCGCAGCTCTTGGACCGACGAGAACGCCCTCTATGTCGCAATCAAGGCAGGCCTGCTCCAGCAGCATCAGACCCACAACGATCTCGACTTGGGCGACTTCGTCATCGACGCCCTCGGCACCCGTTGGGCCGGTGAGCTCGGCTCCGGTGACTACAACTCGTTCGAGTACTTCCAGAGCGACGCTCAGGATGCGGTGCGGTGGCTCTACTACCGCAAGCGTACCGAGGGTCAGAACACGATTCTGGTCAACAAGCAGAATCAGAACGTCAACGCGCAGCCAAAGATCGTGAACTCTGGTACGACTGGCGAGTCTCAAGGTTCCAGCACTGTCTACCAGGTCCCAGAAAAGTCGACCGCTTTCTGGGTCGCGGACCTTACTAGCGGCTACAACGACACGTAAGTAACTGTAGTAGCGTGGTCTCGAGACTTGGCTGACATGTTTCAACAGGACCTCTTTCCTTCGCGGTATCCGCACGCTGAACCAGAGGCGACAGGTGCTGCTTCAGGATGAGATCGACGCGTCCCAGCCCATCATGTGGCGGATGCACACCAACGCGACAATAACCATCGACCAGAGTGGCACGACGGCGACGCTCCAGATCGATGACAAGAAGATGCAAGTGTCGATTCTTAGCCCGACAAGCGGCGCCTCGTTTGCCGTCATGGACCCCGTTCGCTTCCCCGATGACCCCCCTCTCCCTGATGGTGCCGTCGACTCCCCGAACCCGGGTGTGAAGGTCCTCACGATCAGCCTCGACCCAGGTCAATACAGCCTGCAGGTCCTCTTCAACCCGCAGTGGGATGGCATGTCGGCCAGTGACTTTGTCACGCCGCCATCTGTTCCGCTTTCTCAGTGGTCGCTGACGAGCCACAACTAAACGGACAGCAGTATGGACAACTGATGGATGGAAGCACCCATCGAACATTGCATTTCATGAGCTCTTTCTTCTTGTTTGATGGACCTCTGACGACTCGGCTCGATGTCAGTATTACTAGCACTTTTCTTTCGTTGGTCTCGCTGTGCGGGTAGGTACGCTTCGAAGTACTGTACGGAGGGCGCAACCGCGTAATACATACCCACCCCAAACTATACCACCAGATGGGCCATCGCGTGCATGTCTTGAGGGTGCCTGGAGCGGTAGGGAGGGACAAAGCATGGGCGTCTGTGGCTGACGGTGGTGCGAATTGATGGCTACGGGCTGTTGTTGCCTTGGTTTCTCCAGGCTCAAGCTCTTCTTCTCTCCGCTCCCCGCTCATCCACATATCCTGCACGCACGCCCTGCAGCCAAGTCGTGTCCACTCGTTTTTGTTCGCCTTCCTTTGTTCCCCACGGCTCGCAAGAAAAACGCTTGACATTCGACAGGGCACGCAACTCTAACTCTATTCCTCTCGTGAGTCTCATCATCCTTTGTTCCAACCCCACATTATTCTCGCTTTCGGTCTTCATCCGCACTCCCATCTGGCTGGCCCATCGCCCGACCGTCGTTCACCGCCACCCCTTCGTTTTTGCCTCCGACTCTCTTGCTCACAGGTCCTCATCATCGCCAGAGACCTCCGACTTCGCGCAAGACATCACCATGTTCGCTTCCAAGCCTCGCAAGGTCTCCCTCACACTCTTTTGTTACCTCGCCCTCGTTTTGGCTATCGCCACAGTCGCACAGGCCGACTCTGCTGCCCATCCCCTCGCCGCGCGCGACCATGTCAACCTGAACCGCATGATCAAGAAACGTGCACCTGGGCTGGGCGACCTGATCCCAGGCACGAACGGTGCGGCGGGCGACCCGCCCACCTTCGACGACCCTACCTCGACCCCTGCCGCCTCGGCAGCGTCGAGCACCGCTGCCACGTCCTCGGCTGCCAGCCAGAGCACGTCGGCGGCCTCTGCCTCCAGCAGCGCGGCCAGTGCCAGCGCGTCTAGCGCCGCGTCTTCGGTGGGTGTAGTGCCTATAAATAGATGCTGTTGACGATATTGAACGCGTTTTTTCGTAGAGTGCTGCCTCGTCCTCGTCGGCCGCGTCTTCGTCCGCGAGCAGCTCCGCGGTGTCTTCGTCTGCTGAGTCGTCCTCGACCTCCGCGTCGAGCACCTCCGCGTCGACGACGAGCGCTGCTACCCAGCCCACAGATACCCCAGATACCCAACAGCAACCGCTAACGGATCGGATGGCAACACTGATAACGCCGACAACAGCGACGGCGACCCCACGCACTCGAAGAGCTTCATCACTCAGACCGTCACGTCAGCTCTCCCCACCGACACTGGCTCTGCGCAGACCGTGTCTGGCGCGGCGACCTCAGAGTCCTCTAAGGCTGGCCTCACCGTCCTGATCGTCATCGCGTCCTGCGTCGGCGCTGTCGCGATCGGTTGGACCGTCATTCGCAAGTGGAAGTTCAAGCCCTCGTCGAGCTTCGAGGACCGCATGACGCCGATCGACTGGCAGCCCGGCATGGGCCCCCAGGACGACGGCATCCCTGGTCTCCGCCGCAACGTCTCGACCGCGTCGCACGGTTCCTTCCACTCGTCCGGGCACAGCGAAGACAGCTACGGACACGGTGGATACGGCGGCGGCTATGGCGCCCAGCATGGCGGTGCGCCCCTCCAGCCCATCCCCGACCATGACTTCACCGCTGGTCCTGCGACGCTTGCGCCGGTCGGCGGCTACGCCGACCTCGCGCGCGGACCTTCGCCTGGTCCCCAGATGGCCGAGCTGTCTCGCGGACCCAGCGTCGGCCATGGCTACGGCGCGACATACAACGGCCGGTACTAAACCAAGTGCAGTGTCCGGCGGTGGCTGCCGCTCTCCACACTCAGGCAGTGGTCCAAGAGGGCATGCTACCACCGCCTTGGAGCTTGTGTACGGATGTGCTGCTAGATCGAGGTCGGCGTTGAAGTCAAGAGGATCCCCTGTTCTGTATACCACGGGCTGCTGTTCCGTCTGCGGCACTAGACCGAGTCCTGTTCCTGCGCGGACACGCGGCTGTCCGGCCTTCCTTACCTCCAACTGCCTACTTCCTCACCGTTTGTCCTGATGTCGTCAACTTATGAATATTGACTTTTGCTTCACCCGAAATTCCCCCGTTCTCCCAGTTGTCCTTTGTGTTTCCTCCTGTTTTTTGCGAGCACTATCACCCGCTGGTCGACTCCATAATCCTTGCTTTCACGACGCATGTTCATGGACAAGCGTGTCCTAGCTTTCTCCTTCATGTTCTACTTGTGCGTATGCGAGACTTCCTTCTGTTTGGTACTATACTACGGGATTGGACAGATCCAACCGTACGGGTGAGTGTACTACTCCGTTTGGATGTAAGTTTCTTTTGTACAGTGCCTTCAAGTCAATACATCGGCTGTCCCGTCGTCTCCACCCTCGCTATCGTCGCTATCGTCGTCATCGCCACCGCCAAGGTTGAGCACCGCGAAGCGGCTCTGGGCAGCAGCAGGAGCCGGCGCGAAGCTGCTCTCGGCGTGCGACCCGTCGTCGCTTTCGTCAGCAGAACGCTCGTCGCTGAGCACGCCAAGCGCCTCGTCCTCGCTGTCCTCGCCGCTCGAGCCCGCGGCGGCAGCAGCGCCCGCGCGCTCGGGGCCTCGTCCTCGCTGTCGCTGATGTCGAGCGCGGCGGCGCGTCGTCGGCGGACGCGTGCGCGATCCAGATGCCGGCGCCGGGCGCGTCCTGGTGCGCGGCGACCGTGTCTGCGGGGGTGCCTGGCGGCCAGAACGCCCAGCGGATGCGGCCCTCTGCGAGCATCCGCAGGACTGCAAAAAAAAAAAAAAAAAAAAAAATCAAATGCGCGGCCGTCAGCACGCCGACTCTCCTCTGTCACTGTGGAAAAAGCGGGCGACGCACTGTAGTTCCCCGCGCGGTTCACGTCCGGCCGGCCCGCCTTTGCGGTGAGCCAGCCCTTCTTGAGCGCGTACGCGGTCAGGACGTCCATCGCGGTCCACACCGGCTGCTGCTGCTGCTGTTGCTGCTGTTGCGCGGCGGTGCGCGGCTCGCGCCACGTGCGCTTGTCGTCCGCGGGGGCGGCGCCGGATGCGGGGTGCGTGAGCGCGAGGATGCGCTCGAGCGGGAGCAGCTGCGCGGCGTGGTGGATGCACAGCGGGACCGCGGACACGCGCGAGATCGGCAGGATGCCGCTGAGGACCTGGTGCCGGCGTGTGCGTTGAGCGGCGAGCGCGAGGAGGAGGAGGGGGCGAGCCGAGCCGCGGACGTACCTGCGTCTCCATCGGCACGAGGTTGGGGATGACGAGCCCCGGGCAGTCGACGAGCCGGACCTCGGGGGTCCAGAAGAGCGTCTGGAAGTGCTTCGTCTGCGTCGACAGGCCGTGAGAAGCGGTCAGGCACCGCGAGTATGTGTGATGGCGGCGGGGCGTACCTTGCCGGGTGTCTTTGAGGCCCTGACTTTGGGAATGCCGAAGAGTGCGTTCAGCAGAGAGGATTTGCCTACGTTGGGCTGGCCTGCGGTGATATTGTTTTTTGTTATGTGACGTGCGGAGAGGCAGGGAGAAATGCACGTGCCTATGAGTCCGATGGTCAGATATTCGGGTTCCACGTTGTCCGTGTCCTCTGGATCTTCTGCGGCTGCATCGGCCTCTGTTGGCACGGCTGGCTCGCCCTCCTTGGGGCGAGGAACAGCGGCGCCACCGACGGCCGTGCCGACCTTGCCGCCCTGGGCATGCAGGACAGCGTCCCAGTCGACTTCGCGGCGCACCGGCGGCCGCCACGCCGCCAGCCGCTCGGGCACGTTTCTGACGCGCTCGGGGGGCTCGAGGAGCTCCGCGTGGGCCTCGCGCAGCGCATCGACGAGCGCGGCGCGGAACGCGGACGGGAGGTGCGGCTCGTACGCGGGGCGGCCGCCGGGGCCGTGCTTGACGGCGTAGGACTCGACCTGGACGACGCGCAGGTGCGGGTGGCGGCTGCGCAGGTGTGCGGTCCACGCGGCGGCGCGCGCGGGCCCCGCGATGTCGACCTTGGTGAGCACGAGCACGACACGCGTGCGCGAGCCGTGCGGCGGCGCGGCGAGGTAGGCGGCGAGGGCGGGGGAAAGTGCAGGAGCGGGCACCGCGCGTCGAGCAGGACGAGCAGGACCTGGGAGATCTCGGTCACGCGCCACCTGGAGGCGGGTGAAACGTCAGGGACAGGGCGGGCGTGGTCGATGGCGGGCGGGACTCACAGCTGGCGCCAGACCTCGAGGTTGCGTTCGAAGCTGGTGGGGGCGTGGGGCATGCGTTCTGGCTGTGAGTCCGCCGCCTCGGTGGGGGCGGGGCCGGCCTGGGGGGCGAGGCGGCGGCGTTCCAGGCGCCGACGGCGGCGTCGGTGCTGTCGAGCCACTTTTTGAAGAGGCCCTCCTCGTTTTTCTCGACCTCTTTTTTCTGCATGTCGTAGCGCCACTTTGGCCGCCTCGGGCAGGTCAGCGGGGGTGGTGTGCCTGCGGGGCTGGTGGGGCGACCCCCGTCGCGAGGCGGCGGCGCGGCGGCGCCAGCGCGTCGTCCCAGATGGCGACGTCTGCGGCGATGGGGCGCACGAGCGGCAGGCTGCCCGCGAGGCGCCGCGTCTCGTCGAGGAACGCCTTTGGGAGCTTGACAAAGGCAGACTGGAGGCGGCGCGCAGCCTCTGCGGCGGCGGGGGCATTCTGGTCAGACTGCTGCGGACGGGCGGGTCGGCCGCCCGTGCGCTTGCCAGGGCGGTCGGGGGGCGGCGTGGGCTCTGCGTCGCCGCGCTTGACGGCGCGTTTGTGCTGGAGCTGCTCCTTTTTCTGTTTGGCCGAGAACGGTTTCTTGCGGGGCATCGTCGCGGACGCGGAGACGGAGGCGGGGCGGGCGCCTGTGCAGCCATGTGGGATGTTGTTCCGGAAAAGGCAGGCGTTGACATGAGATGAGCGTGCGGAGGCTCTTTTCGCTCAGACGGCGTCCCCAGAGGGCTGATATCCCTTGATATGTCCCTCTCCCTCTCTCCCTCCCCACCGCCCCCGCCAGCCCCCGTCGCCGCCGCCGCCGCCCACGACGACCATGCCGGTCGCCACCACCACCTACTTCCACACGTCCCCCGAGCGCCCCAGCTACAGCGCCGCCGCCCCGCCGTCCCCCGGCCGCAAGCGGTCCGCCAAGCGTGAGGACAAATGGATCCTCCAGCACGGCTCCAAGCTCCATTCCTACGGCCGCGACAAGGCCCCGTATCCGTTCTCGTACAACCGCGAGGTCCTTGATATGTAAGCCTCTGCCGGGCGGGGGTGCCACTTCCGTCATGCGCTGACCTCCGTCCAGGTCCTGCACCGACCATGCGTTCATCGCCCGCATGAAGGGCTCCGTGAGCTTCGTCGACTTCAAGGGCGACCCGCCCCGCCGCTGCCTCGACCTCGGCACTGGGGTGCGTCCGCCGCCGCCCCTCCGTCCGCGCACATGCTCACGCTTCCAAAGCTCGGCGACTGGGTCGTCGATGCCGCGCGCGAGTGGCCCGAGTGCACCTTTGTGAGTTGCGTGCTGCCCCGCCGCCCCCGCCGCCCCCGCGCCCGCTGACTGGCAGCCAGGTCGGGTACGACCTCGTGAACGTGCAGATCCCGCTGTTCGCCCTCGAGGACGCTGTCGCAGCGAGGGTACAATGGGTCCATGGGAACTTGTGAGTCGCTATCACGTTGCTGCCCGGGCGACCGCCAACAGGCTTCCCCGCAGTCTCCGGCAGAAGCTTCCCTTCGAAGACGACGAGTTTGACCACGTACACATACATGGTCTTGCGTTCGCAGTGCCAGAGAACAAGGTGCGTTCTGTCTCTTTAGCTTTTCCCCCAACGTTTGTATGGATTGAGCGACCTCGGTGCCAGTGGCCGTCATTATACCAGGTGAACACTGCTACGGTGTCGTCCCTGAGAACCTCCATTGACGGTTCTTGCAGGAAGTGCACCGGGTACTCCGTCCAGGCGGAACGGTGGAAGTGATAGAAGACGGTCCGTGCCTTGCCATCAGTCTTGCATGATACGCGGCATGTGCATGCTAATACTTTTATTTGGCTAGATGCCATTTTCCCAACGCTCCCGCGATGGTTTACGGCGCCGCTGAATGCGCCCTCACCGCGGGTACAGATAGGCCCTGATGACACCGTGGAGGAGAGCGTGATCGCGCGGTTGCCCGTGCCCTCCGACCTCCCCCATGATCACGCGCTGCTGGAGCATTTGTTTTATGCCGTGTTCCACAACCGATTCTTGAATCCTACCCCGAGCTGTGAGTACATCAAACAAGCTCCATCAGGTGAATATTGCGCTGATGCTGTGTAGCGATGCTGCCAAGTTACTTTACGACGTTTTTCGGGCACGTTCTGTCTCCGCCAGTGATCAACTTTCCGATGCCACCCATCGCGCCGCTGCAGATGACGCGACCAGGGGCCATGCCAACGAACGAGCCGCGGCGGTTGTCGGATGCGTCGGAATGCACCGACAGCAGCACAGGGTCGAGCATGTTCTCGACCTCGTCGCGATTCGGGTCGCAGGGCACCACGCGGATGGAGCGCTCCGTGTCTGTGTCGACCGCAGCGTCGTCGGTCTCTATGACTGCACATTTCTCGACGGCGGCGCGGTGCACATGCGAGACGCAGCACGGGGCGGCGTACGCGCAGGAGGAGGGCACGCGGATCGGGGGTGCAGCGGCGATGGAGCTGTTCCCGGTGTGCGGCATGTCTGGCATGGACGCGCACACGCTCTTCTTCCAGCTGCGGCGGGCGGTAGGGCAGGTGTTGGCGGTCAAGGAGGCGATGTGGGAGGAGCTGCGGGAGATGATCGAGCAGGACGTCGAGACGCTGTTCGCGTACGGCTGGGAGCCGGTGGACCTGGACCCGGAGTCGAGTCGACACAAGTTTGACGCGATGATGGAGCAGTACAAAAAGTGAGCAGTGGGGCGCGTCCAGGATTGGCTGGAGACTGACGACTGTGGCAGCGACATGCAGATGCGGATGTCGCTGTGGCACGCGGTGGAAAAGACGGGGTGGAAGGCGCCGCGGCGGGACCCGCTGACGAAGCCGGAGCTGCTGGAGCAGAAGCGGCTGCGGGAGGCGATTGCGGTCGCGCAAGAGACGGGGAAGATGCAGGACATGGGCGGGCCGTGTCGGTCGCTGCGCCTGTTGACAGGCGTGAAGCGGTGTGAATGGATAGACACTCTTTGTATCGTTTGTTGTACTGGTGATACCCCGCTGTTGTTGTAGTATCTTGTCGTGTATGCTATTGGGCGCTTTGTGGCGCCGCTGGATCAGCCGATCGGAGGCTTCTTGATCGACTTTGTGGCGCGGCTGGAATGGGGGCTGACGATGACCTTTGCCAGCGCGACGATGACGAGCAGCTGCTGCTTGGAGGCTGGGGATGTACGTCAACGCCTGTCTCTGTCCACCACAGCCACAGCCTACTGTATGCCTGCGCGATCCTCAAGACACACTGCCCCTCGACAACCCTCCTACTATGAGAAAGCCAGCCCGGTCCCGCCCCCCTACGACCCACAGGCCACCCCCCGCGCCAGCAACACCGCCTTCCTCCGCCCCGGCGCAGGTAGCGACGCCCTCCTCCGTCGCCGGTCCACCGCCAACTCGGCCAACGACTGCAGCACTGAACGTCCCAGGCTCTCGACCGCCAAGTCGGAGCGCAGCATCAACTTTGCGCCCCGCCCGAAGCTCGCCAGGGCGACCAGCAGCGGTGGACGTGTGCCCTCCCTTCGCAGCAGCGAGATCCGCGGCGTCGGTGCCCCCAGGCGACCCCAGGCTCGAGCAAGCAGCCGGACCCCAGCACGCCCAAGATCAGCTACAAGCAGAGGGTCCAGCTCTTGAGGCGCCAGAGCAGGGAGATATACGAGCACGTCGAACGTACGTAGCCTCCTCCTCACCGTCTGACCGCGCTGGCAACTCTCTTCCAGCCTACGAGGACCGGATCGACTTCATCCTCGTGCTCGCCCAGACACTCCTCGCCTTTGGCGCGCCCTCCCACCGCATCGAGTCCCAGCTCCAGAGCGCGGCGGACATCCTCCAGGTCGACGTCGCCTTCGTGCACATGCCCAACCTCGTCCTCGCCAACCTCATGGACCGCGGCACCGTCGTCAGCGAGACCCGCTTCGTGCGCGCCGGCGGCCGCATCGCGCTCACCGCCCTCCACCGCGTGCACCTCGTCTACCGCGACGTCCTCCACGACAAGGTCGGCGTCCGCGAGGGCACCGACCGCCTCCGCCGCCTCCTCCGCGCCCGCCCGATATACCCCAACTGGGTCCGCTGCGTATACGCCTTTGTGTGCGCGTCCATCATCTGCACCACCGCCTTTGGCGGCTCCCTCCTCGACATGTTCATCAGCGGCGCCGGCGCCTCTGTCCTCCAGTTCCTCGGCCTCAACGTCGCGACCAAGAGCGCGATGTATGCGAATGTATACGAGTGCGTCGTCCGTGTGTCTCCATGCGCGGCGTGTCTCATATGCTCCTCCTTGTAGGATCTCGGTGTCCATCATTGTGTCGTTCATCGCGCGCGCCCTCGGCACGCTCAGCGGCGACTACTTTTGCTACAGCTCGATAGCGTCGGGCGGCGTCGTGCTCATTCTCCCCGGCTTCACGATCCGTGCGTGCCCGCTCCTCCTTGTCTCACTCACAGCTCCGCTGACGCTCCCTCACTCACCAGTGGTCAGCGCGCTCGAGCTGACGTCCCGCAACATCATGTGCGGCTCGCTGCGCATGGTGTACGCCTTCATCTACACGCTCTTCCTCGTGAGTCCCCCGCACGCGCGTCGCACCCCCGCCGCCGCTCACCCAGGTCCGCACCCAGGGCTTCGGGCTGAGCTTCGGCTCGGACCTGTACCTCGCCGTGAGCAAGTACGGGCGGCACAACCTCGCGCGGACCGCCGCGGAGGAGTCGCTCTTCCTGCACGGGAGCTTCCTCAGCCGGAACATGACCGCCGAGGTCACGGACCTCCCCGGGAGTTTCAGCTTCCTCGACACGACGACGACGAACGAGTTCCTCATCAAGGGTGCGTCTTCCTCGCCTCACGCAGGGTGGTGCCCGCCGCTGACGCGCATCGCGGCGGTGCCGCAGGGTGCTACCGGAACCCGGCCTGGCCGTGGTGGCGGCAGCCGTTCCCGTGGTGGACGCTGCTCTTCCTGGTGCCGGTGTACGCGACGTGCTCGTCGCTCGCGAACCTGCAGCGCGTGCGGAGCGTGCAGCTGCCGGTGATGGTCGCGTTCGCGTGCGCGGCGTACGCGACGACCAAGGCCGTCGCGCTCTTCGTCTCGGACCACCTCTCCGTCGTCAGCGCCTTCGGCGCCGTCGTCATCGGCCTCTGCGGCAACGTCTGGTCCCGCCTCGGCGGCGGCACCGCCTTCACGAGCATGATCACCGGCGTGCTCTTCCTCGTCCCGGTGCGTCCCTCGTCGGTTTCTCTGTGTGTGTGCGACGGACTGGCGGCGCTCATCGCGGACTGCAGTCTGCCATCGGCAACGGCGGCGGCCTCATCTCGAACTACCGGACCGCTGCCGAGCAGTACTCCGACACGTTCCAGCTCGGGCTGCGCATGATCCAGGTCGCGTCCGGGGTGACGATCGGCCTCTTTGTCGCGCAGATCCTCGTCTACGCGCTCGGCCGCCGCAAGAACGCCGCCTACTTTGCTTTCTGACGTCCGTCTTGTCTCTCTCACGTCGTCTCCTGTACTATACGACCACATGTGTAGGTATATATATATTACACAGACAAGATAATCTTACGCTAGTCCCCCGTATATAATCTATGATAGCACAGCAAAGTCGGATAGCTACACAACGCGCCAAAGCAAGACAAGTGAAGTGAGAAGGGGAAGATGGAGAAGTGAAAGAGATATTATCCGCCCCATGGGCACGAGAAACAGTTGCAAGATCACACTGACTGCCAATGGCCCGTCGGCTTCAGCCACCAAAGAGCTGGTTGAGCTCCTCCATGCGGCGCTGGAGGATCTCGGCCTTGGTGTAGTTCTGGCTGAGCGTCATGTTCGCCAGCTCCGTCTTCTTCCGCTGCACGGCGAGCAGCCGGTCCTCGATCGACTTTTCGATGATCAGCTTCACGGTCGTCACCGGGCGCGTCTGGCCGAGGCGGTGCTGCAGGCCCGCTGTCAGTAAACCCAGCGCACACGATGGCAGACATGAGGGAGGGGAACTCACGATGCGGTCGACGGCCTGGTTCTCCACCGCCGGGTTCCAGTACGGGTCCATGAGGTACACGCGCTGCGCCGCCGTCAGGTTCAGCCCGACGCCGCCCGCCTTGAGCGACACGAGCAGGACCTCGCACGCGGGGTCGTGCTTCAGCGCCTCCATCGCCCGCGTGCGCTCGTCCCGCTTCATCGTGCCGTCGAGGCGGTCGTACTTGATGTTCGCCGCCTCGAGCGCGTCCTCGATCTTGTCCAGCATCGACGTCCACTGCGAGCTGCGGGAGGGTGAGACTCGGCAGGAGAAGACATCCAATGAGACTTACAAGACCACGGTCTTGACGACACCGTCGTCGATGTTGTTGCCCTCCCGGTCGACCATCTGCACGTCAATCGAGCCCGGGTCGTAGTTCGCCGAGTGCGGGTTCGAGCGCGAGAACTGCATGAGGTCCGCGAGGAGCGCGCGCACCTTGGTCGAGAGCACGAGGTTGTCGAACGTGACGGCGCCCTTCTGCCGCTGCTCGCGCTTCGCGGGCTTCTTCTTCGGCTGCGCGTCGGGCAGCGCGTTCGGCACGAACTCGACCGCGTCCTGCGGCGCGAGCGGCGCCTGGCACACCGCGCAGCTGCGCTTCGTGTCCGCCGGCACGTTTGGGTACCCCGGCGAGCACGAGTTGCGGAAGCAGCCGACGCAAAAGAGGTGCTGGCACCGCGTCAGGATCGCGTGCACCGCGCTCGATGGGCTGTTCTGCCGCGTCGACGCGCGCGACGCTGCGGCCTTTGGCTTGCGCCCCCGCTTCGCCGGCTCACCGTCGCAGGCCCGCACGCCTCCTCTGCGTCCTCCGACGGGATGCCGAGCTCGTAGCCACAGTCGACGCACTGGGCGGTTCCGGCTTCGCGGAGGAGCGAGAACACGGCTGAGGCGCGGTTCATGTCGAGGCCATCTCTGCTGATAACCTTCGTGAGCTCCTCCCAATTCGGCGCGTCGCCAGACTGGAGATCGCCGACGAGGCCGAGCCCCTTGTTCATCACCAGCTCGTAGTGGTCGCAGATCTGGCGCAGGCGAAGGATCTTCTGCAGAATGCCGACATAGTTCTTCATGACCTCGTTCTTGTTCGACAACTCCTTGAACTCGGCCTTTGACTCCGTGAAGAACTGGTCGTATATCTGCTGCTCCTGCTCGTCAAACTTGAGATACCTGAGCTCATCGCGGCGCGGGGGCAGGTTGAGGATCTTCTGCCCGTTCTCGGCCTTCGACTCCTTCGTCCGGCGCAGAGTGATGCACCGCATGATGCTCTGTAACCGAGCGACTCCGAGGACCTGCCCGTACTTCACAGGGCTGCCGATGTACTCCGTCCACACGGCCTTTTCGTCGAATGGCTCGAGTCGCAAGAACTTCAACAGTGCATAGACGTCATCGAGCTTGTTCTGGACTGGAGTACCGGTCAGGCAGAGGCGGCGGTCGGCGATCAAATCGCAGCATGCGCGACACGCGACGGTGCTGACTTCCTTGATCGAACTACGAGAACTGTCAGCAGCCTGTAGACAGAGAACCCGGACTATGGTGCTTACTGTGCCTCGTCGAGGACCACCCTGAACCAATGAACGCTCTGGAGGGGACTGCTCGCTTCCACGGCACTACTGCACGCAGTCTTTTTCCTCTTCTTTGCCGCAGCTTTCTTCGTTTTCCCAAGCTTGATGATCTGGTTGCCTCGCTCATCCGTCTCAATGCAGCCCTCGCCACTACTGCCGTCCTCGTCCTCGTCGTCAGCCTCTAGGCTCTTCGACTGCTTGGAGTATTCCACAGCGAGGGTCGAATACGTCGTGATCACTGCGTCAAAGTCTGCTAGGAAAGCGGGGTCGGGTTTCCTGGCGTTGCCATGATAAACGTACACGCGAAGTGGCGTGCCTTCGCGCAAGCGACGAACAACCGGCTTTGCTTCGGGCAGGCAGGAGGCAGAAAGCTGAGAAGATGAAGGCGTTGGCGGGGTAGCGCCCGCTGCCGTCGACGAGCAGACTGTCCCAGAGCCTCCTACGACTTCTACCTCGCCTCGCCAGTGCTCTCGGAATTGCTCTTCCCAGTTTACCACAGTGGAAAGGGGGCATACGATCAAAGTCGCACGCGACTTCGTCTTGAGTCGGCACAAGCGAGTATACTCCGCTTCCAGCCTGTCACTTTGTTTCGTAGCCTTGGACTTCCCTTTTCCAGTGGAAGTGTCTGTCGCAGGCGGTGGCATTCCCCATACACTCCCGGAAAAGTGCTCAGGGTTCAGCGCAGATTCCGGCGGCGGAGGCGGTTGCGGAGGCACTAGAGGCGTGGCCGCAAAGTTCCGTGCTGACTGCAACGTAGCACCGATAAGGGCGACGCAAGATATGGTTTTCCCCAATCCCATCTACGTGACGTTAGACTCCTGACAGGTCGAAGAATAGGCCGTACGCACATCGTCTGCTAAGATACCGCCCTTTGTCGGTGGTGGCTCCTCAAACACCTCCTTCTGCGTTATGAGATGATGCCACGAACGTTCGCCGCTTATTGGATTGCACCGCTCTTGCCAGAGGGAATTATTCGACGAACCAGGGCGTTCACATTCTCGCTCCAGCAAGAAGGTGAGAGCCTTCTTCTGGTGTGGGTAGAGCGTCGTAGCCACCTCCGGGGCTGGTGAAGAAAAGAGTCAGACGAGGATGCTCACGCGTATGCTGCGAATTAGACCTTGACTACGTACGAGGCTCCGTCTCTGGCAATTCATCTCCGTCCTTCATGCTCTTGAAAAGCTCGTCCACTTGGCTCCTCTGCACCTCCACGCTTTTACCCATTCTATCGAACCGCCCCACACCTCCGCCAGAACCACCTGGGTAGTTGAGAAGAGCTTGCCTATGGCCACCCGGAGGTGGGTTATGGGGGTTGAGGTAATATTGTGTGCGAAGTCTCTGGATGTCTGACTGCAGGTTAGGGTGGTCCAACAATAGACCGCGGGAGTGCAGGTAATTAGCAACGACGCTGATGTTGCCCTTCGGTGTGAAGACTAATAGCGACAGAGGTAATATGGGTAGCTGTAATAGAGTTAGTTAGCGTATCCTTCAACGATGTAGGCCCACGCACGTTCGGCGGTCCTCTGCGGACTTTCCCATCTAGCCGTATCAACCCTTTGCCTAGCATAGGCCCCAAATAGTTGGCAACCTTCTGCTCGACGACACCGAAATTCTCGCCTGGAACTACCTGGCCGTCGGGCCTGGTCATGTTCGGGGTCCGGATGTGAATGGTGTCACGGTTCTCCGGTTTTGAGGCATTGTGTTCGTAGTTCATACGAACCGGTGCCCATTCTACTTCAGCAGAATTCGGGCCATACTGAGGCTGAATGTAGGGAATGGGATAAAGGACGAGGGCGGTCACAGTCAGTTGTCCGATGCAGACGGGAGTCTTGGGAGGCAAGTCCTCCGGCAAAGACGACTGCAGCGAAGGCTGCGGGGACGGGGGTATCTGGATGAGCTGTTGAGCAGGCTGCCGCCCTGCTGGGGGAGGTGACGGGGAACTAGTGAGATCTATCACCTGACGCGATGAAGACGAGGATTGAACTTCGCAAGGCTGTGGCTGCTGCGACGGATGTGCTTGTGCAGCCCTAAAGGACTGTGAGGTGACTTGTGCTTGAGGCGCAGCAAGTGTAGGAGGCACCGGCTGACTTGACGGAGCTCTCGGGAAGAACGCAGAGGAATTTGAAGGTCCACTAAACGCGGGACGTAGTGTAGTATTAACTGGCTGAGAGAGTGGCCCCATCGATGAACAAGACCTCGACATAGAGTAGGATGAGATATTTGAGTCTGAGTGCAGAGAAGAAGAAGACATGGCGGGGGAGAGGCCAGAATGATGAGGTTGGACACGGAGATGTCCCAGACTCTGGACGACGTCGTTGGCGGCGTTGGCGGCATTGAAAGAACGACTCTCGGAACACATTCGCTTTGCTTTCCTATCGCATCGCGTGTAGCAGTCGGTGTCGGTGTCATCATCGCCAGTGAGATCTATCGGGTTCGACTGGGAATGCGGAGGCGGAGGCGGAGGCGGAAGAGGTACTGGCTGGCTCGTCGTGGGCGGCTGTACCGTGTCGGACATCGGGGGGACGGTCGTCGGCGACAGAAAGAGTGCTGTGAACGTCTTTGCAGACGTTGTGGTCGTCGTGGAGAAGAAGGGAACGTCGGTGGTTTCGGGAGGCCTTGCGATTTAGAGGTTCTGCTCTCGGAGCGCGTAAGCAAAGTCGGGCAATGAACCCACGTGACAAATCAACAGAGTCCCCGGGGTACGATTGGCCCAGGGGGTATCCCCGCTTGACTAATCACACTGCCCGCCACTGCCTCCTCGTAGCTATCCTGGCTGAAAGACAGGCTATGTGCTCAACCTGTGTGCCAAATAATGCCAGATATCTGCTGGATATACTACAGCTCGTCTCTCAGTGACGAGGTACCACCGGACAACTGACTAACCTCCCCGTCCCACGATTACTCAGACGCAAGTACAACCCGCGCTCAAAACCCGTACCTTCCGCTGTACTTCCAGATATCCACATGTCCAGATTGCGCAACCTTCGGTCTTGCTGTCGCTCAGTTGCGAGGACAGCCGTTGTCGCTGAAACCGTCATAATGCTGTGGATAGGCCAATGCTGCACGCCTGTTTGTCACTTGTGAGTTGCGTCGGTGCCATCCGAGATGGGATTGGGACGCTCATAGACAACGCTCAGCTTGCACACATGACGCATATCCGACCATATTGTCTCGTCATGCTATATGACCCATGACGCACAGGCTTGTGGTAGTTTCCGCGCATGCCATCCAGATGGCCGAGTATGCGTACACCTCCTGCTAGCCTAGCTCCAGATCACGTCTCTATCATAGGCTTCGTGTGCGTTGAGGACGCAGTGCTCAATCTCGGCACATGCCCGAAGCATTGATGCATCTGCAGCACATGTCTTACAGCCTGTTTCTCCAAGGGGTAAACATTCAGCTCGCTCGGCATTCGCACCCACGGGCCGCGCAGAACGACCCGTTGACGGCATACCAACGGCCATGCCCGTCGTAACTTACTCAGAGTCAGTTATCGAGTTGTGCTGCATGCCGCTGCTGAGCGGAGAACATCAGAACCTCTGGAGCTTAGCACGGTCAGGCGATGTATCGCATTCTTCGTGCGAACGGCCTCTCCTAGCATAAGGACCTTGTCCACTGCGATAAGGGCTCTTCAGCCCCCAACCGCACGTCTCCTGGTGCGCAGTGTATATTTACCGTCTACCGACGCTACTAAGACATATCAGTTCACTTCTTCATAGCATTGAAAGGCGCTCCGCCGGGACGACTACAAAAGATTGATACAAACATCGATCCATGAAACATGTTGCATTTTATGAGACGGATCCTGTCTCTCCTAGTATGCAACACGGTGGTGGTGACTTGTGCTAGTCGCTCGTCGCTACCGCCACTGGTTCCCGCCGTTCATTCGGTCGCAATCTGTGACCAGGAAGATTTCATTCTTCCCAGCCTACTTCATATAATTGTCGATGAGACCTTCTCAGAGTCTTCCCTTGACAACGGCTTCACACTGATTCCCCCCACACTTCATACTTTCGCGGAAACCATCGCTACCGATGTCCATGAATTGTTTCCGCAGACAAACGTCAACATCGTCATAACACCGGCTTCGCGTGTATCGTCGTATTATGGGTACGTTTATCTCACGCTGTCACCGACCACCAACGATACTCTCGCGAGCGGGGCCCATACCACCGAGGGATACGAGCTGATCGCTTCACCGGGTGGTGTGACGATCACTGGTACTGGCGCGAAGGGTGCCTTCTGGGGGACACGCACACTGCTTCAAGGCCTGGTTCAAAACGAAGGTCACTTTCCTAGCGTAACAATACGTGATCACCCGGATTGGCCTACGCGTGGCATCATGTTAGGTACGTCGTTGGGCTGTAATATCCCGCATGCATCTTCGCGGCTTTACTTACAGGTGCTCTTGCTCATGGCATCCAGATGTCGGGAGACATTGGTATCCGATGGCATTTTTGAAGGAGATGTGTGCGTACGCATCCTGGTTCAAGATGAATGAATTTGTGAGTGCAGTCGGCCCGCCGCTTTGCATGCGTCTTTGTTAAGGCAGGACCGACACAGCATGTCCACCTGTCTGATAACATCAGCCCAATGGGGCATCCGGATGCCTACGCCCGCTTTCGCCTCCGTTCCGCAAACCCTGCTCTGGCCGGTCTCACGCCGTATCTCAACGAGACCTATACACGTGAAGAGTTCGACGACTTACAGACCACTTGTGCGCGTCGTGGCGTCACCGTAATTCTCGCTGTCGATTCGCGAAGCGTCCTATAGCTAATATGACACTCCCGACAGATCACCCCGGAGATTGAATCAGTGAGTGGCACTCACACGAGTGCATAGCATCTTCTCACAGTATGTGACAGCCCGGACATGCCCTAGTCATTACTCAATGGAAGCCTCAGCTGGCCTTGTCGAACGACCCGACCCTCCTCAATCTCTCTGTGCCTGACGCCATCCCCACTGTAAAGTCTATTTGGAAAGGTAGCTGTCCGGTCATAAAAACGCACCATACACTAATCCGTATATCCAGAATTTCTACCATGGTTCCATACGGGTACGGATGATGATTCGTCCCGTGATCTGTCGTGTATTGACTGGGGTCTCACAGAACAAGTATCGATTGGTGCGGATGAATATAATGCGGACTTGGCGGACGACTACAATAACTTTGTGAATACAATGGTGCACAGCTATTTGCCAACACACCACAACGATGTCACCCTGACTCCCTTTCTGACTAGGCTGCATTCATTGAAACAGAGTCTGGCAAGAGAATTCGCATCTGGAGTACTAACGAACCTTCGAACAAGACTTCAGTCAGTAAGGCCGTCATTAAACAGCACTGGTATGCTTTTCACTTACCGCTCTTACGATCGTGTTGCTGACTAGGGATGACCAGGGAATTCTTCGAGGGCGACCCATTTGGGCTAATCAAACAAGGGTACGATGTCATTAACAGGTCCGTGAGTATAACGACCGCCTTACGTGAAGAACTGACATGCACGGTCAGTGAGGATTCTATACACTATATCGTCATGAAGGCGCCACAGACAGTGCGTGGCGCTCGGCCGTTATTGTTCCATGTTCGAACTGAAGTTCATACACAGCCCGGAGCCTATCCTCAGCGTCTGAACCAGACGCGCTTGTGGGACGGCGCAAACGTCGGCACGGGTGGCATTTGGGACCCTCATATCTTTGATAGAGGCGGGCACCTTCATTTGCCTTGAGAAGATGGCTCACTAATCCAACGACTAGGCAATGCATCGAACAACCCGACCATCACCGAGCCATTGCTACAAGGGTCCATAATGGTGTGCACTAGGAATTATGCGTACTCCGTCACTGGCTGATACCCGTGGGTCTCGCAGGCAGTGTGGAATGACCACGGGCCCAACGCGTCTACACCCCTCGAGGCGTACTATGCAGTCAAGGAAGGCCTTCCCGTCATAGCGGCCGCGAATTGGCAAGCAGCGTCCCGGCCGAACCACCTGACGCACCCCCAGTTCCTTCAGGCATTTCCCATCCTCGAGGCTAGCGCCCCAGGGCAGAACCTCGCCAGACGCGTACCGAGTAGGACAGACCTCGTCGCACGCTACGACTGGGTGGCGGGTGCGAGGTCCGGCACGCGAGTCGCGGATACCAGTGGAAACGGATACGACGCGGTGCTCCAAAACGGTGTACTTCATACGCCTCTGGGAAGCAAGGGCCACAACTACACCGTCCTCATCTCCGTTGGCTGCGCACACGAGTCAGATGTTCTCCTTTCGGGCCCGGACACATCCTTCGGAGTCACGAGTCACGGAGGCGGACGTACACTTGCCTTTACATCATCCAATATCGTCTACCCACTGCTCAACTACACCTTCCACCCGGCATGTCGCTCGAAGGGTTGGGAGGTAATTCTGCATGGTACGGAGAATGACACTACAGCTTGGGTAGATGGCAAGCACGCTGGAAACTTCGTGATCGGAATCGACGGAACAACAGAGTTCCAGCCTATGGCGTTCGTCGCACCCGCACAACAGATCCACGTTGAGAGGTTCGTGCTGTGGAATGGCGTACAGGAAATTGCGAGTATTAGCGACGTTAGCCACAATACGCACATGGTGTAACATAGTCGATGACATAAGGAGCAGAGACAGAATGAGAACGGAAGGCTGTTGCAGTGCCGCGACACTCGGGATGCCGAGGGCTATCCATTGTGACACTCAACAGCGTGCGGATTTCACGAAGACGCCACCCTTTTGCAGGGAGCCCTTTCCAATACTCCGTAAGTGAAAGTGAGACCCTCGCCTTTGCCCATAAGCCAGCGATACGCCTGAGAGCTGCTAACAGAAGCAAGGGTCTCACGCTCATTTACCGCTCATTGGAGATGGCTTACCATTGTACTCTAGCCGTTGCAAGGTCACAAGCAGCCTTATTAATCTGATGGTAACCATTGCACGGCATACTGCAATGAATACCGCCAGAATAGCTAGCTTACAAAGGTAGCGATGTCATCCTGAAATCCATACACGGTAGCAATGTTACGAACCTGCAGCATTTCAATGTTAGAGGGGTAACGGTGAATGAAACATTCAAGGCTTACGGGGAGCCCAGCCCATCGCAAAATACGCCTGCCTGGCAGCTTCTTCCTTGGCGAGCTGCTTGCTAGCACCAGATCCAGTTCCCTGCTCGATGCCGTTGACTAAGACGTAGGTTTAGTGACCGATCAAGATACGTCGCACTCATTTCTTCTGGCCACTCACCGACACACTTGACGGTCCATTTACCAGCATGCGCAGGACCGGAGAATGTTGCGGGGTATTCCACGAACATTCTCCGCTGATTCGCAGTCTGGTTGAAGAGCGGTAGAAAGGCCGTGTGAGGCTGAGCTGGTGCGAGAGGGTTAGGCAGGGGCGCGCTAGGGATGCTTGGAAGAGGGGGCGGTGGGCCAGCAGGCGGCGGAGGCTGCAAAGGAGGAGCCATCGGAGGTTCCGGCGTGGAACTATACACAGGATTGTATAAAGGCTGCTGCTGTGGCTCAGTCTTCAGTTTCTTGGCACTGTGCATAGGATCCATATCCATGTCGGCCTCGTAAGACGGGATATAGTCAGGATCCACTAGTGCGCCGATCCAATTCTGAACGACAGTCATGCCTAGGGTAGCATGGACTGCCCCGACGTAGCACTGGAAGATCAATACTAACTCCTAGATAACCTGACCGTCAATGAGTGAACACAATCATAAGGATAATCGTAGAGACCTCTGGATTGTCTAAGTCTTTGACAGCTTCCGAGCTGCAGACCATCTTGTTGCGCAGACCGTATGCGGTGACCCACTTGCATATGTTGCTGGGGAGGAGAAACTCCTTTCGTTGTTTCTATCATTGGTGTCAGAGCGAGTCATGCCGTTAGTGAAGCCACCGACCTCAATATCGGTGCCCTTGATCATCGGCCTCTTCCTGAACAAGGCGACAGTGACGGCAGTCTCCAACACCTTGTCTCCGAGTGCGGCAAGTCTTTCGTAATCACCGTGCTCCGAGTCTACGTGTCTAGGTTGATCAGGGAAGCGGAGAGACCTATGTGTGAATACTTCGAGGAGAATGTCTCCTTGCAGCTTGGGAATAGGTGGGACTTGAGTAGGAGGCGCTGGACTTCCCATGGTTGCGGACGATGGTGAACGATGGCGTTTGAGAGTGGAAGGGGTCGGAGATGGAGAATAGGGCTGCGAAGGCTTTATGGGACCTGATAGAGCACGTGCCAGGTTCAAGGAGACGGATATTTAGCGAAGACGGTCTGAGAGCTAGAGGGACGATGTGCGCACCTGCCGCGGGGGAACCCCAGCTGTACGAATCAGATTGCATGCTAAGTCCTTCTTTGACTTGGGCTTTGACCATCAAATGCGCGAGGGTATGTTGGAAGAGAGTGGCAGGAGAGCTGCCAGTTTATATCCAGGCCGGACGCTGCGCGGAGACTTGAGCGTTCATGACAAGTTCAGCGCCGCTCTCGCCCACGCGGCACCTTTCCCACAAATCCCGCCTGCGATCAGGCAAATTTGGAAGCGCCCGCACAGCGACCAGCGACAATGACTCCTCAAGATCGCATATATCTATAAAATACAACAAAAGCACAATGCCAATACCCATCAAAAGAATGCTATGAACGATTTCCACCAGCTGTCTGTCTTTGCAGGATCTTTTGGAGAACGTCCACGGTGCCCGATTTTGCCGGGTCCTTGCTTAACCTTCGGATTTCCTTCATGATCCTGCAAATGGAGGTGTGAGCGATACGGAGTATGTTCGAGAAACACTCGGCCTATTACCTCTCGCGACCCTCCAGCACGGCAGGGCAGTGGACAAGAGAATGCATGGGCGCCGTTCCACACACAACGCAGAACATAATCATGGAACTTCCGCTCTCTTTAGCCTTCTTCCGAGGAGGTTCTGCAGGATGAGGTGATGACGCTCGTCTTGACGGTCCCGGTTGTGCGGAGCTATTAGTAGGTACGGCAGCAATAGGTCGAGGTTGGGGTGCGTTCCCGGTAGCCACCTGGCTGCGTGATGCAACGCCGGACGCGCTTGAACCAGCAAGTACCACAGGGCGCGGCTTCGGAGGTGCCTGCACAGGCCTCAGCGTAGTGCTGATGGCCGGAGCAGGCTGCGCAGTACCGTTTCGCGCGGAGGGCTGTGGAAGCTGACGGGGTGTAGGGATCGTCTTTGAGTTTGCTTCCACAGGGTGTAGAGGTTGACCGATTACGAGCTTCATTTTCCCGCGTTTCGCCAGAGTCTCGTCTATGACTGCGATCGCCGCACGCTTTTGGCAAATCAGCCTGCAAGTCACCACAAAACAGTCAATGTCACGCACCCTTTCTTCGATAGACTCCCCGCTGTCGACGGTCATGAGGATTCGTCGGTACTCAGCGAGGTTCTCCGAGCTCTCGGTCATGAAACAAGGTCGATTCGGGTGTTCAAGACCACAAAGCCCGCATGATGGGTCGTTGTCTCCGAGTGAAAGCCGGTTATGGATAGGCGACAAAGGTACTGACGATGAGGCATGTTGGCTTGGAGCGACGTCGATATGTTGTGACTTCTTTCTCCTTTGCTTCTGTTTCTTGGCGAGCTGGTCGGCGAGGCTTATGTCGAGGTCGTCCGACGCTGCACCGGAAGCAGTGCTGACGCCGTCTGAATCGTCGATTTCCGAGAGATCAAAGGCGTCATCGTCAGATCTACCAGCCTGTTGTTTGCCTTTGCCCTTCTTGTCTTTCTCTTTCGCTTTGGTTGGAGTATCAGGCAAGTCGAGAATTTGCTACAAAGGGCGTCAGAGAAAGTCTGGCAGTCATATCGGCTCGGATAGAAATATACTACCTGTGGGAAGACCGCAGCTGCCTTTCGTCGCACACCACGACCGGTCTCCTCCTTTGCCCGTTCTTTGGCTCTCTCCTCCGCGATGCGAGCCAGCGTCTGAGCCCAAGCATCTTCCTGCGCCTTCTCTTCCGCGTCCTCTTCCATGTCTCGGAAGCCTTCCTTCTCCGCAGCCCAAACCTTCGCAAAAGCGAAAGACGTATTCTCCCCTGCAGCAGGCTCTTGCTGGTCGCCCTCCTTCTCCGTCTTCTCGATCAACTGCTGGATATCATGGTCCGAGTCTGCCCCAAGGTAAGTACCACGAGAACCTGGGAATGACGGAAGCCGCCTACAATGAATGTCTCGAGATGCCTGGGCCTCGTTGTCTTCGAATAGTGCCTGGGCACCGAACATCAAGATAGACTTCACATCTTCGTCAGAATCCTTATCATCCATCTTCTGTACAATCAGGTGGTCCAAGACGAGTTTCTTCTTTCCCGTCTGCATGATACGCTCTACAAAGACGAGGTGAAGAATTATCTTCAGAGGCAGGAAGGCCACGACGAAAGGAGTGCCCACCCTCAGCAGAATCCTTGACCATGAACTTGAATACGAGACAAGTTTTCTTCTGCCCGTATCGATGCGCGCGTGCGATAGCCTACATAGCCGTGATCATCTGAGAGACATCGCAGATGCCAACAGAACGCACCTGCAGATCTTGGTGCGGATTGAAGTCAGGATCGAAGATAATGACAGTATCAGCAGTTGTCAAGTTGATGCCGACACCACCAGCCCGAGTACTGAGAATATAAATGAAGATATCTGAACCAGGTTTGTTGAACTCGTCCATGCCCTTCTGTCGCTCAGCCTGTTTGGTACTGCCGTCCTGACATACAATCGATTCATGTCAGCTCGTAGCGGTAGCAATTGCAGGTACATACGAGACGGAGATACTTGATCCCTTCGCCGTTGAGGAAGTCCTCTATCATATCGAGCGCAATAGCGAACTAGCAGACAGTTAGTATATGTATCATACGGACAGTGCGGCGAGGGCGCACCTGACTGAAGAGAAGGACACGATGACCACGAGCCTTGAGCTTGGGCAGCATCATTTTCAGCATAACCAACTTCGCGCTCGCACCGATGAGCCTCTCATGCGCCTCATGAGGAGGAAGACCGGTAGGTTCGATGTCTCGTGACACAAGATAAGGATGTTGAAGACACCTGACGCAATGTCAGACGTTTGCAGAGCACTTAGACGACAAGGCTTACTTCCGGAGCTGCATGAGGATGTTGTTCATATTAGACTTCTTCACCGCGGAGTTGACCTTGGACCCTCCAGCAGCTGCGGTCAACGCGATGCTGCGTAGGACGTCGACGTTTTGACCTGTGATAATATGAATTGACACACGGCGATGATCGTCATGCGATACATACTCAGGATGGACCGGTAGACCTCCTTTTGTAGAGCGGTCATGCTCACCGGGACGATGACCTCGTTCTACCACACAGTTGAATTCTTCCCAGGAGGGACAAGACTGAGCAGACATTACCTTTGGTGGCAGTTGAAGCACCTCAGACTTGATGCGACGCAGGAAGTAAGGACGCAGTCTTGTATGCAGTTCCCTGATCTTCTCTTCATTCAGCTCCTCATGCTCCTTCGTGAGTGTCTCCAGATCCCGCCACTCGACGGGATCCAGGAAGTTCATTAAGTTGAACAACTCGCGGATATTGTTATTCAAGGGCGTCTAGGAATGCATGGGTATCGGCTCAGGATGAGAGGATCTCATGGCACTCACTCCAGTTAAAATAATGCGATGGATGGTGTTCAGTTCTTTGAGCTTCTTGAAGAGCAGGCTGCTGTCGCTCTTGACTGTATATAACATGAGTATCGCGGACTATACGTGCTGTAAGGCCACCCACGTCGCTGTCCTTCGTCTACCACCAGCACTTCCCATCGAGGCATCGCCTTGAAGAGTGTCCCGATATCTCTTGCATTGGTGAACGTTTCATACGTCGTCACAAGCACATGGAATTTCGCACCCGTCGTCTTCGGCTTGACGGTGGGGTGATTTAGCTCGTACTGACGGATGATCTCGCGAGCCTTGGAGTCGCCATAGAACGGTACAACGCGTAGGTTTGGTGCCCATCGCTCAAGCTCACGGATCCAGTTAGTAATCGTAGAGTTGGGGACGACTACCAGGGCAGGATAGGCCGAGAAGGGAAGCTTCTCGAACCCTTTGATAACCTGCCCGAGGAATGTGGCTATCTGAACAGTTTTACCCTACGACTCATTAGCGAAGCGCTAGTACCACCAAGGTGAGATGACCCACTAAGCCCATCTCGTCGGCGAGAATGCAATGCTGGAGGTTCCACCAGTTGTTGCACAGCCAATTGACACCATCCACTTGGAAAGGCATCAGCTTTAGCCCAGGAGCCTGCCCCAAGTCTGGCTGGTTTTCCGGCGTAAACCTGTAGTTCCGCATGAACCCATTCTTCGGGCGGGCGTCGAATGTCTTCTGGTCATCTCTAGACAGCACCGGGACAACAACGTCTCTCGCAGCAAGGAAACGCTCGAACGCAGTCTCGAATGCCGACCAACCTGGGTCTCCTTTACGTGGAGGAGATTCCCATGTAGCTAGAAAGTGCAAGTTAGATATGGGACCATAGTTGCTTTTTGCGAGTACATACATTCTTCGTAACCGAGGCCGGCCCACTTGAAGAAGCCCCATGCGACGAGTCCGATGTCATCCTTGGTGATTCGCCTCTTTTCCCGCCGTTCATAGCTCTCGATGGTCTCAGTGACCTTGTCGCCAGGCTGCTCGCCCTCGTTGTAAGCAAGCTCACGTTCCACGACGGTTTCTTCGTCGAGATCAATGTCCGAGTCCCCGCCTTGTCGCTCGTCCTCCTCGTCGCTAACGACCGCGCGCCGGGTCTTCTTGCCTCGAGGTGCTCTCTTGACTCGCGATCTCTTAAGCCACAGCAAGACATCCAGAACTCGATCGATCGTCTTCCAACTCGGTGGTATTCTCCGCTCGGCGTCCGGCATGGGGTTTAGGGCTCGCGAGATGTCCCCTTCGTCTTTCTTGGCACGACCCTCCGAGTCGTCGACGATGTCCTCTTCATCGGGGGCGAAAGCAGGAACTTCGTCCACGTCCATGACTCCTGAAGCATCGTCGGTAACTGGTTCAGGAAGCAAAGGAATGTTGGGCCCTTTCACGAGGAAATTCTTCAACTTCGCAGGGTACGTTGCGAGGAGCCACATGTGCGGTACCCATTGTAAACGCTTATAGCTGCGGTCGGCCCATTTGACGAGGTATTCGCGCGGCAAAGCTGACTTGAAGTTCGGAAGCTCGCCTGGAGGTGCTGGCGGCTCCTTAGCGTTCTCTGGGAAAGGACGCCAGGCGATGATGTGCTCCAGGGTGTAAGTGAAAGAGACGCAGTCAGCGCACTGCCAGTGCGTAGTGCCCTGGTAGTATTCTGCTATCTCGTCTGTTGTATATCTCTCATTTGGATCGGCGTAACGAGATAGAGGTAAGTGGTCGTAATGTGCAACTCGCTTGCAAGTCACGCATCGGAAGAGCAGCTGGTCGGAAATTGTAGAAGGAGTAGCGTCGCGATTTGCTCCGCTGGGGGTAGGAGTAGCGCTTCCCTCTTTCGTCAGGTCAATCATAGTTATGTCGCCGTCGAAAGTTGAGGGCGCAGGTTTATCACCAGTGGGGACAACGACGCCTCCAACCTCAAGAGCCGGTTGCCTGCAAGCCATGCAAACGCCGCCCTTCATGCAAGAGCCACAAATGAACTCGGTCGTCTCGTGAGCTTCTAGCCCGCTTCGTTTGATGGGCTGCGGAGGTGCTTCCCCCGGGTCGTGAGCTTGTGCCTGCTCCCATTTGGCCTTCTCCTTTTCGTTGATAGCCCGTAGAATCTCGTCGCGCTGGGTCTTGGCAAGACATCCCCAGTGTGCAACGACTGGACACCTCAGACTAAAGTTCATTGATCAGTATCGAGCGTAAACACAGAACGCCGACAGCCTACCACACGACCCAGCCTCCGAGAGATGCGAGACGACTCTCGTCATCGTCATCATCTTCGAAATCGTCCGAGGTCTTCCTACTCTTCCGCTTTTTGCCCTTGTGCTTAGCGAGCAACTTTTGAGTGGGTTCCCGCTGGCACTTCTCGCATTTAGCGCGGTGAGCAGTCGTGGTCCCGAAATCGTCAAAAAACGCCTGCGGTCCTTCATGGACGACGCCGTAACCACGTATCCGCTTCTTTGGCTCAGCCCTCTTCTTTGGATGGTTGGTTTTCGCGCGAGACGCATATTCGCCATCGTCAATGAAGTCGTCGTCGTCGAGATTGTCGCGAGCTTGCTTGGCGGAACGCGTAGACCGCCGGAGACCATCAGGCTGGGGTGCAGGAAACGACTCCTCGTCCTCATCCTCGTCCTCATCCTCGTCAATTAACGAGATCACTTTCCGCGACCTAGTCTTCTTTGGACTAAAAGGAAGACTTGTCTGCTTCTTGTGACTCGACTTTCCAGCAGCGATCGCGCGACTTGACCGTCGAACAGGAATTTCGTCCTCTTCATCGGCTTCCGTAAACGCGTCATCCTCGGCTTCCAACGAGGATGTGTATGCGTGACTAATGGCTAGCTCATCTTCTGATTCAGGAGCAGCACTGTCGTGACGCTTGGGATTTCGTCCGACCTTCAGGGTCAACTTGACCCGCGACTCGGGGTGGATATAGCTCGCTGACGGGTCGAAAGGCTCCAGCACACCCTCCTCCTTCCTTCGTTCTGACCGCAATCACTTTATTGTTGCATAAGATCACAATAAAGGGCGACATACCATAATCTTCTACCAGATGGGGGTGTTCTTCGGCGAATTGAAGTGCGGGAAACTTGACAATGTGAATGGTCGGTTGGAACGCGAGACAGGTGCGTACAAACTTACCCTCATAGCAATGCCACTAGACAGCCTCACGAAGTATTGCAGGGCATCTCCGACCTTGTATTCTCCGATGATACACTCCACGTTGCCTGCAGTAAGCTGGTCGGCGGGTACGTTGAGGTCCGCGAGACCTGAGTAGTTGGTCTTCTTGTCCGCAGGCAGAGCAGAGACCTCGACATATGCTCTCCTCTTTCGTTCGGCCAGCGACAAGGATGTCATGTGCGATAATTCTGCAGAGGTCTCTTCCGACTGGGAGCGAGCCTGAGAGGTGGCCATCTCGAGGTCTGATTGGGATGCCGGAGCGAATAGAAGTTCTACTTCTTGCGCGTTGTCCGACATTATTGGGTGGTGTTACAGAGCCAAATGAACGCGGTCAAGACATAGGTTTCGCGTGAACGACGCGGTATGGGAGAGAAAATTAAGGTCGCGTCCTCCGCAATATTGCAGCCGCGTGCCCGACGGCAGTTGCCGGTCATTTCAAGCGCTCGTTGCCACAAAGCTCTTCAGCGCTCAGCGAGCCTCGCACACGCACTTGTGCACGGAGCACTATCCAAGCGGAAGGCCGCGCTAGCACGTAGTACGTATCCACCTCCATGCACTGCGTACATACTAATGAGCGCGTGATGCTGGCTCAAATGTATCCGCCCTCTGCAAGCCATCTCGTACATTGCTCTGCAAGCGTTTCTCCGTGATCTACATTGAGAAATAAGGATTCTCAGTCGCAGCATGTATATCCTTGAGAGACACTGACTAATGCAGAATGAATGAGGTATGCCAGGCTCACCGTGCACCACCTTGACCGTCTCTTCTTCGCTGCCAAGGACGCGAAGAAGCTCCCACATTTGTTCACCGACCCAGTGATCCTGGTCTGCGAAGTATACGTGAAGCCGCTCCTTATTTCGCCGCAGCAGGTCTTCGTCGAGGCCCTTGATCGTCATCATCTCCTCGTGAGCCATCGTTAGACAATTGAAGACAGTGGTAGGGGAACTGATCAGACTGCGCAGAACCGCCCGTTGCGCGACAGGCCAGTCGCCGTATAACATAGCCAGTACGCGGTCCGGGATGATGAAGGTCAACTTCGCCAACCATGCGATGGCGCGCGGCAACGGTGAGGCAAAAAGGCTCTGTTGAACGAGCGTCACTACACGGTCTGGCGCGTAGTGAAGAACGCACGGATAAACGGCGGCCATTGGGCGTGTCTGCTATGTCGCATATTGTCGGAAACAGGAGGAAGGCTGCGTCTACGCCGTTTTCTCTATATTTCATGACCTATTCATAACATACGACGTGAGACCACTTCAAGGGGCAGCATCATCGTACTTTACTTGTGTTGTGACCCACGACCCGACACTGTGGCCGACTACAACAACACGCTCATAATTGCGCTTTACAATATCAAATAACTCCAGGACGTGCTCGACTTGCGCCGGTAAGGAAGCTACAGAGTAGTCGGTGTGATCTATATCAATTCCTGGCGTATGGCCGACGAAGGCATGGGCGACGATATTGAGCCGTTTCCCCGACTTCTCGTGGATCGCAGATAGAAAAGGCGTATACCAATCCAAGAGCCCAGGATTGCCTATGCAAGGTTAGGTGACTTCGTCCATCCTATAGAGGGAGAAGCTTACCGGGAATAAATATCATACACGTGCTGCTGTCGTTTTGGCTAGGCCACCAGAGAGCATGCGCCACGGAGGGAAGCCCACAATGCCTGAAGAGTGCACTTTGATAGTTCACTGGTTCCGTAGAGGGCTCCCCAGGCAGCTGTTGGTTGAGTGGCTCCAGGAAGTCAGGTAAGTGCACGGTTGCCATCGGTCGCGTCCTGAAAGGCCTGAAAGCCCGAGCCTTGCAAAGACTGAAGCTCAAGGAAGTTCGGAAAGACAAAATCAAGACGCGACGCACAACAACGGCGCCAACCAATTCGGGAGGAGCTCATGACGGATTTGGCAGCGAGCACTGCACGCATGCGCTCGCGTCCTGCGACCGCGAGACTTGACTCTACTTGACAACAGCTCTATGTCTCGTGTTCCCTATCCTTCCGCACGACGTCCACAAACACCAAATGACAGCCACTACGAGGATGGGCCCACTTCGCCAAATACAACGAGGCCGCTTCAGATAAATAGGCCTCAATCACGTCCAACCACACCCAGTAGCCGTACTACACCGCTACCTGGTCCGTCCAACTCGATACCTCCTGTGCCTACTCGTCCTGCAAGATCTGGTCTCAGAGGACGAAACCCTTCGGAGCTATCTGGCTCGGAGAGGCTCTCTCTTGATACTCTCAATGGTGACTACCGAGACAGCACAGGTACTACTCGTTCGGACGTTTCACAGCCTCCCGGGCGACCTCCCCGGGCAGGTCTCTCAACGGTACCTAGCAATGCTCAGGTACAGACGAACAATCTGCTCAGTCCCCTCACTCCGTCCTCGGCAGGGACGGAACTGTCACCGTCCGAGGCTGCTGCCCTGGCAATGTTCCAGCACGCTATTGCTCGGCGCCGGGGCATGACAGAAGAAGATGTCCTGGATCAAGAATACAAGAGAGAGAAAGAGCGCGAGGCAGCGATTCAAATGGATCGCCAGAGGAGGATTCGGGAGAAGGTGCCTGGTATGAGAGCGCACAAGCCTCGAGCCGGAGACATTGATGGTGAGTACCCCGAAATATGTATACCAAGTATGATACGCTCATATACTCCTCACAAGCTGTCCTCAATGAGATCAAAGACGAATGGGAGCTTGTCACAAATCCAGATGTAAGTGTTGACTTTCCAGGCACCCTTTTATACGGATACTAAGCTAGTCACAGTTCAATCCCGTAGACCTTGCTCTCCAGCTCATAGATGATTCGGGTGAACTAGCATCCGGAAAGGATATGTCTTCGTTTCGACAGACCAAGGACATGCTGTCGAAAGCCCTCAAAGGATCCGTTGATAGTACGTTTATCGTACCGGCGTTCTGTGGCGACTATTAATCATGAATGATTAGAGCATTACCAGGCCTTCAATGCATCTCTTTCCCACCATGCATCCCTCCTGAATCATCTGAGCGGCATACAAGGGCAGATATCCGAAGCCAGGTCCGCGCTTCAGGAGGCTAAAGATGGTTTGGGCAGTAAACGAGGCGACCTGGTGCAACTATGGTCAAGGAACCAGACTCTGGAAGAGATGCTTCGTATTTTGGACCAGATGTGCGTTCTCCGACGAACCACAATGCGCCGAGACTCTGAATTGCTTATTCAGTGAACACCTGCGCTCGGTGCCAGACGCGTTGGAGAGTCTAATCTCCGAGAAGAGGCTCCTCCAGGCCGCTGTACTCCTCGTACGAAGTCTGAAATTAATCCACAAGCAGGACATGATGGACATCGGCGCTTTAGCTGATCTACGCAGCTATCTCAACACACAGGAAACGGTACGTCGGTCTAGCTAAATTGTTGTGGTGAAATTTCTCAATGGTTCAGGCATTGAGGGAAATCCTTGTGGACGAACTGCATAGCCATCTGTACCTGAGATCCTTTTGGTGTGAATCAAGATGGGTCGTGTATGAACCAGGACAGCAGACTTGTACGTACAGAATCAGTAGACACATACATGCTATTCACGCTCAGTCAGTTCAAAAGGTCGACTTCGAGGACGACGGTGCTCCCGTAGACCCCCGTAGAGCCTCCGTCCCAAGTACCCCAATCACACCCACATCCCGCTCCAGTCGGCTTAGCCGGTACCTTGACGACCTCAACCTCCGTCCAAACGAGCCACCGTTCGATCTTAGCGAGCAGAATCACCTTGATGGCAGCTCAGGTGCAATCTTGCAGGCGTCTGCAACCATGTCTCTGGGTCTCCATGCAAACCACTCCAGGACGTCCTTGTCGCTCATGGCTACACCTTCGCTTTCTGGTGCCGCCAGTCAGAGTGTTCCTCAATCGAATCGAAATCCCGAGGCAGACTCGTTCTTGTACATGGAGACCCTCCTCGAAGCGTTGGCTGTCCTGGGAAAGCTGGGTCTTGCACTTGACATTGTTGCCCAGAAATTGCCCCAAGAAATCTACGGCCTGGTGGAAACAACACTGGACGAAGTTGCGGAACGCGCGGAATACGGCCGGCGAGCTTCGACCTTGGGTACAGGTGCTGCCACTAACGTCGGAAGGCCGAACGACATCTACTTTTACACAGATTCGGGGATCTCTAGCCTGTCATACAGCTCAGGATCTGTCGGGATGCATCCCGGTGGGTATGATAAGCTCCTTCCTGCACGTGCGTTGCGTCTGGCGGCTCTTGAGATGTCTACGAAGCGTGGCGACCAGGAGATTATGAAGGATTTCTTCTGGACGCTTTACTCCAAGCTCGACGCCGTGGCGCAAGGTCTGCGAGTGATCTATGAAGTGTCGAATCGCATAGGCTCTGTGGGTTCCCAGTAACCACGAGGCGATGTGTTTCTCACCGGTGTTTGCAGAGAAGAGACTTCAAGGACACGTCAGGTACCAAGCCCGGTTCCTTGTTCCCGTTAGCAGAGATATGGTCCCCCATTCAAGCCGAAGTGAGTGCCAAGAAGAAAAAAAAATACGTGTAGCTGACATATTTCTAGGTGCGGACTTTGTTGAACGACTACATCACGGACGAAGAGCAAGGCGTCGTTTCGGGCCGCAATCCTATCTCCTCCATCAACGAAGTCCTCCGGGAAGGCAAGCACCATCGTGATAAGACAAAACCCGTCTTCCGGTTTGCAGATGCAGACTCGAAGCTAGTGAACAAGCACCTGAAGGCGCATGAAGATGAGCTTACACGCGTTCTAAAAGATACTGTACCTGGCCTGGTACAAGGATCCACGGAAAGTGCGGTGCAGGCGACCCTATCTGCTGTTGGACAAGATGATCGCCTGCTAGGAAGCGGGCACCACCATCGAGTGCTCGTACACCCCGATGCGTTCCATGTCAGCGTACTATTTCAGCCCACCCTTGCTTTCATGGATCGTATTGCTGAGGTACTGCCGGAAGGAAGGGAGGCTGTTCGCGCTTCGAGTAACGTGCTCGATGAGTTTGTGCTGAAGGTGTATCTGCCGCAATTGGAGGACAAGGTCTC
Organism: Phanerodontia chrysosporium; assembly: GCA_001910725.1. NCBI lineage: Eukaryota > Fungi > Basidiomycota > Agaricomycetes > Polyporales > Phanerochaetaceae > Phanerodontia > Phanerodontia chrysosporium. The sequence continues at coordinate 1,520,241 of MJGA01000003.1, forward strand.
AGAGCTTTTCCATCAAGCCGTTAGTAGTAAGTGCTCACTATCCACGGTAGACGGAATGATTTCATACCCATATGCACTTAGGTTCCGATGCCTTCCAGCCGGACTCTGCTTCTAGGAGCCTCTCATCAAGACCACTCATGAAGGCAGGTCACTTGCTCTTATCACACGCGTTAGCTGTTCTTGACACTCCATTATTCAGGCCGCTGTCCAGCTCATCGCTCTCATTAACTCTCTTTGTTCGATGCTCCGGACAACACCTTTCCACCGAGAGAGCTATTCGAGACTGATATTGACAGTAATCGTGCAGTTTTACCAGCGGTGCAGCGACAAGTTCCAAGACCTTGTGTCCATCAAGGATCAAGACGAGAGCGAAGGTCTCCCGCGCCTGTCACTCGCTGCTCAGTGGTCACAACGGTCCGAGCTTATACCCTGTCTGACGGAGCTCTTCAGCGTCATTGAAGACCCGGAGGCAGTGAACAAGAGGGCGCAGCTGTGCAGACAGCACACGCACCTAGAAGGCAGTCTACTAGGAGATAGGACAGTCGGAAAGGATCAACTCGTACGAACCACACGTGACCTCGCCACTCTGACAACCTTGTATCACAGCGTCGTAAGTAACCCATCCGTGCATCTCCGCATATTCTCACTTTATTTTCGTAGACGTGGTTCTCTACCGAGCTTAGCAACCTGAAGTCTGGCCCGGAAGGGTCACTGTCTCCAACGTCTCCCCACAAACTGGAGCCGCTGAGTGCTGTTTCGCCCTACACACCATACCCACATGCATTAGCCTCGCAAACCGCCGAGCAGTTACAGCTTCCATTGTCCAGCGCTATGGCTTTGTCAGTGTCCATGCACATCAACTTTCGTCTCCGAACTGACGTCGTGGTAGGCGCTTCCAAGCTCTTCAGAAGACGTATGAGCAGTTGTCCGAGACGATCCTGCACACCGTACGAGTGGACATACGGTGTAGAGTATGGCACCACCTGGATCTCGCTCTCCGTAGCGTAGGTCTACGTCTATCTTCCAACATTTCCAGCTGCTCACCGTTCGCAGGGGAACTACTACATCGACCAAGAGGCCTCTGAGCCAGACCCACATATCGTTGATCTGAATGCAGATCTTGTCAAGTGCGATGATTACACTTCAAGCACTCTTCCTCCCAAGGAAAGAAAGTGCGTGGTCACCCCATCCCGTCCATAGCTTCAGTTGGCTGAGCATTCTCTCCAGATTCGTCTTCGAAGGCGTCGGTCAACTTATGCAGAGCTTGCTGATCTCGAACGCAAGACATATCTGTGCGATGAATCAAAATGGGGTCAAGAAGATGTTCCGCAACATTCTCGCGCTTCAGCAAAACATCAAGATTATTTCAGAAGGACTGCAGGTTGATTTCGACCGTGCGAAGCGTTACTATGCTTTGCTCACCAAATCGCCTACGGTGCGTACCTCGTGCTGGTATCTGCGAACTGGCGCGTTGATGCTCTCTTCCATTGCAGGAGCTTTTGGACGCCATTCGGGTAAAGCAAGAGTTTTCGTTTGACGAGTACAAGACGATCCTCGACCTACTTTGCGGCGTGGACCCTACCCAGGGAGAATCTGCAGCCGCACATGCGACAGATCGTGATTATAGCATGTACGTAATTGAGCTGCACGGGCTCGAGCTCGAGAATTCGGCAGATCAGTAATACTTGGATGTACGGTGGTTATGGGACTGTTACTTGGGATTATTTATTGGGATGCTATATAGTTACCCTACTTCGCGCCGATATACTCATCTAGACATCGTCTACCTGGTCCTCCTTTTAACCTCAAAACGCGACAGCCATTCTACATCCTCCGGGTCGGCATTCGGCAGCCTCACCACTGAGTAACGCGTATGGTTCGCTAGGGCAACAGGGGAGAAGGTAGCGCCATACTTCCCTGGCTTCGGTTCGCCGTCCCCGCTTGCGGAAAAGGCGTAAGTCAGGATAGGTATCCGGCTTAGAAGTGCCTTGAATCGTCGTCGAACGAATCTTGATGGTAAAGCAGGGCCAACAGGTATAGGTGGTGAGGGCGCATGGGTGTTTAATGTTCCTTCCGCGAGTGCTTTTTTCTCCTTGCGAGTTAAGAGCCTAATCCTGGAGGGTTCACCAGCTATTGCCTCGGCTTCTTCGAAAACGCCTGAGTCTTGGAAGGGCAGAGGGCGAACGTCATGGTGGCGAAGAGAGGCAAGATCGGTTTTGTGCACCACTGTATGTGATGCCCCTGGGGGCGGGCGTTCTTCAAGCGTAACTTGCAACGGTGGGTATAGTTTGTTCACCTCGAACTCGAAAAACTTCCAACGCGTATTCACCTCCCGTCGTTTGCTGAAGGGTCCCCAGAGCTGCGCCTCTTTAGAATATGGCTTCGCTCTTTCAGGAAGCTGAGGCGGCCAAGCTATCCATTCAGGGAGAATACGCCGGCCGTTTGCGCGCGTCCCGGGAACACCGAGCAAGGCCAACATCTCTCGAGAGTAGACTGGCGGGCGTGATTTCTCGACACCACGAATGATGGGCTCAGGAGGCGGGACATTAGGGTCACTCAACAAAGGCTAGAACGAATGCGGTGAGACACTGACTATTCGCATGAATGCGGCCGCACCTCTGTCAATTCCTGCTTCAGCTTTCCTCTACGACCATATGCTAAGTCAAGTACGTGTTCAAAGGCTTTGCTATCCCGTTTGTTTGCACTCTGTATCTTCCTCAGCTCCTGTATTTACTTGTAAGCAAACTAGGATTGGATTGTCACTTGCTGTCAACACGGTACCCATTCAAGCAGTTTTAATCGCTTCTGTTGCAGTCGTGGGCGCCGCGCTCGTTCCATCACTTTGCGCACATCGTCCTTGATCTTGATTCGGAAGAACTGGCTGGTAGCGGAGGTGACCCTGGGTGGGGCACGTGCAGCGAGCGGGGTACTCACCGAAGATACTCAGTCGGAAGTCGCCTGATTTGCCGCAAGCATGACCTATACAAGGAGAGCGCTGTTGCTGTCGGCGAAATGGAGTTGCTCATAGGATTCCTGGATCACGAAAAGAACGGCCGTGGTAGGTTATGCGCGCGACCGTCGGCGTTGGTGGTTGAGAAAGAAGCGCGAGTGATCTCGAGGCGCGGCTCGGGGGAACTCACGAAGCGGCGCTTGCCCCGCACTTTGCCTCGGAATCAAGGAAACCACCACCACGCAGCTTTTCTAGCACGGAACTCAAAGGCGCAAGGCGACAAAGTTAGCATGTCGGGGCTGTTGCCTAGGGAAGTGAATAGGCCCGAGGGCTCGTCTCGACAGCTAAATGCCTCTGTTCACCCCAGAATTCTCCGCCTCCCCTGCCGAGGTTTATTCCAGTCTTGTGCTCATTCGAAGACCCGAGGGTAATACGGCCCACGACGTCTGCATACCGCTCGCAATGCTCACATGAACACACATGCTTCTCTACGTAACTTCCGCCGCGAACAACCACCGTGTAGTGCGGGGTCCATGTCCCGCCATTTATCCGCATAAGCCCGTCCCGTCTCATCTCTGGCCCTACGAACATTAGTATAAAAGGGCACATGGATTTCGACATTTCCACAGGACCTCGGTAGAGACGCTAAAAAGCCCGTCAAGATGCTCAAGTACGCGTCCATCGCCCTTGCCTTGGCTACACTCGGTGTGGCGCAGCAGCAAGTCAGCATCAGTGCATCTCCTGTAATGTAAAACATACTCACATGTTCTGTGCGTACAGCAATGGGGTCAATGTGGTGGTATTGGATGGAGTAAGTACCATCGAGACCGTCGCATCAAGATATTGTCCTCACAGCATCGCGACTAAACAGCTGGCGCCACGACTTGCGTAGCTGGCTCCGTCTGCTCCGTCTTGAACCCTTGTACGTCCCAGGCTTATATTATGTAGAGCTGAGCTTACTGTACGTTGCAGACTACTCCCAGTGCATCCCTGGCGCTGCCACGGTCACCTCTTCAAGCGCGCCGTCCACTCCAACTCCCCCGCTGGTGCTCTTCCTCGTCTTGGAGGTGTGAACACGGCTGGCTATGACTTCAGCGTTGTATGTAGCCACCTTATTCTTCTCACATATAGCTTCTTACGTCGTTCACAGGCTACAGATGGTAGCTTCACAGGCACCGGTGTCTCCCCTCCAGTCTCTCAATTCTCCCACTTCTCGTCTCAGGGCGCGAACCTGTATCGTATTCGTAAGTGACCTATTATGCATGATATCTGGACAATATCTCATGTGCTTCATAGCTTTCGGTAGGATCTCAATGTTCTGATACTGATTGCAGGCGCTGACCGCACCATCGTCGCTCGGTAGCCTGGCAGCTCATGACTCCTACCCTCGGCGGTACCATCAGCCAAAGTTTCCTGTCTCGCTATGACCAGACCGTCCAAGCCGCCTTGAACTCCGGTCCCAACGTCTTCGTCATCATCGACCTGGTATGTCGCTCTAGTGCTGGTAGTTTCGTGGGCAAAGAAGACCTACCAATATACTTTAGCACAACTACGCGCGCTGGAACGGGGGCATCATTGCTCAGGGTGGTCCCACCGACGCCCAGTTCCAGAGCATCTGGACTCAGCTCGCTCAGAAGTATGGCAGCAACCAGCGCGTCATTTTCGGTCAGTGCAGCTAGACAGGTCGTTTCCTTGAAGCTTACGCTGCTCCAGGCATCATGAACGAGCCGCACGATATTCCTTCTATCTCGACCTGGGTCAACTCCGTGCAAGGAGCTGTCAACGCTATCCGCGCCGCCGGAGCTACGAACTACCTCCTTCTTCCAGGCAGCAGCTGGTCGTCTGCACAAGCGTTCCCCACCGAGGCTGGCCCCCTCCTCGTTAAGGTTACGGATCCTCTCGGCGGCACCAGCAAGTTGATCTTTGATGGTATGTCTCGTCCTTCTCGCGGTATCAATCTAGAAGCTGACCCTCCGTAGTTCACAAGTACCTGGACAGCGATAACAGTGGCACTCACCCTGACTGCACCACCGTGATTCTTCTCTTCCTGATGATCCATGCGAATGCATCGCTGATATTATCATTTGATAGGACAACGTCCAGGTCCTCCAGACCCTTGTCCAATTCTTGCAGGCCAACGGCAATAGGCAGGCCATCCTCAGTGAAACCGGAGGAGGCAACACCTCTAGCTGCGAGTCTCTGTGAGTCTCAAACATACCACTGGGAGTAACAACAAGTTGATGAACGTTTCTTTCAGCCTTGCAAATGAACTCGCCTACGTCAAGTCTGCTTACCCCACTCTTGCTGGTTTCTCCGTGTAAGTCTCTCTCATGACGGGTAGGAGACGCTCCTCTGATATAGGTTTTCAGCTGGGCCGCTGGTGCCTTTGATACCACCTACGTTCTCACTGTTACCCCGAACGCTGACGGTTCTGACCAACCTCTCTGGGTTGACGCTGTAAAGCCCAACCTTCCTTGAGAGGTCATTCCGATCCTTCCAGCCGAGCGTACCAACATGGTACCAGGGTTTTGATGTAAACTGTGCCCGCTTTGTTTCCAAAATACATCCGTAGCAGCAATGATTTCGTGATGATTAAAGTCTGAGCAACTTGAAGGGCATGAGACGCTTTTGAGGAACCTTTGCTGCAAGGGCCGGCTAGCGGCAATATTTGATCCCGATGCATGCCATCAGATCTCTAGATCCCAGGATCATGCAGATTTGTGATCGAGTCCGTTCACCTTCGTAATCTTCATCCTGCGCTCGCCTGGCCTCTCTCTACTTCCTACTATCTTAGAACTACACAATGGTATGCTTGTTGTCGCAGCTCGACAGTTTTTACTGATAGTTATACTATGCTTAGCCTCCAAAGGGCAAGAATCAAAATCCTACAGGGCTAGGACGGGCGATCATCAATAGAAAGGCGAAGGATGCACGGCACGCGCAGGAATCCGGTCTAGTGAGTTGCCTACCATTCTGTAGCATGAGTTGGCTGAGTCTAGGCTTTAGTACACGACGGACATAGACTCTACGACTCGGCTTCAATCTATCACCCAAGAGAGGGACCTGGACGAATTTCTCAGCACTGCAACACTTGCGGGGACTCAATTTACGGCTGGTACGCCCCCAGTAGCTTCAATTTACTGGCCCATCTGATCACGTTGCAGAGAGACGTAATGTGAAGATTATCAGTCAAAATGCGGGCACGAAGCACAATCCTTACCTCTTGACGGACGAAGAAGAAAAGACTACGCTACAAAAGCATGCTGACAATAAGCAGCGTCTGCGCGTTCCAAGACGTCCTCCGTGGACGAAGACCATGACTACGGCACAGCTCGATCGTCAAGAGAAAGATGCCTTCCTGGAATGGAGAAGGGGTCTGGCGGAGCTGCAAGAACGCGACAACCTCCTCCTCACCCCTTTCGAGCGTAACATTGAAGTGTGGCGACAACTCTGGCGAGTGCTAGAGCGGTCACATCTTGTCGTCCAGATCGTTGATGCGCGCAATCCTCTACGATTCCGCTGCGAGGACTTGGAGAGCTATGTACATGACGTTGAGGGGCCGGAAGGAGAGGCGGGGACCGGCAAAGGCAAGCGAAAAAGCTTGCTTCTGATCAATAAGTCGGATCTCCTCACTGCTAAGCAGAGGTGCGTGGCCCATGATGTCTTTCACTGTCTTGTATCGACGTTCCGCAGGCGACAATGGGCAGACTACTTTGATTCGCAAGGTATCCAGTATGCCTTTTTCTCAGCTGCAAACGCTACGGCCCTGCAAGAGGCACGGAGGAATGCAATTGCAGAGGAGCAGGCGCTCCGAGAGGCACAGGAACGAGCAGCTGAAGAAGCGTCCCCACAAAAAGAACACGAGCATGAGAACGCAGGCGAAGAGCTTGAACATCGTGACGGTCCCGTCGATGATGCCGGTTCTCGTCCCGCGACGCCTCCTCCAGCTTCGCCGTTGGTCTCTGACGAAGAAGAGGGGTCGGTAGACGACTATTCGGAGTCCGAGGACGAGTTAGATGATGATAACCTCCCCCTCATGAATGAAGACGATACGGAAGACGGTCAAGACCCGCGGGCTAGAGTTCTCTCGGTTCTTGAGCTCGAAGATCTGTTCATGAGAACAGCTCCTGACCTTAAAGGTTTGTGCAATGTACATGCACTCCGTGTCCGTGCTGATCGCCCACCAGAGTTTACCGATGCAAGTGGAAAACCCCCTGCGAAATTAGTCGTCGGTCTTGTCGGTTATCCTAATGTCGGCAAATCGAGCACGATCAACTCCCTCATCGGCGAGAAGAAGGTCAGCGTATCATCGACCCCTGGAAAGACCAAGCATTTCCAGACCATCCAACTCTCGCCAACGCTCGTCCTTTGCGATTGTCCGGGTCTTGTCTTCCCTCAGTTCGCTACCACGCGTGCCGATCTCGTTTGCGACGGTGTTCTGCCGATCGACCAGCTGAGGGAACACACTGGTCCGACTGCGCTAGTTGTCAAGAGAATCCCTCGGGAAGTACTTGAGGCGACGTACGGTCTGACGTTCAAGCCAAAGACTGCAGAAGAAGGTGGCGATGGCAAGATCTCTGCGGAAGACTTGCTTGTTTCGTACGCGGGTCAGTCACTGAAGGAAGACTATCAAGTGTAATTGCTCATGATCGTTCGTGCAGTTGCCCGAGGCTTTACTCGCTCCGGTCAAGGTAATCCAGACGAAGCACGCGCGGCACGTTACATCCTCAAGGACTACGTGAATGCCAAGCTGCTGTACTGTCATCCACCCCCTGGCGTTTCGGAGGACGAGTTCAACGAAGAGACCCGTCGGATATCTCTGCGCCGCTTCGCGAACAAGAAGCGTGCTCCGACAACTCGTGTCGTCAAGAAGGCAGACACCTTCATCGCGTCTCAGCAACCGACGCAGAGTACGAAGTCTGGACACAAAACGCAGCGGGTAGATCAAGAGTTTTTCGCGACTAACTCCAACGCTTCGCTTTCGTCGCGACCATTCGTTGCTGGCGCTGTCCGGGGCGGGCAAGCTTTTACGCGCTCGAAACTATACCCTCACCAGAATGCTGTTCAGGACGATGGTACGCCGCTGAGCGGCAGGAGGGCACGGATAGCCGCGGTACTTGCGAGTGCAGGTGGAGAAATTGCTCCTGGAAAGAAGCATCATAAGAAAATGAAGCGGGTGAAGCAACGCAGCGGTAAAGGATACGACTGATGCCTCCACTTAATACCTACATGTATCTCTTATGTGATGATGTATCCTTAGGTGTTCCCAGTCCCAACAACTCAGCCGACTACCACATCGAATCACTTCGGCTCTTTGGCGTGCAAGTCACGGTCACGTTCGTGGCGCCTATATCTACAGTGCGTGCTCGCGTCCGATTCTTGACCCACCCCTCGACTTCCGTCTCTGCGCTCTGCCACTCCTTTCGCCATCGTCGTCTGACCTTCAGTTGGCTGCATCGCGAGCGGTCATCACTCGTTCTTGTTCACGTCGGGATGCCGTCCGCAGGTAATTCACCATCGGAGTCTGTCGTGACGACCACCCAGAGCAAAGCGTCTCGCATCAGTGGCTCGACTGTATGCGCGAAACTATATACATCATCAGGGGGTCGAAAGGAAGGTAAGAGGTCAATTGAAGTCTGCCTAGGACTTGCTGAAAACCTCGTCACTGCGACAGTTTTATTGCTTACAATTGACTGCCCGCTCATCATTGGCCGGAATCCCGCGGCCTGGTATGCACCCGCCCCCACTGGAGTCAATCACGGGCTAACACTCACCCACCAGCTCGTACGTGATCACGGATACCACTGTTTCCGCCATACATTGCAAGATATATGCGTGCGTCTTGCCCATGAATTCTGATCCGTACTGCCCTCGAGCGATTAGCACAGCATACAATCCAGCCATGGCAGCATCATGGTGTCCCTTCAAGATGTGTCATCGAACGGTGTGCACATAAATGGTGTGCGAATACGAAAGACAGCAGTACTCCTCATGGACGGAGATATCATTCAGATTGCTTCGAAAAGTACGTCATTCGAGTGGTAGTTATATGCGCCTATAACAAGTATACCTAAAGAATTTGAGTGTATGCACACACTCAATGCACCTCCACAACGCGTTCACTTCTTTGACCCGACACCGCGGGAGGATGAAGTAATGAAAACCAAGGTAAGCAGTCCAACTACGGGTTACTCTTCGGTCGCATCTTATGAAAATATCTGCAGCAAATCGGCCGCTACCTCCTTACATCCCATTGCCTAGGTTCCGGCAGCTTTGCGACAGTACACCTGGGAATGGACTCTAGCCATTCGTCTTACAAACAGGTCGCCTGCAAGATCATTAAAAGAAAGAAAGGGCAAAAGATGGAGAAACTGATGAAGGAAGTTCGCATTCTCACTGCCCTTGACCATGTAAGTTTGCGATCTTCAGCGTGAACACGCCTAATGCTTGTCGTCAGCCATCAATAAACCGCGTGTATGACGTCCATAACGATGAGACATTCTTGTACAGTGCAGCTACAATGTCCCCATCCGCGATTTACTGACTGCACTAGGTACATTTTTCTCCAGCTATGCACGGGTGGCGACCTCTTCTCGTACATCGTCAATCATAAAGATCCTGCATGTCGACTTCACGAAGGCGAGACGAAGTATATAATGTATCAGCTTATCCTGGGCCTCAAGTATCTGCACAGCAAATGTATATCGCACCGGGGTGAGCCTTGGTTTATTGTCAGCATATCGCCTGTCCTGATGTCCGTCCCCTGGTCTTCAGATCTGAAGGTAACAGCGCAATCGTATCGTGGTGCAAGCTGGCATGCAGCTCATTCGCGATCACTAGCCCGAAAATATCCTCCTCTACGCCCCAGGTCCTTACCCGCGCATTCAAATAGCAGACTTTGGATTGGCTAGACGCAAGTCTTACGAGGAAACTTTCAACGTTTGCGGGACTGTCTCGTATCTACCACCCGAAGGTATACTCGCTCTGGAAAACAACCACCTTGGTTATGTCGGCATGCCTGCGGATTGCTGGAGTGCGGGTGTGCTCCTTTATATCATGTTGACGTGAGTCTTTCTCACCTCTTATTACCTTCAACCTCTGAGTTCAGAAGTGGGCACCACCCCTTCGATTATGGCGAGATTGCCGGCGAGTCCGACTACGACTCCAAGCCTCTCGTCCTTAAGTCATGGGAAGAGAAACTGTCTATCAGCTATATACGGAATGACAGGCGCGTTCGACGGCGAATCGTTGACGACGAAGTGGAGTTTGCTCCCGATATCTGGGATGCGATGGACCCTGGTACGCGACACATCTTCCCTCCGGCCTACTACCTGTATCACGACCATGGTGCTGACGGAGTCTACAGCTCGAACTCTTTGCCTCGGACTGCTGGCTTACGACCCTGACCTTCGCTGGACGATACATCACGCATACAGAAGTCCGTGGATTCAGGACGAGCTCGAGGAACTCACCAATGTTTACAAACGGCGTGTCGGAGACGGCAAAGACTGACCTGAACTTGGCTCTGAGAACGTCTGGTACTTCTCGTATGCAAGAGAACTAGCTTTGCGCTCAGCTGCACTAGGCGACCCGGAAATCCTGACTCGCGAAATACGGCTCAATGACCCTGCGCTCTGTATTTGTCCTCGCATTTGTTGTAATTGTACATTTATCTTTAGTGCCCTCCGCATCAACGATTCTACGCTTTCAGGAAGTTAGCATGGACTAGATGAGGCAGGTGATCAGCACATCGATACGCAAAAACTTGGAGGAAACCTACAGTGAATATGGTCCGCGCCGAACGTAGACATCTGGATCAAGTGAATAAGGGATCACTGCCGCCAAATGTTGATACTTACGAAATAGTAGCTATGATCGTATCCTTCTTGACTACGAACACGGACTTGCACTTCGTCGTAACCAGCATCGCGAGCAGCCTTGAGGAAGTTCTCAGGAAGAAGCTGACCCTGCTTGTAAAAGTTGTCGCCAGTGCCCTGCTCGACCGAGATTTGATCAGTTGCACATTGGCTCTCGCGGACAAATACCCACGTAATCGATAAGAATGTGGACCGGCTTGCCACCAAGCCTCGAAATGAGCTCCGTAGCATCGTACTGCTCCTTCGCCTCCTCAACGCCACCCTTCAGGTACCCACCGAATGCCTTCTGGCCCCATGGGCAGTTGACCGGGTTAGAAATAGGCGCAAAGGCGGAGCACGAGCGGTACTGCTTCGTGCCGTTGCGGAGCGAGTTCAAGTACATAGTCAGCGCGCCATGGCCTCCCATCGAGTGGCCGAAGATCGACTGCCGCGAGAAGTCCTGTAGACACCATCAGCAGCAGTGAGTACCACTGGCGATTAGACACGCACGATAGGGAGCCCGGCCTCTTGGATGACCTTGGGAAGCTCAATGGTGACATGACTCAGCATGTTGTAATGTTTCGCATACTTCGGGTTCGTCGCGTCCACATAGAAGCCGGCGCCTGGCGCGGGGTCAAGTGCGTGTAGTGTGAGAAACAGACATGTTCCCATGACCCTTCATGCACGGAGGGAGCGTACCGACACCAAAGTCCCAGCTGTCCGTCTCGCCCTCGATGCCTGCCCCGCGCGGCGAGGTGTCCGGGAAGACGATGGCGATGCCCTCCTTGGCTGCAGGCCCGAGGAAGCCGCCCTTCTGCGCGCTTTGCAGGCGATGAGTAAAGGTGTACATTATGACGCGCAGCGCACAAGTCTTACGCGTTATCTTCCGTGCATGTCAGGCCCGAGAGGTAGAACAGCACAGGAACCTTTCCCTTCGAGGCGTTGGCGGGCAGGAAAACGTTGAACTGCGTGTCGAGGTCGCCCAGTACTGAGGACTAGATATGCGAGTCATGTCAGCGACGCTTTCGGTCGCTGTACATAAAAACGCTACCTTGAACTTGTACTTTATAAGCTCGCCCTCAAATGCTTTGTTGGAAGAGAGTTTCTCGAGAGTCATGGCTGGGAAAGGAGCAATCTGTTCTGGGAGGTGGAGAACGGACACTCCTTTATAACCGGGGGCTTGCTATGATCTAATCGCCCGATGAGATCTTGCGCTAGGCGCCCAATGTGGTTCCGCTTCGCTACCTAGCAGACTCCAGCATGGGAATTCGACCATTGCGAATGTGCAGTGGATTAACTCCGAATAGTGTAGTATTATTAGATCCTTACTACTGGTATCTCGTGGCATCTAGTAGACTGCTTGAGCAATTAGTACACATTATAATCATGGGTATAGTCCTGTAAAACAGCTCAGTAGAAGAAAATAGGTGTTCTTGGCGAGATGCACACCGTTGCTTTGACATGACATGCTGGTCGTTACCTTACGTGCTCGGTCCAGACTGACCCGAATCTACGTTCCTTCGTTGACTTGTCGACGTTTTCCCTTGGTCAGTGCTGCCCTGCGCTTTGCCCAAACTCTCTGCCATCTCCACTCGCTCCCCTTCCTGCCTGATCTCCTCTATCTCTGCTCGCTGCTTCGGGCTCTTCCCTATTCGTTCGCCCGGAGACTCTTGCTCTTGCGGATGTTCCTGCCCTTCAACCACTCGCGCCAGGTGATCTGCGATTCCCAAGTAGAAGGTCGCGGGCTTGAACTTAATTTCACGGCCCATGATTTCCGCCCACTTGTATCGTGCCGTGTTGACCCAACCCACCAAGTCCAGATGGTTGACGCCTTCAAGGGTACCAAGATACGTCCCCTGCACCCCGTGTGAGAAACGACTCTCGCCTGTACCAAAGATTGACATACCCATCGGGCAGACTTTAAAGACACCAGCCCATCATTAGGACCTTCCTTCTCGAGAATTACAGAATGCGACCACCTAAAAATCATAGTCTCAAAAAAAAAGAGTCTTCCCAGCGTAAGACGACTAGACTTACTTCCATGTGTCGATTAAGCCGGGTTCGTAGACTGCGCCCCAGCTGTAGTATTTCACGCCAGGCACATCTGGAGTATCCTCGTTGAACTTGCGCATGTTGTCGACGGTGAGGAACTCAAATGCCTTGCCATCCCCACCCCCGTTTGGCAGCAAATCGAGGAGTGAGAGTACAGAGGGCATCCTCTCTTGGCCGACCGTTTTGAGGAAATGGTCTGCGAAGGAAGAGCCGCGGTGCGGAGTGGAAATGGTGGTGATCGAGAGGACCTTGAACTTGCGTTTCTTTAAGTGCGTTGTCATGTAGCGACAATCTAGCCCGCCCTGAACGACTGTCAAAAAGACATAGATGGGAATAAATCAGATGAGCTTACCATGCTGTGACCTGGAAAGCACAGAACCCTGTTGGTTCACATAAGTACTCTAACATACATATCACGCGATATACGTACCAATGAGATGCACGCTGCGTCCAGGATACACTGAACTGATCTTCTCTTCAAGGACCTTCGCCCTATCGACGGGAGTACTCGTAGCAGGGACTCGTGTGATGAGCACCTCGCAACCATTGGCTTCCAATGCATCCTTGATACCTCGCCAATGCGTGACTTGTAACGGTGCTATCGACGGGCCCAACGTTACGGTGTCAAAACCTAGCAGCCCATGGCAGAAGACGATCGGATTTTTCGGGCTTGCATCTATACAGGGTGAGCGGCGCAGTGTAGAGAAAGTCAAGTCGTAACGTACAACGTTGTTGTATAACTTGCTGCTGCGAGCGAGCGTTATGTGCCTTGTCCTCCTCGCTCAAGAACGGGTCCATATTCTCCTTTCGCTGTGTGTCCTCGTCTCCTGAAAACCATTGGAACGGGTTTTTAAATGTCGGTAGAGACAGCCTTTGTGAAGGAGGCGTCGTGTGAATCCCCCTAGAGCCCCTTTCTTGTATGGACCGAAGCGTATCAATAGACGAGCGGGTGGAGGACGGTGATATTGATGGTGGGGAGCGGCTCAGGTGCGCTGGGGCGGGTGAATGGGGTATTGCTACAGGAGTAGGTGTCGGGCTGAAGAAAATGTCCATCTGAGGTTCGTGTTCTTGCTGTGAACCGGCTGCAAATGGGTCATCGTATGGATCTGTGTGATGTGGCCGTACGTAGTAAGACGCAGGCGAGAGGCCCGCTGTAGGAAGCGCAGAGCGAGACAAGTCCGACAGGTGACTTGGTGGTCGCCATGGCCGTAGTGGTGCGGGAAGCCGTGCTGCCTTGGGTCTTGAGGGCAATTCGACAGTCGGGGATCGTGCATGCACGAGGCGCGGATCATCGTCCAGCGCGTCCGCTATAGCAAGCACGTGCGAAGTGGACGACGAAGCGGAGTCGACAGGCGAGTCTGAATACACAGGAGATGCATCTGGACGCGAACTTACAGATGACTGGGACCGCTTGTGCTTCACATCTGCCTGCGTCGTGCTGGAGGAGAACCACCGAAGCACCGGAAAGCTGCTCGTTTGCGCATCCTCTGGAGCCCGCTGCTTCTGTCGTTGTGATGTGCTCTCATGGGACGTGTTCAGGGTGAGGGACATCGCAGAGCGGTTGTGTGAAGCGCGGCCCGCGTTGGAGTGTGCATGTCGTGGAGAGGGTGGGCGGGTGCGCGCAGACCTCATGGTTTCGGAGCTGAGGCTGTCGGTTGAGTGTCTCGACGACGATGGCTCGGAGTGGAACAAGGAGCTGGCGTTCGCCTTCTGGAGTGGCAGACTGGAGAGAAGTAAATTGAGGCGGGAGGATAAGGAGGGGCGACTGGTGCTGCCTTCAGCTTGCTCCTCACCATCCATGATGATGCTACGGTTCGGCGTGACGAGTCGTCACGGCCACTGCGTATATGAGCGTGACCATAACGACCGCGGGGTACGTGACTGTGACGTCACGCGGCACCGCTTGCGAGCCGACCGCGACGATGGCAGTCCAGCCAAGTCTGCCTTCTGTGTTGCCTTCGGCTCCTGGACTCCAGGATGGTACGTTATTGACTACAGGACGTATTGCCCAGCTCATACAGGCCCGTTAGCTACCACGACACCTCAGCAAGTCAATACTGGCATAGCCAGGGTCACTAATCCTTCCGAGTGGGTCTTCCCTCGACGTTCTCGTCCATTTCAACTCAAAGAACTGCCGCCAGGACTCCCATATTCATATGCGCATTAGATGCCTGCAACAGGCTGTTTCCTTCGCGCGATCGTCTCATGTCTCATCGCCGAGCTGCGCACGGTACGGACGATGACGGAGACATAATTACATGGAACGAGTAGAGGTAAGCCGCTTTCAGTCCCTGGAACAGCTTGAACAGTTGATCACGCACCTTCCTAGCGATGATGTTAACTCTTGATATATTATCCCGTCGATTCGAGCATTCGTGCTACTTCCAAACCCACAGTCGAGCGAGTAAGTCCAGGTACCGAGCGAAGCAGCAGGGATGCCTGACTATGATAAATGCAGAGATGCCCAAACACATTTCACTCAATGGAGTCTTCTTGATGGAAGTGGTCGATTTCCGTGGACACCACTGCACAGCACTCTCGATATTCAGATGCCGGCATATATAACTATTCCGGAAGCTGCAACGGTCGGTGCGACTGGAGGACATGTGGATCTTTTGTACCTAGGATGTAGAATATGCTCGTCTTGCATTGCCTGTATACATAGCCCATCTTTAGTTATGTGAGATCGGGCCCTTGCAGCGGTAGTGAGAGGGGGAGACGGCCATCAGCGTGTTGGGAAGGCAAGGCGCACTTTCGATTGGAAGCGCCTTCGCTTGTCGTTGACGGTCGCTGTCCCGGCTTCTCTCTCACTTCGTCCAGGCGGGACCTGCCTTCTCCTCAACACGCCGCCTCCAGGCCCGCCGCCTTCCCCACACGATCACCGTATCCTCCTCATATAATCCTAATAGCGTAAATATAGCCTCCTGCAGCCGTGCAGTCGATCCTAGGCCGCAAGTCCAGGAGAATGTCCTTCTTCAGCAGGAAGAAGCATGCTGCACAACCCAGCAACCCGCCAGTGCTCACGCAGCCTCCGGCACCCCAGCCAGCACCTGTGCAGCAGCAGCGGCCGATACCCAACCAGAGCAGTTATGACAGGTCCGTCGTCCTCGTGTCTCCGTCGTGCGCCAAACCCCGCACTCACATTGTGCGCTTTACCACGTAACAAAGCGGTCTGAACGGCAGAGGCAGCCCAGCACTTGGCCCAAACGCACCCATTCAGCAACGACAGCAACAGCAGCAGCGCGGCGGCAGTCCGAACCAACCTGGAAGTTCGAACGGCTCGGCACAACCAAGTCCGTCACAGCTTCAGGGCCCATCTCAACCGCTTCAGCAACAACAGCAGGTGGTTCAGCAGCCAGCACAAGGCCAGCCAGTCCAACCACAGCAAGCACCACCTCAGCAGCGAGCTGCATACCCGTGGTCACAACGACGACTAATCCTGCCGCCTCCCGTCATCCTTCCGAAACCAGGCGCTGCTTCGCCAACGACACCCTCACCCTCCCCATTCCCAAGATATGGTCACTCGCTGCCGCGACCGCTACCGCTACCGGAGAGCTCTTCCTTTTCGGTGGTCTCGTCAGAGAGACGGTCCGCAACGATCTCTATTTGTTCTCGACTCGGGACCTGTCAGCAACGCTCTTGCAGACGGCAGGGGAGATTCCATCGCCACGCGTAGGCCATGCAAGCGCTCTCGTCGGCAGTGTCTTGATCGTTTGGGGCGGTGATACCAAGACAAGCAACAAAGCGAAGCCGACGGATAAACAGGATGACGGGCTTTATCTTTTGAACCTCGGTAAGTACATTAGTCTCGCTTGCGTGGGCCTATTCCTCAACGGACGCAGTCTCGCGCGAATGGACTCGTGTCAACGTGTACGGTCCGGCACCTGTGGGTCGGTACGGACATGCTGTGACGATGATCGGCTCCAAATTCTACATGTTCGGAGGACAAGTAGACGGGGAGTTCCTGAACGATTTATGGGCCTTTGACCTCAACTCATGTAAGTATTCGCTGATTTCGAACACCTTCCAGTAGCTCATCGGGCTTGCAGTGCGGACGAAGGCGATGTGGGAGCTGATAGAGCCCGCGGAGGGCTCCCCGAGACCGGCGCAGCGTACGGGCCACATCTGCGTGTCGTACGGCGAAAAGATCATATTGTGGGTATCAGAGACCTGTCAACCCGATTTCCAAAGACAGCGCGCTTACGCCTTGCCGTAATGTCAGGTTCGGGGGCACAGACTGCCAGTACCACTACAATGACACGTGGATATTTGACACCAACACGCGCATGTGGTCCGAGCTGACCTGCATCGGCTTTATTCCCTCGCCGAGAGAGGGCCACGCCGCCGCGGTTGTCGATGATGTCGTCTACATATTTGGTGGCAGAGGCGTCGACGGAAAGGACCTTGGCGACCTCGGAGCGTTCAAGCTCTCAAGTAAGTGACATAGTGATTATCCTCGGGTTGGGACCAGACTAAATAGTTGGGCAGATCAGCGCTGGTATATGTTCCAAAAGATGGGCCCCGCTCCCAGCGCGCGTTCAGGACACGCTATGGCCTCAATGGGCACTCGAGTATTTGTCCTCGGCGGCTTGGGTGGGGAGTCTCTGAATCCCGCGAAGCCGGAAGACCCTACACTCGTCCACGTCCTAGATACCAGTGCGTACCAAGTAATAATTCACGTAGTTCCGGGACACTCATCTTGCGTTTCAGAGCATATTAAATACCCTACTAGCGGGACACCGCCTGCTAACGTTACAGGAGCTCCGAGTCGCAAGGCATCTGTCCAGGCCAAGGCCAGCCGCTAATGGTGCACGAGCAATGTCGCCTACGAGCGAGCCGCCGTCCGATGTAGAGGACCTCCGCCGAGCCATGTCACCTTCCAGCTACGGTCGCAGCAGAACGGAAGTGCCCTGGCGAACATCAATAACAGCCTCCGAGGAAAGCAGGTCTTGCATCCTGCACGAGAAGAGGATGAAGAGCTCGACGGAGACAGCAGCCCCGAGTACGCCACGGCAGCGGAGCGAGTGGCGTCGCCGGACCAGGCCCGGGCCAAGAGCCCGAATACGTTTAGCTCGAACCGCGCCATGTCGCCTATAGCTCAGGCTGCAGAACCCTATGACCAGCCCATAAGCATGGCAGGCGCGGCCATGGGTATCAGCGAAACTGTTCGGGCTCAATCGCCAGCTGTCAATGAGCGGGGGAAGACGTCACTTGAGGGCAGTTACCTGAGCCAGAAGACAGATTCACCCTCTATCAACGGCTTCACGAAGGGTTCCACCGCCATCACGACGCCCGACCTTTCCCGGGAGGGTCAGATCGACTTTGAGGCGATGAAGAAACGAGAGGCTTGGATGAAGGCGGCCTTGACTAAAGCCTCGCGTTCTGGCTTCGTTTATCCCGAAGGCGATGATTTGGAGTCTGATGCCGACGACGACGATATTGATACACGCAAGGTCGCGGAAATGGTCATGAGCTTGAAGCACTTCAAGGCAAGGATCCAGGTACGTTTCCCTTACTTCGCCTCTTTGACTACTCTAATGCCTGGCTTTCCAGGCTTCTGTCGTCGAGCAAGCGAAGCAGTCTTCGCAGCGTATCGAAGAGGCCGAGCGACTGAGGCAAAACGCCATCCAAGAGGCGGCGTATTATCGCGCAAGCTTGCGGCGCTTGAGTCGTCTTCCGAACGTGACATGTCCCGTCTCGAGCGGGACCGCATTGCGGAGTTAGAGCGTCAGCTCACGAATGCAGCCTCCGCACAGGCGGATCGGGATCGCCGCATTAAGGAACTCGAAGATTCGCTTGCTATGCAGACTGCCCTGCTCGAGCAAGCCGAGGCACGGTCGGAGGACAGCTCGAAGCGCGCAGACATGCTCGCTGACTCGCATACCAAAGCCCTTCAGGAACAACAGGCTCTTCGTGAACGCTGTAGCATAATGGAGTCGACCAGCCGGGAACAGGCCGACCAGCTGCTCGCGCACAAGTCTCAGCTTGAGCAACGTGAGGCCGACTATATCCACGCACAAACTCAGCTGGAAGAGCTCATGCGCACCCGCGAGCAGCATGTTCGTGCTCTAGAACAAGCGCAGCACGCTGTCAGCGCTTCGGCCGCGCGCGCGAACGAGCTGGAGAAACAGTATGAACGCTCTCGCGACCAGATCGCACAAATGGAGGCCGACCTCATTGAGCTTCGCGGCGAGCTCGAAGCCCGCACAACCGAAGTCGAGACCGTCCGGATGCGTCTCGCCGATGCTGAGAACTCATGGGCGAAGTCACGCGAGGAAGCAGATGCCTTCCGCGCCTTGACTACTGGCAGCCTCGGGAAGCTTCTGGACTCTCACCGTGACCTGCAGACCGACGAGGACCGCCTCACTCGTGGTCATGTGGAGAAGCTGACAGCGCTCGAAAGCGAGGTCTCGTCGTTGCGAGGCATGCTCAAGGACACGACACGCCGGATGGATGATGCTCAGTCCGAGCTCAGCTCGGAGCGCCGCAAGCTGCAGGATCTCGAGATCGACAACCTCGCGCTTCGCTCTCAAATCGTCGGCCTCCGGACACAGCTCTCCAGCGCGCTCGCAGATGGCGGTCGTCTTCGCAAGGACTTGGCGGTCAAGGATGCAGAACTCCGGGAGAAGGCCAAGGAGCTGTCGAACACTACGGTCAAGCTCGACATGCTCCGCAACTTCCTCGCCGACAATGGGATGGTCGAAGGAGAGGACATCATGCGCTCTAGTGCCACTCCCTCGTCGCCGCGCATCAACCAGCTTGAGGAGCAGCTTGCCAACCGTAGCCGCATGCACGAGAGAGCAGAGCGTGAACTCCAGCTTGCCCTGCAAGAGAAGCGCGATGCAGAGGCACAGGTTGAGAGCCTGTCTGCCGAGCTTGACCGCATGCACTCGCCCTCGCGGCGAAACACCGTTGAGGGTGACAGTGACAGCCGCGTCCAGGAGCTTGAGCGCAAGCTCGAGGAAGTCGAGCAGAGTTACAAAGCTCGTTTGCAGCAGCTGGAGGACGACTATCAGCTTGCAGTTCATTACGTGAAGTGAGTGGCCTGGGGTATCGGACCGTCTTTGTTTGCTCATACTCACAGGAGTGGGGATCGTAGGGGTACAGAGAAGATGATGCGCAAGATGAAGGACGAGCTGACGAAGCAGAAGGCGCTCAATCAGAGCATGCAGGGCGAGCTAGACCGGTCGTCCAGCATTGATGGAGGCTCTCGCATTCGCGGAATGAATGGCCGCGGCACGCCGTCCTCAGATGACAGCCACGGCAACGAAATTCTTCGCAACCAGCTCACCGACGCCCAACGCCAGGTGCAGCGCCTCAACGGCGATAACCGTGACCTTCGTCTCCGTATTGAGTCGCTGGAGAGCGACCTGGAGCACATGCGCGACAGCGTCATTGCCTCCCAGCGAGAAGCCGATGAACGACAGCTCCGGATTGAGGAGCTCGAACAGGACATCGAGCGCTTGCAGAACTCCTTGGTCATTGCGCGCGGCGGCCACGACGAGACGTTGCTGGAGCAGCTCAGCAATGAGAACACGACGCTCAAGCGCGAAAACGAGCAACTGTCTCACAAAATCGGCTTGCTTCTCGAGGTGGACCAGCCGAGCTTTGGCTCCGGACGGCCAATATCAGGCATCTCGGAGCGTCGAGTCAGTACATCCAGCTCGGAGAACGCGATGGCGTTCGAGCACCTGTCGAGCGAGCTGGACGACTGGCGACAGCAGCTTGCGAGCTCGATGAGCAATCGCAGGCCGCTGAACGAATACGACTCGCACACGTTGGGCCACGAACGAGCCAGGTCCCGCTCATAACCTTTCCCCTACTCGTGATATTCTGTTATTTATAGGCATATACCCTGGTTCGGTCTGTCCCGTCCTCTCCTTTTGCATATCTTACGTTAGTTACCATTCTCACTCTGCTCTCCGCTGTATGTGGTCTCTTGCACTTAGTAGTCCGGCATCTCATCCTTTCGATATCATCGTTGTGAATAGCATATGGATTAAATATCGCCACATTCTCCTTGATCATGCACTTTCACCTGCCGCTCGCTGTGTCCACTCGATAGCTTTCGCCTTCACAGCGTTTGCGCCCTCTTCGTCCCCTATTCTCCGTTCCAGTTCAAGCCACTTCTTGAAGAACGACTTTGCCTTGTGACTTGTCATCTTCAACGCAAGGACTCGATCGAAGAGGTTCCTACAGGACATTAGCATGCATGGCACAAAACATAGACACAGTCTCGATGCGTACCGAAGGCTCATAATGTCTCCTTGGCCGGCTTCCATATCGATGTATATTGACCAGAGGTCCCATCGCTTAGGATGTGATTCCACGATACCCTCGAAGATGGTCTTGCCACGCTCAGAGTCTCTCAGCTTGTACTCGAGCTGCGCGAACTTGGAAATAGTTTTCAGGTCTAATTCAAGATTAGCTGGTCTTCGTTACCCCCAACCCGTAATCCACTCACGCTTGCGCTTCTCCAAAGACTGGAGGCTACGAGGGAGCAGGGCGCGAGCTTCTTCGAGCTTACCCCGGCGCAGATAATGCTCGGCAAAGAGCGTCCAAACCTTCGAACTCTGTCCGAACTTCTTTGCCGTTCGCTTGTACTGCTCTTCCGCTTTCTACACGAACTTTGGTATCAGTAGTATGGGACTGAATGCATGTAACCCCTTACCTCGATCTTCTCGCTCTGCTCAAAAATGGCAGCCATACGGAGATGGACAGTCTTTGAGTCGTTATGCCGCGCGGCATCCTTGAAGGTAGCCTCTAGGGACTCTTCCGTACCATACACGTTCTCCAAGTTGAGGAGGGCGATCCACACATTCAGCTTCTCCTGCTCTTCCCGGAAGTTGATCGTCTTCAGGGCACGTTGCGCGATCTCGCGGGCCTTGTCGACCTCAGAGAGCTGAAGCTGGAAGGACATGTACTGGATCCAAAGGTAAGAAGAATTTGGGGAGCCAAGGAGAACACGCTCGAAGTCTGCGTTCGACTCGGGGGTTTTTGTCTGCAGGTCAGCCGTCAGATCCTGCTCGATCTCCTTATGCTTGCGCTTCTTCTTCTTGCTGGGCTGGTCTTCGTCCTCGCTCTCCTCGGAGGACTGCATCTCAACATCTCCATCCCTCTGCTTCGCGGACCACTGGAATCCGTCATCCAGCTTGAGCGCGCTGCGAGATGTAGATGGACCTGCTTTCGCTTGATCGTCCTTCTGCGCAAACAACGACCCGCTGACGTCAACGTCGACGTCCATTGTCTCGTCCTCCTCCGCGTCACCTTCGTCACTGCTGGAGTTGTCACCCTCCTCGTCTTCGCCGTCGCCGCCGCCCTCTTCGGCATGTTCTTCGTCGGACTTCTCGTCCACAATGCCCAATGACTCTTCTTCCGCTTCTTCCTCAGAGGCGTCTTCCTCCTGGAAATCTTCTTCCGCGAAGTAAGAGGGCTTAAGGCCGAAAGATACGCGACGCTTCTCGGTGTCGATTGAGAGAATGATAGTCTTGACCTTGTCGCCCTCGCGGAAGCTACGAAGAGCCATGGTAACATCTGCCTCTGGGTTGTCTGAAAGCTACATGAGGAGTTAGTCTTGCCTATGAGCCCCGAATAGCCAGACGACGTACCTCAGACTTGTGACAGAGCCCACGGACTTTCGAGCCTTCGACCTCGAGGAACAGACCGTAGTCCTCAATTTTCTTCACCACAGCGTCAACTTTCTGACCTTCAGACAGATCGGAAAGCTTGATAGCTTGCTGGGTGTTTCGTGACGAGTCGGCGGAGCGGAAGGTCATTTCCACTTGCTTTTTCTCGACATCGACACTGATATAAGTCGCACATTAGAGTGGCCATTTAACATGTGGAGTGGCGACTCACCTTAGAATCCGGCCTTTGACAAGCTGGTTCGCTTGGAAGCGGCTCTTCCAATCTTTGACGAACTACAGAAATTTCAGTATCTCTCATAGGAGATTCCGAGAAGGTATCTCACGTCATCGAACAACTCCTTTATCTGCACTCGTGCGTCGAGCCCGCGACCAAGAGTAACAAAGAGACCATGTTCTGCCACGCTCTTGATGAAACCGCGGACAGTCGCGCCAAGCTTCAGGTCAGAAAGATCATTGATGACAGGGTCAGCTACGGTCGAGTGCTCTGCAGGATTCATGACGGAACGACGCGTAGACAGGGTAAGCGTCCGTTTGTCTGCGTCGATAGCGATTACCGCCGCCTTGATGATTGTGTCGATGGGAGGGAACGGCATCCCCGACTCATAGTCGTCAGACACGTCCGTCGGGTGGAGGATGCCGGAGATGCGGGAGGTGAGCTTGACGAGAGCGCCAGCGCGGATGTGGCGGATGACACGACCACCCACGATCTGTCCGATCTGAACACTCTCGAGGGTGAGCGCGTTCTTCTGAAGGATCGTCTCCTTCTCCTTCGGCTTGGTCGCAACAAGCACGAAGCCCTTCTCAGGATTACGAGAAGTAACGACAAGGTCTGTCAGCTTCTCGCCGACTTTGAGGCTGCTTCTCAGTTGTGCAACCGCGACACCGCGCCGGTTGGCGAGATTGTTGAGGGACAGCAAAGCGCGAACCTGCGTCGGCTTGAGAGTGATGACAGCTTTCTCCTTCTGGATCTCAGAGACGACACCCTCGACTGAGTGGCCAATTTCGACATCTTGTATAGCGGCGATGGCATCCCTGAAGTTCGCCGAGGCCTTACGGATGCTAGCAACGATACGTCCCGTTTCCGCGTCGGAAGAGAGGATTCGGACCTGAACGACCTTACCCACTGGGAAAGCTTCAGGAAGCGATGAAATGGTAGTCTCACTGCGTTGAAGGTAAGCATGACGGCTACTGTGAGCGGCTGTAGTCTCACCTAGCCTCGTGGATAGGCACGATAGCTTTCAAGTTGTTGTAGAATTCAACCTGCAAGCTCTTCTCCGATGCCTTGAACACGACTGCATGTGCAATGACGCCCTCCTTCGCATCATCCAGGCTTGACACAATGGGCAGGGTCGAGTCAATCAGAGACTTCTTGGCAGTTAGGACGACACGCTTCCGTGCAGGGTCGACAACCAAGATCTACAGGAAGTGTTAGCGCGGTTATTGGGAGCTCCGCTCATATCCACGTACGCGGCATTTAATGCTTCCTCCAGGCTTGAACCTCTTCTGCGGGTGCTTCAGGTGGATGTCGGCGTAGTGGTTAGGCCAGATGACGCCGTCGACGTTGCCAGAGATCGAAACGAAGAGTGCAGAGTCGGTAAGCTTCTTGACCGTGCCCTTGATGACCTCGCCGACCTTAACCTCGCCGACCTGCAAGAACTTCTGCTCGAGGACAGAAGGCTTCATAGACAGTTGGAGAAGTCCGTCGAAGGGATGGTAGCCCGTCACGCGAGCCCTGTGCATCGTGCCGACCTTCCACGGGCCAGAGCTGGCCGAGAGCGTCGGGACGTGTTCGTCTGACACCTGCGAGATATGAACGAAGCCCTGGATGGTAGGCGTCACCTCTACAATCAGGCCTCGCTCGGATTCTACCCGGATTACTTTCACCGGGTCAACGGGCATGCCGATGGTGAACGCCTCGTACAATCCTGTGAGCTTCCCATCCCCCGAGTTGTCCACGGACTTGTCGGTCATGGAGACCACATGATCGGCAAGCGAGAGCGCAAAACGGGGAGGCGTGGATGGGGTGATGTCGTACAATACCCTTGCCTTGACCTTCTGGCCGACCTTGAAGTTGTCCTCCACTTCGCCTGATGGCAAGTGAAACTGGTCTATTGTGCCATTGTAGAATCCGAGGACCTGCAAGTTCAGACCCGCAGGCTGGACCGCTGTGATGAGAGCGGAAACAAGTGCACCAGGAACGACCGATGTCACGTTCGTTACTTCGGTAAGCTGCAGAACTGTCTGAGTAGAGTTCGTTACGAAGGGATAGGCGACGCACGGAGCTAGATGCGACAGAGTCAGGGTTTACAGTGACATTGCAAGTACGGCCGTTGCTGGAGAGCTTCGTGATGCACACGTCTAACAAGTGGCCGACGGTCAGTCGCCGCTCACCAAGGTGAGGAGACTGCTTCGCATCCTTGAATGACAGGAAGCCTGAGATGTCTGGTACGCCCAAGTCCAGAATGTAACCGTGGTCTTCTACACTCTTGACAGCAGCGGAGCAAGCCTAGCCGGTACTTCAGAGACAGCTTCCTGGACAAAGAACATATATACTCACAAACCCAGGTTTGAGATCGGCTTTCGCCACACCCTCATTCACCTTCTCCGGGAAAAGACTCAGCTCAACCCTCCGACTGGCCTTCTGGGACTCGTCACGTGTCCTGCTGAAGCCTGTCGTGTCTGTAGAACCCGCGGCGTGGACTGCTGTCACCACAGCACGAACATATTGACCAGGGCGGAAGATCTCGAAGAGCTCCGGGACGCGGCGGCTAGAACTGGGCCCTTCCTCGTTGTCGCTCTCGTCCGAGACATCTTCGGGCTCATCTTCGTCCATAGACTCCAAGAGGTGTGTCAACTGCGAGGAGATATTTGTGATAGGAACGTGTGCAAGGAGCTGGTTCGGCAGAGACACGATGAGGGCAAGAGGTTCGACAGACATGACCTGTCCAAGTATCTTCATTCCGACGGTAACCCTCTGCAAAGCTGGTTAGAGCGTGCGTGCATAATGGACATGTACACGACGTACCTTGTAGTTGAGGTGCTCGATGCGCACGAGGGTCTCTGACTTGCCATCGGCAACAACTTTCTTCTTGTCCTTCTTCTTAGACTCAGACTTCCTCCTCTCGCGCTGAGAGGTCTTTGTTGCCTTCTCCTATAATTCACGTTAATACCTGAAAGAGAGATGACAACGAGTATTCGTACCTTGAAAAGCTCCTCGTTCGCCTCTTTCACGGCCTCTGCACGAATAGCCTTGACTTCTATAGGCGTGAAGCTGGTCCCTCCTCCTCGCGGGAAGTCAACCTCTTCAGTCAATAGGCTCGACGTAGGTTGTGCAGGCTTGTCTGCCAGAGACTGCCGCTTCTGCGTCTTGTGGTCGACCTTGGTCTTCTTTGCTTTGGGGGCCGTAGAGTCGTCATTAGCGCGTTTTGTACCAGCAGCCATGGTGTATGGTAATTTTGACGGTTAGAACGCAAGTGTGTCCCCGAGTGGGATGTTTTGAGGCCCGTAGCGGGAGGAGGGTATAAGGCAGAGATGCTCTGCTGAAGCCAGAATTTTGCCAAGTCTGCACGCTCGTAGAATTTGGATCTCGATCCCATCAATTGACTTACATCAGCAGAATCACACCCGCACCGCCAGGCGCCTCTCCCTTGGAAGTGAACGTTCCATCCAGTCTGCTCAACAATGGGTGCGTGTCATGTTGCTGCTCTTTCAGTCCATTAGCTGAACGTCTTCTAGATTATCAGGTACGCATTTAGGTGTTAATTACCCAGGCCATTGCTCTGACAGTGTCGTAGAATCGTGTAGGTTCGAAGTTTGGTGGCGGTGGTGTTGCAGGTGCCTCGGAGACCAATGTCGACAGGCGAGAGCGGTTGAGGAAGCTGGCTTTGGAGACTATCGATCTTGCCAAGGTACGCTTCTGCCCTTGCATGTAGTCGCTTACACACTCACGTTCACCCCAGGATCCATACATCCTCCGCAACCACCTGGGCTCATTAGAATGTCGCCTGTGTCTCACTCTCCACACCAATGAAGGCTCCTACCTCGCCCACACGCAGGGAAAGAAGCATCAAACCAACCTAGCCAGGCGTGCGGCACGCGACCTGAAGGAGACGCAGCTGATGATTGCGCCAAATACCCAAAACCAAGTCCAGCGCAAAGTCTTCCTGAAGATTGGCCGACCTGGCTACCGTGTCACTAAGGTGAGGGATCGGGACACAGGGAAGGAAGGCATGATGGTACAAGTCCATCTGCCCCAGATCAAGCCTGGTGTCATCCCGCGCAGAAGGTTTATGAGTGCATGGGAGCAGAAGAGGGAGCCGCCAAACAAAGCTTACCAGTACCTCATCGTAAGCACCAATTTATTTCGTGTTCCGCTTACCTGGCTGACATCCACTGCGAAGGTTGCTGCTGAGCCGTACGAAACTATTGCTTTCCGCATTCCTGCTCGCGAAATCGAAGACGAGTCCGATGATGCAGGCTATTGGAACTGGTCACACTGGGACCCCGACACAAAGCAGTACAGCTTCCAATTCATGTTCCGTCTTCCTCAATACTGATCACGTTGTTGTATGTATCATATTCTTGTAATGCCATTGTCACTGGTTCAACCGCATGATCATCTCCAGTGCGTTCCCTCCGCATTGGTACTGTCATATGTTCAGAAACTACACTCGAGGAGGTTCTCGTTAGCACCCGTGTGAGTGAGGCAAGCTGTCAGAGTGTCCGGTTAGATTGAGAAGCTCTTTGATATCAGTGTATGGTCACCACAGAAGTCGCCGTCTTTGATCAGAATAACACAGTCGGCACCTCGGCCACTGCCAGCGTATGCTCCGTGAGTCCCCAGAGGATATTCAAAGAACTCGCCGCCGCAATTGGGGAACGAGAAGTCGTGTGGCTTATTCCATATGCGAGGTCACCTCCAAATTCGATGGTGGTAGCGAGTATCTCATAATCATAATATTGGTGAGGGTAGTTGCCCAAGCGGCAGGTCAGTAAAACTCCTCTGCAGATCACTCTCGCTTACTCCTTACCGCCAGATTGACCTTGCTCAATGGCATGATATGACTCTCCGAGTAGAAGGTATCTAGGCCGGGCTCTGTATCAGAAAGCTCTCGTGTCACGACGATATGCACTCTCACCATCGCATGTGCAGCTGTACGAACGACGATCAATGACACTAACCGCGGCGGCAGCGAAGAGGCTGGCTACCAAGACGACTATTGTGGGACGCATTAGGCTTGCAAGTACTGTCCAAATTAGGTGGGACAGGGAACGAGCTGCGCTGAGTTCAAGCCTGTAAGTTCCCTCTCCTGTTATGCATCGCCTTTCTCTTCTCCGTGCCTCCAGCCCACTCCGGTAATGCATACATCGCCTAGTTAGAGCCGTCATGAGCGGTGTGTGCACGCACGAGCACGGCCACGAGCAAATCGTATCTTGCCAGCCACGCTGGGTAGTAGTCTCTCATGGTTATGAGATCGAGAGAATGGAGCGCTCGCAAAACACTTCTTTCGTCTTCGTCCGGCACGCTGAATGCCTCCTCGAGCTAAGAAATACGTAGCACACACCCCGGATGACCAAGATAAAATCGCCGCCCAAATCGAACAGAACAAGCTATGGATCCTCCGACGCCGACGCATCGTTCTGCACTCGAAACTGTGAAGCAGAACGTGCGAGGTCAGGTCGACGAGGGTCAGTCTCGATTGAAATGCACATACCTGGGTGTGCCGCGTTTCCTAAGTTGTTTGTCACAGTCTTTCTGCTCCCTCGTCGTTTTGATCGAGACCGACTACCAGCGCGACAGCGACCAAGCTCGTAGCTCCCGTCGCGCAAGCCCGTTATCCCGACGTTTCATGTCTATAATGGAACAATCCGCGTCGGCTGTCGACGCAGAAGGAAGGCGCGAGTGAAGTATAAATCTTCTGGTCTGCGACCTACGACCCATCGTCTTACCTTGACCTCGAACTCTCAGTTGAAGCTGGTTCTTCACCACCTCGCGCTCGCCCACAGAACATTCCCTAAAGCAATCATGACACCTATTGCTATGCGTCCGGTCCGCCATCTTTCGCGCCACTGTTCTGTGGTGGACCGGCGAAAGGCAAAGGCTTCTAAGCGTCCAGAGCTGGAGAGACGAGTGTCCGCTCCTGGCTCGACGCAGGCCGGTCCTCGCCTGATGGCGCGTCCTTCAACCATTGTGTGGATGCCCAAGATTCTCTATGGTCGGTTGGCATCTCGTGATTACCTCAAGCATGCTTGTGAGTCTGCGGCATGCCAACCCATCTTTCTCGCATTACTGATATCCGATTGGCAGCCGAGGACTCACGTGCAGCGCTCCTGCTCGCGTTTGTCCGCACCTTTGCACACCATGGTGCTCCGTTGGATGTGCTTGAGACACTCGCCTGGCACGCGTCTGGCGTGTTCGGCGTGCAGGTCACGCTCGTGCGCTACGCCGGCACGCTCTCTATCTTCGTCGGCACGCGGCGCCGCAGCGTACGCATCGTCTGCTCGCTGCTCCGGCGCAGTGCGCCGTGCGGCATGGGCGAGGTGCAACGCCTGTACGATGCAGTCGTTGACCAGCGCGTCCGCGTGCACGAGGCGCGCCGTCGCCTCGAGCACATGTGCGCGAAGCCTGCTGTGCGGGTCCCTATCGTGCACGTCGGGTGTGCGGCGATGCTTGCGGGCGCTGTCTGTTGGTTTGTCTTGGGCGGTACGCCGCGGGACCTGCTCTACGCGGTTCTTTGGACGCTTGTCTTGGGGAGCGCGCACTTGATCATGCGTAGGGTGAACTTGTTGGTTGCGGAGGTCCTTGAGTAAGTCTCGGTTCTATGCTCGTAATAAACTTGAACTGAACGTATTCCCAGGGCGTATATATCATTCGTCCTCGTCTGGTACGCGCACAGCGGCGCACGCTCCACCTCGCCCGCCAGACTTAGCATTTTACCAGGGTATCTATATCGTAGGTTTAGTTCTACTCGCATGCGCGGAACTTCCACTTACGCTTTGACCGCAGTGTGTTGTACCATCAAACACAATACGAACTATGCCAGGACCGAACTCTTCGCGGCGCTGTGCGCCAGTCTCTACGCATCAGCGCTTGCGCACGGCCTGCCGGTATTCTTCGACGTCGTCCTGATGTCGCAAGTAGCCGCCTTGGTTTCATCCACGAGACAGGCATGGAATTTCGCTGCGTCTCGTTCGCCGATGGAGCTTGTTCGTTGCTAAGGGCCATACACTGCAGTCGCTGGTCGACTATGATGTATTTCCTGTACCCTGAGCACCATTGACATGTACAATGCATCGCGTTTTGTTCGCCACATCCGGGCAGCGAATCGACTGATTCATTCGACGTATGATCCTTATTCAAATGCTCATGATAACATAGTACTTACAGATAAGCATACGAGTGGGGCTTCAAGTACAAGTACACTAACCATACAACAGCAGACTCCGAACCAGGTAAAGCAAAACGAGTCGTGAGATTTCGCCTTCGAGCATCTCAGCTCCCGGGAGCAGTGGTATTACTCCTCCTCAGGCTGCCATTCCCTGCGGCAGATGGACCAGGGGAAGGCGCCGACAGCAGGTCTTCGACGATCTCGGCGACGACCGAGTCCTCCGCGTCACGAGAGACGTCGCTATTGCCAGACTCCTTGCGGGCCAACTCCAGACGAGAGACCTGCGCGTAGACCTTCGACGGGAGGGTCGGGTAGACTGTAGGTGTGATGCCCATCTGTTATAGCGGCATGTAATGAGCAATAATCTTGAGACAAAATCAGATATGATCTACCTCAGCGAGTCGGTGTGTAATGCTTTGCGACAGCCTAGCGACATCCATCTGCGACACGAAGGGATTCTCGACGGCGGAGGTGGAGGCGGGGGCACCGTAGGCGGGGAAGCTGCGAGGAGGGGAGGAGGCGGAGGCGGCGGATAGATGAATCCCGGTCGACTCTGAGCATGGTGGCCGTGGTGACCATGGCGGCCCGTGGCATGGATCGTGTGATGTCTCCGCGGACTCAGAGAGAACATCTCGAGCTGGGGGAAACCGCCACGAGCATTACTGACGATCTGCGAGGGCGGCTCCTCGGTCTGTGTCTGCGCAGCAGAGTCGGCGGCGTCGGGCTCATTAGGGCCCTTGATCTCGCTGTAGTCTGGCTCGGCCTTCTTGTCGCTGGGCCTGACCAACAGAGGCTGACTGTCGTCCGCGTCAGAATCGCCGCCGTCTTCGGAGGACTCGGACCTGGCGTACCTCTCCGCTTCGCTTGACGAGTTCGCCATGCGGCTCTTGTGCAGCCGGCGGAGCTCGCGTTCGCGCCTGTAGCGCTCTTTCTCCGCTTTATACTTCTCCTTCGCGGCCTGCAGAGCTTCCTTCGCAGAGAGTTCCCGTTCGGTTTGTTGTTGAGAAGGAAGAGCTGGCTCGGCTTGAGCAGCAGCGCCAGAGGCCATTGCATCGGCTCCCCACCCACTCCTGAAGCCAGCGGCGAACGAAGGGGGCCATGCCCCAGGCATGGGATGGCCTGGCATGGGAGGCGGAGGGAACGGCTGAGGCGGTGGAGGAGGAGGCGGAGGGACTCCGTACAGCCCAGATGGTGCCGAGGGCGGAGGTGGGGGCGGGAAGAACATTGACCTTGAGGGCCTGTGCATCTCACCCTCGTTGGAGAAGAATGGCTCGAAGTGAGGATCCAGCGAATGAGGACCTGCGGGCCCGAACCAGCTATGGCGCCAGGTCGGTCTGCGCGGGGGGTTCGGACGCCGTTGCTGAGCCTCTGACGCATGGCGCACGGTCACCGGTGTGGAGGTCACAGGCCCTTCATTTGTAGTGGGTGCCTCGGTAGCGGGTGCAGCCTGGCCTGTGTACTGGTTGATGGTACGCACGATACTGCCGAGTGCTTCCGCGACACGACGCCCAGCTGCTTCCTCTGCAGCACGATGAGCCTCCTCCGCAACACGTCGAGCATCGTGGACACTCTGCTCGGCGCTCCTCCTGACCTCGTCCGCAGCACGAGCAACAGCCTCCCGGTGCGCAGCCCAATAGGCGCCATTGGTGGCGTTTCGCACGATGTTTCGCACGCCTTCAGACAGCTCTGGGTGCGTCGCCAGAACAGATGAGAACGTGGTGAGAAGTCTGGCAACGTCATTAGCGAGAGAAGTGTTGGGGGAAGGGGCAGCTGGGATGTCCTCAAGCTCTGGCAGGGGAGGATCGTCCACGTCCGGGATAACTTCCTTCTCAGCAGGCTTGGGAGTAGCCTCTGTAGTGACGGGAGGCTCTGCAGCCCTGCGGACTCCAAACGTATCCTCGGAGCCAACATGGCTGGCGACGTGGATGGGTGGCTTTTCAGGGGAGTTGGACGCTACCATGGATACAGTAGAGGCAGCTCCGTCTTCGTCGTCAGAAACGTCCTCAACGGTAGCCCTTTGCTTGCCCTTGTCGACCTTCGACAGATTGCCGGCGTCCGTCTCGGTGACGCTGGAAGCCGTGTCCTTGTCGTCATACCTGACTGTGGAAGCTGCGTCGCTCTCGACAGGCTCGAGGAAAGCATGAGGGGCGGGGCTCTCCTCTGGGACCATCGGGATGAAGATGTTCGGTGCAGGTCCAGCAGGGAAGGCGGAGATGGCCTCCCAATCATCAGCAACGTCGAAGATATTGGGGAACTGGTTTGCGACTCCAAACGTGTTGCGGTTTTCGTTCAGGTTAGAGCCGAGACTGGGGGTGCGAGGAAGCGGCTTGTTTGCGTCAGAGTCGCGCACGACGCTGAGGTCGCGCACGGTGAAGCGGATAGCCTTCATGGCGTTACCAGACTGACCGAAGCCCTTCAGCATAGGCAGATTGAACTTGTAATAGTCCTGGAGCTCCTCCTGCGAGCTGAGGGTGATCTCGTCGCCGTCGACATCGACGTAGGAGACGCCGACTTTGTCTTTGGGGACGCCATAGAGGCGGTGTATCTTGTCGGCAAGCTCGTCCCAAGACGGCTGGGTGTAGAACATGACACGACGGGCGAAGCCGTCGGGAGGCTTTGTGAATTTGAAGAGGGTACCGTCCTCCATGGCGGTGGCGGGCGAGGACAAGGGGATATGTGGAATACGGTGGATTCGCCCGGAGTATAAATACGGTCAGGTCAGTGGATGCACAGCGCCCCCGCAGTCGCATTGGATCTCGTTCGGCAACTCCCGTGTCTAAGTCGCGACGCGCGTTCAGCCCGATCGCATCTCGCGTGCCTTGGCGCGTCCCAGAGGCACTGGCCTCTCAGTCCACACGGCAGCTCAGGCAGCATCAACCGCTAGCATGCACATTGAGGAAGTAGCGAACTGTACTCGATGTTCTGGAGACACGAACAGATCCACCGGAGCCGAGACACGAACAACGTTGGCCTACTGCGCGAGCTGTTGAATTTCTCCGCACGCACAGTCCTACAGACCGATCTCGAAGCCTCATGCTACAAGCACACTGCGCCGCAGTTGCATGTCTCGATGGATTGCGTGTGGGTAAAGATCCGGACACGAGGCGGAGTATATCTGTGGCGGGGTAGCCAGGAACCTCTGGTAGCAAGCGGGACGTCGTACATAGAGCAAACAGAATCATCGACCTTGCCATTGCTGACCTTCCGGTGGCTGCATGTTCTGGAAGTAGTTTCCCCATTCCAGCCTGTAGCAAGTTTAACATCAGCTGCGCACCTCGGGCGGAGAAGCCACGTCACGTACTGCATATTTCCTGACAGCTGCGACCACATCCCGAGCACGTTCTCGCCGCCTGCCACGTCTGACGGCATGCCCATCCCCTGTGCAACCTGCATGAACCCTCCGGCCTGGTTCTCAGCCATCGCCGCAAGCGTGCGCAGGAAGCCATCCGAATTAGCGGGTCCGCTGCTGTAGGGACCGCTGACCTGCGCAGCATCCTGCGGTGCGGCGTTAGATGAACCGAAATTCCACGCAGGAGCCGTGGAATACTGGTGGTAATTATTCGCCGAGTAGCCATGCAGGTCCTGGCTATGGTCGTATTGGTATGGTTGCCGACCGAGGTCCTCGGTCCTGACCGGTAGATATCCATAATCCCCAGTAGAACCGGCATAATCTGTGTTGCTACAGACTGGATATGACGGAAGCGTAGACGTCGCAGGGCTCTGCAGAGAATATGAAGTCTCCGCAGTCTCGGAAGGTGGAGGCGTCTCGCGAGGGGCCCCTGTATTGTTACCCTTCTGGTCGTCCTCCGTTGTCTTGCAGTGGACCTCTTTGGGGAGCGGAATGTCTCCCACGCGTGCTAGCTCGTTCAACGCATCACTGCAGCGTCTCATGAGCAACATTACGCGGGCATGATCGCGGTCATTGCTCACCCCAAGCGACCGGCAAAATGCCACCTGCTTGTGGGTTAGCGAGAGTACCTTGTATAATTATGATTAGGTGGGAGACAGACCATGGCTCAAGGGCCTTCAACATCTCGATAGCCTTGTGGACATAGGTGATGTCCTTGCTGGCATTTGCAGACATACCCTTCCCTCTCGCACCCCAGTTATTGAGCAAAAGGACTGTCCCCGAAGCGAACAAGCCGTTGATCTGCGGTATCTACGAAAGAGTCATGCTCAGTCGGGACGCGCAGGGCAAGTGTGGAGGCTTACTTGATAG
Source organism: Phanerodontia chrysosporium (assembly GCA_001910725.1). NCBI lineage: Eukaryota > Fungi > Basidiomycota > Agaricomycetes > Polyporales > Phanerochaetaceae > Phanerodontia > Phanerodontia chrysosporium. The sequence continues at coordinate 1,554,353 of MJGA01000003.1, forward strand.
CTATCTGTAGCACGCGCACGCTTGTACTGTTCCCACATGACATGCAGACACGATCGCGCCGCGTTCGTACATATCGTAAGGGACGGCAAAGACGAGGATTGAGATCGGCGCTGCGAAAGGAATGGTCGATGTATCGTAATCTGTAGATTGTAGTAGCTCGCGTAAAGCAAGGTCGCTTGGTTGAAGAAGATCGGATTCTTCTGCTTGGGGTCAAAGCGCACTGCACAAGCGGTGGCGTATGTGAGCTCAACGCTGGATACTCGGACATTTCAATGGACTCACAGTGCTCGGGCAAGGAGTCCACCCATGCATTTAACGCCGAGTCTAACTCGATAACTGTTCGTTCTTCCCAGTCGGTTCCGAGTCGCCCTGCCTGACTTTTCGACTTGCTAGTGGAATACTGCGGTTTTGTTAGCACTACGCTCAAGCTGGTGGCTAGTGAGACACATACGATGGTCTGCATAGCGGTGGAAGTAATGTGACTGAGTTTCACGGCATGGTTGAAGAAAGCTACGACAGATGGCTGGCCTTCCGGCTGCTTGAAGTCCGTCGAAGGGTCACCAGTCTCCCAGTATTCGTCATCGACCTCCGTTGGAAGCTCACAGTCGAAGCTGGCCTCGTCCGTTAGTAAACATGTCGTTGATGGAGATGAATCCCGACGTACTCGTCGTCCTGTATACCAGTGGGTCGCCCCAACGCCGCTCCGAGATCGCGATCTGTCTTGACAATAAGCCTACGTCGAGATAAGCCCCGTTTCAAGTGATGTATTACAGCGTCACCCTACCAAAACGCTCGCTTCAGCAGCTCCCCTGTCCGCGATCGATGCCGCTGTATATCTTGCGTCGATGAGCACCCATGGCTTGCGCTAACCTCAGGCCAAATCCAAGAATCGGCCAAGATGATTGAGGGGATGCCATGCCATGCAAGAACGAAGAGGAAAGCTATTAATGCCTCGTCAGCACTTTAGCAATATCATGCTCGCTGCAAACTAACGTATGCAACCTGGAGGTCATAGAGCCTCGGTGGGTCCATATTGATCACCTTCATGGTCCGTTGCACTTGATTGAACCATTCCCATCCTGCTGCTTGGGGATTATGCTTTCCATTCACGTAAACTCGCGGGTCCTTCAAGTAACGAGCACCGACGGCGCAAACCAAGAGTACAACAGAGCCAAAACCCTCGTCGCGTAGATGCAGCTCTTCTGCGATGTAGCGTTCGAAAGTGGGTCGGTGTAGCACTGGATAATACACGTTCACATCCCTGAAGAAGCTTGCGATCAACGAATGGAGGAGGTCTGGATCGGGAAATGAGAAATAATGCTGTGTCTCGGAATGCTGGGAAAGCCACTGATTCGTATGTGAGAACATGTCTATGACGTGCGGGAGGGATAGCTACCGCATTGGAATCAAACAACGGTGGCCTTGTTGAAGGCGTTTCGCTGCGACCTCTGTCCGACTTCTTCTCAGAGGTGCTTCCCTCTTTGAAATCCACAGCGGTCTGGATGAAGACGAGATTAGACGACTTCCCGACATAGTGCTGTCTGCCGGGGTCGATCGAGAGGTGCCCAAACTTCTCCTCTAGAGTTTGCCTCACGGCCAGCTCTTCATCGTCGGAGTCTACGCTGTCTGCGGTGTCTGTAGGAGGTGTCACCCGAGGCACAGAATGTTGCTTGAGCGGCGGGCCCACGCTCGCGCTTCGCCCTGGGTCCCTGGATTCTGATAGACTTTGCGACAGGTCGCTTTCCGGCATGACCTATACATCATGACGTTGAAGTTCCGGCGCAGACGACATAGAGAAGTGGCACATACCCTTCGCAGTAACTCTTCCATCTTGACCAGCCGAGCTTCCAAGCTTTTCACGTAACTGTGCCAGAGATCATTGTCAGAGTCGTGGGATCCTAGGGGCAGATCACGACGTACGCCTTGTCTCGTGCCTCTACCTACGCACGCCACAATCAATGACCTTTCCAGGGCAGTCTTAACCCAGGCTGCGACGTACCTTGGCAGTCTGGAGGTAGGTGCAGTCGTACTTTCCATTGACGCAGTTGTTGCATGCCTTGCGGGATGGGCTGCCTCCCTCGCCTGCGCACTATGAATATCATTTGCAGGATGATAATACGCAAGACTCACATCGAACTGGGACGGAACGAGGCGTACGCTATGCGTCGGTACTTGTCTGGAGATTCGAGCAGAGGTACCGCACCTTTCTTGAGTCTGCACATATCACACGCGCGCTGTACACGTCTCCGCTTCTTGTCCGGGCCATCTTCGTCGTCGTCGTGGGGCGTCGAGCTAGACTGCGTGGGATATGAACGCCCAGATATCGACGGCCGTTGGCCAGGCCGCGGGGGTTGGGCCTCGAAGAGAGCCATGAAAATGATGCGGGAGGTGGTGGCAAACGGTGGGTATTGAATATTGAGGCCTGAGAATTCGTTACTGCGCGAACACCCAAGATTCGCTTGGTTCGTCTGCATGCATCATGCGCCGACATGCTGCTTACAGCAAGGGCCTAGGCCCTCCGTGAACTGCAGCGAATTACGGGGCACGGGCGGGTTCGTTGTCTGACAGGGTCCACGCCGAGGAGAGATTACGGAGGCAGTTTTTCGAAAAGTCGGTGAGAGCGCGGGGTGGTCGTGCGTCAGAATGCGTGTTCGGACATGTGAAGTGCGGGATCGGGGGCCTGCGATACGAATGCAGTCGCTGGGATCCGTCGTCATGTACTTTTACGAACTCTGGCAGATGCTTTGCCGAGTTCCGAGCTCAATAGGCGTTTTACCAGCGTGATATAAGACCTCCGAAATGTGCACCGGTCAAGCTCATCTTCCCCCACCCCACGCTCATTCTGAGCTCTGCCCAGCTCACAGTCATGGCCGAGATCCACACTGAGCCTCTCGCACCCGTTCCGGATGACTTAACAATCCCTCAATTCTTCCTGGACTATAACCACCCGCTACGGCCTGTTCGGACAAATCTCTCCCCCTGGCTCATCGAAGATGCTTCAGGAAGGAAAATTGGCTACGAAGAGGTTCGTGCCATCCATGTTGGACAACTTCGTTGCCGACACGACTTGCTCTCTGGTGCTAGATACGCGCCCGAACCTACGGTCTTGCCAACGAACTCAAGGCTCGCTGGAACATTTGTGAGTGTCAGCTATGCCTCGAATGCCAATCCACTGACTTGCAATAGCGGAGGACGACGTCGGTACGTAACAGGGTCGTTGACATGGCCAACTGCGATTGACGCCACACAGTCTGCTTGTTCAGTCCGAATGATGTTGGTAAGTACCTTGCACTCAATCTGCGACGCGCACACTGACAGCCTTGTCAGATTGGCCCATAATCCTCTGGTAAATGCCCCCAAGGCCTCGTCTTGAACACTACTGACGCGTGTTCCACGCAGGGCTGTCCACCGTCTCGGGGCCGTTTTATCGTGAGACTTGCAGTCCCAGTAGTATGGGCACGTCTGACAGCGACACACTCACAGGCCGGCCAACCCAGGCTACTCCGCGGAGGAGCTTGCCCACCAATTGACCCTATCCGAATCGCGTCTCCTCGTCGCACATGCTGCCAGCCTCCCTGCAGCGCAGGTCGCGGCCCAGAATGCCGGCATCCCGCCAGAGCGGATCATCGTACTCGGAGCGAAGCCCTCGGGATCCGCGTACGCAACCGTGGAAGAGCTGATAGCGTCCGGCTTATCGCGACTCCCTACCTTTGTCGAACGGCGCTTGGCACCTGGCGAGGCGAAGAAGAAGCTCGCGTTCTTGTGCTTTTCCAGCGGAACCACTGGGAAGCCAAAGGCCGTCTCAGTCTCTCATTATTCGATGATTTCAAACAACATCCAGATGAGACAGTGCATCGGCAAGCCTCCGCGGTATGAAGCGGGAGACGTTGTCCTTGGTGGTAAGTCGATTTATCGTTCCCAGCTGCATAAGCCGTACTGAAATATTGGATGGGGCGGCAAGTTTTGCCCTTCTTCCGTAAGTACAGTTTACGACCGTCCTGCATCGCTTTAACAGGACTGCAGACGTCTTCGGTATGGTGGTACTGCTTCATTTCCACATGTTCATCGGAGTGACCGTCGTGGTCGTGCCGAAATTCAACTTCGAGAGCTTCCTGAACAGCATCCAGCGATATCGCGTGAAGCACCTGTTGTGAGTAACAATTTTCATCCGGCCTCCGAGTGACGCTTAAATTGGACTAGTGTTGTCCCTCCGATGGTAGTCCTGTTGTGCAAGGTGAGTCCGACCCCTCAGCTGGAACGAGCTTAAATTGACCAGTAGCTGCAGCATCCAGCGACAAAAAAATACAATCTCAGCACCGTGCGATGGATGATGAGCGGCGCAGCACCTCTTTCCGCAGAACTCACTGCTCAGGTCAACCAAATTCTTCCTCAGTGCCATGCTCTGCAGGGCTACGGTACGAGCGACTGTCCTGATTTGCCAGCCGGTTGACTGACAGCTTCGAAGGATTGACCGAGACATTTACCACTGTTGCACTCGCACCCAACGATGTGCTTCCGCCTACTCCAGGATGTGCGGGTGTCCTAATACCAGGTCTCACTGCCCGAGTGGTCAAGCCCGACGGTACGCTGGCCAAGTATGGGGAGCCGGGAGAGCTGGTCGTCACAGGCCCAGCGATGGCTTTGGGCTACTACAAGAATCCACAAGCGTTAGTTGCTCTCGTGACTCTGGCTTGCATACCTTAGCTGATTATGCTCTAGCACCAAGGAGACCTTCATTGACGGATGGGTTCGCACTGGCGATGAAGTTGTTGTCAATGAGAAGAATGAAGTATTCATCCTTGATCGCATTAAGGTTAGTGGACTTGGGGTCGGCGCTTCTAGACTTGTGCTCATCACTCGAATGCAACAGGAAATCCTGAAAGTCAAGGGCTTCCAAGTGGCACCTGCAGAGCTCGAGGGTCACCTCCTCGACCACCCTGACGTGGCCGACTGCTGCGTGGTGGGCATACCTGATGACTTCAGTGGTGAACTGCCCCTTGCCTTCGTCGCCTTGAGCGACGCGGCCCTGCAGCGTGTCAAGACTGAGCCAGCAGAGGCAGAGAGGATCAAGGCGGCACTGATCAAGGTGGGACGTGTCTACTTTCGTGCAAACTGGCCCCTATCTCACGGATCCTGCCCTTGGCGTCTGATAGCACGTCGCCGACGCGAAGGTGGAATACAAACGGCTTGCTGGCGGCGTAGAGTTCATTGACGTGATTCCGAAGAATCCGAGCGGCAAGTTGCTGAGGAGAGTCCTCCGCGACAAGGCTCGCTCGATGCGCGTCAAGCCGCCCGCGAAGGCGAAGCTCTGAGCGAGTCGCTGGACCACGAGCGGCCAAGCCGCCGTCAGCTGTGTCGGAGACACTAGAATACACCTCCCGTACTACTACATAGATCTGCATGTTGGAATTCTAGGGTTATTTCCTCGGAATTGTCGAGTTTTACGAATGTGTCTTTTCCGGTAGGCGTAGCCACGTGGGAAGGGTCTGCTGCAAGCGTCGCGAGTTGTCCGCGACTCGAGCGGGCTCTTCAGTCCCTTTCCGTTGCGAATCCGTGTCACCGGGCATGATCAGTCTCATGACCTCTCTTGACGCCATTTCGCGTCTCGGTCGCCTTCCGAACGTTCTGCGGCCTATATCTTCCAGCATGTCGCGACTGCAAGGGGTCCGAGGCCCTCTGCACTCATCCACGTCGCACACCCGCCCGCCTTTCCCCTGCGCACAGTAGACGATGGGCAGCAAGGTCACAGAGTTCGTTGCGCCATTCGGGACGCTCCCACACGTTCCAGACGATGTGACGCTTCCCCAGTTTATTCTTGACTCCTGGCATCCGACGCGGCCAGTGAACAAGAACGCGAACCCCGTCCTCATCGAGGAGGCCACAGGCCGAGGTGTGCACTTCTCAGAGGTGAGACGACGCGTTCTATGTCCGCACTATCATCATAACCCACGACCGGCCAGGTGCGCGCCAGGACCTTTGGGCTTGCGAATGAAATGAAGGCTCGCTGGAATATCAGTGCGTTAAGCTTCTTGCATTACCCACTGGGACGGTTGACTGAATGGCCCGTGTTCCCATAAGGCGAGGGGCAGGTCGGTTCGTGCGATTCCGAGAGTGTATGCGTCCCTGCCATAGGCTGATATCTACCTCTTGCGCCTACAGTCTGTATCTTCAGCTCAAATCACGTCGGTGCGTAATTTGAAACCCACGCTTAAACCCGCGCTGATGTGTTGCTTCGCATGCAGACTATCCCATCGCGCTTTGGTACGTATCACAATTCTCACTGCTTGAGCACGTCCTGACGCGTAGAGCAGGGCTGTCCACAGGCTGGGTGGTGTCGTGACGTGAGTACTTCACGTACCATCCAGTAATACGTGGTTGACCCGTCGGTTTACAGCACCGCGAACCCGAACTACACCGCTGATGAGCTGCTCTACCAGCTGCAGCTCACCAGCGCGTGCGCAATACTGTCCCATTCTGGCAGTATCGCGACCGCCGAGGAGGCGTGTCGCCTAGCGGGCATCCCATCCGACAGAATCGCCCTCCTCGACTCTCCAGAAGGCTACTCAGGCCCATACCCGACTCTTGAACGTCTTGTACAGGACGGCCTCAGCAAACACCCTCAATTCGTCGAGCGCAGGCTGGCACCTGGCGAGGGCAAGACCAAACTCGCGCTGCTGAACTTCTCTAGCGGCACGACCGGGCGACCGAAGGCAGTCGCGATCCCTCACTATGCTGTTCTGGCAAATGTCGTTCAGATGGCGTATTATGGCCAAGCAAACGAGAATTTCGGCCCTGCTACAAGATATCGACCCGGTCAAGTCGTCCTTGCAGTTCTCCCTTTTTACCGTGAGTCCACCCTCCTGGCCCTTTATGTTCACCAGACTGACTCAAGCAACCGCACAGATATCTACGGGCTAATTGTTGTCATGCACTTCTACATCTTTGCTGGGGTGCGTTTCCTGATATATGGTAATGTCCTGTCTTCTCACGTTGCGTATAGTTTTCATTGGTCGTCATGCCCCGCTTCACGTTAGAGGGAATGCTCAATAACATTCAACGATACCGCATAAATCACCTTCTGTGAGTTTGCTTTCCAGAACCTAGGTCACCTGAGCTGACAGCTGCAGACTTGTGCCGCCTATGATTGTCTTGCTGGCGAAGGTATGCGAAAGAACTAGTTTATTGCACTCGCCGATCTAACGCAACTTCATAGAATCCCATCGTCAAGAAATATGACCTCACCTCTGTGACTATGTGCATGTCTGGCGCGGCCCCATTATCCGCAGAACTCACTCGCCAGTACTGCGAGAGGCTGCCGAACTCCGCCATCGGCCAGGGCTACGGCATGACCGAGTTGGCGACCACGATTACTTTCCCGCGAATAGACATGCATGTCGGAACCCTCGGAAGCGGAGGCCAACTGCTCCAGGGCAACACTTGCCGCGTACTCAAACCAGATGGGACGTACGCTACGTACAATGAGCCAGGGGAGCTGCTCATAAAAGGCCCTACGGTCGCACTCTGCTATCTCAATAACGAAGAAGCGTGCGTCTCACCTCATATCAAGCGCGAATATTACTGACCTGCTCTGCAGGACCAAGGAGACCTTCTTGTACCTCGATGGTCAACCCGACCGGTGGGTTCGCACAGGCGATGAGGTCATGTTCAACGAGAACGCGGAGATTTTCGTTCTTGATCGTCTGAAGGAGATCATGAAGGTCCGTGGCTTCCAAGGTTTGTCTTCCCCAATGTCTGTTGTTTTGCCGTGCGAAAGCCACTAATGAACCACGCAGTCGCACCTGCTGAGCTCGAAGGACATCTCCTCGAACATCCGGACGTTGGTGATGCCTGTGTCGTCGGTGTTCCCGATGAATACAGTGGCGAGGTCCCCCTTGCGTTCATTGTACCTTCCCATGATGCCCAAGAGCGCATCAAGAAGGACCCCGAGGAAGGCGAGAAGATCAAGCTAGCTCTCATGAAGGTTAGTCCATGTCATTTCTGTTTGTCAAATGACCTAACAAGAGCATCCACAGCACGTGGCCGATCATAAAGTCCATTACAAGAAACTTGCCGGAGGAGTGTACTTCGTTGATTCTATCCCTAAGAACCCTAGCGGCAAGCTACTCCGAAGGTTCCTGCGTGACAAGGCAAAGGAACTGAAGGCGCAACAAACAACAACAGAGCGAGCCAGGCTATAGCTGCTGCGGGTGGGATTGTGCGATCGTTGAGTTACTAGCATATGGCTTATGGACGGTTCCCTTTGCCCGCCACCGTACCCGCCATAGAGCATGTATTGTACATCAGGCCCATATCTTTTCTGGAATGACTCTTTGCACTATCATGCATGCTGAGACTAGAGTGCTTTCGCGTGCTCCGCGACATATGGTGCCGGAGTTCTATTACAGTGCTTTGGTGCTCGAGCCTTCCTGGGCGCTTGGGCACATCGAGCACCAACTGCACCTTGGCGCATCCTATCATGGACGAAGAGGAGGCTGAGCTCAGGAATCCGTTTCCCGCACCTCCATCTCACTACACGAAGTACACCACTCATAATCTAGACCTACTCCGCCTTCTCCGAGAACGCGCAGGTGACCAGGACCTCGCACAGGTCAACCAACATGAAGCCCTGTCGGACCAGGTGGATGTGCCTGACTGGCCACTGGCACAATTAGAGAAGCCACGCGTAGATTGGATACTGGAGGATGGATACTATACTGTCTTCGGGGATACCTGGTTTGTGCGCAGTCCTGGCCTTTACGCGTCGGAACTGGGTTAACGGCTTGTTATAGGTCAAAGAGACCATCCCGTCTTTGGCGGAGTCAGGAGGTCACCAGCTGTACCCATCAGACCCGAACGTTGGTGAGTAGCATCTCGCGCCATGAGTGCTTCGAACTAACGTTGCCAAGATCGTCGGCCTGCACTCCTGAGTATCATGAAGACCATGCTCGTCACGTATTCGCATCTATTGAACGCGCTCCTGATGCCGCCCCCTACCACTTCCTCCGGTCCTACTGCACAGCCAGAGTGGGTCAGGCATGTAGAATGGATCAATATCATGGCGCAGAACCTCATGGCTGCTGCAAACGACCTGCGGCCCGTTCAAGTTCGTCCACAGCTGCCTCAGTCCCTTATGGGACGCACTAACAACCTCCCTCCAGGCTCGAGGTAACCTGGAGACGATGATGCGAAGGCAGCTGGAGCTGCGACGCGAGGAAACACGAAGTATTCACGCGTAAGTACGCGTGTGTTAAGCCCAGGCTGCTTCTAACCATCATACAGGAAATGCGATGAACTCGAGGCGAAGCTGAGCGCACTGAGCTCTTCAGCTCAAGATGCGGCTGATGAAATGGAGAAGGATGCATCGAAGTCGCCCAAATCGGAAAGTATGCATGACATACAGGAGACAAGCCCGCGTACGGTACGTGACCATGGCATATGCTCTAGCTCAGTGAGTCTAACATTGGGATGGGATAGAACACGAGCATACCTGTCAGCATTGATGAAGTGCTGCGCTGGGCAGAAGAAGTTGGTTAAGGATTCGTTACCCTATGAGGATGACGAATTCATAGGTACGCACCGTTTCAAGCTTGGGTAGCACCGCTGGCTGACATGCTAAGCAAGATCCTGCCTTCACCCGCTTCTCGCTCGACATTCCAGCCTCTCTTCGTCAGCCAGGCCCACATGTCCGGGAAACGCGGAGGGATGGTACAGATCGTCACCGTGCCGGTTGCGTCCTCCAGCACTTTGTCGACCATCTTTCGCAAGAGACCCATCTTTCGATAGGCGGGACGTACACCTGCTAGCCAAATATGGAGAGACTCGGTCTGGCCGTTGTGTAGAGGGGGATCGTGGGTTCTTGGATGCACGAAGAGAAATGCTATGGCATCTTCGGCGTTGGGAGGCGTAGCGGATCCCGAGCTTGTAACATAGGTAATATATGAGGAGGGGGATGCTAGTCGTGCCTTCCAGACATCTAGAGATGTGTGTCTAGACTGAGACTCGGGTTGGAAAACATCGTTCGAAAGCGTAAGGATAATGGGTAGAATCTGCTCGGCGTCTGGGGAGCTTGCATGTAATATGTGGACTTCAGCCATGGTCGTTCGGTGGGTCGAATCAGCCGTGGGAACGTCAGTGTTCGAGCGCGTCGGACGCGCTTTGACGCGAGGTGCTCGTCTACACCGATCACTACACCATCTACTTGCCACTCGTCTCGACCGCGGAACATACTCACGCATCTAAATGGCCACGAGACGCAAAGTTGGCTTCAGTAGCTCGTCGTCGGAGGCCTCGAGGAGGCAGCTCATGCAGCCAGTGCAATGTTGGGAGAAGGTCTGGGCACTGCCCGACAATGCGCCCCCTAACTCTACCTTGAGGGTATTCAAATGGGTGAAGACGGACAAGATACAAGTACGTGGCGATCCCTCGCACATGTCTGCACGAACTGATAGTTGTATAGCAATTCACGGACGATGAGGGTGAGCCGGACCAGCCGCTCGCGCCCTTGCCAGATGACCCCGAGGTAGTGGACGGGGACGATGAGATGGAGCAAGATGATGAAAACAAGTCAATTGCGCCTGACTCCGCCACGGCACCAGCATCTCGCGAGGTGTCCGAGCCGCTGCAGCCAAGAGAGGAGTCCAAACCTGCAACGCCCAAACCACACCCTCTCTCTGTCTCGTTCCAGGCACCATCGCCCTCGCCGCCGCCTCCGGATGATCCTCTCGACGACTCCCTAAATCCCACAGAAGTGGACTTAGGCGGCGACCTCTCACTGGACATGTCTGGTATGGGGCCTGACGGCGAGCCCTTCGAAAACGCAGGAGACATGTCGCAGCTGCAGTCGGGGGACGCCCTGTTAGGTGGCGGTCCGCTGCTTGACGGGACGATAGGAGACGATCCCTTCGCCAACGCCCAGTCGACATAAGCTCTTCCCCGTACGTCGCGATTCGAGTGTTATTTTTGCCGATCTCTCAATTCCACACTGCATAGTTGGTCCTATCGTCGTGATGTTATACCCAAATAATACATGCTTTATGCAGAAATGCGGAACTACATGAATGGACTGCGTCGTGAAGACGTGAGCGCCACAACCTTACAAGAAGGTTGGTCCTAGTGATGAAGATTATCAGCCCAAATTTCCTGGTGACAGCGGCGACATTTCATACGTTATGTTGTGCAGCTCACTCCTTCTTCTCCTCACCGCAGGCGCAGTTGGGCCAGCTGCAGGTGGAGGGCTCGGCGGTAGTGCACTTGACGTCGGCGGGGGCGGGCTACATGGATGCAGAAGTGAGAGGTGGGTCCCAGACAAGCTCGAAGGTCACTGACCATTGCGAGTTTAGTATAACTGGAAAGATGTGGATGCAGGTGTAGGTCTGCTGGGGCACACCCCGAGCAGTAGTGCTCTTTATACTACTAGCTCGGGCCGTCTGGACATTCCCGTATGGCACATCCTGTACCCCTCAGCGTCTTTCCTGATCCTATCGTGCTTCTCGCCCCACATGTCTCGTGTACGGGAAGGCCCTGAAGGGTGGATGGGCAGGCAACCGGAAGCGTCGCGCTTCATCATCTAGGCCGCAAGCGGGTTCCTTCAGGCCAGTGCCCTTGATATATACCAGATAAGCTTCAGTTATTGATAAAAGCATTTGTAGAACATTAGGGCATTGTTGTCGCTCTCTGATGATCTGCCTCATCCAAAATTTCGAAATTAGTCTCACTAGTTTTAACCCGAAACATCGTTGCAGTAACGCTGCGCAGAAAGAGGTTGCTCTCAGAAGGTTATAGTGATGGTGAACCTGCTCGGTTGGCTGTGAGTCAGGTTCTCAAGACTGACACGTCCGTGGTTATTTGTTCTCATGTTGCAATTGCTTATTTCCAGATTCTGTTGTTAAGTACCTCATTGGCTCCTTTCAGGACGCAAAACATGACGAGGGCGCAAGCATGTAATAGCGGACGAGGCACAGGCAGGCACATAACTCAGCGAAACCATTGTTCTGGATGCGTGTGGCGCCCACCGATACCGCGGTCGTGCTTGCGACGATGGTAGATTCGAACGATGGATCATAACGTACGGGGGTCCGTCATCTTCTATCACCTACGTTTGCAAATGCACGCCTTCCGATACGCTGAAGGCCGTTTCTAGGTTTTCTACGGAGTGCGCCCTGCAGAGTTCTTCTCGGTTCTGGCAACAAGCCATTCCTCATTCGTCGTCTTTACAGCGTCTCAAGCGGCCTCATGACCGGATCGGACAGCGTCCTAGACAGATGCACAGCAAGATAGAAGGCTCATTCTGCGAAGTTTTGCCACAACGCAAGGACGGCAATGAATTATCTCGCGACTTGTACTGCCCCTGAGTCGGAACGACCCGTGCATCTCAGCAACGTATTCGGTATCCTGGGCACCTGTTTCTGAAGTAGTACGTCGTCCTTGTGCTCAATGCCTTCTGCTCGCCTACTCAGCCGGGCTCACTGTGTCCTTCGGCAGAATACGTGTCGATTGTTCACACAGAAGGTCCGAGCTCACGCACGACCTGCTTCCGTGTTTCCGAGACTCAGAGCATAATCACCTGCAGGGCATGAGTTCTTTTGCCAAAAGGCACACGTTTGAGGGCTATCCTCGATATCTAACCCCTAGCCTTCATATGCATGACGCTGGCCCATCGTGCAGGATCAGTAAGCCGAGATCTCATCTGAAGGATAATGCCGTTCTGTCCACCATAGCGTGCGCCGGACTCTCACTCATTGTAGGGGTGCTCATGTGCTTGCGGAGGCCTCTAGGTATGTATGTCTCGTGGTGATGGGGGCGGCCAACCTTGGCTATAGGTTCATAAGGCGAACAGTATCGCACGGCGCTCAAACGCCGTTGGAGTGTTGGCTGATAACATGCTAGGGTGCGAGCGGACTCCCTTACCTTCCCGCAGAGAATGCACACCAACGCAGAGAACATGTACATTATCTCATGCATGTACGCTGCTGCGGGACCTTAATCACACTCGTACACGCTGTAAGTGCACTTGGCAAGCATCCAAAGCGGTCGTAGAAGCCTGGAACGGCCTCTAGATCTCTCTCACCGTGCCATTACCTGGAGGGTAAGCTTCCGTCTCCTGCTGGCTATTTCCTCCCTCCCCGGCTGGACGGCATTGTGCAGAAAGTATTGAGTATCTGATTAGATACTGTTGGACATCAGGCAGATTGACAGGACGTGGAATATCTAATCAGATACGCCGCTATTCATCACAACCTCTCAACATGACTTTGAAGACTTTCCCCACCATAAAACCCTCAAAGCTAGTACAGTGAACAACAGCATTACGTCCCAGTATTATAGTGATATCCTATGGCAATATCGCCCAAGACATTAGGTGAGATGAAGTCTTGTCTGAACTGAGCGCGGACACGGCGCTTGGGGACGCGGGATTTGTGTACCCTTGTTTGGCGCACCCTCTTGCCGCCGCGGTTCTCCTCAGTGAACCTTTCGCTACGCTCGTCCGCTCGCTGCCTCCTCCGTTCCTTCTACCCTCCCCGGCGAGGCGTCTGCATCATGGTTCGGCGATTTCCAAACCAAGTCCACAAGCAGGCTTCCCGGCTCCTCCTCGCGCAGTATATCAAGCGCGAGCCGCGATGGTTCCAAGCCGTGCTCGACTATCCACCGCTTCCTCTGCCTGCACGTGCACCTGCGCCACGCAGTGACTACGACTTGCCAATAGAGCAGCAACAGGCTGCGCGCGCAGTCATTCCGAAGCGTTCTCGCCCACTTGACCCGAAGCCGTTGCGGATCGCTTACCTTGAGGACGAACTTCGCCGGCAGTTCTTCGAGGACCACCCGTTCGAAGCGTATCGCGCCAAGTCCATTGTGGAGGACGGAGAGATTGAGCCTGAGCACCCTGTGCAGGGCGCGGCCTGGACGCGGCTGCGCCAGCGTGGACGTAATCCGTCCCCAGAAGAGTGCGTGACATTGCTCCTCGCGTCCCGGCCGTGCCGTCTCACAGCTTCGCACAGCGCTATAAAATTCGCTCTCAACTTGCATGAGCACCACAACCATTCGTTGAACCAGGCGTACGAGGCCGCAGTCGCCCAGTTCCGCGCGCTGCGCTCGGAGCGCATTGTCGCCAGCCACGTTGCCGTTCTCGAGGCCGAGCAGTACGGCGTCGAGTTCGGGCCCTCGCCGGTCATGCAGGCGTTCCTGAAGGAACAGAAGCAATTCGAGTCATGGAAGATGACGAAGGAACAGGACATGGCAGAGTCGATTGCCCTCAAACGCTGGAGTATGTTTGCCAGGAAAGAGGGTGGCGTCAAGCGGACATGGTCCCGCGGTGAAGAGTACGTGCGACTCTGGCGCGAAGGCGTGCGGCCAACGTACTTCCCTTCCTCGTCCGCCATCGATACTGCGGCTGCCCCAGCCCCAAAGCCTGCTGTCAAACCGCCAACGCCGGCCTCGGAGGAGGAGGCGGCGAAGAAGCGTTTGAAGAAGGCGGATTACATGGGCATCAGAAAGTTTTCCTGCGGTAGCACTACTGGATGTCCTACTGCCCAGCTGCACATTTATCCAAAAACCTAGATATCTACCTGCATATGCTTTAATGGCTTTGCGCAACAGGCTGGCTCGCTTGGTCGATTCAGAGACAGAACATCGGTCCATGGAAATGATACTCTACATACATGGCGAACTCCTGGTTGCTCACGAGGACGCTGCTGCTACTGCCTTCGCTCGTGCCTGCGCAGCTTGAGCGGCGTTCACGCCCATCCACGTCTTCTCCACAAGGCTCAGCAGCTTCGACATATCTGAGCTCCAGTCGTTCATCACGTCTTCTGCTGTTCTCGACTGACGGAAGCTGACAATGCCTGCTGGCCGGTCGATCCGCGCCCAAACAGTCCCTGACACGACCAAGCGACAGAGAATCTCTTCTGTTTGTGGCAGCGTGAGGTCGAGCAGGGTGGTAAGGTGAGATAGCCTGATGCGGGTGTAATATTGAGCGATAGTGCGGATATTCTGGGTTGGCGAGCGGTGAGCCGGTAAGATACAACTACTTTCTGTGAAGTGGACGTACGTGCTCAATGATGCGAGTATGCAGATCTTCCCAGCGCTTGTCGTTCTTGAAGACATCTGTCTCCCGTAAGTGAGGGCCATACAGCGCCTCCATGTGAGGCCACCGCATGATCTCGGGTGTTACGAAACACTTCGAAAGGGCACTGTAGACGTATGAGCACGCGTAGACAGAATATTGCAATCGTCACATACTATTGCAGGGCCAGCCTCTCAAGTGCCGGATTCTTGTACAGGCGGTTAAGCATGTCGGATTGTTCGTTGTCGTGCGGGGCAAGAACAACGTAGTAGATGATGTGTTCAAGTGCCTGAGCGAATGCGAAGTGAGACCATATGCCTGAGCAATAACATGTTACATACCTCACGACCTCTGCCATTCTCTTCTGCCTTGATGGATGGGGTCTCCCAGACCTTGTAATAGTGCTTGGCAGCAGAGAGATATTCACTATGCTGCAGTCATATTGGATCATGAGGTCGTAGTACTTCAGTTTCAGGTCCTATAGATAGCGTGGTGAGTTGCATACAACGGCTTGCGGAAGCCTATGACGCACCTCGTTCTCCTTCTCTCCAGGAACTTCTCGCTGACTTTCCTACCACCAACCCGTACCTTAACCCAGTCCGCGTCGCCGCCCACAACAGCGTCCTTCTTCCCTCGACGCCTTTCTCCTTGTCCTTCTCCTTCGCGACCATGATGAGGAGGCGCATCTGCTCGAGAATGAACTCGGTCTTCTCGCGGCGTTCCATAGATGAATATGTCTCGACTTGGAGATCGGACAACAAGTCCGAGGCCGTCTGTATACTCTCTTTCGGTGGTGGTGAAGTCGGTGTCGGGGAGTTGGCAAGCGACTCATGGTAATGAGCAAGGAGGAGGGTGACGCGTGCCCGCGGTGTTTCAAGGAAGATCTACAGCACACTGAACATTATGACGAGAGTGTATGCAGCGAGCTACGCACCTTCCCCTCGGTCACCGACCGCAAAGTGTCAATGAGTTCCAGCCACCTCTCTGTGCCGTCCCTCTGCTTGATCTCCTCAAGCCAGCCCATGGCCTGCTCGACCATGGCCTGTATTGATGCCTTCAGCTGCCCATGCTTCTTGCTCAGAAGCAGTATATTCGCGTTGAGCTTCTCGTAGTCGCGTGCATCGTAGCATTGTTGACAGATCTCTTTCACGAGGCGAGTGGTGGAAGCGAGATCAGAGGCCTAATGCGGGGTTACTCCAAGCAAAGCACACGCCAGGACGACACGCACGTTTCGAGTCTGCTTCTCAAGCACCAAAAGCTTGTCTACAGACTCTTGCAGCTGGCCTGACTATCGGGCGAACCTCAGCAACGATCACGCATGTGTACCAAGCCTGGCACATACCTTGGCGAGGGCTTGTGCCTCGGGATGATGGCGTCGACCTCTTTAGTGAAGTCCTTCTCCTGCTTCTTGGGTTCTGCCATGTCGTAGTGTCTGGATTGTGTGGGGCGAGCGAACCAGGTGGAGGTGAAAGACGAGTGCGGGCGTGGCTCGAATAGCGGAGGCACAGACTGACGCGTCGCGCGCAATGCGTCCTCGGGCGTCTCAGAAACCACGTGGTTTGTCCTCTTCAAGGCCTCGCCCCAGTTTGGCAGGCGTGCAAGTTTAGGAGCCGGCAGGGAAGACGAAATGTGCATGGCATTAGAGAAATCGTACGTCGTGTGTAGTGTCCTACGGCAACAGTGTCCAGCACCCAAACAGTAAATAAGTATAGGTATGCGATGACAGAGGTATCAGCGACCAACAGTTGAATGCATAGGAGCGTTGCCGTTAGCATGTTCATGTGAAGGGGAAGAAGGGCTCATAGGTTCCATAGAGGTTTGCGATTCTGAGCTTGAAGATGCGCTTCTTCTCAGTTTTTGTGTGATCGGTGCATAGTTGGTGATGGAGGGCATAAGAGGTGTGGTGAATGAAAACATGTAGCGTAGCGGCCACGAGAGGTAGTAGGTGTAGACCCGCACTGCGCGGAACGGCAGGGTGACGATCCCGTGAACGGATGGCACCAATGCTGTCACTATAGGCACCAAGCTTGAATGCGTAGAGGCTGAGCTGTCCGTTGGACTAGGAAGCCGGTCCTCTGCAGACGCCTCGGGTGCGACGGTGGTGTCGATCGCCTTTTCTTCGACTTCAGGTAGAGCCTCGATAGCTTGTTCTGAGAATTGCGGTATAGCATCCACTTCTGCCTCCACCAAAAGCGGCGTTGCATCGACACCTTCTTCAGAGGTCTCCGGCAGGGCTTGCACCTCCATCTCGACCATCTCCGCGACCTCGACCTGCATCTCACTGTCGACATATGTCGGCCGAACTAAAACGCCCCGCTGGGCAGTAGTTGGTGTCGCGTCGACCTCTTTGTCTGTCTTCCTCGGCGGCTCGATGACGACGGGCTTGGGCATGAGGCTGCGCTCGATAAGGCGCATGCGCTGCAGCTGCGGCAGGTAGTCCTGCACTTTTTGCCATGCCTCTGCATGGCGCTCGACGACGCCCGAGCGGCTTGCAGTCGCAAACCAGCGGAGGATCTCGAGGTGCGGCGCGATGTGGCTGAGGAGGATCGCCGCCGCGAGCGGGTCCTTCACCCACGAGTGCCCGACGTTGAGGCGCATGAGCGCGCGCGACGAGTGCTCGCGTACTTTGAACGTCGCGTCGGCGGCATCGGCCGCGTGCACGACAACTGCGAGTGTGTGCAGGCGTGTGCACCCACTCGTGAGCGGAATGAGGCCCTCGAGGGTGAGCGGTGGCGGGCCGAACGAAGGAGGGAAGCGCGCCTGACCGCAGAGCCGCGCGATCTCGAGGTTCGGGCACACGCGCGCGAGGTGCGCGAGGTCCTCGTTGAAGAATACGGCGCTCTCTGGGAGCTCTATCTCGAAGCGGTAGAGCTGCGGCAGGCGTCCAAAGTGTACAAGTGGGAGGTGCTTCAGCTCAACGTCGCCCGCGCGCGAGGTGGAGCGCACAAGCTCGTTAAAGCGAGCCGTGCTTGAGGGCGAGATCTTGAGCGTCCGGAGCGTCTGCCCGAAGTGGTTTCCGAGCAGCGAGCACAGGTCTTGCCAGTCGTCACTCGGCGGCGGGTCCTCGATAGAAAGCTCAAGCTGCACAAGCGGGCTGCCCAGGTGCCGGAGGAACGCCGCGAGCGTGCCAGCCTCGCCCGCGAGGCTCAGCGCGGTCAGCTGCGTGAATGCGCCGACATGTCGCGGGCCATCACTCGTAAATCGTGCGACACTGCGGCGCACGTCGGTGAAGTCGACGGCGAGGTCGTCGTCTGCGGAGAACACGCCGCTGTCGTGTCCGAAGCTGCTCGGCGTGCTGTACCCGCTGCCGGGCTGCGGCGTGATCTCGCTAAAGAAGTTGTCGACAGCGCGCATGCTCTGGTTGCTGAGGTCGAGCGCGAGGCTGCGCAGCAGCGGGAGCGAGCTCGCCCACTTGCCGACGCGTGCGGCCAGAGCGCCTGGCGCGAGGAGCGCGAGCTTCTCGAGGCGCGCCGCGCTGCGGACGGTGTCGACAAAAGACTCGGGGAGGTTGCTGTGCAACGTGAACGAGAACTGCGAGAGCTGGGTCTTCGCCATGACCTCGTCCAGGAGGTCGTTGATCTTCGGCGCACGCACGCCCATCTCGAGCGTGAAGGAGCGCAACCCGGGCGCAAGGTACGGGCGCACGTAGTTCAGGCCCGCCGCCGTCTCAGCCTTCCAGGTGAGCGACGTCAGGTTCGGGAGGAGGTACTCGCGAGGGCAGGCCTCGAGCACGGTGAAGATCGTCTGCGAGAACGTGTTGAACGCCTCGACATACTGGATGCTCTTGACGCGCTCGCCATAGGCGAGGGCCTTGTCCCACTCGGCGCCCTCGGGGTTCCGGACCTGTCGGGGCGTGCAGCTCGCGTGAACGGCCGCGCTGCGCAGGAGAAAAGGTGACGTACAAATCCGAGCCCAGGCCTGCGCGCACGCTTCAGCAACGTGTTCGGGAAGAGCGTCACGAGCGGTACGAAGGTGTCGAGGTCACGCCAGAGGACGTCGAGGCCGGGTCCTTGAAGGCCCGGCATGTCCGTGCCAGTCTCGCGAGGCTGCGCTTTCCGCCCGGGGATACCAGGATGGTCTCGAGGAGCTTCGCAGTGGCGTCAGCATCGCGCAGGATGACCGGGGCCATGCTCTGCTGGTAGACTGCGTAAGGCGCGTGCTTGGCGTTGGTTGAGGCAGAAATGTCCTTGCCGTGGGCGACGGCGTTGACGGAAGTGATGGAGGCGTTCGAGCGGCGGGAGCGCAGGCTGGGCAGGCGCGGGACCCCGTTGGCGAAGTAGTCCTTGAGCGAGCTGCGGCGATGCAAGCTGGGGGTGGTGAAGACGTAGACATGGTGGCCTTTCGCTGTGGTCCGCTTATACCCTACTTATTGGAATGACGAGGCGCTGCAAGCAGGAGAGTGCGGGCGTAATGGTGGGAGAACTGGAGAGCAATGACGGGGCTTATGGAGGGAGAAGGGCCACGAGATGGACGGCTGGTGGGCACGCGACCTGGCAATTGCGTCCCAGGTTAGAACTGTCGGTACGATCTGCGAGAGACCCTATACGCACCTTGATATCTGCGACAAAAGCGCGATACACGGCGCGCTATAGACAGCGTTCAGAGGGACTCTGCGGAAAAGTCGCGAAGTCTGTGTAAAGTGCGAACTCACAGAACACCCTGGCTAGATATAACTTTGAACATAGCATCGCAACAAGCACGTCTGATGCGCCTGTTATCTCATCTTGCGAGCAAGCTGTGCAAGCCTGGCAACATCGTTGGTGTATGCATCGTCTCCTTGACGCAAGGCCTGCAGGACATTAAGAAGGTGAGGCAGCAGGCATGCTGGGGTCCGGGACATGCGTGATCAGCGAGGCCATAGATACCTCTCTTGTCTCTTTCTTACCATCTATACTCCCTTGTAACAGCCCTCGGAGGAATGTTGAAGGTGATGGGTGTGTGGACAACAGTGCGGAAGTCGCGTGTGGCGCCTCCCGCGCCATGACACGTGCTCTCAGCGGGAACACGCCTGCGTCGCATTGGCGCACCGCCCTGCACCTTTGGCTTGTTCGATCTCTTGAAAGTCATTGAGTGCCGACAAATGTCATGTCGTAATCAGATAGTATTATGTATGTCTAGGAACGACAGCATCATCTCCACACAGCACAAACAGACGACGAAAGCAAGCAGTCAGGACATACGGGTATGTAATAGGCGTCACCGCAGAGACGCTTGGGGAGCCCTAAAGCTTAAAGCCTCCGGCAGATCCTCCAGCGACCCCTCGGCTGGGCGGGCGAAATGGACGTCTAGAGCTCGGCAGCCTCCCATGGCACCGGCTCGCCTTCCCATTCGTCTTCGCTCGTCTCGCCCCTCGCCTTGCGCCCCTTTGCCCCAGGCAGCTCGAGCCCGTCCTCGGACTCGCTGCTGAACTCGCCTGCGCCCCAAATCTCGCCGCCGTGGCTCGGGTCGTAGTGCGCGCGGCGTCCGTACAGGAGGCCCTGCACAAGCTTGTCTTCGTCCTCCAGCTCGGGCGCGACGTGTGGTGGCGGGCTGAGTGCAAGCACGCGCCTCAGGTCTTCCGGTAAGTGGACCTCAAATTTCTCTTCCGGTTGTCCTGCGGTGTCCTGTTCCAAGTGTGAAGCCGCTGGGACATGCGTCAGCTCAAAGTCGGGCTCAGAATCGGGCTCTGGCTCTGGACCCTCGCTCGCCAAAATGTCCTGGCTTTGGCTTCGATGTCGATTCCATTTCCAGGGAGCTCCTTGACCTTGAGATCCTCCTCGTCCGGCTCCTCTTCAGACTCTTCGCCGCCTTCTGCCAGCATCTTGCTCTTTTTCCGTGCTAGAGCTCTGCCCTTGCCCTTGTCGATGTACTTCGGCTGTTGCGGGTCCGCCGGTGGTGATGGCGGGAGAAGCGGGAGAGCGATCAGCGTTTGTTTTGGTGTTGTCTGCGAAGGATGATCCGGAGAGGGTGATGAAGAGCGTTTTCGCGACTTTGTCGAGGCACTCTCCGACACCGATTTACCAGCAGACCACAGGTCATCTTTGCCTGGAAGTAGAGCTCTAGGACCTTTGCACCGTTCTTCACGGGCTTTGGAGGCGCGGACTTGGCTGAGACAGCGGGTGAGAAGTCAGGTGCCTTCAATTTCGCCGATGAACCCTTGGACGAAGTAGAGATGTCCCAGTCCATCTCGTCGTCCGAGTGCTCCGAACAGGGTGAGAGCGCCCTTGATTTGGCTGCTTCGAGCCGTTCTCCTTGCTCGACGCGAACCCGAACGCGAAGAGCCCCTTCCCGTTTGCCGACTTGGACCGCGTCAGACCTGGTTCCTTTGCGCGTCCAGCGGCTGCAGGAACCGGCTGCACAGCGGAGGAGCGGCTTCGTCGAAAAGAACCTTAAACTGCTTCTTGCCTACAGGTGGTTTGGCGGCGTATCTTCGATGAAGTGCTCTCCGCGGCGGACGGGCTCGTCGTCATCGCTCAGGTCCACGGTGTCGAATCGGAGGGCGGGCTGGACGGGTAGCCTGTCGGCGAGGCGGAGCCGCTTCTCCTTGACAGGCGAGGGCGAGACGGGCTCGCCGCGCAGTCGTTTACGTGCGCGCGTGACAGCATTCTTGTCGCGCGGCGGCAGGGCATTGGACGAGGAGGCTGCGGACGGAGGATGTTCGGTAGTGTCCGTATAGGAAGCAGGCTCGTTGTGCTGCGGGGTGTGATGTGGGAGCGGAGAGAGGGTGTGCTGGGGCGAGTTGGCCTTGTGGGGCTGGACGATAAGCGGAAATGGGTCCTCCTCGAGCTCTTGTATGGGCGGCTCGGGGGCTCTGCGCGGTTCACGGGGCGGCTTGGCCTTGGTGGGAGTCTTGAACGGGTTCGCACGAGAGGCTGAGGCGAGGAGCGAAGGTATGGGCAGGACAGGATGTTCGGGAGAGACGGGCCGTTGTCTGCCGTGCTTGTTCTTTACCGGCGAGAAGGGATTGGACGTGACGGCGGGCGGGTCTAGCTTGACTGGACGCGCCTTGGACTTTGAGGTGGATAGGAGAGTCGATGACGTGGATGGCCGCGGTTGTTCTCGCGCAGGCTCGGAGCGAGAGGCTGGCTGGGACTGTTTCGAAAGCTTCTTGTAGAGCTTGTACTTTTCGGCTGGGAGGTGGTGGTTAGCGTGAACGGGAGTGGGGAGATGGGCGGGCACAGACCGATGTCAGGGAGGTCTTTTATCTCCTGGACGGTGGGGTCGCGTCCGTGCTGCTGTCTGAAGAGCCTCTCCCATGATTTGATGTCTGCGCGGAGGGTGGACACGTCCATGTTGGCCAGAGAGTGAGCAGCGAGACGCCGCAGACGCGCCTGGCACGTCCACGTGGGGATCACGTGTCGCCCACAATGAGGCGTGCAATTGAGCCCTGCCATGTCCTCGCTTGTTGTCCCTCTCGTCTCTCTTGGCCTGATGCCTCCCCGCTTCTCACACTGACCGCCACCCCTCCCTCGCCCTTCCCGCCCGCCCGTCCTGGTCGTCGTCTCCAGCCCGGAGAGATGTACCGCCAGCACGCCGAACATGCCTACTCTCGTCCTCCACAGCACCAGGGCGCCATCTCCCATGACGAACACTCTCAAACCTTCTATTCCTCATATCCTCAACAGGCTGCCTATTCCGCGCACCAACCCAGCCAGATCCCGCCTACTACCAAGGGCCGCCTCCTCCCAAGCAGCAGTCCATATACGGCCCCCGCTCGCCCATCACCAGCACTCTCACCAGCAGAAGCACTCACAACGTCCCATCCGCTCTAGACCCATTCCCCCTCCCAATTCAAGGAGGACCCTGCCTTTTCATCCGACCCTCTCTCAAATCCTCTCGCAGGCTTCACCAATTTCGTCATGAACTCTAGCGAGGAGATCGTCCCTGGTGCAGGCAATCAGGTCAGTCTCACATCATACCTTCCAATAGAATATACTATTCCTCCTCCTCCTCCTGCTGAAGCGCGAATATGCTGACGACATTCTCGGCTGCAGGGCTACGTTTCTCCTCAGGGGACCTCTTCAAAGCGTGACCCTTCCGCGATATATGCCTACCCTCCAGCACCCCCAGTCTCGCAGACTCCAGCAAATGCTCACTACCGACCATCGTCAATCCATCCGCATGCTAGCACGGGAAGCCACCACAGCCGCCCTCCATCCGAGGCCGACTCGTTCTATGCACATTCCCCTTCGCCTCTGCCCACAACGGCAGCTACCCTAGGGACCCGCGTGGCTCCAACGATGCCTCCAGTGTTCACCTCGCCTATGACGAGCCTAACGAGCGAGTCATCCCACCTGAGCCGTCGTCTGCTGCGCGCCAGTCGTACTACAGCAAGTACGCAGAGTCGGAGGATGGCCCTCGGCCGGAAGAGCATTCAAGCTCAAGCCACAAGCTGCACAAAGCGAGGAAAGCCGACGAGGACAGGAGGCAGGCCAGTCAAGCCTCCCTTGCGCGCAGCGTGAACACGTCGTATTCCTCAAGCAAATCCTCGTCTGCCTCGTCTTTTGCGCGTGCGCAAAGTGGCGACGTCTCGATCGCGTCCTCCAAGTCCAAGTCGAGTCTCCGCGTTGTAAATCCGGATCCATATGCCATTTTTATGCCGCAGCAGCACTCGCCGGATACGTCCGCGTCCAGTATCTCTTCATCAAGCGAAGGGCCACATACTCCCCCATCTTCCCATGGGCACTTTGACCCGAATGCGCGTACCTGCCTCACAGTGACAAGGGATACTTGGACGATAAGCGCCTACGAAGGGAGAAGTCCAGAGAGGCTGCGCTAGACCAAGACGAGCATAACCATGAGCATAAACAGCCCGCCGCAGAGGCCCCTCCAGCGTACACACCCCTTCCTACGCCTACAGAGACTGTTGCTGTTGCAGGACCCTCAGACGATCGCGGCAGCAAGGTGGAATACGGTATGGGCCCCGTGCAGGTGACCCTTACGCCTGACGGCATCTCCCTCGACCCGCTTCAGCCCTCTGTATCACAAGCATCGGCATCAAGTTCTTCGTCGAAGCGAACGAGGCGAGAGCCGGCGGACAATGTCGAGCGCCCAGCAATGCCGCAAGGGATCGTCTCCGCACCTGAGCTGCACATGCCACCTCAGCGCGAGGACCCCGCACGCCCTGCCACGGTGCCCATCGCGGTCCCCTTCCCTGCGTCCGCCGCGAGTGCGCCTCCTCTTGCAAGCACGCCCTCCTCCGCGCCCTCCGCAGCAGGTTCGGCCGCACCGCCGTTGGTCAAGACTCGCTCGCGCAAGCCGAGCGTCGCAACGCCCCCAAAGGACCTTGATAAGATCGACGAGCTGGACGAGACAGACCCCCTGGGCGTCGCGTGGCACATGCCCGGCCCTTACGATGCTATCCCAAAGCTTGCGAAGGCTTCTCAATCAGGGTTCCCTAGCGGTGGAGGAGGCGCACCCAAGATTTTCGTGAGTTTGCTTAGATAGGATCTCACGAATATGTACTGACTCGTTGACAGGCTGCTCAGGCTGATGGAGATGGTCAAGGTGGTAGTGGCGGCGGTGGTCCTTCGAACGTACGTCTCATCCTCTCTCCATCAGGTGTACTTACCTACGCAAAATATCGCGGACAGGGCCGACGCAAGCTGCTCGCGGTAGATCCAAACACAACATCGTTCCCCGTCAAGCCGGGGCAGATCTTCCCGTCTATCGCACCGCCCATGCGACCACCTCCACCGTTCGCAGCTCCTGTACCGTCCCAGGCGCCATTCTCACCCACTGTACGGCAAGCGTATGTGAACAACCACATGGTCCCTGGCGTGGCCCCTCCCGAACCACCTCCACCGCTGTTCTCGCCGACACCAAGCGAGATGGCCCGCCAGCACAGCGCCCGAGACCTACGCCGCCAGAGACGCGAGCGTGAGAGGGAGTCGATCGTGGTGAACCAGCCGAACCTGAGCGGCGTAGGTACCGCCTATGCGAGCACTCTCTCTGAGGGACATTCCATGAGTGGAAGTTCTGGCCTTGCAAGCTCCGCCTCCGGTCATGGCTCGGCGCCACGTTCGAACGAGCATGTGCAAGGCATGCAGCCACCTATGCAGATGCAGCGCGAGCAGCATATCCACCAACACTATCAACACAGCAGCAGCAGCAGCATGCATCACATCGCCCTCACCCTCACCCGGTTCAGCCACCGCCGCCTATGCACTCGCAAGAGCAGCGTCTCAAGGCGCAGAGTAGCCGGAACACGCTGTCACGCTCGCGATCTGCGCCAAACTCTGCACCACCTTCTGGCCCTCCGTCATCGACACCCTCCTCTGGCTCGTCTCATTCGAGCCATCAGCAGATGCTCTCGAATGAGCCACCTCCGACACCAGACATTCAAGCTGCCTCCGCCGCCTCCACCGCCCTCACATCCGATCCCTCCTCCGCCTGCATCAGTGCGTAGTGCCGGCGCGCCAAGCGTGCACTCCAGCGCGCACTCCAGTGCGACGAACAGGAGCCAGATGCCGCCGAGCAACCGGTACATGCCCAAGAAGCTCGTGATGCCGACGCCGCTGCAGCCCATGCAGCCGCTGCCCGGGCAGGCGCCGTCCGCGCAGACGCAGCCGCAGGCCGCGCCGGCCGGCGGGCTACGCAGGAAGCGCCTCACGCGGTGTGCCGCTGAAGCACAGCCAGACGCTGCCGCCGCGCAGCGTGCGCCCGCAGGCGCAGGAGATCCCGATGAGCCACGGCAAGAACGTGCTCCGGAAGCACAAGGAGAACGGGCGCGAGGCTGCGGCGGCGGCGCCCGCCGCGGAACGCATGGCGCGCTCGCAGAGCTCGCGTGCGGGTGTGAGCGCGAGCGCGAGCACGACGTCGCTCGGCCGCGGTCTCGCGCGTGGCGAGGCGGGCGCGACAGCGGTCTGGGAGGGCCGTGTCGTCGTTGTCCCCGAGGAGAAGAAGAAGAGCGGCGGGATCGGGGCCTTGTTTGGTTTCGGCGGGAGCAGCAGCAGCAGCAGGGAGAAAGAACGGGAGAGGGAGAAGGAGAGGGTCCTCGCGGAGAGGGCGCGCGAGCGGGAGAGGGAGAGAGAGGCGAGGGAGAGGGAGAAGAGGAAGCTGAGCAAGCCCAGGCGGTGAGCGAGGGGGATTGAATAGGCCCCAGCCCTGGGGGCGCTCACCCTCGGCAGCTATTCTCGTCTGCCGGCCTCGAGACGACGGCTTCACGGCTTCCACGACACGACACAGGTGGCGAGGCTCGCCACCGCCGATAATGAACACGCATGTTCAACGACCGCACGACGCTTCATGCACACGCACTTACCAAAACGTTATCCGACAAGCGAACCACCTTCATACCCACCGACACGACTGCCCTTTTAATCGCTAATCGTTTCTCTGCATGCACGGCTACCCTGGATCTTATGGACCCGTATCTCGCCTCGGCAACGCACCACCCCGCATCTTGACTCTGCGCATCTCATTTTCTTGGATCCATGGCTCACATCGGATATAATCTGTGGCATAGTGGTTGATCGACACTCTTAGTAGCTCTGTATTATGCTCTGCCAGCCTGTAGTATTGTAATCGACCCATGCTTTGCTCTCGTGGACATTAGCTGTCTCCATAACACGTACCTAGACACGTCGCAATTCGCTATCATGATCTCATGATACCGCGCGAAAAAGTCTAGATGGAAAGACAGTGTATCAAGCATGCGAGGTATAGTCTACAGCATGGGCACCGCGAGCGTGCGGCGCACCTATTATAATACAGGCATAAGCGAGGGGCGTACAGTGGGATATTACAGCTGTGGGGATGTCGACCAAGTAGGGTGGAATGCTGGTAGTTGCACAGGAATGTCGAGTGATGTGGAGGTTGTGGTACAAGCAATGTACTAGTCGTCAAATGGGGTCGTCATCATATGGGCTCGTTTCGTCATCTGCGCCTTTGCATCTTCCTCCACGTTCTGTTCGCTGCGCAAAGGGCTTCTCCGTCGTTCGTCGTCCTCTGGGAGGGCTTGCAGATTGCTCGTTCGCTGCGCGCGCGCGCGCGCTCCGTCGTGGTATTTTCAGTACGTGAGAACGACGACTGCGCGGCTCCGGCGCAGGCGGCGCGGACTCGGCTGCCACTGCTCCTCGTCTTCGCCGCCCAGCGCGATTGCGCCGCAGACGGTGCTGGGGTCGATCCTGCTGAGCTGGTGCAGGAAGAAGAGGAGGAACACGGGCTGCGCGAGCACGTCAAGCGCGCCGTACGCGCCCGCCGCCGCCGCGGGCGCAAGCGCGTACGAACTGTGCGCGAGGACGTACGTCGCGGGGTAGCCGAGCAGCACGAGCGCAAGGAGCGCAGCAGAGCAGAGGTAGCGCGCGCCGAACGCGTCGCCGGCGGCGTATGCGGACTTGGCGCCCTTGACGAGCAGGTTGTGACTGGGTTGATGACGTAGGGAGTCAGCATACACGGATGCGAGAAAAGCGCACAGTCAGCGGGCCAGACGCACATGACAAAGCCAAAGGCGACGCCCCCGAGCAGCGTGAATTCGCGCGCGTATGCAGGCGCGAGCCCCGCGATGAGGCTCGAGAGCACGAGCACGACGGAGGCGAAGAGGGTGACGAGAATTTCAAAGAGTGAAAGGCCCGTCACGAGCAGCACGGAGAGCAGGAGGAGTGGGAGATTGATGGTCCACATAATGTACCACACATACTGCAAGTCCCGGCTGTCCTGTGAGCGCCGCCCGTTAACAATTGAGAAGCCAAAGCGGTACGCACCGAGACGGGTGCTCCTCCGCCTATCTGCGCTCCTGGACTGGAAGTGCCTGTGCGCGCAAGGGTGTCGGTTAGCGTGCATTGGCCGGCTGTGGAATGAGACAGAAGACGCACTGAGATCAAAGGCCATGCTGAAGTAGGCCAGGCTCGCGGTCGTGAGCACCACTATCGCAATCTGGTGGAAGAGGCGGATGCCTCGCGGCCGCTGCGTGTGCGGGTTAGCGAACAAGGGACGCGGGCAGGGAAAGTCTTGGCCAGCTCGCAGGGAGAGGGAAGCCCGTCCCTGGGCCGGAGGTGCTCACCATGAGGTCGAGGACTATGGTGGCGAGCAGCGAGGAGAGCATGCAGACAAAGGCGAGCCAGTACCAGTTGTAGCCGTGCATGGTGAGGTAGAGGCCGATGTCGAGGAGGCTTGGGTAGGCCTCAGAGGGCTGCTGCTGGGTAGTCATCGTCGGGCGGAGAGTGGGTCCTGGGGGGCGTGCGGGCGAGGGTGCGGGATGGGGGAGCGGAAGGAGAGGGAGGGAGGAGAGACGGGGAGGGCGGAGGAGAGAAGGGCAGGACGGGGTAGTTTTGGCTGACGGCCATAAATATCGGACGTCGGCACGCGCATCAGGGAGAGGCCATCGAGGCTGGCGACTGACTAAACACCTCGACCCGAACGAGTCCTCCAAACGCCGACTCTGTCCGCTGTCCTATTCCGAACCCGCCTGCCCATTCACTCCCTACCCCTCTCCCCGCCCACGCCGTCGACCCTGCAATTCGTATAAACCCGGCCAGCGTGGGACCTCCTGACCCCCACAACTCGACCCATGCCTCGCCTTGTGTCGCCGCCATCTCTCTCGACCCTCCGAGTCTGCCAACAAGCATAGAGTTCATCAGGACAAGTCTGGCTGTCCAAGATGTCACACTGTATGTGCTTCCCATGTGCGCAGTACGTATAAAGCACGCCCCAAACTCTATCACGCTGCTCGCCCCTTGTCTCGCACCGCCAACTCGACGCCCCTCTCCCAGCACAAAGCCATCGACTGCACTCCCAACATGTCCCCTTCAAGCGGGATCCTCAAGTCGTTTGTCGTCTCCAAACCCGCGACCGCCTTTACGGCCTCTTCGGCCGCACTCGGTTTCTTCGCGCTGACGCCGACACCGCCGCTCATCCCCGTTGCGCTCCTAATCGCCATCGTGCGTCTCTCGGCGTGGACGTTCGCGCCCAGGCAGGGCGGGTACACCAAGGGCGCGCTCCAGGCACTCGCCATCGCCGCGGCGTCGGGCGCCGCGCACCTCGCGCCGGGCCTGGACGCGACGTCCACGCCGCAAGCCGCCTTCGTCGTGCTCGCCACCATCGCGCTCGGCGCTTCCGCCTTTGCCGTCGCCCTCGTCTTCGCCGGCGTGCGCTTCGGCCGCGCGGGCGCGTCACACTGGACGCGGCTCACGGTCTTCCCTGCGCTCTGGGCCTCCGGATGGGCCTCCATGGCACAAGTGACCGGCGTAGGTCAGCTTGTTACGTGGAGCCCCGTGACCGGACAGGGACCATATGTGTGGATGAGGCACCTATTCGGGCAGTGGGGTGTCGACTGGGTCACCGCGGCATGGGCGGTGGTGATCTCCGAGGTGTTGGGCGACTGGCTTATGGACGCCCCGCACCATGACGAGGATGCATTGGTTGACACGGATCCTCTCCTGGTCGATCATCCCCATCCCGAATATGGCACCGTTCCGCACTCGTCTTCGAAAGCCTCTACTCCATTGTCCCGATCACGCAGCCTTCTTGTCCTCACCAGCTTGCTGCTGCTGCTCATGCTACCCTCGTACACGTCCCCACAGACACCTCTTCCGTACGTGGCCAGCGATGACATTACGAACCTCCGTGTTGCCTGTGCACTCCCCACTCCCTGCTCTGGCAACCCTACGCTCGACGACTACATATACGAGACAAAGCAGCTTCAAGCCTATGCCAACATTATTCTCTGGCCAGAAAGCGCAGTACGCTTTGAGAGCCCTGCAGAGCGCGATGAGGCCTTTGCAGCGATTCAGAACAAGAGCGGCGCGACTAACAAGAAGCTGATTGGCGTGTCGTTCGAGGAGTATGTGCCTGCGGAGGCCGTGGGTCAGCCTGGTCACCGCTACAATGGGTTTGCACTCCTGCCCTTGAACGGTACTCCGGTCATGACATATTACAAGAGAAATCTTGTGCCCAGTATGTTGTTTACCACTCGTCATTGTATCGCACACTGACAGGTTCGATAGTCACAGAATCTTTCTCACTGACACCGGGGACGGAGCCTCCCTCTGTCTTCACCATCGAGCTGGACAGACCGAAAGGCATCCAGGGTCCGAAGAAACGTCCGGTCCCCATCACTGCGTCGATCTGTCTCGACTTTGCATCAACGTCATCGTTCACACCGCTCGAGAGCCGCCCTGCACTGATCCTCGCACCGGGAAAGACATGGCATTCGAGCGTAGGGCTCGCGATGTGGGAGCAGGCAAAGGCGAGGGCGGCAGAGACGGGCGCGTCGGTGCTGTGGTGCGACGGTGGACGTGGCGGGCTGAGCGGCATCGCGAGTCCGCGGTACAGCGAGATAGTGCAGGTCGGGCCGGGCTCGTGGACGAAGCAGCTCGGGGTGCCGTATCCCTTCGACACGCGCCGAACATTCTACGAGCGCGGTGGGCAGCGCATGGCGTTCGCGGCGGTGTGGTTGGTCATCGCTGCTGGGGCTGCTATCGAGGGCGCGGTCGCGGCACTCGAGCGGAGTGGGGTGAGTGCGGGGACGGTGGTCCAGGCTGTGTTGCGCAAGGTCCGTCCTGGGAGGGAGAGCGAGCACCCGGAGTTTTAATGAAGAAGGCCCCCACGGGACGTCGTCGTCCGCGGTCCGCGCTGTGAGTGCGTTCCTGAGGGTTGTTTGCACCCCGGAATTTAGCAGCTAGTGTTATCGGGTCCCGTCAGAGTTCCTAGTCGTGATGTTCTTGTACGTGGTCGGTTCTGGTGTATTCATGATTGTGATGCATGTCTGAGAGGGTCGGGCGTGTCGTCGTCGTTACCGAGGGAGGCGTCGCCGTTGTGCGCGGTCAAAATGGCGTCAAATTCGGTGTGATCCGGGGCCGTCGCTGGCGGATCCACGAAATTCGCAGTCGCTGGCTGGCCGAGGAGACGCCCGCGGGTGCGATCTGAGATCGAATACGGCATTGTGGCGCAGCGCTCTCCCATCAGAAGCACCGACCCCGGCCCGAATAGGCAGCCGCCTTTCGTCCTCGCCCTCATTGCCGGACGCGTCCTCGACGCCGTGCAGGGCGTCCTCGCCGTCTGCAGCGTCCCCGACACACCCGGCGACGGCTGCCAGACATCTCGTGAGTGTCTCACATCACCGAGAGGCCGAGACTGACACACGCCCGCCCCCCGTCGTCGCTAGCTGCGCAGAACAGGGAAGGGGGCTTGCGCCCGCCGCCGCCGGAACTGGTGTAGTCGCTGCTGGCCCCTGCGATCAGCCTCTAAAGCTTTTTTCTCGCCGGGCGGCCATGCGTCTCCACCACCAGTGTTCTGCCGCAACAACCGCGCATTTTTTTCGCTCGCATCACACACGCTCGCACCCACGCTTCCCCCCTGGTGTGGCCGCGCCGCTCGCGCACGCGCCCGCAAGTCACACTCCGCCGCCGCCAGCCCGTTGGCTCCCCCCCCCCGCCCTGGCGTCGTCCTAGAACCGTTCTTCCATCCAGATCTTTCCAACCAGCGCGACCTGCGACACTCTGACAGGCGCCCGCCCGTCCCAAGGACACCTCGGCAGATAAATCCCTCCTCGAGCGCGTGCCCGCCCGCTCCCCTTCCCCTCTCGTCCAGCTCTTTTGGTTCTGTGTACCATCTTCTCTTCCCCGTACTAATATCCCTTCGGTCTGCCCGCCCCTCCTGCCCAGCACTGCGGATCACGAGGCTCATCCCGGCGCCCTGCTGTACATATCGAGTCGCGGTACGCAACCCAACACCGAGAGCATCAATGGCGGAATACGGCAACACACTGGGCGCGCTGCTCCTCGGGGCATTGCTGGCGGTATTGTGAGAGCCTCTCCCGATCTTGCGCTTCTCCCGATCGCGACATTGACACCCGCCGGCGCGCCGTTCAGCTTGTCGGGGATCGTGTCGATGCAGGTCTTCGTGTACTATAGGCTATACCCCAACGACCGATTCAGAATAAAGTCGACCGTACGTCATACATCTCGCTGTCCAATCCAGACTCCTGGCTGACGGCCCTGCGCCCGCGCCGACAGGTGACCGTCGTGTGGTGCGTTGCGCCCTCCCCTCCCGCATTGAATCCCGCGGCGCACGCTCGAAACGGCTGACCGCGCCCCCTTTGCGCCCAGGTTCTTGGATCTCATACACACCGTCATGATCTGCATCGCCAACTGGCTGTACCTGATCCTGCACTTCGGCAACGGCGTCGCAGCGCAGCGCATCCTGTGGTGAGTCCCCCCGCTCCCCGTCGCCGCCGGCACCCCCGCGCGCTTGGCAACGTCACGCTGACTTGCGCTTGGCAGGCCCATCTCGGTGCGTTTTCCTGCGCCACGACGCTCCCACTAGCTGATGTAGATGTATCGTCCACTAGGTCACCATTGCCCTCACGGTATGCATCTCTGGCGCATATCTTCGGGCATTTGCTGACCGTCGCACAGGCCGTTGTCACCTTCTTGGTGCACATCTTCTTTGCACACAGAGTATACTCCCTTAGCAAGCGGAGTCTGTTCATCGCAGGCCCCATCGGCTTCCTCGCGCTTCTCCGTGTCGGTAAGCATTCGTCGTACGATGGATCAGCCACTGGATGTTGACGACAAGGACTTTTTAGTCTCTGCCATGAGTTGCACCGCCCAAATGGTCCGCGACGGCACGTGGCAAAAGTTCGGCCAAGGCTCAGCGGTTCGTATCTTCAACTACCGTTCCATACATATACTTACCTGCCTCCACAGTGGCTTTTCACTACCGGTTTGACTATCTCCGCGGTCCTGGATTTCATCATCGCCCTCGCGCTCATTGTCCACCTGCAAAGGAGCAAGACCGGATGGCATTCGTATGTCACCCCTTCCTCTCTACAGAAGCCCCACTTACCGCTCTCGCGTAGCATGGACCAGATCATCGACTCGATCGTGCTCTACACGGTCGAGAACGGCCTGATCACCTCGTCCGTATCCTGCTTTCCCTCGCATGCACGCGCGCCCGCTGATCGTCGCTCCGTCACACAGGATCTTCGCCGTACTCTCTCTCATCTGCGTGCGTACCAAACCTTGATAGGCACCCTTGCGGCGACGCTGACGCGTTCTCCTTTTGCAGTGGGTGACGATGAAGAACAATCTCGTCTTCCTCGCCCTGCACTTTGCCATCAGCAAGCGTACGTCACTCGACCTCTACCTGCTTCTCGAAAACTGACAGTCATCCTCCTTAGTTTACGCAAATTCATTCCTCGCGACGTAAGTGCCATTGGTCGGGCATGCCCAGTCGCACATATTGATTCACGTCGTGGCACAGGCTAAACGCACGCAAGACGCTGCAGCAGCGCTCGCAAAAATCGAGCAATGATGCGAACCAGCTTCCGCTGGTATTCCCGAACGGCCTCGGGCGCACAGGCCGTTTCTCTACTGTAAGGGCTACCCTCGCTCTTTGCCAAACTCGCATCTGACGCGGTCGTACACAGCAACCTGTCAACCCCATTGGCAGCATCGTAAGTCCCATCTTCTAATCCCACAGGCGGGCGCAATCGCTGACCGCGGGACTGCAGATGCAAATCAGCGTCGAGAAGACGGTGCACTGCGTCACCGACGTCGGCGACGAGTCACCCGTCCGCCTCTCCGAGGAGGAGCGGCAGGACCGGACGATGGACAGCACGCGAAAGCGCTAATGACACAATATCCCCTCACGCACCCCTCTGCCTGCGGCTCCGCAAGCCGCCGTGCAACGCCCCCCACACACACACCATCTCGTCTCTCGTTTATGTAACTTGTTAGGCCGACCGCGTTCGTATATAGGAGAAAACAAAAATCTGTGCGAGTCCTCTAGCTGTACCTACTTTGCCCGTGCTTGTTCGTGCCTGCAGCCGTTTTTCATTGGTCTTTCAGGACTTCCGCTCCTTCCCGCCTCTTTCCTTCCTTCTGCCACTCGTATTTCGGAAACGTTCGGATACGCCGCCCACACCCTATACTTCTTCCTTAGGTAATATAGTTCTTGTTGTTACGACCCCCGCATCCGCGCCAGGCCCGAGAAAAAGTAGCGTACAGAGATAGCCAGCCGTCGAATGGAGTTACGTTCGCAGACACACCGCGCCATGCCCGCGACCGGGGCTTCTCAGTCGCCGTTGACGAATCCGCGCAGGCGAGCCGAGATCTCCATCTGGAAGCGCTCCCGCGCGTACGGCTCGCGTTCGATCGTGCGCAGCGCGTCGGCGCCGGGCGGTGCGCCGTCGAAGATGGGCTCGCCGGCGCCGCGCACGTTCGCGAGCACGGCCTGGTGGTAGTGCCAGCGCAGAAGCGCGTCTGCGACGTGGTGTGCGTCGTGTGGCATGCGGCACGCCGGGTCGAGCGTGCGTCCGTCAAGATTGTGCATGTCGAGCCCGAACGCGACGACCTTGTAGTTGTCCTGCAGGTTTGTTAGCAATGCTTCCGTTGATGGACAACGGCCGCGTACATCTGGATTTACTGTGACGAGGTACTGGTTCCACAGCTCGTGCACGTCTGGTAGGAGCGCCAGTCCGTTCTGTGGCGAGTCTAGTTTTGCAGCATCCGCGGCGAAGGGCATGTCGGTGATGCAGTGCGCAAGGCTGTGTGCAAGCCAATACTCCTCGTTGTCGCGCGGAAATATATAAGCTGCTTCGGTGTCGCTGCGGCCGGAGATGACGCACTTCTTGTCGCGCGCGAGGACCGTGTCGACAAAGTTGGCATCTGCGCAGAAGGGTGCTACTAGTCGGGGGAGCCAGGGTTCCTTTGAGAGCGTGATAGTCCCTAGTCGCAACGGCGTCAGCCTCGGAGGAGTGTATCATGGGCTTGGCTCACCATGTACATCGTATATGCCTGGCTCAAGCGGGTCTGAGGTACGGGATATCTCGTGACAAGAGAACCGATCCCGCACCCGTAGTGGCGAGTCGGTCTCGACAATGATTTCTAGCATATCGAGGAAGTTGGCCTCCGTGACCGAGCCATTCTGGTGTAGCCCGCCAAGTAACCGTTCGTCGTCTGAGGCATCGAAGATATGCACGTTGCGATAGGCCGTCCGGTCATTCTGCATGGTGTCGCTCTACCCCAGGGGAGTTACTCGTAGAGCGCGCCTTTTGCGTCCGCCTTGACCTGGGCCTGGTTTGGCCATGACCGCATCGCGCCCCTAGGTGGACTCACGACGTGTCGGAAGCGTCGCCGTCGCCTGTCTTGCTTTGTTTTGCCTCCGCCCTCACAATCCGCCCAGGAGAGTGAAGTCATGACCGGCAAGAATAGAGAGATCGTCGAGGAGAGCGACGCCGGGGTGCGGGGTAAGGTCGACGGAGAAGAGGTCGTTCCGGGAGCAGTTGCAGGATCCAGCGCTATTGCTGATTTCATTTGGAAGGCCCTCGCGCCTATTTGCGATTTCCACCACGACCTAAACCCTAGCGCTGGGGTTAAGAGGTCTCCAGCTTCGACCGCTCATATCTCGACGACCACGCATCCCTAACCCTCAATTCTTGCCTTATGCCATCCGAAACGCCTACGCGCAGGTCCTGACGACGAAACTTTGGCGGCCAGCCTCCGCGGCATCGTTTGGAACTAAAGCGCCGGTTCTGAGCCTCTCGGACGCGGAGAACGGCGACGACGCGTGAATGCGCCAGCGGTGGGCTGCCCCCACGGTCGGGAAAGGTGTTGGGCGTGTGTGAGGAGGGCATAGGGTACTTGAAGTAGCGGAACAGTGCGTATCTCTGTGTCTATGGTGTGACTGACTTGCTTGTCATGCGAGATTCAGCACTCCATGCTCCCTGCGATGTCCTCAAGTCCCAACCACTGTGCTCTGGACCTTCGAGCAACCACATTCCACCATATTGTAGAATGTAGGATCCCTCCGTCGCTGTTTATTTAGCACAGGAGGCTCAGAAGTTGCAAAAATCTCTAGAGAATACATGACGGAGTATTAGCCCACCCTCTTGCGTGCTCCAGACCAGATCTCCTTGATAGTCCTTTCCTGCAGGCAGAATTCATCATCTACGACGACACACACGCCTCGGAGAGTGGTCTGGCTGCCATTATCGACTGAGTGAGGTCACCCACAAGTCATCTTTGCCCAAACTGCACGGCGCGGCGTAGAAGTAATCCCCATGTCCTTATATTGCTTCTATATCTGTGCCCCGTCGGAATACATGGTTCTGCGTGGTAGATATAGTGTTACAACTACAGAACAACGCCAAGGGGGAGATAGTATCTGGCACAGGACGATCGGCACATACATAACGTACCTGAGTGCCGGTCCGAATTGTCGAAACCCTCCTTGCACACGCCCAACACCTTTCCCGACCGTGGGGGCGGCCCACCGCTGGCGCATTCACGCGTCGTCGCCGTTCTCCGCGTCCGAGAGGCTCAGAACCGGCGCTTTAGTTCCAAACGATGCCGCGGAGGCTGGCCGCCAAAGTTTCGTCGTCAGGACCTGCGCGTAGGCGTTTCGGATGGCATAAGGCAAGAATTGAGGGTTAGGGATGCGTGGTCGTCGAGATATGAGCGGTCGAAGCTGGAGACCTCTTAACCCCAGCGCTAGGGTTTAGGTCGTGGTGGAAATCGCAAATAGGCGCGAGGGCCTTCCCAAATGAAATCAGCAATAATCGCTTGCAATAGGCTTTGGCGCCTGCGCGCGGTTATTGCTCTCGAGTATGTCGAGGTCGGCACGCACGCACAATCCAGGCTGCACAATCCCTGAACTTTCATGTCATCGGGTAAGACGCAAGGGATCGCGTTTCTGCACAGAACTGAGATTCGTCTTGTGACAGCACGTCGCGCTTCTCCAGGCTGCACGCCGAACACGCTGGAGGCACGCCCGCACGCATTCTTTAGCGTTTGCCCGCGTGCCCCCTCTTGCTCTCCTCAGAGGTTCGTCGTCTCGTACACCGCTTATACTCCTAAGCCATGTATCCGACCGCGCACTACCAGCCGAGAGTCGCTCCAGGTCTCCGCGCCTCGCTGCGTGTCTCGACAAAGTTCCTCTCCTTCCCCGGACGTCAGCTCCAGCGACAGAACTCGGACGACACTTCCGAAGGGAGCGACGAAGTCGCAGAACGCCTGTCCTTCTGCGACGAGGATCTGGTAGACATTGATCCCGAGGAACGCACCGCTGCCGCTGCTGCCTGTTCCTCTCCTGTATCAGCCCGTAGCCCCGTCTCACCATTTGAATGTAAGAATATCTTCTCTCGCGTATAATGACTTCTAACAAGTTTTTATAGCACATATACTCCCGCTGATATTTAGACCGCATATTTCTCTTTCTATCGTCAAGAATCTTGCTCCGCATTCCACTCCCGTTGAAAGCCCAGTCGACTTTTTCCAGCCGGGCAGTGACGCTGGGACAGATACAGCCGTTGACGACTTGCCATTCCTACCAACTGAGGAGCCAACGCTCGATGCTGGTGGTCCTTCTCCCGCAGAGCGGATTCTACTCGATTACCGGAGAGCATCAGTACAAGCCCTCTCCATCAACCAAGTGACAGATACACTCTTTGACAGCGACCCCTTCCGGAAAGAGGAGGCTGTAGAAGAGAAAGTGTTCCGCCCCAAGCTTATTCCCATCTCTCCGCTACGAATCACTCACGAGGAGCCTGTCGACCCTAACCGTATTCCACCTTCCCCTCCATTCTCGAGACCACCAAGCGCATCAACAATTACGCCTTCGCACGCCGTCTCATCTGTAGGCCTCAATCCTCTTCTTCGAGGCTTTAAGCGACTGAGAACTCTCACCAAGGCGAAATCCATCCTGCCCGCCCGCCGTGCCTTCTCCGAGCCGCGCAAGCCCGTCTCGTCGGAACCCATTGCTTCCACGCCCCCACCACATGTCCTTCCGGAGCTCTCGTTCGACACAGCACCGTTACTAGACGTCATACCTTTTGAACGCGT
This sequence comes from Phanerodontia chrysosporium, assembly GCA_001910725.1. NCBI lineage: Eukaryota > Fungi > Basidiomycota > Agaricomycetes > Polyporales > Phanerochaetaceae > Phanerodontia > Phanerodontia chrysosporium. Next base: position 1,592,174 of record MJGA01000003.1, read on the forward strand.
GCTCAATAGCGCCGCTCCCGATATACTCTCTGAACGCCACGAGGCTGAATCTGTACCCAAGCTTCAGTCGACGGCACGGACCTCTCCAGAAGATTCACGGCCTATCTTCCCCCTCATTAAATGGGAGTGCGTTGATCCCAAAACCCTCACGCCGTCTCCATACGCACCCACCACCAGCGACATCTCGCCTGCCGAGACACCCCTCCTAGTCCCATCACCATCGTGGCTCTCTAGAAACACTCTTGGGATCGATCCTCACAGACGGTTCTTGCATCCATCGAGCCCTCTAATTGAGGTGACTCCACCATCACCTGAGTCTCCTGCACCGCTTCCTATTTTACCTAGGTCTCTGCTCCCGGTTCCGTCTTTTCCAGCGTCTCCGCGCATCGAGGTAGGTGTTCTCATCTTGGATGCATGGCAGCTGCCTCACAGACTCCGCCACAAAGGCCCTGCCACCGGACGACGCTTCCGTCACTCTATTCTCGCCGCCCGCACACCGCCCACGACCGAAGCTCACTATCCCCGGACCCCACACGCCCCTTCTGAGCCGGCTTACCCCCACCGCCCTCCGAAGCTCTTTTGCAGAGAACAGGGCAAGCATCCGCTCGTTCCTCACAGCCGCCTCGATCGCGTTCGGGGACCAAAAGGACAGCCCATTGGTCGCGAGTGTCGCCCAGGATTCTCCCACGCAGGTGCGCGATTGGGTTGGCGCTTTGATTGCCGGTGGGGACTGAGCAGCGTCTGCATGCAGGCCCGATTCTTTCTGCTTCTGCACCCATCGTCCCGCGACCACTCGCCTGTCGAGCCGCAACCCAGCCCGCTGCCGCTGCCGCTGAAGCTAACCTTCCGAAACAGTCTTCTCATCAGTACGTTTGCTACTCCTACAGATTGCTAGAAATCCCGACTTAATCCTTGCTGCAGCCGACTCGAGTCCTGGTACACCTAACCAGTCGTCGTCCGACCCTTACGAGATCTACTACCCTTCTGCCAGCGCTCTCGAAGAAAGCAAGGACACCTTTCCGCTCCCCAACTACCTCCGTACGCTCATCAAGAACGGTTCACACCTCTCCCGCGCCCTCCCAGAGATGGACGTCTACGGCAAGCAGGCCGACACCGTCGACTGGGGAGACGAGGTCGACTATTCTGGCTACGAGTGGTTCAAGGACCCACCGCCGCGTCCCGAGGTGCGTGGTCACGGCCTTGCGTGCAAAGCGTGCGCACAACTGATGTCCCGATGCAGCCGCCCCCGCCTCCCCCTCCCGCTTCGGAGCCCTACGTCCCCCAGCCCGGAGTCATCGAGCAGAACGACATGTTTGACTTTGCGCTGAAGAGCGCGCCGAACGTGCTGTACTCGCGGTACAAGCAGTATGGACAGGTATGCCTGGCCCTTGCTGCCCCCCTCGTGCCTGCCTCGCTCACGTAACCACGCGGTGACGCAGCTCGGCGTGCTGGCATGGTGCTCTGAATTCAGCGAGATGATCGACGCGCTCAAGGCGCTTGGATTCGAGGGCAACATGTTCGTCTCGACACGCACGCAGGCTCTCAAGACGTGCGAGGAGATTCTCGCGTTGAACCTCGAGATCGAGATGCAGATCATCGTCATGTACCTGTCCTCCCAGGTCGCGCGCCTCCGTCGCTTCCTCGACTCTGAACGCACCTGGGAAGACTACCCACAGCCGAAGTTCCCTGTACACCCGGATATTGAGCTCTCAAGAACTTGAGCCCCTTTCCATCCATCCTGCTGTTGTACATTACCGCACATCTGTCTGTTGCTCCTCCTATGGATATTATGCCGGTCATATCTCGCTGTCGTCGTCGTCATTCATCTGTACCACCTCGTCCATGTTGTACTATATCCCCTTGTTCGCACCTCAATGCATGCCAGAGTTTCCGGATGACCATTCTGCGGAGTGCGATGAATTACAGACTAATACAATGTGACGAATAAAGTAGCGCAGCTAATACGTACAAAACGTAAGAGTCCATGGAAAACAGCTCGCGTGGAGAGGCGTACACTGGTTATAACAGGACAGGTGAAACCCAGCAGCCACGAACAGGGTAGCGCAGAGAGGACATGCAGTAAGAGTAAGTGGGTTTTGCTCGTAAGGTGCCACCGTCAGTAAACAATGTGTGAGTGTTATAAAAATGCAGCAGTTCTAGGCAAAGTCGATAGAAGTCCGTGTGGTGCGTATAGTGCGAGTTGAAGGGGGGTATCTAGTGAGAGACAGTCACGCTTGCATATCGGTTCCAATATTCTGTCGAAGCAGTGTTCTCGCTCGCGCCGGCGAGCGCAAGCGGAATCGGCGCGGGCTTGTACGACGACATCCGAGGCGGTTCGGGAAGTGGGTTCGGAGGCGAAGAGCCAAGCGGAGGGAGAGGCGGCAGGTTGATCGTGGTGGGCCGGGAGGTCGCGACCGAGATGGGTGCAGAGCCAGGGTAGCTCGCAGCGTGCTGGTGGTAAGGCGCAGTGCTGAAGGAAGCCTGGCTAGAACCGTACACAGACAGAGTGGTGTGCGCATCGCCGACACTGGGGATGGTGCTTGCACGGTGCAGGTCATGGCTCATGATCGTCGTCGGTCTCGAGTCGCTGCTGATGTTGTGGCGGTGATGACCATTGACCTGTGCACTGTCGTGGGGGTATCCCATGCTTCGCCCTTTCCACATCCGCTCAATTTCCCAAGCGTCCTTCGCCTTCAGGGTATTGATATCGGCGACCGACTGGAAGTCAGAGGACGGTCGAGTTGAAGCGCCTGTCGACGTACGTCTATCAACCCTTCGACCTGCGCCAGGTGAAGGGGACGAGGCGTTCTTGAAGCTGATTGAAACCGGGGTCTGCGTAGCACGAGCTACGTCATGCTGGCTCTCGCGGTGGCTGCTGCGGTGTCTCTCCGGAGCACTGGACCGCCTATGCGACTCGTCACTTGGTTTGCGAGAATGCGAGAAGGACCGTTCGCCGTCACCGCGGTCGGGTGAGCTCGCTTGCTCCCGCGGTCGCTGCTGCTCGCTGTCCTCGGAGGTGCCTTCCCTTTCTGCACGCTTGCTTTTGCGCCTCGACGACCTGTCGCGCTCGCCAGACGGTTCGCGATCACGTCTGCTCTTCTTCGAGGTCTCTTCGGTGGGAGACTCCACCACGCGCCAGTGCTCGCCGTCAGCGACAAAACTGCTACCGACTGTCTCGACATTGCCGGATGCGGTACGGACGAGTCTGAAGGTCTCGGTGTGCTTCGACCGCATGCGGCGGGACCCGTCTTTCTTGGTTGGCGATTCACCTTCCGCAGGAGATTTGGGTTCGCTCGAAGCAAGCTGAGTGGCTGGTACCTGCAATGGGGTCGATGCAATGTTGATTGACGTCGCTTGAGGGGTGGGTGGGTTCACAATAGTGGAGGCTCGAGCTAGAATAGAAGCGTCCGTCGAATATGAAGAGTAAGCACGATAAATAACTCGCTGAGGAGGGGCGGTAGATGAAGGATTGCTCTGAGGGTCGGGCATAGAGAGAGGCTGAGGCGGAGGCCTAGGGGTACGGTCCGCCGAAAGATCAGGGGATGTTGCGTCGAGGTTTCGCTCCTCTTGCGGCCTAAGTTTCGGTCCCTCCGAGGGTGGGGAAGGCGCGCGCGAACCCTCGGGTGTTGGCGGCAGTGAAGCCTCTATCCGGGGCATAGGTGCAGAAGGCGGCTGCTGCGGTGATTGAGGTGCGGGCGCAGGTGCAGGCGGAGATACCACAGACGTAAGCGAAGGAGCAGTGGGTATCTCAGGTAAACTAGGCGTGGGTAAAGGCAGATCAGGCAGTGGAGGCGAGATGACTTTGACGGTATGATCCATAGGGAGAGCAGCAGATCGAGCAGGCAGAGACAGCAGAGATGGTATCGTCGGCGGTGTCCTAGGCGAGTCGTCGACTTGCTCCGCTTGCATTCGAGGTGACGACATGTAAGTTTCACCTTCAGAAATGACTGAAAGAGGGCCACGAATAGGGTGTCCGAAGAAGGGGGCTTCCGGCATGGAATAATTGATAGGCTCAGGAGACGAGCTGAGGACCGTATCATGGAGGTGCCCCTGGTCCCTGTTGCCTCCTTCTGGTGAGTCAGTGTCAGAGCCAGAGTCATCCGGATTGGCAACCTTGAGTTTCCCCATGGAATACCGGTTATCCACCGACGTGAGAGACTCTGAGTCGTGATCGTTCGGACGCACGCTGTTCGCCTTGTCTGCAGTGCTGTCTTCCATGTGTTTTGGCTCCTCGTTAGGCTGCGTCGGCGTCAATGGCGCCTTGTCGGGACTAACCGATCTCCGGCTGGGAGGCGACACGAGCCCGACTGGGTCTGGATCGATGTCAACGGACTGTCGAAAGCTGTGAAAACTGCTCTTCATCGATCGTGAGGCGTCGGATCTTCGTATGATACTGAATCGCTTGACCAGTCGACCAAACATGCTTTGCCGCTTTGAGGACGCCTCTGTGGCAGTGACGGACGCGGCGCTGGATGCTACCGACGGCGGTACGATGGAACCGGTACGCGACTCCTTACGGCCAAGCTGTCGTGACGCGTCCTCGTGTCCTGCCGGCGACGTAGCACCGCGGGACACGAACGACCGGTTCTCACGGTCGCTTCTGAACAGGCCCCGCAGCGTTTTCCGGCGCCTGCTCAACCTGCGAGAAGGCGGATGTGAACTCAGAGGCTCTGTAGCAAGGTGCAGCGCAGACGTTGACTGTGACAAGGGCGACGGGACGGTCGTTTTGTGTCGTTGTACTGTCGTCAAGCTCGATCGTCGGGGGCGTACAGGGAAGGTGGGACTCTGCCACGTTAGCGTCAGTAACCAGCCGATAATGCGCCAAGATGGTAACTGAATGTTGCTTACTTCTGGAGAGTCAGGCGACATGGGCTCCTTGCTCTTCCCGACATCGTACGGAGACCGGTCATGGAGATTGGACCCCCATGGATCGGTGTTGAGCGTTTCTGCGTTCTCCTGGGCAGTCTGAGAGATCTTCCGCGTTCGCCCTCGAACGTCGTGTATCCGGACTTGTGATGACGACGGTGTGGGCTGCGGAGAGCCAGAAGGCGACCTGTTAGGGGGCGGCAGGGCTGTGTCTGGCAGACGGTCGGTGCTGGGAGTCATAGGAGGGAACGAAGGCGAAAAGACGGACGGCGGACGCTTCTCGAGGGAGGGAGGGAAGAGATGGTGGTTCTTGTAGTAACGAGGGCCAACGGGGTTGTGGATAGGATACTTCTTTCTGAACTGTATCGCAGACGCGTTCGCCCACTCGACCTCTGTCATGTACCATGACGGAAGAGTAGGCAGGGTGTCGGGAATGATGGATCGGACTGGAAAGAGCGGCTTGGGTGGCTGATGGTGATACTGCTCCTGCTGCTCTGGCTCCGGAGTGACGCTGCCGTCCTTCTGCTTCCCTTTAGAGTTCGCGTCCTGTGCAGGAGCATTGCCATGGGCTTCGTCTACTGACGGCGCTTTGGCGGATTGTTCGGTGCGCTTCGACAGCTTGCGGGTGAGACCTTTAGACTCTTTGGAGGAGCGCGAGGAGAGCTTGCGGGGGCCGCTGGGCATGATGGAAGGAGAGGACTTGGATGATGAGGACGCGGTCGCGGGGACATTGGAGGCCGACTGTAGGAAATGATGGAATGAGCTTCGGCGCGTCGCCGTGAACAGCGGTTTGAGCGGCTCCACTGACCTGTTTCACGCCTCTTGCGGTCGTTGCGAGCCGTGTGGAGGACATTCGTCGTGGACAGGGTGAGGGTTATCGGAGAGCGAGCATGGAGAGAGTTAAGGAGCGTCTGTTCTGGTCTGTCGAATGGAAGATGCGAACACGTTTTCAGCACGACCGGCGGTCATTGCCCTCCAACGGTCCCCTCGCGTGGCTGCCACGTGGCCCATTTTTTCGGCCCATTGTCCATCTCTGACTCCCTCGTCCTCGACCATCGCATTGTCCCCTCGTCCCCCTCCATGGCTCTCCGCATTCTGCTCCTCGGAAGTGGCGGCAGAGAGCATGCTCTCGCCTGGAAGCTCGCCCAGTCCTCCCTTGTAGAGCACATCTACGTCTGTCCCGGAAACGGCGGCACGGCGCAGGTGCCCAAAGTCACAAACATCTCTGTCGGCAGCAACACCTTCCCGGAGCTCGTCTCGTTTGCCACGCAAGAAAAGGTGCTCACAATCCCGCCAACATCGCCTCCGTCAACTCACGGTCATCCCAGGTCTCCTTCGTTCTGCCAGGCCCAGAGCAGCCGCTCGTAGATGGCGTAGAGGAACACTTCCGCAAAGGTGACCCGTCTGGACTCTGGCAATCTGACCTGTAGCATTTACCTCGCAACAGTCGGCATCCCCGTCTTTGGCCCCACCCAGCTCGCTGCACGCATGGAAGGTTCCAAAGCGTTCTCCAAAGCGTTCATGGAGCGCCACAATATCCCGACTGCGAAGTTCCGTGTCTTTGCTGCCTCCGAGTACGAGCAGGCCGTCGAGTACGTCAAGACATGCGGTTTCCAGGTCGTCCTCAAGGCAAGCGGTCTTGCTGCTGGCAAGGGCGTCCTCATCCCGGAGACCGTCGACGAGGCCATCGCAGGTCTCAAGGAGATCATGGTGGACAGCGTATTCGGATCCGCAGGTCTGCGACCTTGCCATGTACATATGTGTTCCCCCAATTCATATATTTCCCCATCCCGCCAGGTAGCGAGGTTGTCGTTGAGGAGCTCCTCACTGGTCCGGAGATCTCTGTCCTCGCGTTCTCTGATGGCTACACCGTCGTGCCCTTGCCTGCTGCCCAGGACCATAAACGCATCGGTGAGGGCGACACTGGCCCCAACACTGGCGGAATGGGTGCATACGCACCTGCTCCAGTCGCTACTCCTGAGATCATGGATCGTATCATGAAGGAGACTCTTCAGCCCACCATCGCTGGAATGAGAAAAGAGGGTACGGGACTGGATAGCTTTCTCCGCATACATAACCAAATTCTTGCGTCTAGGGTTCCCCTTCCTGGGTATGCTCTTTACCGGCTTTATGCTCACGCCAGACGGGCCCAAGGTGCTGGAGTACAACGTTCGGTTCGGCGACCCTGAGACTGAGGCGCTCATGCTTCTCTTGAGTGAGAAGACTGACCTTGCCGCTGTCTGCCTGGTAAGAACACGAAGGATCTATCCGTGTCCTCAATCAACCCATCTTCTTTAGGCCTGTGTCGAGCGCAGACTTGATGCTGTCCACATCGAGACGCGTCCTGGGTTCGCCGTCGCGGTCATACTCGCGTCCGCAGGCTACCCCGGCTCATACGCCAAGGGCAAAAGGATCGTCGTCAATGGCGCGCTCCCCGAAGGCATGCACAAGCTTCAATCACATTCTTGGGCCTAACACTGATGTTCCCTTAGACACTGTCGTCTTCCATGCAGGCACGGCGTCGTCCGGCAACGACGTTGTAACCTCTGGTGGCCGTGTCATTGCTGTCTCCTCGTATGCACCCACACTCCAAGGCGCACTTGACGCCGCATACGCCGGCGTCGACAAAGTCGAGTTCGAGGGCAAGACCTTCCGTCGCGATATCGCACACCGGTCCGTGTTCCGCGGATATCCGCGTCCGTATCCCGCGGCTTACCTGTCGTTTTCAGCGCGCTCAAGGCTAGCACTGAGGCGCCGAAGCTCACCTACGCGCAGGCCGGCGTGTCGGTGGACGCAGGCAACTCACTCGTAGAGGCTATCAAGCCCTTCGTGCGGGCGACCCGCCGCTCGGGCGCTGATGCTGAGATCGGCGGCTTCGGTGGCGTCTTCGACCTCAAGGCCACAGGCTACACAGACCCGGTGCTCGTCAGCGGTACTGATGGTGTCGGCACCAAGCTGAAGGTCGCTATTGAGACCGGCATCCATGACTTTGTCGGTATGTAGTTGTCGGTGTCGCGTCCTGTACCTGCTCTGACGCTATCTGAAGGTATCGACCTGGTCGCCATGTCCGTCAACGACCTGATCGTGCAGGGCGCCGAGCCGCTGTACTTCCTCGACTACTTCGCCTGCAGCAAGCTTGAGGTCGATCAAGCCGCCACCGTCATCAAGGGTATCGCGGAAGGCTGCAAGATCGCCGGCTGCGCTCTGATCGGTGGCGAGACCGCAGAAATGCCTGGCATGTACCACGCAGGTCAGTACGTGCGCAGCCGCAGAGGTCGACAGAACGACTGACCGCAGTCGCATTTAGGTGACTACGACCTCGCGGGCTTCGCAGTCGGCGCAGTCGAGCGCAGCCTCATCCTGCCCACGCCCGACATCGCCCCGGGCGATGTTCTCCTCGGCCTGCCCTCGTCTGGTGTGCACTCTAACGGCTTCTCGCTCGTCCGCAAGGTCGTCGCGCGCTCCGGCCTGGCCTGGACGAGCCCATGCCCGTGGCGGCCCGACGTCTCGCTCGGCCACGAACTGCTCACGCCGACGAAGATCTACATCAAGCAGCTGCTCCCGCTCACGCAGGCCGGGCTCATCAAGGGCATGTCGCACATCACCGGCGGCGGCTTCACCGAGAACATCCCGCGTGTGCTGCCCCGCGGCACGGGTTGCGTGGTCGATGCCGCCGCGTGGGACCTCCCGCCCGTCTTCCGCTTCATCATGGCGCACGGCGGTGTCGAGCCCCTCGAGATGGCGCGCACGTTTAACAACGGCATCGGCATGGTCCTCATCGTCGACCGCGCCAACGTTGACACGGTCATGCAGAAGCTTGCCGCTGCCGGAGACCAGTCTTCCGCATCGGCGAGGTCACCGCAGAGAGTGGCGTCCAGATGCGCAACCTTGAGAGGTGGCACGCATGAGGCATCCAGGAGATCAAAAGAGAATCGGGCGAGGCGGAACGGTCGGGAATATAGACGTGTAACATGAGATCTGTATATACTACACTGTAGCTTATATGAATCTGCGGCCCAGTAAATATGACTCGTCTCCGAGCATTTAAACAAAAGAGAGACAGAAGAGTCTAACAGCCGTGGGACATGAATACGCGAACAGGAGGGAGCGAAGGTGAAGATGGAAATGTAGCAGAGCGTGCAGTGCGAGGTACTTTTGCAAGAGCAGGTTCAAAGGGTTGATTGACGTGATGATGAACCAGGTGGGGTGCTTCACGTGTCAGCGGGGAAGAGAAGAAGTGCACAGGATGCAGGAGTATGAAAGCGAGGAATGCAGTGAGGGCGGAGTGGAGAGCGTCCAGAGATGTGTACAATAGTGACGAGCAGCAGATGATACGCTGGCCCCATGACCGGGAACTGAAGAGAGAAACACTGAGAGCAAAAAATACACCTTTAAACCCGAGATTGGGAAGAAATCAGGGATGCGAAGATAGAACGCGAAGGCACATGAGCTGCGCAAGGTGAGAGTCATGGACTCGAAGGCTTAGGCCGCGATAGCGACCTCTTTTACCGCTTCCGGCGCGGCAACGGCAGCGAAGGAGATGGGAAGCTTGCTGGCGGAGGGGGTAGGGCTGGTGGCGCCGGATCCTTCCGTCTTTTGGTCATCCTGATACACACGTTAATGAACAGCTTTGCCAGAGATAGGTTGGAAGACAAACCTTGGCGGACTGGCTGGGGCGTCCATTGGCGGGGCTAGCGCCACGGGTACCAGGCTGGCTAACATCCTTCTTCGGGGCCGGCGCCTGGAGAACCTGGGCAGCCGTGAGGCCAGTCCAGCCAGATGCCGAACCTGGGCTACGAAGAGGAGGCGTAGAGGTTCCGCCGAGCACGGGGAACTCGTCCGCGCTGGGAACGCGCTGCGGTTTAGGAGGAGGGACATGCTTCCTGTCGTTGCGATACCCATTGTTGTAGCCGTTCGGTCTGAAACCAGACCCACTACGACCACGGTTGCCGGGGTCGGTGGACTGCGAACGACTTGAGCCGTTGCTCATATGGCCGCCGTTAGCACCGTTGACACCATTGGCGCCAGCTGGGCCAAGGTTTTGTTCATTCTACATAGGATATTAGAACATCGGGATGGTATGACAGCGCGACGCTCATACATCTTGTGTTGACAAGGTCGTGAACTTGTCTTCGAGGCCAGTCACTCCATTGGCGTGAAAGGAAGGCCTAGGACGGTGTCCATTGCGCGGAGCGAAGTGCTGGGGTGGCGGGGCTGTGCCGTCCAAGACGTGAGGGAAGCGACAATCGTCACTAGAGAGCAAAGGCTTAGTGGTTACGCAAAACTGATGGTATGCTTCATACATACCCATTCTTGCAGCGGCCAGAAGGGAAGAACAAGCACGGTGGCTTGCGGCCGATGCCGAATGACGGGCGACGTGCACTGCCGCGCCTTTGATGTCCATAGCCTTCCCTGTGTCCAGCGCCGTATGCGTCCGGCTGCGCATGCTGCAGCGGCGACTTCGGTGATGTGGCGGGATCATGTTGATGCCCGTTGGGGATACCCTGTGGTGGGTATGGATGCGGCATCATACCTTGAGGAGGATACTGCGAAGGTCCAGGAATCATAGCACCGGGAGAAGTCGATGGATACAAAGCTTGCTGCGGGGAGTGGGGAGCAGCCATTGGAGAGTGTTGAGGCATGGGGATTGGCATGGGACCGCCATGAGGGTATGGCGGAGGAACTACGCCGTAAGGCATAGGAGCTCCAGCCGGAGGATAAGCTGGCTGAACAGGAGGCGCAAGTTCAGAGTTTGTGCGCGAGTGACTCATCGGCGGAGGAGGCGCGGAAGGGGGGACGCTGGTTGGGAGAGTGGGCGAAACGGTGGGCATAGGCGCACCGTTTGGAGATGACTGGAATGAAGGTGGTGGTACAGGGTAGTAGGGGTAAGGTGCTGGGTTCATAGGGTCGTAAGGAGCGGGATACTGGGCTGGCGGGGGTAGCGGGCCTTGCAGGTAGGGGCCCTGCGGGTGAGCGAACATGCAGGAAGTTCCATACCGGCATGCCGGGTAGTACCTGCAGGGAATCATGCGCGCGATCTCGGGTGGGGGAAGATTGGGCACTCCCGGGTGATCAGACATGTGAGGTGGTGGCGGAGGCGGAGGGTAGTACGCAACCCCCTCAGGCATCATAGGAGGCGGCATAGGGTAGTAGTAGGGGCCAGGAGGAGGGTAGAACGCCTTGGCAGCGTCGGCAGAAGGATCATGAGGGTAGCCCTGTTCGGCGGGTGCATTCTGGTTCGTCATTTTGTTTCTGGCCGACGAGAGGAGTTCGAGGATGGCTGGGTCCGAGGTGTGCTGCTCTGGAGGGCCTTGAGCGGAGGAATTGGTCGGATCAGCACCTATATAGGGGAAGTACGGTGGCGACGACGTGAGCGAAGGGACACGAATGGAGGGAATCTGGGCGCGTACCTTTGTCAAGGAGCAGGCGGACGACTTCGATGTGACCGTTCTTGACGGCCTCGATGAGCGGCGTCACACCAGCTTGATCTGCGGCGCAGCTGTTAGCGACCGCGACGCGACTTTGCACGACTACGGAATGGTAACGGGGTGAGAGAGAAAGCGCAGACGCACCTTTGATTTCGAGATCAGCCTGCGAGCTCTCGCTCAGGAGTTCCGTGACCTTTGCAACATCGCCGTCCGCACAAGCCTTCCAGAGAGCAGAGACCATGATATTCAGGCGGGCAGCACACCAAGAAAATACTGGGGAAATGCGGGGGTCAAGCGGGGACTGGGGCTGGCAGAGCGTATGAGGCTGACCTCGGACGTTTTGGGAGGAAGGAGAGCTTAGGAGAAGATGCGCGGTCGGCCAAAGGGACCGCTCGCGCTGGCCACAGCGGCAGCCACGAAATTTTCGGCAGTTGGCGGGCGCTTACGCACCTCTGCACCGTGTATACGCCGAACGCCCGATCGAAAGCGCGATAATCACCCCGAATAGGCAGCGCTCCCGTCCGTCTGCTTCCGCTTCCACAGCCCATGATTATTCCAGGTCTACTCTACACAACACGTCTATGGCGCACTCGCAACACCCAGCTTCCGCATCAGCTCGCGCGCAGGCTTGCCCGCACACGGCAGGTCCAGCTCCTGCATAGCCGGCAGGGACATCAGGTCCTTTGCCCGCTCCGCCACCACCTTGCCTAGAGCATTCCATCAGCGGGGCTGCCGTGTGCGTAATGGGGGTGTCTCATACCTTCGTACAGCACCTCGTAAACCTATCAGCCCAACGGAACGTCAGTTACATCATACACTCGTCCTTCGACGTGTGGCGAACGTACCGCGACCGCGATGGGCGCGCTGACGCCCAGGTCGTCGATGACCTCCTTCAGCCCCTTGGCGGTGGACACGCCCTCCGCCACGCTGCCCAGAGTGTCCACGATGTCCGCGAGCTTCTCACCCTTCCCTAGCCGGTACCCGACAGTGTAGTTTCGACTCGTCGAAGAGCTACACGTCAGGAACAGGTCGCCGACGCCTGCAAGAGACAGGAACGTAAGCGGAGACGCGCCGTAGGCGGTACCTATCCGCGTCATCTCGGCCAGCCCTCTGGTGATCAGCACTAGTGAAAATGTCTCGGTCAAATAACAACCTGATTTCGAAAAAAGGGCCTCGCGTACTGGCACGCGTGTTATTTTCGAAGCCAAGCCCGTCCGCGATTCCGGACGCGATGGCATACACGTTCTTCAATGCACCAGCAAGTTCCACGCCGATGGGATCGTCCCCTGTATAGCTGACGTCGGCGTCAACGAACGGCTCGCGCATGGACGAAGAGCACCATACCAACGGAACCAAGGCTGATGGAAGACATTGGACGCCCGCTCCGCATGCTCCGGCGATAGAGACGCGATGGATACAGAGGTTGGTTGTCTTCTGACAACTAGAAGAAGTCAGCAGGCGTCTCGGAGACGTACGATTTCCGTACTTTCTTTTGCGAACGATGGGCCAGACTGTAGAATGCTGCGTTGAGACCACGAAAGGACCGAGCGATATAATACTCACTAGGAAGGTGGCAACCTTCGCCACTTCAGGACCGCAAGTGTCTGCAATGATATCGAGCGTGAGAGCATGAGTGCCAATCTCGATACCCTTGTTGACAAATATGAAGAGGGGAAGATTCTTCAAATCCAGCGTAGGCTTCAACGCCGTGAGCGTTTCTCTATACAAACGTAAAACATGATCAGGGTACAAGCCAATGCCACCGGAATGAACTCACCGCACGCCCTGCGTGGGTATCGCGAAGAGCAGTACGTCCATGCTCCGAATGAGTTCGGCTGAGGGAAACTCTGGTCCAACAGCTTTGATGCATTCCGGGAATACGTGGTCCTTCAGGAAGTCCGGGTTTCGGTGGTGGGCATTGAAGTGCTCTACAAGCCTTGCAGAACGAGACCACATCCAGACATCATGCTCAGAGTCTCCGAGGTGGTCAGCGAGACAGCTGCCGAAGTTGCCTGCGCCAAAGACAAGCACTCTTGCCTTGTGATCGGGCGATTTCCTGGACTCTGGCATTGCAAAGTTGGAAGGCTTGACAACGCGAGTAGCGAAGGAGCGGGAGCGAGGTGGTAGACAAGTCGAAGCCAGGACGCCGGTGGTGCAGCCAATTACACGTGCGTTGGGGAGCACTTTTGGTTGCGACAGTTGGGGAGCGCGTCGGACGCCTTTAAATGAATTTTTGAGGGACCTCGAGGACATCATGCGCCTTCCATGTGGCTTTGGACAGTCGCCAGAGGTGTCGGCTCTCGTAGCAGGTCGGGAACCAAGCAATAAATATTCTCGGGACGCGATGACGGCGGGCGCAGAGAGGCGCAGGCTCAGGTACACGGCAGAGCCACGTGGAGAGCCGTTTGGCGCCGGTGGCCATACGCTTTGGCGCTCAGCCTTCCAAGCACTGCACTAACTTGCGCCCTTACCTCTCCGCAGGACTGTACTCCATACCCATTGTTGTCCCCTTTCTCTTGTATTGAACGATTCTCCTGTGTACGAAGCATCCCTGATACGACCCGCCATGCCAGTACAGGACCGCACCAATGAATTCCGCGCCTGCGTGGAATCAATACGCAACCGTTCGTCTCTACCAGCCAAATCAGAGGCAAGGCAGCGGCTGCTGCAGTCGAAGGATGGGAACACTAAGTCTGACTTCACACGAATGGCGTCTGCTATAGCCAAGGACATTAGCAGTACGACCATTAAGTTGGGCAAGCTGGCTCAGCGTACGTGTCTTTACCACGCTCGGCGCGTACTTCTCGCTGAATAGCAACAGTTGCAAAGCGCAAGACATTGTTCGATGACCGGCCAGTGGAAATAAGCGTACGCAGGGAGTACCTAGCGAGCTGTTGCACAAACGTCTAACCTTTCTCGCAGGAACTCACATATATCATCAAGCAGGACATTGCCAGCCTTAACAAGCAGATAGCGTCCTTGCAGTCCTACGTGAAGCAACGAAACTCGCAAGGCGGAACTAAATCCCATGAAGCAAAGCAGATAGAGGAGCACCAGCACAATGTCGTCATGTTGTTGCAGAGTAAGCTAGCGGACATCAGTATGGCGTTCAAGGACGTCCTGGAGATCCGAACACGAGTGCGTCGCACTACACCCGCCTCGTTGCATACAGGATGACAATTGCTACGCAGAATATGAAAGAGTCGAAGGACCGCACAGAACAGTTCATGCATTCCACGTCAGCCGCAGCAAGCCAGGCTCCAGCGAGTGAGTAAGGGAGAGGATATTCGATGGGACCCTGCGCTCATGACCATGCCGTCGTAGATTCTGTGCTGTTCGGTAACACGCAGCGACAAGATCCAATGGGCGATGGGTCCGTCCTGGGTGTCCCGCGCTTCGATCCCAAGGGCAAGAGCCGTGCTGCTACACCAAGTAACGGCGACATCCTCGCGTTGGACCTCGGGGCGGCCGAAGAAGGCACAGCTGCACATAACGGCGACGCATTCATGCAGATGCAGCTGGTGGAGCAGCAGGTGAGTGCACCCTTCACGCAAGTTCGCTACTTTGAAGTATTAAACCTTCGCAGGACACCTATATCCAATCTCGGTCAACGGCAATCGAGTCTATCGAGTCCACGATAGCCGAATTGGGCCAGATCTTCACCCAGCTAGCGCAGATGGTCGCAGAGCAACGGGAGACCGTGCAACGCATTGATGCGGACACGGTAGACATTGCGTCGAATGTCAGCGGAGCCCAGCGAGAGCTGCTGAAATACTATGCGAGCATATCAAGCAACCGGTGGCTTATGCTCAAAGTCTTCGGCGTGCTGATTGTCTTCGTAAGTAGGCTGCTCACGTCTCCTTCACGGCTTACTGACGGGTATGCTGCAGTTCCTCATTTTTATTCTGGTATCATAAGCCGTGACTGGGTCGCGTCAGTTCCATTTAGAGCTAGTGATCAGGATATGGACATGCATACGATATGTTTGTGGAATTTAATGCCATAGTGTTCGACTGACATTCTCAGACCCTTTCGTACGAGATTCCACAGCGAGCATTCAGCCAACGGGGATGGCGTTGACACCCGTACCAAGTGCTTTTGGTGGCTTCTTCGACCCTCTCTTCTTCTTTTTGCCCTCTGCGTCGCCCTCCTCCGGCACGGACCAGGTACGCTTCTTGCTCGGTGCCTGTGCAACGCCCGAGGTAGCGGAGTAACGCTGAGGCCTCTCAAGGTCAAGCACAGTTGCCTCTGCATCGCCCTGCTTCTTGCGTTTGCCCTTCTCCAGCTTCTTTTTCTACGAACAAGATGAGTGTTACCGCGAGAGGCGACCGCAAGCTGGAACTCACCCTCTGCTCGTGTAACTCCTTATTGCGCTCTCTGACTTTCGCTAACCTGGCTTCGCTCTTCCCGCCACCACCCGCAGTCAGTTCAACATTGATCATGCGGCCCTCAAGTTGGGACTGATGGAGTTTGAGAGCTTGCTGCAAGCCGCTTTTCTCGGAGAACTCGAGGAAAGCGAATCCCTTGGACTTGTTCACTGGTCTGCCTGTGGCGGAGGGTTTTGGTGTCATGAGACGAACGGTTGGGGGCGGATCTACACAGCAATAACATGTTCATAAGAAACGGATGCCCGTCAACTCATGAGATTTCGTGCACGCACCACATTGAGCGAAGTGAGCCTGTATGGCTTCCTTCGTAGTTGTGTACTTCAGGTTGCCTTAATGTCGATAAGTTGTTCAGACAGATAAGTCATGAGAGCGAGCATATGCGACGCACCGACGAAGAGAATAAAGCGTTGCGGCTTGTCCTTTTTCTTCTTCTTCCCATCTGTAGCTTCATTTTCCGCTGCCCCTCCCTCCTCACCTTCCACCACAGTAGACTTTGCTTGCTCAGGATCCTTCTTCCGCTTCTTCGGCTTCTCGACGTTCTCGTTGGGCTCCTCTGCATCCCGTTTCCTCTTCTTCCCCTCCACCACTTGCGGGCGACCTGCGTCCTTAGCCTGACTTGCCTCCTGATTCTCCACACGAGGACTCTCCACTTCAGCTTCAGCAGCATCCTGGTCTTCCATGACAGGGACATCGTTTTCGAGCTCGTCTTCTGTGGCCTTCGCTTTGCCCTTGCCCTTGCGTTCACGGAACGCGAGAGCCTTCTTCTGCTTTTTGGTGAGTTTGACCGCAGCTGACATGGCGAAGCGGCGAGGCGGCGGCAATATCTACGTGGTTGGAACGCCTCTCCTGGAACGCCTTGATGGACAGTGTGCGCAGTACTGCGAGGTTATTGCAAGTTCTAGGAGAAGACAGTGAACAGGTCGAAAACATGCTTCGCGGGAAGTGATCGAAAACGTAAGCAGTATTACGCGGTGCTAAGCGGCCAATCAGCGCGCGTGCTCGTGCTTTGGGCGCACATGCAGTGTGTGCTTTGCACACAGTACGACGCCGGGGACAAGCATGAACACTGCTCAAAGCAGCCGTGCTTCTTCACTATGTTTCATGTTCAAAAGTCCCATGAGCATATGATGGAAGAGTGAATATAGGTAGCGACTATCCATCACATCCACAGGCAGGCCAAAACTGGCTGTCAGTCATCACTCATGCACGCCGCGCCATGTCCCGCTTTGCGCTGTCCGCCAAGCACTTCTACCAGAACGATTGCGCTGCGTGTGTTGAATATACATGTTTGAGCGAGGTGGCCTTTCGCGCGTGACGCGCTGCCTAATTAGCCGCGTGTCGCGTGTGGCTTTAGGGCAGGTTTGATGGCATGAGGGACGGCACCGAACGTGTTCGTCGTTGCGTCGTTGTAGTACATGTGTGTTCAGTCCTCGCCCCTCTCCACAGTCCCGTCTTCCCCAGTTCACCTCTCACACCAATCTCACTCATTTTCTTAACTGTTGACCGCGCGAATTTCCACCAAGAAGCTTTCAAGAACAAACGCGATATGTACATTCGCGTTTCCACGGTACGCCTTGACTAATGACGCGTATAACGTCGCGTCTCTGACCTTCCTCTGGCTGTGACCGTGATTACCGTGAGCAGGGTTCACAGACATACCGCATGCCCTTTGCTTCTTATGAAGCCTGCCATTGGTAACATTCTGAACGGAGTCTCTATCCCGATTTCGTTATGATATTATCGAATAAATCTCGTTCGTGGGTAGACATTAACATTAGCTGTGCGGCAAGATGCAAGCAAGAAGACGAGCAAGGACAAGGAGACTGCGCGAGATGTGCGATATACAAGTATTCAAGAGACGGATAGCAACAACGACAAAGCAGAAGCGAGAGCCTTCCAGATACCAAGAGTGCGATGAACATGCTAATTTCTGAAGTCATCCAAGATCAACTTGAAGACTTCGGCCTGAGGAATCTCAAAGCTTCTCGAGCGCATTTGCGGATATAACCGAGCTGCCTCTTGATGATACACGGCTAATGGAGTACATGATACGTGAGGATGATCAGCTATACTGCACTTTCAATTGATGAACGTACTTGTGATGACAAGCCAGCTCTAAACAACTCGCTATATCCAGCAGTGGCCATCACAGCGTTCCCAGTCAAGGCAAAGTTTGAAGCTGAAGCGTGGCTATGTGACGACGACTGACGAGATTAATAACTCAACGAGAGACGAAGACCGGAGAACAACATACTGCCAAGCAAGGAGGAACGCCGTCTGGCTCTTGAAGAGGTCGGCGTTCGTCGTGGCCGACCGATGTAGGATAGGCTGGTAAGACGTGATCTTCGTGTTCGCCTACTGCTGCGGGACTTGCTAGGATCTCGTATGAGACGATGGGTGCGCCGCATGTAGAAAAGAGCGTCCGACTGGAAACTGATGGATAGAAGAGGTAGACGTCGTAGTCATCGTCCTCGGTGTACGGAGGCGGTGGATCCGTGTCCTCTTGCTCGAGTTTACTG
Organism: Phanerodontia chrysosporium; assembly: GCA_001910725.1. Taxonomy (NCBI): domain Eukaryota; kingdom Fungi; phylum Basidiomycota; class Agaricomycetes; order Polyporales; family Phanerochaetaceae; genus Phanerodontia; species Phanerodontia chrysosporium. Next base: position 1,610,375 of record MJGA01000003.1, read on the forward strand.
ATGACCATTGCGACGTTGGACGCACGGACTCGCCGTTCAAAGTCCAGGTAGTCGGACGCCAGTGGATAGTCGTGGCACGGCGGAAGAGAGGAAGGTAGTAGTTCAGGCCATGCGATGGAATTTATAGGTGGCGGCGAACTACGAGGTCGTTACGCGGCAAGATGATAGTGAAGTCCAACCAAGCGGCAAACGAGCGAATTGGGCAAGACCGAATCGGCGTGGCAGTACTCCGCGAGCTCCTCCGTGTGAATTACGCCCTTTTTCAGTGTCATGACCGTGCATCCAGCCCCCTACGTTGAGGTCTTCGGACACTAGCCAGAAAACGGCTAACCGCGTCCCTTGAGGCATCGGCACGCCTCGATTCTCGTGGGATAATGCAAGTCCAGAACATCGGGGACCCGGCAAGATACCAAGACGTCGAGGTCGGGTGACAGAAGTACAAGACTAGGAGCTTGGGGATGGTAGAAGACGGGATTACACTGCTGTTCCACAGGTGTGGCGAACACATTCGACTTTGCTGATTGTTGCTGGATAGGCCCAAAGGAAGCCGAGCGGCTCAGAGATCCCAAGGACGAAAATGTTGCGATCGCTGAAGTCTCGGGTCTAGGCCCGTCATTGAGAGTTCAGTAACAGCTTGTTTAGCGCGAGAAGGCGTCCGCAGAGCAAGGTAGGGCGACAAGGTGCTGTAGCTCGAGTTATCACGTAGCCGAAAGACTGAGGAAAGCGCAACTTATCGACCCAAGGCGAACGGTATACAATTATGCAGACCGGTCCTGCAGAAGTCGAGAATACTTCTGTGGGCAGCGAGAACGTACGTGCGTGAAACGCGTAGTGTCAAGTGCTGACAACGTGCTGTCCATTAATATTGTTCCTCTAGGTTCCAGTGCGCCGGCATGGAAGTAGATCAAGTGTCTTCAGAGGCGGCTACCGCTCGTGGACTCGATGTTTGCCGCAAGGTACTGCCGAGGGTATCCACGGATGGTTTCTGTCCCAGTCAGCCAGGCTGACTTCGTGAAACCCCACACGCCTACGACGGCCATCTTGCCTGCTGTCGCGACTACGTGACGTATCTGTGACATGTCGTGACAGCAGGTGACATAGCGCGTAGCGTGACACAGGGAGCAGGGGCCGCTCTGGGAATATTGCCTAGAAGCACATATGCAGAGGTATCACAGATGAACGCGAGATGGAGGGTCACCTACTAGTGTGGAATGATTAGCACAACGTACATGAAGGCCCAACGTCCCTACCCTTGTGGAGCAAGCCGGGTAGACCGCAAGGCAACACACCAAACTGGACCCCGCAAGACGCGATAGGACAAGCAGTTGGCGAGATCCACGATCATCTTGGAGTCGCCTTGCCTGCGCTTGCCAAACTACTTCACAGTACCTGCAATCAGAAGGGCGTTTGTTAACTCAACGGTACCCGGTGTGCAGGACTGTACATAGAACGTACAGCTGGATCCACGCCGCAGATGCAACGCTGCAACGAACAGACAAACCTGAAGAATTCTCTCCAAAGACTCGAGGCGGTTTTGGCAAGCTTCCGCCGTTAGAGACAAGCCAGCGAATTTCTCCAAGTTACGCCTGCTCAAGCACTCTGCCGTACCACCCTTCCTCAAAGCCGCCTTCGAAGAACCGGCACTCGTCGATTGAACGAGGCCCTTGCCGTGCTGTCTGCATTGAACCGGGTTCGGGGTGCGTTCATGATGCCTGCGCCGTCGATTGCCGTGAAGATCAAGGGAAGGGCTCAGGTTTGACTCAACAATGTCGCCGCAAAAGCATAGCCGACTGAGTCATATAAGGTGCCCCGACAAGACAAGCAAGTGTTATTGAAGACAATAAGACTAGTCGCGTCCGTCCGTGTTTGTGGAAAGCAGGTGGTGGTCGAAGTGATAGAGGAGGACGGAAGCAAACCCGGCACCTCTCCGCGCGATCGATTTCCCCGCCCATCCTGCCCGCAGCTATTATCCGCACTCGTCTGCCTTCCCATACCTCCATCTGCCCGCTCTCCTTCGCCCCCGCACTCGGCGAACTCTGGCTGTCAACACCTTCGCTGCCTCATCCTCTGCTTTCTCGACAGGCCGCTGGCAGTTCTTCTCAACCACCACCTGACACTGGTTCGTATGCTTGGTACAGCTCTGGTGACACAAACACGCTAGCCTCCAGCAGCACCATCGACAAGCAGTTCTCCGACTTCTCCTGCTGTCTTCGTGTCGTCTCAAGGCCCCGGTACACTAGTGATTCGTCGCCTCAAGGCTATTCATAACATTAGGAGAGGAGAGGAGCCATTCCTAAGGATACTCAGGCGCGTCCTCTCTGACATCTCATGTATGCTCTCCATACTGTGTATAGTCTCAGTTGGCCGGGTGCAGTGGCTCTCCACTTACCCTCGATCTCCAGTCCTTCCGTGAAATCGCCTGGGGCAATGGACGAGGCCGACTGGCCCTTGCAACAATGGTATCTGGTCTCGCCACATTCACCTACAACCGACCCCCTGTGTGAAGGTGTAATAACACAATGCTACCAGCCAGCAGCTCTTCTGATATGGCTTGCTCTTACTCATCGAGTCACTCACGCTCCAGTGAACTTATAGGACTTGTAAAACAGTAGAGCACCTCGTTCGTACCGGTAATAATCAAAACCTGGTTATCTGAATCAAGCTCAAGTCTCTCGTGCTATATCATGCCGACTGGAAGCGAATGAGGGGTATAAACATACCTCACGACAGCAATATCTCGCGCTATGCAAGGTGACCTTTGGCCAACGGATCCCGTGGAAATGGGCGATGAAAGGTCGTCGCGACGTAGGTTAGAATTACTGTATCTGTCAACTGATTTGCCACGAGGGCCTGCGTCGTTACACCTTTCATGATATGACTGAATGCTACAATGCTGAATGGGAACGTGTACGGGTCAAAGGGGTAATGATTACAGCGTCATAATCCGTAGCGAGGAAAGAATATATGTACAACATGAGGATACAATGATGCACCAGAAGTCTAGCGACACATGCGATAGCATATCACGTAAATGGAGCGCGACCACTAGGTCTAACGTATGCAGAGGGTTATTGCTGATTATACTGCGACCCGATCGTATTGGACGCCCTTGATCGTGCCGCCGCGCATGGAAGCCTTGACGTTGTAGATGAACTGTTCGCGGTTCTTGCGTAGCTCCTCTGCCGCCTCTGAATACGATTTCACGCGTTAAGTCATCGCAGAACCGCAGCGAAGGCGCAAGACTTACCCTTGTTCAGTGGGTCGTCCGCATTCGGCTCCAGGAACAGGTATTGCAAGCCGACCATGACGGAGTTCAAGTTGAGCACTGGCTTCCAGTCCTCACGAAGGATGTTCAGACAGACATTCCCCTCCAGGTCGACATTAGGATGGTAAATCTGTGGCGGCGGTCAGCACATACCGCGGCAGGATGATAGATTGTACTTGCCTTCTGTGTGCACTTCACCTTTGGCGGCTCATGTGGGTAGTTGTTGTTGATCTGGAAGGAGAAGTTGAAGGAGCCACCCTTGTACATGCCCTCATCGGAGTAATGGTCAGGGTGAAGTTCAGGAGATCGGCGGGGTCGGGGAAGTTAGTCTTCATCGTCGTTGGGAGATCGAGCTCGGTGAGATCTGTTTGTACAGTGTAAGGGGCCACGGTCAGCCAGCTCCGGGACGCGACGGTGCCCTTACATACCTTTCTGCACTCGGATTTGAGCCGCGCTCGTCTTTGGCCGCTTCTTAGCGGCCGCATCTTCGTTCTTCTTCATAGACCAGATCTGCGCCAGCGAAGTTAGCACGGACTTTGAGCGTACCACCGTGCACTGCTCACCTTGATCATGGTTGCTGACGGCGAGGGATGACGAGGGTGATAGAGGCGGCGAAGAGAGTCGTGTGTCTAGGGCTGAGTGAGCTGCCTCACGGTATCGTTGTGGCGAAGGTGTATTGGGGCGCCTAAACTCGGACGGGGTTCTGAAGCGCTCGCATGCAGCGGCCGCTTTCCCAGTTTCGTCGACCATATGGCACATATCCAGGCACGTCTAGCAGCCTGCTACAAAGCTGCACCCGACCCCGCTCTGCACTTGGCCTTGATCTTCTCAATTCCCTACCAAGCTGCACCGCGATGACCGACGTAGTCTTGCCCATCGTCGACCTCGACCTCTTCCTCTCCCCGCAGTCTGATCAACTCTCGGTGCTGCACGAGTGCCAGAAGGTGCGCCCGACAGCCAACCAATCACAACTCAATTTTTACGTCCATTGCAGGCCGCGGATGCCCTCATCACCTATGGTGCACTGCTCCTTCACGATTCCCGTGTCTCCGAGGAGGATAACAATGTCTTCCTTGACCTTATCGAGGATTACTTCGCCCAGCCCGAAGCTGAGCTTCGGAAGGACGAGCGGCCTGAGCTAGGCTACCAAGTGAGGCGCTATACATCATCCTCTCTACGAAGTTGGCTGACATCTCCCCGTCTAGGTTGGTGTGACCCTCGAGAACACCGAGAAGCCAAAATGCGCGGTCCATGAGCCATGCCTCAATGTCATCGCTCGCCTCGAGCCTTCAGAACGGCCCTTGGATATCACCCAGCATAGCCCAGACCCCAAATGCCGTTTCTTTTGGAAAATGAGCGAGAAACCGCCATACGAGACCCAGTTCCCAGGACTCAATGCCCCTAATGTGGTGCCGCAGGCGAAGCACATCCAAGAGCGGTGGACCCCCATCATGGAGAAGTGGGGTCAGTCGATGAAGAACGCGTACGTTCATACCGTTGGTCATCTGCAAACCTTTAATCAATGAATTCGCGACAACAGCGTCGAGAACCTGGCTGAGATGGCTGCAATTGGTCTCGGACTTCCTCGCGAAACTTTCAGGGAAGCTGGCAGATACGGGTGAGCTCGCTCTATGGGATGTGTCTACGAACACAGGTCTCATGATCCTCTGTAGACCGCATCTTCTTGCCCCTACCGCGTCCGATCTCGTTAAATATGGTAAAAAGGATACCATCCTCGCAGGTTTCCACACCGACCTCAACTTCCTCACCATCCATGGCCGGTCCCGTTATCCCGGCCTTAATATTTGGGCGCGCAATACCGGCAAACGCATTCCCGTCAAGTTCCCTGCTACCGGCAGGTACCTCCTGGTGCAGGCAGGCAAGCAGCTCGAACATCTCAGCGGGGGTCTGATCAAGGCCGGTTATCACGAGGTTGTGGTCAACGATGCAACTCTGGAGGTGTGTGGCACTCTAGACGGTTGTGCTGGAGTTTCTTGACACATTTACTCGCAGGCTATTGAGCGTCGCAAAGCGCAGGCACCTGAGCGGCCTTTGATTCGCATATCGTCGACGTTCTTCTGGCACTTGTCATCTGACTACGATCTCGTGCCAATCCCTTCTCTCCAGGAGCGTGCCAAGACGCTTCGCGCAGATGCCATCAACCTTGGGAAAATTGACGAAGAAGAGGAGGCGGATTACAAGCCCATGAAAGTTGGTCAGCAAGTGCAGAAGTAAGTGGTACTCGTCTCCGTGCTGTGTATCTTAAACTGACAGTTCGTGCAGTGAGCTGAGACACATTGCTCTTATGGCGTGAAGCTCGCGAACTTTTTCTTGTTCGCCACTGTGTATTACAATTTTTGGTAACAACAATGCTAGCAGGGATCTAGGACTCGTGCAAAGTCTAAACACACCCGTTACAAGTTACAACAAAGTGAATCTGGGAGTCGTCCAGTTGATCCACTGGCTGGCGACCCATTCCGTGCCGTTGAAGAGCCCGTTCGTTTCGAAGATGCTTGTGTTTGCCTCCTTGCCCAGTAGGAACTTGTCGAAGAAGGCGAAGAGCGTTGGGTTCAGGCTGGAAGGGAAGTCGCAGTGGCTGTGGTTGCCGACCTGGACGAAGCCGTGCTTGTCGGGAATGCCCATCGCCTCCCAGACCGTGTGCGCGGCGGTCATGCATCCGAAGCCGCTGAGTGGGCTCAGCCACTCGAAGTCGGTGTTCTCGTACGAGATCAGGGGGCGCGGGGCGATGAGCGCCGCGAGCTCGTGGTGGTCGTAGGGGAGGAGGCTGATGTTGAAGACGTAGTTGTCGAAGTTCGTCGAGAACCAGACGTTCTCCTGCACGATCTCCGTCGCCTGCTGCACGACGTCGCCGCTGTCCTGCTCGAACTTGGACAGCCGCCAGCACGTGTCGCCGCCCGAGCCGGACTCCTGCGGGATTGTGAGCGCGATGCGCTCCTCGAAGGCTCCCGCCATGAGTGCGCCCTTGCCGTTGCGCGAGCAGCCGGTCACTGCGATCTTTGCGGTGTTGATGTGCGCGGCAGGCGTGACCTCGAGCGAGTCGATGATGCGGCTGAGACCCCAGACCCAGGCGGTCATGGAGCTCGCAGTTGCGTTCGCACCGTACACATCGAAGAAGAGTCCGACGCCGCGACTTGACTGGTCGTTTTGTTCGGCCATGGCGCTATTGTCATAAGTCAACACTGCGATCTGCGAAGGTGTGAGTAACTTCATGCTAGTGAAAAGTTTGACGACTTGCTCACTCCATCGGGAATAGGAATGCTGACACCTCCGTAGGCGATGACCAGAGGCCAGCCACCGAAAGGAGCCGTGCCAGTAGGGAACGTGATTGGCGATGAGAACGTTATCGTCTTGCCCGGGAAGCCCGCAGTGACGGTCAGGTTGCCCGTAGTGCCGCTTTTGGTGAAGGTAGAAGTGACGACGGGCGGCCGCGGAGGTAATGTGCCGGCCTCATAGCCCTGAATGAGGGCGCTGAGTTGCTGACGGCGGCAGTCCCAGTCAGCGAAGCTTCGAACAGGAGATCCGTCGTTGAACTTGAAGGGGTCTGGAAGCTTGTCATCGTTGAAGGGAATATTCGATGGCGTAGAGCAGAAGAGGGACCGAGCTTCTGTGAAAGAACGTGAGCCATGGAATACAATAGCCTCTCATTGAGGTCAAACTCACCATGTTCAGAAGGACGAGCCAAGGCCAAGACTGGAAGTGCGAGAAGCACGAAAGACAACCAAGAGAATGCCATAGCTCACGGTCGACGACGACGTACTCGTTGCAGCACTTGGTTCGCCCCACGTCGGCCCTCTTATACACCAGCGATCCCAGAGGCCTCAGGCACAGTAAATCCGCGGACGGTCATGCTGAACATCGTGCATCCCGCACCCTAGAGCAAGAAGATCAAGACAACGCTCACTTGTCCAGGGACATGACCAGCCAGGTGACCGCGTTGGCGGAGGATATCGAGAAATACCGTCCGCCGTCAAACCATGTCAGCGGTTTGCCCCATAGGCTGTTGCCCCGTTCGGTAGCGAACTGTATGTGGAAGCGGATGACGATGGCTCCATCCGCTTCTGTGGCGGCCCGGAGCTGCGTCCATGGAGGTGTGAGCTTCAACGCAGCTGGAAAATCATTGAATCGGGAACTGCTGACCTGGCACAGCCTTGCGCTCGGGAAGCGCGATATGTGAAGGATCTGGCTTGCAGACGTGGGCTTAAGACAGCCAGAAAACCCACGACGAAGGCCGTACGCCACTTCCCTGAAGCCACAAGTCCTGAATCTCTTGGTAACTTGGCTTCTTGGGCTTGGCTTGCAGGTCTGGATGCGCAAGAGCCAGCGATTCGGAACCGGTGATAGTCACTGCTCAAAGCGTGACGCAGGCAACGTCTAGGTTTCGCCGATGCGTGCTCATCACGGCGATGTGCCACCCGCGGACCTAATGATAGATATTTCAGACGTACGTGACCAGTCGTCAGTGCGCAGGTTTTGCCGAGGAGCGTCCATGAGCCATCTAGCAGCGGCCCGCGTGCTGCCATGGCTGAGCACGCAGTGGGCACCTTCGCGAACGATGTCCACGCGTGACCGAGCTGCTGGACAGCCTACTCAATTTGCGACTTCTCTCGACCCGTGTGTCGTTTCTCCAAAGAGACAATCCTTCTCACCTGCCATTCTTGCGAGAATTTCCGGAGCATCCTCCCAGGCGGTGGTGTCGCAGCACACGGTCGACGCTCGGGTCCGAGACGCAAAGCGCAGGCCTGAGTGAAGTGTGGAATGGGAAAGCAACAGCTTACGTCCGCGGCCGTGGACGGAGGTGTTTGATGGCGGACAGCGCCACGAGGGGCGCGCCGTGAATTCGGCGCTCTGCCAACCTTGTTTCCGTCGAGCTCCAGCTCCAAGCTCTCGAGGACGTATTACAAGTAAAGTCAGTGTCCTCCGCGTCCTTAGGCGTGTACATGCGTGTCTGACACAAGGTATTGGCTCAGCATGCCCGACAACAAGAACAGCAACACAAATTCTGGAGCCTACGTCCCCAAGTCCGACTACCATTACTACAAAAACTTCGGAGGGTTCCACAACTTCATGCACAGCTACGGCTTGAAGCCCTGGAACGATGACGATGTTCAGGAGGCAAAGAGTATTATCGAGGCCTTCCGCGAGCATGACCGCGCTGAATGGGAGGAGGCGCAGAAGGGACAGTCCTAGACAGTCGCCTCGGGCTCGACAGTCTACCTCCGCTGTTTTGCTTCCAGGTATTCATCCACCCTACACGCTTCGTGTTTCTAACGTTTCCCGCAGACTTCTGAAAACCATAGTTGTATCACAGGTGTAACAGGATCACTACCGTTCGCAATGAAATCCGAGGGTGGTATACGTCGCCGTGCGTCGAAGAACTAGTAAGGGGACACTATGGACTGAAGGAGTGTGGTCTAGTCTACATCCGCCGCCGCGCTGTGGAAGCGGGCGCGTGTCAGATTATACAAGCAATTTTCTACAACCAATAATACGAGTAAATACGAGCACTGGAACCCGAAAGGAAAGCTATAGTCAGTCAACAGCCAGTAGTGTGTCCGGTAACAACAAGGGAATAGGAGGATAGATCATGTGTGGTATGGGCCCCTGCTGTCCAGTTTAGTTGAAGAGCTCCTTTCTCCCGTCGTTGGGTTGGTCCTCTTGCGCTCTACGACCAGGCACGACATGATGATCTCGTCGAGAAGTTCTCGCGAAGACGTGTTGATGTCCAGCATGCTCGCCGGCGGGCTGTTCGCGAACGCCTCGGGAGGTTGCGTCGCCGCAGGGCGGAATCGGGCGATAGGGGTTTTATCCGTATCAGCACCCTCGTAACACTGTTATATTCGTTGCCAAGTCAATAGATGAGGGGGACTTACTCCCATGAGGCTTACCAAAATCTCTGATTCCGTCCGGCAGTCCCAGTGCAACTTGATCTTGCCCCGCTGCCAGATCCAGCGATCCTGTTGAAGCGGACGTTAGAGCACGTTCCTCGGACGGAAGAAAACCGGGTGCAAACCCCAAGTCGACTATTAACTTTGCGGAACCTCGTGAAAACCTCCTCGAGTGGACACCAGCGCTGGTCCATGTAGAGCATGGCCTTGTCTTTCGATATTCCCATCCTATCAGCAGGGTCTGATCAGCGATATGCGCCAAACGTAGAGAGCCATATGGCGTACTCGAACTGTCCCAGCAGGATGGTGTTCCCTCGGTATACCTTTGTGATATACGACGTCGGTGTGAAGACGTTCGGAAACACTTCGACGCGATACAGAGGCGAGAGGTCGGTGGCCGTGTCTGGCGGCGCAAGAACCATAGAGCCATTTGTGGACATGCGGAACGCGCACGTATACGGAAGCGTCAATTGTTGCGGACTCGGCATCGCTCGTGTCATGGGGGCGGGGGACGCTGACAACGGGGAGATAGGAGAGTGTGAGGATCCGGAGAGAAGTGAGGGTGACCTCGACTGATATGAACGGTGGTCTATTTGCGAGCGAGATGCGGAGGGTAGGGACGGGAGAGAGGGTGCATGTCGAGGTGGGTGCATAAACATGGACCGCGCCACAGCCGGATCGTCCGTCTCGTCGATCTGAAGATCTGAGAAGTGCGACAGCACGGTCTGGCGGCCGTCGTCGAGAAAGCTTGGGGCGCGCGAGAGGGCAGGGGTAGGATTGTAGCCGAGGTACTGTCCTGGCTTGCCAAAGGTATAAGAGGACTCTTCGCTTGAGCTGTCACTGCGATACTTGACGTGCTCTGGGGGAAGCACTGCGCTGGCATCCGAAAAGCGACGGTTGTAGGAGCCTGTGCTACGCGAAGTTGTAGAAGGGGCCGTCGGGCTGTACACCAACGTGCCTTCCGCAGACTGTACCGACTCTGGGTATCTATCGAGGCCAAGTAAGCATCAGACGTGCGAAGATTGGTGAACAAGGAAGCCGTACACAACGTACGAGGGCGGAGGCGAAATCATGAGTCGCTCCGGAGGGACTGGGCCCGGCATGGCGAATGCGAAGCAGTCGGGCGGGTGAGGGGGGGAGGGTGAATGTTGAAGGTGGTCGCGCGAGTAGATATAGTCGAAGCACTGCGCGGTCGACGGACCTAGAAGCTGAGAAGATGAAATGAACTCTCAGGCACATCTTCAGCAGAGCAGAAACCCGAATGCTCTTGCCATACGCGTGCACGTTTCGCCCCTGGTTGGTCCATGTAGGTGCACGTTCGTCACGGGCGCTTACATCCCACTTCGCAAGGACACGCTCCCAGGCACACGCTAAGTGGAATATCCAGACGTCTGCTATAACAGAAAAACGAGAATACGACCTGCGAGTTGAGCGCAGGCGCACTACAGAAACCGCGGCGCAGGCGCGACGATGAAGTCGCATAGCACACATAGCCTCCGAGCTATGTTGCTGCGCTGAAGGCGGGCAAGACACTCTCTACCTTGGCCATCATTTCTTCCCACTCAGCATCCGGATCCGACAGGGCGGTTATGGCGCCGCCGGCTCCGAGGGCCCATTCGTCTGTTTGCGCCACACAGTCTCCAGGTGCTGACCCCTGGGACCGCGGCTCCTGCGCTGAGGCGTACTTGAAGCAGCTCCGGATCGTGACCGACCAGTCACCGCCGCCGCCAACGTCCCAGTAGCCAAAGACACCAGAGTAGACGTTACGCGGCTCTTTCTCCAAGCAGGACAAGATTTCCACGCTGCGCTTCTTCGGCGCACCCGTCATACTCCCTGTCAATCGCAGACGTAAGCACACGCATGAGAACCGTTGTCATGCGGGACTGACCTGGTGGCAAACTTTGTCGTAAAACATCCCACCCAAGATCAAATCCATCGTCGAGTTCTGTTCCTGTTGGAAGCCGCCCTTCGATGACGCTGACAAGTTGCCAGACTGTCTCGTACTCCTCGACGGCGCAGAACTGTGGTACGACCACGTCGTCGCCCACGACCCCGTGCAAGTCGTGCCTTATCAAGTCGACTATCATCAGGTTCTCAGCCACCTCCTTGATGCTGCCCGCAAGCATCTGCTCCGCGACGGCTCGTGTGATGCCTGGACCCTTTCGCACAGTTCCTTTGATCGGTCGTAGTTGGCATACGCCCGCTGGTGGACGAGAATAGGACAGGAAGCGCTCCGGCGATGAGGCCAGTAGTGTAGAGCGCTGAAGCCTGAGATAGGCAGAATGAGGTGCAGGGTTGCGCCTGCGCAAAGTCTTGTACAAGTCCCAGGAGGTGGACTGCGTCGCATCGCCATCTGAAGACACGGCTACGGATATCCGCGTGGGCGCAGTAAGACAGAGTTCGTAAGAGTCGCCCGACGCGAGGTACTCTTGGGCACGGCGAATACGGTCCACGTAGGTGTCTCTGTCCGGAAGGACGACGGTTGGTTTTGTTTGGACGGTTTTTCTCTTTTTCCGTTCGGGACTGTCTTCCGTAGATACTCGAGTAGATGCGGTACGCTGGATCAGCGCAGCTGTGGAGGACAGCCACTCCTCGTCCTCATGTAGCAAGGACTGTACGTAGGCCCGTCCCGTCCGAGTGTCCAGCACGATGCTCCGTTCGACGAAAACGAGGTTCACATCGGGATGTGATGCATGCTCCTTGACTAGTAGCGAATGCAGGGATGGGCAAAGGGAGTCCACACCGAGTTCATAGCTCAGGAAGCCGATGAACCCGCCCCAGAACGGGATGTCTTTCTCTCCTCCGCCACGGACCTTTCGCGGGCGCATGAAGTCAGCAAGCCATGTCCAGACGTCCTTTCCGAGGTCCTCCAGACGTTCCACGCCATCAACGGTGACGCGGACGTGGGGCTCACCAATGCGGTATATGACTCTGGGGGACGATGGCTGGAGGCAGCCAATAATGGTGTGGCGGCCAGGTTGTGCAGCTGAGTCGAGCATGGTAAAGTCTGCTGTCTCGTCCTTGACACCTAGAGCTTCACATAGCGCAGGTACGGAGATGTCTGAATAGTCTACGACGCGGGTGGCGACGGTGCATGCAGTGTTCGGAGATGGGGTGCGGGAAGACGGAATGGTGTGTATATGCGGCCAGGGGCGACCAACGAGAGCTTCAGTCATTGCGCACCATGGCTGTACTTCCCGACCATTGATCGTGGACCAAAGCTTCGAGAGGCGCCAGAAGTTGCGGATAACTTCATCCCCACCGCCCGACGTGCGTACGGACTCGGGTGATACTGGACGGCCCAAAACGGCTTGGTCTTGTGCTTTACGGCCATGAGAACTCGTCCATTCTCCTCTCCGTCGTTTGCCCACGCGAGGGCTTCCAAGGGTTCATCCCCGTTGAGGGAGACGTGTAGCGAATGATACCGAACGGCTTCTACCGGTCCAACCCCTTGAAGATCTCGCCGCCTTCGTGGATCACGGTGGAAATCTGACCGTGTTTTACGACATTCAGGCGCTTGAGCGTACCGCCGAACTCGATGGCAAGGCTTTGCAGCCCAAGACAAACACCGAAGACAGGGAGGATATGCGCGTCGTCGAGCTTCCAGATGTTCTTGACAATGCCTATGTCTTCATCGTTGTCGGGCGATCCAGGACCTGGCCGACGATGACGGCTGAGAATTGGTCGAGCACTGAGCTGAGTTGAGTGAAAGAGACGGCGTCGTTCTTGATAATGTAAACGATGCATCCGGGAATAGCGCGTCGGCATAGCGCAGCTAGACTAGACTGGCATGAACATTTCTGACAACATATGGCGACCCAGATGAGACTTACTTGTATGTGAAAGAATCATAAGAGTCGATCAAAAGTATCCTTGGCGCGTCCGAACCCATGGTGAAGATATGTGGAGATGTGAGTGAGTCTAGCAGAGATGAGGATTAGGATCAAAATAGCAGTACAAAAGCCAATAAATTAGTGGTGCGAGTAGGAGAAACGAGGAAAGCGGGACAGAGAGGCCATGGTCGTCCGGGGACGAGGCGTTTCGCCACATGAATTCGTCCAAATTTTGGGCGCTTGCGGCGCCCCATCCTTGCCCCCGCTTTCCATCCCGTGTATTCAGGTGCCCCAACCCGGTGAGCACCCCGTTCACCCAGCCTTTAGGACTCTTGCTCACAACCCAAGGGTTTCACAGACTATATCCCCGTGGGTACTTTGAATGCATTCCGTTTGCCACGCTTGTCAATGAAATCCCATGGCTGCCCCGCGCGCGACCGGCATGAACGCTAGCGATGAGGAGACCCAGAGGCTCTTCCAGAAGGTAAAGAATCCCGCTGTCGAGCCTCACGAGTGCCTGCAACGTTAACAGCTCCTCTAGCTTAAACCGATATGCGTGCCATTGGTCGCAAAGTCGCACCTGGCACCGTCTACGGTCTCAGACGTCTCCAATCTCCTGACGAAACTCATCGACATCCTACGCGATGTTGAACGCCAAGGACGACCAATCAAGACCTCTCTTATCACATACATCTTCTTTCCCATCTCCTCTATCCTTCGGCGAACGACTACCGCGACCGTACCGGACCAGATTCTTGAGAAGCTCTTGACAGTTCTTTCCATCCTCTGCAACTATTGGTGGTGGGACATGGACGTGCAGACGTGGGAGCAAGTTTTTATGCTTTGCGGTGCTCTTGCTGGAGGACTGGACGCGAAGGGGAAGAGCAAGCGAAGGGACGATGAAACTGTTGAAGCTGCTGTGCAGTGCCTCTGGACGTTGTGCCGCGAGCGATCTCCGGACGAAGATCCCACAGGCCAAGGCTCGCGCGCAGGTGACATATTCTCCAAGTTTCAAAGCCACAGTCGCACGCGTCCTTTCATCCCTGTTCTCGGGCAGACGGTCAATTCGCTACTAGACGCGTCAAGCTCTCACCACATACCACTTCAACGCGTATCCCTGAAGGTTACGCGTCTGCTCATAGAATGCTATCTCCCGGATGACTTCGTTCCGTCCATCCTACCTGGCGTCGTGAGCAGCATGTGCAAGATCGCTCTCGCCACTGGCACCTCCAAGCGATGGGCAAATGGCGATGTCGTCGCGCTTGCCTTGGATGTCATGCGTGCCGTCATCGTTCGTGCTATCAGTGATGACGCTTGCGTCAGGACCGGAGCAGTACGAAAACCGACATCCCTTGAGGACTTGACCGAGTTGACCGCGGACGCACCAGCAGAAAACTTGAAGCCCGCCCCTCCATACGTGACTCCTCGTACACCTTCATGGCTGCGCGGAACTTCCACACAGCTTCATATCGCGCTCAATACCTTGAATCCCCTTGTCACTCACCCTTCTTCCACGGCTCTGCGAGCTCTTGGCGACTTTGCTGCCGCCACCTTACGTTCAACGCTGCTCACACTGCCACAGAGCCAGGCACTGCTACTGTCTTTCCTCCTGTCTCTATCGTTGTCAGACTTACCCGATGTATCAAGTACGGCCAAGACACGTTTGCTCGAACTCTGCGGCGACCCCACCCGGTTCGAGCTTCTGCAGGTGCTGCTCCATATCGCGAAAGACCATCTTATGCGGTTCCCTCGACTCATTCCAACGCAGTCAGATGCGAAGGTGGAGCACAGTGCGGGGATTGTTGAAGCTATCTGCAACCTAGGCATGACTCGAGATGGTCGCCCGGGCTTGCGTGCCGTTGCCTCGGAGGTTAGCAAGTTGCTTGGCCCAACGGAGGCATCGAACGCTGGGGCTGGAACCTACTGTCCGTCTTGGAATTGACAGCGCCCTCCATTTCTGTGACCTCGACCTCGGCTGCCCAGCTAATGCTGGAGAGCGACCAACAAGGCACGCAGCTGGTCACGTTTCCAGAAGTCAGCCTTCGTCAAGTCGCATCTCGCTCCGCGCAGCAAGCCGTGGAACGCATGTTTCGAGCCCTTGGTGGGCGGCGCAGGAAGATGGACTGTTTGCGGTCGAATGGTTTTTCGGCGTCGGTCGCTCCCATGATGATAATACATCTATTGCGGCTCTCTGGTGCGGGACGCGCTTGCTAGAAGGCATCTCTGGTGTTTCTCTCGAGGTTAGCCAGGAGTCCCGGATCGTTCCGAAGCGTAAGAGGCTGGAGAAGTTCGCGCGAGGTCTTGCAAAAGCTATACCTGAAATTTGGGATGACGAGGGCCGTGGCTTAGCTTCCGAGTTTCAACGCACGCCTCGACCCGATAATGTTCGTGACGACGACGACGGACCCATTGTCGAGCATATCAAAGGTCTTGTAACGATCCGAGCACCAATGCAAGTCGACCTTTCGAGACCTGGCATCACTTCTAATCGGCGTGTCTCCTCACCGGCGTTACATCGAGCCTTGGCCCTGCAAGTTTTGGCTGTATGCGCTGGGATCCTGCAGACAGGCTACACACACCTCCTGTTGTATACGCTATACCCTGTTCTCAATGCTCTCGTCTCCGATAACGATCACCTATCCTCCACCGCCCTGGCGACCCTGCATTACATATCTTACTGTACGTCCTACGCCTCACCATCAAATCTGCTGCTTTCGAATTTCGACTACGCTCTGGACGCCGTTTCGCGAAGACTGAACCGTCGCTGGCTTGACGTGGATGCCACCAGAGTGCTGGTCATCCTCGTTCGCCTGGTGGGGCGTGAAGTGGTGCAGAAGGCGGGAGACGTTGTCGAGGAATGCTTCGATCGTCTGGACGAGTATCACGGTTACGAGGTCATTGTCGATGGCCTTGTCGCAGTGCTGCTTGAAGTGGTGGTCGTCATCGGGACAGACGAAGCCAACCTTCCCGAACCGGTGAAGGCGAACACAGCTCCCAAGAAGCAATCTGAGCAAGATGCGGAGAAGTTTTCTGAGTTCTGCGACTGGTTCGCCCATCGTCACGAAAAGCCGACCAACCCATTGGGTGACGTTCCTGAGCCCGATCCTGGACCGTTTCCTCGGAAAGCCTGGGGAGCGACAGACGAAGACGAAGCGCCCCAAGAGGCTTCAACGACAGCGGAGGACCCTCTAGCCGAGCCTCCACCCACACCAACTCAAGCACTAACAAAGCTGATCGTCTCCCGTTCGTTGTACTTCCTCACCCACGGATCAGCCATGATCAGAGCTAGGATCCTGAACCTACTCAGTTCAGCTGTCCCCGTCCTCCCCAACTCTGCGCTCCTGCAGTCGATCCACCACGCTTGGCCGTTCATCCTGAACCGCTTCTCGGACCCCGAGCCGTTCGTGACTCGCGCGGCCGCAGGGCTCATCGAGGCACTCGCGACGCACGTCGGCGAGTTCATGTACAGGCGGGTCTGGGACGACGTCTGGCCGCGCTTCCGCAGGATGCTGCGCCAGCTCGAGCAGGCGGACGCGACGAACGCGCTCGCGCGGCGCGGCCCGGGGGGCGTGGGCACTGCCTCAGCGTATACGCACTCGCACCGGCTCTATACCTCGATCCTCAACACGATGGCTGCCTCGGTTTCGGGTGTCAAGGCGCAGAGTCAGGTCGCATGGGAGGTCATCATAGCGTGTAGGCGCTTCCTGCACGCAGGAGCGCATGAGGAGCTCCAAGCGTGTGCGGTCAAGCTCTTCAAGGCGCTCAGCGTTGAGCACGAGGATCCCGTCTGGCTTGCGTTGTCGGCCACAGCGGGCGATATCTCGACATGCACGTTCCTCCGTGAACCGAGATGGGATCTATCGCAAAACATACAGTCTATACTGTCGTCGTAGTCCCTGTGAAAAGTACAACATACGAACGTCCAATCCTCAAATGTCTGGTGGTGGCGCATGTCGGCGCAGTGTCACACCAGCTTCTTTGAAGAGTGCAGCGGAAGCATCGTCCCTGATCAACGAGAACTTGTGTAAGCTAGGCAATCATGAAAGATGTCCGTGCAACTTACACTTTATAACTCAAGTTGTACACTACTTCCCGGACGCCAGTCTGTATAATTTTGATTGTGCATTTCAGACACGGGCATCTACGGACGCACATGTCAGGCAGAGGGACCTCAGATACCATGGGATAACTCACGTATTGCAGTATAGCACCGAGCCGTCACCAACCCGCTCACGCCCTGCCTCAAGGAGCGCGTTCTCCTCCGCGTGCAGACACACACACTCGTCTGACGTTTCACTGGCGGTGTTGCACCTCGTGCAGCCGCCCTCGTTGCAGTTCGTGAGGCCTCTCGGTGTCCCGTTGTACCTGCAACCCATGATCAGAAACTGCCCCAAGCCGATACCGAGCGTCTGAGCTCACCCTGTCGCCAAAATCCGCTTGTTCCGCACGAGGATGGCACCAACTCTGCGCTTCATGCAGTTCGACCGGAGCGACGCGAGTGATGCTAGTTGCATGAAGTACGTGTCCCAGCCCGGCCGGAGACGCTCTGGATCAGCGAGATCTAGGCTTTCGAGGTGCCGGTGTAGGTCCTCGATGGTGTCGAACGCGTTGATGACATGCAGGTTGACGAGGTGGTGCAGGGTCCGTAGTGGTGGGCGAGGATTGGGCTGCGAGCGCGACGAGCCACCGTCGCCGCCCTGCGCTCCGTAGAAGTGCTCGTCGTGCTCGCGCACAAACGTCCACAGGTCATTGCCTGCGATCTCCGCCCTGTGAAGCATCTCAGTCGGTATTTTTGTTGTGGTGCGCGCCTGGAGGAACACGGGTGGGAATTACCTCAGGCCGCGCCGGTAGCGCACGAGGATCGGCGCGTCGACGCTGACGACCATGAAGAACGGGCGCGTCGCAAACTTTTCGAGGAGTTCCTGGCTCGTGAGGTCGACCGTGACATAGTCTGAGCGCCAGTTCTTCGTGACATAGTCGAGCAGCGCGGTGTGGCTCGCGAATGACAGCGGGCCTTCGCCGGCGCCGCGCGCGCCTGGCGGGACGTCCAGCACGCCCTGGAAGGACGGCGTGACGGGCGAGTGCATCATGAGAAAGGACGTCGGCCGGTTCGTCCCAAACGGCGAGTCGACGTGCAGGAAATTGGGGTCGTCCAGGCTTTGGATCGACGATGCGTTCGACGACGCGGGGCCCTGCGAGTATGGAGACTGTCCGCCATCCTAGAAGCAGCATCGGGCGCAGTCGACGCGTGGATCGATGGCATCGGAGATGACACGACTCACGCTATTGTCTCTGTCCAGCAGACGGAGCACTCTGAAGCCCTTGAAGTTCACGAGGTACTCTTGCACTGTCGACTTTCCGGACAGGCGAGTACCGATGATGGCAATAAACATTTGTCCTAAAAGACGTACTATCAGTTCTTGAGGCCATCGGATGTTGTCGTTAAGCTATGCGGTCATTTTCAAGAAATGCACTAACTGTGTGTGTGGTTTTGAAGAGACCTGTGTGGTTCGAAGGCGCTTGCAAGATGATCGGCGTACTTGCAGATACCGAAAAGGGATCGGTCGTAGCTCAGACCCAGAGAGAGGAACGGAAAAGGGTCAACGTGACCAACCCAATCATATTCACATCTCCACATTGTCATAAAGCTGTCGGAAAAGCATCATACATGTGCGAACGGCTCGATGACTACTCCAAATAACAGCACTTTTAGCTCGCGCAGCCCGATGGACCACTGTCCATCGAGACTAAGACGACGGCACGCGTCCAGTGGCGCATTTCCGCGCGTTTTCTGCAAGAAATGACATACATATTACTCCAAACTCGCGAGAATCTCGGGGGCGCTGCTGCGGGTGGACACGCAGTGTCCTAATATCGCTTACAGTTACGTCGTTCTAGCACGGGATGAGGGGGATCAAGGCACGGCAATGACAACCTTCTTTGGTACCTTGGCGGCCTTCTCCGCTTTCCTCTGCTTCGCCTCCGCCCTGCCCTTTGCCCTGAGCTCCTTGGCAGCCCGCATGTCTTTGGGCGCAGTCGTCTTGAGCTGCTTAATGTGCGTGGGAACCAGTTCCGTACGCGCACTGGGGCTCGGGCGTAGCCAGGGGGCTGTGAGAACGGGAACGGACTCTAGTAATGGTTCGATAGTCGAGAATGGTGGTGCGGAAGCCTGGGAAAGGGGTGATATATGAAACCTAACTTCAAAAGGTAACGAGGCTAATCCTACCTCGATTGCGATGGTTGCGACGCGCTTGAGACCCATCGCCGCGGCCAGGGTCTGCTCAGCACCCTTGGGCAGCGGTACGAGCCAAGTCTTGTGCCGCTGTCCGGAGCTTCTTGCAGAGTTGCAGGCCGCGACTAGGTTCGGTAGATGGCCGACCAGGACCGGCGGATTTATGTCCGGAAGACAGACGACAATCAGTCTTGAGTTCGTTATGCGATCATCAGCGACTTCAGACGGCCCTGGAGACGCAGCGCTCCTCTGAGCTTTTGCGACAAGTTCCAAGACTTTTGTGACCTCATTGATGCCGACGGTGAGGTGGCTGAGAATGGCGGGTGTCTGGGACGCGTCATCTGCGGGTAACACGGGCGCGCTCGCATCAGGCTGGGTCTCCATACCGTCAGGTTGACTTGGCGGATCCGCATGCATGTCGGTTCCGGGGTCATTGTGCTCCGCGACCTTGAGCTTCTTTGCTGCCTTTGCAGTTTGCCGGGCGCGCTTCCGTTTCCGACTGGCGGCCTGTGCCTTGGCAGCTGCCTCAGCGACACCATCCAGGGCGGAGATGACACGCGCAAAGACGGCATTCTGGATGTTGTCAGGCACATGAGGCCTGGATAGGAAGTTTGCGTGAATATGGTGTGAAGGGTGGCGGGACACGCACCATGGCACCTGGAATGGATTTTCGAGGACGCTCTTGTAGACGACCTTGCGCTCGAGGTTGTCGCGAGCCCTGTTGGACTTGTTGGTGTGTGTCCTGGCGTGCTTGTCTGAGGCGGAGGTGTGCCTGTCCATGTGGAAAGCGAGGGTCGGAGAGCGATAGACGCCGGGTTGAGGGCAGGCGACGCCACGATGGTGCCGGCCAAACAAGGGCCAAACAAGGCATTCGCGCAGCCCACGTCATGTTGGCATATGCAGTGCACACGCGTCGCACATGCTCTCCGTCGCCCAGGCTGTCCCTCGGCTGTCCACGCCCCGATTATCGACTCTCCTAGACTATCTCCGTCTCCGCTTATCCTACTACCATCCAGTAACCACGGCCAGCGCAGTTCCGGCATATTACCCGTGCATATCCTAGTAGTTCGACCCTCACCATGGCCCGACACTGCCTTAGTCAGCCTCATTAGCGAGGTCCACGCGTTCTGACTCTGTTCGCGCCCATAACGGCCCAGTGTTGCCCGCTCGATGACTCCCTCCGTCGCTCGGACCCCAGACCTCGGCGGCGCCATCTACTCCTGCCTCACGCAGCCGGCCCCGCCGTGCGAGTCGCCCATGCAGACGCCTCGGAAAGGCCGCAGAGAGCTTCCGTAATAGTCCTGGCACGGCGGTTTGTCAGCTTGATGCTGACAGTTGCTGTCGCCGGACGTACGTTTCCAGAGCGCCTGGTGGCTTTGCAGCTTGCGCGCTCGCAGGAAGGCGGTCGGTCGTTCAGCCCGGCACAGCAAACCCTTGTTTTTTCAACGTCAAAAAACAATATCATGTCGTCACACCCTTCCGGGCATTGCGGATATTCAGCGTTCCATGCGTTTGTGATCCGAGGGAACCCCATCTATACCCAAAAATATGCTGTCCGCTCTCCCGTATCCGCAAAGCCGCTAAGCCACAAACGTCGGTCGCATCAACCCCCGTATGTAGGACATATTGCAATAGGATACTGACACTTGAGTCATGTTAGCCATCTGCCAAGATGAGGGCTAGCATAGTTTGTTTACAGCGACCGACTGCCACCACTATATATGCCATCACCCATGCCAAGGATCTCGACAAGCCGAGTTCCACCCTCCTCCCCTCGCCACAGTCGTGCTCAATCCTCATTGTCCATCGCCAGCCATGCCTTCTGTAGGAGCCGACTTCAGCATCGTCCCTTACACCTCCGCCATCGACCTCCCACAGCTAGTATGGGAGACCTTTCGCAGCCACCAGTGCGACGCCAACATCATGTACCCGCAAGCCGAGCAATGTAGGGTTCGCGAACGCCGCGGCGAGTCGTCAAGAAGCATCTGGATCACCTGCACCACAGCAGAGCGGTCCGACTCGCCCACCGTCGACTTTGTCCTCAGTTTCACCGAGGGGCCCCTCGGGCAGTACCCCGTCTTCATCTTCACCACTCTCCCACATAATGAGCACCATCGCGAATCCACTCGTCGACGTCTCCGCGCCATGGCGCGCCTGCTCGCCCAGAATGTGCGTCCTGAACGCGTATTCTCAGTGTTTGCTCCCGAGCAAATCACCCGCACCTTCGCCTCGCTATGGACCGAAGAGACCGGCATTGGGCTGGACGCCAACCCGGCCTACTATGCCGCCAAGTTTTCGCACTGCACTGCGCGGTCGTTCCGGCCGAGACAGCAAAGCGTGCTTCCTGGCGTCAGCTATGATTTACGTCTCGCCAGGGACGAAGACGCTGTTCGCTGCGCCGAGCTGTGTTACGGGTTCGCAGAAGAATCAGTCAGTTGACCCACCCTGTTGTCATGTGCCCTGAACTCTAACCACGGCATCGCCCCCAGGAACCGTTTGTCCTCACTGCCGAGGGCGCACTCAAGGAAGCCAAGCTCCTGATCTCCAAGTCCCAGCTTTGGGTGCACGAGATATCCGAGGCAGGCATGGCCCCGGAGATTGCATCGATTGTTGCCGTGACGAGGACTAGCGAGTCTGTCGCTGCGATCACCAAGGTGTACACCAACCCAAGATGGAGGCAGCGACGCTGTGCCGAGCGCCTCGTCCGCCGTGTCTGCAAACAGTACGTGCCCAAACGTACGCCGCCGATAGCGGGGCGATAGCTGACTGACTGCCCTGCAGCCTGTTGAAATCGAAAGAGAAGGTGGTCCTGTATGTGGCGCACAACAACCCTGCCGCGGCCAAGGTGTACGATCGCGTAGGGTTCCTTGGACTCGGTCCCACGTCATCAGCCGTGCCTGAGGTGTCCTCGTGGCTGGAGCTTGGTTTCGATAGGAACCTTGTGACGCTCGGACACTGGTAGTAGACATCTCCTTCGGTCGTACTCGGCTGCCTGGCTGGCACTGGCAGATAGCAGTCCAAAATTCTGGGGTGAGACCCTGTCCATGTTACGCTTATTTACTCTCTTTCTTCTCCGGACTCCATATCATATTAGCTTGTGTGATACATAGCATGTTGCGTAATCAATGCATTTTTGACCTAGCGGACGTGCAGAAATATCCGCGCGACTCCCAGCGCCTAGGGGTACGGTTGGAGTTCGACCTGCGCTGTCATGGTCCCTTTTGCCAGCCTCGGCCGTCCAGGCACCCACTCAATCCTGGCTGACATACAGTCCCTCGGCATCACACAGGTGTCTGCGCCTTGTCAGCCAAGGTGCTGACTGCGAGCTTTACAGGCAAGTCCTTCCTCCCTCAACCTGCCGCTGCTCCTCACGGTCCGACATGGCGATAGGCTTGGGTATCGACACCCGCGGTTCTGCCTATCAACCTGCTCAACCGCTGCCAGAGCCCTACCCGGTGCGGGCGCACGTTCACACCCAGGACCACGCTGCCCGGCTGCCCAAGCGGACGTTGACGGGACCCAGGGCTCCCCGCGCGCGATATACGCCATCAAACGCACATGTGCAAAGTTCTGAACACCCTGTCCCACCCTCTGCCACGCTTGATTGCGCCCCGCCGCGACCCTTCCAAGAGCCCGCAGTCCCGCGCACTGCCCACGCCCATGCTGCCGAGTCATCACGGAACCCAGGCGAGGACGGCCCTGCGCGCGACCTGGGCCCGCCCACGCCGCAGCGGCCGCGGCGCGCGTCCACCGGGGGCTGTCCAGAGCCTGCGGACGTGCGCGCCGCGCTGCCGCGCGACGTGACGCTGCTCAGCTTCGGGGGCTCCCCCGCGCGCAGCGCCGCCGAGCTCAAGGCGCTGCTCGGCGACGCGCACGCGCGCCTCAGGGCCGGCGCCGCCATCGTGCCCGAGCACGCCGCGCAGACGCAGGACCGCAGGGCGCGCCGCGCGCAGGCCGTCGCGTACGAGCAGGCCAAGTCCCGCGCGCGCGTCGAGGTCGACATCGTCCTCGAGAGCAACGTCTGTGTCCAGGGCGGGCACCTCCGCGGGCACGTCAAGGTGCGCGTGCGCAAGCGCGGGCGCAAGGAGGGGCCTGTCCTCCTCTCCGAGGGCAAGATACGCGTCGTCGGGTACGAGGTCGTCGCGAGCGAGGACGCACACTACACGTTCTTCCACTGTGGGGCACCCCTCTCGGCCGTGACAGACGCGTCGCAGAACCTCTATGCTTCCCCTCCCGACGATGAAGGCTTTGCTCCCGGCATCGAGGGTCTGCATGTCATGCCGTTTGCGTTTAAACTTCCTAGCGACAGCTCCTTTGGAAGCCCGAAAGGTATCCTGACCGTGGGTGGCGGGGCGTTGGTTCGGTACATTGCGATGATGTACGTTATCTTCACTCTATGCTGAGTTAAAGTCAAGCTTGATTGTGTTGCAGCTCGATCAAAGTAAAGGATTCGGGTACGGGAAAGCGATCTATAGCCCACTTCTATCGTCAATGCGAAGTTTGGCCTTGTCTCGACCCTGCGACTGTCCTCGCGTCGGCACCTCGACCTCTGCAAGCAACCACCTCCAAGAGCCTAGCATTCCTGGGCAACTCTTCGAAGGTCAGGCTCACTGCTCAAATGCACCGCCTGTACTGGGCAGCGGGTTCGCGTTGCCCCGTGAACCTTCACGTCGGGAACGAATCGAAGAAGACCATCAAGAGCCTCGTGTTGACCCTCGTGCGGACTACCACCGTCTTCCGGCCACGCCCTAGCCTCAACGCCGGTGGAGATAGGGACGCTGATGCTTGCCAGACCGCAACCACGCACAAGGTTGTCTCTGAATCCGTGCTGGAAATGTGTGCAGGCGTTGCCAAGGGTCACGCCAGTGCCAAGGGCTGGTGGACGGGCGTCCCGCCCGGACGGCAGTTTGACTTTATACATTACATTCAACTCCCGGTGGGTCCCGCTTGTCCAGATGTCACGGTTGTACTGAAGGCCCGTTGTAGGCCGACGCATTGTCGATTACGCGTTCGCGCCTCTTGGAGGTCGAGTACTCCATCCGCGTGACTCTCAGTGCGGGGTCGCTCTCTCCGGACGTCTCAGTGACGCTCCCGATCCGCATCTTCAACCTCATCTCCATCGACCCACCGCCAAGCGCAGGCCTGCTCTCCGCGACCGGTGCGTACATCAAATCGTCGCAGTCGCTGTGCTCGCACGCCACCGGGGCCGCGCTACCGTCGAGCACGAGCATTGCCGCCCAAGCGTCGAACAAGTTGCTGTCCGTGACACCCGTGGAGGAGGAGCCCGAGGACGACCTGCCGCTGCCGCCGTACCCGACGAGCCGCGCGGCCTCGCTGCGCGTGACCAATCCCGACCGCCCCAGCTCGGAGCTGCCCCCGCCGGACGCACTCGCGAGCGCAGGCTCCGAGAGCAGCCTGTACTCGACCGCGGGCTCCACAGACGCCGTCGCCGCCCTCGCGCGGCCGCAGAAGCAGCTCGGCAATCTCGATCTCGAGGACGACGCGGGCTCGGACGACGAGGTCGAGGCGGTCCTGCACTCCGTGAAGGCGGACGGCAGGGCACATGCTCCGCCGGCGACAGCAGCTCCACGAAGCCCCCCAGGCGCACTGCAGTGCGCGCGCCGCACACCGCGGACAGCGACTCCGACCGGCCTGTGCTCAGCCCTGGGCGCACGCCACGCATGGAGGGCGTCGGTGCGGGCATTCCCTCCTTTGCGTCGCGCGTGCAGGAGAAGAAGCGCGCCATAGCGCTTGCGCGCATCCACGAGCGCGCCCGACCGGGGTACGTCCCAGGGCTCCCTGGCCGGACCGCCATGTCGGCGTTCTTCCCGGCGCCGTCGGCCTCGACGGACGAGGACGAGCACACGCCCCGCGTGGGCTACTCGAGCGTGCGCGAGTACCGCCGGCCGGCGTTCGAGTCATCGGATGACTCGATGGAGTACTCCTCGACGGAGCCCACGAGCGATGCAGAGGAGTGTCGAGTCAGTCGGAAGCCATCTCAGTGCTCTCAGCGTGCTTCTCGTCAACTGCCCCAGCCGCCTGCTGTGCCCCCGACCTGCGAAGCACAGTCCTCAGTTTCCAGTTCCGGCTCGCGCATGCTTCCAACGCCTCCGCCTCGGACTGGATTGCCAGTCCCGCCAGCTGTCCCCCCAGTGCCACCAATACCTCCACACCTACTTGCGTTGTGTGCTCGGAGTCCCAGCCGAGAGCCCGATCCTCTCAGAGCTGCCATCATTCGCCCTCCACGTTCACCGCTGCGTCCGCTATCGCGCGGTGCTTGTGGCTCAAGCTCGACAGACAGCGGAAGTGGCGTGAAGCTCAGGATTGCAGCCTTGGAAGAACGATGCAAAGATTCGGTCGAAGCGGACTAGAGTTGGTCTTGATATTATACATCCGACATATTTTTTTGCTATCTGTACATGCGACACATGGTTATTCTACAATGCGGTGGTGGCTATACAATGTAGTCCGTTTCCATGAAGTAATGCTTTTAGTTAATGACAACGCCTCCATTGACGTGGATGACTTGTCCGCTGAAAAGAAGTCAGCATGCTATCTACACAACGCACCACCGGGGACTCACCTAATGTAGCTCGAATCCGCAGAGGCCAGGAAGACGAAGCAGGTAGCGATCTCAACCGGCTGTCCGGCGCGCTTCATGGGAACACTTGTACCGAATGTCTTGATACCGTCGTCCGTCATCGTGGCAGGACTGCATCATAGCGGTGAGCAACAAGAACTCAGCAGCATATAGAGAAAAAACTTACATCAAGGGGGTCCATATAGGGCCCGGCGCAACGGCATTGCACCTGATGCCCTTCTCGCCGACGACCTGGTTGCTGAGTGCCCTCATGAAAGCGATGATAGCACCCTTGGTAGCCGTGTAGTCCAAGAGCTCTGGATGGCCTACAGCCATGTTGATGGACGCGTTGAAGTTGATGCTCGGGTACGGGCTCTTCTCTAGGTACGGAATGGCAGCCTTCACGATGTAGAAGAACGAGTGGATGTTGGTGTCAAACGTGCGGAGCCACTGTTCGCTGGGCAGTTCCGTGATGTCGGTCACTGCGTTCTGGTTTCCGTGATTGAGCACGCTGGCGCGATGTTACCAGTTAGCAAGGACCCCGCATCATCGCAGCACATATACCCACAGTATGTCAAGCTTGCCATTGTGCGCCTCTACGTGCTGAGACACAAGCTGGCGGCAGATGACCTCGTCTCGGAGGTCAGAGAGGACGGTCGCGACCTTTCGCTTGCCACCGGTCTTGTCGCGGATGTAGCGTTCCACCTCTTTGAGCTCCTCCTTCTCCTTCTCGGTGGCGTGCAGGGTGAGCTCAGCACCCTCGAGAGCTAGACGCGTGTCAGTCGACGCGTCTGCAGTGGACAAAGCGCGCATATACTCACCGAAAAGGATGGCCGTCGCCCTGCCGATACCGCTATCGGCGCCAGTAATAATGGCAGTGCGGCCCTCGAGCTTTCCGCGGCCTTGTAGGGCTTGCCATCGGCGGTGATGTCGTCGATGGGTGGCGGGTTGAGCTTCTTCTGGAGGCCGGGCGCGTTCTCCTGCCTCTGGAAGGGGACCTTGAAGCCGGGCTTGAACTGCTCTGGGACGTTAGACATGGTGACGATGTGGTTTGTGAATGTGGGAGGCACTCACCGTTGGGCGTGGATCGTTATATATGCTGGGCGCGGTCTGCGGTGCAGAACTGACGAAGGAGTTGGCGCGTGACGTCAGACGAGCAGCGCAAAGCGTCACTGCTTGGTGTGCATCGCCACGTGGGAACTTCGCTTGACCTCCGTCGACAATGTCTCTCCTCTCCTTGCCGCCAGTCCCGCCAGAACTCAAGAGCATCACACCCTTTCTCCAGCGCGCCGAAGAGCTCAAGACACAGGACCCCGTCATCGCCTACTGGTGTACGTTTCACACCCGTATCGTATCGTCTGCGGTGCCGACGTCGCCTCCCAGGTGCCTACTATGCTGCGCAGGTCGGCATCGCCCTCAAGCTCAAGGACAATGCCGCGCGCATGTTCTTGTTGCATCTGCTTGAGATGCTTGAGAAGATGAAGGCAGACATAGGCCCCAACGATGCTATCGACGATGAGGCCGCGAGTAGCGCATATGTCGAGAACTTTGCGCTACGCGTCTTTGCAGCTGCGGATAACGAGGATCGGAAGGGTGTGGCGACACGGTACGTAGCAGCTTGAGTGGTATGCAGTGCATCGTGGTTGACCTTCTGAATGCGTCAGACTGACCGCGAAGAAGTTCCTAGCGGCCGCGAACTTCCTCGAGGTCTTGAACGTATTCAACTCGACTGCAGATGCTCCAGCCACAACCATCAACGCACCAGAGAAAATACGCTACGCAAAGTGGAAGGCTGCTGATATTGCCAAAGCGTTTAGGGAGGGACGCAAGCCGACTCCAGGAGGAGCAAACGAGCCGCAGCCTGAAGAAGCCCCTCCTGCGCCGAGTCCCGAACCCAACGTTGCACGCACCGACAGCGTGTCCCCACCGGCCATTCACCGATCAACGCCCCCTCCTGGCTTCATCTCAGACCTTCCCCAAGCATCTCCGCCCTCAGACACCTTTGTAGGACCTCCTCACGGACTTGCTGATCCTCGAGACAGCGTCACCAGTCCGGGAGCATGGAGCACAATGGCTACACCGGGGACGCCTGGGGAGGGGTTCCCATCCATCTCAGACGATGCCCGCACGAAAGGCTCCTCTCTGAGGAAAGCTTGGGTGAGCGGGGAGTTGGAAGGCAAGAGCGAAGACGAGATCGATGAGCAGGCAGCTTCAGATAGTCACGTTACTGGGAATCCCAACCCTCCGCCTACTGAATCCAAGACCGTCCGCTTCACTCCCTCCACGATAGGTGGCATGACACCCTCGACTGTGGAGCATGCGGACAGTCCATTCCTGCCTCCCCCGCCGCCACCAGCCCCGAGCTTTGCTCCAAGTGCCCCGCCGGTCGGACAGGCTCCCCCGCCTGCTGTCGGCGGCGGGACCCCACCAAGCTTCGTACCTTACTCGCAACAGCCCTTCGCACCACCACCACCGCCGCCTCCCGTTGCCCCTCCCTCCTCGAGCGGATATCCTGCTGCCCCGATGCCCATCTTGTCGCAACCTCAGGCACATATACCCCCAGCAGTCCAGGCGACTGTCACATCCCCGCCCGAGGAACTCACGCCATCGATGATCACAAAGATACAGAAACACTGCAAGTTTGCGATTTCCGCGCTTGACTACGAGGACGCCGAGACTGCGAGGAAGGAGCTGCGAGCCGCCCTAAGAATGCTCGGAGGGTGAGAGCGGACGACTTGTAGATTGAAGTCGTGGTTTTGTCCGGGTAACTGACATGTATTGTACACGGGTATCGAGATATAAAGATGAGGATCCGGAGAGGTATCTATTATATTGGCGAATGATCGGGACTTTCCGTCCGTGGTATGTTGAGCTTCTGTAGGGCGGTATGAAGCTGGCTCGGGGCGACATGCGGCGAGAAGAGAGAGCCAGGGGATCCAGGATCGGCTGTGAACGTTGGCGACGGGCTGCTGAAGATAGTAGTCACAGAGTCCTTGGTGTTGTTTCTCGTTGCGAATTCCATCGTGGGTGTTGGCAGAGCATGGAACGTAGTGAGAGCCTGTGAGAGGTCTCCGAGCTGCAACAGAGATCCGGATCAGACGTCTGCTCGCCTGCTGCACAAGCCATCGCACCTTGTTCATGATGTTGCCGATAGAGTCGTGTCTGCCGGCGAACGCCTGGGTGAGATTTGCAAACTCAGAGTCTCTCTCGCGCTGCTTGTCCTCCTCTTCCTCGGCGGGGTCCGGCCACTCGCCGGTGAGGATGTTCTCCGTCGGCGTGCGGGTGTGCGCCCTCTTGAGGACACGTCCATCGGCGATGCCCTCCATGTGTGCATGCATGACGGCGATCTCGCTCTGGAGCTCGCGTATGCGGCCGAGCTGGGCCCAGAGCTCGTCCTTGCTCTGCTCAAAGGTGCCCGCGGGGGCGTCGCCGTCGTCCGGCGGGGTGCGCGGCGGGAGCACGTACGCGAGCCCGCCCGAGAAGGGGTCGTAGACGGGCTCGGGCGAGCCGTCGGACGTCGGCGGCGACGTCTGCGTGGCGGGGCTCGGGCCGGCGTCCTGCGCGTGGTTCGGCGTCGTCACCGCGGGCCCCGAGAGCTGGCTCGGGCCGACGCGCGGGGTGCGCCCTTGGAGCTCGGCGAGGACGGCGTCGTGCGGGGTGGCGAGCGCAGCGGTGACGGCGCGCTCGAGGCCGGGCCTGGCGCTGGCGGCGTTGCGCTGGCGGGGAGCGCGGTGCCTGGCGTCGGGACGGTCGCCTGTTCACGTTCAGGAGGGAGCGGTGCGTTGTGGTTAGCTCTGGGAGTTAGCCATGACTTGGGCAGCATAGACGCCATGAATGATAGCTGGTGGTACTGGCGGGAGTTACTGTGTACCTCAAGGGCGGTCTCGACGTTTGATGGCGGCGTGTGAATGATCGTCACCGACACTGGCTGCTGATCCGGGCCAAACTTGCTCCACCCGCCGCTTCACTCCGACACTCTGTCGTACGGACGTTGCTGTGGACTTGAGGCTGCACAGGACTGGCTGCGAGGCTCGCTGCAGCCCGAGGTGATGGGTGGTGGGTCATCGATGACGCACTGGATGATGTCGAGCTGGCCGCTCGTTCGGACGCCGTGTGTTGGGCAGGCGGAGATGTCGGGGACGGTGCGAGATGCGGGCCTGTGGTGACTGATCGAGGCGGGCAACGCATCGGACAGCTGTCGGCAGCCCCGAGCGGAGTCGCCCAGGAACCTTGGCCCGTCCTGCTCGCCTCTAGCCTCCGTCGGCCACCGCGGTCAACGTGACAGGCGCACCTGTGGCCCTCTGCTCCGAGCCTAGCGGTAGCACCGCCGCCGCTCCGAGCTCCCCTGTCTCCCATGGTATGTGCCCGTCTAGCTTCTCTAGTTTCCGTCCTTTCACGCGATTCTCTCGCACCGCCGCGGCCCCTTGGCCTCCCTTGGGCCGCGAACATAGGCCATTACTGTAATGGAACAAACATCACCGACATCCCCGAGATCCCCCTGATAAGTTCTTCCTGCGAGCTCGCCGTGTCAAACCATGACGGCAAACACAGAAAGTCGCTTGCCTGCCAGTGCGCGAACGCCCCGCTCTTTGTCAACCGTCGGGCGTGCTGCGCTTAGAGGTACGGTATGTCAATCTAGTTTCTCGCGTTGTCAGCACAACTCATGCTACACTGTAGTCGGCATCATGCATCTTCTCCTTGCTCGTCGCGGACACAATATTACCATTCCGCTGACCGCGACACGGACGACGCCGCCGCACCTAGCGTCCCATGGCTTCTCGTCAAGCGGCCGTCCGACGGTGCACAGAGCCCATCGCGTTCTTGCCGGCGGCCTCGAATGCCGTAGCGTGCCAAGCTTCGACTTCATGTTCGCATGTCTTCTGGACACCGGCGGCCTGCCGCAAGATCGCCGCTCCGGCGACCTGCCTTTTCTCTTTGCTAGCAAGACCCTTGCCAGACGGTTCTCACCCGAGGCTGCAGGCCCTGTATCGACACCCCGCGCGCCTCGTCAAATTCGCCGCGGCAGGCCGTCCTCCGCACAGGCTCTGTCGCCGCCTCAGCGAGTATGTGTGCCCTGCTGTGCCCTATCTAGCGGCCGCGATTGCACAGCGAATATAAGCCTACGCTGCCTGGAGGCCCGTGTGCTTTATCGCGCCTCGACAGCCGTCGCAACCTGCCTTGTGTCCCCTGCCATGACCGTGCTCGCCTGCGCCGCAGAGACCGTCTACGGATTGTGATGCATCACGCGCCCCGGGACATTCTGCTCCGAGGCCCGTCACTCCAGAGAAGCCCCCCGCCGCTGCTCGTCTTCTCTTCTCCCACCTTCTCCCTCCAAATCTGCCCCAATCTCTGCCAGATCCCGCATACTGTATCGTATCTTCGCTGGGACCATGCCCAGATCCCCTGATGCCCATCGTGCAATCTTACCCGTGGCCCTTCGAAATCTGATACGGCCAGGCGAGCAGGTCGCTCTATCAACCGAGGTGCTGGCGCCGCCGCGGTGCGGAACCTCTCGAGAATCCGACTGCGTATGGCAAGGCCTAGAGTTTGCGTCCTGCACTCTGGAAGGTTCAATTATGCTGCCAACGTGTGGAGCCTCTATTACGCGCAAGGTGTTCAAGAGCACGCCCATCCAACCGCCTGTCATCGCGTGCTGACGTGCCAAAGTCCATGCAAGGATAGCCCTGCGATCTTCATGACCTCCTCCACCGTCACGCCACGGCTGTCCACTGAGCGAGCAAGAAAGAAGGTGTATTACGAGCACGAGTATCAAGAATACATAGCGAATAAGGTACACGACAGCGTCCCAAGAAATGACAGTTATTAGCACATCTACGGCTAAGGTAACGGGTCTAGACAGTTCGCGGCGACGGCGATCACAGGTAGCACCGCGAGAACGTGCTCGGCGGCAGGTAGGCAGGCCAGTGTCCGCTCGACACGGCGCCCTCCCAGTCGGCCGCGTGCGAGCGGTACAGGTCGAGGGCGGCGCGGGCATTTTCGAGCTGTGCGCAGCGGGGGCAACCGCGGCTGGCGTCAGCGACACGGACGCGCACGCAGGAGGTGCCGAGAGACGCACCGGACACAGGACGCCCGTGTCCTGGATGCGCCGCCGCATGAGGCGCCAGGTGAGCGTGGCGAGCCCGACGAGCTGCGTCGCCTGCAACGCGTTGCGGAACGGCTGGTACAGCCCGACGTCGCGCGTGTGCACGGCCGGGTGCGGGATGCCGAGCACTGGCGGGGGCGGCGCGTCAGGGTGCGCTGCGCATACATGGGGCCTGGAGAGACGCACCAGACAGGTCGAGCCAGAGGCTGTGGCCGACGACGACCTTGCCCCGGAGCAGGTTGGCGACCTGCATCTGCACGGTGCTGAACGCGAGCGCGCCACCTGCGCGAAGAGGGAGGAGAGGTTAGGTTTTTTTTTTGGACGGCCAGAGGATGGTGTCCGCTGGGGAACATACTGTCAGGGTGCAAGTTCTCGGCGGTAATCCCGGTCGTAGCGGTACGGTAGTCCGTGACGGTGTTCGTCGGCAGGACATAATGATCGTACAACTCCTGGCCCCTATAGTCGACAATCGAGACGCGCCTGGGCAGGGATGACAGTCAGTACCGCGGTTGGTTGGCAGAGGAAGGATAAATACGCAAGCATGGACGTGCAGCCGCCTGCGCCAATGCCGACCACTGCGCAGGACAGCGCGACGATCTGTTCCGGCGATGGAGGTGCGTACTTGGTGCTCATCGCGTGCTTTTCGAGGAGTCAGCTCTGCTGCTCCAGACCACCCTCGAGGCCAGCCTAGTATTTCTAACATGTGTAGGACTTCCATTCCGTTTGGCAGCTGGCGACTCAAGAAAGCCGCGGAGAGAGACTTGACATCGAGGAGCAAGACGCGAAGTTCAACCAGCTCGAAAGAGCCCCAGCAGAGCAATTAATCAAGGTGCCGCCTCGCCGATTGGGTCGGATGTCAGGCAGCGAGAACACTCGCCGCAAAATAGAGGAGAGATCCTCAGCTGCATCTCGTCGATCCTTTGACACGGGGGAGAGCAGAAACGAAGTTTGGTAGCAAGTGCTCGGCGCAGGGACGTGGTCCTCAGTGCATGGAGCGTGTGGCGTTCTGCGCCACAAAAGCTTAATTCGCGCCCACAGCGGTTCCTAACCGGTCTCTTTCTATTATGTACTCTCCGTGCCGACGTCCCGACTAGATACATGCACCGTCCCGCCACCGCTGGTCCCCGCCTTCTTCTTCTCCTGCTTGCGAACTCGCAGCTGCTCCAGGCGCTTGCGCAGCGGGATCCAGTACTCGTCCAACTCTCGCGCGGGCAGGATTCTGTGGAACGGAGGCCGCTCCGGCGTGCCCGCGGGTCGCTGCTGCCCGGACACCTCCCGCATGAGGTCTACGCCGTCCTGGCGCGCGCGCTCCGCGTCGTGCTCTTTAAAGACGCGCTCCGCGTGGCGCAGGTTGCGCTCCTTCAGCGCCAGCCATGCGAGGCGCCACCGTACGCGCTCGTCCACGACGTCCGCCCCGTACCGCCGTCGGAACTCTTCCACAAGGCCCATCGCCGCCGTGCCGCAGTGCGCGACCGTCCGCAAGGAGTTGATCAGGTACAGCAGCGTCGTCGAGTCCGGTGCCAGGTCCGGGTGCAGGCGCAGGAGCTTTGCCAGGGTGCGGCGAGCGAGGTAGTGCCCCGACAGGTGGGGCTTACTCGACACTAGCTGCGCGTGCACAATGTTCATGCACGCGCGGCGTAGCGCGGGTGAAAGCTGTGGAGGCAACGTCTTGAAGTACGACTCCGTCGCATCAAATGCCGCGCGTGGGTTGTTCGTTCGCATGTACCACTTCACCAGCATCAAAGTCACCCTCGGAGGCATCCTCGCGGATTGTTCGGGGGTCAGAGCAGGTGGATGACGCATAAGGGTATCAAATCGGGCTTGCTCGACGGCCATTTCTGGTGGAGGAGGCTCTAGTTGCTTTCTTGGACGGAGCACCACCTCATCGATGTCGTCTACGCGATCACGCCTCCTCCAGAGAAGATTGTCTGGAGGTGCTTCCGCCGCTGGAGCCTCTGCAACGGATGTCGAGACTGCACCGAGGGTCGGATGGAAGAAGGTACCCTCTGCTACGCGAGGCATACTCGGCGAGGAGTCCCAGTCACCGTACGACGCGTTCAAAGCCTGGAAAGATAACGTCGACGCGTCTGGAGAAACCACACCCACGTCCGGTCGGCTATCAACGTCGTCTGGACGAGGCTCTGAACTCGGCAAAGGCGCTGCAGTGGCATCGGTCTTCTCGGCTTCAAGGCTCGCTCGCAACGCCCGCATACGTGCCAGAAATCGGCTGCGCTCCTCCGCGGCCTCCGCATCCAGCATCGGCGGAATGTTGTGATGCGATGTTCCGAGAAACTCTAACCAGATCGGTAGCGGTACGCTCCCGGACGCGCTCTCATCCTTCCATGCCTGCTCCCAGTAGCCTCGGCGGATGAGCAGACGCGCCCGCAGCACCCGCGTCTCCATGTTACCGAACCCGCGTTCGACCATCTCATCGAGGAGACCGGACGCGATGTCGAATTGGCCGGTCCCGATGGCGATAGATATTAGGTAGTTGAAGCTTGCTGTAGATTGGAGGTGGGAATAGACGTTGTGATATCGTAGTAGAAGGGACAACGGTCGCGTCGAGCCTGCCGACTTCGGGTGGGCGAGGTAGATCAAGTGATGGTATAGTCCGGTCCTAGATGTTGGCGCCTTCGCGACGCGGATAGTGGGGTCGGTGCAAGCAATGGCGATGGTGGGTGCGTCGCCCGCTTCCTCTAGTTCGTCGAGAATCTCGTCCCACCTTGGGCCGTCCCATGGCGGATCGTCTTCGTACTCCCGATGAGCTTCCACAGCATCCTTGCGAGGCGAGCGAGCCACGTTTACGAGCAGCGGATCCGTAACTACGCAAGACTCCTTTGCAACAGCAGTAGCAGACCGAGTGGCGGGTTCTTCGACTTCAGTGACAGAAATTGCGTGCGGGACGTCCTCGGGCTTCGGGTCGACCACGGGCGCGGGCCCTGCAGAGGACGCGACTGGGGGTACGTCATCCACGTAGAACTCCTCGCTCTCCAGCCAGTCCTGCGGTTCAAAGTCATCGTACAAGTTCGGGTTTGCAGGCGGGGGAGTATTTTCCAACCGGGCGGCGGCTTCGAGTGGGCTTCTACAAAATGAACAATTTGACTCGCGCTAAACGTATGTCGTGGCACTCACCGAAATCCGGCCGCCCACTGTGCAATCACGCCTGTGGAGCTTTCACCGTCCTTGCGCTCCAGTCGAGGGAAGGCAACGGTGCTCTTGGTAGGGACAGTGTGGTGGAACGAGCGTGCCGGTCTCGTCCGGACCCAGGCGCGACCGGCAGCGGCTTGGAGGATGGAGAACAGAGGTGCGGAGGTTATATCCGTGCGACGAGTAGCATGATGGAGCATGCATGGACATTCCAGTAGTCGGCCGGGGACGCTCTCGAGACCGCAATTTCTGCCGTTGTCGACTCTCGTGCTGAGCTGGTCACTCTTGCAAGAATCCTCGCTTGATCGGAACCGACCACGTGCACACGGCGCCTATAAACACCGGCTCGCAGAAATAGCAAGGCTGTATATTCGTGTCCAGGAGTACAAAGGCCAGTGTTCGATTAATGGTACTATGCAAGGGGAGCCCAATGGCAGAGATGGTACATGACGAGACAGTTATGATGATGGCAACGAAGAATATATGGAAAGTGTGCTGCATGAAACCGACGCTCGACTATTCAGTGCTCGTCCATCTGCTGTCGTCCCACCAGCCATCCCACTCTTGACACCCACTGGTCTCGTACCTCCCGCATGGCCTCCAGGCCATGTCCTTTTGCTTGTGCGAGATCGTCCAAGCCTCGCTCCCAGCTCCGCACCGTCTCCTGCCCAAACATACCGCCCTCGCGATTGACAACGTGGTCGACGCGATCTACCCAGGACTTCCACTCCACGAGAAGCCGAGGAAGCAGTAGTGGGAGTATCGCCGACTGTGTCAGCGATGGTTGCAGAAGAATGTGGCTCATCAATGTCTGCAAGAAGATGAACGTCTCCGAAGGGTGCGACTTGTCCTTATGTTGTGATTGCAGTGCTGACGCATGCGACTGCACGTGTGGGGCCGGATGTGTGGCGCTTGTCTCTGCAAGCGAGGTGGATTCGGAATACGAGAAATAAGGAAGGTAAGAGAAGCAAGCAGACACGAAGTCTTGCACGTGCGGACGAAGACGGGAGAGTATGTATTCTTCGCGCATGCCGGACGAGTGAGGGCTGTCTGAAGCTTGGCCAAAAGATGAGGGCGTGCAACACCGAATCCACTGAATGCTGAAGGTCGATTGCTACCGAATGTAGCCATGGTACCGCCGAACGACGTGCCGGGTCCACCGAATGAGGCGTTAGAGTACGGGAAAGCATCAAGCAACTTGCGTGCGGACTTCTCGATTACTTGTGTCGCAGCCTCGAGAGTCGGGCGAGGAATCAAGGAAAGTACTGAAGCCTTGAGGAACGGGTGGGTTGTGATCAAGGACGTCAGGACAGGAAGTAGAGTTTCGCGTGGTAGGCTTGCTACATGCGCACGTCAGTTAGTGGCAGAATACAGACATGCGTTAGCCCATACCTAGCAGAACGCCGACATCTACATCATTTCCATCTGGACTGTTCGAGCCGTCCTGGCCACCCCTCGAGTCTTTCGAACCCGCGACGATTGCAGGAGTTGTCCGTGCGCGTTTCGGGGCGGCGCGTTTCGGCCGTTCAGGCGTAGGGCTGCGTTCCATTGACTCGTCTGCTGATTGTCCATCTTCATCGTGATCGTATCGACGCTTCGCAATCCGGTTTTGAGGGGAGTTCGTGAAGATCGTAGGAAAACCGGAGGCAGAGCGTTGCAGGGGTGCATGGCTCCAGGACGGGTTTACGGGCTGAGTGGAAAGTCCGAAGCCAAAGCCGAGAGGAGATGGGGCGTGGTTTACAGGACGGTGAGGGAAAGAGACTTGATGTGGAGGTTGTGCTAATACATGGGCCATGGTAGTATGCAGCTGGTCGTGAACACGGTCGAATGCAATTAGCGGATGGCCGCGCCTCACTGACGCCGCCTGCCCTAATTAAACACCACGTGACGTATACGAAGTCTTTTTAGTTCGGCTCTGTCTTCCTCGTATCTATCCTCTTCCCCCTCTCGAGAACACAACCTTTCCCCCACCGTGGTGAGTGGCTTATCATGCTTTAGGACGCGACGACGAGAAAAAATGAATCGCTACTTCGAAGCCCACGGGCTAGTGAACGATCAACATATACCCAAATTTCTGAGTGTCCGCCGTCCTCCGCTGTCACGCACAGCTAACCTGTTTCGCCTCGC
The DNA here is from genome assembly GCA_001910725.1 of Phanerodontia chrysosporium. Classification (NCBI taxonomy): domain Eukaryota; kingdom Fungi; phylum Basidiomycota; class Agaricomycetes; order Polyporales; family Phanerochaetaceae; genus Phanerodontia; species Phanerodontia chrysosporium. The sequence continues at coordinate 1,647,568 of MJGA01000003.1, forward strand.
TAGGTTCTTAAGGCTAGACCTTGTCTCCTCTTCGTGAGTATCCTTCCCTCATTTTCCTGTGATGAACAATTTTTCTAGAGTCAAGTCCTGACCCATCTCAAGGATGGGCTGTGATGAGCCTTACCATGCTAATTCTGACGGCTTCGATGTCTCTGGACTTGAGCGCGCTTTGCTAATTAATGTCTAATTACAGGCTTGCAATCCTGGTCGCGTAGTTGTATGTATCATAGCTTGGTAGTGTTCATGGTGAGCTACCGCCTTTGCTTGCTCTGGGAAATGATTATACAATTGTTCCCTATTACCCGAGTGTTGTCACTGTGACGAACAACACAAATTCAATGTCTTCAACCAAATGATCTTCCCTTGTCCATGCACGGTGTACAAAATGTTCGATACTAACGTTCATTTGCTTGCAGATACTGCATACTTGCGAGTGAACAACATAGTCAACATTATCGTGGTGTACTGTAGATCTAGCATTGCAATACAAGTTTGATTTGCCCCTCATGATCAACATCTGTTCATGTAGGGCTCGGCTTAGGGAACGACCACAGCACGTTGATAACCCACAACGTCCCGCCGATAATGAGCAGTCTGCTCTTGATGCCGGGCAACCACTCTGTCTCTCCGTACCACAGCTGTAAACCTCGGGAGCTTCGGGAAGACGTGCCCTCTGCTAGACGGTCGACCCAACGGCGAGGGGAACGTCCAGGCGTATCCGGTTCTGGTGGTAGAACATTCCCGTCCTGATCCTTTCGCACTGGCAGCTCGAGCACATCTTCCGGGCTTGAAAGATCACCTCTTGAACGGGGTCGGATGAGCGCGTGTCGCTGGTGGTCACAGGGAGCGTCTCTTTCGGTCGTTCGTTGCATATCCGCTTCGTGAGCTCGCCTGTCGCGACGCTGACGTAGTGAGATATGAAGATGAACATGACCGTGGTGAAGACGAAGTTCAGCGGACGCCAACGCGCCCCGCGGAGGACAAGGAGAATGCCTTTGGTATCTCCAGCGAGCCAGAAGTGGTATTGAATGATGAAAGTTTCCAGCGAGCATCTGCCAATGAAGGCGAAAGCCTGCGAGGACGCAGAACGGAGGGCTTCTGTGGAGTTCCGTAGGATGACGAACGCCAGGACGGGAATCCATGACACGAATGGATGGTAAATGTTGTAGTCGAACTTGTTTAATGATAGCTCGAAGGCGAAGAACCAAGTCAGAGCTAACACAGATACGGCTGAGGCGACCTTGACGGCGATAGGCCATCGCGGATGATCGGTGATTCGGTACTCTCGTGACTTGATGACAGCTAGTGCAGTGAACATGCCGACGTAGACAATCCAGATGTCCAAGTTGACCCTGAAGGCCCATTCGCGTGCCGACCAGTGGATGCCGCATAACCGGTCCAAGAACGCAAAAACGCCTTCCAAAAGCCAGGATGTCTTCATAGCGATGGTAACGAGCATCATGGAAAGGAGAAGCTTGATGACCAGGAAAGGTGTGCTGTCGTTGAAACGCGAGCCAGCGAACATGGTACCATAGATGATCAGGTACCACCAGGATACCAACGGCGAGAAATAGTAGAAGAGGTAGTCCGTGTTCATGGTATATGCCAATACCAACGTGAAGAGATTCAGACGAACGAGAATCTGCAAGTATATGTGAAGAGTTATTCACGGAAAACGTATGGCGCACATACCTGGGCGACTCGAGCGAAACCGAAGTCCGCTTTCTTCAGGTAATATGTCGCATGTCCGTATCCAGTCATAAACAGGTAGGAGGCGACCAGCACTCGGATGGGGTTGTAGATCCCAGAGATCTTGGACGCTCCAAGATAATGGTATATGAGAATAGCGACTTGCACTCCGTGAGTACCGACGCGCAGATACAGGACAGTCTAGACAACGCACTCTGCATCCAGCCCTTCCATTCATCGGTCTGGTCTCTATTCAAGATCCCCTGGTCACTGTCCGCGCGCTTGACAGTCAGAAGACCGATGGCAAGGCTGAAAACTGAGAGGAAAGTGAAAGTCCACGGATTGAACTGCTTGTGTTCCTTTAACCAGAAGCTAGTCCTGTCAGCGGTGTAGATCAGGGCCACAGAGATGCTAATTATCAGCCAGGGAAGGCGCTCTTTAGAGAAGTAAGAGCCATCGGCTGTTCTGGGGCCTGTCGCAGCTGTGAGTGGTCAATAGAGACAAGATCACGGTTTACGCACCGTACCGATAATCCAGGAAGCAAAAAAGTGGACCCCAGATGATGAGAACCGCGAGAACAAGCAGGTGAAGCAACGATGGTGACGGGTAGCGTCTGCAACACGTCGTATCGAATGGGGGAGCCTTTGGCAACTCATCATTACACCGCAAGTTAAGCAAGATATTGGCTTGGTGCTTGACTATGCTCGCCGAGAAGTGGAGACCGTCCTCTGTCTGTGAAGGGTCTAGCATCTGGTTGAAGACGGATGGAAAGGCCACCGAGGGCGATCCACCCGACGGACCAAAGAAAATGAACGGATCCGTCAACACTGGCGGACGTATACGATGCACCAGGTCCGAGTTCATGGCGTCGATATCGGAGACTTGCATAGTGGAGGCGCGTTCGGGAGAAAGCTTCGACGGAACGACTTCCTCGACTGGCAGGATGGCCACCAGGTCGGCTGGCTTGTCCTGCGATGAGAATAACGTGCCAAGAATGTCCTCCATCATCGACTCCCATGCAGGAAGGCCTCCGGAGTCCTCTGAATAGCGGAGATACCACAGCCCAGTCCCAAGAACAAGCATGCCGGGCCGTTCGTCGACATAAGCTGTGGAGAATGCAGTAGAACTCGACGACCGTACGAACGAGAGAGTAGTGGATGTGTTCAAAAAGGGGTCCCAGTGAAATGTGAGCCCTACACCGTACGACGTTGTCAAGTCGTAGTCGGCATGCTTGCGGTCATCGTCTACCGGAGCTGTGGGGAGTGACGAATCGAGTATCCGCGCCATCTGGAAGTACAGTTGTCGTGTAACTGAATCTCCAATAAAGACCAGCTTCTTTGACTTGAAGCAGGGCTTGATGTCTTTCTCCTGGTACGTATGCATCATACAGCCTATGCAGTCGCAGTTATGAAGCGCGACTAGACCGAGGCATAATACCATGCAACGCACCATCAGGTTGCCAGCTACCATACTTCTCATCTAGCCAGCGTCCTTTACTCGACAATGCGTAGCAGTGCAAAGGGTCTACACGGTCTACTCCTGTCATTTAGTGTGAAAGAGCACGCACCGCACGTTGCAACTCACCGACGACAGTATAACGGAGCAAGCCTATGACCAAGGACAAGACAAATGCCGCAGCCGCCGCATACTGACCCAGGTATGGGTTGAGCGTAAAGGTGCGTTTGGGGGCCATACGCGGCACGACAACCTGTAACCTGGTGTCCTTGCGCTGCCTTTGGTTTGGCGGAGGGAGTGACGGAAACTGTGTAGACGCCCGCCTGTGTGTGTCGGAGCTCGGCTTTAGGCGCCCCATCGAACCGAAGTGCAAGTGCAACGGCCCTCTCATGATGTAGCGGAGCAAAACAACACAGGCTTGCAGAATGATAGTCCGTTGCCATACGTGCGGAAGGGGTATGATACATGACAGGGTTACCGAAGACGTTTGTAGGATAAGGTATAACGCGCTAGCGTCCGAGAGTGCAGTCAATGCAGTGCTAATGATAGTACGTGTAGTATCGTAGTGTCCGTGTAGAGTCCGTAGTGCAGCACATCCCTCAAAAGCATGGTGTTTTAGATTAGATGCTGGTACCCGTGGTCGTGGTGCTTGTCGTGAATCCTGGAAAAATCGGTCAGGGGAGAAAACACATGCGGACATGGAGAGCGCACCAGTTCTGTGAAGATTTTGTGAATACTGCACGCCTGAACGGATATTCGGACGACGTACCCTTTGCAATGATTGTTTGAAGATGTTGGGAAACAAGAAAGGTAGCGACACCAAGAGCATGCTATGGAGATTGAGTTGTTTGGCTTAGATCGATACAAAAACTCGGACATTACCTGCGTATGGATCGCTCTTGTAGAAATTGCGTATCAAGACTACAAACAGGACAACGGCCAGAGGTATGGCAGCCAACCTGAAGGCCCAGACAACGACTTTGTGCCGTGTGGTGGTACTTATCACCGGATAGAGCACGACTCCGACAAGCAGACCCATCAGGAAGCCACCGATGTGTGCTGAGAACATGAGTTAGCCATGATTTGCGTACCACAGAAGCGAACGCACCGAAATTATCAACGTCTGAATTTTTCACGTCAGCTTGGTGTACGATAGGAACGAAGATGAGACGCACATGGGATGTATCCGATAGCGATACCAATGACGAGTTCGACAATCATGAGCACCAACTAAAGGATGTTCAGCGCGCGCACAGGGTGTACCTCACAATTGGGCTCACCTTACGGACAGGACGGTACTGATATTTCCAATGGGCAATTAGGTCTACCCATGCGACCTGGTATACGAGTATCAGCAGACGGATTCACCCTTGACGGTGAACTACGCACCGCCACTGTGCCAAAAATCGCCCCGCTCGCACCAATAGAGGGCGCCGCTACCAAAGCGAAATTGCCTCCCAGGACGTTACTGCAATGCTCAGCTCATAAACTCAGCCGATACTGACGTATGGTCAGACATACCCAAATATACCAGCGGCGAAATACAGAATAAGGAATCCTACTGATCCCATCTCTCGTTCGACCTGACTGCGATGAGTACCCATGTTTACAGGACTGAGTGTAGCGATACAGGACATACCTCAGCAGAAGCTGTCAATTGTGCCAACATATTCAGGACAAAATGGATGATCCCCGCGTGGAGGAAAATGGGGGTGATGAACCTGCATCTTATATGAACTAACATGAGATGGGCCTCATAGAGCACTCCTACCTGAACCATTGATTCGGCTCTTCTCCATGGAATCCACCAAACCCGCAAACGTCCTCAAGCGAGCAAAGCTGATCAGGAGGGTTCGCGGTGTCGTTGAGGCCTATTTGACGTCAGGCAACATGACCACTGTGAGGGAGCGCACATACGTACAGGGAAAGCGTGTGGAGAGTGGAAGCCCTGCTACCTCTTTCATGCAAGGAGGATAACGTGCGCCTGCGTTTATGAGGGCACTCTGCGAAGGACCGAGCATAGGGTTGACAACAGGCTGTCATAACGTTAGGACGCCCTGCTCGGGACTATCGGGATTTGCTTACATGAAACGAGATAGGCGTCCCCTGGTTCTTCGAATTGAGGACAAGCTCATATATGAGCACCGCAAGCATTACAACCGCTAGGGTCCAGGCTATAGGGCAGGGTGAGTCTACAAGCAAACGATACACAAAAGAAGTGGTTACGGACGCACCAACGATGGGATAGCGCTGCCGGCCTATACCCCGCTTCTTCTCCTCGATTCTCTGAGAAACGGGTGTCTGCCCAGCATTTCGAAAGAAGCGGGAGAACGGAGTAGCCTTCTCGGGCAGAGGGCGCGCACGAGCTTCGTTGTAGATCTCTTCGTCCGCATATTCTGCATAATGTGAGCGACCGCCCGGGCACCACCATTGTGGACTGCACATACCGAAGTTTTCGTAATTTTTGGCGCCTCCGGGACCACCCTCTTTGTCAAGAGAGACTGAACCTTCCGGGTCGCCGTAGAGAGTCGCATTCGAGGGACCAGCATGGTCATAGAAGCCATCTCCGTATGAGTGATCGTGGCCTCCCCCTGGGGACTCGCTCTCGCTCTGAAGCAGATTTGCTGAAGAGTCACCGCGGTGGTGTCCCTGCGTCAAGGCCCTGGGATTGAATGGTTCATCTTGAGGCTCGTGCGGCATAGACATCGCGAGTAGCGGCAGCTGTAGACAAGGGAGAGAACAAGTGCAGTGAGTTGCTTCCGCGAGGCGCGTCACCCGACGACATGCTGTGTTCTTAGCCGCCCGAGGCTGTTCGGCCCGCGCTCCGTTGTCGAACCAAACAGGCAGGTGAGTTCATTTGTACAAGTACATGGCTGACGACCGCACGACCGTGTATATTCAGACGTCCGTGACCGGAAGCCCCTCACTCTCCTTCCACTTGGCCATCAAAGTGTTGCTTGGGAGGCCAAACGGATTAACCACTTTCCGCGCCACTTCAATTCCCGCTACGGGCAGATGCTTGCTATCGAGGAGGCCAAGCTGACAACGGCGCGAGCCATAATCAATGCTAAACATTACAATGCTGTCTGTTTACGGTCTCACCTGAACAAGAACGGACGCCTGATCCCAATATCTACACAGAGGGTTAGCGAAAAGTTCCTTACAGAAGAGTACTCGAGCCCACATGTGTCTGCATAATCAGTCAGACACCGCACGTAGTCACTGTTGGCCACCTACTCGAAAGTCAACTTGTCCCCGCGGAAGGCGACCACCCCAACAATGGCAATTTCCAGGGGCTTGCCAGTGGGTTTAATCCCCGGCAGGAAGTAGTCAATTTCCTGTGAGTATCTTGGGTGTCATCTGCTGCAAGCTCAGCCGAGGAGGAATCATACCGTCGTATGTGTGCATTTAAAGATGAGTTCGTCGATAATACGGTCCGCACCCACTAGAAGAACAGTGGTCAGGACCATAGGCTTGTCCAAAATGTCAAACGCACGTACCTGTTCGCGATATTGTGATGAGCTCCGTGTCAGGGGGAGTTACCTGGATTTGAGCCCAATAAGCGGACAGGAAGGATCGAAACAAGCCTGGTACAGACATTTTCTCTAGTGAAATGGTACTGCATCCGTCGCATCGTCAGTGAATACTTCGTGAATAGAGATATGTTCTCACTTTGTAGAAACGAGCGAGCTCGTCATATCCAAGACCACCGGTCATGGTCGGAATATGATTGACATAAGGCGTATTGACCTGATCAGATATTGAGCATCTTGACTCAAATTCAGCTTACGGTCCATACCATCGTGGACATTGTCTCTGGGTACCAGCAAAGTGAGATCGGCGATTTAAGCGGACAACAGAAACGAATAATCACTCAAGGCATCTCGTTCGACGAATTCCTACGATTTCGCCCCTCAGCACGGGGATCTATCCAGGCTTGAAGTGACTCACATAATATGTATGTCTTTCCCAGAGCATCTCGAGATCAAAATGAGGCCCCAAGTGACGTTTGAGTAGCTCGAGCGAACGCGTGTATGAGAGGCCGGCAGCGGACCGAAGGTATGGATCGACAGCGGACGAGGCTGTTTGCAGCTGCAGCACAGGAGGGAGCGTAGCGAATGGGAAGGGCGGATCCGCGGACACCTTGGGATAAGTCTGTACGACCAATGGATTGTAGGCGGCCACGTCAAGTCCATGTCCTGCGTCAGTCGACAGCTTAACGAGCGACGCATACAGGTCATCTTGACTGGAAGCCAAGTGGACCAGAGTACTATAAAAACCAGGATCACATATATGGCCTCGTGACAGGAGAAACTAAACTCACGGTACGACAGTGTTGTCGGCAGAGTGCGTGAGCAAATCCTCGCCTGTTGAGACTGACGGGCAGAAGTGAACCACGGCGCGTGGTGAATTCTGGAGTTCTGTCCTCAAAATAGAGGAGATGGGATATTTCAGGCCGTATGTAATGATCGCCCAGTATGTGGTTGTTTCCACTGACTTGCGGATCGACTCTCTGATATCAGGACCTTCCGAAGTGGAGTGAAGGTGTGCAACGTCGTATCCTTCTTCTGCGAGCTATGTACCGAACAAGATTCAAGTCAGCCTTCTCGTTCCGTCCCGGTGTTCGAATCCTCACTCAACTTGTTTGCACCACCCGGCTTGAGCTTCCGGACATAGAACCACGAGGAGTGCAGGTTTGTTCACCGCGGCTACAGTGTTCTTATACATGGTAGTCATCGCGTACACCTTGGACCAATTCGCTGGAGTCGCTGGAGTGTATGGGAGGTGAGAACTGCGTTGGCTTGCGATATCGTGATGATATATGCGCACCACGTTGCCGTGAGACCCCGACCTCAGGTCATCTTCCGTGCTGTCACAAGCTCTTACCTGATGCAGGCAACATCTGATTGACTAGTATGCGGTGCACTCAGGGTGCAGGTACCACCGAAAGAGACATGGTGCCAAGAGAAAGGCTGCCACAAGTGTCATCAGCGCGCCGTCCTAAGACTTCGAAACAACGGTATACAGTGAAACGCTCGGTCAGGCAGCGGGTCCTAGCTGTCTTCGCAGACTAGTCGCCAAGTTAGTAGCCACACCAGCACATGCAGTAATTAGACCCTTCGGTGGTAAGTACGTAAGAGAACACTTGTTATCCATCGATTTACAGCGCATAGCACATTTTATACCTATACAATAATTGCGTTCGTCCGTCTAGAACTGTCTAGTCCTGAGAGCATTCCTGTCACAATGGTCTGAGGTCGCTGAAATAGCAGAAAGCAGACATAAACGTTCGTGGAATGCGATGCGATGCCACGTCGGTGTCCATGTTACACGTAGCGGTCGAGGATTAGGGGTACCGAAGCTAGCAAAATGTTGGCGGAGTCATCACTTTGAATGTAAGGGCGCCGTCATAGGAAGACCGGCAGGGGCATCGACTGGAGTGACGCCTGTGCTTTGCCTCCCTCTATTGCGCGGTAATCTACTGCTGGTCAGGGGTGTGAGATGCAGGACCATGTTCTCGTTATGCGTGGCGTGTTCTTCGTCTCCGGGAGCCAACGTCGTCGGTACGATCTTCTCTTCTTCCTCATCGAATTCCACGGGACGGTACCATCGCGCCGTAGACGGGGCACCATCGATCCACTGCAACGTCCGAATCTCAACTTCCCGTAGTTTCCGAATGCGTAATCTCCAGGCAAGTGCTTCGTTGGCTCGATGACTTGCCCGACTGGAGCTTCGAACGTTGGTTTCCGCTACAAGAGATTCGCTCCGGAGCCTTGTCTGCGGAATCGCGGTCTTTGCAGGCACAGCGCCGAGAAGGCGAGGGTCTGAGGGAAGCAAGAGTGGTAGCATATGTCTGGAGTCCATCAACTCCCCAAGGGCCTCGGGTGCAGAAGGTGGCTCCCATGCTGACTTCTCGCGGCTGCGATCGAACAATGCGTCTATGCCGCGCTGGGCAGTCGAGTACTCGAGTGAAGGCGACGGAGGTGCACTGTCAAAGTAAGCACCGCCGTTCAGAGACGGCGAGTCTTCTGTACGATCTCGCTCTCGTTCGCCCATCTGTCAGATACGTGATGAGTGACGCGCCAACGATTATACAAGGCAGTTCACCTCTCGACGCAAGGCTTCCACACCCATCTTAACACGATGTCTTTCCCAGTCCTTTTGCAATTGCGCCAGGTATTGAGTACATTCCTCTGTCATCCTGCCCTCGTTCACCTCGAACTTGTAGTCGCGGACGGCACGACGCATCTAGATAGAACCAATTCGGTAAGAGGAGAATCATGTTGTTCACCCGACGGGACAAACCTGCAACGGATTAATATGTCGCATGGTCTGTATAGTTGCGATGAGATCGGGGAACTCGGTAATCGAAGAGAGACACTAGAAGCCACATAAGTACAACGACTGAGTCAAGGAAAGCGACGCACCTGCAGCCAGTTCAGCAGGTCCTTCACGGGTGCGAAATGTGCCCCGACACCTCTTGGAAGTTCCATCGTACTGATCCATTCCTCAATCACTCCGATATTCATGCCAATTTGCACCGCCCTTGACCTACCGCAGAGCAGCCGCAAGTCAGCGAGTAGTATACCGTATGCGGTGTTTCTGACGTACCGACAGAGGTGCTTCTTTCGCGTCAGGATCCGATTGAAAACCTCGCCTATGAGCAGGGTTTCAGCCGTCAGGGAAAAGTCGATAGATGACTTGACTTACAAGCAGCCCAGTACATGACTTGAGACCATAGTTGAACAGTCAGAGCAGGATTGATGTCTGCCATCGTCAGGAAAGTATGCAATGCCGTCATGAAGGACGTGACATCTTGAGGAGAGAGTGTGGGAGAGGCATCACTGGCGGTACCCGACGGTAGTGCTCCCGATGGCGGCCGAGAGCGACCGAACGTCTGCCGTAATGAAGCAAATTTAGTCTGGGCGGTATTCGGAGGAGTGGGGGGTCGGCTCGAATCCGCCGCAACGGGTATCGCAGTGCTACCCTTAATGACGGGTGACCCCGGCGCTGGTGTAGTCGGCAGTGGGACCGGCTTCTTCTTGCTGGATTGAAATGTTCTGAGAATCGACCACTCTGACTCGAATTGTACCGAATCAAACTCGCTCGATAATGGGGAGTATTCCAGCAAAGCTGCATCAAGCATGCCGTCAATCCTTCGCTCTGCGAAGCGGATTATGAAGACTGGCGGCGTTGTCAGTCGGACTCATCTGAGTCGCGATGGAAGCGAATCTTACCGAACACAGAGTTCAAAATCTCTTCAATGAGTGTGTAGGAGCCCAGCATCTCACACGTTTCCTTCAGTGCCTCGTCGCAACGCATGAGATGTAACCAGACCGTGACGTTATAGAGCCAAAACACCAGACAGCTGAGATCTTCACCTCGATTCTAGAGCAGTGAGTGTCGTGAAGCCTGAATAGGGCGGAGAACTCACGAAAAAGGTATCCTCAATGGCGTCAGTCGCACCAATGACAAGGTCTTCAAGCCAATGATCGTCGCAGTTCAAACACGCAAAGCGAGACAGCATGTACAACGCGTTCGCGGGCTCTGCGTTCTTCATTCTCGGTTTGAAGTCGGTAATGAGGGTCTGAAAAATGTCAGGAAGCGAATGAGGTGCGAAGACCAGCATCGTTGTGTAGTCGGGCGAAGGGGTCTGCGGAGAGGGGTTATATATGACTAAGTATCTGTGATGAAAAACTCACGAATAACTTGTCCTCTTCCGACATAGCTTCATCGTCATCATCCGAGGTTTCGCTGTAGGAATCGCTGTCCGCTTCGCCCCACCAGCCAGGTCCAATGTCAAGCACCTTGCCCACGTTCTCCTGCAGAGCCTTTCGCTTCACAAGTCGTTGAACCCTCCGTTCTTCGACTCTGCGTCGTTCCTCCATACGTCCGCCAGTCCAACCTTGCTCGCGCATGGCCTCTTCTAGGAGTAGCCGTACGTCTTCGCGTCCGGGCACAGGGGAATGAGCGGTCACGATATCCAACGCAGTCGTATTACGTCGAGTGGTGACAAAGGGTGAGCAACCGTGCGTGAGTAGGTGGGATACAAGCGTCGGAGGAGCCAACAGAGCGGCATGGTGGAGGGATACCCAGCCAGCTAAGGACGCCTAGTTCAGCACGTTGCACATCCCGAAATGCGTGAACAGTACCATTATCCGGAAGAGTGACATCGGCACCCTCAGCAATCAACAGCCTAACGCACTCTTCTCTCTCCACGTCTCTATCGCTCTCGGAGCCAAATCCGAGGATAGTTGTGCTGATCAGGCCTAAACCATCCTCGTCCTGCTTTCCCAAATCCAGAAATGGCTGCGCGTTGGGGTCCGAGAGTAGATACGAGAGGAGAGTGAGATCGCCGAAGATGCAGGCGCGTGTGAGGCAGTGGTTCACGAGTTCTGTCTTCTGGGCAGGTGACAAGCCGACGTTAGGGGAAAGCAAGTGCGAGAGCTGCGACGGTGTGGGGTATAGAGGTTGTAGATCTGGCTCGACCGTCAAATCAATCCCGTTGAGCGACGTGGACGCCATTGGTAGCGTGCCTTCTGAATAGCAAAGGGTCCGGACGCGAAGAACGTGGGGTCGGTGGATGACCGGACGCGGTAGCGAGGGAAACGCTCCAGTACCACGCAACCTGCAAGGTCAACTTCAGCCGAACAATCGTGTGCGTTGTATACGACATACAGTCTCCGCGATGTAGAGGCCAAGTGCAGATTACGGATGACGATCCGGTCTGTCAGCCGCAGGAGCCTGGTAGAGGTCGACTTGAGGTAGCCTGTTACGGAGGCAATTGACCTGTTATGGGCGTCTAAATAGGTTTTCCATCCTTACCTCTCTCTCTCTCTACGCCTTTGTACACCAACTCCATGCCACTTGCAAAAAGACCGCGCCGAGATCCAGAAGACGAGTCGGAGGCGAGCCATGCCCGAGACAGCGATGCTTCAAGGGATGCTGGCTCAGAGGACGACGCCCGGTACGAGGACTCTTCCGGCCCTGAATCTTCTGGCGGTGAAGGGAGCGACTCGCCAGACACTGAAGATGAGATTGCCGACGCAAAACGAGCAAAGTCCAAGAAGACTCTTAAGCGGAAGCGTCGGGCTACTGACGCCACACATTTCGGTGCCGCACTGCAGTCTCTGCTGAGCACGGACGCGCCCTCTACTCAGCCGCTCTCTCTCAAGCCTTCGATCGCTCGAAAACGCAATGACGAGAAGTTGGAGGCGAAAGGAAAGAAGGTCCTCCAGATAGAGAGGAAAGAGAAGGAAGAAAAGGGTCGCATAAAAGACGTGATCGGTGGCTGGGGAGGTGAGAGTGAGAGAGCGTTACGGAAAGTAGCTCAGCGTGGAGGTGCGTGGCATGCATCGTCCTTATGCCAACGGTACTGACTTTCACCAAGTCATCAAGCTGTTCAACGTCATACAGCAGGCTCAAGCGCAAGTCAGCGCAGCTGAAGAAAGCTTAAAAGCTCAACGAGGCTCAGGCAAGCCCACCCTTCCCGCGCCCTCACTGTCGAAAATCAAGGGAAAGAGAAAAGAGAAGCAGAAGAGCAACTATCTTGGCCGGCCTGCCGAAGGTGAGGTGCACGCTGTCTCACCAAATCGCTGGTACTGACACCATGATGTAGCCCTCGTTGGTCAGGATGACTTCCTCAACAGCATCCGGTCAGGAGAGATAGTAGCGAAGGCATGAGCTGGCCTCATGAGTTTGTCTCCCACTCATGCCTACGTTGCGTTCTGTCTACTCGCGAGTCCAGGGGTTCGCAATATCCGGTTATACTTGGTACGGCCATGCATGCCTTTCGTGCGTAAGAACGCACGTCCCTCTACAGCCAGTAGTAGCAATCATGCACTCACATCTACCGAGAACCTGTCATTTATCGTCGCCTGTACTGTACCCATATTCGTTGCACTAGAGACACTTCCTGTTCCTACCTCCTAGCGCTTATGCGCGCGTCTACATGACGGTGTCACGGAACGCCTGCCCTAAAGCTAAGGATTTCCATAAAGCGCGGCGGTCTTGCTTTCTTGAGGATCCTATGGTCAGTAATGCTCGCCTTCCGTGTCTACGAACTTCACGCTTATAGTTAAGCACCGAAACAGTCATCGTCCAAGATAACAGTTCGTCAGGAGGAATGGGAGAGGCGTCTGCATGATGTGAATGTGTCCAAACAGTGAGTGTTCGCTCCGTTCTGCTTCTTTCTACAACTATGATGATAAACATCATTGGGAATCTCGCTGAGACACCTTGATGAGATAAAAGTATTGCATGTATTACCTGACTTCTTCTGGCCTCTGTTGCTGTATGTTCAGCCATGCTAACCGCGCCTCGTTTCAGTGACCTCAACCGTCTGGTAATGGACTACCTTGTCATCGAAGGTTTCAAGTCGGCTGCTGAAGAGTTCAGTCGTGAAGCTGGGCTTCTTGCCCCAGTAGATCTGGACAGCATCGAAAGTCGGATGAATATCCGGGAGGCTCTACAGCGTGGCGATGTCGGCGAGGCGATTGCCCGTGTCAACGACTTGAACCCTGAGGTGAGTCCGTATTCTCTCTTTGGCGGAGTGTCGAGGGGGCGACGGGATTAAAAACTTTCATGCACCACTCTCAGACCCTAGGGTCGGTGATGAAACGAAACCAAAACTTCAGTCTTCAATATGATCTGCTCCCTTGCGCCTCGATATCTTGAAATCGTTGCTGACGTCTTACAGATTTTAGACACGAATCCCGCCTTGTACTTCCGTCTCCAGCAGCAGAAGCTCATCGAGTACATCCGTCAAGGGAAGGTCGCTGAAGCTCTGGAGTTCGCCCAAGCAGAGCTGGCTCCGCGTGGTGAGGAGAGCCCTGAGTTCCTCGCTGAGCTGGAGAAGACGATGGCCCTGCTCGCATTCGAGTCCTCTCCGTCGGCTCCACAGTCCATTCTGGAACTCTTGTCTCCTGCTCAGCGTCTGAAGACGGCAGGCGAAGTCAACGCCGCCATCCTCGAGAGCTTCAGTCAAGGCAAGGATGCGAAGCTCGTGGGACTCCTCAAGCTCCTTTGCTGGGGTGAGACGATGTTGGAGCAGAAGGCTGACTTCCCGAAGTTGGATCTGACTGAGGGAACTTTTGCCAAACCTCGCTGACACCGTGTACCGGTCTTCTGTTTGTTTTGCATCATGTATATACTAGCTGTACAATCTGGAATTTGGAAGCCATTGTCTCTGAGATAAAGGTGCGATGTCGACTAGTGGACATGTAACTGGCGCGGGTGGCACGCCGGCAGAACGGCAGACGACGCGCGGGCGACACCACTGCTTCGCGGAAGACCGGAGAGAACGGAGGGTGGTTCCCAATCGGCCAGCACGGCCAGAAAGCATGCGAGATCGTGTTCAGTGCCTCGCGGCTTCCACGAGCAGGGGTGGCAATATTGCACCGCGGGCATGGGGTGGATGACGGGGCACGCTTGGGACGACCGTGGCCGTTGAGATACGGGATGGATATGAGATGCTCGAGAGTTCGATTCGAACGATGGTGCGATATGAGCGCTGAGGATGGGCAGATGGACAAAGCATCTGCGAGAACGAACGGAGGTCGTCGTCGGAGTGTCAGAGGGCTCGCACGGTCGGTGGTAACGTGCATCCGCCGGTCCCTTGGCGGTTGGCGCCTGCACTTTCGTCTGCCTTAGGCGTCGTCTCGTCGCGTTGGCCGGCCTTCCCTCCCTCTCATCGCTGCGGCCCCTCGTCTCCTCATCTCCGCGGCCGCCAGCCCTGCCAGAGCCCCTGGACTCGAGGGCTGCTTCTCAGGCTCGAAGCCCCCCCTTGTCGTCTCTCCTTTCTCTTCTCTGCCTGTCCGACCACAGCTTCACGCTATCCGCACCTTGTGTCTATCACACACACCCGGGTCGTCGTCGCGATGTCCGACGAACTAAAATTATCAACATCGAAGCCTCGCAGACCTCGCCCCCGTATCCTTGTCGTCAATAATCCTGGTCCGGACTCAAGCAGCAGCGATGAGGACCAGATTCTTCACAGCACCTTTGACCGGGACTCCCCATCCAACACGTCCACACCCTCGTTCACGGATAGACCACACGGCCCTCCGATTCAACACCCTCCACCATTGACAACAAACCTACCGGAGGTTTCTAGACCTTATCCTTCCTCTCGGTCTAATCCGTCCAACCCTGCTCTTTCTTCGCCCTCTAGCACGAGCTCTAGGGCATTCGAGTCTACACCTCCACCCAGTACTCCAGGTCAGAGCCACCATTCTGAGGACATCTCTAATGAAGGCACTTTGCGACAAGAGCCTGTGGTGGTACCGTATCCTGACGCAAGCGACATCACTCCTCCTAGTGCTAGTTCCCGGCCGGGAGGGATGTTCAATCGGCTTAGATTTGCTCGATCTGGGCATACACGCAGGTCGTCGAACACGACGAGGCCCGCCGCAGTACGTACCTTTGCAATTATCTACCCGCGTGCAAGTTTACCGACATTGTTTCAAGTCACCAACGGCGTCCATTCCCGAATCATATACTACGCAGCAGAATGGACACAGCGGGAGCCGTGCAAGTCCGTCGGAGCGAGTAACGTTGCTTGTCACAACTGATGCTGAGCATTTGGTGACTGTGGATGTTACCGGAGCAACCGACGCTGCATTTATACGAGAGCGAATATTCACAAAGGTGCGCCCATCGCGCTTCCTTCTTCGGTAGCAATATACTGAACACATCAATAGCTGCAAATTCCGGACGATGAACAGAGGCGGTACTCTATCTATCGCACCGAAATTGGCAGGTTCGCCATCGGCGAAGCCCTAACGGATGAACAATTGCTTGAGCTGTATCGTGAACGCGGTGACGAGCGGGGGTCCATCAAACTTCTCGTATCGCACACACATGCTGCCGTGCACGAACCTGCCATTCCTCACGAAGTTAGTCAGTCTTCACCCCCAGTGCACACGATTACTCCTCCCGTCCTTCCGCAGCACAATTATCCCCCACTCCGTCCGCGTAGAAGGTCGAGGTCGAGGCGAGGTAGCATGTCGTCTGCTAGTGAGCGGCTTCCCGATCCAGCCGCAGGTTACGAAGCATCAGTGTCAGATGATCTGGACCATGCAGAACGTGAGCCGCGACGACCTACAATTCGTGCGTTACCACAGCAGCCCTCGGCACCTCGTCAACCTCTGCCTCCCCGGCCGAGGTCGCCAGGCGGGAACAGCTATGGTCGAGCTTTGTCTCCTGGCGGCTTGATGTCTCCAGACCGCGTCAGGCTGCCACAGGACGGTTCCAGTCTTAGGCCCGACTGGAATCGTGGCGCTGTACTCACGACCCCTCCTTCGACATCTCCAGACGTGGCACGGCCCCGGGACGCGTTTCTGCCACCAGCCTGGCCAGCACATGGACGTTCAGGGTCTGATGCTGCCCTGGAGTGTGAGCGTACAGGGCCTTTGATCGACTTTGGTCCAGAGCATGACCGATGGCGGCGTGCTCGTGAAGATGAAGACAGGGAGAAAGAAGAACGCGAAAAACAACGGCGCCGGGAAGGGCAACTTCGCAAAGAGCCAGCACTGCGGCGGCCCAAACACCCACTCCATGAAACGGCAGAGACAGATCGACGACGTGGTGAATGGATGCTGGTCCCCCGTGATGTACATTCGAGTGGTTACCGGAAGGAACGTCCTCCGACGCCCCAGGAGTCCAGACCTTCTCCTTCTCGGCACCAGAACTTTCCTACTTTCAACCTGGCTATGCCCTCACGTCCACCACCCCCGCCACCTGGTTCGGGCGATACGAGGGAGCGCAACAAGCGACAGGCTGGAAAGGCTGTTCCAGCATCCTATGTCATCTCCTACAAAGGCCCGCAAATTGGTGGTAAGGCTGATGTTGCCCCGGCTCCACAGTCTCCGCCGCCGCCTCCGCCGCCGCCGTTCACCAATCGACTTATGAAGAGCACGGGCGACATGCGCGCGCAATATAAGGCTCAGGCGACATCATCCACGGGACGGTCTAGACCCAACAACATACCTCTACCGCTGAAGGCGGGGTCTTCGAGCAACACTAGTGTTGTCGATCAACTCAACACTGGTGGGTCCTACCACCCGGAAGGTATATCCACCTCATATCATGAATCCCCTCTGTACGAGATGGGTGCCATGAAAGGTTTCGAGTCCACACGATACCCTGCCCTATCGCCGAGCTCAGCTCACTACTCGCCGCCGCCATCTCGACCAGTTGGTTCAACTGTGCAACCGACGTCCCAGCAAGGTGGCTCTAACTACTTGCTCGCATCATCGTCGTCGTCGTCGTCTTCTACGCAAGAGCCTTACCCCAGACCTCACTCCTCAACTGGTAACGCTCCCTCCACTTCCCCATATCGCTCAACACGCGCTTTGCAGTCACCCAATGGTGTTGACGCTACTTCACCGGAGACGTCCCAGCACCGTCCGTCTCCTCAAGGTGCATCCTATTACCAGGGCACAGGGACAGCGTACCGTGATGAGTACTACTACTCCGGCACTAACTTCGGACCAAGGCCAAACCCCTCGCATTCACGGCATGAGCGTTCAAATACGGATAGTCTCAATACCCTTGAGCATTCCACCTTAGCGCGAGTGCCTCGGACCCCACCTCGCAGTCCAATCAGTGGCAGAACTCCACCTCTGGACCCGAAGCCTGAGAGCCTGCAAGTGCAGCGCACTCTTTCTTCTCTTCCGGTGCAGGAAGATGAGACACCATCGTCTTCCGAGAACACCGTGCGGCGTGACGAGTACAAGAATATCGTGCGCATGCTGGCGGGCTCTTCTTCTGTGTCCGGTTCAGGATCCAATACTATGGTTCCCACTCGGTCGGTCTACACTACTACCAACTCGAGTTTGAACGCACCCAGCGGTCTGTTCGACGATAGGTCGATATCGAGCACTGTGTCGTCTACTGGTCACAGCTCAGTGCCTTCCGATGACTCCGACAGCGAAGCCGGTACGATCTGGGCGAAGGCTCCCCCGAAGGCAGTGAACGGTTCACGCCCCGTACTTACACCCATCGATACTGAAAGGTCGTCGTCTCAGCAATCTTCCACACCTCGCGACAATTCACGACAGCCGCCCTCGAACTTCCCACCCCCGCCGGGTTACATTCCCGATTCGCCTCCTCTTCGCAAAGTTGGTCGAAGCAACGCTATCAGTGGCAAAAACCTGAAAGACCAGCGCATCAGCAGGTTCGACAACAACTTCGACGTCACTTGGGCACCACGTCCACCTCCAGAGGAAGTGTTGGAACGTCTACAAGAGTATTTTCCGGAGCACGATGTTGATGAACCTGTTATCGATGCGCCGTCCGGTGGCACCTCGCCGACGTCGACGACTCCTGACAACGTTCCAGTCCCGGCGACTGAAAAGCGTTCTCGACACAAGAAGTCCATACGTGTCGTTGCCGCCGAGCGTAGACGCATCGACCGCAGTTCGCACCCGGAACCCACGAATAACGGAGCAGGTGCAGCACTACGAAAGCGGAATACGAAGCTTTGGGGCAGCCGGCTAGAGGAGGTGCCGACGTATGAACAAGCGCATCTACAAAAGCCTGTTCCTAGTGCCAGTGACTCTTCTCCTGGCACTGCGAAGCGTGAGTCCGCCCGTAACTATTCCCATATCCCGATCTGACTTGTCTTGTGGACCCTAGCCATATTCCGTTGGGTTCGCGGCGAGCTGATCGGCAAGGGTACCTACGGCAAGGTGTACCTAGCCCTCAATGCCACGACGGGAGAGATGATCGCCGTCAAGCAAGTTGAGATCCCTCGGACTGCTAGCGACAAGAACGACTCCCGCCAGGTTTCCGTCGTCGAAGCGTTGAAACTTGAGTCCGAGACATTGAAAGACCTCGATCATCCGAACATCGTACAATACCTTGGTTTTGAGGAGACGCCAACGTTCCTGAGCATGTAAGGGATCTCGTGGCACGTACACATATATGTCTAACTTGGGTTCCAGTTTCCTGGAGTATGTGCCTGGTGGCTCGATCGCAAGCTGCCTCCGAAAGTACGGCAAATTCGACGAGGATGTGACCAAGTCGTTCACCGGTCAGATCCTAAGTGGTCTGGAATATCTACATTCCAAAGGAATATTGCATCGGGTAAGCGCCCCAAGCTAGAAAGGCGCCAGTAATTGACCCTGATCGCTCGGTAGGACTTGAAGGCGGATAACATCCTGGTCGAGACGACTGGAATATGCAAAATTTCGGACTTCGGCATCTCCAAACGCACCGATGATATTGACATGGCCGGTGCCTACACGTCTATGCAAGGCACGGTCTTCTGGATGGCACCGGAAGTTATCGACGCGAACAAAAAGGGTTACAATTCCAAGATTGACATCTGGAGTGTGGGCTGCGTGGTCTTCGAGATGTGGACAGGGGAACGTCCGTGGAGCGGCAAGGAGGCGATGGCCGTTCTGCTCCAAGTAAGCATCGTCGACAGGATCCGAACCTTCCGCGATTCTAATCTCCTTCAGCTATATCAAACTAAGCAAGGTCCTCCTGTACCGAAGAACATCACTTTGTCACCGCTTGCGGACGACTTCCGCAAGAAATGCTTCGCGATGTGCGCCTCATTCTAAGCTGTCATGACCGCGCGATGTACTGACTAGCGTCGCCCGAAGGAACCCTGACGAACGCCCGACTGCTGCAGAATTACGACTTCATCCATACCTTGAGCTCCCACCGGATTGGGCCTTCAACAGTTTCAAGTAGAGCTTACGGACTGCACCCTATTCTTCTCTCTCGCGCTACTCATGGTCTTTAGGTGTCTTGTCTTATACCATGCTTCATACCATTCTATATCACATGTTGAGATTGTACGCACGCATTCCACCGCAGATATCCTACCAGGCTATAACACTGTATCTTCTAATGCACGCATTGCTTTTATTAAAACACTTCTTCCACAAGCAGTTGACGCGAGCCGCTAGTGACTGCGCACTAGAGATGACATCATCAAATCAACCATCGAACATAGTCGCCCTTATATACCCTCCAACCTGCGTGCATACCATCATGTCCAAGCCGCTGGTCTGCATATCTCAGCTCTCATGCGCATTGCGAACCCTGGCGCGTCCCTGAAGCACTCGAGCTACGCTTACTTCACACCTGCACTCACCGAGGACGACGTCGAAACACTTGCACGCGAGAACGCCGCCATCAGGATTCAGCGCGTGTGGAGGGGGAAGAGGAGGAGGGAGCACCTAAGTACCGGCTTCCTCTGGACAGACCTCGTCACACACGCGCGATTCCAAGTGCGTAGAAAGCCGACAGCTGCCTACCACATCCTCCAACTATGTCTAACAGGTAGATCGAAATGCCGCGGAGCAGGGCAGAAACACGGCCAAAGAACGCTTGCGCAGAGCGATCTTCCTTGCCATGAGGCTGCAAGATGGCAACCAGATGCTCGCTGACTCAGGGGTCCATGATAGTGGTGCAGCGAAGAAATACCTCGAGTCTCAGCACTGGCTGGAGCTTATTGATGGGTAAGTCGAAACTGGCTATTATGAGGACCAGGTTTAGTTACTGTCATTGAATTCAGTAAGCATCGCTACGGAGCGAATTGTAAGAGTGTTTCTTCTTGGTCGGTGACATCAACTTATGAGCGACAAATAGTGAAGGTCTGTGACGACAATATACCTACCACAGATACTTGATTGACTCGCCTCTCAGTACTATCACAGGCGATGGCAACAGGACGACACGGACCAGAATTTTTTCTACTGGTGGGTCATAGTATATTCGTTGAGCTCTGGCTCTTGGGCCCTCACCGGCTGCATTGCAGGTTAGACCGAGGAGGCGGGCGAATGTTATCTCTGAAGGAATGCCCACGAGAGCAATTGGAGCAAGAGGTAGTAGTGAACATATGCTGGGTCCAGACAGCGGCTGACAGTGGTATCTCAATAGCGTATAGTGTACGTTCTCATACTTCCCTCTTGACTAGCACTAAGCATCAATGCTGTAGTTATCTGACCCCAGCTCAACGTATGTTCTGAATCTGCAAGGTCTCGGCAGGCTCAAACGTCTCATGTCTATTTTCTCTCCCAGGCCTGAATTACCTCATCCAGATTGATAATGAAGGCAAGTTGCGATGGGCGGAAACTGGGGAACTGGTCGACACCACACCAGGTCGCTGGAAAGATGCTGGATGTGGTAGAGGCATTGTCCCCGTTCTCGAAAGGAGCAATGTCAGTATGAGCCATGGCACAAACGTCCGACGTACTGCGACTCGACCATCTAGCAGGTCATCTGACAGAGACATGACTTTACACTACTATCTGCCCACAGAGCCGATCAAGGTATCAAGTCGCATTAAGCATTGGCTTTGGCGTAACTTCACTCCACGAGGGCTTCTGGAACGTTTGTTGCGCGCCACGATACAGAAGGATACATGGATTTATGTTACTGTGAGCCTTGCTCTCAGTTGTATGTCACTGTAGAGTTCTGAGCCCTGATACGGTCTCAATGCAACCTAGGATAAGCAATGTAGGTGTTTGGCTCAGACCTTGCCCTTACAGTCCTGGATTGCTGACCAATGGCACTACAGTCAATATTTTCATTGGTATCAAGAGTGAGTTCTGAGTCCAGTACCTGATTAATCATTAGCGCAGTGTTTCATAAAGCCTTCAGCACCGGAAGCCTTTCAGCACTCTTCGTTCCTTGGAGGTGGATTAGTGACCTCAGCAGGACTGATATCTGTCCACGAAGGAATCATACATAAATTATCACCTTTGTCGGGTCACTACAGGTAGGGACTATAATGATGGTTCGTCATTTAGGTGCATCATTTGACCTCATATATATTTTCCAGAACATCTACAGAAGTATGTATCATATTCACAGCGATTGTAACCACTGACCTCACAAAATTTCAAGCATTTTCAGTGTTGCCGGGTTCAGGTTCTGAACCTTGTTCAAACCTCGAACCCGTGGACCGGACCGTCGGTTCGGGCTCGGGTCCGGTGCGGTTCGTGCATGGAGGCCTGTGGTGCGGTTCGGGGTTCTGGACTCGACGGAACCGCAGTGAATTGGTGTGAATCGGTTCGAACCACCGAACTGCGTCGTCACGGAAGCATCAGTGAAAGGTAGAGTTTTGTAAGAAACTGCCCCATACCTAGATAGAATCGACGATTCTGCATGATTTTGTGCTGAGGTTGTGTGAAAGAAGCCAATTCCGGCTGTGAATCATCGCGCGAAGCATGTTCTTGGACACCTGCCCAACTAGGATAACGTTAGGCGCTGGTGTTCGTGTTCTCAACGTATGAACTGATATTACCTTTATAGCATCATGCCTCTGAGTACCTGATCCTCTCGCGGATGGCAAGGGATCACCTTGCCATTCAGGGATCTGTGGTCGCTTCAGAGCGAGCGTTCTCGAGTGGTAAGATTACAGGTACTGCACGCCGCAATTGTCTCACGTTTGAGGCGCTGCAGCTACTCAAAGACGGGTACCGTACAGGCTTAGTAGACGTTTCGGTGCAGGCGCAGCAGGCTGCGCACCTTGTACTCGATTCTGAAGACGAGCTTTAGTGTCTTACATTGTATTTCTTTACTCTTAATGTTTATTTTACTTGAACACGGACCTCAGAACACTGTCGAGTGCAATGGCAGAGGCATGGCGAGCAGCGCGAGTACAGCCTGCGGTTAAGAGTCCACTGGGTCCCGGCAGTATCTGGGGTCCTGCCACGCTGGTACTGGCGCTGTGCCTTTCATGCTCACTCTGCCGCACCGTTCGAGCTGTACTCGCAATCTCAGGGCGTCGCACAAAGGTATGTAGCATATATATCACCATATTTATACTAATAGATGTGGTTCTAGGTTCGAACCTGCTCGTGAACCCGAACCGGACCCTTGAACCTGTTCGGCAAGGGTCCAGTTCAGGTTCAGGTTCGGGTTCAGCCTTCAGGTTCAATGAACCGAACTAAACCGAACCCTGGCAACACTAATTGCATTTCCATTGCTTCCTTGACATTCTGGAGGAACGTGGGATCGACATGCACAAGGACCATATCAGTCGAGCAGAACTAGCTTTATGGATGTAAGTCAATTGATGATTCTAGCAAGATGATGCTGACCATCTATAGTATTGAACACCTTAACAAGATGAAGAAAAAGCAAGCACAAGTGTAACCTCGCCGTATGGGGTGAGACACTCAGTTCCGAGCAAGAATTAGCACAAGGTTTATTCTTTGAGCTGGGGGGAAGAGAATTAAGTACAGGATCACATGAGCTACTGAATACGCATACCTTCGAGCTGGGGGGAAGAGAATGGAGACCACGACTCGAGGGCGAGGATTATAAGAGTCCAGAAAAACAAGGTTCAAATGAAAGGGTGATGACGACAGAAGGAAGAAGTGGAGCTGAGAAGGGAAAGGCAGGCGCATATACAAAAAAGAAGGAATGTCAGGGCGTGTGGGTCCATGTGTATTTAGAATGTCCGTTCTGTACTACGGTCTGTGTCAATGTCCGTTGTAACCCAAGCGGTTGGGTTACAATAAGCTGTTAATGCTGGGAGAAGAACAGTGAAAAATACAACAGATAGTATCTGCAGGGCAATTTGACATTTGGACAACAGCGCAACTGAAAGGAACACAGATGTAGCCATCTCTGTACCAGCCAGCATACAGCAAGCAAGGTCAAGCCCAGTGCATTACACCGACCACTTTGCCAATACTACTAAGTCATACTTGTTCTGATGAAATCGTCATCTTTCACAAAGGAATGCCTAGGCTCCTACAATCCCAAGATTCTTGGTATGATTTAGTGCATGTGTTGACTGCTTCAGAGTTTAGCACTGAGACATATCATGCACTACTACCATATAAACCTCTAACCTAGCTGTACTCAGGCTCTGCGCCACCTGCTCTCGACATTTGATATACCAACAGGAAGTGCTGCCTATGCATCATATAGACGAGGTTAGGTTACACGCTAGCAGGTCTAGAGTGTTAACACATGCCTTTTCATCATAGTCTACCCATTCGCCTTCGCTGAGATCGACCTCAGGGAACACTGTACCAGATTCTAGACCAACACATTTCCATATCCCCTGCATACATATTAGAATGCGCAATACATCCGACAAAGAAGACATACTCTTGGATCGAAACCAACGAACTCAAGCCCCCTACACTCAATGGTGAGGAGTGGAGAGAATTGACCATTCGCATCGGCAGAGTATGGGACGGTCGGCGACTTCTCATCGAACTTGGCAGAACTTTCGCGTTTGCACGACCCACAACGCCAGACAAAATTTGCGGTTGCGTTCTTACCACCCGATACCTCTGTCTCATCCTGACGGCGCACATGTAGGGATGAGTCCATGAAATCGGCCCAGGTCACACACCTGACGGTTCACTCCGATGAACTTGGGATGCACTTCGTGACAGCTATTACATTTCACCTTGAAAGGTTACGCAGAGACATATCAGTTTGCACAGCAGCTGCGGCTGTAGCTTGCGCGCACCTGGAAGAAATACTCGAAGGTATTCTCCGATGCAGGAGCGAGATCGGTGACATTCTCGAGCTCGGCTTTGATCTCCAAACAAAGTTTCTATGTGAACGTCAGCATACTACGTGCACCTTGGCAGCCCAACTCACGACCATGGCAGTGGATAGTATGAGTATGCCCCGATAGGCGTCCGTTGACTTTGGCGATTGCCAACCTTGCGCGATTGCCAAAAGCGGCACCCGTCGGTTTTATTCACGCGTGACGCCCGCCTTCCGTTCACTCACCGCCGCCACCCCAGACTCTCGCTCACTCAGCCCGCGATGTTTGGCCTGGTGGCGACATGTCGCCCTGCTGCTCGCCAGAGCGTCCTGACTCGACACATTCATGCTACGCCCTCGGTGCAGGCGATTCGTCGATCGAAAGCGGCCATAAGGGAAGAGTGCCCAGTCGAGTCCGGAGACATGGAGCCCGCAGATATCCCAGACAACAGCTCGGTGGTTCACATGAGGTTTAGGCAGCAGCGGAAATACCTCTATTACATGCGTCTCATAGAGCATGAGCTCCCCCAGCTCGTCGGTGAGTTGCCTGCGCACTTCTGGGGTTGCACGAGCTCATGCACCGCAGCTTTCCGGAAGCCATTCGTACCTCCAGCACCGTCGCAACCGCTGATTGTTAGGTCCATCTCCTATGGTGGTGAAGAGCATCCTGTTACTCGCAAGAGGGTCATAGTTGTACCCGTCTCGCGATTGCCTCTCGTCTCGAGCGCTGCCTTCCACGCTATCAAGCTGCTAGCAGGACCTCGTTGGTCTCATGAAGCACCGAAGGACTCGGGTATAGGACAGACGGAAGATACCGGCAAGCATGGATACATCAAAATCTCGTGCGAGGACTTCCCTGAGCCTGCAATGAACCTGAAGTGGGCGAGTGACGCTTTGGATAGACTGGTTCAGGAGGCCAACGTGAGTCAGCTCTTGATAAACAAGTCCACCTTCAACTCATTTGCCAATCTTTTTGTAGAACGCGAAGGACACATTCGCCGATGTACCTCTTGATAAGCGGCATCTCCAGGCAAAAGCCAGG
Organism: Phanerodontia chrysosporium; assembly: GCA_001910725.1. Taxonomy (NCBI): domain Eukaryota; kingdom Fungi; phylum Basidiomycota; class Agaricomycetes; order Polyporales; family Phanerochaetaceae; genus Phanerodontia; species Phanerodontia chrysosporium. The sequence continues at coordinate 1,673,234 of MJGA01000003.1, forward strand.
AAAGCCAAGAAGGGTGATCATGTAAGGCGGCAGCGCGCCATCCGGCCCTCTATCAGAGACTTCCCACAGGAATGGCTTCCTACGCGTTCCGTTGACTCATCTGCTGCTAGCACGCTGTAGTTGCCCTGACTGCTTAGTACTCCGCTCGTCTCAGTATTCATGCATCATGCTCTCGCCCTCCACAGGATTTGTAGTGCCGTCCGTCATGTGATCCTACCTCGGTCCCGCCTCGGGATTGCTTATCGTTGTCCTACCGTTCAAATACTCGGCAACGGCAGTTTGAGGACTTCGTATCACTTTCAGTAGCAGGATGTCGGGGAAGAACGTCATTCGTGCGTCTGTAGTGCAGACATGCTCCGCTCAGTACTCCCTACCTGCTACGCTCGACAAGCTTGACCACTTCACGCGCCAGGCCGCGCAGGAGGGTTCTCAATTGGCGGTGTTCCCTGAGGCATTGTACGTTCGCTGCTTGCCTGGCCTTGCGTGAGGCTGACTGTATTACAGCATAGGCGGTTATCCAAAGCATAGTCTGTTCGGCGCCTGCGTCGGTGACCGCTCCCCTGAGGGCAGGGATGAATTCCTCAGGTATTACAATGCCGCGATAGAGGTCCCTGACTCGGACGCCGTGAAACGAATGGAGGCAATCAGCCAGGAGACCGGTGTATTCCTCGTGGTTGGGGTCATTGAACGGGACCTGGGCACGCTGTATTGCACGGCAGTCTTCGTTGACCCCACCCACGGCTATGTGGCTAAGCACCGCAAGCTGGTTCCCACCGCTATGGAGAGGATTATCTGGGGGCAAGGCGATTCAACGACCCTACCGGTCTATGAGGGTTCGTTCACCTCGAAAGGTGAGGTCCACACCGTGAAGGCAAGAGTTTCGGCCACCATCTGCTGGTAAGTCCGCTGCCCCTGCACTACTGTCCTTCTCGTAGCTAATCCACCGATCAGGGAGAACTACATGCCATTGCGTGCGTTCTTACGCCCAACCCCTAGTCACGCTACTCACTTTCACGCAGTTCGCACGTTTTATTATTCGCAAGGCACCCAGATTTATTGCGCCCCAACGGTCGATCATCGACCTGTATGGCAGCACACGATGCACCACATTGCCCTCGAGGGACGCTGCTTCGTCCTTTCAGCGTGTCAATACGCTGAAGAGAAGGATTTCCCTGACGATCATGCGGTAGCCGACCCGAGTGCTCGCGCGGCGTCCAATGTTATGATTGCGGGTGGCAGTGTCATCGTCAGCCCTCTCGGAAAGACTTTGGCAGGCCCTCTTCTGGGCAAGGAGGGCGTTCTGACTGCCGACCTGGACTTGGATGATGTGCCACGGGGCAAGTTCGACCTCGATGTTACCGGACATTATTCCAGGCCCGATGGTGAGTGATTCGATCTTCCGTGCACGAATATCCATTGATCATATATCTATGACCATAGTATTCTCCTTTAAGTTACTGAAGAAGGACGAATAGAGTATGCACGACGTGGACTAAGCTACAATATGAAACTGTACATGGTTGCTGAAACATATCCTGAGCAAGGACGGACGGCTTTTCTCAGGCAGTAGCCTTGTATATTCAGGCCAAATACGTGGGCGATATCGCAATGTCCCTCACACTGAGGGCATTTCCATGTGTGGCCCTTCTCACTGTTTCTGTACTCGCTCTGCTTCTCATATCTGCTGAGCCCACATTAATGCGGGCGCACTCACTGCGACGGCATCGACCTCCAACCTCGAGGAGGGGCTGCTTGTGAATAGAGCGAGGTTGTCGATTGAGCGAATGGTTCATAAGGTTGAGGAGGAACCGCCGAACTCCATTGTCGACCAACGACCGGCGGAGACGAGCTCTGCCCTGCATGGTGCTAATACGCTCCGCTCCTCTGGTCGCACAATATATATACCCAACACGACGCCGCCGTGGTTGAGTGGAACCAGCGGACCATTGTGTGTGGAAACATGTCAGGCCAGAGTTCGCCGGAGACTTCGCTCTGGGCCGAGAAGAAAGCGGAAGGATACGCCAGGACGGTGATGAGCAGGCGAGCAGCGCGTACACCCCTCGCAGTGATCGTTCATATTGCCCTTGGAAAAGTGTGTGTTCTACACTGAGCGAGCATCCATCGTCGTCTCGCCTGTAGATGTCATCTGCCAGAGCCATGCGCAGCCCTCCCGTCGGTCGCTGCCTTAACTAGGGCGTGGCGTCTGAGCCTACGCCAAGCAAGCGCCCATTTGAATTCTTCGCCCAGAATACATGTCAGAATCGTAGCAAAGGATACTATGTCTGTAGTGGATGTAGCCTGTTGTGCAGTCAGTGTCGCGGCTGGAATATCTTCCGAAATTTCGCGAGTGATTGAGCCGGGGTGCGAACAGAATCAGTTGGTTGTTGCCTAGACCAAGATGGGCGTGGTGACAAGCAACGGCAAACAACTCGAACGCCTTCACTCACATTCCTTCAACTTCATCCCACCCTCGCTCTTCCTGCCGGCGTGAACGAAGGGCAACCCACTTTATATTCTTCTCGTCGTCCTTCAGCCTCTTGGTTTCTCATGACAGACTCATACGTTTCGTCCGCCAACGGCGACTCGCTCACTGCCAACAGCACGGGCAGGGCGAACGGCTCAAGCCCGTCTCTTGCGCAGCCGTCCGAAGCCAGCTCTACACCCATCATCCGCAAAAAGCTCAACGGCTACGTTGGCTTTGCCAACCTACCGAATCAGGTTCATAGGAAGAGCGTGAGGAAAGGCTTCCAGTTCACCGCAATGGTTGTTGGTAAGCGCGTCGTCACGCACTACAGAGGCACCGCTGACCTGGCACACGTTCTTCATAGGCGAGTCCGGTCTTGGCAAATCCACGCTCATTAATACCCTCTTCAATACTCGGTTGTACCCTCCCAAGGAACCTCTCCCGCCAAGCGCAGAGCGTCCTCAAACGGTTGCGATCGAAAGCATTAGTGCCGGTGAGTACCTGCTGCACGTGAGAGATGACATGACGAGGTTGAAATATCTCGACAGACATCGAAGAGAATGGCGTCCGTCTGCGTCTCACTGTTGTCGATACGCCTGGCTTCGGTGACTTCGTCAATAATGAGGACAGGTATGCCTGTCACGTGTTGTAATGCGGCATCTCCGCTGATTGTCATACCACTTCCTAGCTGGAAGCCCATCGTCGAGAACATCGAATCCCGCTTCGACTCTTACTTGGAGCAGGAGAATCGTGTGAACCGACAGAAGATCGTCGACAACCGCGTGCACGCATGTCTCTACTTTATTCAACCCACAGGGCACTCGTAAGTTAACTTCGTGCGTAGTCTAGCCTCTACTCACACAGCGAATAGATTGAAACCCATTGACGTGGAGTTCATGCGGCAACTCCACACACGAGTCAACCTTATCCCAATCATTGCTAAGGCGGATACCTTGACGGACGACGAGGTTGCCGATTTCAAAGCCCGCGTAAGTTCCCAAGGATGTCTGCCTTGTGAATGCTAACCCACTCTTCAAAGATCTTGGCAGACATTGCGCACCACAATATCCATATATTCCAAGCGCCGACGTACGAGAACGAGGACGAGGAGGCCCTAGCCGAGGCGGAGGAGATTGCGAGCAAGATCCCGTTCGCTGTCGTGGGCTCCGATCGTCTGGTCAAGACGCCAGATGGTCGCGAAGTACGCGGTCGCGCCTACCCGTGGGGAGTCGTTGAAGTGGACAATGAAGATCACTGCGACTTCGTGAAGCTCAGGCAGATGCTCGTCCGGACATACATGGAAGAACTTCGCGAATACACTAACGATGTCCTCTACGAGAACTGGCGAACTGAGAAGCTCCTCAGCATGGGTGTTGTGCAGGACCAGACCGTTTTCAAGGAAATCAAGTATGTATTATCTGCAGTATATACTGTGGCGTCATCTAAACGTTGCTTGTTCAGCCCTGCAAGCCGGATGCAGGAAGAGCGGGTCATGCACGAAGCTAAGCTTGCTAAGATGGAGGCCGAGATGAAGATGGTGTTCCAACAGAAAGTGCAAGAGAAGGAGGCGAAGTTGAAGCAGTCCGAGGAGGAGCTCTATGCGAGACACCGCGAGATGAAGGAGGCACTGGAAAAGCAGCGCATGGACCTCGAGGACAAGAAGAGGCGCATCGAGAGCGGTCGTCCGCTAACTCCTGACAAGACCAACGTGAGTCGTAGCGTCTATTTCGCGAGGATTGCGTTCCAAGCTCATTAACTTCGCAGACGAAGGTGAAGAGGGGTTTCCTCCGCACTTGATCTTGCCTTTCTCTGCTGCCTTCTTCTGGGTTTCGTTGTCGATTCTTTACGACCGTGTAGTATCTTGGCCCGGCCTCGGTACTTCCTTCTTTCTTGCTATCGTACACATCCGCGCGACGCCGTCTCAGCATCCTCTGTTTTAATTTTGCGCTTGTAGTGCATTTCGAACACTTGATCACGTTCCTTACCATGGATACCGGATTTTCTCTTTATTAGCTGTAGCTCGTGCTGAGCTTCTGGCGATGTTGGCTCGCCTTGACTGTACATACCCTATGATACCAGGTCAACATCCACAAACAGAGGTGATCCCGGCGATGGCGGCGCTTGCTCGATGATATTACATTTCTCTTCTGCGCTCATCCTCACATTCGTTCACTTCGTCTGCGATCCCTCGAAATCATGGCCGCGAGCATGCAGGCAGTTTTGTCAGCCCTCAATGTCTTCAGCAGCGCCCCCGACAAGACAGCACTCGATACTGCGAACGCGTGGCTACAGGATTTCCAGCACTCCGTAAATACTCTCGCGTATGGTCCAACGTACCACCTCCTCTGACTTCGATTACTCGCCCTCTTCCTAGTCCGAGGCATGGTCGATCTGCAATGTGCTCCTCCAGTCGCCAGATGCCCCGCCGCCGGCAAAGCTGTTCGCTGCCCAGACGTTTCGTATGAAAGTATGGAAATCAGACGCAGCGCACTCAGAGGCCCATGCTCACCCTGTTACATCAGGTTACATACGATCTCCACCAGGTCGATAACGCGAATCTGCCTGCATTGAGGGACACGCTGGTGGCCGCACTCGAGCAGTATCATGCCGGACCTCGGACGCTCATTGTGCAGCTCTGCCTCGCCTTGTCAGGACTGGCCTTGCAGTTCCCTGCCTGGAAGAACCCAGTACAAGATATGATAGATACATTTGGCAGAGCCCCAGCAACTGTCCCCACTTTGCTACAATTCTTGACGGTGCTTCCTGAAGAGCTAACGAGTAATACGAGGATACCGGTCACGGTGCGCGTCCGTAGCCTGCGCAGGAAGTCTTAAGCTAATCATCGTTCAGGACGACGAGTATCGCGCAAGGGCCGAAGCAATCCTCACTGCAAATGCGGACACGGTGGTTGAGCTGCTGTCGATGTACATACAGGCGCAAGGTAAGTATCTAGATTGGCCTTCGTTCGGGTCTAATAATGCATCATCCTATAGGCGTGACTTTCGCAGTCCAAACCCAAGTATTTAACTGTCTCAGCAGTTGGCTTACCAGTGGCGAAATACCAGCAGAAGCGGTCGCACGAACACCGTTACTGCAGTTTGCTTTCCAAGCTCTGGCTTCAGACGACTTGTTCGACGCAGCCGTGTCCGTTATCTGCGATTTGATCCATGAAACGCAAGAAGTCGAAGAAAACATGGCGGTTATTCAACAAATCGTACCAATGGTCATCGCTCTAAAGCCAAAGCTAACCGAGTACGCGGACGACCCGGAGAAAGTCAGAGGTCTGGCCAAAATTTTTACAGAGGCTGGTGAAGTATACCGCAGCCTTCTACTCCATCACACGGAATCATTCTATCCTATCGTCGAGGCCATCCGAGAATGCGCTGCGTATCCTGATCTCGACATCGTACCTATCACGTTCCCCTTTTGGATGCGTCTGGCGCAAAGTATTGGCAAGAGATCGTCTGTTTCTCCCCTGCTGCTCGAGGAGTACAAGAAGCTTGCGGGTATCGTCATCAATCATCTACACTTCCCCCCGGATTCCAAAGCCTTGACCGGACAAGAAGCAGAGGACTTCCGGTCCTTCCGCCACGTGATGGGCGATACCCTCAAGGACTGCTGCTACGTTCTTGGTACAGATGTCTGTCTCAACGCTGCGTATGAGATGATCACCTCGGCCATGGCAAGCGGAAATGTCTCTTGGCAACAGGTAGAAGCTCCTCTGTTCTCTATGCGGTCTATGGGCGCAGAAGTCAATCCAAATGACGACGTTGTTGTGCCCAAGATCATGGACCTGATTCCGACACTACCCTCCCATCCTCGCATACGTTACGCTGCTTTGCTTATTGTCTCCCGGTACACGGAGTGGATCAACAAGCATCCAACATATATCCCCTACATGCTCCAATTTATCTCGGCTGGCTTTGAGGATAGCGATCTCAATGTGGTTGCGGCTGCAGGCCAGGCTCTACGGTACCTTTGCAAAGACTGTAAACAGGTCAGGCTCGTCCAACGTTTCTCCGTAATACGGCGTACTTACGGCGTCGCCTCAGCATCTTGTCGAATATCTTCCACAATTGCACAGTTTCCTCAAGGCAATGGGTACGAAAGTCGCTCAGGAGGACAAGGCCACAATGTACCAAGCCATTGCTTTCGTCATCTCTGCCATGCCTATGGAGCAAGCGGCGCAAACCCTTCGAGAGTTCTCTCTTGATATCCTCGCTCTTGTTCATGCCGCAGCGAGCAAGCAAACGGTAGCTACTAGTCAGGAAATGAAGGCGGCCATAGGTATGCCATGTCATCCAGGTTTCGAGTTCGGCTTACTTGACTGTCGTCTTCTAGATGGGCTAGAAAACCTCGAGGTAATGCTGAGCGTCGTTGAAACGTTTGGGGATGACCTGCCTGCTACGTGTCGAAACACATGTCAAGAAGCATGGCTATTCTTCGACCCGTTCATCGCGAAGTACGGCTCTGATTACAACGCCTGCGAGCGCGTCACTCGCCTTCTCCGGTATGCTCTGAACTTCTTCGGGTCAGCAGCTTTGCCGGTCATCCCTGCCGTACTCGCAAGATTGTCCGCGGCTTTCGAGGAGACTTCTTATGCCAGCTACCTCTGGATCGTTGGCAAGACAATTTCGCGTTTCGGCAACGAAGACGACCCGTCTCTTAGAAGCTCCTTCAAGCAGGCATTTGAACAGACTTCGGACAAGCTCGTCAAGGTTCTGCAGAACACACCACCGAGTCAAATTCCAGATGGTACGTCGCACTAGTCCACAAAATACTCAAGCCTGACGTATTCTTCCGCAGTGATGGAAGATTATCTCCGCATGGTCATTTCCTTGGTTGACTACGCCCCTGACGTCTTCTTCCCATCACCCGCATTCCCCATTGCCTTCCGCGCAGCAATGGCAGGCTTAACCCTCATTCAGTCTGATATTGTGTTTGCAGCATTGGACGTTCTTAGGACCGTCATCGCCCATGACTGCCTCGATCCTGCACCGATGCCACCGCCCAAGTTCCCCGCCTTCGCCGCTGCCATCAAGCCTGTGGTGGAGAAGGAAGGCTTGGAGCTGACTGGCTGCTTGCTTTCCGGCCTCACAGGTGACTTCCCTGAAGATGCAGTCTCATCCGTTATCACCATCTTCCGCGTCCTGGCAGCACTCTGGTCCACGCAGCTCCTGTCCTGGCTGCCAGTGGTGCTACGCCAGCTTCCGTCTACTTCCGTGCCTGACCAGGCAAAAACAGCTTTCCTTACGGATGTAACGCAGTGCGTGTCTCTGAGATACCAGTACCATGTATTGAATGCTGACTTGTCCTCAGGTCTATCAACGCCAAAGACTACGACAAGGTTAAATACGCAATCATCTCGTTGAACCGTGTTTCTCGTAAGACACGTGAAAGAAGGCGGATATGGGCACTCTTGGCCGTTAGCAGACATCGGCGAACGTGGAGGATGGAGTAGTACTGTAGCTTTACAAGACCGTTTTGTAGTGTATCGTTGGTGCATTGATTAATTTCTCGTTATGTTTGCCGGAGCCTGCCGGAGCGCGCCTCTGGGCGTAACCTCGCCGCTGGAGGCAATCAGCGACGATATCCGCTCTCTCTCTAAGCCCTCCATCTACTCTATAGCCATGTTCCGCCGTGCAGGACAATCGCTCGCGTCCGCTGGTGAGGTTGCACCGTCGCGTCTAGACCTCGTGTAAACATTTATCGGGCTCGCGCTTTTAGGCCGACGGACATTCTCGCAATCTGCGGCCCGACAGAATTACGAGTCCACCATCCAGAACCTCCTCATCCACAAGGACACGCGAGTCCTTTGCCAGGGCTTGACGGGAAAGACTGTTGGTATACACTCAACGACTGCAGAACCCCGAGCTAAAACACCAGATAGGGTACTTTCCACGTAAGGGAGGCTCTCGAGTATGGCACCAACATGGTTGGAGGTGTCTCTCCCAGCAAAGCAGGCCAGACCCACCTCGGACTCCCCGTTTTTGGCTCGGTTAAAGAGGTGCGCGTGCCTGCTATACGCTGCGATTTCATTCGACCTGACGCTGCCGGGCAGGCTGTGCGCGAAGTGAAGCCTGACGCAACTGTGCTCTACGTGCCTCCACCGACGGCTGCCGATGCCATTATAGAGGCCATTGAGAATGAGATTGGACTCATCGTGTGTATTACCGAGGGTATTCCCCAGCAGGATGAGATCAGGGTACGTGCTCTTGCATATCATACCCCGCAACGCACTAAAGCGCCGCGCGTAGGTCATGAACGCGTTAAAGAGCCAGTCTAAGTCTCGTCTCGTGGGCCCCAACTGCCCCGGTGTTATCAATCCTCTTGGCTGCAAAATGGGTATCCAACCCGGACACATCCACAAGCCAGGAAAAATCGGCATTGTTTCCCGTTCAGGTACCTTGACATACGAGGCCGTTGCGCAGACCACCGACGTTGGCTTGGGCCAGTCGCTCTGTATCGGTATTGGCGGTGATCCTTTCCCGGGCACTAAGCATGTCGACGTGGTCAAGTTGTTCCTTGAGGATCCAAACACTGAAGGCAAGTCACTAATGGACGGCGACGTTCTTCTCGGTGCTGAATCTGTGAATAGGTATTGTCCTCATTGGCGAGATTGGTGGGTCCATGGAGGAGGAGGCCGCCGAGTACCTTGAGAAGTACAACAAGACCCGACCGAATCCCAAGCCGGTCGTCGGATTCATTGCTGGCCGTACTGCTCCGCCGGGTCGTCGCATGGGACATGCTGGAGCTATTATCTCTGGTGGCAAAGGTCGGGATCATGTAATCTTCGTATGTGTGGCCAGCCTTACAATGGCTCTTGACCTTCAGGCGCCGCATCGGACAAAGTTGCCGCGCTCGAGAAAGCCGGTGTTGTTGTCACAGATAGCCCAGCGAAGATCGGCTCCGCGATGCTCAAGGTAAGCATTGTTACGCAGAACGACGACATATACAGCCATTCTGACCCTGTTCCAGGCGATGAAGGCTGCTGGGCTCGCGTAGATGGATTGCATGTTTGCTCTCTCGCTGTTCGATCATAGACATGTATGCAAGGATATCCATATCGCACCTATTTAATACATTCTCAGCGTGTGTACCATGCCTAGCGTTGCAAGTAGGCAAATCAACTGGCCGTCAAGTAGGCAGTGGTAGCTAATCGCTCGCAAGCGCTGCTGCCATGCATCGGTCGCGTAAAGTCACGTGCTCCAGAATTTGTGGGCGGTCGCCGCTTGTCCGGCGTGAGCGTGACTGTTCATCGTCTCGACTCTCGCCCATGTCGCAGATATTTGCTAGAGGGCGTATCTTTGCACATGGCGTAACACCAAGACCCGCCACCATAGTCGCAAATGGTTTGTAGACTTTCCTATCAACGTCACTCGTCTCTGATAAACTTGTAGGGTTGAGGCGAGAGGTCTTCCGAGGCCGAACATTGCAGTTCCGGTCCTATGCAGCACATCGTCAAGAGCCTGTTCAAACGCAGCATCCGCGTACTTCAATTGACGCTGCCATAGCCGAGCTTCCTGATACCTCAAAATTAACGCAACACTTGAACCGCGTCTTTGCGCCGTTGCAATTTCCTCCGGAGTTGGCTGCTCGGATATTGACTCACCAAAGTCACAGGCATGGAGTGCTCACTAACAATGCGAGACTGAGTTTTATTGGTGCGTGGCATTGTCTCTGTCACGACATACTGCTTCGTAACCCCAACTTGCCCGTGCAGGTCGTCGTGTGTTGAAGTCATACCTCCTGCTCTTCGTTCATTCGTCATCTGCAGTCAAGCCGCACCATGACTACGACCACATCGTTGAACGTGCATTGAACACCTATGTTCTCGGAGAGTTCGTCGGACCGCGATGGGAACTTGGCAAGGTCATGAAATGGACACCAGCGACGCGAGACGAGGCGCTTGCACAAGACCCGATGGGTGCTTTGCAACTGAGCAAGGAGGCGTCCCGAAGCATTGGCTTATACAAGGTTCAGGGCACAGCCGTAGAAGCAGTAGTAGGAGGGGTGTTCCACCAATTCGTAAGTTGCCACGCTCACTCGGATCTCCCAATCCTCGCTTTCCTCCTCTACCACGCTTGGGCGAGAACTGATAAAGATAACGTTCAGGGAGGACACGTTGCGCACAGGCTCTTCCACACAAGACTCTTACCCCACATATTGCTGCCAGGAACTCCAGAAGGCTTGCCCGACCATTTTCATCCCGATGCTTTGAAGATTTGCGAGAAGATGGGCGGCCCACAGGCTGACCTTCTGGGTCCTTCAAATCTGTCCCAGCCGTCGTAGCCTATCCCTAGACAGTTGCTTTGCTTCGTTATATATTACATGACCTCCATCACGTCGTATACACATTGCGGTGCCGTGTTATGTTTGACCGCCGGTGTGTCGCAGCACACTCCAGCTCTGTCTATAACCACCATGTCATCTCCTTACACGCCCTCCTCTGAATTCCACGGCGCTGCTGCGTACCTTTCAAGTGCACCCTCTCTTTCCAAGGTCTCAAACAGCATCAAGCTAGAGGTCTTGAGTCTCGCTCTTACCTTATAGGCTCAGATCCTGATGTGCCTGCGCCACACCAGCTCTATGGCCTCTTCAAGTACCTAACAGTATCACCTACGCCTAACACATCTCGCCCAGGCCTGTTAGACTTCACTGGAAGAGCAAAATGGGACGCTTGGAGCAATATAGGCCAGCAATTTGCCAATCGTGCCTCGGATGCTGAGGCGCGGTACTTGCAGATCGCTGCAGAACTCGGTTGGACACCGGGGGAATCCCAACCTGTCCAGAGCAAAGAAACGCAAGAGAGCACAGCTACAGACGAAGACGGCGACATTTGGGACAAGGATACCGGTACGAAGTCAAGTGGAGGTTCGAATGGTCTTGGGAACTCGGTGAGCACAATGTCGCAAGCCGACGCGGAGGAGCGACAACAGGGAACATTGCATGCCCTTGCGGTTTCTGGGGATGTACAAGGGTTGGAGTCCTTCCTACATGCACATCCAGAGACGCGGTTAGACGAAAGAGACACATATGTGAGAAGTCTTCGACATTAGAGGCTACGGTATCCTGACGACATGCAGGGATACACTGCTTTGCATTTGGCGAGTGACAGGGGTCACTTAGCCGTAGTAAGGCTTCTTCTTGAACGAGGGGCAGATCCTAGCCTTAAGGTACAAGGTGCTTGGCTCTCCTGCGTAAAACTAGTCTCACATGAACGTAGGACGCGGATGAGTTGACCGCATTAGAGCTTGCTCGAATAGCGGAGCATGACGATATCGTAGAACAGCTTGGGTCTTCGCGTTGAGAATTAAGAAGGACAGACAGTTCATTGTGCTGGATTAAATAAGATCTGCATGTCTCATATGTGCTCACGACTCGCAGACTTCGCGCTGAAATGCAACGTGGAAATAGACCGAGTAACGCGTAGATTACCCCAACCAACGTATACTTTCTACGCTTGCTCCATCCAAACAGGATTCTCTGGAAGTCGGAAACATCAGGTTGGTCGAGAAAGCCAACATTGAAGTGTCTAGGGATATGGCGTGCGGATTAGGCCGCCTCGCGGGGCTTCTGAGCATTCGTCCCCAAGCCCATCTCCTTGTGATATCTTGAGTTCGGGTTGAGAATACCACCCTACACAAGAGCTGAGTCTTGAGGGTGGACATGGTGAAAAGTAGGCACGCACCAGCGTCAACAGTCTCACGACACTCGGCGATGGCAGGGCACCTTGCCTGAGCCAGAACCTGATGCGTTCAGAGCTCCACTTGACGGTCTTGTGTTCCTCGCCTGGCTTCAGTTGAGGGTCGTATATCGCCAGAGTTTCAAGCGGACGGGCATCCCGTCTCGCGTGTGAGTCCACGGCGACCATGTGGAAAATGCGGTTGTGGCGGGGACCGTGAAGTGCGAAGCGTATGCGAACCGCCATCGTTAGGTGGCTTTTCTGGTTAGTGCCGAGCTACAAGTGGATGTGGATGGTGGTCTGCGGCAAGCCAGAGCTCGCGCTTGCACACAACTAAACACCAAACGCGGGGGCCGTGACAGCTTGGGCGCTCGTCCAGACTCGTTCTTCAAAACGATGGCGTCCCAGATCCTGCCTCTAGGTGCGTGTGCCCTCCGTAGTTCCAAGGATGCATCGCTGACTCCGACCAAGAACTCATCGACAGATGTATTGGCTCGCGCATCTGGGTCATCATGAAGGGCGACCGCGAGTTCACTGGGACCTTGCTGGGCTTCGACGACTTTGTCAGTAAGTGGCGTTCAGTTCTTGCCGCGGTGCACCTCTCAGCGCGCAAGTAGACATGGTTTTGGAAGATGTTACGGAATAGTATGTGTGCCACATCTTTGGGTCTATGGAGTGACTCAAGCTTAGTCCTTCAGTGAGACCACTCCGCAAGGCCGGAAGAAGACTCAGTTGAATCAGACTCTACTCAACGGCAACAACATTTGCATGGTATGTGCAACGGCTTGCAATTTCTTCATCGACGTGTGCTCATAAGCTACACAGTTGATACCAGGCAGTACTGGCCCCGACAGCTAGTCGGACCATGCCTTCCGGATCCCATACACATCGTTTACATCTGTAGCAAAGACAGGACTTGCTGTTGGACCATGTGGTTGCAAGGTCCCTTTCTAACTTACTTGCGACAGTATGCAAGGGACTTGTATTCGAGATGAACATGATTTATGTACGACAATGCACAACACAGCAACAGATCGGAAGAGGCAATGGAGAAGGTAACAAGTACAAAAATGGCGACAAGGGAGTAAGAGATGAGAAACCAAGGACCCGACTACTGTCCAAAGCTGAAACCACCTGGCGGAGGAGCAGCGCCATCTTGGTTGAACTATCGATGACTCGCGTCAGCCGTCAATCTCATAGGGCAGAGATCCTGTACTCACCGCAAAGGCACCGGAAGCGTCGACATTAGGCGCGCTAATGGCAGCGTCGACATCCTCGTCGTCGGGGAAATACTTGTCCATGATGTTAAACGCCTTCTTGTAAATATCGAGGTTGTCATGTTGTTGGAGGTTGTGGATGGTAAGCATACCACCAGCCTCCTCGACGTAGACGGCGTATTGATTGACGGCACCCGGACCCGCGGCCTGCTTGTCCATCTCGCCGACTTTGAGGATGTTATCCAAGCCATCAAGAGCGACCTGAATGATCTTGTTGTCCATCATGGTCAAGAGATCGCAAAGGGGTTTGATGCAGCCCTGCGAGACGAGATAGCGGATGATAGACGGCTCCTGAAGACCGCCAGAAGTTGCGTTCGATATAGCCCAGCAAGCTTCCTTACGCGTCTTGAAGTCGGCGTTTTGGAGGATGTTGATAAGTGGCGGAATGATGTTCGCGTCAATGACAGCCTGAATCTGAGGCGGAGAGCCTGCGGTGATGTTTGAAATAGTCCAGCAAGCTTCCTTCCGAATTCCCTCCTTAGGAGACGAGAGAAGGGACAGGAGTGCGGGGAGAGCGCCTGATGCGATGACAACTTGGGTTTGCATGTCGTCGCCAGTCACAATGTTGCCAACCGAGCGAAGAGCGGGAGTTTGGACGGTTGTAGAAGGGTGCATGAGCAGATCGACAAGCCTCCGGCATACACCAGACTCGATAACAGCCTGGATCTTGTCGTTCGAACCGTCCGACAGGTATGAAATCGCCCAGCAGGCATCAATCAGGATCTCGTCGTCGAGGGAGTAGATGAGCTTGGTGAGGACAGTGAGAGCAGGCGAAATCTATTGGATCATGGTCAACCTGGGCATTTGCGGGGATGTAGCAGTAAGCGTACCAAATCCCAGTCTGGCTGAGGAGACTTGCCCCTGCAGAAGTTGCTCAACGTCCAGGTAGCATTCCGAAGCATGCTCAGCTTGTGGTTCTCGCTCAAAAGAGCCAGGAGGGGACGAAGGGCGCCCTGTTGCAGGACGTAATCGCGGCATTGTGGACTGTCACCTGCGATATTGCCGAGAGCCCAAACCGCCTGCTCCCGCACGTCGTTGACGGGAGACGAAAGCAGCTTGATGAACTCTGGAACAGCTCCTGCACCAATCACGGTCTGAGTGTGGTCGGCTGTGCCGGACGCGATATTTGTGAGCGCCCAGGCGGCCTCGAACTGCGAACACGAGGTGTAAGCGACATAACAACTTTTTTTCACCAGACAGACCCGCACCTGAAGCATCGGATTGTCACCGCGAAGGAACTCGACGAAGCGCGGGACGACGCCGCATTCAATGACGCGTTCAATCGGAGGGTTCTTCTCCTTCGAGAGCAGCTTACGGAATTTAGTCGTAGCATCGAGCTGACGTTCGGGATCGTTGGAGAAGACATCGTTGATCATGTCCTCAGCGAGCTAGTTTCACCTTTAGCACGCCCATATATAAAGTAGCAAACACGATGTGACGCACGGGAGACTCTCCCCATGTAGCTGCAGACTCCTCATCGTCGCTGTCGGCATCCGTGGTCGGAAGGAAGTTACGCCTCTTGGAGATGTTCTCCTCGCGCTTTTGCCTCCTGATCTCGACTTGCTGCTCCTCGCGCCGGCGGCGCAGGTCGTCGGCCTTCAGGCCACCCTTGTTTTTGTAATCTGGAACAGTGGCGGATCAGTGCCATCGGGGGAGAGAACGTGGACGAGACAGGGAGGGCGAAAGTGCACGTCACACGTACCGTTTCTGCGGTGAGCGAGACGGGACTCCATGGTGGTAGTTGCGGTAAGAAGTGAAGATGGATCTGTGGACAAGGGTTGCGCGACTAGAGATCAGGCGGGCCTCTAAAAGAGGTCGTCACGCTCGCGTGGCCCCTAGTCACAACCTCCTCTCGCGTTCAGCGTCACGCCAGGCTTTTCACTGCAGTGGCCATACGATTCTCCATCTCCTTACTTTGTTAATAGTACATGCTAATGCTCTACATAACACGCTTGGGTTCTCCGTCAAGGAAGGCCTTGATATTGTCCACGGTCTGCGACCAAAAGACCTAGACAAAAAGGAATTGAGGTCACTGCGCGTCCCAAGTATACAAGTGGTAACCACACCGAATCACCTTGTAATTGTCATCGCTGACGTAGCCCATGTGTGGCGATAGGGTAACATTGTGCAGATCTCGCAAAGGATGGTCCAGCGGGAGAGGTTCTACATCGAATACGTCCAATCCTGCACCCGCAATCTTCTTTGCCTGCAAGATCTGCACCAAGGCCTGCTCGTCAACGATGGGTCCTCGGGATGTGTTGATGAACAGGGCCGTCGATTTCATGAGCGCAAGGTCCTCCTTTGTGATAAGGTGTCGGGTTCGTTCCGACAGGACCATGTGGATGGACACAATGTCGCTGCGCCTCATGAGCTCCTCCTTAGTGGCAACGAAGGTCACCCCAGCCTGCGCTGCACGCTCAGGCGTGAGATTGGGCGACCATCCAATTACCTCCATATCAAAAGCTTTCGCAATCTGAAGCGTAGTCAGCATGCAACTTCATTTCCTTCACAAGAAAATGCTCACCTTTGCGGTCTGGCCGCCGAGTCTTCCAACTCCCACCAGACCCAATGTCTTGCCAGCAAGGCCCACAGGGATAGTGGATTGCCACAGCTGACGACGAGCCTTGACACCTGCATCCTCCAAAGTGAGATGCCGGGCTGTCCCGAGGATAAGAGCCCAAATGTGCTCCAGCGTCGAATTTCCTCCGCTACCCGTTCCGCAGACTACGATGCCCTTTGTCTTCGCATGCCCGATGTTAATCCCGGCATTCCACATGCCCGTCGTCGCGATGAGCTTCAAGTTGGGCAAGCGGTCCAACAAGGACGCGGGAAACTTGGTACGCTCGCGCATCGCGCATATAATCGTGTAGGGTTTAAGTCGTTCGACGAGAGCATCTTCGTCGTGCAATGTCTCGATATACGTGTCGACCTTGACACGTCCTTGCAAGATTGACCAGTCCGCGAACATGTGCGAGACACGCTGGTAGTCGTCCAGCACTGCGACCCTGACAGGCTCTTGGGACATCGTGTAGGTTGCTGCGTGGGATGGAGGCCTTGGAAAACGCGTACGAAGTTTGGAAGTCTCTGCGTGCTATTAGTACAATCCAACGGCATCATCTGTCCTGATTCAGTTTCAAGGAGAAATGATAGTGCTAGCTTCACGAAGACTTAGCTACGCATTGGGAATAGCGTCATATGACGTCTTCGAGTCTCAGATTCTATTGCCCTCTCACGCTGAGCTGAATAGGGAACCAGAGAATAACACATTGTGCAACGGTCCAATGTCAGAGTATAAACTACAAGTAAGCTTCAGCGACGACGCTACTTCACGTATCTTGGTCGAAGGGGTACTGCAGCGGTAAACGTTTATCAGCGTAGCCCATGGAGGAGACCTCCGAACGCACCTCAAATGGCTCTGGAGGGTCAGCTTCCGGAGCGTTCTCATCCAGCGATATGTGCAAGTCTGCGGGAACATGCTCCTGTGTAGCAGTAGCCGCTTGAGTCGTGAACTCAATGTATTCAGGCGGCTGTTCTGGATGTTGGTCCGCGAGGATGAGGATGCCGCCGCCTCCACCGAATTTCTCGAGGTTCGCCAGAGCACTCGCTGTTGCTTGACCCTTCCGCGGCGCGTGTGCCGATACAGCGCGCACAGGCTGGTAGCGGCAGTCGGCAGGGAAGCTGACGTACGCCATTTGTGCAGGGGTGACGCGAGAAAAGTTGGGCAGCTTCTGGAAGTTGGGCTCTGGGAGATTTGAGGACTCGGGCAGGTTGGAGATGGAACCCGAAAGAGGCGACACGTCCCCATGTTTGTCGGTTGCCGCGGCTTCGTCTTTCATTTCAACGTCGCCATCTTTCTGCTTACGGAGAATGACCAGCTTCAGCGAGGAGTTGTACCGGCACTATTGAAAACGCACCGTCTCTGTGGTCTCACCCTCTCCAGCAGCCTTCTTCTTCTCCCTTGCCTTGGCCTTAGCAGTTGTTGACAAAACTGCGGTAGCTACCTTCGTGACGGTCTCCTTCTTCGGAGGTTGCATGGGTTGCGGGTATGCAAACAGGCTTGGCTTAGCATTCGACAGGAACTCGAATTTCGGTGCCTGGAGAGATTCAGAGATGGGTCATAGGTCAGAGGCGAACACCTGTAACCACTCACCCGCAACGAGGCATCAAGACCGATGATTCCAGTTGGCTCAAAAGCCAGCGATGCACAGTGAGCCAAAGGATACCAATACCAGAACTGGCAAAACAAGACCATGCCGACGATAGCACTCGTCTTCCGGCTTCCAGCGCGGCTTTGCAGTGTGATAGTGACGTTTCGGCCACCGGCGTCGATGAGGCCTTGACCGAGGGTGGCACCAAACCGAGCCATCGGGTCTTCATGCTTGTTGCCGATGACCTTATTGTACGCTTGGCGGACGGACGCGATTGCGGGCGACACAGCTTCGGAATGCTGCACGAGGATCATGCCGAGGGCGACGTAGGCACCCTGGCGAACGAAGTCAACGCTGTCCTTGGTCATGGGCTCGAGAATGTCAATAGCATCTTGAAGGCCAGTGCCTGCGCAAGCAATACCAAGAGCCAGTGTGGCGCCACACCGCACGTGAGGGTTATAGCTCTCGCTAAGAAGCTGTACAATACGCGGGACTTGCGAAGGGTTCTTGAAGAGAAGGAAAGCAAGTGCTGTGACCGCTGCCCTTCGGACGTCATCGGAAGTGTCAGAGACAGCAACGTGCAGCAGCTTGCGAATGGCAGCGTTATCAGAGGTGCCAGCGTACGCTAGCGCCAAGGTGTAAACACCACCGTAGCGGAGAATGGGATCCTGACCAGATCATCAGTACACGATCTCACCTACAGAAGTAAACCGTACCTTGTCACCGAGAAGCTCGTTCGCCATCGTGTCCGCCTGCTCTTGTCTGCCGTAGTAGATGAACGCGAGACCGACCGCGAGACCACGGATGATCTTCTCATGCTGCGTCTCGCGAGCATATGTGAGCATCTCCTCTGCGCAGTGTGCATCCCCGGTCCCCAGCATGACAAGACCCATGGCATAACCAGCCGCTTCTCCAGAGACGGCGGAGTCATTGAATAGTGTCTGCTTGAGGTCTTCATACGCGTCCATGTTCTTGCCCCCCATGCCTGCGATACCGAGACCAAGAGCAGCTCCATGCTGCACGACCTCGTTCTGCGCTGTCCGAAGGGTTTCGCGGAGATATCCCTCAACCTGGCGGCCACTTCCACACCCGGCGTTTATTAGACCCAGAGCGAACAGTGCACCGCCTTCGGAGTAAACAGCGCCTGGGATTCCGCTCTCGACTCCTTGCTGGGGCAGGTAAGGTCCAAGGATGTTCATGCCCTCCGCGAAATGACCTTTATGGATGACACCAAGACCCGCGGTCGCGCTGAACTTCGCCCAGTTCGACGCCAGCGCAAGCCATTCCAGATTTTCACGAAGAAAAGTATCTGAGGTAGTGCCTGCATGCATGAAAGCGTTCTGCAAGGTGAGTGCGTTGTGGTAGATCGACGAACGACCTTCCAAGTAGTCCTGTACCACTAGTTCAGGCATCAAAACTATCGACGCAGGAAAGGCATACCTTGGAATGCTTCAGGATCAACATGTCGGTCTTGTTGTTCCTCTTCAAAAACTCAAGGTAGAGCTTGACGGGCTCCTGGCCTGCCAAAATCTCACGGATGCGGTCGTAGATTTCCTTCGTCTCCTGGAAGCTTATTAGATGTCATGTCAGACGTAAGGATCGACGAACGTACGCCATCACCCTCTGGAAGCTCGTTGCGGATGCTCTCCAGGAAATCTTGTGCACCGCCTTCCACAAGATCGAATGCGAGCTGGTACGCGAGGAGTTTGTCGCCAGGTACAAACGAGGTGAGAAATGGTATAGTAAGCTCAGGCGAGCCTAATGATACGAGCAGGCGGGTAACAGAGTGGACATGTGTCGAGTGGTCCTTGCTGGATGGGAGGGGAAAGAGTGGAAGAAGGAACTTGAGGACTTCGTTACGGTACAACAGGGAGAAGCCCGTGTCGAGGACGGCATCCATAGCGTAGGAGAGAAGTGAGACATCGTGGGTCTTCTTGTAGATGCTCTGGACAATGTCGAGGCGGTGGGATTCAAGAGCGATACCGATGGCCTATGGGACCATGAACACCGTATACTTGGTGACAGAACACCAAACTCACCTGTCGGTATTCGCCTTCCTGAATGCACCGGCGCAAGATACCTTCAATGATACCTTGCAGCTTAGGATCAACTTTCTCTCCACCACTCTTCTCCTTAGACCTTGCGTCGACATAACGGTCAATAGCCTTGGCTGTACAGGGAGCAAGTATGAGCACTAGAGCTGCGCGTAGCTCAAGAACACGTACATATCACTGTTTCAACATACTCCTCCGCTCCTGGTGTGAGTCCCTCGGCATCAAATGCGCTTCCTGCACTCAAAGCGAACGACAAGGCTTCGTCATACTCTCCCAAATAGTAGTAGACTTTGCTTGCAAGCAACGCGGCAGAGTTTCGTGCGTCAACAGAGAGATCCTCGCTTTCATAAAGCGACTCGCTGTATATTGTGACCTCAATGAATACTAAGTATGGGGATATAAAGCAAGAACGTACATGAGCTCAATCTGCTCAGATATTTCCGCCCAGAACTGGGGTACGAGGGTGTTGAGAGACTTGAGGGCGTGCTCACGGAGCAAAGGCTCCGGCTCTGAGAGCAAGGCAAGTACGCCAGCGGCGGAGGACTGCATGCGCACCATGCTGGGCGTGGTAGACGTGAAGGGAGAACAGGTGCAGATGGAATGTGCGTACGCGTCAGCGAACGGTGAACGCGTCGTCGGCGTCTAGAGCATCCATATCAGGAGTGTATTACATAAGCACGCCTCACCGAGGTCTCCCGCCGCTCAGAACGCCTCCTCAGAAACGCACTCTAGTTTAACCCCAAGATGTCCATGCTCTTCCGTCGTCAGCTCCTCCGCGCTGCACCTCGCGCGCGCACTTTTGCCAGCTCCGCTGGCGACGCCGCCAAGAACAGCTGGCAGGCGCAGCAGGACGCCGCTCGCGCTCACGCAGCAGGTACGGTCGCGCCAGACAATATATACCTCACAACTCCTAAATGACCTGTCTACAGAGACCGCCGACCTCTGGAGGAAGATCAGGTATACTTCTTTATTACTAAATGTCCAGTCTTGAGTTGACTTCGTCTCTTCAGCTACTACGTCTGCATCCCTGGCAGTGAGTAACCCCAGTTCCCGACCGTGGCCGGAATTATTCTGAAGCAATCACATAGTCGTTGTCGCCACCGCTTGGACCTACCGCGTTGAGAAGGATCACGCGGAGCACGAGGAGCACCTCAAGCACGAGAACGGCGGCAAGCTCCCCGAGCCCCCTGCCTACGAGTACTTGAACATCCGCCGTATGTCATGGTGTTCCCTATTTCACGACAATTACTGATAATGCCCCAGACCGTCCCTTCCCCTGGGGCATGAACTCTCTGTTCTTCAACCCTGAGGTGAGTCCCGGTGCCGTGTCGCCTGCTTTCTCGCTTCCTCACGCTCTAAATTCCAGGTCAACAAGGATATGGCTGCTGAGGAATAATTGTGTCTGTCTAAGAATGACAATTTTCTTGTTTCTTCTTGAACGTCTCACAATGAATCGTTGCAATGCGGTGAGCAATGTCAAATGGGTATCTTAAAAATCAGTAGTGTCCAGGTACTACACGCTTGAACGAAGGTCTGTGTAAGAGGAAGCACGACGCCGAAAGTCAGCACCTAAAGCACTACCCAAGCCCCCACTAGCATCCCAGTGGCGACGAAAGCGAGGCCAGCAACGTGCATCGACACTGGCCTTGCGACCTGGAACGCCGCGTTTGACGACCTAGAACAGTCTTCGTTAATGTCTCGAACCATCCTAAGCGCGTGATTGAACTGTACCCAGTAGGAGTCGCGGATCCGGTGGGTGTACTCGACGTTGTGCTCGACGAGTCTGTTGCTGTCGCGAGCGAAGCAACGTCGCCTGTCGCGACTGTGTACACTGACCCGGCAAAGGTGGTGGCCACCCCAAACCCGCTAGTCGCAAGGGTAATTGCCTCACCCCCAGCGGAGGTCACGACAGTTGCGACTGATCCTCCAAAGGCTGCCAGACAGAAGGTCAAATTACGGCCACAACCGTGGAGAGACATGGGCACGTACAGGTAACACGCGTGAACACGGAGCCGGCTGAGATGTGAGGTGAGTCCTTGTAACTTTCGCTATAATTATTCATATGACTTGCCTCCAGAAGTCACATCGGTGAAGACAGAGGCAGCTGCAGGGCTATGAGCGACATGTCGTTCGATCTGTCTTGTGTGACATACCTCCTGAGGTGGCATCGGAGAAGACGGAGGCGGCTGAAGGGGAAGGTCAGTTGGGCATCAAGCCGACCTGGGAGGATCACACACCACCCGAGGTAGCTTCTGAGAATATAGACCCTGCTCCAGCAGTGCCTACAGAGAGGCGGAACCAATATCTGAAGTTATGGAGTCAAAGACTGTTTGAAACGATGTCAGTATGGCTGGATGGATGAGGATGCCGCGGGACGTGCCTTGACGCTTCTCCTGGTGGGCAGCGGCGGGTGCGGCGAGGGCGAGGAGATAGAGAGCAGCTGCGAGGGCGAGTCGGGAGAACATGGCGAGGTGGGGGAGAGGAGTAGAGAGGAGTAGCAGTATAAGTAGTGGAGGGCTGTCTGCGGTTGGCTGTGCAGTGCTAGCTGTGTGGCCGGGGGCTCACCCTCGGAAGAGAGCTCCGAGCCTGAGCGCGATCGGAAGCGCGTCGTCGTCTGCCTCATAACGTCACAGCGCTCACGGTACCGCCTCGGCATTCTCCGGCCTCTCGCTGCTCACGTCCTCGAGAAAGCTCTCGCCTGGTATCGATCTCCCTCAGACAACGACGACCATGCCACGAGCCATCATCTCCCCCTCTGTTCTCGCCTCCGACTTTGGCCAGCTCACCGCCGAGTGCAAGCGCATGATCAAAGGCGGTGCGGAATGGCTGCATATGGGTCAGTGCTCTTCCGCGGTGTGCCTTCCGCAGCTCGCACTCATCCACCCTGTGCACAGATGTCATGGACGGGTACGCTGCCCTTATCCCTCTTTAGATGCACACTAGACAAACACCCCGTTGCCTCGCGCAGGCACTTCGTGCCCAACATCACCATGGGTAAGCACCCTCGATCTCTTGTCGTCATCGCCCAGAATTCAAGGCCTCTTCGCTTCAGGCGCGCCCGTGCTTTCCTGTGTAGCCAAGGGCGTCCCGGGAATTTTCATGGATTGCCACATGATGGTGGCTGAACCGGAGAAGGCATGTCTATCGTTTCTTCCACCCCGCAACACACTCGCTCACTAGCGGCATCTCGTCTCGCAGTGGGTAAACGACATTGCTGATGCAGGCGGCTCACTGTACTGCTTCCACCTTGAGGCTACTTGTTAGTGAGTTTCATAACACACGCGTCTCCCCACGCACTCAGACTCTATTTCCAGCCGATCCATTGTCGCTCATCGACGCTATCCATGAGCGCAAGATGAAGGCCGGTGTCGCTATCTCGCCAGACACACCTTCGACCGCGATCACGGACGAAGTAGGTGAAGCCGCTGACATGCTCCTTGTCATGACCGTGTACCCCGGTTTGTACCTACCCCTTGGCATGGCCCCGGATAACCTCGTTCCGCTGACATGCTGCGCATACACAGGCCGCGGGGGCCAGAAATTCTTGGAGCGCTGTGTTCCCAAAGTCGCTGAATTGCGTGCCCGGTTTCCGGAGAAGGATATTGAGGTCGACGGAGGCGTCGGTCCGAAGACGATCGACGTCTGCGCCCATGCTGGTAATATCCCTCTGTGTATGCACCAGAAACGACAGCTGACGAGGTTCACCTTGCAACAGGCAGCAATGTTATTGTCGCAGGCACGGCTATTTTCAACGATCCTCACCCGGAGAATGTCATTCAGGTCCTTAAGGACACAGTGAACCAGGCTCAGGCGAAGATAGCTGCCCGCGAGCAGTGAGCAAGAATACTGTACGTGTCAGATAGGATACAGTGCTGGGAATACCCAATATCAAGCTTGTATAACATGAATAGAGATACAGGTTGACCTGTACTACCAATTCAGCCATTCACCGTACATGTTCGGCTGTTCCCCCCGCAAATAGGCTTCGAAAGTCCGTTTCATAACAGCCGACCAGCTGAGCTCGTATGCTGGCTCTTCGAAGCGAATTGATGGTGGCTTAACATTTGAGAAGCGTGGGCCAAGATTAGGATAGTCGCGCTGGGGGTCAAACGGCGTCCACCAGTTATTGTGATAGTGGTAGGAGAAAGCTCCTTTGAAAAAGCCGTCAAATCCAAGGGCCTCTGGACCCGCGCCAAGTAGCGGTGGAGTCTCAAAGAAGTCCTCGAACCTGCAACAAAGTGCCTCAGCATCCCTGCGCACACTTCGCGTTACGTGTCTAATGCCACGACGTACGTATTCAGGAGCGGCTGAGGCGGTCTTTCCGTCTCGAAGCCCTCCACCATGACCCACGCAGGGTCGAACAACGCGCCCGGGAGGCGCAGGAGCAGGCCCTCTGTCTGCGCATCCCGCAGATAGCGCGAGACGCGGATCGGGTGGAAGTCCAAGCCATTCTTGAGCGCGGTGCGAAGGAGCCATGTCCCCAGCGCGCTGTTAGCGTGCATCCGGAGCACGGCGGTGTTGTAGCGGTCCATGCGCGACCAACGGTAGGCGAACGCCCCGCGCCAGCCCCAAAGCTCCTCCCAATCGCGCAGGAGCAGCGTGTCGGCGTCAAGGTAAATTCCACCGAAGCGGTGGCACACCACGAAGCGCACAAGGTCTGAATGTGCGACGGACGGCTTGTCGTATTGAGAACTACCGGACGATGCAGGAGAACTGGCGGCAAGGACAGCGGAATAATTGGCGTCGTTTACCCCATCGTCGACGCCGTCCTCTGGTGCGCGGGCCATCTTGGATTTGACTACTTTGTGCTCGTACTTCCTCCACTCGTCTTTGAGTTCGTCGACGGAGTCTAGCTGTTCCGCTACATCCCAGACCTTGAAGTGTATGACCTGGCTGAGCCGGGGATGTAAGAACGCCGCGGCCCACGGGCTCGCCTTCAGCTCGTTGTACATCCGCTTCTCCCATGTCGCGCGCTTGTAGCGAGTCCAATGCGGTTGTGACATCCAAAGCCACAGTTCTGTCTTGCATTTCAATAACGGGTGGTCGGTTGGAAGATGTAGGCCAAGGTTTTGCGTGTAGAGGAAGGACAGAAGGGCCATGTACGGCTTGTCGTTAAATGGACCCGTCCAGAACATGTGGAATATTCTTCGGTCATCACCCTGGCAAGCGTGCTGACCCCTGATCGGAAGAGGAGGAAGTACGAGGTCTGTCTTTGCGTGGCTG
Organism: Phanerodontia chrysosporium; assembly: GCA_001910725.1. Taxonomy (NCBI): domain Eukaryota; kingdom Fungi; phylum Basidiomycota; class Agaricomycetes; order Polyporales; family Phanerochaetaceae; genus Phanerodontia; species Phanerodontia chrysosporium. Next base: position 1,698,085 of record MJGA01000003.1, read on the forward strand.
ACCCGAAGACCGCCTGGATACGACGTACTGCCTTCAGGTTCATACGCTCCAGGCGTCTCGTTCACTGAGCGAGGCTGCCCAGCACCCTCCGCGAGGTCAGTAATGTAGACGTAATGGAACTGGCCAGCGGTTCCTCCCCTGATACGGCGGGACGCTGTGTCGAGTTCTGCCCCGTTCCGTAGAAGCTTGAGACAGTCTCGCACGGACTATGGGGCTGTACGTAAGTACGCGGCTAATGGAGAGCGTCACCGTACCAACCTTGCCCAAGGAGTGATCGCAATGCTGCATGACGATGTCCAGGTCTGCTGCGCTGCCTAGAACTGGCCTCGGCGGATACGCTAGGTTGTCTAGTGGGACCTTTGGGGTTACGTATACCCTTCGTGCGCCCGTTCCGACGGTGCTGGCGTCGCCATCGGACTGCACGGGGCTAGCAGGATTGCCTGACGCCGTCGAACCCACGTACATTGGCGCTGCAAGCAGCAAACAGTGAGCAAAGGGCATTGCGAAGAGGCGTGAGATGGCTCTACAGACGTGGTTGGGCAGAAGGATAATGCCCAGCAGAAATCTCCCACTGCCACACTCGCTTGAGGTCCCGGACGTCATAAACGAGGGTCGGAGGCCCCAAGACGTTGAATGGTGGGATCCAGGTCTGCTCCTGGGTCATGTAGCGCAGATGCAGCGCGACAGCAGTGTACCCAAGGACGAATAATACGACGACTACGCAGTAGGGCCGTCGCCGACATAGTCCTAGTATTCTGGACCAACGTCTCGTAAGTCTACGGGCTCGCGCGTTCGGGTCGACATGCACTGGGCACGTACCCTTGAGTTTTCCTTCGTTTTTGACTATCCGCAAGCTTGAAGCCGCCGGTGGTCATCGTACGGCGCATAGCCCTTGGTGGCCGTTACGAACTGCGCCAACGACTGCATTTCGCAGGATGATATGACAGCAATCTGAATCGCAGCATCTGTGATGATCACCGGCAAGCACAAACACAAAAGATCGCAGTATGTCCTCAAACGCGATCAAGGCGCGTAGCCCCCGCCGTCCCAGGAAGGCAACCGTTCAAGTTCAACTTGGCCAGTTGGCCTGCCTTACATGCGGAAGCGATACAACCGTTTCGCTGTCGTGACGGTACAGCTTTCATGCCTAATGTACATGTGAGCCACGCTAATGCACTATCTATACGTCTATTATACACTGCTATCCGTTTACGAGCTTCCGAGCGGCTGCATCTGAAGGTCGGCGGGGTCGGTCGGCACAGAGAGAATACGGAGGGTGTTGGTATGGCCGAGACCGCCCTTCCAGCCCTGGACAGCGACGACGGTCGTGCCGGTTTTGATGATGTTGAGTTCGAGCGCGCTACGCAGACCGAAGCGGATACGGTTGTCGACCTGTTACGGTGTCAGTATCCTTTTGATCTCTGTTCGAAGTGGCGACAGAGTACTTACGTCGGTCTGCCATTGGTGGCTCTCGATGCCGCGGGGCTCCGGATACCAGAACGGATAAACGCCCCGGTGAAGATGAATCTGCCTCGCAGTCTGCTCGTTGCGGGTGACTGAATGTGCATTGTCAGCAAGTGAACATACGATGTCCAGAGATGACTAACCTGTGATAACAGGGCAGCGAGGGCGGTACTTGGAAACGAGACGCGCGGTGTTGCCGCTAGTCGACAGGACAATGATAGCAGACGCGTTCTGCTCATCTGCCGCAGCAACAGCGGCGATGGCGACAGTCTCGACAGTGTCGGTCGGACGAGGGGTGACGGACCGGAGTTCGTCGTAGAGAGGTGGGTAGCAAATAGAAGCCTCCGCAAGCATGCAGGTCTCGGCCATCATGAGGACTGAGTGAAATACGCTTGTCAGGCAGTGCAAAGCGGACAGAGCTGGATGCACGTACCGGATTGCACGGGGTAAGATCCCTTAGCAGTCTCACCCGACAACATGACACAGTCAGCACCGTCAAGGACGGCGTTTGCGACATCGCTGACTTCGGCGCGAGTCGGGCGGGGGTTGTACTGCCGAATGAACTCAGCTTCTCGGAAGGGTGAAAGGTCTGCAGAAGACTTACGGTCATAGACTCCAACATCTGGGTGGCGACAATGACAGGCTTGCCCGCCATGTTGCATTTGGAGATCATCATCTTCTGAGCGATGAAGACCTGAGCCGCGGGGATCTCAATACCGAGGTCACCACGCGCGACCATGACACCGTCAGTCTCCTTGAGGATCTCGTCGAAGTTGGCGACACCCTGCTCGTTCTCGATCTTGACGATGATCTTGATGTTCGCGCCATCGGGACCGAGGACAGCACGGATGTCACGGACGTCCTGCGCGCGACGGATGAAAGAGGCGAAGACCATGTCCACGCCGTTCTTGACACCGAACCGCAGGTCAGCCTTGTCCTTCTCAGAGAGAGCAGGAAGGTCGACGTCGGTCTTGGGCAGGTTGACACCCTTGCGCGAGGAGAGAGTGCCGTTGTTGAGGGCACGGACGTGAACGTTGGTGCCGTCAATCGCAGTGACAAGGAGGGAAAGGATACCTGTATTCTCGTCAGTCCATTGTATTAGCTTCGCATGATGGCAAACTGACCGTCGTCGACGTAGATGAGCTTGCCAGGGGCGGTGACCTTAGGAAGGTTTTTCTACGAGTGTCTTCAGTCAACATGCGCGTATTCCTATCACAAAATCTGAGACGCACGTAGTCCATGTAGAGGACCTTGTCGTCGCAGATCTTCGAGTACTTCTCATCGGTGGAGACAATGAATTCGTGGCCCGCCTTGATAGGAATCTGTAAAGGGGGACCGTTAGACCTTGCAGTGTAGTGGAATCGCGTAACATACGTCCAAGCCATCCTTCATCACACCGGTACGGATTTCCGGTCCTTTCTATGTCGTGGGATCAAGATCAAAAATCGCGTACGATCTGCAATTCGCGAAGCGCGTACCGTGTCGAGGGCAATGGCGATGGGGCGGAAGCCCGGGTTCGCTAGACGTAAATCTAAGTATGGATTTCACACCGGACGTCAAAAAGAGTGCTCACCAGCAACCGCGGCGCGGGTGTTGTCAATGACGCTTTGGTGGTACTCATACTCACCGTGCGAGAAGTTCATGCGCACTGGAGGGCCGACGCGTCAGCCCTTGGAGCGCACTTTGCGAGATCGTGCAACTTACCGATGTTAACACCTGCGCGCATGAGCTCAGCAAGCTTCTCAGGGGTGTTGACCTTGGGACCTGTGTGCCAGCATGGTTAGGCAATGGCGCTGGGTTGCATTTGCGGACGAGGGCGTACCAATGGTCGCGATGATCGCGGTCTGCAAGATCGTCAGTCCTGCCGCTATGTGCAGCGAGCTTGGGGGGCACACACCTTGCGGAGATACTTGGTCTCCTCAGTGGGGACGGGGGCATTGGCGGTGGAAAGGTTGGCAAACCATTCGAGGCGCGAGCGGATGGCGGACATGACTGTGCGGTGAGGAGCTTGAAGGACTGGAGCGAGAGGTTATGTAGTGGATTAGCCGCTCGCGCTATCAGGGCGCAGGGGCGGAGGTAGAGAGGGAGGGGAGGAATGGGTTGGCTCTGATATGCCTTGCGCCCGCTCTTATACACCCGCCAGAGCCTCCGGCCATCGATTGGGGCAAAATTTAAAAGCATCCCGCTCGAACGTGTACGCAGATCAGCGCAATGCCGAGTAGGCATCGTCCACAGCAGAGCGCGCAGCCGTGCAAGGCCATGCAAAGCCCGCGGCGGTCCCTCGGTGGTCTCCCGCCCGCTCTACGGAGAACATAAATATACATGTTCCACGAAAACTCTGCTGATGATATACAAATACAGCCCAGACAACAACAGCAGTACGTGGTACATAAATCGAAAGCACGATGGATAGGCATGAAACGACAACACAACACCAAAGAGGATCACAGCAAGACAAGTAGTAATGAGTATACAAGGCGATAGCGTTCCGGAAGATAATATCGGGATAATGTCATGAGTTCTCTATATGACTCTCAACGACCAACTGTGCATAGCGGCTTCCAGGCCTTGCATCCCTTGCGCCTGAGCAAGCCATGCCTGGTCGTCCGTGCGTCCGTTTATCTCCAGGGATTGGAAGATGTTCTCCACGGCAATAGCCCTTCCGGAGTGGTACCCAACGCCGTCTGCCGCCCGGATGAACAGCAGAGGGAGACTGCGACCGTTGAGTGCGGCCACGTTTAGCTTCGGATCGGTGGAAGTTCCATTCTGCGGCGCCGCCCCGTCACGCGGGGGCTCGAGGTCCTCCTGAAGCGACCGTAGGATGTCGGCCATTGGAGGTAGGTCGACGGTAATAGAGGTATGGATGGGATTAGCGGCCAAGTACGGCGAGCGCTCAAGCGGCGAGACTCCCGGGCCAATGGGCTCGTCGCGCTGGACACCATCAGGGCCAATTGCCTGAACATATGGCGATACGCTTGTAAGAGGGCCCGGAGGATAAGGTGCATTGATACGGTGGCGAAGGGGGCCCAGGTTGCCCAAATAAATACTCAGCGGCGTTTGCTCATTAGTGTGAGGGTGCCGGTAGAAAAAGTTCGCGACGGTCAAGTCCAGGGTGCAAGGCTCCGAACCAGCACCTGTCGCCAGCGCTGGGGCCGTGAAGAGGGTCGGGAAGGGAGTTATGGGTGCCTCAGGCGGGTCGGTATGGCCAAACGCATCGAAGAACGTGTACTGGAACTTGGCTATGGATACACAAATATTAGCGCGAGCTCGCGAGCGAAGAAGATGACGTACAGATTCCGACAATAGTCCAGCATAGATAGTCATCAACTTCGTCCGTAATCACTCGAACGCCGTCTCGAGTCTCCTCGCGGACTCGAGGAGCCTGAAACACTAATGGGTGGGTACCCGTTTGATTCGCAGGGGACTGACTTGTGGCAGTCCCTTGTCCTGGAACAGGACTTGCTGCTGACAAATAGTGTCTTGTACCGTCCGTATTCGTTCGTTGCAGGGCAATCTTCTGCATCTGACTCACAGGCCCTCCGTCGTCCGGAGCAATTCTTCCCTTATCGACTTTGCGAATGGTCAGAGGGGAAGTTGATATGCCGGAAAGGGTATCGGTTAAAATGACTTCGCTTCCGTATGTTACAGGTTGAGGGCCTAGGACTATTTCATTAACAGGTGCAGAGGGGGTCTGTGAGTGGTACGAGGAACATACCGATGGTAGGTTGGTCGCCTTGTGGTCGAACGACAGAAACGTTAAAAGCTGCCCATGTCACATTACTAGCGCAGAGCTGCCCGTTGTCCACCGTCATATACTTTGTTCGGACGGTCTGAGAGTTGATGCGATTGAACAAGGACACCGGCCCTCCGGCAAGGATACAGGAGGCGATATTACGCGTCTTGGCCGTCTTTTTGGAAGGCTTCGAGATAATGGTAACTGGTGCGGAATCGAAAGAAGCCCAGGGAAGCCGCCCTGGTACAGTCGGCTCGCTGCCATCTGCAGTGGGAGGTGAAGGTTCGGTGATGTTTAGAGATAGCTGGAAGCTCTTGGATTTCGCAGAGCCGGTGACGTGCAGGAACTTGAAGCTTGCCGAGAGGTTGTGGTCGATTGGCGCCCTCTGTTCAAATGAGCGTTCGCCACCTTCTGATACGACCGTCATAGAGAACTGCTGATTTTTCATGTTCCACACGGGTCCCTCGATGTGGACGATGGGAGGGGGACAGAGGAAGCGCTTCTCAGTGCCGTACGACTTCTGGGCTACCGCTGCGTGCAGGCACAAGACGGTGGTCATGGGTATCGGTCTAGGGGTATGCTGAGAGACATGGTCGCGCACGACGCGTCTAATCTTGGTGTGCGGATCGTCTGCTTCCGACGCGTCAAGCTTACGCTTTGTGGATGTGCGCTACAACAGATATCAGTCTAGACCGCAGGCAGTAGGCACAGGCTCGACGCACCGGCGGGGCGGGCGGGGGACCCGGAAGAGCACTGTGAGTCTCTCGTGGAGGGTGCCCTACGTTCGCGGTGGGATTCCACGCCGGCTGAGCGGGCGGCGCAGCACAGGAGGTATCTGGTTCGGTTGTGGCGGTTAAGATGGATTGTATGGTCTGGGCGGGCTGGGTTGGCGAAGAGGGGCGACGGTTCGCGGTGGTATCGGCCGTCTGAACGTCATCTGGGTGTGAAGACGCGGGTGTATGGACCTAAGACGCGTTGAGATGGGTCTGGAAGTGCGAGGAAGGGATGCGTACCAGAGAGTCGAAGGTCGGTTGGGCCGAAGAGCTCGGGCGGGAGAGCTCCTGAGGATTTGCGGTCTCTGGGGCAGGAAACGGGTCAGCAGGGGATGGCACTGCTATGGAGGCCATTGGAAAGTGGAGGTGGGAGGAGGGGGAGGAGGGCGACAGAAAGCCTGGATAGGTGCTCATGAGGGCAGTATCGCGTTCCCACGCAGGCTCAGTATACTGTGGGAACTTGGGCGAAAGGTGTGGGAAGGAACAACCCCCGTGGGAACGCCCAACTTATACCTCTCGCTCATGTGACTGACGTGTCACGCGTCACACCGCCAGGCCAGGCGCCAGGGCATCAGAAGAGCGACGTAGACTATGGATCACAGCGAGATCATCTCCAGCACCCGTCCCAGGCCCAATGTCCACCAGCCCTCGTCCCCCAGCCTGCCCTCGTCGGCAAAGAACAGTCCCCCCGGCCGACCCACAGCGTCCACAGCTGTGTCCTCCGTGTGCGCACGCCGCAGCTCGCAGTACGTCCGGTACAACGCCTCCTGGTCCTCTGGCAGGCCCTCCGAGTACGGCGTCAGCAGGTGGTCGTCGTACGCTGATGTGAACATCGCTTCACCCGCTGAGAAAACTGAGCCTGCGAGCATCAAACTCTCTCAACACGCTGCACCTTGTGCGACGGCAGCTCGGAATGACGTACGCAGCGATAGCACGCCCAGCTTGTCCTCCCGACGGATCACCACGCTTGTCTCCTCGTCCTCTGCTTTGCCATACGCCGGCTCCTTGTTGTCGTGGGCCTCTTCAGGCGCCGCGTCTGGCGCGTCCAGACCGTCGTCGCGGAGCCAGTGCCATTCCGTGTCCGGGCTCTCCGTCCCAGCCAGGTGGGAGGGGAAGAATCCCCCGAGGCTGAACGGGTCCTCTATCCGCTCCCCGCAGGGTGTCTGATACCCGAGCGTGCGGATCGGGGGGTTGACAGGTCCGTGAGGGCGAGACTCGTCTTGTGTCTCACGATGCGCGGACGGTGCGCGCTCAGCGCGCCGTCGTTGTCGTCGCTGCGGGACGCGAGGAACGGCTGCGGCGAGGCGACGGAGGGTGCCGACCTTGAACGCTGGATGCTCGACATGATGATGATGGGTGTGTGTATATTACGAACGAGAGGCGGTGCCGGCTTGGCCTGTGTATATATAAAGGATTGACGGAATGAATAGCGCAGTGGAGAAAGTTGGTGAAGATGGTTTGTGTGGACAAGCCGAGATACCCAGAGACTGCCCAGCCTAGGCCTGGGAAGGCGCCAGGCCCCTAACCCGTCCGCAGCGGTGACCGGCTCCCGCTGGTATGATGACCTCCTAGCCAGCTAGGCCCGCGGAACGCTACCGAGACAACCGCGATTACCATGCCAATCGCTGATGCCATTCCGTCGGTCCGACGTGCGTAACCACATTCCAATATTCGACGTCCGTAAATAGCGAATAACTAATATATTGGTAGGAGTGGGTGACATGCATACACATTATCCGGTGTCAACATACGATGCGATACAAGTCCATGAGTGAGTTGCGGGTGAACAAATGCGTCGTCTCAAGGATTATAGTGTCAACAAGACTGCCTGAGGTATATGGAACATGAGGAATCTAAGCGTCCGATGCTGAAAGTCCTATGGTATCTCTGCACGAATTGTCAATAAAAATGCAGCCGTGACGAGTCCTTCAACTGGGAGGATCACGGGCGACAGATATGCGTCTTGCTTCACCTGACGGACGGCGGGGATGATCTGGGAAAGGGACACCGGAAACACGTCTCGACTCTCGGCGCGGTCGTGCCTCGGGTCCTGCTGCGACCTGGGACTTCTGCCAGTCCTCCACCTTCATCGCTGACATGCGCTTCGAGGACGTGGATTTGCCGCCGACGGCTGCGAGCGCGTCCGCGCTGAGCGAACGGGTATGTCGCGATGCTTGTCGGTCATCATTCAGCGATACTGAATTTCTGCGTATGTCGCTGGACCGCATCTTGTCCTTCGCCTCCTTGCTTGCAGCGGCAGCCTGCTCGGCTTGTCTCTTGAGCACAGCTTGCTTCTCGCGTTCCTTGGCCCTCTCCCAGCGCATCTTCGCAGCCTGGATCTCCGCCTGCTCCTTCTCTGCCTCGGTTAGCGGTCGCTGGAGCTGGCGTAGCTTCTCCCGGTGCCGTTCTTCGAGCTCCTCAAACGACATCACTTTATTCGCAGACTCCTTGGGGGGCGGCGAAGATGCGTGGCGGGTCCGGGGCGGCAGTATGATACCAGGGGCAAAGCTCGACTGCGATTCCGACTTCTTGTGGGCTTGAGGTCGTAGCGCGGGCGGAAGTTCCTCCGGGGACCAGGTCTTCGGGTTGGAGAAGGAATGTCTTGCAGGTGCCTCCGCAGACGGTGGCCTATCAGCGGACGGCATCTGGCCAAAAGACAATGAGCTCTCGCGACGCTGCCGCTGCAGGAGCGCCTCAGTCACGGCAGGAGACACGGCGAGCCTAGGCGCAGGGCTGAGGACAGGTGGACTGGTAGGGATAGGCGGAGTCACACCAGACGGAGGCTGCAACAGCTTTCGCTCCCGGACATAAGCGTCCCACGTCTCGTCTTGCAGAGGGACGCTGGTCGGCCTACCAACCGGACTTGGGTTGGAGGTGCGAAGGTTGGATAGTTCCATGGATTGCACGCGCGTCCGTGGATCGCTGGGTCTTGGCGGACGAAGATGTGACGGTCCCGGCACAGGAAGTGAGCCGAGCTCTAAACGAGAAGAGAAGGACGGGCGCGCTGAATCGGTGGCGCTGTCGGGCCCAGGAGTCTCCGATTTGAGAACTTCGATGGATTTGCGAATGTTCTGGATCTCAGCTAACAACTCCTGCTTCCTCTTCAAGTCTTCGAGATCCTGGGCGACAGAAAGCGAGATGGATGGACTGCGGACGCGCTCTCTGAAATCAAGGTCGTCTGAGATGTAGTTCTTGGGGACATCCTGCTCTAGGTCTGCTCCAAGGTCGAGGGCAGGGAGAGGCCCTGGCGACTGCGAAGGCCGCTCTTCGACGGGAGGGGAATTGAGCATCAAAGAGGAGACGCCCGACTGTACGCGCTGCCGAGTGCCACCAGGAAGTGTATACGTAGAGGTGCGCTTTTCATCACTAGGAGTGGACATCCCTAGCTCGACGTCCTTCATCAAAGGAGTATGCGACATGTTGCTGTCGTTGCGACCGTGTTTGAGGAGAGTCGGATGTTCGCGTTCCCATTCCTCCTTCTCGCGTTCAATCTCAGCAATGCGAGCTGCAGCACGAGCCTCGGCTTCTTGATCCAAGCGGCGCTGCTCCTCCTTGATCTCACGGAGCTTGCGCTGCAAAATTTTCAGGATGCGCAGCTGGACGGCAATACCCATGAGGGCGACTGCGCCCATGAGGCCCAGCTCGATTTCCATGGTCTGGGAAACCGGGAATTGTATCCCATGGTCCACGTACTTCTCAAAAAGAGAATTGAACCCAAGGTTCCATATATAGAACTAGAACAGTCAACGCTGTCAGCCAACATGTGGACGATAACGATAGGGAAGTAGCGTGCCTCCTTCAAATTAGCGGATGTGAAGCAGTCAACACCGAGCATAAACGACGTTGCGCCAACGAAGCCGGTCGAGATGAGAAGGACGTAGTAGTGCAGCTTCGGAATAGTGCACAACACGAAGCCGACAACGGCGCACCCTGCGGGAACATCAGCGGGCCGCCTACATGCTTGACAGTTGCAATGTCTTACCGATATACATGATCCAGCGGAAGCCGATTTGGTGGATTAGACCGCCGTCTCTGAAACATTGTATCCAGAGTGCGAGCGCGAAACCTCCCCAACCTCCGATGAAGTAACGAGTGGCCTTCCAGAAGAAAATGGTCACACCACCTCCGGCGATGCCAGCGACGCATGAAGCCAGAACGAACAAGCCTCGTAGGGTCTTGGACGGCGGGTTGACGGCCTGCAGGATGCCGAATCTGAGGATCAGAACAAAGCAGACGAGGGAAAGCGTGTAAAAGCCGATGAGAAAGAATGACGTCCTGTATCACGAGAGTCAGGAGCCTTCTCAGGGTGATGGGGACCAGGGTGCGTACCATCGGTTCTTGTGGCCGAGGAAGGCGCTCGGGATGCCCGTGAGGATAAGCAACGCCCCAAGCACGCCAAAGGCAGGGTCGAGCTTCGTGTCCAAGTGGCGTGGGTCAGGCGTCGGCGTTGCAGATGTTGTGTGCGAGGCAGCGGCCGAGCTTGTGCTTGTGCTGGTCGGTGTCGGGGTAATGGTGACATTGAGGACAACAGGGACAACAGTAGTGACAGGGATGAGCGAGTTGCCGGACCGTAGTGTCGTCGTGATCGTAGCAGAGGTCGTGGTGGCGGAGACGTAGGGCGTAAGAGAGGCGGCGGTCCTGCTTGGCAAACTCGAGGACGAGTTGGACTGTGCGGCGACCGGGGAGAGAAGACCGGCAGCGGCGACCGCCAACCACGACAGGAGGTGTCGCGGATGCATGAGGGGGCGTTGGGGACAGGGAAGATGGTGGTTGGGGACAAGAGGAAAAGAGAGAGGAGGATATGAGAACTAGAGGACGCCTGGCATCTTCCAGGCAGCGGACGGGCCCACTCAGCCGCGCTAGCAAGAGGCAAGCCCGAGCTCGAACCTCAAGCGGCTGTCAGCCGCCGACCTGCGCCACGTGGAGGCGCTGCTACGCTTGCGCTTCCCGAACTTTCAGCACTGCGTAGGCCCGCGAGAACTCGGAATATATCATGTTTTGATTCACACCTGATCCTGTTGCTATCGCCCATACACAGTCCACACGATAGCCCAAGCTACCGACACGACCCGCGATATCCGATTCCACCAGCTGACACCCCTCCCTCAACGCCGCATTCATTCCTGGCTTCTTCGCAGTCACGCCTCCGGCTCGTCCGCCTTCGTTGACTCTTCAGCCTGCCCGAAGTGCTCTACCCTGACGGGCGTAATAGATAGCGCCTTGTAGAGCATCATCAGTCGATTGGGCTCGTCGACAACCTTGCCCTTGATAACGTAGTGTCGCGGTACCACTGTGATGACCTTACCACCCTTTCCGAACCGTCCAACGCGGCCTGCAGCGTGTATGTACGAATCCTGATCGAGGGCGCCTGAACCACCCAGGATGAAGACATGCGTCAGATCCGGCATATCCAGACCGCGAACGGTCGCAAGAGTCGCGACCAGAAGTGTGGGATCGTCCTCGGGGCAGTGCCCTTGCGGAGTAAGTACGATCCACCACGCTCCCTCTGGACTACGTCCAGACCATGCGCGTTGATACCCAGTTTGCGCATGTCATCGACAGCACGTTCGACCGACGCAGATGGATGTAGCACGAGCAGCCCCACCCGGGGCACTTCCAGGGCGAAGACAGTGGCAATTGCCTCCATGGCGGGTTCTGGGAAGGGGGACGGCGTTGACTCTTCAGCTCGGGCGGGCTGCACTATGGCGGATTGCTGTTAGCCAGACCTCACGACTGATATCAGCGCTCGCACTTACACTCGGCAAGAGTCTCCTGGTCCGCTGCAGATGACGAGATCAGGGTCTCGCCGTCATTTTCTTCCGCCTCAATGACTACGGGTTTCGTGGGAAGCGTAGGATCTGCCGGTGCTTCTACGGCGTTTTTGATATTTGTGATGCTGCCGTCGTTGACTGAATAGACAAGGGCGCTGTGCGTTATCCTGGTGCCACCCAGGATGTGGTTTGCACGGTCTTCCTGACGCTCGTTTGTGATGACCTTGACGAGGTCGCCTTCGTGGCGTGTGAGCCATTTACCGTCTGCCAGGAGGCCATGCCGGAAAGCAGCCTTTAGCGTTGCGCTCGTAAAAACGAGTTGCGGACGTATTCGAGGAAGGTGAGTCTTCACGATGCCAGTCTTCAACTCGAGATAAGGTTCTATAGTGCCCACACTTTCCAGCTCCTTCTGCGGTTTTGCCTGGTGCCATTGCGTGGGACGACCAACGCGGTAAATTGCATCCAGGATCTGCCGCGCAGGAGTTGGGTGCTTCATCAGCATCCTGAGGTACTTCTTGAAAACGTACTTGTCTCTTGATGTTGCCCGAGGTCGAGATTCAAGCATGTAGTCCGCCTCATCCACTACGACCGTTGCAAGCTGCTGCATCGGAAGAACGGGCTCAGAGAGCTGAAGCGCCTCCAGAAGAGCTTGCGGGGTACCGATGACGATGTGCGGAGGAATTCTTGCGATTGCACGAGCTTGCTCTTCTATTGGCGTCGATGACCCTCGGACCATCACCTGCGCGATAGAAGCGAGGGGAACCTTGCCAAGTTCATGAGTCGCGTGCAGACATTGAACCCAGTGCATGAACTGAAATGCGAGGTCGCGATGAGGCGTGAGGATAAGGGCAGATATAGCCGGGGTCCGGGAATATGACGCTATCTTATCCACTTTCAGAAAGCGACGAGGCAAGCTCAAGAGCGCAAGGAGGAGACCAAAGGACCTACGTGTCAAAGTGTTCAGCACCGTACTATGGATGCAAGATATCAATCTCAACTCACTTTCCAGCACCAGTTGAGTCTTTGATTAGTACATCCTTCTGTTCCAAGATAGCGGGAATGAACTGCTCTTGAGCGACGGTTGGCCGCTGTACGTTGGGAAATGCTGCTCTGAGGCTGGCAAGCACCTGGGGCTTTAAGCCCAGTGTGTCGAAGGACTGCAGTTTGCTATGATGGATAATCCATCTGCGCTGCGTGTGGTGAGGAGATTGGCGAAGAGCTCTCGGTCGGCTGAGCAAACACAGCGAAGAAGACGAAGTGAACATGCGCCACGAGCGCCCAGCCTCGTCTGAGATCAAAGCGCTAAGCGATCGTGGACGATTTAGTGAAGGAAAAACGAAAGGTCATGCTATTGTGAGAATCGTACATAATTGACAAAGTAGAGATCGTACACAGTAGGGAGATGCTAACAAGCGGACGAGGGAGTCGAAGCGTGGAGAAGCGGTGTCACCGAGAGTAATCTATGATAGTGTGTACTGCACGACGGTTCTGTACCGAGGATGAGACAGAGAGAGGAAGGAGAAGGACCACTATCACAGGTTATGTACAAGCATACCGCTTGCATTCACGCAGAATCGCTCTGGCGAGGTGACAGCGGCTCACCAACTTCGTTCGAGTGGCGTTCCACCACAGCTCCAATACTCATCCTCGACAATTCCTATTCGTCGCCGTCGTGGATGGGTTCGTACGAGGCTCGGTGCTCAGAGCGACCAAGGAGCCGCCGGAGAAGCCCTGGTCGGTTGGGCTTGTTGTTCGTGGTCAACGAATGCCTTGAGCGACGAGATCTATGAGAGAAAAGCGAGGCTCTCTCAGATTCCTCATCTTCTAGACGTTCTTCGAGCTCTTCTAAAAATTCCGTACGATGTCAAAATCCAGACAAAATCCACTGACAACTGGTACCCACCTTCGCCAAACACGGCATCCATTTCCTCCAGGGGAACGCCCATAGTTTCCGGATACACTGCGGCAAGTTTAACACTGACGTTCAGCGGTATCAAAACAAGCACGTACAGAAATACACTGGAGTAGAAGTCAGACGTCAGAAACACCTCACTTTGTCTACAACAATACTCACCAACAACGAAGCTGCATGCACAGAAGAACCCGTGCATAGGGTAGAGTCTCCACTGAATGACTTCTTGTAAGTAGGGCGTCATTTCTCCAACGAGGAAGTTGAAGGCCCAATTAGTCTGTAGGACGCGTAAGCTTTCGCACAACGAAGTAGGTAGGCAGACTCACGGCGGTGGACAATGATACGCCTTTGGCTCGGACAGTCAAGGGCATGATCTGCATTGCACGGATGATCATTACGCGTTGTTACACATGCGTTTAAGATCAATACGCACCTCGGGTGGATACAACCATGGGATAGGTCCCCAGCTAAGAGGTTGCATAGCAGTTAGGAGACTCTCCGAGGGCCATCCAATGATAGCGCATTCTTACCTGTAACCGAACGCCGCATTGAAAATGATCACGCAGACGACAACCGCACGCGCGGTCTCAGGTACGTCGATATACATCCACCACCCTGTCATAGCAAGGGAGACGCCCATCTGGGATGATGCTGAGTCGACAGTCGCAGAATGACATACAATACTTACGACAATGGCCCCAGTAAGAAGAATAATTCGGCGACCCCACCGGTCTACGAGATACCACCTATCGTGCGGTCAATGGGGTATCTGGGCCGAGGCGAGGTGAACTCACGTGGGAAGAGTGCTCAAGATGTAGATTATAGCGTTGATGCCAGTCATAAGGATCGCATCACGGCCAACCCAGCCGGCCTCTTTGTGAGGATTAAAATATGTGCTAGATGAGTATGATTTCACCACGGACCTTGGAAAACCCTGGCTGTTGACCACATACTTGCTCAGCTGTGCAGACTAGGTAGCAAGGACTGTACTCACGTGCATAGTACGATATCACTACACGATGTATGAGTACCTTCTATTTTCCTATGTGTGGGCGTGACGCACCGTTAATGCCGTTTAACTGGGCGAAGGCTTGTGAAGACATAGCGAGGAGGACACGACGCTTATAGCGCTTCCACATTGCAGCGTATGAGCGCGCCTCGCCGCTCTCACGCTACGTGAATGTCAGTGCAATGTTGAGCAACATCTACACTCTTGCTTACATCGAACATTACCCGCTCCTTGATTTCCTGGAATTCTGCACGCGCCACAAGGTCTTCCGGATCACCGCCGTGCAGATCGGCAATGACCTGCATGCCTTCGGCATCCTTGTCATGGTCAATTAGCCAGCTAGCCCATGTCAGCAGGAGATCCGTGCGACTTATCAGCGAAATATCTTACCGAGGGCTTTCCGGCACTGCCAGAGATCCAGCTGCTAGCAAGACACCTATTATACATTGTACTGAAAGTGGCACTCGCCAGGCCATATCAGACTCAAAAAATGAGCAGAAATAATCTATCCACTGCGAGACGTCAGCTGCGAGCTCCGATCTGGAAGACACGTTTACGTACGACGGATGATGCGTAGCCGAAGATGTTGACTGTGAACTCCATGCAAGCGAGAGCGCCTCGCTGGAATGACGCGTTCAGTAATGATCAAGACAGTGAAACATTGCGCATACATGGTCTGGAGGTGAGATTTCACTCTGGTATATGGGGACAATGGTCCTGTTCTACGTGTTAGCAGATGGTCGGCAATACAACGTACCAACTTACGATAGAAGGCCAACACCGAATCCGGCGATGATCCTGCCGACTACCATGACCCAGAAGCCAGGTGTGAGTGTCTGTATAGCGCCCCCGAGGGCAAAGACAATCGCTCCCACAAAGAGTGTGCCCCGTCGCCCAAGGGTGTCCCCGATGCGTCCGGCCGCAAGCGAAGTGACTGAACGAACATCGACTCAGTATATTCGCGAAGGGTGGACAAGCGGCCAACACACCGAAAGCGCCGACCTCGAGCACGGCCACCATGGTCCCACGTCAAGAGCTGTAGGATCATGGAAGAACTTGCGAAAGTACGGTCCAGTTATGATTCCGGACATGACACTGTGCGGCGGCGGTTACCACCGAGTGTGTACACGCGCCAGAAGAGAAAACACACGTACCCTTGGTCATACCCAAACTGTAGGTCGAGATGATGAGCGCGCGATGCGACGAAAGCCGGGGCGACACTTACAAGAAAGACACCCAGACTAGCAAAGACGGATATGGCGTAGAGAAGCGGTGGGCCGACCAGCCTGCGTCGCGGGCTGTGAGCTGTGGTTGCCATGATGCATTAGCAGGAGAGGAAGGCGGGGGTGGGGAAGAGATGGGAAGAGGAGAGGTGGTCGTGAGGGTTTTACGGAAAGAGCGGTTGGTGGCAGGGCTCTGCCGGCGGCCAAGCACCCTTGATCTCGTTGTGCGTCACTCCATGGGAGGCGCCCTCCGGTCACGGCCACGGCACGCGAACGCGGCTGTTCGTCCTGGCCCTCACTCTCCTGCGATGCCGGCATCCGTCGCCTCGCTAGACTCGCTCGTGCCGTCAGATGACTCGTACGACTCCGACGAGGAGGAACGCCTTGCCCAGCTCGAATGGGAAGAGTCTCTCGAGCAGCTGCAGCAGCTCTTCGCCATCGTCCTCCTCCCCTTCCTCGGCAAGTGGTTAGGTCGGCGTTGGAGCCATTGGGGTACGCAGTCTCGCTATCGATGAGAGCGCGGTCCGTGCTAACCCCTCCCGTGTTATCTCAGCGTACGCTCGATACGTCAGACTCGGACTGGGCAAGCCATTCTTCTTGGGCGAAAGAAACCTCGGGACGTCGACTACCGCCCATTGAGAATGTGGTTAACTACAGTCCGTTGTTTTGGCCGCCGCCCATCCTCCCGCTCTCTAACCGCACGTATAGCTCTGCCCAGCCAGGTCGATATCACCCGCCCACTCTTTTCAATCTCCTCAACGATCCCGTCTGCTTCCTCCCAGGCACGTCTCCTTGCCAAACCCGACAGCAATAGGTACCACGTATCGTCCCGGACAGGCACATTTCTACGAACCATCTCGCGGTAGTATTTCATCGCGTGTCGGAGGCCATCCGGGCTCGGGTTCTCCAGGCAAGCCTTGATGAGCATATTGTATGTAACCTTGCTATGCATCAGGTCTCGCCTCTTCATTCGTTCTGTGAGACGGCGAACGTATTCCTCCTGGAGTCGCGGGTCCAGCCACTTTCGCCGCCGGTGAATGCCGGCCAGGATAGTAGTGTATGTGACTTCGTTCGGGCGCAAAGATTCGTCTTCCTCTCCCTCCATGAGACGAAGCAGCTCGAGCGCAGCGTCGAGCCCCGCATCCGTTTCTTGCTGAATGAAGTGGCTGATGATGGTCGTATTGGTCACGACGTTCATATGCTGCCCAAGACTTTGTGTGACCATGCGAACGACGCGTGCTGCGTCTTTCTCGACAGGGAGCAGAGCTGTGAGGATTGTGGAATAGGTGACGCTATCGGGTTCTACGCCAGCAGCGTGCATCTTCTGCATGATGGCGCCAATGGCTCCTGGTTGCTTCTGGTTGGCGTAGTATCGCATGAAAGTGTTAAAAGAAACAACATCAGGCTTCGGTCCCGACTCCTCCATTTGCTGCAGGACAGCTTGAGCGTCGGACTCTCGAGAGTTGATGAGTAACCAGTAGATTACTGTGTTGTAGACGATCATGACCGCAGGATCATCCGCCGAGTATGCGCCCTGCTTGAGCAATTTTCTGAACTCTTGGAAGATTTCCAGCGCCGTGTCGGGACGGCCAGAGTTGAACAGACCATAGATGAGTGCCCGGTATGCCATCATACTCGGTCGAGGACCTTCCTTGCATAGTAATCTCCATGCGACCAGCGCACGATCAGCCATGCGCAGTTCGGCGTAGCCGTCGAGTAAAGATGTCCACACATCCATTGTCGGTCGGACGCCCAAGTCCGTCATGTCCTTCCACAATCTTTCGGCTAGGTCGAGTCGACGACAGTGCAGGAAGGCCCGAAGAAGGATAGACCACGCGAAATCAGGGAGCAAAACGGGAGTCTGTTCCGACACCGCCATTGGGTCCATTGTCAGCCATGGCTGAGGCTCCTTCAAGGCCCCGACAAGATGCTCGTAGAGTTGCAACAAGTTCTTGTCGCTCCTGTCCTTGGACAAGTTTGAGACATGTCGTTGGAGAGAGACAGGACGGCTCAGCAGTCGAGCGGTAACAATACGGCGGGCGTACGTTTCTGCCTTCGCTCGCAGCGCAGGATCGGCCTGGAAGCTGGCGAAAAAGGTCCGGATGAAGGATGCGGTCAGGACCGCGTTCGTTGAAAGCACTGCTTTTACGGCTTCAGCAAAGGAGCCTTTCAAAGCAAAGGCAGCGATGGCGTGACATGCAATGGATGGCGGAAAGAAGAACGACTCGGTGTCGTGTGCATTCTCGTCCAGCAATAAGGCGTCGACGGTAGACGTCGGCTCCTCTGGCAAGATGTCAAGACGAGCTGACTTCTCCTGCAACTGCGCGTTGTATTTCCAGAACAGTCGTAGCACCGCGTCTGCGTCTGCGCGTCGGACGAGGGAGTTCATACGAGCAATAAGACCTCGAGGATCTCCATTTGTTGCAGTGTAGAGCGCGATTTCGTCTATCACAGACGATTCCGTGGGACCCCAAGTGACGGCCTTTTCATCTGCTTTGGCGATAACATGAGCGACTAATTTGCAGAGTTCGCTGTAGTGGGATGGGCCGAGGAAAGGCAAGAGAGAGGATTCGCCTAGCGCGGACCACGACTCCCCGGCTAGCGCGATTTGGCCGGCTTCTAGAGCAGAGACAATCCTAGGGTACGTTTCGTGAAACAAGGTCTCCAAGTTCCATGCGCTGCCTAGGGCAGGCTTGTCTTCGACAGGCGCACCCTGGCTGCTTGCATGTCGGTTCGTAGATTTGACGGGCGACGAAAACAACGCAGAGCGGACAGTACGTGCGCTGCTGACACCTCGGGTCTGCGCGTATACGGGCGCATACCAGTTGGTAGACGTTGAGCGCGATGACCGGGAAGGAAGGAGGAAGTCGAGAGTGACTATGGGAGGGTGGACAAGTCTATGTGAGGCATGGCGAAACATGCGCGACAGCGTATCCTGAATAGATCGGGTAGATGGTCAGTAAGCTCAAAAGCTCTCCTCCGAGCGGGTTTGGAAGATTACATACGCTGGTGGATGCACGAAGGCAAGGTGCAGACCCGCCGGCGCTCAAACCTGGTTTCCGTTCGGCAGACGCTTCGAAGTCCACGGACCTCTGCACACAACCTCCATCTCCGTCGTAACTTTCGTCGCTCAATATGGGACATGGAAACTCCAACAAGCTCTACGTGACACATGCCGAGCACTCCGGTATGTTTGGCCAACATACGGCCTCGTCGGCCGGCTACAAGGCGTTAGTCAGTCCAAGTCGCGCCACCACAACTCACTCACTGACCCGACGTTCCCTCACAGGAAGCAGGAGGCACCGCACCCTGGGGCGAGAACACCCTTTGACTGCTGCGCTCTCACATTTCAGCCATTCGAGAACCCGGTCTGCGCACGTAACTCCGATGGAACTGGCCTCGTCTTTGACCTAGTCAACATCATCCCATGGCTGAAGTATGTATCGTCCGCTGTTTCACAGAATTTCAGAAAGTGCTTACACCTACCGCAGGCAGCACAACAACACCAATCCCGTTACCAAAGAGCCCCTCACGCCTGCTGATCTGATCCCTTTGCATTACTCCCGCAAGCCGTCTGGCGAAATACACGACCCCATATCGTTCAAGCCGTTTAGCGAACACTCTCACATAGTCGCTATCGCTACCACAGGGAATGTCTTCCTTGCGGAAAGCATCAAGGGTGGCAGGGATCTTGTAGCGGATGTGAAGTTCAAGAAGTACGTGTTCCTCTGAGTCTGCTTGCCAGCTCGATGAACCTCACTTCACGCAGAGAGGACGTCATCACATTGCAGAATCCTCACGGTCTTCCCCAATGTCTGTCACAAAGGCCGCAGACAAGTCGGCTACGGAGACCGAGAAGTCCAAGTCGGTAGTAAAACCCACAGCTGCTGCTCAAACGGCCGCAAAACCAAGAATGTACCATGTATGGCCATTGATAACATAACTGGCATCGGCTGACTTTGCACAGGGAACGCTTCTCCATATTCTACTGGACTACCAGGAGCCTCGTTAACTTCGACTTCGGTCGATCCGCAAACGCAAAGTTCACAGCTCCTGTGGGATGAGGTGTGTGTGTACCAGTGTTTGGTCCGATGTAGATTGCTAAGTCCCAAACTCAGGAAGAGCTCATGTTCGAAGACTTCGCCAACCCTCCCAAGGGTAAAGGCAAGGAGAAGGATGTAGGTAGAAGACGCGCATACGTTCGCGTAGTCACATCATTAGGCGGAAGTCTGAACCTCGAGTTGTTCTGCGAAAAAGTGTGTACACTCGACGCCATGGTCTGTATCCCTCCTTCACTAATGCGACGACGGAATTGCAGGCACCAAAGACATGCTATAACTTCTTGATGCTGGCCAAAGAGGGAAAATACAACGATTGCTTGTTCCACCGATTAGTGCCCGGGTTCATGGTACGCCCATTATACCATCAGGTGTAACCGCCTAGTCATGAGTTATGGTTCCCAAGGTTCAAACAGGGGACCCGACAGGCACTGGTGCCGGAGGCCAGTCCTACTGGGGCACTCCTTTCCGCGACGAGTACGATATGCGCAACGCAGCCAAGCACGATAGCCGGGGACCCTCGCGATGGCCAATAAGGGACCTAATACGAATGGGTACGTCGTTTCCGGAGCTCATGCAGACGACTGGCTCACATCGTCACAGCTCCCAGTGGTACATAACTTTCAAAGCAACTCCTCATTTGGACAAGAAACACACCGTGTTCGGGAAGCTTGTCGGTGGGGAAGATGTCCTTGACACTCTTGAAAACCTCCCGATTAAGCCTGGCACGGAGCGACCAGCCAGGCCGGTGAAAATCACAGAGGTTATCATGTCAGTTGGCGCATATCCGTCATGTCCGTCTCCTTGATGCTGATTGTTTCGCGCAGATATCAAGATCCGTTCCAGGAATACAAGGAGCGCCAGGCTAAGAGGCGTGCTAAGAAAGCTGAGGCCGAGTCAAATGTTGCGCAGCCTGCGAAAGGCGTGGACTCCGAGATGAACTGGTTCGGGGAGAAGGTGGGCTCCGAACGATCCACAGGTGTGGCAGGAGGCGGTGTGGGGAAGTATCTGCAGCTTGGTAACGCTGCGCCTGCCAAGAGGTCAGCGCCGACACCTACGGTTCCCAGTGTCACCGAGGAGCCCAAGAAGAAGAGGAAGATAGGCTTCGGCGAATTCGAGGGCTGGTGATCTCGGACAGGATGAGTTTGGACTGCGGGTCACGACATCCCCTATGTAATGCTGTAGATTAGCGTATTATAGATACATGTAATCCTAAAGGTCTGGTCTTCATGCAAGCACAGGAACCCGTTCTCGCTCTGGCTCTGGTGCCGGCTCCTGTAAGGCCTCTTCCGGAGCCGCGACAACGGGAACTGTGTCCGGTGCGGAAGGAAGTTTGATTTCCCGCTCGGGCTCTTCTCCCAACTGCGAGAGGTAGCGTTAGGCTCCGTGAGACCCGCACGATAATCGACACTCACGGCCTCTCTCTGGAGCTCGCGTAGCTCTGCTTGGACAGCTTCTTCGTCCTCCACGGTGAGATTGCTGGCAAGCATCTCGTCAATTTCCTGTGAGCAGTCAGCAACAAGATAGAACTGCGACGGTCTGCGTTCCGCGCACCCTCTGATATTCACGGGCTTCTGCGGTCTCTTCCATGATCTTCTCCACAGTCTCAAGGTTCATCTCGTTGTGTATCTGCTTGAGCACTTCATTTCCTTGCTGCAACCCGTGCAGGACAGAGACTTCGACCAGAGAGAATTCTATCGTGGATACCTGAAACGGCGGTAAGCGGGGGTAAGCGGCTGTGCGACAAGCAGCGACATACGAGCTGCTCGAGATTCTCCAGCTGTGCATCTGTCTTCTGTAGTAAAGACTCTTGATATTTCTTCTTTCGCAGCGCGAGGATGGCGCGGTCCTTGTTCCCAGCAGCAAGCTGCTGCTTCGCAATCTCATGTTCCCTATCGAGGACCGCCTGTATCTGAATAGCAGACAGCGTCAACAGAGACCAAGGGTGTCTGAATATGAAGCACCTTTTTCTGGTACTGCTTGACCTTGTCACGCTGCAGCTTTAGGCTATCGGGTCACTGTCGGTCAACGCTGCCAGAAATGGCTATGATGCCCCTGCTGCGTACGAACTCGAGGATGGCGCGGTCCTGTTTCGTAATCTTTGGGACAGACTGGTTCATCCCCATGATGAAGATGTCGAACGGCTGTGTAAGGTCCCGTGTCTAATTGAGACCAGACGGTCAGCTCATGGGCGGCGGAGGAGACGTGCGGCAAGCGCCCGGACAATGACGCGCACGCGCTTATGAGCGCCTAAGTGAGTGCCTGAGTCGGTGTTTGCGATTGAGCACGCCTGCGAGGGATAAGAAAGTGAAGGTAAAAGACCCCGCTAGCCCGACGATATGTGAGGTTGAAGCAGTATGTGATTTAATACGGAGCCAAATTCCATATGCTTGCGACAAACTAGCGGGGATGCCGATGACATGGCAGGAAGTCTACTGAGTACCCGTCTCCACACCTTCCAGAGCCTCCAGACATTAGTAGTCATGTTTGAAGAGCTGCTTCGAAATATAGCAGGAGCTACCTAACTGTAGTGATAGATGAGGTCCAACTTCATACAAACATACGTACTTCCAGACCCAAAGATTCTCGTGTAGCTCCAACGCTACCATGGCAATCTGTTAGCTTTTTTCAACGCCTTTGAGTGTGTTGGAAGAGAAAGTGCAAAAGACAGAGATATGTGTACATTGAGACAGTAGTTGCGCACCCCTCGGGAATCCCGCCGAGCGCCGAGCTTTGTGCCGCGGCAGTTTCCGAGATCCTGCCCTTGGCCCTCCGTGCTGCGCGGAACCGGGCAACGAGCGCGCTAGATCACCGATAGAGTCGAAGCTTCGATCGTGTTTCGAGCACTGCAGAGTGCACCGAGCACTGCAAAGCCACCCGTTTGGCTGGCTGTACCTGCTGGAACCCGCGAGAACCTGAACCAGCTTGCCTTTCAGCTCCTCAGGGACGACCGCGAGCAAGGAGCAGGGTGGCGACACGGCTCCGCGGCATGTGGGTCACCGGCCCCGTCATCAGTTCCCGTCTCCTCTATCGGAAATCATTCGATAGTGGGCGATAGGTCCACATGACTGTGGAGGGAGAACTAGCTCGTACTCCTATCGAGTGCGCGCGAGGCACCAGCGAGCCTGATGAGGCTATGAGTCAAGCAGGATATGTCTCTGGAGAGTTCGGCATCGCTGCGCCCGTGAAGTGGCAGGAAGCTGACGTCAAAGAAGGACTGCGGCGGACGTGGTCTAGGGGCCTGGGGCACACGACGGAGCAGAGAGGCGCTTGGCCAGCGGATGACGAGGGCCTTGCCAGCCCGCCATGGTCGACGCAGACCGGGGTCGGCAGTGCAACGTCAACAGGCGGCGGGCAGCGGGGGCAGCTGAGTAAGGAGGAGGGCTTGCGGTAGGAAAAGGGGAGCCGGAACATGTGGTCGAGCCCGCGGTTTTTATGGGTGGGAGTAAGGCCGTCGTAGTCAGTGTCCTCGGGCGCCTGGCCGACAATCACGCACCGGGAGGAGAGGCAGCGGGCGCCTGCCGGGTATCTGGTGCCCGGGGGAGTGGCGGTTGCCTTATTAGGGAAGCAGGCACGGTAAAATTGAATCTGGACGCTGGCTCATTGTATTTTTCCGGCGGGGGCACTCGCACTCACGCCGAAATTTCGCGGGTCAAGTTTGCTCATCGCGGCCCAGCCTCCAATCAGCTCGGCCAAAGCCACCCGCCCCAGGGCCTGCGTCCGGATACCGGCCTTGGCTCGTTTTCCGCATTGCTGCTGACAATTCTCCCGGTAAGCCCGCCATACTTAAGCATTCCCTCCCTGCCCCACCGTCCCCTCACCCAGAACATTCCCTTCTGACAAAATGGCCGTAACACAGGCCTCCACGCCGTCGACGTCCCACCCGACGCTTGTCGTCCCCTCAGAGCCCGTGTCGCCAGCACATCTTTCCCGCCCGTCCACGGCGGTCTCTGTACCATACAGCCAGACGTCATCTACCGTAGCCAGTGTGCATGATCAGCCGCCACAAGAAGACGACGATGACATCAACTCCCAATTTCACGAGGAAGCATACGGCCCCGAGCCCGGTGAGAAGGGCTACGACAACTTTGAAGTTCGGTTCGCTCCGGACGATCCCGCCAGTCCGTACAACTGGTCAAAACTCAAGCGGTGGTATATCACCCTTCTCGGAGGTATCCTTGTTCTGAATGCGTGAGTACGCCACGACGCCCTCGAAATGGCACGAGCTTACCCTTTCGCAGGACGTTCTCGAGTTCTGCGCCCTCCGGCATCGGTCCACAGATGATGGAGACCTTCCACTTCGGCGAGGAAGTCGCGACGCTGACCATCTCGCTCTTCGTCGGCGGGTACTGCGTCGGTCCCCTCTTCTGGGGTCCCCTGTCCGAAAGCTTCGGCCGCAAGCTCCCACTCGTCATCGCCTTCATCGGCTACACGGCATTTCAAGTGGGCTGCGCTTTGTCTCCAAACACTGGCGCCATACTTGTGTTCCGGTTCCTTGGTGGTACATTTGCAGCGGCACCGTTGGTTATTAGCGGGTGAGTTTTGGTCGACATCGACGTTCCAAAGCTGTTGGGCTAACACGTGTTCAGTGCATTGATTTCGGACTTGTGGGATGCCAATACCCGTGGCAAAGCTCTCGGCTTCTTCACCCTCGCCCCCTTTGCCGGCCCCGCCATCGGTCCCACCGTCAGCGGTTACATGGCAGTCGCTGGGGTCTACTGGCGTTGGGTTTACTGGGTACTCACCATCTTTGCCGGGAGCTGTGGTCTGCTTCTTCTCCTCACTGTCCCTGAAACATTCACGTGAGTATAGCCGCATATATACACATCTACCGTGCGCTGACCAGACATCTCAGGCCTTACCTGCTTGTACAGCGCGCTAAGAAGCTGCGCAAGGAGACTGGTGACAACCGCTGGTGGGCTCCCCTGGAGAGGCGGAAGTACACCTTCGCGCAGAGGGTCGAGCAAACACTCCTGCGCCCCTGGAAGATTTTCTTCCGCGAGCCCATGCTTATCGCTGTGACCATGTACATGAGCGTCAGTACCCTTTTGCATCTACTCAAGCCATCCAGGCACTGACTATTCTCCAGTTCGTCTACGGCTGCATCTACCTCCTCTTTGAAGCCTACCCGATCGTCTTTGCGTTCGGCCACGGCTTCAACGCCGGCGCTTTGGGTCTCATGTTCCTCCCACTCTTCATTGGAGGTGCTCTCGCCGTCTTTGCCTACCTGGCCTATTGGAACCCGCGTTACGAGCAGCTCGCGCGCGAGTTCGCGCCCAACCCCGTGCCCCCAGAGTACCGCCTGGAATATGCGATGTGGGCAGCACCTCTCTTCGCCGCGTCCTTCTTCTGGTTCGGCTGGACATCATATCCAAGCGTCAACTACTGGGCGCCGATGCTCGCGGGAGGCGGCCTCGGCTTCTCCACGATTTGGATCTTCCTGGCCCTGTTCAACTACATCATTGACGCCTACTTGTTCGTCGCCGCCTCCGCGCTCGCCGCCAACACTGTCGTGCGTTCGCTCTTCGGTGCAGGCTTCCCGCTGTTCGCGACGCAGATGTTCGAGGCACTGAACCCGCGCTGGGCATCCACCCTGCTGGGTTTGGTGGCTGTCGTGATGGCACCGATCCCCTTCATCCTCCGCAAATACGGCCCCACATTGCGGCGCAAGTCGAAGTTTGCCCCGACACTGCCACCAAAGGCCGAGCCAAAGAGCGCCGACGAGTCCGTGTAGTCGCGTTTTCGATCGTCGACGGCAGTGTGGTTATTTATGGTTGTATTATACGGGTTGCTGCCTGTGGCAGACTGGCTGTTCACTTAATTCCTTACTTACCTCACGACTAGTCACGTCTCCTCACGTTCATCAGGACGCTATTCTTACTTTACACGCACTCTTGCATTTACGCTAGCATTCATAGACTAGATATTATGTAGCAATACCCGCATTTCACGAATGAACGGCATCTTATTCTACATATGTGCTTTGTGAACGTGAGCGCGATACCGGCGGCGGGCCGACGGGTACGACTGTCGCGCGAATGATCATATCTTATCTCGTGACCCTTGCATGGCCGTTCCTCGCGATACTCCCCACGCCCACAGTACCACACGACGACACGGCAAGACGGAGGCCCGCATCCGACGAGTCATGGGATAGGACTCACATAAAACAGCGGACTCCTTGTCCCAGCGTGTCTCACGCAACCTCTCGCTCGCCGCCGCCGCCGCCAACATGAAGATAAACTGGGACAAGGTCGACTACCCCGAGCCCGTGCTATCGCGCTTCCCCAGCCGTAGATCCGTCGTATTCGGCACAAAGGGTGTCGTATCTGCATCCCAGCCGCTTGCTGTAGAGGCGGGGCTTGAGATCCTCAGGAAGGGCGGGAATGCAGGTGAGCAGCTAGTAACCTGTCGCGCAGCGCGTACTGACGTTCCGCCTTCTCAGCTGATGCCGCTGTAGCCGTCTCTGCGGCTCTGAACGTGACAGAGCCCTGCAGTTGTGGCATTGGCGGGTACGTCGCACGGAGTTCTCCTGCCGAGGACGCACTGACACACACAAAGTGACGCCTTCTGCCTGTTCTACGACGCGAAGACGAAGACTGTGAAGTCGTTCAACGGCTCGGGGCGCTCACCACATAAGCTGACTATCGAGCATGTACGTGCCCAAGGCATTACGGGCAACAGTATACCGGCTTCGAACCTGAACTGTGTCACCGTGCCCGGCGCCGCTGCTGCCTGGGTAGACACAGTAGAGAAACTGGGCAGCGGGAACGTTACTTTGGCCGATGTTCTTGCTCCGGCTATTAGGCTTGCTGAGGAGGGGTCAGTCTCGCGTTCGACCTGTCATATACGAGTGCTCATAAGCTTCACAGGCATCCCGTGTCCGAGATAACCGGATATTCCTGGAAACGCTCCGAGAAGCTCATTCAGAATGCCTCGCCAAACGGGAATGAGATGCTGCTGGACGGACGTGCACCTCGTCCAGGAGAAGTCATCAAATTGCCCAACCTCGCAAAGACATTCCGGACGCTCGCTTCAGAGGGCAAGGCAGGCTTCTATAAAGGCAGGATTGCACAGGCCATTGTCGATCTCATTCAGGCGGGCGGCGGCGTCATGGAACTCGAAGACCTCGCCAAGCACGATACAGACTGGGTCGAGCCGATCAGCTACACGTTCAATGGAGAGGTTACGGTGTACGAGTGCCCGCCGAATGGCCAAGGTAAGGCCCTTCGACCATGCCCCTCAACATTCCCTCCTGACCATTTTATAGGGCTCACAGCACTCATGGCCTTGGGCATCCTGGATCAGCTCGAGAAGCAGGGGAAAATCCAGTCCCTGCTCGAGATGGAGCACAACTCTCCCGAATACTTGCACACACTCGTGGAGACTCTACGGTGAGTGTGTAGCCATGACATTTCGCAAGCTGTTGCCGATCAGTGTGTTTCAGGCTCGCATTTGCAGGTCAGCACCCACATACTCAACGACAACTTGGCCAAAGCTAATCCCCTCACAGACACGCAGTATTATATCTCGGATCCGGCCGTACGACCTGTTCCCGTCGACGAGCTATTGAGCGAGGTCAATCGACATGGAGCTCGTACTCGTGCACAACTGAGTTCTGTTCCATTAGGAGTATCTTGCATCTCGCGCAAAACTGTTTGATCCTGCTAAAACAAATCCAAACGTCGTCCGCGTGCGTACATCCTTTGGCATTTGTCCCCAAACAGCCGTCTCTGATCTCTGAATACTTACCAGGGTAACCCACTGCACTCGTCTGATACGGTCTACTTCACAGGTATGGCATACCTTCCATCACATTCACGCGCGATTAAGTTGCTCCTCTAGTATCTGATCAATGGGGCAACGCGTGTAGTTATATCCAAAGCAACTACGCAGGTGGGTTACCATTACCTTCCTTAACCACGATGACGCTCATCGATTGCTCCAGGTTTCGGCACGGGAGGTACGGTGGCTTACTCATATTGCTGGTGCGATATGTGCTGAATAGAACCCACCCGCAGCCGTTCCGAAAGGATGCGGCTTTACGCTGCAGAATCGCGGCTCTAACTTCAATCTAACGCCCGGTCATCCGAATGCACTGGAGGTGAGCTCACCAGGTCACCTGTTCATAGCGCGACTGGAGGCCAATGGACCGCCCGTCATCTAGCCAAGCAAGCGACCATATCACACCATCATCCCAGCCATGGCATTGAGAGGCAAGGAGCTGTTCTTGAGCTATGGCGTCATGGGCGGCTTCATGCAGGTTCGTAGATAATGCATACAGGGCATTCTATCGTAGCTTATCCTCCCGTCAGCCGCAAGGGCATGTGCAGGTGCTGTTGAACATGCTTCGCGGGTTTACGCCGCAGGCAGCACTCGATGCTCCCCGCTTCTGTATCTCTGCAGGAAGCCCAGAGACGCAGAGCGGTCAGACTGGATCTGCTGGTGACATCAACAGCGAGGTGTACTTCGAGGAGGGCATTCCTGACGAGGTAGTCGAGAAGCTTAAAGGTACGCCTGCGCCTTTACTTAGATAGTACAGACGAGCTAATATGCCCATAGCTATGGGTCACGATGCCAGGCGCGCCGCAGGGTACGGTCGGGCGATTCTAGGGCGCGGTCAGATCATCCAGCAAGTCATCGATCCCGCCGGTAACCGAGTTTGGGTCGCGGGCTCAGATCCAAGGGCGGATGGCCATGCAGCAGCTCAGATATAACATATATAACATATCACATACAGGGTATACAGGAGACAGCCCCGCTATGAGAAGTACCTTAGGAACGTCCGGATATCCCGATCTGCATCTACCATATATTCCACCGCAGAGCGGCCCAATACAATCACATCCGTTGCAAGCGCTCTGCGCCGATCATGGCGGTGAGTCGGTCCTCGCGGAACGCTTTCGTGCGGTCCGGCCCTGTGATCTTGCCCCAGCCCGCAAGGGGAACTACGATAGCCGTAAGGTTATCTTGAGAGGCCATGTCGGAGGCGAAGGAAACGATACGGTTGGCGGCGTCTCTGGGGGTCTTCGCACCTCGCGCAAGGTCAGAGATTTCGTCGTCGGACACAACGGATGAAATTCCGTCTGAGACGAGTGTGATATGCGAATACTCGGGCCCTGTTACAGTCTTAGCATTCGAAGGGATATGTGGAGAATGATAGGGTGCTTGCCGTGAAGAAGTTGCGAGCGCACTTCGGGCTCTGGTGTTACACCGAATGGTTTGTACTTGAGATCACCGAGGCTATAAGAACTTGTGAGTAACGATTGATACGCATTTAAAGTGCACCTACGCTCGTGTGCTCGCTAAGGCACCCATCCATCTAGCATACTCGTGTCAATACTGACTGGTGACTGGTCGTGTAGAGTGTTTAAGACGTCACCTTGCCTCGCCAAAAGAGTCCAACACCAGTCCACTACCCATCGTTCGCCGTAGTCGATGGGCTTCGATGCGGGTGTCTGGATGATGATTTTCAGTCATCGGCGTGACCTTGCCGTGGTCGACGTGTGTCAGAAGTACTCGCGTATCTCTGAACAAATCAGTATCGTCGGCGAAGACAATGTGGTGGTAATGCGCTCATACCCGACATGTGCAACCGTTAGAGCAAGCTTTTCGGCAGCGAAGAAGGGTGACACCGGGTTGTCCAACGTTTGCAGAAGGACAACGGACGCTGTCGCACCAGACTCTTTGGCGGCCTTCTCTATTGCTAGCTGGCGGTCTATCTGATGTGATGCGATATATGAGCAGGGAAAACCTAGCTATCTAGCTACCTCTGGCGCACCTCGAAGAATGCAAGAGTAGCTCGCGCCTCCAAATCTAGCTTGCGCTGCGCATCTGCACTATTTGGCCTGACCCAAGGGCTGAGGACACCACCTCTGAAACGTTTGAAGTATCCTCCAAGCTCTTTGGCCCATTCTAACAGCTCGGGGACGTGGGACTTGTCCGCGCTTTCGAAGAATCCATGGAGTTCCTGGCGCAGATACTGAGAGACGGTAGATCCGCCATGCCCGTCATAGATTCCCACAAATAGGACTTGTCTCGCTAGCGGTTCTGGCAGAGCATTCGCATCCCAATCTAACCCATGAAGCTTCTTCAGGCTGATGCGCAGTTCTTCCGGGTCGAGCGAGAGCGCAGCGAAGGAGTAGAAGTCTTCCTGGTAGCTGAATGCACTCAGGCTTGCAACTTCGAGCTGGACACAAGGGTTGAGCTCACCTGCGATTGCCCCTGGAATTCGCAACGCCGATTATCTTGGGGTTATTGAGAGGTATGCGACCGGTACCCCCTGCTTTCCCTGTGGGCAGGATGACGCGAGATAGATGATTCGGGCATACCTGGGGTATGGAAACGGACGTAATCATGATACTGTGCGGTGGCTGGTATACGACGGCTGGTGCGCAAGCGAGGACTGAAGTAGTTGCGAAGACGTAGTGCAGCCATGCGATGATAATCCGTTGGCCATGAAACGTGGCATGAAGGAGACAGCACAGAAGATCCGCACTGTGAAAGACTGGCCCTACGCTGCTGGACGGTGGAGACTGGGGGGTGGCAGGACACCGTCGAGGAGGCTACGCCCAGGGACGGCGGTTGGTTGGCCCGGCATCCTCCGGTGCAGCACACAAACTCCAGCGTTCCGAGGCCTGCGCCGCCTGAGCATGAGACTGTGCTGCGCGTGCGCGTAACGTATGCGCTGTCCTGACCCAGTCCAATAACATCCGCCCCGCTACGCCATCCGAGAGAGCGACGTCGACACTCGGCGGGTGAAACTCGAGTCCTGCTGCCGAGCCGACACGTGAGCGCGGGCAGGAAACCCGGATTTGGGGTCTCGGTTTGTCACCCCTTCACACATCGGCGCGCCGACCCAGCATACGCTCTCGCAGCCCTCTCCTTCCACCACCACCATGATCTCTCGCACTCTTCGTGCGTCTGGCCTCGCAGGCCGTCGCCTTCCCGCCCTCACCAGGACAGCCCGCTTAACGCCACACGCACGGAACTATGCGAGTCCGTCCGACCACCAGCCGAAGCCGGATCCAAGCGACCGACAGTCAGAGGAGAAAGGAAAGGAGCAGGGACAACAGGTGCAGGGAAAGGAGAGCGAGGCAAAGCAGACAGAGCCGAAGAAGGAGGAAAAGGAGGACTCCCTCAAGGCTCTCGAAGGTTTCTTCCAGCGATACCACCAGCAGCAACGACAGCAGCAGCAGTCGCAGCAGAAGAATGCTGACCAGGACAAGGAGTCATCTTCAAATCGACAAGAAGGCTCTCAGGGGCCGAAGCCACCCCCTCCTGGCGGCAACAACAACGGCTTCAACACGAATCAGCTTGCACTCCTTGCTACAACCGCGACTATCTTCTACGCTCTCTCGAACTCTGCTTCTCCATCCTCCCGGGAGATCACATGGCAAGAATTCCGAACCGCCTTCCTAGACAAAGGCCTCGTTGATAAACTCATCGTGGTCAACCGGTCTAAAGTGCGCGTCAAGCTGCACTCAAACGCTACTGGAGCCATGTACCCGTCCTCTCCAGCCGGCGGAGGCGATTACTACTTCTCCATTGGCTCTGTCGAAGCTTTTGAGCGCAAGCTCGACGAGGCTCAACGTGAACTTGGTATCCCATCGCACGAGCGGATACCTGTTGCGTACCATGACGAGGTGTCGGCCTTCACCTACCTCCTACAGTTCGGCCCTACGCTTCTCTTTGCTGGTCTTCTCTTCTATCTGTCGAAGCGTGGAGGTGCTTCTGGAGGTGGTGGCGGAATATTCAACATGGGTAAGAGCAAAGCACGACTTTTCAACCACGAGACCGATGTCAAGGTCAAGTTCTCCGATGTCGCTGGAATGGACGAAGCCAAGGAAGAGATCATGGAGTTTGTCTCATTCCTCAAGGAGCCTGCTCGCTACGAGAAACTCGGTGCTAAGATTCCTCGCGGTGCCATTCTTTCCGGTCCTCCCGGTACTGGTAAGACCCTCCTCGCCAAAGCCACCGCGGGCGAAGCCAATGTCCCCTTCTTTTCCGTGTCCGGCTCCGAGTTCGTCGAAATGTTCGTCGGTGTCGGCTCCTCTCGCGTCCGGGACCTCTTTGCCATGGCCAAGAAGAACGCGCCGTGCATTGTCTTCGTGGATGAAATCGATGCCATTGGTAAGGCCCGTTCTAGCAAGGGAGGATTTGGTGGTACCGACGAACGCGAGGCAACTCTGAACCAGCTCCTCGTGGAGATGGACGGTTTCAGCACGAAAGAGCACATTGTCGTGCTCGCAGGTACCAACCGACCGGACGTTCTCGATCCCGCGCTCATGCGTCCAGGCCGCTTCGACCGCCATATCGCCATCGACAGGCCTGACGTTGGCGGACGCCAGGGTATCTTCAAGGTCCATCTCAAGCCCCTTCGTCTCTCTAAGCTGCTCCCCGAACGCGAGAAGCTTGCTCACAAGCTCGCTGTCCTCACTCCTGGTTTCTCGGGTGCCGATATTGCGAACGTCTGCAACGAAGCCGCTCTTCACGCCGCCCGCAAAGGTCACGAATACGTTGAGGAGTCCGACTTCGAAAGTGCAATCGATCGTGTCATTGCTGGTCTCGAACGGAAAAGTCGGCTGCTCAGTCCTGAGGAGAAGAAGGTCGTCGCATATCACGAAGCTGGCCATGCTGTCTGCGGTTGGTTCTTGGAGCATGCGGACCCTTTGCTTAAGGTTACCATCATTCCCCACGGCGTCGGTGCGTTGGGTTACGCTCAGGTACGTTCGTTTTCGTCCTATGTAGACCGGGTCTAACCTCCTTCGTTGACAGTACCTCCCGCCCGACCGCTATTTGATGTCGACACCCCAAATGCTTGATCGCATTTGCATGACTCTTGGCGGGCGTGTCTCAGAGGAGATTTTCTTCGGCCCTGAGAACATTACGTCCGGCGCGCAGGACGACTTGAGCAAGATCACCCGTCTTGCGTTCGAGGCCGTAGCTAACTACGGCATGAATGAAGTTGTCGGCCCTGTCAGCTATGGCGGAGTCAAGGCTCAGGACAAGTGGCAGAAGCCATTCAGCGAGAAGACTGGACAGATGCTTGACGACGAAGTCCGGAAAATGATCAGGTGTGTTAGCAGGCAGCTCAGTGCGATAAAATAAACTGATCATCCTGTACAGTGCCGCGCACAGACGGACTACTGAGCTCCTCACGAAGCATAAGGAGGATGTCGAGAAAGTTGCCCAGTTACTCCTAGAGAAGGAGGTCATTACAAGGTTAGTTCACGTATCTTGTCTGCCTCTTGGGAATCACATTAACGACCGATTCATCCCAGAGAGGATATGGTGAGGCTTCTTGGCAAACGGCCATTCACCAACCGCAAGGACGACATGGACAAGTGGCTTGACGAGCACAGCCAAGAGCGAAGTGGACCACCACCTCTGGAACGCAGCGCTGAGGAGAGTTCAACGCCTGACGCAGAGCCTTCCGCGGTTGCTGCGAAGGTTGCAGACCACGAGATAAGACCATAGTCTATTGGACCTGACTCCGACTTTGGGTACTTTATCGTTGCATTCGTTGATTGTACATCTCATATCTAGTCCATCACTCAGTATAATATGTATTTATGACATTGATCAACCACACACCGAGACGCGAACTTTCACATCGGGGTTCGACGCGTTAGTTGCTCCCAATCAAGTTTGGGATCTGCATAGTAAATATCCCGATCCGCCCTATGTAAGGCTCAGCCCAATCTCTCATGAGTCTCGTACGTTAGATAATTGCAATATGTAGCTTGGGTCGCCGGTCGCTCGTGGGCTGAAGACATGGACGTTTTGCAGCGCTACATCATACTTAATCTATCAACAGAAATGTAGAATCTTACCTTGATGGTAAGATGGCCGAGTGGTCTAAGGCGTGTGACTCAAGCTGTAATGCTTGCCCACTTGTGGGTAGAATTCTCATGGGGGCAACCCCGCCTGGGTTCGAATCCCAGTCTTACCAACTTTTTAGCCCGCTAAATGAGCATCTATGCTGGAAACTAGCTTCGTGCAGGCCTGAGGTTACAATTTCAGATACTTCATATAACAGACCCAAAACCTGAGAGAGGTCAAATCTACGATCACCTGTGGAAGTTGGAACATCGAGTGCTGAAGTGCAAAGGAAAGCTACAAGCTAAACCGCAAGGTGCAAACATGAAGTGAATTGCAGGGACAGCACACTTCTGTTTATAGCGAGTATATGAAGCCGCTCCAATTATCGCCTTTCTCCCTCCTTGCTTCATCCACGCTCGCGAAGCAACCATTTTTTTCTCGGGCCCTAGGATTGTGTTCGCCTTGGATGACCTCGTCCCGAAGACCGGCCTCCCGCTTGGCGTTTTCTCTCCGCAGGAGGACCAGGAAAGCCAAAGAGGACAACCAGCCAATGCCGATATACGCCATGGTTATCCCATGGCCTAGTCGATACCACGGCTTATCTACCGCACGATACTGACCGACAGCCTTCAATACGTCACGTGGAAGAAAGAGCAGGACTGCTTACGACGTTGGATGTCACTGCTCCATTTAGGTTGCCCCAGCCGATCGCCATCCCGAGAGTTGCGCTACGCTTGTACGAGCCTTCTACATTACCCGATACCCATGCACTGGAATGAACAGTGAGCATGTGGCGGAAGCTCCGTCACAGAATTCACTCACACTGAGTTAGCTTATGGAATGGTCCGGACATCAGTATTTATCCGACAAGAATGCAGCAGACACGTACGAATAGTGGGGTAAATCGCTCTACGGCAGCCTGTGCATTAGTACACCAGGACTATACAAACGAGATGCAACTCACGATGCTGCGAGGTAGACTGCGAAATATGACAGCGACGGGTTGGTGGATGCTATCAGGATGATGTACCCGACTAACCCTGCAGAAATGTCAGCCGACCGCATCAATACGCACCGTCTGTGCTTACCTATGGAAAACAGTACTCTGCCACGGAATGTAGTAGTTACGATGGCACCGACCAGAGGAAAACCCACAGGTTGATAACGCCGCGACGGCCGAGGCGATCGCCGATGAATCCGATCGACGTCGTTACCAGACAAGCCCAAGCATACACTGGAACGGACAGAAGGTTGGCCACCGTCGCCTCGAAACCTACGAAAAGTCAGTGGCGTGAGATCTTCTTCACTCAAGTCCCATACCCAGCTGTGCACACGATCTTAGATAATATATAACAGCGTAGAACAAGAGATCTCACCTGGTTGATGATCGTTGGCAGAAACAGGGAGAAACTGAACAAGGGTCCGTCGCTGCCTCGACAACATTAGCCTGTTTAACAATAAGCGTAACGAGTCACCTACAAGCCCATATATATACCCACTATAGCAGAATGAGTATGACACCGTGGTATAATCAAGAAGCTTGCTCACTCGAAATCCATGTCTTCCAGTCCTGTAAACTTTGCCATACATATTTCATCTTAAATTTTTCGCCGGCTGCACTAAACTTCATGTCATTCTGGAGGCGGCGCACCACCCATACACCTTATCTTTATCTTAAGTGGGAAATACGAGATGATAGAGGTGTCACCTACGTTCGGTTTCCGAGAGAAACTTTGCAGTGTCTGGGAAATCCTGAAGGATAAAGAACGAAGCAACGGCGCAGAGGACCGTGAAGAGCCCTTCGAGAATGAATATCCAAGCCCAACCGGGCTTGCCTCCTATACCATCCATGTTGTGGATGGCAGCCGCAAGAAGGCCGCCTAAAGTTCCATTAGTGTCGCGATGTGGAGACGGTGTATGCTCGTGACTTACTGAAGGCGCCAGCGACCGTTGCGGAAGAGAAGAAAACTGCCACCCTGGTACCTAGTTCGCTTCGCTTATACCAGCTGCGGCTCATTAATTAAATGTTCTGTAATGTGAGTGCATCACTCACCATGACATGTAGAAGACGACACCAGGATATAACCCTGCCTCGGCAAGCCCAAGCAAGAACCGCAGTCCTGTGGATATGTTGAGTATATACCCTTGCAATAGCCTACCATGTCATGCTCACCGACCAGCCCTCCATAATTATGGACGACGCCAT
Source organism: Phanerodontia chrysosporium (assembly GCA_001910725.1). Lineage (NCBI taxonomy): Eukaryota > Fungi > Basidiomycota > Agaricomycetes > Polyporales > Phanerochaetaceae > Phanerodontia > Phanerodontia chrysosporium. The sequence goes on from MJGA01000003.1 coordinate 1,734,058, forward strand.
GTAACGTCTAGACCATTGTGATCAGAATATCCAGACTGACGAGCCACTGCACTTACCATAGCTATACCCCACACGAGCATAATGAAGGAAAGCCACCGAGAGGGTCGCAACTTTTTCAAAGCGACGTTACTAGGAGGCTGCGATGGTGAGTTAGCGCGGGCACCAGCGAACGGGCAGTCCAGAATTACCTCGAACAGTGAATAAGGAAAGAAGAACACCGTAAGCGCAATCAAGTATTGCGAGTCCGTTATGTGAAGGTCGCTTTGCATATGATACAACTAGATGTATGGACGTTCAATGTGGAGCATGAGCAGAAGAGAATGCCAGACGCACCCTTGCGTTTCCAATATTACCTCGATCAAGGAAGTTCAGGAGATAGAGGATAGCAAGCCACGGCACAACATGCCAGTCAATCTTCCGCATAAGCTTACGCTCGTCTACGCCGGAAGTGTCTATCTCAGGCTGGTATTCCTGAGTATCATTTACTGACTCGACGTTCGTCTTCTCAGGTACGCCCTTGATAGACTCCTCGTCCATGGACATGATGGTCGCCATTCACCGTTGCGGGAGGGTGAAGTCGTGAAGGCGGGGAAAGAGAGGCTTGGAAGGCTTAAGAGGCAAGGACCAAGGTGGCAAAGCAAAGATGTGCCCACGCTGAGAAGCCGAATCTACATCAGCATGCGACCTCTTAGCGCTGAGCATATCAGCAGTTGGTGCGGATTGGCAGAACTGTCCGAGCGATAGTCATGCGAGCAAGTGGCACAGTTGCAGCGGAAATGCCGGAAAGATAGGGAAAGATGACGCGGGTGATGTGGCCCCCAAAGAGATAAGACGAATGAGAAGGAAAGATATGTCAATATTGTTCGCACGACTACAATACAAACGAAGACCTGGTTGTATGCGTATATCATGAGCGTAATGCGGGGTGAAGAGATAATAGGAAACGACATACCGTCACGTTGAAAGAGCGAATGTCCTGTTATACACGTCTGCCCCGACGATGTCGCGTAGGGGGTGCAGGGCTTCTCCAAGCCAGGTCCGCGCATCTTCTGCCGTTCGTGCCGCTACCCTCAACATGCAGCCTTTGCTGTCATCCAGGAGAGTGAGAGACCACAGTGTGCTAGGGCGCGCAGCGTGTTTGAAAACGGTGATCGATCCAAAGCATTCTGAAAGGTGCTTGACTGCTTGTATCGTCCGGGGCCCGTACAGGATAAGTGTGGCGTAGCATGAGTACGGGCTGAGTCGGTCTGCGAGAGGGCGGATGGGTAGAGCCTTGAGGCTGCTGCAATCCTCTTCCAGGAGCATCACATCACGCGCGACGCGTCTGTCCTCGACGAAAAGCTCGTTGACACTGAGGTACTTGCTGAAGACCCAGTCTTCTCCGAGAGACTTTCTGCCGGATGTTATCCAATCCAGAAGGATTACGGACGCATCAGATGCGATTCTGAAGGTCTGTATCTGGTTGTAGCTCGCGGAACGAAAGCAAGTGACGGGATCTGGGAGGAGGAGCAACGTGCTGCCCGCGCCGACCGTAGCGGTCATACGCTGCGATGTCTCCACTTGTGTCCCCTGCTGGGTCCCAGGACGTGCATATCGGTGTCCTGGACGCGTCTTGAAGACTTTCGTTGTGCCCTAAGCACATGTTCATCGCGAGGAAATCATGAGCCCGCTCTGTAAACTCACCTGAGTAAGGAGAACCAACGATGTCCGCTTCTCTACCTTCACCTCGAGATCTACACTGTCGCTATGCACCAGGCCTCCTCCATATGTGAGCACATAGACGACCGCAACATTCGGAGGCGCAAGTCGAGGTGACAAGAGCTTGAGTGGATAGGAGTATGAGAGTTCGGACAGGACCGCGTCGTGGCCATCAGAGCTGACATGTATGCGCCCCTTGCCTGCACCGATTTTCTCAACGGCGCTCATGATGGTCAAGACCTATCTGGAACGGTAGCCATATAGCTAGCATGTCGAGCTCGGTGGTCTTAAGAGGCGGCTCCTATCTCTAAGCCAGACCTCGGATGTCCGGGTAAGGAAGCGATCAACAAGTATCAAGGCACTTGAAGTGATCACGTGGCGTAAGAACGCCTCAAAGCCTCGGACGTTTCAGCCCAGGTATACATCGTATGAATATCACAAAACTTTTAGTGTAATTAGAGAGCGTAGTGACGTGATGACGACTGTCCGAACAAATAAGCTTACATACCAAGACAAGATAGCATAGCGAGAAGGAGATGCGCAAAGCGAACTAACAGATCGAGACCAGGAGAAAGACAGCCCACATACAGACAAGGAGTGTAGTGCATGGTCATGAGGATCGTGAATGAAAGATACCGTAGAATATCCCAGAGATGCAAGGGTGCGAGAGAGTGAGAGAAAGTAAAGCAAGGATCAATACTGCCGTGTTGCCAGTGCACGTATTTCATAGAGAAAAGAGCGGTCGGTTGTTGAAGTGGTTGTCCACCCACGCATTTCAGAACGATGGCGGACTTCGGCTGCGCGACATTTCTCGAAGAAACCCTCTTCGATGTCGCAAACCATGGAGGCTCGAGAGCACCGGTCACTCTCGGACTCGGACCGGCTTCTCGTACGGCTGACGGCGGAACCAGGCGTGGTGTCGGCCTGAGAGTGGTGGGAGCCAGATGAGACAGAACACTGTTGGTTGGCGCGGATGGTACGGGTGTTCGCGTCTGAATCCTCATCGTCTTCGTCATCGGCAAGATTTGCAAAGACGTCTGGCTCGTCTTCCTCAGGGGGAAGAGTCGATATCCAACACATCTTCGCTGGATCGAAGATCATGTTGCCCACTTTGCGTGCTCCCGCCGCAAAGCAGTTGACCGGTGAACCGATCGAAGAACCAGTCAGGTGGGTAATCAATGCTGGCCGCGTCGAGGTGCCCACAGCTGCGTCAAAATCTCGTAAGACCTGGTCGTTACCTTCCCAGCGCAGCGTATTTGGATTCCATTTCATCTCGCCGACGACTAGTGCGCGGTTTAGCTTAGCATCTGCAATTTCTCCAGTCGACGTACCTTTTGGGCCACCCGAACCGCCCAGGTTACGAATCAGTGTTGGCTTCCGTCTGGCCTGAGAGCTACTGACGTTCTTCCGCTTCGTAATAGGAGCCGACTCTGATGGTTTGCCCGAGAGAAACTCGATACGACTTGTTCGTTTGAGTGTTTTACCACCAGCTAAGGAGACATCTGAGCGAAAGTTGCGCAGCGATGCAGATCGTTACTCACCCATTTCTGGATCTGGAGGCTTGCGAGACAAGGAAGGGGCCACAACTGAGGCATAGCTGGCGCCTGGTATGCGAGTGCCAGACCCCTTCGGCTGCACACGATACTTCCCTTCCTTTTCTCTATCAAGCGGAAGGTCCTCAATGCTATCTAGTTCCGTTCCATCTCCGTATGTGCGCGTTCGCTTTGGTCGTTTTAAGACTTTGGCTGCAGGGACTACAGGGAGACTCTGCGTCTGCGCGTGGCGTGACTTCGATGACGGTGGGCGCGAAGATGACGCGGATGGCGGCCGAGGGGGGCCGGCAGGGGCGAGGTGGTACGAGGTGGAGCTGTAGTGACCACTGGAGACGGAAGGAAAACATTTGATATCGGCGGACGCGTCTTTAGACGAGAAGACGAGGTGGGCATGGTCAGGCGTAGAGCGACGGGATTAGAAGACGGTGTCGATGGACGGGTAGGGGGGACATTATAATCGAACGTGTGTAGCCTACCAGTAGAGTTGGTATGACTCTTGGCTTTAGACGATGCAGTGGGTGCATTGTATCTCGCGGGCACAGGCATCTCGGGTTGGCGGGAGGAAGAGGCCTGGGCAGAGCTATGATCGGACAGGGATGGAAGGGAGGCTTTACGAGACAACCCACGACTGTGCGATGGTGAGGGTGCTTTCAGGACGGTGTGAGATTTCTGGCCACGAAGGCTGCTATACTTCGGCGCCAGGAAAGACGATTTCGTAGAAAGAGTGGAAGCGGAGGCGACGGCCTGGCTATAAGTCTGGTTGCGAGATGACGAGCTGGGCTTAGGGGGAGACGAGGGGCGAGCTAGCTTTCGAAGCTGCTGGGAGGACGAGATTGGGGGAACATTGGGCGAGCGGGCACGGTCGCTCTTCGATCGAGACTGAGGCCTTCCAAGAGTACTCGCACGTGGCACGCTTTTGCTGCGTAGCGTGGTTGCCCCGGATCCAACCTTGACTGTTTGCTGAGCGGCCTGAAGAAGCCTACTTGGGCTCAGCTCCATATCATTGTCGAAGACCAGACCGCTTCGAAATCGTCCTCGGGATCAGGACTAGCTATCTTGACGCGCATGTCCGTGACGATGGCTTTCTTCTTCGTCTCCAGGATCTTCGTGAGCTTCTTCGCGCTCTGCCCAGATTCAAACAAACCACTCGGGACAACAAGCCCATCCAAGAGATCTTCAACCTCCTCTTCCTCGTCTTCAGTCTCTGTGTCGGGCAAGGACGTGGAAGTATAGACAGTCGAAGGTGGCGAATGGTCGGCAAAGCCAAGCATGGAGTATGCGTCAGAGGATTGCGACGACACAGTATGGTCTTTATCTCCCCATTCTAGAGACGATTTAGATGAGCGGTGGTTGAGCTCTAGAGGACGCAGGGATAGTTGCGTGAGATCCGACGGGAGTGCGAAACCGTCCTCGAAGTCCTCATCGAAGGGGGCTTCTGGTGCGCCTGCAGCTGCAACCTTCAATAGGTCCGCCGCTTTGATTGTAGGGACGCCGTCGTCCTCATCTTCATCGTCAATTGACGTTAATGGAGGGCGAATAGTAAATAGTCGAGAGTCATCTCCTGCGTTGGAGCTCCCTGTATTCACCGTTGTCGATTCCGCCACATCCCCGACTGCAGCTCGCACCGTCGCACCTCCTGTCTTGCCAAGATCCATCTCGATGTCCCAGTCCTCATCCTCCCCGACGTCCTCCCCCTTCTCCGACTCGGCATCAGAGGCGTGTATAGGGTCCCCGTCGAGGAAATCGAAGTCAGCGTCGTTCCACTCCTCGCGAGGGCAAGGGCCCCTAGTGATGGGATAGCAGGCATGAGTATAGGGCGGGTGGTATCGAAGAAGACTAGTCTTGCGGCCTCAAGGACAACAAGTAAGGTAGACGGGAAAAGCGGGCGATGTAGGGAGCGTAAGGGATGGTTATTGCCGAGACATATAGTCGAGAGCGAGAAAGAAAGGTGGACAATGCTAGAGTAGCAGAAGAGGACTGAGCGACTGATGCGGAGACACTTGTGAAGATTGCCGTTCGGTGGGCGAGGGAGATGGCGATGAGGGGCGGGGTATTGTCGTTGGGAACGGGCACGATGCACGGGCGTCTACTGTGCGCACACGAACAGTGTACGTTTATTTGTACACGTCACAATGATGACGCAGCTACAACATGCAGTACTCGAGTACTCAATACGGCTTGAGCCTCCGGAGCTCCTCAGCATTGTGCTCAATCTCCTCCTCGCCCCAATCCAAGATCTTCTCCCTCGACGCAGGTGGTTCTTCAGGCTGAGCCCAGCCCGCCACCGCCTCATCCAGCCCCCGCCGCATCCTGATGCCCCGCTCAGCCATGGTATTTCCGAGCTCGTTCAATTCACGGGGGCTGAACTGCGATCGCAGCGAGATGAAAGCGATCATGTAAAGCTCTACGCGGGGCATCAGAACGTCTAATCACATAGCAATAAGAACATTGCGCACCCTTGACCAAGGGACACTCTTTGATCGCTCGAAAAAGCAATAGTTTTGCTTGCTTGAGTCGTCCAGCGCGGATCTCGAACTCCAAGTATGCACGCCATAATATTGCACTACCGCGCAGTCTGTGCACAAGGGAGTAAGCTGCGAGTACATAGTGAAGCTTCAACACAAAGCTCACCTGACACTCTGCACTGCAGCCGAGAATCGACTACGGATTCGTTCCTCTTCTGCTCTCCACGAGCCTTTCTCCCAGCAGAGAGCCCAAATCTCCGCGAGAACCCGATGCAAGCCTTTTTCAGTTGATCCAGGATCTCTGTCGCCTAGCATCAACCTCACTCGGCCCCACACGCTCTCGCCTTTCTCAGCCTCCAAGAACAAGCCGAGGATAACCGTGTTGTTCGGGTACAATTGGATAGCAGCTTCCGCCCGCTTTCTGAAGGTAGCCGGTGGTACCGACTGTCGAAGGATAGAGCCGTGAACGTAAAGCATGGAGAGTGTACTGATGGTCAAACTCTCGTGGGCCTCTGACAACGGGGGAAGCCGGCTGAAAGCTTTGTCAAAGACAGCTAGCATGGCGGAAGTTGTTGAAGTCAGCAACTCCAACAGTGCCCGAAGGCTCACCCATGCTTCACGTTCCTTCCAGAGCCCGTCACTCAGGGACGCGCATAGCTCATCGAGCTCTCGCTTTGCACGCAGAATTACCACGCTTCCAGAGCCACTCGTCCCTGTCGAGCGCAGGATGACTTGCAATGCAACGTCCGATGCACCGCCCAACCATTCCATCTGAGCCCAGTCCCACCAGAGGGGTCCTGATGGAGGAGTGCTTGCACCAGCAGCCTCAAGAACTGTGCGGTACACCTTTCGCGCGCTTTCCGTCTTGCCTCGCATTTGTTCTAAGCGTGCATGGGCTCTCCAATGAGGCAGAGAATCTTGAATCTTCGCCACAAGAGTTTTGGAGACCTTTATTGCGCTAGATGAGTCGTCAACAACATACCCAGATGATATGAAGGCAAGCACTCACTGCTTCGCATCAAGCGCGCCTTCAAATGCCAGGCGCAGGACGTCCCATTGAGTGTCTCTGTCTGTCATCTTGCATTGTATGAAGACCTCGCGGAGAGCGACAGTGTGATCCGTCGGCAAATCCGTCTGGGACCACATGGTGCAACGTCCACCGACAGGTGCTTCCGCGGCGTCGACAGTATTCATCGGCCACTCTTTCACCGGACCAAAAGCATCTCGATGGCGCCGCTCTCGTCCCACGAGGACGCCGCTTTGAGCATCGGCGGTGATTCGCGCGGACGATGATTCGTCAGGGAAAAGGCGTGCGAGGAACGTCGGAGAGTTCATATGCATGCTACACCATTTGTCGTCTGCGGAATTTGCAGGGTCTGCGGAAAGGGAGGTAGCAAAGCCGGGGAGATGAAGGCCAAGGAATTCAAGCCACATGAGACGGAAGGCCTGCCTCGAGCCTGCAGATCTTAGGTCGAAGAGCAGTGGCCGGAGGTCGCTGAACAAAACGGTGGAATAAGGGTCGTCGCTAGATTCGTCATCGAATGACCTGGTTGGCAGCGGGAGAGTGTCGTCCTCAAGTCGTTCTTCGGTAGCCCACCTAACATAGGGGTCCTCGACGCTCGGCTGCCGCGATATGCGCCGCGAGGGCCCAGGGATCGCATCGGGGGACCCTGCAGCCTCCCAGTCTGCCCATCCAGAGGCGTAAGCTTCGCCAACACGAGGAACCTCGGACTCCCAAAACGACTCCAGACGGTCAAGTATGACACTCTGCGGAGCTCCCGCAAGTTCTGCAGGCCTGTGGAAAGTCCTAAGAAAGTGCAACGTTAAGTAAGCAAGTCTTCGATAAGAATGCGATGTTTCATACAGTTCAGCTTGGGCTTGGAATAGAGCCAAAGCACGCTCTGAATAGCCTGTGTACAATATTAGCTGTGCTCCACCGTTAGATGACGTTCGTACCTGCATCGCGGAAGGCGACAGCAACCCTCCAGAACACGCGTAGTTTTTCAACCTCATTCCCTTCGAATACCGCTTGCAGTCGTTCGGCGTCCGACATCACCCTATCGATCCCGTCACGGTAGGTCCGTATCCTCCAATCTAGCCATGCCATCCACAGCTCTGCATGGTTGAGAGAGAGAGCGTCCTCCCACTCCTCGTAGAGCCTTTCATTGCTCCACAGTTCTTCCCCGACACTCAAGAACTCTAGGCGAAGCCTCATCGACCTCTTGTTGTCGGGATGGGCAGACATTGCACGGGAAAGAACCGCCAATGAGATCTCGGCCCGGGCCTTCGGAGCATTCTTCGACTCTATCGGGACGCTTGAGAGAGAGTGCGACAGTAGCGACATCCAAGTCGTAATGGATGTGGGATCCGACGCAAGTTTTTCCTCTAACTCCTTCAAGGTCACTTGTCTCGAGTCAAGGGTAATGTTGTCAGAATCACTGTCGCTGTCCACGTCCTCGCCGCTAGTCAAACCTGACGATTCGGACTCCGCATATCGATCCACTGTTGTTTCCATGGAGGACTCGTCGCGCGGTCCATGGGTCTTGGAAGAGGGAAGACGAAGGAAGCCATTCACTTCTTCATACTTGTACACCTTGCTCGAAGAGGCGAGAAGCGTTTTCGTAGGTGGGGCAAGCAACAAGCGTCGAGTCTTGGGATCTGTAAGTTCCGGTTGCTGGACATCATGAGTGAGAGAGAAAGCATGTAAGAGAAGGGGCTCACTTTACGTTGGCGACCGACCGAAATTTCTATCTCGTGTGACCCGCGATGTGTCACGAAGAACGCGTCGTTTAGCCCGAGAACGCGTCTCCCCCCTCCAAATATGTCAGCTGTAAGCTGGCTCAGACAGCATAAATACTCACTAGCCACCAAGTGATATCGAGGAACATCCCCAGCATAGATCCCGCCATATGAGATGTTCAAGATGTCCCCTTTGCGATCGGAATAGAAGGACCTATAGGACGACTCTTCGGGCAATGACGAGTAGTACTCTCTGTCACGGGATATGGGAGCCGGCTGGCCATCAGGCGATTTGTGCCTGTCCTTTCGTTCTTTCTTGCGCCTCTTACGCCGCTCATCATCAGAGCCACCTCGGCTCTTCCGTTTCTCGCGATCCCTATCCTCGTCTGTGTGCTTGTTCCTCCTAGGCTTGTCTCGGCTGTCTTCGCATGATTCCTTCCGCGTCGTGCTCGGCCCAGCCTGTGGATCTGGAAAGGAGCTGAATGTGGGTGGAAAGGAGGAGAAGGAGGGAGGAGGAGCTGACATTGGAAGTGATTACAGGTCGAGGACTTGGTGTGCGCTCGCGCCGTCCCGCCTGGTTGCGTCGCGGATCAGTCGATCAATTTCGGTCCGGACGCGTTCATGCCTTTCAGCGTCTACCGTGAAAGCTCTTCGTTTGGACTCTGCTACTGCTCTCGTCGCTTTTTACCCTACCTCCTTGCCGACAAGATGCGCCCTCTTACCGAGGAGGAAAGCAAGACGGTATTTACCAAACTCGCCAACTACATTGTAAGCATCTCTCTCTTTCCCTTTGTCCCAGCATCTAACCGTTCCATAGGGCAAAAATCTCGTGCATCTCATCGACAGACCCGATGAGCCATACTGTTTCCGTCTACACAAGGATAGGGTCTTCTATGTCTCAGAATCGTCCATGCGCCTGGCAATATCCGTCGCAAAGCCTAACCTTGTGAGCCTCGGGACGTGTTTTGGCAAATTCACAAAGTCGGGCAAGTTCAAGCTGCACATAACTGCGCTGGACTACCTTGCACAGTACGCTAAGTACAAGGTAGGTCATGCCTTCTTCATCTCTTTAGTAATATTGAAATGTGTGTACTCGTAGGTTTGGATCAAACCGAATGGCGAGATGCCTTTCCTGTACGGCAACCATGTCTTGAAAGCCCACCTTGGACGTATTACGGAGGATACTCCTGAGCACCAGGGAGTTGTTGTGTTTAGTATGAATGACATTCCACTAGTACGTCTCGCCCGAACTTTGACAAGTTGTCGAAAGTTGACGCTTCGATTGAAGGGCTTCGGCGTGACTGCTAGATCGACTGTCGACACACGAAAACTAGATCCCACAGCGATCATCGTCTTCCACCAAGCGTGAGTAATATGCTACAGTACCAAATTATAGTACTGATGACCATTTCAGGGATGTGGGAGAGTATCTTCGTGACGAAGTAAGCATTTATGTTCGTACGAAGGAAACTATTCCTGACGGTGACTGCTTAGGAAACACTGTTTTGAGGAACACCTTATATATCCTTCTGAGCCTCTTCCTTCCGGGCGGTTGTGCATGATTGTCGTCCACCGCTATAAGGGCAGATCGCGCAAGTAATCCGCTGTTCGACACTCAAAATTATGGTATTCCGCGTAATTCCTCGCTGCTCGATGTATTTGCATGTACCATTATATTGTATTGATAGTAGAGTGCCTAATCTGAGTAGGCAGCTTTGGATTACTGTACACGACGACGTGCGGAAGACCTGGGCAGGATCACGCGCTCACGCGCCCACGTGTCGACGCTGCTCTATACCGTCATGACCTTTCCTCCGACCACCTCCAGTCCCAGTAAAGACGACCTTTGTGAGCAATGGACGGCATTGCCAGACGACAAACTCACTCCCGAACTTATACATGAATGTCTGGACCCCATTGGGGATGACCTCTGGGTGGCTGCCGCCTGTGCGGAACGGCTACTGGAGGACCCAGTTCTGCAAAGGGCTCTCATCGACACCGGGCTAAAGCGTACCGAGCCAGCCTTACATCGTAGTCGGACGGTTTTCCAGAGCGGTCGGGAAGACGATGGAGACGACGGCGACGACTCGGCGAGGCCAGAGGCACCAGACCAGCGGGGACGGAGTGCCCTTCTCTCTCACTTCAAGGATGAGCCTGCGGACGCACAACTATGCCATCTACGAACCATCCTGCTTCACCGTCTTGATATGCTTAATACTTTCGTGCAGATATCGGAAGAGGCACTGCCGAGGCAAGAGCCCGAAGCGGAGGAGATAGACGATGAATGGGTGGACGACCCCTGGGAGATGTTTCTCAAACGCAGCTTACGACTTCGTCTTCACAATCCAAGGCATTGCTACCGTTGTCGCTACCCGAATTCATGAGCACTGGCCTCGTGGATATCGCGTGTTTATTGGCGTCCCTGGAGTACTATGCAGCCATAGACATCCTCATGCGCAGGCATAGCGCGCATCTATGGCCCTACCGCTTCGCTATTCTCGAGAGCATACCAGAACAAGCAATCGCATCTACTTACCGCGACTTGCTCCCTAAGGTCAACGCTGGAGAGAGGAGGGAGGAGCGCCATCGCGGAGAACCATGGAGGCCGGAAGACGACTGGACCGAGGATAGTGCAGTACAGGCTGTCTTGGGCGAAACGGGCATTCCGCTCCTAGTCGAATTACCATCTAACACAGTCGACCTGGCGCCCCAGCCATCTCCGTTGGACGAAAACTCTATTGTGGAGTGGTACCGTGGACGAATAAAGCGTATCATCTCCGCAAGCGGGATGCTGGACAGTGCGCTTTCTTTGGTCCAGCACGCAGCGTCACAGGGTATTCAGGGCCTTGACGAGATTGCGGAAGACCTACAGCTGCTCTCTCGTCTCGTGTACGACGTCCCTCATCCCGACGACTCGACACTTCACGCCGAATGGTCTCTCGATTGGTGGAAGTCGCTACAGCCGGCAGCTGCCATCAACGCGTTCCTCGAGCATGCGACGCGTCACAATATCGCAAAGCTTATCCACAAGGTTGTGAACCCCTACCTGTTTGTGCTCGAGGCCAGGGAAGAGCGTCGGGGCAACCCCGATCCTGAATTGCCGAAGCGACTCCTCTATGACTATATCTTGCAGGCGCCGCTCGAGATTGTCGCAGGTATCTTCGAGGCCTCGAAACCGACCCTACCTCCAGCCCAACGACTTCTACGAGACGATGAAGATATGGCACGTTTGGCTCTTGCGTGTCTGTACGGAAGCGACCAGCTGGACCAGTGGTCGACCATGAGCCAGATCTTCGAATGTCTTCCGGCCTGGAATATCACGCAAGACGAGGCTGTGACGGACGAGGCGGATACGACCCTAGCATCCCTCGCCGCCTACCTTGTGCCTTCCACCACACAACCAAAGGTTACCCCCGCCGACTTGTACATCTTCTTCAGGCCGCTACCGCTGACGGCGTTATCCCGAGCGCTCGACTTCCTGGATGTGCACTTGGAATCAGGAGAGATTTTTTCACGGTGGAGCGTGCCTGCTCCCCTGAGATGGTTCCTTCGAAGTCGCGACAACGTTGCAGAGCAACGCGCGTGGGCGAATAGGATGGCGCATCGAGCAGGCGGGACTGATGACCGCTTGTCATCTCAAGAAGACTGGGAATGGTTACTGGAAGACATGCTAAAGCTGTCAGGCTCTGGCGAGGGTGGGCTGAAAGGTGCATTTTGTCTGCTCAACAAGGAGGAGATTCGGCGGATATTCTTCAGTGGTCTTCTCGCTTCAGGAGGTGAGCGCTGTATTCTTACGGTGCAGGAGGCACTGAGCTGACGCGGCTCAGAATTCGATATTGCACGGAATATGTTGCGCTCGCACAAGAAGATGCTCAAGCTTGACCCCTCGGCGGTCGAGGAGATTTGCCTCTCGGTGTCTCAGGAGTTTTACGACAACGCCACATCCGGCAACTACCATTTCGGTGAGATGAAGCTGGCGTACGAATGGTAAGCTAAACTCTGAGTGTGGTCAACGTGACATTCATCTTGCCACTCTCTAGCTTGGACGTTCCACGACCATCTGAGCGCACCGTCCGTGAGAAGGAATTCATCGAGGCTACATCGCGCTTGTGTGCCTACAACCTCACTTCCCGCCCTGGCATTCCCATCACTCCTATCGAGATTAGGCTGTCCAAGGATCGACTCTCGCTCGTATCACGTGTTCTCTCAAGCAATGCTGAGGCTTACAAACATGTTCAAGTTATCTTGGAGCTCGTCCATAAACTGGGCTTCAGGCACGACGTCGTCGCGGAGGTGAAGGCACTGGCGATGCTCACGGACACAGCCCTGAACGCCGATGACTTTGGCCGTGCTTATGAGACGAGCGAGATGATGGTGAAGAAGGTGCAGGACCTCCGGGCTACATGTAGCTCAGACGACGTCAAGGTCCAAGAGGCAAGCGAAGTGTGCTGGGTCTCATGCTTCCAACTAGGCCGACACCCGGAGTTCGAAGATAGCGAGAAGAGGACCATCATGCTCGGTCGTGCGATGGAACTCGCACCGGCCGAAGCACTAGGCGACGTGCTCTCCGTGTGGCACCGCCTCGAGGCCGATGACCTGGCGCAACGCCGCGAGAAGCGTCGTCGAGACTCGTCTAGTGGCGACCGGCCTAGGAAGAAAGCGTCAGCACAAACGTTTGTCGCGTCCACGCTAGCGTCGCGTCTGCAACACCTCCACATGCCAACCTCGCCACTCGTACACTCGGATGCCGCTGCCTTGGCTGGAAAAGCCCTGTCCAGCGTGGCGGCTAACCTGCCTTTCGGGGCAGAGGTCGTTCGCTGTTCTCACAACAGGGAGATAGGTCTCGAAGTTCATCGAGGTTCGATGGAAGTGAAGCATCTGTCCAGGCAACACGCGTGCTGCAGAAGGGGCTGGGTTGGCTGCTTGGTGACGAGAGTTAAGCGTATGCCTTTCGTGCTTTCTGGACGGACGTGTTCAGGGTTCCTACAGTCCAGGGTAATATACTATCTCTATGTACATCGGTTGCGTGTAAGCATGCTTGCATTGCAGTTACAAAGCTAAGAACCCAATACGAAAAAGAACGAAGCGGGAAATACAAGACAATCTGAGTACGGTATCATAGAAGGGTGATGTGGATGCAATGAGAGGCGACGGTGGGAATGGTAGGCAGGGTGAAACAACACGAATTGTAAGCTACATCTAAGTAAAACAACACTCCAGCCTAATAGAGGGCAAGGCCACAAAAAGTATACATATATACCAATAAACAACCGAAGGTAGAAGCCAAGAATAAAAGAGAGGTTTGCGTGGGGTGATGCCCTCCGAAGCTGGCCGAAAGAAAAATAGACCTATCCATCCATTCCGCATCCGCTGAGTCAAGAAGGGTGAAACATGACCGCGACCTACGTCGCGCTGCCGAAGCGCGAGCCGACACCCGTGCGGGCCCTCGGGCGGTTCACGACGCCGCCGACTTTGACACCGGCCTTCTTCAGGTCCTCGGCTCGCACGCCAGGCGGCCGCGACACGGGAGTGCCGCGTCCGCACGCGGCACAGTACTCTTGGCCGCCCTCCTTCGCCCGCAGCTCGTCCACTTCCGCCTTGAGGTCTCGGACCTGCCCTTCAAGCTCCCACAACCGGTGCTGCCACGTCTTCCGCGCCGTGATGATCTGCTCTTGCAGCGCGCGGATGACGGAAGACTGGTCTTCTTCCCCGACAGACCTGATATCCACGATGGACTCGTCGAGCTTGCACAGCGGCGAAGGGCTCCTAGGCGATATGACGGATGCGCCGGTCGTCGGCGTACCGGTATCGACGTCCAGTGAAGGACGAGGGAACTCCTCTGGATCGCTTATCTGCCCGCCAAGCTCGCCAAAATTCATGGATACGGGCCGCAGGCTGAGTGCGGGGCAATCAGACGGCTTGTGATCGTCTGCGGGCGAGAGCAGGGTTCTGTCGTTAGTCGGCAGTCTCGGCGTCGACAAACAGCCAGCATGGCTATCGTTGCTGGAGACAAGCGTGTGCGCTCGTGAACGCGGAGCAGGTGGCGGGGAGGAAGTGACGATCGAGAGACCAGGGGCGTTGCGGCGAGCGCTGATCTGGCGCTCCCGTGTTGGAGATGCGACGGTACGTATCCTTCATCGGATCGAGAGTCAACGGACGAGCCGGAGCCCCCTTCAGACTCAGCTAGTAACGAGGGAGTGAGAGACGGGACTGGGACTCTGTGAGCTGAGGGTTTGCGTGGATGGGTATTGATAGACGGGGTGGAGGGAGTAACGGTGACAGTCGTGGTTGTAGTTGTCGCCGCTGTGGAAAGTATATCCGCCGAGATGGACGGAACAGGGGGTGGAGAGGGAGGCACTTTTTCTTTAGAGTTGAAGAGCCTCATGAATCCACTTTTCTTCCTGACGACTGACTTCGCGGGTGCTCCAGAGGTACTGGCCAAAGAAGACGCGCTCGGGAGGGTGGGCGTATTCTGCGAATCGGCGCTCGACAACCCGAACGTCTTGCCCTTCAAGCTGCCGCTGCCGCTTGCAGAGCGCATCCGTGTCCAATTGATGGCACTCTGCGCGAAGCCTGAGTCCGCAGTTCGCGCGCTCGGGGAAGCCGCCGCACCAGACGTCGTGGCGGTGGCGGTGGCGCTGCGGGAACGCTCACGCGCCTGCGCCTCTTCCAGAGAGATGAGTTTAATAGGTATGGGGTTTGGGCTCTGCGGCCAGGACGGGTTGACGACAGACGGGGATGGAAAGTCGGGCTGGTTATAGACCGTGACTTCTTCACCAGAGTCATCTGAGCCACGGCTCTGGATCTGGTAGTTAGGGGTAATGTCGATGGGACCCAGCTGCTTCCCACTTCTAGCCAGAGGCCGCGAGGTGACGACGGATTCCTTGGTGCCCTGCATAGAAGATATCGATGTCCCAGGCGTGAGAACAGACGACCCATGCGAGCGCGAATGCGACATCGTGCTCATAGTAGTTACAGTACTGGATTCAGTGATTGTGGTGGAGGATTCACTTCGAGCGACCGAGGGAGAGTGAGGTGAAGAAGCCAAGGCATGCAGCTCCTCCAGTTTCCGAGTAGGACCCGGTTCGCTAGGATACGATCCCACTAGGTCAGGGTTGGCGTAAGGATGATATTCGTGTAGGTGATGCGATGGCGAGCTCGGAGATGGAGAGTCACCAAGTGACGGCCGCGAATCGGGACGAGAGTCTTCGGACGCTGTCGGCGAGGATATATGTACACCGCGACCGTTCTTCGCAGCAGATTGATAGCGAGAAGCTGCTCGCGTGTCCAGGGGTTCGGGTCTACTTGTGTTGGTGGGAGTGCGCGAGCGAAAGCGAGGTAAAGACAGCTTCTCGCGCAAGCTGCTTTGCGGGGAAGGTGACAAAGCGAGAGACGTGGACGACATGGATGCTTGCGCCAGAGCCCTGGAGAGTTGGTTGGTTATATTCAAGCAACGTCAATGCGAATTGATATAAAGACCACATACATCAAGGCTCCACCAGCCGAGACATGAGAGGACGTCGTGTCGAAGGACTGCTTACCCCGAGACTGGATAGACTCGAGGCTCGGCCGCGGCTCTGTTGCATTTCGGATGTCTCGTCCCCAAGGCTTCTTCGCCGCGTCGCGTTTGCCGAACTTGAACGCCCCTTTGATACCAGCACTGTCTGGCTCTGCTTGCTCACTGTTGTCCTCATCGGTTTCCCAGGGCGCACGCGAGTGGACGGTCATCTTCGGGCCGTACGTGCTGACCCTGTGAACCTCTGTGTCGTCGGGGTCAGCTTCTTCTGTCGCCGACTCATCCTCACTGAGTTCCTCAGGTGGCAGGACCGACTGGTCAGACATGTACGAGTTGCGCGGGTCGTCGTCGAGGTCGAGACTGCTGGCCTCAGGGATGTCCAGTCGCTGACGGTCGGACATGGGCGACCGGGGCTCGGATGGCTGTACCGGAGTCTGAGGGTGGTAGTAAGTGCCGGGGTCGGCGCGGTCGAGTGGGCGCGGGGAGAAATAGGCATGGCTGTAGATTGAAGGAGAGTCTGAGAATTCCGAGAGAGAGGGAAAGCGGCCGTGGATATCAGCGCGGGCGGCGCGTTGGTCAAGAAGACGTCTCAGGTGGTCTCCGTCGTGGAAATCGGAATCATAACCTGAAGACATGCTGTCCGCTGTACCAGCAGTCCTGGCGACGCCGGCGTCGGCGAGAGAAAGAGAGTGGGAGAGAAGGAGGGAAGGAGGCAGACGAGAGAGAGGGTCCGGCGCGATAGGCTCTGAGCCGTGCAACATAGCTTAGCGGGGCAAACACGCGCAAATAAATAGTATCCGAGCTGCGACCCGCCCGACGGTGGCACGGTGCAGACCACGGAGATGTTCTAGAGCCAGTACCTGAGCACGTTCATCCCGCTCATCTGCTTCCTCCCGGACTATGTCTTTTTCCACCCAGCGCGGAGCACTCGCCGGCCTGAAACTCCGCACTCGAAACGGGGCACGGCGGCCGTGCCAGATATGCCTCCGCGCCGCGAAGCAGGATCTGTCGCTGCCACCAGGCTTGCAGGGTGGTCAGCACCCGTGCTACCGCGCATCCCGAGAGGCAGCGGTGATCTGCAGGGCACCCCTGGGCCCCTGTGCACGCAGCTCAGGGCTTCCAATCAGGACGAGGCGTCTGGGCCGTCCGTCAGATCTGCAGATCGCCCACTCCTCCTGTCCTTGCACCTCCCCCGATTGCAAATCCCGCGCTACGCCATGTGCACTTTTTCATGCATGCCAGCCTAGAATTTCACTGCATGATTTCGAATTCCATGGTGCGCGCCGCCGGAGTTGCCACACCTAGACACCATGCTGCATTCCAGCTGCACGAGCCAATCGCAGGCTATGCGAAGCATTCTCCGCCGCACCTGCGCAGCTCGTGTCGTCCTTGCTCTGCTTCCAAGTGGCAGTGGCAACCCACCAAAGCGCGCGGGAAACGCCGAGTTCGAAGGAACCGCCGGCTTGGCGCTTCTCCTGAACCGACAGCTTGTCTCCGCACCTTTTGGGCCCCCCTCCTGCTCTATCTTTGTTTCTGCACTCTATCATCGGCGCTCCAAGTTCTTCACCAGCACGTCCAATGTCTGAAACACACCACGCGGAGAGCTCCAGCGCGCACGAGCAAGTGATCCCGATCGCACCCTCGTCTGCTGGACGGGTTTCCGGGAAGCCGTGGAAGCTGGCCAAGGCTCCAACCGTGTAGGTCTAGACAGCGAAAAGTTTTCATTGCGCCTTGCGCTGACTTTGCGGTCCCAGGCGGTCTCATCTGCCTGACGGCGTAAAGACGAAATGGGAGGAGAGGATGCAGAAGACGCAGAAGGAGAAGGCCATCAAGAAGCTCCAGGCCGAACTAAAGGAGGAAAAGCTGGCAGAGAAACAGAGGTGCGCACGATATTGTCTCTTCACCTCCTGGATTGACCTTACGATTCCACGCGTACTCCAGACGTCGCGAGATTACACTTGAGCGAAAGAAAGCTGCCGAAGAGCGCAAGCGTCTCGAAGAGGAGAAGGCGAAAGTACGCGTGCTTCTTGCTTCACATCGTGCTATAGTTGACCTGTGTTGCTAGATGGGTGCACGCAAAGCTGCTCGGCTTCGTCGTAAGGCTGGTCGGACCAAGAAAATCAACCACTAGAAGGCTATGTTTATTGCTTTTCGTTGGGAGTTTATGGCGTTTTTACTCGCACTCTTTCATGTTCCTTTGATATGTAACATCATCTGTATTCTTAATGCATCATACGTACTAGCAAACTAGCACTTAGAGCAAAGCCAGCCATGCTTGTTTTGCTGTGGGCGCCTGCGTGTAGGCCAAACCCAAAATTTGTGATGGCGCCATAAAAGGCAAAGGCTTTGGAATTTAACAAGGCCAAACAAAGTGGACCACTCTGTGATGTCACTTGACACCTTTGTGGCGCTCACCTCCAACATGACGTCACACGTGCATGTCTATATAGGATGCGACCTGCGCGTCGATGTTCAACACTTTTGTACACGACTCTCGTCTCAAACATGAACAGCAACACTGGAACTAGTCAGACATACGAGGCCGGTGACCAGCGGTAAGTCGCCTCGCACAGAGACAATGAGTTGGGGACTCAGCTTTTACTGCGATAGGCACTCCAGCGCGGCCGAGTCCGCGAACCAGCAACACATGACATCTGTACCGAAAGGTGCACACAACCTCAACGACCCGAAGTGCGTATTCTCGAAACCGTGCTTGCCGGGTATCCATTCTAACGCCGGTTGCAGGGATGAGCGTAGCCTCAGGAACAGGGTCAACGCTGAGCAAGAACTCCGGCAGCAGAGGAAGGGCGAGATGATTAATGAGATCCCGCCCGAGACAGGGGACCCCTACGCGGGCGACCCCACTTCCTACGCGAAACAACATGGCAACAAGCCCTCGAGAGGTGCTGAAATCGACAAGGAGCTCAAGGAAGACGACGAGCAAAGATTGAGGGAGAAGGGCATCAAGCACTAGAGGCATATGTAACATTACGAAACAATCAACCCTGTAGAATATCAACAGTATGCATACAATCCACGTGTAGTGAACACTAGACGAAACAAGAGAATGGTCTAATTGCGCTTGCGTTTCTTCTGGGCTTTCTCCCGTCGCTTTTGTGCGCGGACCTACGAGTAATATGTTAGTCGATTGTTCCGATAGTAGCTCTTTCCAACATACCTCTTTCTTCATGCGCGAGTCTACCATTACGTAGCGGCCCTTGACACCCTTCGGCCTTCCTTTCAGACCCTTGTGAGCGCCCTTCGCAACGACGACCTTGATCTCCTTCTTTGCCTTCTTCGTCGACGTGCCCTTCGCCATGAGCTTTTCGATCTGCTTCGCCTTCTCCCGCTCGGTCATGTCAGACATCTCGCTGACACCCTCGGCCTTCTTGAGAGCCTTCTCGAAGCGCTGCGCCGCCTTCATCTTCTTCCGCGCCTTGGCCTCCGCGACCTTCTTGATAGGCCGCGCGTCCAGCGCGCGCATCTTGGCGCGGAGCGCAGCGACGGCCTCCTTCGTGACGGGTATGTTGGCCTTGTAGTGCTTCTGCTCGTCGTCAAGGAACCACGACGGTAAGCCGTCCTTTGCGTTCAGCGAGTACCGGTTGAAGCCCTCGTTGATGAGCTCTGTCCGCGTCTTTTGGTGGTTCACAAGCTGTTGCGCCAGTGTGACCGCTTCGGCTGTTGTCAAGCCATGTTCTGGAGTGATCCCAAGGTAAGATGCGTGTGACAGGGCTGTAACGAAAAAACGTACTCCGGATGTGCTCCTGTTTGACCTCATCCTCATTCTCACCGTCGACGTCCCACATGTCTACGTCACCGTCCTGATCCTGAGGAACAATCTCAAAGTCGTCCTCATCTTCCGAAACCTTGTCTATCCGTGAGCATGACCGCACAGACGAAGTAGGTGGATACGCACGTTAGAGGCACCCTCCTCGACGTCAACGCCACTGTCTTCGTCCTCGTCCATGCCGTCGTCGCTCGCTTCCTCTTCCTCCTCTTCATCTTCCACGTCGGACAGGCCGGTGCCCTTGAACAAGCCTTGGCTGAACCAGACTTGAGCGTTACGGCTAAGAGCCTCCTTGCCTTTCGACGAGGAAGGAGCAGCGGCCTCGACACGGGCCTTCTTCCGCTGACTCGAGCCAACTTCGTCTGCTCGTGACCGCTTCGCAGGGCGCGACGCGGTCTCGAAGCCTGAATCCTCGTCCATGTCGCTATCCAAATCTGAATCCGAGTCAGCCCCCGCCTTCTCCTTCGCCCGTTCCATGACATCGTAGCCACCCTCTTCGTCATCCTCGCTGTCCTCGTCGTCGCTATCCTTCTTCTGGATACCCGCCCACTCCTCCCGATCCTTGCTGTTCTTCCGCGCTTCCTTCACCTTGTACTTCGCATCTCGCTCCTTGAGGCGTTCCTGGTACGCATCGTACAAACCATCGAGCTCTGCCTCGAGCTCGTTGACTTTCCGCTCTCTCTCGTCCTCCGTGTCCAGGATCTCGTCTTCGCTATCAGCATCCGCCTCCTCGTCTTCCGAGCTCTCAGCGTCGGACTCCTCGCCTAGAGCAGACAGCCCGCCTTTCTTTTGAGGCCTTTGGCGGTGTGCTCAAGATCGAAGATGTCTTCTTGACCATGGAGAGAAAGGTCGTGTTGCTCCATACCGATATCCATCGGTGCAGTCATCTGGAGCTGCATGCGCTGGATAGTACGGGTCTTAAGTTCGTTCGCCCGACGGCGTTCGCGCTTAGCCCTTGCAGATGCCTCCGCGTTCAATCGTTCCAACTGTGCAATCGTTAGTATGATAAGCGTTCAAGGAGAGGGGCAGCAGAGCGCACTTCTTCTTGGATCTGTGTCTCCTCATCAACCTCCTCCGTGACCTCAACCTCTTCGGTAATTTCTTCCGTAGGCTTAGTCTTGACTTCAAGGCCAATCTGTAATTGCATGTGAACAACAGCAAATGCAATGCATGACAAGAACATACCTCTTCGCGAAGGGCTGTACGCCATTTCATGAGGGTTTTGAAGTCGCCCTTCCCGAGCACCTTGAGATCCTGGCAGTTCTCCTTGACATCCTCGGTTGTGATATCCATCGCCAACCACTCCTTTTCCTCCTCCGTCTCGAATGCAATCTTATTAACAGTGCCGAGGAACGAGACGGGGTCTTGGCAGCGGATAAAGTCTGCGGCGTTGGCTTTCTTGAAGAGAATGTAGTCACCCTCATCGTATCCGTCACGCTTGCGTCGCTTCTTCTCCGGCTGGAAGACGTTGGCCTGTGCGTTTGCCGCGACCTTCTCGCCCTCAACAGAGGTAGAGGCCGAAAGGTCCTTGAAGACGTGCTTGGGGTCGAAGAACTTGGGGTCGATGTGTTTCGGAGCCAAGAAGTCGCGGCAGACAACGAAGATTTCAGCGGACACATTCCTGCAAGGCTGTTAGCATCTTGACACAATGAGAGACTTCCAGAGCGAGCATGTGAAGGGTGCTTGATGCTCACCTAGAGGATGGGGGCTTCGTTGCTTCAACTTTGCCGAACAGTTGGTTGAAGACCCAAATGAGGTTGTTATAGTCCGCGGAGCGGAAGACCTTGGTCACGAATGTACCACCCTTCATGAGGAATTCCACGGCAAGCTTCATGGACATGAGCACGAGCTCGGACTGGCTGTATGCGTCTTGCACCCAAGCGGTACCAACGTTGGGAGCACCATCATGAAGAACGACGTCCGCCTTCCAGTCCTTCAGCTCACCGCGGATTAAGTTGCGGCAAAGGGGGGTCGTGATATCGCAGGCAAATGTAACGACGCGCGGAATGGGTTTGATTGGGACCAAGTCAACACCTGTGAAGAAGCGTCAGGGATCATCTCTCAAGTGCGAAAAGCGTAGTGTGCGCACCGACAATAACACTGTTCACTGGCATGTACTTGCTCGCTACCTGCAACCAACCACCAGGGGCAGCGCAAAGATCGATACAACATCTTGCGTTCTCGAGGAAGGAGTACTTCTTGTTGAGTTGGATGAGCTTGAAAGCTGAACGAGCGCGGTAGCCTTGCTCTCTGGTTGTGGATGAGCGATGTACATGGTGCCAGCGAGGGGAGAATACTCACTTCGCGAGCTTGTAGTACTTATCAAGACGACCCTTTCCAGTCTTTTTCTGTGCCTTACCCATGCTGAATGAACGACTGGGGGTGAGACGTCTGTGGTATAATGGTAAGGCTCGCCGTACGTTAGCGCCCAAAAGAATTTGTGAGAGCGGATCGGCGAGGCCTACGGATCAAGCGCGCGATTCACAGGCCTGCACCGGACCCCAGACTCGCGTGTACAAAGTATTTAGCCGGCATGCCGTCCTGCTTGCGTCCTACCTCGGGGGTTGCGGAACGTCCAACTCTTGACCTCGAATGCCTGGGTTGACTGAATCTACTCCTCTGCTTGCTCGCCCGTTTGTACGTCCCTCTATGTTGTGGCGAACAGGCGCTGTCCTTGGTACGTCTCGCCTTCAAACCCTTCTGTCAGTCGCTTGGTGCTGAACGCGTCTGCGATGTTGCGCTCGTATCATCTGCGCATGACAACTTCCAGCCACATTTGGCATGGTTGCTGGAGCTTTTGGCTCGCATGGCCTGCGCAACAAGCCAGGTATCACGCCGGATAGGATTCATGCTTGGGAGACAGCCTCACACTATGCTGTAAGCCAACTCACTCGTCCTCCACGCCCCGCGAGATGCAGCTTGTTTGGCCGCGATCCTAACAAAAGATAAAGCTCCTGACATCTGACATCGCGTTGTAGATCTTCAATGGTCTGGGCTTGATGCTCGTGTCGCTGCACCCTCGTTTCGCGGTGCACCGGTTCGCAGGACCCGCTATGACCGTTGGCAGCATTGTGTTCTCTGGGAGCATCTTTGCCCTCGTCCTCGCCCGGGATCGGTACGTGGTGTAACGCTGTCGTACCGGAGTGCGCTGCTAACAAGATTACTAGCCTCAGGTGGCTCGGGCCTGTCACTCCTCTTGGCGGCGCTTTGATGATGGCCGGGTGAGCTACCTTTGTTAGGAGTTATAACCACCGTCGTTCTCACTGTTCTCTCGCTTTCAGGTTCCTCTCCCTTGCATTCTAAGGCTCTGGCACTGTACTAGTAGAGCGTGCGATAGTGGGTACCGAATGAATATGAAGCGCGGGAATGAATCATGCCATTGAGCGGTCACGTGACCCAATGTTGGACTTGGTGTTAGACTCGACCGTGACGCTCTCGCTTCGCCTCGTGCTTCGTGGTCAAAGACCGCGTCGACGTGCTGCAGCCTGGATATCTCTTCTCCTTCTCCTCCCTATTATTATTTCTCTGTACTATAATTGATTTCCACATCCGGTCGCTCCTCGCCGCCGGGTCCGACCTTTTCTCGAGACGAAACCTCGTCCCATCACCGCAATCACCACGCCGTCGCCTCCTTCCCTTGTTTCTTGTTCTCCTCCGTCACTCTCTCTCTCCCGCTGCCATGGCCGAGACACGCCAGCGCACCCCGCCTCTGCCCCCACTTTCCTCATCGTCGTCGACATCTACAGCCACTTCTTCCTCTAGTGACGACTCGCGAACCTCAAAGCGGACCTCTTCGACCCTTGACGCTTCGCGGATGTTGCCAGCACAAGCCATCAACACTTTCTCGGTCGACAGCAACTTTGCCAGCTACGCCCAGAACGCCGGTAAGCCTCGCTCGGCGAGCTCGAGAAGTGGCATGGTAGCCACTCTTCCCACCGTGGAACCATCGCCTTCCGAAGAAGATGTCGTCTTCATACACCCTCCTTTCAAAGACTTCCCAGATGCCCACAAGTACCCAGAAGGACTCACTTATAACGCTCTTGCCGCCAACCCAAACTGGTTCCTCGTCGCCTCCGACTACCGCAGAGTAGGTGACTCTCCTGACGAGAATCCGGATGCGATACAATATCCGACGGTCCTTGAGCCTCCCCGCGGATGGCTGCAGTCGGATGACAAGAAGAAGTGTCAGAAAGAGGCGAGAAAGGAGAAACGGTGGCCAGAAGGCCAAGCCCCTCGTCTTCGCTGTACCTTCTGTCGTCGCACATACGCCGGAGTCAACGCTAAGAGCATGTGGCGCCGACACGTCTTTGAGAAACACAGGATCGCTATGTCCAACAGGCGTGCCGATGCTGGGGAACGGAAGGGTCGTGGTAGTACGTGTCCGCGCCATTTATGTATTTTCGAGCTCTCACATTCGCTGTCAGAAGAGAATGACACCGATGGGGATTTCGAGAGTAAGGCCTCATCCTCTGGTGCTCGCGGCGCCGCTAAGGCTGAAAAAGAAGCGAGAGCCGAACGTCAGACCTCGAGTTCTGTCTCTTCATCGAGGAGGTCTCGGCAAGCCCCTGAGTCGCCCACCGACTGGAGCAAGGCGAGGACCTCCTTTACTCGCACTCGGTCTCTTCCTGGATCACAACTAGACGATTCGGGAGAAGAGAATGATACTCTTGAAGGTGACAGCATTTCTTCTCTGTTGCCACCCTTCGCGTTGGTCGATTCGTCAACCTCCTTCTCCTCCACCGACCTGGAGAACGAGAGTTTCAATATCGGCACTTCTTCGAGTACTCCTCCTCTTACACCGGGTGTGTCCCCTACATTCTCATCGCTGGCCCGAAAGCATGATACAGCCAAGATTGTTGACGAGTCACCCTACAACCCCCTCCTTACACCGTCTTTCCGTCATTCGCCACCTCGCTTGCCTTCCGATCAACCTTGGCGATACCCGAGCCCCAGTCACCCATTCCATCGGGATTTGTCTCTTAGCATGCTTGCCTGTGGCGAGGCGAATCCTACGTTGAGTGGGTTGGATGTCAGTCCAGTTGTCCTTCTACCCGCCAGCGAGCGGACCAAGAGGAGCATCTACAGCAGTCCAATCTTCATGAGCAAGAAAGATGGATCTAGTCCGGATGTAGACGCACTTCTAAGGTCGCGGGGCCTCAACACGTCCTCGCCACGAAGACTCTTCTCGGATACAGCGCTGCCCACCCCCTTTCACGAACGTATCAGATCAATTCGCGCTCCAGAAACCCCCGCACACAGTAAGAGCACTCCGAGCAAATATCTTCTAGGTTCATCTGTCAAGAAGAGCACAACTCTGCGTCACTCGATCTTTTCTCCTCCGAGATCGTCGCCTAGTAAATCATCTCGACTGTTAGCACCTATCGACCTCACAAGCGAGGATCCGTTCTCAGATGGGGCCTACAGTATCAAGAGGATCTTTGCTCCTGATACCCTGGAAGAAATCCCTGAATCGCCACCAGACTCCGGAGAAGAATGCGACAGCCCAGTACTCAGATCCTCACAACTTGCACCCTCCAACTCACAGGAGTCGAATGGCCCTTCATGTTCGAAGAGGGCTGAAGATGGCGTCGGCCTAGGTATCGGATTGATGGAGGGCTTTTCGCCGAAGGGAAGCCCCAGCAGGATTGTTGCAGACACTCTCATGGACGTGACCCTTGACGAAACCGATCCCCATACGACGCGCCGTGATTCCAAGCGCGCGCGCACCATCTCCGGGGCTAGCGTAGGCGGTAGCTCCCCTCTTTCTGTTCCACGGCCTACCAAGAAGCCCCGGAAAGAGTTTCTAATGGATGCCGTCCTCGATGGCGATGTCGACTTCGAGATCGTCATCGAATCCTTCCACGGCAAGAAGAGAAGAAGAACGATCACCAGCCGTGACCACACCCACTCCTGAGCACGCTGCGCCACCGTGCCACACTGCCAAACCTGGCAACACCATTAATCTGCGGGTCCGTCAACTCTCGATACAACATCGACGTTGTCGTTCAAACCGCGTCTATCATCCGGTTTTCTTGTATCGCTATCGTGCCTCCGCTATTCACCCACCTCGTTCTGTTCTGGCTATATCACTACGACATCGTTGCCTACCTCGCAACGTGTCGCTCGCATCTTGTACAACTATAACTACAAGGTCACCCCTTGAGTCCACTCTCGGTCACCTCTCATCTATGCAACCCTCTTGTCTCTCGGACACTGTAACCATACCAATCTCGTCCTTCTACGTTACTCGCCTGCTCTTAGTCCCTGTGTCCCCTTTCCTCTCGCGCTCGTCCTCTCCTCACTCGAATTTCCTTAATACCCTCGCCTTGATTCCGCTATGTTCCCTTGTTCCAGGATATCCCATTGATTGTTAGTAGTGACCATCCCCTTAGCTCGTCAGAACCGCTGTCTCGTAGTGTTTGTTAGACGTCTGTGAACCTGAGCAGGCTTCGAATTCACCTGATCCGTCTCGTTTTAACTTATGCAGATGATAGATGATTGAGTGTTATACTTGAAGCTTGAAGCTCAGCGCGAAGTGGATTTTCACTGGCTTGACAAGGGCTTGAAGTTCGAATTGCGAGAGAGAGCGAACCTTGGGCGCTTCACGTAATGATGTACGCGACTCGGACTTGCCGGCGGGCATGCTGCGCGCCCCTCCACGCTGCCTCCACCGCCAACCACCGCCGCGATGCTAGATGACTGTGAGTATATGCTAGAGCATTCACACAGTAACTGAACTAGCACCTGTAGACGTCGAGCATACCTCTGCGCCGCAAGGAGGTTTTGGCCATGGGGCGCTGTCATTGCCCGAGGTGCACTATGAGGGTTTCGAGAGTTCACCATACGAGGCGGAGAGTGCAGCCGATGAATATGCGCCCCCGGTGTGCATACTCAGCCTGCTGTACGGTTCACGAACTCATCTTCTGTGTTTAGGGCACAGATACACCCATGGAGCCGATATTCGAACTAGGCCAAGTGCAATATACTCTCCCTGCGCGACTGCTGTCTCTCGTCGTGTCCTCGGACGTCCTTGTCATGGGACTAGCCAACAACACTCTCGTTCTCATTGAGCTCTCACGCGATGACCAGGTCGTACAAATACAAATACCTCGCAAGCCCAACGAGTTCACTGTCCACAAGCTCTTCCTGGATCCCTCCGGCAGGCACCTCATTATCACGTCCGTGCAGGGGGAGAACTGGTACCTGTTTCGGGCTGGAAGAAACCACGCCAACTCAAGAGCTTCAAGATGGTTATTGAAAGCCTCGCTTGGAACAAGTCTGCGCTGCTCAGCTCGACACATTCGACTTCTACTCGGGAGATTCTGATTGGGGCTCGCAATGGGACCATCTATGAAGCAGTACTCGACGCCCAGGACGACTTCTTCAAGTCTCAGGAGCGGTATCTCCAAGCCGTCTTCACACTACCCGAGAGACATCCAGTGACAGGCATCAGCTTCGACTTCTTCCCACCCATGGACCAGAGAAAAGCATTAATTCTGGTTACCACTGCTACTCGGATTTACCAGTTTGTTGGCGCGCCAGATAGACGATCTGATGAAGGGGGTCGTCTGTTCTCGCGGTTATTCGCTACTTACAGCGAGAATGCACCTAGTACGTCGTGTGTACGCGAGTATACTTGCGGCTGACTCGCGTAAGACATCAAGGAGCTTGCTGGAGACATGGATCATTCTGAGCTGCATTTATTCAACCCGAATGCAGACCAAGCATTGTCATTACCACGGAACCTTGCATGGCTGACTTGTGTGTTGCACTTCCTTTGGTGTCTGCGCCCTAGCTTATCAGAGATGAATAGCGAACGGAGTGTTCCATGGAGCCCTCAACTTCGACACGGCTTCAGACGATTTCATTGACGGCGCACAACTTCTTCCTTACCCCTCACTTACCGGCTCACCTTCAAGTACTGGGGTTCCCACGGAGCCACTTTCAATGGCTCTCACCGAGTTCCATTTCGTCCTGCTATACAAAGATCGGGTGCTTGGTATTTCATCACTGAACGAGCAGTTGACATACGAAGATATTCTGCCATTGGTGACAACGTTATCATCTTTTACCCTTTCCGGGACTAACGGATGGTGCATTAGAAAGCTAACGAGGCGGTGATGGGCATCACCACAGACCCAATACGCAAGACCTACTGGATTTATACTGACCAGGCAATCTATGAGCTTGGGGTCAAGAATGAGGACCGCGATGTCTGGAAGCTGAACCTGGAGAAGGGAAGATATGACGTTGCACTACATTATGCAAAGGTGAGTTGCCTCGCAGCATATCTTGCAGCCTTCTGCTTACCGAGTATAGACAGCGAAGCAGCGAGATGCCGTCATGTGCGCTCAGGCCGATGCCTTCTTTGCAGAGGGTCGCTACTTCCAGGCTGCGCATGCGTACGCGCAGTGCTCTGTCACGTTTGAGGAAGTGACATTGAAGTTTCTGGATGTTGGTGAACGGGACGCACTCCGGTCATACCTCATCTCAAGGCTAGAACGCACGAAGAAGACAGTAAGTCGGATGAGCTCTTATGCTCATTCTTATGATGCTGAGAAATTCTATATAGGATTTATCGCAACGGATGATGCTGGCGACATGGTTGGTGGAGTTCTACCTCAGCAAATGTAATGAGCTGGATGATCTCGTCGCATCCGAGTCTGTCTCGCAAGACGTGGCCAATCTGCAGGCGGAACGGACAATCCTGGAGGACGACCTGCGGCAGTTCTTTGAGACGTACAAGGTGTGCACATTGATGTTGCTATTATTAATTCCTCAGTGACACAGTTATTGCTGGTAGAATAACCTCGAGCCATCGGTGGTGTACGAGCTGATTCAGGGGCACGGGCGAACTGATTTCTACCTCCACTACGCGACGGTGATCGGCGACTACTCACGCGTCGTCGAGTACTGGATATTGGAAGAAGAGTGGCTAAAAGCAATAGACGCTTTGAACCGACAGGTAAGATTTTATTGCAACGATGTATTGTTGCTGACTCGTCTGTCAGCCTGACCTTGAGCTATACTATCGATTTGCCCCTACCCTCATGCGACAAGCCCCAAAGGAGACAGTGGACTCATGGTTGCGACGGCGTGACCTCGATCCACTCCGTCTCGTCCCAGCTCTTCTTCGCCTGCAACACATGCCTCGAGATCCCTTGTCACCAAATCAGGCCGTGCGCTACCTCAACCACCTGATTCTTGAACAAGGCAACACTTCTTCTGTTATTCACAACCTCATCATAACGTTCTATGCCGCGAAACCTATGGCCGGAGCCGGCGCAAGTCATTCGCCAACAACTGCCGTGGCACCAGAAGACGATGGCCCGTTGCTCCGATTCCTATCTCAGGCGCCAACAGATCCTATCACCGGAAAACCGTACTACGACCTGGATTATGCTTTACGATTGTGCAAGCAGACGGGCCGCACGCAACCGTGTGTGCACATCTATTCTCAGATGGGACTTTGGGAGAGCAGTGTTGACCTCGCGCTTGAGAAAGACGATCTCGAACTTGCCAGGATCAATGCTGACATGCCACCAGAAGAAGATCGCCAGTTGCGGAAACGTTTGTGGTTGAAGATCGCGAAATACGTAGTTCAGCAAAAGCAGGACATCAAACTGTGAGTATCTGCGAAGCTGCTGGGCTCGCTCTCGTCTCTAACTCGGAGTATTTAGCGCTATGCGCTTCCTCGAGAACACCGACCTACTGAAGATCGAAGACATCCTACCATTTTTCCCAGACTTCGTGGTTATTGACGACTTCAAAGAAGAGATATGTACTGCATTGGAGGGCTACTCGGCGCACATAGACTCGTTGAAGGCAGAGATGGACGACGTGACCAAAAACGCCGAAGCTATCAAACGAGATATTGCTGCGTTGGAGAAGCGATTCATCACCATCGACTCGGGCGAGCGCTGCTCACAGTGCGACCAACCGCTGCTTACCAGGCAGTTCTACGTTTTCCCGTGTCAACATACTTTCCACGCAGACTGTCTCGTTGGTCTTGTAAGTCTGCAGCTCTTCGCCTCTTCCCGCTAGACTCTGACTTCTGCGCAGACGAAGGAATACCTTCCTGCAGCGGCGCTTCGTAAGATCCTAGCCCTGCAGAACGAACTCATGAAGAATTCCGGCGACCGTCTCAACCCCCCACGGCAACCGACTCATCAACGCATGCTCCTCTCAGCCAACTTCGGAGTTCCTGTGCCCCAGCAGAACGGAACGCGGCCGGGAAACTCGCTCGGCAAGAACTTGCTGTCGGCGGGCGACCGGTTGCGCGACCTCATCGTGCCAGACGCGCTCACGAGTATCATCACCGCTCCCGTAGGCTGGATCCCTGGGCTTGGCGGAGGGAGGCGCAACACCGAGGATAAGGAGAAGAACACGGAGAAGCTTCGCCGAGAGCTCGAGGACATGCTTGCGGGTAGCTGTCCGTTGTGCGAGAGCGTCGTGGCTGGGCTTGACAAACCCTTCGTACGGGATGGAGAGGTTGATACGAGCTGGGCATTGTAGTGATTACACATACCGGATCTAGTCGAATATACCCATCGTTGCATATGCATTACTGTAATGAGCGGAGTATACATTAATGGAGCAGTGTAGTGCGGAGTGTACCATCTAGATCTCAGCGGACGAAGTGGCATCGAGAGGAACAGTAGCTGGTGCATGATAACTCGCGACCGAAAGGGCATCGCAGCCCATGAGGAACTCATTCCAGTTGAGCTCCGACGTTGGATTGGCACAGGTGATCTTGTTCACCGTCAGCCGATGAACTCCGGTAATACAAGTGCATTCGACGTACCTCGCAAGCGGTGGTCCTCTGGCCACTCTCCAAATCCAGCCTGCTCTCACTAACCACATTCAGAGGCGCGTTGAAGCCATGGGCAGCCTCCATCCACGTATCTTGGCCGCGCGGGAGCTGTTCTATGCTTTGTCGGATGGTAGCGCTGGTGTGAAGGATGTACGTCTCTCCATCCGCCAGAATAGTCAGTGGGGGGTCTGGTTGCGTGACGGACAGCCCATTCAGACTGAAGCGGGAAAGGTCAGATGAAGTGGGAACTTGAGGAATGCTACACCTACAAGTCGCGCAGGTCGGACACGTATTGCTTCAACTCAGCGGGTTGAGACTGCTCCGACACGATCTCTGTCTCGAGCCCAGATAGACGGAGGTCCATGGCCCTGCACAATGTCAATGAAAGCTAATTCTAGCAAACAAAGCACATCACCTGTCTGGCATCATCAGGTTCAACTGGCTCTCGGTTCCTCGCTCGCACACCGGCTCAACAGAAAGTTGAGAGGAGGTATCCACCTCGGCTTCAGGCTGTGTCTGAGCGTCCAACTCGGGTAATTTGGACTGCCCCTGAGGTTGCGCCATCACGAGCTCAAGCGTGATGATGTCCTTACGAACAGAACCCCCTGCGCTGTCCGCTTGCGGGAGTGCCTTATAGATCAGTCGGTGCACAAGCCTTTGTTTAGAGGGAGGTGAATGCACAAGCGAAGGAGGAAGCCTAAACACAGAGAGGTTATCACCGCTAGCACTGCATGGAGTACGTATGCTTACCCTGAGATGAATGAAGGTCGAACATTCTGTTTTTGCTCGGATATCCACTTCAGTATGTCCGCGAACTGGTGCGAATCTCGCAAGGGTGGCATCAAAGTAGCGTGCTGCTCCTTCGACTGGGTATTAAATAATATGTGACCGGTTCTGTCGTAGGTGAGCTTGACGAAATTCTATGCATATCGGGACACGCACGAAGCCTTGATCCTCCTTTGACGGCCAGGCGCGGGTTCCGAGGTAAACAGAGTCTCGCGCAAATCCAACGGCTCGCTATGGAACTATAAGAAATCAGAGAGATGGACCGGAGCGAACGTTGGCTTACCCATTGAGGTTGAGTAGTTTACCATGTGTTAGACCTCCTGTCTTCTGAAGATCCTCGCCCTTCGACTTGATAAGCCACTCTCCGACCCGTCGTACACGAAATGCGCCCGCTGTGTTCATGTACCATGGGAGTGCGCGGGGCGAGAGGAATGGGTAAAGCGCATACGTGTAGGGCGAGATGACTCGGGCACTTGCGACGTGAGAGGCACATCGACAGGCAGATATGATACCAGGGGTACTTGAGACGCAGAAACCATCTGTACTGGAATAAGAAGGTTATACGGGTGTGGTGAACAGTATACGTACTTCGCCAGAGGCCCTACTAGCAAGTCTTTTAGCACTGCCGAGGCTATGGGGATCTCTCGCACATATCCTGACCTAGCGAAGACGTCAACAAGGCCGTCAGAGAACACAATAACAACAACTCACGAGCCCTTGATCACCTATGTTCTCCATGTATGCATTAGCCAGGCGAGATATCCGTTGCACTAGATCGGGCCGTATAGCTGTGCGAGTAGGAAGTTGCATGATGTCCTCCACAATATTCTGACAAATGATGAGCGTTCGAGCATAGACGGAGGACAGACTGCGCGTACCTTTGTGAGGCTCTGGAGTTCCTCTAGCATCTGACGCATGCGACCTCGAACGCCTTCAATATGTAGGGCTAATGGCTGAGGATTGAGGGATATATGAACGTTGTGCTTCATGGATAACTTCAGTAGGTCGACACCATCTAATTTGATGCGTCAGCTTTATCAGGTAGGCTAGACCACACGATTGCCAACCTTTGCCCATGATAATAAACAGCTGGCTTGGAGTGACAGGGAATGCTGGAGGACGATGAGCTCGCGTGCGCAAGTGTACAGATGGACATGTCACATACATTCTGTCACCACCTCAGTCCGATCTCTCTTTTCCTTCTCCACCTCTGCAAGACTTGGCCATCCCCATCTCTCCTCGATTATAGCCTCGGCAAACTCAATTTTCTTGGGTGCTCGGCCTCTGTACTTGCCGCCTATTCCGGACAGCTGAACGAACTTTTTGAGCTGTGCCCTGCTGAAACAGCGGCAGAGGGTGTCGAGAAGCTGGTTGTACTTGACTACATATGAGTTAGAGAGCTTGCTAGGCTGACGTTGGGGGCGGCATTTGTCTAGATCCTCGAGTGTGGGTTCGACACCTTCGCTGTTCAGACGCGCAAGGTACCTGTCTACGCCAGTGGGCTCTAGCGGGTCTCTTGATGTAGACGGTGCGTCTCCGCTCCTCTGTGCTTGGACTGCCCGAGTTTGACCCTCCGAGGGCGACTGGCGGAAGCAGAAGCGGGTTCGACGTCCGCGTGCGGAGAGGTTGACTGGTGCTCATGGTCGATATCTGGACGAAGCTGGAGGGCAGCCTGTGCAGCGTATAGTCGTCTTGGTACAAAACAGATGCAAGAGGTCGCCCGTTTGGCAGCAGGAAAGTGACGGAGGATGTGGGTGGACATTCGACCAAGTGCAGAGAGAAACGCAATTAGACGCCAGACGAGAAATCATGGCATCACGTGGAGACAGGCGCCCGCTGTGCCTTTGTGGCGTCGGAAAGGTCAACTTCCACTTGAGCATTTCCTTCACTGAAAGCCTGGTTTTCGACCTCTTTTCTTCGCTGTTCTTCTTCATTCTTCACTCTTTATTCTTTGTTGCTGACGAGCTCCATCTGGATGTCCTGAGCTTATGTAAGCGTAGTCAGCTCAATCTATCTCGTTCTCGTTCCACTCGCGACGTCGCCAGGTGAGTGAGGCACTTTGTCGCGAATATAACATGTCACGTTTACCAGGACTTGGCATACGCTGGCGCTCCTAACGGGCTTTCGTCTCTCAGCTCTTGGCCCGGCGGTGCTCGGAGCGACCACCCTGATATTCGGCTGTTATCCATCCGGTGTCGCCCAACCCAGCCCTGCGCTCTATCTTGCGTTCTACGCACAGGGACGCTAGCATGTGCCAATGGCTCTGCGCACATGCTGGCATTGAAGCGACCATTTGGGACAGCCTCCAGCCGTACTCGGCGATCACCACAGCGGGGTGTGGCTCGAAATTAGCCCAGGGGTCTCCCCCGCCCTCGTCTCACGCTGTTCAGCATGCTTACGACAATCCGATAGACCAATGATAGCTCGACAGGTGCTGTACGCTCTGCCACATTGCACGTGTTCAGGTCATTCGCCCGCCTTGCCGACTCAATTGCAGGGACTTCATTGCTGCCAGCGAAGATCGAAGGTATCACGAATTGCGGTAGCACCCTCCTGGCTTCTCGGAAGTTTGTATCAATGACTGACGCATAGGAATTCCGTATCCTACGGAGTGATTGAGAACGCTCTCTTCGTTGGTTCTGCATGCGGTACGTGCTCCAGCATTCCAAACTTCCTTGTGGGCTGAAATCAATCAGGTGTGGATCCCACTTCTTTTGAACGCCCATTTATCGGCAGTTCTTGTCTGCACCAGAGAAGCCCACAGAAGGAGACAGATCTCGCAGGGTCTCGCCCATCACTCGGTCAGCATAGAGGACCGTCGTAGTAGCTGCTCGATGCGACGGCTCCGACATCGCTGAATCGCCCGGAGACGTGGACGCCTGAAACGCAGACGGTATGCAGGCAGGGATCCGCCCTCTCCGGACACCTAGTTGAACGTTCGGGGAGTGCAATGAGATTCCCAGAGCAATGCTATCGACGACCGCAAATTCCGAATTCACTATCAATATGGAATAACTGACGCCTGGATCAGCGCAAAGCACACGCGCAGACATGATGCGGTGCCCGTGGTACGGCTTGCGATGTCCACAATTCGGAATTCCAGGTGAAATGTATTCCAGCACGACGTGCGTCATGGGCGGCAGTCAGAACAAGTATTCGTTTATGGCTGTCAACCTGCAGCAACGTACAGGCCAGTGTGACCTTTGTCGGGTGCTGCCCAGCTGCTCCGCGCTTCTCGAACAGACGTGTATGTCTGCTAGAAGACGAGATAGTCTCTTATCACGTTGAACATATGCGAGCATGAAACGATGTTACGTTCAATGGTGCTATTACATTCGATTGCACTAAGGAGGCTGCAGCATCGCTCGCTTTCGTTGTGTTGCAGGATCAGTCTAGAGCTGCAGTGTTCGGGAGGTGCGCAGGACGTCTGACGCTGTCAAACGTGTCCGAACGACGGGAAACCAGGGTCCTTGGCCGGCGCCATTGCGGGCGCCTGAAGAGATCTGACTTGTCGGCAAATCCCGGATGAGATAAAACAAGGAGATTGTACGATATCTTATCAGTTAACACCCTCATCCGCATCGCGAGGGGGTCTCGTACTTAAAGCCCGTCTGCCATCGCCCTGAGTGCCCCACCGTACACATTGTCCCCCGTCGCCCCCGTCGGCGTAGACGTCGCTCCCTGGCATGAGCGCAGTGACCAGTATTCCCCCTGTGTCGTCGTCTGCGACGCTTTGGGCTACTCGTGCGTCGCTCCTCCCACCCTCCCATCTGCTCGCGTACTGACGTTGATCATATCCCAGCATCTAAAGAATGGGTCATACCCGCTAAGCCGAAGCCGGGCCGCAAGCCCAAGAAAGACCCGCCGCCGTCGACCACGGACGACACCGAGGTACATACACCGGAACGCTTTCCCCGCTCGCGTGCTCACATCGTGTCGTGACTCTTACAGGTGGACGCTAAGGGACGTCGCGTGCAGAACAGGTATGTGTCGCCGACATTCTGCTCCGGCTGTTGCTCAATTGATCCGTAGGGCCGCGCAGCGCGCGTTCCGCGAGCGCAAGCAGAACCAGCTGGCTGAACTTCAGCTCAAGGTTCAGCAGTACGAGCAGGGCGAAATAGAGAGGAACGTCGCCTTACAGAACATTGCCAAACGCCTCAAGGAGGAGAATGAAAAGCTTCGCAAGGAGAACAGTCTCCTCCAGGAGAAGCTCGCGGCTGTCGAGCAAGAACGTGATACCCTCCGTGAGGTGTCTCGCAAGCGATGGCGCGACGACGGCTCGCCATCCGGCAGTGACAGTGGCATGTCCGCGCCTCAACCCAAGAGACCCAAGGTATCTGAGGATATATTTGATGGGTTCGGTCATACACCTGCTACGCCGACCCCTTACACGTCGTCCCCCTCCTCCATCGCTTCTTCACCATCGTCCTTCGAGCATAGCAGCTTCTCACCTATGCCATCCCTTCCCCCGTCGCGGGACGTCTCCGTTTTGGGCAGCCTAACACCCTGAGCAACATCTTTGACTTCATTTCCTCTGCGAAGACCAATGTCTTCGAGCCTGGAGGTGGTCTAGATAACTTCAACTGCGGTTTCTGCACTGACACCTCGCCATGCGTCTGTCGAGAGCTGGCTATGCAAACCACGGTTGAGCAGCGCTTCCCGACACCATCCCTGAAGGTGGAGCACACTGAAAGGCGTCCCGTCTCTCTACCTAGCAACCTGCAGCAACCAGCCGCGCCCCAGCCCCAGCCCGAGCACACGTCTATCCTCGACAACCTCCCAGCTTACCAACCTCCTGTGCCTCTTCGACGCCGTAACGCTGGGAAGCCGGCTACCAAGTCTATTTTCCCCGTGTCATATCCGTCTTCCACCGCACCTCCCACGTGTACCGGTGACCCGTCCAACTGTCCCGCGTGCGCAGACGACGCGTTTGGGAAGGCCTTCTGTGCCGCCATCAGCAAGTCTGTCGCATCCAACAACCCCTGCGGCGACTGCCCCTCGCGTTCCGGCGGCGGCGGCTGTGGCACGTCTGGCGGATGCTGCGGGAATCCTGCTGGCTGCGGTCGCAGCCGTGGGAGCGCACCGTCTGTGGCGAGTGCCAGTAACACCGCACCTCAGCCGGCGGCCGCTGTTCCGGGCAAACCGAACGACACCATCTCGTGCGACGACGCGTGGCGCCAGATCAAGTCACACCCCAACGTCAGCTTTGCGGACCTCGACCTCCTCGCAGACGTGGTCGCCCGACGTTCCAAGTGCACTGGGCCTCGCGTGGAGATATTCCCAGCGCCGGGCACGGTCACACCGGAGCGAGGCATCTCCCCTCCCACAGTCCCTCCTGTGGCCGCGCCATGCCGTCCGTGTCGGCGCCACCTGTTGACACTCGCTTCCCTGGCTCCAGGGACCGCGGCCGTCTCTCTCCTTCGTTGCAGCTCGTCCCGCAGGAGGTGCTTGTTCAGTGCGGCAGACAGCGAGTTAGAGAGGTCAATGCCGACGGCGTGCGGGATGCGCTGCGGCTGCTCGACTTGAAATTTTCCTTGTCGTGAATGGAAAGGCTCTGCCCTTCGCGCTGGTATATCTATGACCTACTTTACCATGGATCGTTCACTTTGAACAGGGAAAAGTTGATTACTGTAGTATAGGATGTTTATTATGAGATGTGGTACGTGATACAACCCGAGTGTGCCGCATCTTTCCCCGCCCCCGACCGTGACGTCTGGCCCCAAAGTTCTGGGCGATCCTCTTCAGCTTGAAACGAAGCATGCGCCGCGACCGCTGGGTCAGTGGCTTCGCATCATCAGGCGCGAGCTTCCTGAAGGCCGTGGCGAGCATGCGTAGATTCACTTGGTGCAGCATCGGAGGGAACGGTGCGAAGCGCTCCCAGGACTGTATGAGAATCCTCCGCGCAGCCGAGAACGCCCGCACGGCAAAGTAGGCACTCGCGAGCGCGTCCACGGCCGGTACGTCCGGCTCGACACCTTCCCTCAGCATGACCTGGAAGATACGCGCAGCCTCGCCTGGGCGCCGGAGACGAGCGTAGGCGTGTATGAGAATGGTATACAGGACGGCGTCTTGCCCGTAACCCGCGTCTTTGGCGCGCCAGAGGACCTTCTCTGCTGTACGCACGTCTCCAGACAGCGCGTACCCTTGCATGATGGTGGCGAAGTGATACTCGTTGGGATGCATACCGCGGGACAGCATGACGCGAAGGGCTCTTCTGGCACGGTCCATGTTGCGTTTGACGAGGGCTTCATGACGTAAAATAATATCGACGGTTGCGCGATCAGGACTGATATTTCGAGACATAAGGGACTGAAGCAGGCGTCTTGTAATGCCACGATAGGTAGGCTTTCCGCGCAAGATAGACCTCGCCATTTTCTCCAGCATGCCTTGCGTCGGGCCATCGTCATAATCCGACGGATGGTCTGGTATAGATGGCAAGTCCTTGTTCGCGGCCGCTGCGGTGGCGGCCCAACCGCGAGGATTCTGCGAGGCTATTTGCTTGCCGATGATGGCACGGAGTAGGATATGGACGTGCCGTAAGGTAGGCCGAACGTGTTTCGGCACCGCCTTCAGGGTATTCTTGAGTTGTCTAGGGGAAACCTTCTCCTGAACAGTGAGGTAGGACATGAGAATCTCCACTGTTTCCTCGTTGGGCTGCAACCCGGCGATCCGCATGACGCGAGTGATGGCTCTCATCCCGGGTAATCCGCGAGTGTCCAGAACGCCTTTGAGCAGAGCATTTAGAACGCGGATGCTCACTCCGATATCCGTGAAATCGAGGCCTGGGCCACCAGAATCAACATCTTTGAGGCCAAGATCTTCAAGGAGCGATAGAGCGGGAGGTATGTCTTTGCACGTTGCTGCGGTGATACGCAAGGCGACCGAGAGCTGCCCAACTGCACAGTAGACACGAACTAAAGCGGCGACATACATGTCGTCCGCACGAACGCCGAAGGTTTTCATCCGTTTGATCATATCGAGGGCTAGCGGGAGATCTCGCATGCGTGCAGCGTAGTTTGTCAACATGGTGAATGTGGCGATATCAGGTGCGAGTATGGGATATGGTTTGGATGTGACAGAACCAGGACGAAGAATGTCGGGGCCTTTCTCATCGACGACTGAGTCGCCCTTGCGGTTTTGACCCTGGCGAAAATGTGATGGCGCATTGTCGAAGAAAGACAGATACTTGAGGGCGCTCTGGACATCGCGTGTGTCCAAAGATAGCTGGATCAAGCTGTTGACAACCGCGGTCGCGTTTCGTTCCCCGAGGTCTTGCAGAGACCCTAGGGCCTGAGACTGAACGAGGGTGTCCCGGCCCAGAGAACGGTAGGAGGAGACCAGCAAAGCATGGGTTGACGCATCCATAGGAAAGCCTGCGTCCTCCATCCAACCTAAGCACTCCTTTACCTTTGCCAGGTCGCGATTGCGGAGGTGACCCGACACTAACGTGTGGTACGTCCTGCGATTGGGTAGTATTTTCTCCTCTTCGAACTCTTCCAGGACGTTGTCCAGCAAGCCGAAATGAGATATCTCCACGAGAGCCCGTGCACGCCAATTGAGGAGCCGCGAAGTGGTCCGTC
The DNA here is from genome assembly GCA_001910725.1 of Phanerodontia chrysosporium. NCBI lineage: Eukaryota > Fungi > Basidiomycota > Agaricomycetes > Polyporales > Phanerochaetaceae > Phanerodontia > Phanerodontia chrysosporium. The sequence goes on from MJGA01000003.1 coordinate 1,772,995, forward strand.
CGGTCTGTCGCCGACCTAGAGCGACGAGAGAAGGCATCTCGGCCCATTGTCCGGTTTGTGCAAGCTGATAGGCGACGGCTTCGTAGACATTCTGTTTGAAGGTGCAACCAAAGTAGCGCGCCAACAGGAGCACCCGACACGCGCGGCGAGGTACGCCAGTGTTCACCATCAGCACCGCGAGTTGTCGCGCCTTTTCGGGATCTTCGAGATGGGACAGAGCTTCTGGATCTTGTACAAGGACTTTGAGATCTTCGACGGTGCAATCCATAGCTCTTCTTCGCCTGAAGAGCATGTCGACCATCTTCACCAAGTCCGCCCGGGGCTGAGGCAATGATCGAAGAGCATGAGCGTGAGGTCGCAGAGGGTCTTTTGTCACTCCGGCACCACTGGACGCTTTCATGTTCTGGACCTTCCGGGATTTGCGCCGAACCAGTTCTTCGACCAGAGTCGTCGGAGTGATGAAGAGTGCGCGAGCCTGCAGGGCAAGAGCTGCAGACATGCATCGTAGGGGGAACGACGATTGGAAGGGAAGAAGGGGGTGGAATTGACCGCGTCCTGAGAACTGTAGTGCGGCGCGATGAAGATGCCCGAAAATCTGAGAGGCTCTCCAGAGCATGGACAGCCAGGGGAGGACCGCGGTTCAATCTCGCCGAGGCTGCAGGCGGACATTGAGTCAGAGCGAAGTAGATTGATCATTGAGCTGACCTTCCACCTGCTAATCGAGCTGAGTTTTGCTCGTACTTGAACACATGCGCTCGGCCTGAATCCGCACAAGAGTACGATAGGCGAAGTGTGCCCCGCTGTCGACGAAGTAGAACGGGGGCACGACATCCGCCCAAGCGTCCCGTAACTTTCTTTCGCGGCATTTTTGTGCGATATCTCCTAAATATGGAGTTGTTTCTCAGAGTTTGCGGAGATAAGTCCTCGGGCGTCTGCACGCGCTGGTTGAATTTTGGTCACCAGGCGCGATCGCTACCACTGTGGACAGTTGCGCTCGCGTTAATACAACCTGAACTGTCAATGCTTGTGCCCACTCGAACGACTGGGATGAATTGGAAGAGTAAATGACATCAGGACCTCCTACACGGAGTGTGCTCTGGCAATGTCGAGGTGCGTCTCCTTGTGCGCCATGCAGTGTTGGATGCGTTCACTGACCATACCCTGCAGTACCATGCGTCCCCGGACCTTTTCTTGAACGCAGGGCCCGCATGTTTGAAGACTCTCGAACCCTGAATTCATGACGTTGTTGTCGTCATGCTTTGCTGCCGAGGATACCCAAGGGCCAAGTCTTCAACTACGCCTGCCAGTGGTATGCTGCGTGACCAAGTAAGATTCAATGCCAGGAACCGATTCATTCGCTGCACCATCGTTCGAATACAAGTTTGAAACGGGTGCGCTGCCCCGGCATTGGTCACAAGCTAGTCATACTACTGTCGCTGACCGCAGTCATCGGCCATCTGTCTCTGCCGTCTACCAGAACAGACCGCAACTGAAGCGCCACGGTTCATCGAAAACAGTTTGGAGGAAGAGCGATGTATCTTCTGCTGCGCTGACGCTGATACCAGTGAAACCCTGCATACCGGCAGGTTGGTCACGTCCGAGATGACCCATCGCCTTCGACGGTGCATCACACGATGCTGGTGAGTGCGCAGGATCGCACCTTCTTCGGTGGCCTGAGTTGACGGGACTGTGGTCGCGCATGAACGACGACGACAAGGTCTAGAACCCAACGAAGCTGCAGAAGATGGAAGACCGGAGTTATGGGTTGTGCAGTCGTGGGTTAGACAACGCCGCCGAGTGCGGGCAGGAGAGAACTTGGTCGGACGAACTGCGGTGCACGCCGCGGTGAACGGAGGGAAAGCGTACAGGTTTGTGCTAGGCGCCCGCTTTCTTGCTAGGTAAAATCGCCTCGTGTGCGATAGCGTCAAAGGGTCGGTGCCTGCATCAGATGGTTTTCACTCTGACATGCAAGGCCTAGCTATCGTCTGGCAAGGTTAACCCCGTCCAAAAGCACTGCATTGCACAGACTCCTTGACCGATGCCGCGAGGCCATTGGAGGGCATCGGAGCCCGTGCGCTGATCTCCCCGGGGACATGTGCCCCTGCTAGGGCGATTGGCTACCGCCGCCTGTCACCCGTCGACCTTTGTCCGATACGTGATGTTGTTGGGACCTTTCTCACCAGAGCGTCTCCTTCTCGGTCCGTCGTTTCCCTCTGCAAATGGAGCGCTGACTTGAAGGCTATCCAGATCCATGTTTGAGCTTGACAACCGACGTGACTCGGCTAATGTCCATTAGACGGCCCATCTGCCCACTGTTTAGGATGTGGTATAAAGACCACAGTCCGGTCCCCTGCAGATCTCATCAGCCCACCTTCATCCGCCGCTTCTATCGATGCCTGCCTACAAGACCCACATAACTATATTGCAAGAGATCGCCACCCAGCACCCCGACTCCCCCGCCTTCCAAGTGCCGGAATACGACTCTACAACACAACGCATACTCCGATGGCACCCAGTCAGCTATAGCCGCTTTCTCGCTGATGTCGAGCACTTTGCAAGATATTGGTCGCAGAAGCTGGCTACAAATGGCATCCCACGCTCTTCGGTTGTGGGTGTATGGTACGTCTTCTGCCACAACCCGATTAGATATGGACTCATCTAGTTTTACAGGCTTGGTGGAATGACCTATGTGGACGTCCTGCACATATACTCCATCGTACGAGCCGGATACATCCCGCAATTATTTTCTTTAAAGCTGCCCAACCCGGACGTCATCTTCGAGCTCCTCCAAAAGTCTAACGGCAAGGCGCTCATCTACGACCTGACCTTTGGCACTGTCCCCGCTCAAGGGTCCGTGAAAACGTGGGCCGCAGTCGATGCGCGCGCCGAGGAGGCGTGCTCAGTCCCCCTCCCGCCGGTGGAAGAAGGCAGGAATGGCGACGAGACGCTCATGATCTTCCATACGTCGGGCTCGACATCGGGTCGGCCAAAACTAGTCCCTTGCAGTTATTCATGGTGGGATTTCAACATGCAGAAGGCAAAGCGGGCAACGGCGCCTCACAACCCCGCACGGAAGGACGTTACAACATGGATGTAAGGATTCTGCTGCTTCACTCAAATTGCGGAACTCATTGTTTCCGCAGGGGAAGCATGTGTCATATAGGTCAAACCATCATGTTTGCGGGTGCTATGCAGCATGCGGCTTGCACGATACAACCTTCGTGTCAGGCCTTCCCCTCCGCAGAGCTCATGGACATGATCGCTCTCTGTGGCCTTAATCGCCTTGTCCAGTTTCCAACCTATCTCGCTATCCATCTCCGCAACTCCCGTCGGGATCCGAAGCTTCTCGCCATGCTCCAGGGTATCGACCAGATCTTCTACTCCGGGCTTAAGCTGTCGCAGGAAGACGAGGAGTGGGTCCACCGGAATGGCATGAAAATCGTCAACTGTTTCGGCAACACCGAATGCACGATCATGCTACTCTCGGATCCCGAGTGGAAGGGTATGAACGCCCCTTTGACTCCGGTGCCGGGAACTTCCTACGCCTTCATGCCACTTGCCGCCGAGTCGAGAAGACTTTCGAGAACGCGAATGCACGCCTTCTCGAACTGGTCATCCTCTCGTCTTCCCTCGACTGCCCTGATCGCTCGCTTCGCGCCGCCGATGGCCACTACCACACCGGCGATCTCTTCCTCGAGGTCGGCCCCGGCCGCTACGTCTCGCGCGGACGGGATGATGACTGGATAAAGTCGGAGAACTCGTTGCGCTGCGATACGAAGGCGATTGAGGACAACGTCCGCCAGACATGTGCCGATCTCATCGAGAACTGCATTGTTGTTGGCAACGGACGGCCATCCCCGGCGCTCTTTGTTGAAGTCAAGGCGGGTCTCAGCGACGAGAAGGTCAAGAAGGACATCATTCGCCGCACCCGGCAGTTCCACTCCCGCCGCTACCTGCACGAGCGCATCACCTCCCCCAACTTCATCATTGTTGTGCCACAGGATACACTGCCACGCACAGCGTCGAAGGGCAACATCAGGCGTCAGGCGGTCGAGGAGGCCTTCAAGTCTCAACTTGACCGTCTCTACGGCGTTGCCCACTGACGACCCTTGCTGCCATCTTGCTCTTTGACTCTGCAAGCTTCGGACTTTTGTTGCATTACTAGATTTCGCCTCACGGACTAATTGTAGCATAGATTATCTTGAGCCCCACCCTCACGCATCTTTATTCTATATAATTTCTATACATACATACATTCGGACTATTGGTACGGTAGATGTAGCCTAATCACCTTGGATGTACTTTACGACGTTCGAGGAAATGTTATTTCCGAAGCAGTTTATTACCGCTGCTCCGGCGTCAAGTAACCTTAGCTTGAAACTCCATCCGTCTTGGTCTCAACTCTCCTTTCAGACCTCACCGGTACCCATCAGACCAAATGGTAAATACCTCGCGAATGCGGTCTTTGTGCTGCACGTGTATGCTCATCAAGATCCCCGCTGATTAGCCTAAAGCTGTCAGGGCACGTACCTCCATCCACGCAAAGCCCGTCCGGAGAGCGCAAGCCGCTACTGGCGATGTATCAATACCTGAAAGTCTAACCGACAGAAGAACAGCAGATGCCAACATAGATACTGTATGCGTAGAGTCATATCTTACGGACCTGGTTCGCTGACCAGCAGGCAGGATGTGCAGCCTACTGTGGACGCGGAGGCACTGCCGGAGCCTACCAAGAAGAAGGAAAAGCAGCTTTTGAAGCATGAGAAATTCCTACAAAGTGCGTGGCATTTCCATCTGCTTTGATGCCTATCATAATATGCGCCACAGGACTTGAGGCGCTGCGCTCTCCTTACTCGAAGTCGCATGAGCGGCGTCTGAAGCGCAAGGCACGAGAACAGGTCGCCAATGGACTGGACGATATCAAGGCTGCAATATCGGCCGTGGAAGTTGCAGAAGGTCTTGCACCTGCAGAAGGTCAAGAAGCACCGAAAAAGCCTAAGCTCGCCCTGGACAGATTGGCGAGGGCAAGCACACACCGTTATCGAAAGCACAGAGAAAGAAGGCTCTGTACGTCGCAACTCTTGCTCTGAATACACCGGCTTACCACATTTCTCCAGCGCGATGGAACGTATGAGAATACCAAAGATTCTCTCCACACCAGAGTTCTCGACAAATCCGTTCCAGACAATCCGCAAGCATGCCGAAAATACGCTGGTTAAGCATGAAGTTCCCAAGTAGTCCTTCTTGCAGACCTTCATCCGGTCCTTGCGACAATACTCTCAGGAAGCTTCCTCGCCACACGCCCATCTCGCACACCCATGTATTAGTGACATGGACGCCGTTCCATTGAGATCTAGACTAAGCCCTAGAAGGCGGCCAAGAACATGCAAACTCCGCGAGACCAGTGCGTCGGTATAGATATAGGTATCCTAAAATGCAAACCAATTATTTACTCTGGTATACAAGAGAGCCCGGGTTGTATGATAGTAGTGTAGCAATGCGAAGGATTCCGAATGTCGATGCGTACTGTGATCATATCAGTCAATCGTCACCATAACAGGATACAGACCTAGTCGTGATAGGCATAGGAGCGAGCGAACACCGAATCCAGCCAATGCAAATCCCGCAATCCGTGTACATACAGTGGTACAACATGATGGTCACTTACCCACTGAGCCATAACGAGCCTGGAAGTCAAGAGGGGCGAAAACATCAATCTTCGTCCTCATGTTTACTCATGCCCGCGCTCCATACCGTACTGCCGCTACCGCTGCGGCGAGACGAGCGTCGGTCTCCACTGCGGCGTACGATCTCGGTGAAGCCGCTGCCAGCTCCCTTCGCTATCTCAGCGCTGAGCTGGCGTTCATGGGCATCGAGAGCGGCAAGCGAGTTCTCGGCCTCGACTTGTTCGAGGACTTCCTGTGTCAAGCCAGGTGCGGCAGACGAGGAGCGGGTGTTACTGCCTGAGGAGTTCACGGAGGCTGTCTCGGAAGCGGTGTTGTTAGAGGAAGAGCGGCGGAAGAAGGAAAAGCGGCTGGTAGGAGTAGGAGCAGCAACGGGGACGGTAGGCGTAGCAGGAACGGTTCCCGGAGTAGAGAAGCTCTTCAGCATCGGTGGAAGGGGTGAAGGAGGCGAAGGGGACTTCTCGATGCCCATGAGCTTCATTGTCGCGTTTAGTCGCTCGCGTTCCTTGCGATCCTCTTCATCTTCGAGAGTATCCAGCTTCCGCGCGCTTGTAACGAGGGGCGTACCAGCTTTGAGTGTCAACGGACGCAGATTTGCAGGAGCATTTGCGTTTGCCTTCTTGTCACCACCAAACATGGAGAACGCCGACCAGTCAAACGACAGCGACCGCCTCGAAGCACGCGTCGAGGGTGCCGCCTTCGGAGGATCGTTTTGTGCTGCAGCTGCCTTGGCTGCACTGATAGACTCAAACGTGGTGAGGCGTTCCGGTTGTGGAAGGTTGGGGCTGGTATGCGTAGTGGACGGAGTAGAACGCGAGAACATGGCTGACTGCGGGCGTGCCTTAGGCTTCTGTGGGCTAGGAGGGGGCCGTGGGCTGAACGCTGACTGAGGAGGAGCAGGCGACTTCTCGTAATCTATAGCCAGGACATGCTCGAAGCCTTCCTGAGAAATGATACGGTCGATAATCTTTGAAGCATAGAGCGAGAGCGCCTTGTTGGCGTCCTTAAGACTCTTCACTTCGTTCCTGAGACTCTCAATGTCGTCAGGAATAGAGGCAGAGGGCTCAAGAGAACTATCCGCCTGCGAGCGCGCTTTACGATCCGACTCCGCAGGCTTCTTCTGTTTGCGAGCCTTGTTGTCAGCGTCGACTCCATCGCCAAGAGGGCCCTGGCCGTCCAGCATGTCCTTGTTCTCAGCACGACCAAGTTCCGCCGCCAAGTCAAGGCCAGGTCCAGTGATAGGCAAATTGGCAAGTGACTCTCCCCGAGGCGCGACGACGGACGACCGCCTCCGACCATGTCTGCTCCGTGTGCCCTTTCCGACGCTATGCGCGTCGGCGTCCGGCTCGTCGACTTGACCGAACTTCGGGTCGAGCTCGGGCTCCGGTTCATCACCGCGCGTCTCCTCTTCCTCGTGCTCCTCGGCAAGCTCGTGGACGGGGTCAAGGACGCTGCGGCCGGTCTCCCGGCTCTGCAAGCTGTGCGCATCCTGGTCACCGTCGTCTTCAGAGACAGGACTTGCTTGCCGGTCGCTCCGCGCGCCACCCATCCTGAGGATGTCGAACTGACCGCTGAGCGTCTTCTCCCGAAGAAGGATATTGTAGGACTCATTCTCCTCCTGCAGTTCGCGATTGACGCGTTTAAGATCGTTCAGCTGTGATTGAAGGAGGTGCAGGGTCGACTGGAGGGATGCATGCGACGTCGACAGAGTGGAGAGTTCGAGCTTCAGGGCAGTCATCTCGGCTGGCTCCTGTTGGGGATCCGACATGTCTTGCTTGACAGTTAATTGGGGTTCGGGTCGTGTCGACTCGACCTCTGGCTCCGCCTCGGACTCGGCAACAGAGAGTGTTGACGGGGATGGGGGTGCAGCATTGCTAAGTTTACGAGCCTGGCTTAGGGACAATATACGAGATTTGAGGTGCTGCTCGTTGTCGTAGAACGCTTGACGCTCGGCTTCGAACGTCGCGGTCTGAGTATGGTGAGTATTATGGGAGAGGGGCGTGAGCATTAATCTAACTGCACCTGTTCATTGTATCTTCGCTGCGTATCGCGCTTCTCTTTCTCAAGCTCGCGGACCTGACTTCGAAGCTTGTCAATGACTTCGATCCGGGCAGCAAGGTCCTCCTCCATGCGGCTCTGGTCCGCATAGAGCTCAGAAACACGTGTCTCTGCAGCATTGAGGGCGGAGGTGAGATTGTTGTTCTCGCTCCTAAGGGTTGCAATGATTTGCTCCTTGTCTTGAAGTTGCACGAGGAGCTTTCCGCGTGGAAGGGGCGTGTAAGGGCTTCCGTGTGACCGAACATACAAGACAGCACAATACCTTTTCCTTCTCCTCCGTTTCATGCTTGAGTGACGCACTGAGGGACTCTCGAGTGTCGCGCAAGCCGCTGCCAGCAGTCGACAAGGGCGTGGCAGCGGTCTTCGCGGAGACGGACTGTCTACGCGCAGGCCCACTCAACGAGGTCGATAGACGAGCGGAGGCAGCAGCCTTGGCTGTTGCGCCCTTCGGAAGCGTAGATGTCTGGGGCGCGCCAGTGGAGACGGAGACAGTTGGGGGCGATCGCCTGAGCGGTGCCGAGGGCGGCCTGGAGGCAGCGGTGGACATGTCGGCGGTGTGTGAGGTTTGCGTTTCAGGCAGGTACGTTCGTCAAAATCGTGAAAATTACTGGGAAACAGAGAGAGACGGGAGATGGACTTTCATGCGGACAAGGAGGAAGGAGAGACAGTCTGGCCGTTGTCATGCACAGCGACGGCGCGCACATCACTCGTCCCAACTCCTGCAACTATACCGACGCCACGTGCCCCACATCACCCATCACCCTCCGGTCCCTGCACGCTCAATTTGGCTATTCCTGTTGTTCCCCTCCCTCCAGCGTGATGGAGCCCGAGCTCACTGCCCACAGCCTTTTGCAGAGGTCCACTCCGAGACCCTTCAAACAGTGTGTACTTTGCGTTGTTGCCTCGCACGTGTACTGAACCATGCAGTTGCTCGTTTCTATAAGGAGAGACGATGCCGCTGGTGAGATACAATTGTTCTCGTGGCGCGAGAAACTCACCCTTGACACTACACAGATGGCCACAATTCAGACTTGTCGCGATCAGAACCCACAAAGCACCTGTTCAGCCATGGGAACGTCGTCGAGCTGCAGGGGCCTCCAGGTTCTGCAAAGACGCAACTCGTATACGATGCCATCACATCTTGTATCCTGCCCGAATACTGCGCAGACATCCAACTGGGCGGATGGAACCAAGCTGCCATAGTACTCGACACTGACGAGAGTTTCGATATTCACCAGCTCCATCGGCTACTGCACGCGAAAATCGAGGCTGCTGCTGGGAACGGCCACGCGTTGGGCGACTCAGATATCGCGACAACACTTGAGGAGGCGCTCCGTAACCTCCACATATTCTGTCCCCAATCCTCCTTCCAAGTCGCGGCCACAATTTTGAGCCTACCACAATATCATTGGAACGAACCGCATATACAGCAACGCGAGATAGGGTTGGTCGCTGTCGACTCCCTGAGCACTTTCTACTGGGAGGACCGATTCACGGTCGAGCAACTTCGTGGCGGACAGTCATTCTCCGGAGCTGACGTTCATACGCCGTTCCGCCACATAATCGCTGCGCTGGAAAAACTCAGGTCTGCCTATCGTCCCCTCATACTCGTCACCAACTGGGGTCTTAGTCCACTCGATAAGGACGTCCCACCTTCTACAGACTCCCCTTACTTCCGTCAACATCTATACCCATCGGCACCTGGTGTTTCTGGCATAGTCTCAGGCGAACACGGACTCCAAGCTCCGAGCATGTCAGAATTCCGACAAACACTACCTGCTTCCACCGCTACAGGGGCGGATACTCGCGGCGCAGCGCGTGCTCTAGCCACTCTGCCAATCACCCACCACATCACACTCTTGCCCGACCCACGTCGATCGGACCCTGTTATCCAGAACATAGGCGAGGTCAATACACCGCCGCGAGAGGTCGACTCCAACCGCATCCGAGGATTCATTCGCAAACCCGGCAGAACTACTGCCGAGGAATTCATGGTATACGTCGGTGGTTCTGGCGTCATACTGGAACCAAGCGATATGTTTCGAGGATAATCACTGTGCACAGTATCCATGCCTGTCTTCTGATATCAGCACTTCTTGCAACAATAGGTCCGTAAGTCAACAGTCGTGTAATATACAGGTCGGGCCACGAGCATCGTGCGTTTCTCTCCCTAGGTGGCTCACGTATGGCGGTGGTGCGTCAGTACGACAAGTTTTAGGTCATACATACGGCAACTCAGACCACTATCGCGCGTAGTGTTTCCTGCAGTGCTATCGAGACTTGTGGAGAGTGGCACCGACCTAGCGTCTGCGTCCTCTGTTGTTTCGTCAGCTATGTGGATCAAAAAGGTCGATTGCAGCTGCGCCACTGTGCGCCTCCTACTGGGTTGGTACAGTGATGTTGCTATCGGAATGCAATACAGCGGAAAGCCCAAATCCACGTCGTGGATCAGTGAATTCTAGGGATACATAGAGCAGAAATGCTACTAGGAAGTCCTGGTATATATGGAGAGTAAGACTAATGGTGCTACAATGAAGAGTCCGATATAAGTCCTTCGGTATACGCGAGTATTATCAGATGGGTAGAGTAGATGTCCGGGGTACCAACTTCACTCAGTGCCGAACACTGGCATAGGCCTTATCCAACTCCTCGCGGAACTGGTCCTCGACAGCCTGCCGCCGGATGTTGCCCTTCGTAGCGGTGCGCGGGAGCTTTGTCCCAGGAGGGACCACAAAGATGAGCTCCGCGCTCGTGATGCTCTCGTGGAGGTAGCGGCGGGCGTGGAAGTGACGCGTGCGGCGGAGGATGTCGCGCTTGACCTTCTCCGGCGCGAGGCCCGGCTCGCCTCGACGAACAGCGCGGGCGAGGGGCGCCCGTTGCCGACGACGACGCACTCGACGACGAGGTCCGCGCACGTCATGCGCACGTTGTCCTCGATCGCGCGCGTGTCGCAGCGCAGCGAGTTCTCGGACTTGATCCAGTCGTCGTTGCGCCCGCGCGACACCCACGCCCCGGGCGCGGCCTCCTGGAACAGGTCCCCCGTGTGGTAGTGCCCGTCCGCGGCGCGCAGCGCGACGTCCGGGCAGTCTCCCGACTCGGACAGGATCACGAGCTCGCAGAGCTGCGCGTTCGCGTTCACCGGGTCCTCGCTGGCGTCGGCATCCGACTCGAGCGGGAAGAAGCCGTAGCGCGTGCCCTCGATGGGGCGCAGGAAGCGGGCCTCGGGACCCTTGCCGCCGATGGACAGCAGCATCGCGCTGCACTCCGTACTGCCAAAGAGGTTGATCAAGTTGATGCCCTTCTCGTACGCCCAATTCTCCTCGTCGGTGGACAAGGCAAGACCAGAGTAGAGGACCTCGTCCAAGCCCTGGAGGAGCGCGAGAAGCTTGGGGTCCTGCCGTGACTGTTTGAGGTGAGTAGCGAGGAAAGTGGCGAACTGGTTCAACCGGTTGAGCCCACAGCGTGTGATCATGTCCACCAGCTCCTCAGACGAGAAGGCGATCTTCGTCGGCTGAATGACGCAGGACCCGTGTTGGAGAGACCCTATCAGCATGGAGGTCTGGCCGATGTGGCACATCGAACCCATCCACACAGTCACATCCTGGCGCGCTTCATCCTTCGGAACACTGAAGATATACGTCTTCTTGACAATGGCGTCCAACCATTTGTACGTGCAGCGGACGAGCTTTGGCGAGCCGGACGTAGAACCGGACGTATGGAAGATCATGGCAATATCCTCCTCCGTGGGCGCAAAGTCGTCGCAAAGCGCGACGTCCTCTACTTCTGGAAGCTCCGTGAATAGAGCCTTGTAGACGGGAACGGAAAAGTTGGATGTGGCGGACTCGTACGACGGGTCGTAGACGAGCGCCTTCGCTCCTGCTTTGCGCAGGAGCTCGTTCACGACATCGGGGTTCGGCAGACGGAGGGAGAAGAGTTGGGGTATATACCCCGCCTTGAAGATGCCGTATATGTGGAGCACGTCAATGTAGGTCATGCCACCGAGCCTGCAACGCTTTGGTTAGTCTCACTTCTACTGTGCAGAAGAACGAAAGCACATACCATAACGCCACAACAGAGCGGCGCTCAATCCCAGCTTTCGAGAGGAGCGCAGTCCAGTAGCGAGCGTACCGGTCGACGTCGCTGCCGAAGCGGGCATAGTTGATGCTCTTCCATTCGGCGACCTCGTCGGAGTCAGGCTTGAGGCGGGGTACCCTGAAGACCGGGCGCGAAGGGTAGAGAGCGCAGGCCTGGTCAAGCACAGTCAGGTGAGTACGAAGAGACATGCGTTTGGAAGTTGGTAGAGGAGGAAAGATGCAGGAACCGCCAGGCCTAGGACTCACTTTTAAAGGGCCTTGGGCTGAGGATGTGCCTCGAGTCACCGTCGCATGCTATGCGAGTGGCGGTATCCCGTAGCCAGGATGTTCCTTGCAGTGTGACACGGATACAAGGACGTGGTTGAGGACAGACCGAAGAGGGAGAGTCTGCGCCGGTGCCGACCAAATTTCGGTGTACAGCAACTGGGAACAGTGAGCGGAGATGGAACTTATACTATCATCGCGTCTGGATTGCATCGCGTGCACTGAGCTGGGGTGACAGCTCCGCCGCAGGAAAAGTGGTGCGAACACATCGTGGACCTGAAGCGTCTTAGGGCGCTGCACCCGGGGCTGCGTGGAGGCCGTGGCTATCAGGATCCCAGTCAGCGTCGAGTCACCGTAAGAACAAGAGCACCTACTGGAAGTGGCCTGGAAGCTGGGATCAGAATTTGGAGGCATTGCTGAGAGCTCGACGGCGGCGGTGAGCGGCATGACTGGTTGTATTTGGTGCTGAGATCATTCTCCGTGCTCTGCGGCACAAGCCTTTCCGCAAGCTTATCCAGAAATCCACCCTTCAGAAAACTCGGATGCTGGACAAAGACTGCGAGAGACACACCTCTGAGACATGTTCTCTGTCGCCTCTCGCGCATGGCTGTTCGAAATCTCCTGCGGAGGAGCGTTCCATGCGTTGTGGCCAACGTTGGCAGACGCGATCTTTCGGCGTCAAATCACACCGTTGGCCGAATCTGGCAACTCTGATGGTTGAACACTCCCTTGCAACAACATGCACAGGCGCACTGTACCGCACCCGTTGCTCCAGGGATGGCTGTATCTTTCTTTTCTTTGAGGGCCGTGCATATGTGGCATAGACACCTATGCAGAAAAGGGCATGCCTACTGTCCTCGACGTGAATATGGGAGCACCGCCTAGTACCATGAGTCAGAAGACTGGCGCCGTTGGCACGGCAGGGAGACGAACAGATATCCGCAGGATTACAATCAGCAAGCGGCGCTTGCTCCTCAAACGTTGCTCGAATCAGCATGACCGGAAATCGAGGTGCACAGCGTCTTGAAAGCCGACACATCATTCTCCAAGTTGGCAGCATCTTCCGCACCAGATATCCGTCAAGGCCGCGTTCCAAGAGGCAGTAATGTCCAGTGCGCATAATTGTACATATTAGGAAAACGTCTTATAAGTCTAAGTTTAACATGTACAGAAAACCCGGAGCATGAAGAACCTGAGGTGGTGATACACTAGTGTACAGTACAACAAGGGATAAATAGTAATAGACATGGACGCTTGGTATCCGGGTATCTGAACGTCGGAAAATTCGGACTAGCGTTCTCCGGTTCCTAGACGCGCTCCTGACTCAGAGTGACTCCCTCCCCTTCATATAATGGGAAACCCGATGGGTGCCCGACGAGCATCGCACGCCTGGCCACCCCGCGCAAGTGGACGGCGACGAGTGCCAGCTCACGCGGAGGAGCACGTCGACTCAGGGCCACAGGAGTCACCGCAACAGATGCCCTCGTAGTACTCCTGCAGACGTGGGATCGCGAGCGCAGGGTCGGCCGGGATTTCTATGCACGGGGCACGAAAGGACTGGGCGTCGCTGGCGGCGGCCACGCTCTCGTAAATGTCGTTCACGGTGGAGACGGTGATGTTCGCGAGGCGCTTGTAGAAATCCGACTCCTTGCGCTCCTCGCAGAGGGTCATGAAGTCCTGGAGCGCAGCGCACATGTCCGCGACGTCGTCCTCGTGGCAGCGGATCGCAAGCTCTTCGACGGGCGAGCCCGAGAGCGTTGCGAGGGTGTCGACGACGTTCTCAACGGGGAAGAGGGGCGTCAGGTGGATCTTCCTGAGCTTTTTGAGGGGCGTCTCCTTGGACTTTTCGAAGGCATACGTCTCGGCAGAGATGGCCGTGTTGAGCGAGAACTCATCTACGGTGTGGCCGATGTTGCCTACGATGCGTTCCGTGCAGACGCGGTTATAGTCCTGGCTCTCGTGGTAGCAACTACCGAGATCTAGGTACTCGAGTGAGCAGAAGATGGGAACCACAGCCCACTTGGGGTCGCCCAAGTGAGTGTCGCGGATGCGAAGGGTTTTCAGAGTGGGCAGGCGGAGCAGCGACGGAAGAGAGAGCTCGTGGCCCAGGAGGGGATGGTCAGGAATTGCCTCGTCCCCCTTGACTACGGGGACAAAAGGATAGGCTCCGACGAGCTCGGGGGCGTGGAGAGCGGATCGTGAGATCCTGTCCAAGGACAGCTCCGTGAGGTTGGGCACCGAAGCAGCAATCGAGACGACCAGCCGCTCGCTCCTGTGAACAGACCAGCCATCAGTTGATCGTCATTAACATGCGTGGGCATCCGGAGGTACTCACAAGAGACTGGTTTGCTCATCGCCACAGTGATTGATGGCCAGAGTGCGCAAAGCCCGGAGATCCGTGAAGCACGAAATCACGCTCTTGTCGAGGGTCGCTGCGAGGTTGAGCGTGAGCTGCTCGAGCTGGGTGCATTGGCTAAGGAGCCGGGAGCACTGCTCGGAAACTAGGGTGCTGTCCGAGGCCGCAACATGGCCAGCGGTGGCAGACTTGGTGCAGATGGAGAGCTGGCGGATGTATCGATGGTAGGATGGCGGGACGTTTCCTAGATAGGAATGCACCGCCTCGATACTCTTGAGGTCGACGACCTGTACGAGAGCGGTTAGAACGGCGCGGGGTACCCTGTTTGGGAGAGCCTACCCTCCAGAGGGCCGGGATGGCAAGGGTGTAGGCCTGCTTGGAGACCCTGGAGAAGCTGTGGACGTCGTTGGTGTCGAGCGACTCTACGATGGAGAGCTTGATCTCGACGGGGAGCTGTTCCCATGAGCAGGCCGCCTGTGCGAACATGACAAAAGGTGAGGCGAGGGAGTGGAGGGTGTTCGGATGGGCTGAGATGGGATGGGCTGGTGGGGGACGGCGGCTGATAGGGAGAGGCTGTTAAATACAAAAGCTGGTACGAGAGGATGGCCCGAAGAGGTCGGCAGAAGCAGCGCGAGTGTGTGGCTCGCGAGTTGTCCGGCGTTGGACGGGCCTCCAATCAATCTTCCCAACGCCCTTGCACCGCCACCGCCTCTCCGCCAAACTCTCTTGCCCATCCCGCCGCCCGCCTCCGCGTCCCTATCCGGCGTCGCCAGCGGCGTGGATCCAACAACTCCAGAAATTTGCGGCCTGTTCGCTGCCTTCAACCGCCAACTCATCACCCCCACACGCCAGATCTACAGCCAGCAGCGACGCCCACAGCGACTCCGGAGTCGGACGAACTGTCAAAACCACCGGCTATGCACCCTGCCCTGATTTAGACCTTGTCTTGCTCGCAGCCCTCCACGCGAGCCACCCTGCGTCACCCAGTCATAATCTTCCCGTAAGGTTGTGCCTGACCCTAATAATATATGCAACGCCGTTTTCATAATCGTTAGTCTCGCGTGCGCGCCGTTGCCCCTCGCACGTCTTGTCCCGCCCTTTGTCCCACCCTCTGGTGCATCAGCTCAGCATGACATCGCGTATGCTCTCGCCGCCGCTGCATTCACCCCCTTCGTCCCGCTGTCGGACGCGATAGAGGCGCGGACAGGGCAGTGCTGCCCGAACAACGCTCTGAACGCTAACCGGACCCCACACGCTTTGGCTCGCCTCCGAGCACATCGCGTCTCGATGTCTCCCGCTGATGGCCAGGACCCAAAGCATTCTTCTCGTTTCCAGCTACGATCCGTCCAGCGCGGATTTGCCTCAGAGACGCGCCCTTTGGACGTCGCGCGCTGACCCGCCCTCACACCGCGCGTAGATGAGCGGGCTTTGTCCCCCAGCCCGCTCCAGACTCGCCCGCCCGAGTTTACGCCGCAGTCGCTGGCAAGCCACCGTCCGTTCCTGTGCGGAGCCTTCGTATGCTTGGCAAGGGCGCTGACACGAACCCTTTGCGACGTGTGCGGTGCAGGGCCCTGAGGCTCAAAGCAAGCCATCAATCGCCATGGCCAGGCTGTATCTGGCAGATACGCATGGTGATCCTGTTGCTTCCTCATGTAAGGCTATGGCCGGGTCCCGCCCAGGTGCATGGAGGCTGGGCTGCGTCCCCAAGGCACTCTGAACCTTGCCCGGCTGCGGACATCGGCGAAGCGAGATGCAGCCCGGGACGCCGCCTGTCGCGCCCTGTTGCACGACGGGTGTCTCACTTCAAGTGCGCTCTCGACACCCACGTCGGAGCGCACGCAGGCCCTTCCGCTCTCCGTCACTCCGTGCTGCAAGCTCTCGGCGCACCGCGCCGCAGCAGGATCTGTCAGGCCCACAAACTCCCGGGAACGCGTTCGTCCTTACCCGCGCCGAGCGCTGCACCCTGGCGGTGTCTCCTTCCATCCCGAGTTCCGCTGCGTTCCTCCGAAGCTGCAGCAGCCGCCCCGGTATCCCTGGACTTTCCGCCCGAGGACAAGCATTGTGGCGAACCTTGCCCGTCGCAGGAAGGCACCCAGCTTTGCAAAAGAGGCTTCTCTCCGGCGTGCACGCGGCACTTACACAACATCCGATCTATCGTGCCAATAAGCGTGGCATCCCAAGTAAGAGGACTGCCGATCCGTGGGCCACTGGCCACGCACTTGCGGTGTCCTAGTGCGTCAGCGGGCTTCTTTGATTCATACAACACCTTCTCCCTGTAGATCCTGGCACGACGGGGCCGCAAGCTATTGCTGGACTGCATGACCGCAGTCGCGCACGCGCTTTGGCACAGACTGACGACACGGCCAGTTCTTTCCGCCCAAATTACGGACCTGTCCGTTCCTCTCCGTGGGTACGCACGCCCTCGGGATATGATTGACTTGGCGCAGCACTGCGGAGTAGCAGATGCTATCCCGACCAGGTAGGTTCCGGAACAGCCCAGCTTTCCATGCAGCCAACCGGAGGATTAGGCAACCCATAACATTGCTATCTATAAGTACATCTAGAAATACAGTACTATGACATAGGTATCATATGCCGAAAGGACGACGTGCGTGTGTGTGTTGCGCGGAGAGGGAAGCAAGAACAGCGACTACTACGGATGAAGATGGGGCAAACTAGGGATGTCCTTGGATTGTGAAGGCGACGAGGATCGACAGATAAGTTAGACGGCGAAGTGTGGAAATACGCGCAACAAAGCACTGAGCCTGGCCAGCCGCCCCTAGCAGGTGGTCTCCAGTCCAGGGCTAGCTGCGCGGGTTGGTGACGGGATGGTACTTGACCTTCTCGAAGATCCGGTAGAGGCTGATGACAAGGTTGAAACAGTACATGATCAAGCCGACACCGACGAGACAAATCAGCGCAATCTGGTTGTCGCAGAGTCTGCCTCCGATGCCGGTCGACCCGTTGATCCCTGGTATCGGCGGCGGCGGTGGGCGCGGCAGTTGATTATACCACGAGACACTTGACGCCGACGCACAAGGAATGGGAGATGTAAAGAAATTGTCGAATGAGAGTGCGAGCGCGGCTGACCACGCGCAAATAAAAACGACCTCGATGAGCGTATGTGCAAGTTTGCCTGAGGTACGCCATAGGCCTAACGGCCGTCCGAAATACTCCAGCTATTCGGACATTGGTGAGAATTTGAACACAGTTTGACATCGGGTGACGTACGTAGATTGCTATCATGACGTGCACGAGTGTAAGCGGTGCAAAAATAATGACCAAAGTCCTGGAGAGAGCGTACACATGAGCACAGGTACAGAGAACATAGTATGACCAACATACGGTGAAGAACCCAAAGCGCCTGCAATGTGAGCGTGGTTTTCGCTTAGTCGGATGTGAATCGCGATCGCAAGTGCCGAGGTTGTGAAAGAAATGTTGACGAGCCGGAAAAGCTAGCAGCGCATCGTGAGCACAAGAGCATCAGAGACAGCTAGATGCGTGACCATACCAGAGGCACATAAGTGTTGGTGAGCATGTACACCCTTATCCGCTTCTTCCTCTTCTGCCACTTGCTCAGCTTTTCCCCTTCATCCTCCTGTTCATTGTCACCAACGTCGATGTCCCATGTCACTCCAGGGGCCCTAGGGGTCCACGGGGTTTCCCATCCCGGTGTCCGCGTCTGCGCGAGGGTTATCGGTGACTGCGGGGCAGGAGGAAGGTCCAGGTGCAGGCGATCCTCCGAAACGGCTTCAGGCCTGAAGTCGGTACCTATGCGCTCCGGCTCCTCGTCCCTGACATTGCCGTTCGTTTCCCCGTCCTGCGGTCGTCGAGAAAGAGATGTGGACAGCCAGGATACGGACAATGATCGGTCTCTGTTGCTGCTCATGCCATGCCGGGCGGCGTGCGCAGTGAGCGATTGGCCTGCAGAGTCATCTGGGCGATGCCTGGTGAACGCCCACCAGCGAGACGGGCCGGCCATAGTGTCATCCTGCAGTGACGAATTGTAAGATGTAACATCGGAGGGTCGGTGCACCGAGGGGCGGTCGTCTATCCCCTGCGAATTTCTATTAGTGCCCGGCGGAAGTTC
Organism: Phanerodontia chrysosporium; assembly: GCA_001910725.1. Classification (NCBI taxonomy): domain Eukaryota; kingdom Fungi; phylum Basidiomycota; class Agaricomycetes; order Polyporales; family Phanerochaetaceae; genus Phanerodontia; species Phanerodontia chrysosporium. The sequence continues at coordinate 1,791,541 of MJGA01000003.1, forward strand.
GTCTCTAGGGGATGGAGGTTCGTCTCGAGCCCAGGCTGAATGGGGAGGGTCAGCCGCGAACAGTGCGGGGGTAAAGCTATGATTGTGCGTTACTCACGAGGAGACGTTACGACGGTTCTAATGGTTGACGGGTTAGCACGGTAGCTACGGACGCTGGACTTGTGCTTGGAGAACGTCGAAGTTGATGCCGCGGACAGGGGCTGTGGGGGGTCGCTGGAATGAGAGACCATGCCCGGGAGTGTGCACGATGACGAGGTGGAAGATAGAAAATAAGGAGCGACGGGGGTCTGCTTGAGCAGTGTCCTGGGGGTATATGATTTACTTTCGGCTGTCCGACCTGGGCTAAAGCTCGGCGCGTTCGGCGACTCGCAGGGAGGCGTCCACTGCGTCCAATTTGGAGCGATCCCCACGCTGCCTCTTGCACTCATTCCAGCCTCTTGTCTTTCTATCCGCCATGGACGACGCCATCCCCTCGCTCTCGACAGTCGGCGTGGGCTCCCGATTCGTGTCTCAGGATGACTTGGAGGCTGCGAAGGCGAAACGCCAGGAACAGTGGAAAGCGGCCTACGCCAGGTGCGCACAGGCCGGGCAGCATTCAGGCGTATTGCTGCGAATATTGAGCCAAACATAGGCTGGGCCAGGAGCCTCCTCCAGAGCCGAAGGAAGATGTTTTTGACGGCAGGAGCCTAGCTGAAGTATGCCGTCCAATGCACGAGATGTATCGAGCCTGTCTGACCCTTCACAGAAACTTGCTGCCAACAAAGTGAGAGACGTATGCTCCTGAATGTATTCACAACTCTTATGCAGGTCAGGCAGCCAAACAAGAGGAATGGGAGGAGCGTAACAAGCTAGGTCAGTGCTACAGCCAGTACATGCCGGGCACTCCGCTTATGCCATCCGTGCGCTGTAGGCAACCAGTTCCGGGCCCTGGAAGAGGATGAAGTGCTCTTTCTGGATTCTATTCTTGAGAAGCAACGCGAGGAGGAACGGCTGCGCAAGGAGATGGAGGGAAAGGAGCTGAAGAACTTCCGAGAGTGCGTGCCGTCTCTGGTAGTTTCTGGCCACATCTGATCCCTTGTAGGGCGGTCGCGGCACGCGAGAATGCAGCGAAACCACCACCTGTCATTGCAGATGTTGCGCCACCTCCGAAAGCAAAGGCCGTAGCTGCAGTAGTGAAGAAGGACACGAAGAAGTCGCTCAAAGGTGTCCTGGTCAAGAAGAAGCCAACGAAAGCACCAGCACCATCAGCCGCTTCCCCACAGCCTCCATCTGAATCGGCCCAGAAATCGACTGCTACCGAGAAGAAGGACTCAGGTGACAACAAAAGCCCACGGGATGACAATGTGGATATGCCGCAAGCAAAACGACGGCGTGTGTCCGGAAGCGCGTCGTAACGTCCATTCCACTACCTGTGCCGTCTGTTGTAATATATCATGTGCATGACAAGTAGAATACCCGTATCCCCACCAACTGGGATCTCAACCTCTCCTGGTGACCGGGCTCGGCGTTGGCGTCCATCGCACGCGGTTAAGGTCTTGCTCACGCGCCTTCGAGCTATTGCCTTCCCATCCTGAAGCCTTGTTCATCGCGTCTGCACGTCGTGCTGCCGCGGTGCCCATCGTTGTGCGGTCCAGAAGTCGTCGCGCGGCAGGTGTCAATGCACCCTCCGCCCTTCTAGGAGTCCATGAGGGTGGCGGCATTGAACCTTTCCTCGCTGACGTCGGCGCACTGCTCCGTACACTTGACGGCGTGCGCAGGCCTGGGATTCCTCCTAGAAGCTCGGCCTTCGCCCGCAGACTCTTGGCTGCGGAGTTCGACAGCTTGTGCGATAGCTGCTCTCGTGCGGAAGGGGGCTTAATTTGGAACGTATTTGGTGGGGGCATCTCCACAGCCTCTGCTGGGTCGTCCGACTGTGATAGGACACGGGGAGTAGCGTTCAGCGTTCCCCAGGTCATCAGTTGCTTGACCGCAGCGGGACCTAGTTGCGATGGGGTCGGAGATGGTATAGATGGAACCAGAGCATCCACATTTCCGGTGGGTGACCTTGGTCGATCTACGAGATTGAGAGTTAGATAGATTGCTAGGACCACTGACTAGGTGTCGCTTACATGGTGTTCCGGCAATTGCGGCCTCTATACGGCTGCGTGTTGGACTAGGAGGGGCAGAAATGGATTGCGAAGGCGTGTCATCTTGTTCAGGTAGACGTGTATTGCCGTACTTAATGACCTTCGGAGGTGGTGGCTTCTCATCCGTTGGTGCTGGTCGAGGCTTTGGGTGATAGGGCGATTCATCGGCATCCGGAGGGAACATCAACGCATTCCTGGCCTGCTACCCATGAGAGATTGGGTCCGCCGGAGAACAATTCTGACACGTACCTTGAACTCCCAGCCATCTACACCAGCGGAGCGAGTGTCCTTCTTAGGTGCCATAACATCCACTACATCTTCTTCCTCGACCTTCTTCACCAGTGCGTTCCTCTTCGAGCTCTCACTCTCAGCCTCATCTTCGCCTTTCGCCCGACCCTTCCCCTTGTCCTCATCCGGCCCAGCAGTGATCAACCCTACCGGCTTCGGTGCTTCAATGACGAACTTCTCCTTCACTCCTGCGCCCGCAGGTGCCTCGATCAGCAGCCTCTCCCTCCCCTCGAGCATCTTCACCCGCTGCTGCTCGACTCTCTTCTGTGCATCCCACGCCCAAGCCCACTTCTCCCTGCGCCTCCGATTCTCCTCGTCCAGGATCTGCGTGAAACTGGAGTTATCCTCCGATGTGTAGCGCGCCTGAAAGCTGTCTAGGCTCATGTTCGTGTCGTACTTTGGCTTCTTGAGTGAAGGCTCCTCCCTGCGCGGCGTGCGTAGCGGTGTGTCCGAAGGGCCCGCCGCGTAGGGTGTCTTGCCCGGTGTCTGGTATGGATAGCGTCCCGTCCGGGGAGTGGACAGATCCTCTAGTCGACGGACGGTTGCTTGTATCCGATCCTGATCTTGACTACGGAGGGCATCAAGGTATTCATTGGTGGCGTCGAGATGCACGAGGGAGGGGAAGAAGTCTCGAGCGATGATGTGGGATAGTGCCTCGGTATACTCGTCTTCCTCAAGTACAACCTGGCGGTTTAACGAGCGCGAAGACTCAGTATCCGAGCCAGCACCGGGAGTAGCAGTCTCATTGGATGTGGGTATAAGACTCGACGGGGGATGCATGGGAAAAGGTCGAGAGTAGAGGGAGGTGATGGTACGAAGTAACGTGATGGCGCTTACTGTAAAACCGGCGCCACAAAGGTGTCGCTCTGCGTCACGCCCAAGCGTTGTAAGGGAACGTATGTTAACTGATACTTAGGCGAATATGTAACAACGCGCAGAAGCATTAGTACTTGGTACATCTAAAAGGCGAGGCACGTAAGTGCGGGGTATGTGGGAAAGGATTGGCTATAATGCATGGTTGGCCTCCAAAGGCGGGATCTTCGAGCTGACCTCGAAGGGACGGGCCGCCTCGGGGTCCATATATCGTATAGAAACAGTGTACATCATCATCATAAGTATATGTCAATAGTCATGGAACGGTTCTGGTGAGTTACTGGCCATATGGTGCAAAAAGTGAAGGAATGTGTGTGCATGCAACGAATGGGGGGCGATTTGCGGACTCGGGCATTAATCATCTGCGTATCCATGGCCTAAGAGCGTGCAGAGCGTCTAGCGAGTCCCTGTGCAAAACGAAGCAACATAATGATTCATCGCAGAACCATCCGGAACGGTGCGCATACACGTACCAATGTAGAGTAGAACCCTCGCCACGATAAGTCAAACATGGAGGTCGTCATGAGCCTCGGCCGAACATCAACATGTCACTGCTGGCCCGTGCGCGGTACTTGATCTCAGTATCCAGGAGGTTGGGGTTCTGAGGCTTTCGACTCGGGCTGTTGGGCGGCGGACGGCCTATACGGCTCTGCATAAGCGATGGAGGAACAGGCTTCCCAGATGGCCTTGTGGGGACAGAAGATCGCTTCGATGGAGAAGGGAATCCTGCAGATGGCGAGGACAATGAAGCAGAGGCGGAGGCGGTTGGCCGCTTCAGGCCGCTGCTATAGAGAGAATTGGTAGGAACAGGAAGGAATGTAGGTGTTGTAGGTCTTGAGACGGGAGTTGGTATTGAGCTGATGGTGCTAGAGGTGGCGTTAGTGCTGACACTGCTCCTGCCCTCTGACGTCCGCGAGTGCGGCCTCCGGATACCTGTCGGAATCTGAGTCTGAGATAGTGACGTCGGCGAGCGGGTTTCTGGGGGCGAAGCAGCGGAAGTAGTCGATGTTAGTCCTAGGGGGCGGAAGGCGGATGGGGCTGTCGGGCCTGAGCGCCGTCTGACATGTTTGTCCTTGTCTTTCAGCGGCGATGGAGTGTCTTCCATAATGAGAACCCAGCCAGATGTGTTGCCTACAGGGGTCTTCTCAAGGTCAAGACTATGAGCCTTCGATCGCGATGCTAGAGGCTTTTCCGGCGTCGACGACCGCAAGGACGACTTTGAACTCGAAGCAGAAGGCGAGCCGATCGAGGAAGGACCGGCCTTCGGGGACGGTGCAGACGTGCCACGACTGACACTGCCCATGCGGATGCGAGGGACACGAGTGTGTATTTTCTGTCCCAGAACTTCAACTCGGGCGCGCATCTCGGAAAGCATCTGGACACCCTTGCTGGTGCCGGCAGTAGTGGATAGTGTGCTGTTCGAAGAGATATTGCGAGTGGTAAGCGGGCGCGCCATTGGCGCGCGGGGACGTGCGGTAACATTCATATTGGACCGGACAACCGAAGAGTAAGAAGAGGTATTGGATTGCACAGTGGAATGGGCAGAGTGGGGGTTGAAGCCCGCCTTGTGAAGGAGTGAAGCTTGGCCAGAATGGTTAACGAGTGATTCGGTGGTTCTAGGTGTCGAAGTGACGATAGGCGGGAGAGTCTTGGTAGGAGTCGAAGGCGCGAGATCAGCAAGATTGAGGTCTGATTGGTTAGCTGCAGACGAGAAGGGCTCTCCATCTTCAAGAACTTGAGAAGCCCTCTCAGGTGTGACGGAAGGTGGAATCTCTACAGGGGCGCGGTCGAGAGCCGCAGCGAGCTGCTCTTTCAATACTGCGATTTCCTCATTGGCGTCTAGAACCGGGACTGAGTCTTAGAGCAAACGGTAGGTAGGTCTACACGCACCTCGAAGTTCATCCTTGAGTCGCTGACATTCCTCTTCAACATTAGCCTTGTCGAGGAGCTCATGTTCAAGGAGAATCTTCTCTTCGAGTACTTTCGAGTATTTCTGTTCGATGTCGGCGAGACTAGATGAGATAGCACGTTCGTTTCGTTCCAAATCGTCATTGCCCATCTCTAGCTCCCGAAGCTGTATCTTGAGATGCTGATGATCCTTCCGTATGGTATCTAGCTCGCGCTGCAGTGATGTAGTGGTCGTGTTGTGTGTCGTCTGCAGCGACATGAACTTGGACTAGAGTGCCGTCTCTTTGATGAATGGCCATAACATCAAAGTGAGGTGTAGCACTGACCTTCCACTCGTCCTTCTCCTGCTCGGCCCTAGCAGCTTTCACCCTCAGCTCCTCCTGGGCCTTCTCCGTGCGCTCCAACTCTCTCTCCAACTCTTCTTCAAGCTCTCTGCTAGATACCTGGAAGTCATCGAGTTCGGCTCTGGTTTCTGCCAGCATGTCCGCAACCTCCATGTACTTTGCTTTCCAGTCCGTAGGAGCATGACTGCGAGGGCGGGCATGCGTCAGCCGTCTGTATGCTGCGGGACCGGAACAGAAGAGTATCTACTTTGGATCATCGAGAGTGACAGTTATCTTCTCTCCAAGACGAAGAGCATCCATCGGTTGAAGGAAGGCCGTCATCTTAGAGACTGGTGGGATGACCCCAGGGCGATGCTTGAAAGACCTGGAGTCGAGGGAAGGGGGTAAGAATGATTGCGCGGTGTGAGTCCCGCGCGGTTCAATTACGGGCGCGACGTTGCCACGAGACATGCCATATCAGGCATGTACGGCAATCGAAGCGCCCTACGCTTTGGCGTCACAGTGTGCCACAATAGGTCCAGTCGCTATTTCGCACGCAGAAATGCATTCGGTTGTCAGGCAGACCATGAGAAAGGCTAAGGAAATAAGAAAGGCTAAAATACACTGAGAGCGACAACAACGAGGGCGGAAAACAGGGGAAACAGCAATAGAGACAGATCTTCAGAGGCCTTCAGGTTTTGCGCATTTGCGTTTTTCTATGCGACCAGTCTTGGGACAGCGCATCTCTTGCCATGAGACAGGCTCCATGGTTGCTCCTACACCCACTTCAGAATAGCGCCAAGGCTCAGAGTGGCGGACACATACCTGCTTCACTTGTGGCGAATATAACCCCAAGGTCATTTCGTGCCGTTGTTACATAGTAACTGCGAGCATCACCCAGAGAGATCTAGAGACGTGTTAATTTCACCCACATGGTCCATCTGAAGGTACTTACCACTAGGCCCTTGACAACATCACCACCGCGGAAGCAGTCAGCAATCTTGACCTTGTCCTTTTCAGTAGCACGGACGTCCTGCACACGAATCACACCCGTGAACTCCTCGCCAGGTGGAAGCGGCACTCCATCAACGACAGTGATGGAAAGGACTGCCTGCAGTGGCGAGAGACGCGTGACAGTCCCGAGCACGACAGAATTTGGAGCTGGCGGGTTTGGCCGAGTCTTTGATATCGAGAGCACCTGGAGGGCCGAGCGATCCAGACGAGAGACTATTATTGAGGTCGCCGCAGAGGAGCAAAGGGAAAGGGACCAACAGATCCTTCGTGATGAGGTGTGCCGACTACACTCGCTCGGACTTGTCCATCGCGCGAGTACGTTCCGCTGCCCAGCTGAGGTGCTGGCCCTCGCGGAATCTGGATGGGCTGGCCTGGCAAGAGCGTGTTCGACATGGCGTGCCGCACACTGAGAGCGGACTCGAGAGACAAGAATTATGGATATAGATATTTTCTCTCCGGAGAATTATTATTGGGTTGTCGGAGAGAAGCGGATCGAGATTTACCGTGACGCGTATTGCGCCCAACCTGAAATTGCTGTTGGGGCGTCGGTCGACGCTCAACTTCCCTCTTTTCCTCACCCAGGTCCTTTCGTCCCCGCCATGGCCTCTGCTATCGCCCGCAGCGTGCTCAAGAGGAGTACGTGCTCGCTGTCTCTGTCGTTGCACGCTTCTGACCAGTCTGAACCCGCAGGCTTCCACGTCTCCGCGTCGAGGCATGCGCTCTCGAAATTCAGCATGCCCGCCATGAGTCCGACGATGACTGAGGGCGGTATCGCCCAGTGGAAGAAGAAGGAGGGCGAGTCCTTCTCTGCGGGTGACGTTCTCCTTGAGATCGTGCGTCTCACGTCATTCACACCTCCGTCACTTCGCTGACCGCGTGCCTCCGTCAGGAAACGGACAAGGCGACTATTGACGTCGAGGCCCAGGACGATGGTATCCTCGCTAAAATCATTGCAAGTACAATCTATCCAATACCTGTAGTGCTTCCAATGACCTCTTGCACAGGCTCCGGACGGCACGAAGGGTGTCGCCGTCGGCTCGCCCATTGCTATCCTCGGCGAGGAGGGTGATGACCTCTCTGGAGCGGACAAGCTCGCGTCAGAGTCGTCCTCTGCTTCCGAGAGCAAGCCTGCTCCCTCCGAGAAGAAGGAGGACACCCCTCCGGTCACCAGCACTGAGCCGACCAGCCCCGCCAAGTTCTCAAAAGACGCTGAAGTCTCGGCACCCCGGGAGGAGATTCCTCAGGGCGACCGCATCTTCGCCTCACCCATTGCTAAGAAGATTGCGCTGGAGCGCGGTATCCCTCTCGCAAAGGTCAAGGGCTCTGGTCCCAATGGCCGCATCCTCCGCGAGGACGTCGAGAAGTACCAGGCACCTGCCGCAGCCTCTGCTGCTCCGGTTGCTGGTGCACCTCAGCCAGCGGCCGCCTCGCCAGACTACGTGGACATCCCCGTGTCGAACATGCGCCGCGTAATCGGCTCCCGCCTCACGCAGTCGAAGCAGGAGGTGCCGCACTACTACCTCACTGCCGACATCAACATGGACAAGGTCCTCAAGCTGCGCGAGGTCTTCAACAAGACTCTCGGCGAGAAGGACAAGTCTGCGAAGCTCAGCGTGAACGACTTCATCGTCAAGGCCACCGCGTGCGCACTGGCAGACGTTCCCGAGGCCAACTCGGCGTGGTTGGGCGAGGTCATCCGGCAGTAAGTCGACTTTAACGCAGCCTGGTTTACGTCATTCACACTCGGGGCCTAGATACAAGAAGGCCGACATCTCTGTCGCCGTTGCAACCCCGACTGGTCTCATTACACCCATTGTGAAGGACGCTGGTGCTCGGGGCCTCTCCGACATCTCGGCAACGACGAAGGCGCTCGCGAAGAAGGCCCGCGACGGCAAGCTGCAACCACAGGAGTACCAGGTACGTTCACAAAACGCGTCTTATTCCGCGTCGAGGGGCTGACCGTGACGCCGCGTCGATAGGGCGGTACCTTCACTATCTCGAACCTCGGCATGTTCGGCATTTCGCACTTCACGGCGATCATCAACCAGCCCCAGTCGTGCATCCTCGCGGTCGGCGCGACATCGCCAACGCTCGTCCCCGCGCCCGAGGAGGAGAAGGGCTTCAAGGTGGTGAACACCATGAAGGTCACCCTCAGCTGCGACCACCGCGTCGTCGACGGTGCCATCGGCGCACGGTGGTTGGCTGCCTTCAAGGGCTACCTCGAAAACCCCTTGACTTTCATGCTCTGATTTTCCTGGATTCTTCCCTGTCGCGCTCTGCTATAGACGTTCTTCCACCGCTCTTGTTTTTGTAGTCACCACCATAATTCACCTGCATCACCTGGTTGGATTATGAACCAAAGAAGTGCGTGCGCATGATATATACCTCAGGTACATACACAGCTGGATTACATGAACATGACTATCTACTATGGATTAATTGGCGTCTACGGGGGCTATCAGGTTCTGTTGCTCGCCATCATCTCAAGCTTGCCCTTCTCAAACTTTTCCCACTTTTCCTTGGTGTCACCAGGGCAGATATGGAGGTCTCCGCGGCAGAGTCCAGCCATGGTCTCTTCCGTGAACTTGTCAAGAGGAAGCCAGAATTTACTTAGTTTGGGGTCGTGCCTTGATCTGCGAAAGAGGTCAGTTATCCCAGCAGTATTCATGTCTACGAGTACGTACGGTCATGCAGCTCAGATTCGGTAAGACTATGAAAGAAGCAGCCGTCAGTCACTAGGGATAATGAGGCTGAAAGACAGGACCGCTTACGGTGGCGCTATCTCGATCACTTTAACGTTAGTGCCCTTCAGTTGAAGCTGCAGGGAAAGTGACAAGGAATGCAACGCGGCCTTTGTCGCGGAATACGTGGGGACCCAGTGACCTGGGAGCATTCCAAGGCCAGAGGTGATGGGAACGATGAAGCTGGGACGGCCTTGCTCCTAGAAATGATGTTAGCGTAACGCGACATTGGGGGAACACTGTTCACTTACGCTGAGCTTTAGGAAGTGAGGAAGGAAAAACTTGATGAGGGTCACAATAGACACGTAGTTTGTCGTGTATTCGGCCTCGAAGACTGGTGTGGTCTATGAGCCGCGTCCAAGGTCACCGGAATGAAATGACCCACGGTCAAGGTCGACTTTCTCGGGCTGTTTGAAGTCAAACATGTGCTGTACCCCGGAAGACAGGATAACCGCGTCCAGCTGCAAAGCAGATACGTAAGTGGACGGTTGTTCCTGGGCCAAGCAGGAACGCGGGTGCTCACATCAGGATAGGTCGCGACCAGCTCGTTGGCAAACTTGGCAAGCGCATCGCGGCCGCTCATGAGGTCGACGCGGGCAGTCTTGATACGCTCGCTCTTCTTTGCGAGTTCATCGAGCCGCTCCTGTCGCCTGCCTGCGACGATGACGGTGGGGCGGGAGGGGAGGTCGTGTATGGCGAGGGCGAGGGCGCGACCGATGCCTGCGGTGGCGCCGACGACGAGGATGCACTTGGCGTCTTGGATGTTGGCACGGGAGGGGAGAGTCATGGCTGGGGTTCGAGAGGAGGAGAGCGGGGGGCTCGCTGGAGGGACATTATTTTATACGCACGCGGGAAGCTCTTTATTGATTTGCCTGCTGTCATGTCGCTGTCACGGCTGCGGCCGTGTCAGCAGCCAGTAGAATAGTATTTTCGAGAGCGTGCGGCGCGCGAGGATCGGTCACCCCGCCGCGCAACACAATCCGTGACGTCCTCGCTGTGGCCACCCGCTGTTTCCATATGAGGTCATCATCCCGATCGTCCACCCAAGCGCGCTCCCCGCAATCGCGCCTGTTACCTCTGACCACATGTCCCTGCACGACGACAACGACGACCAACGCACAGAGGTGTCCGTGCCTCCACAGACCGACGGTTCCAGCGGCGACTCACGCGCGGAAGGGACAGATGAGACGGTCAAGGCGAGTACAGCCGCATGCTTCGTGTTGCGCGCACATGCTGACAACCCTGCAGAAAGCTCTGGACACGGCTGCTGAGCTAAAGCAAGAAGGGAACGAGTACTTCAAATCTCAAGACTGGAATGCGGCACTAGCTACTTACCGGAGTGCGCTGGGCAGACTGCCTAAGCGGCCTGCTCAACCGGACCCCGCCACAAAGGGCAAGGGCAAGGAGAGAGAGGTTGATGATGAGGAGGATGTACCCACCGATGCAGAACCTGCTGAGCCTGCGCAACCCGCCGATGCCGCTCCACTACCAACTTTTTCGACGGAGCTGCAGGAAGCATGCGGCAAGGCTAGGGCGGTCCTGAATGCTAACATCGCCGCGTGCTACGTCAAATTGGTGAGCGACATTACATCCACATAGCTGGTTCATCTGATGGCCAAAGACTGTATGGGCAGGGTGAACACAAGGAAGCTGTCGCCGCATGTACACAAGGTAAGTCGCTCATCAAGTTTTCGAAGCAGGAACGCTCATGTTGCGCAGCGCTACTCGACGATCCAAATTACATCAAAGCTCTCCAGCGAAGAGCGTCTTCTAACGAAGAACTCAACACTTGGTCCTCACTCACGAGTGCTCAAGAAGGTACGACGCTGCGAGTACGTCCTCGCAACAGCTCACTAATGCGAACATCCTAGACTACACCAAGCTGCTAGACTTGTTGCCGTCGGGTTCTCCGCAACTATCTGAGACCAGGCGGAAACTGCAGGCTCTGAAGCCTCGCGTGGAGGCTGCTCAGAAACGGGAAACAGACGAGATGATAGGCAAGCTGAAGGAGCTCGGGAATAGCATACTAGGTATTCGACATACCTCTTTAACCATCGTAGCATGACTGACGCGCTTTGCAGGGAACTTTGGGCTCTCCACCGATAATTTCAAGTTTGAGCCAAACGGCCAAGGTGGTTATTCCATGAACTTTGTGCGGTAGATATAAAGAGCACAGTCAGATGTTGAATTGAATGGGTCCACTTTTGCACCGCATCACGGCGCCGAAGTAGCTTGGGATGGCTCTTCGCCTTGGTCAACAAAGTTGTTGCGGAAGAAACCAGCCGCTGTCGGAGGCCAGACCTAGGAGTGCACAGTGACCAAATGATAACCCCTGCAAAGAGAGCACGTACCTTAGCCACCAGCTTGCCTCTGATCAGACCCATGGATACAGGTCCGTATTGCCTAGAGTCCCTAGACATCTCGGCATTGTCGCCGATGAACCAGACATGGCCTTTGGGTATGACTACATGTTCCGTTGAAGGAGCGAGGCGGCCGGTAGGGTCGACACAGATGATGTCGCCGGGAAGGCCAATGAGTCGTTTGCAGACCACGCGAGTAGGATCTAGCGGAGAGATGTAGGTGACGAGGTCCCCCCGCTTGAGGCTTTTTGGAGAAACCATCCTATTCTCAAGCACGACCTCGCCTGTTGCACTCATTGTGGGCAGCATAGAGGGACCAGATACCTATGAGCCGCTGTCAGTGAGGTTCATGCGCAAGGGACTTTGAAATACTTACAACGTGAATGAAGCCGACATGCTCCGCAAAGAGGTGAACGGCACAGACTGCATTTACCACCTGGGACAGCACATGAGAGATATATGTGCGAAGTCAATGGTCTGGGACGCACTGCTAGCCCTCTAAGCCCCCATTTCTTGCCCAGACGTCCGAAGTCGGCCTGGTTAAGGGAAGAGATTGACTGGGCTAGTGCCGCCAGTCGTGACGTGAACATCCCATGCGGTTTGGGATAGTTGGTCTGTAGACTAGTGTCAGAACGCTCTGCTCTATGAGAATCAGAGCCTTTCGGAGGCGACGTACATGAGACGAAGGCTCGCCGCTCAGTGGTCGAGCGTCGAACCTCGAGAGCGCCCTGAGCCGAGCCCGCCGTGCTGTCGGTCTGATCCTGATGGCCCGATCGCCAAAGAGAGCGCATCGCACGAGACGCCGGAGGAGAGACATCATCTTCACCTCTCGCACCCAAATAATGTCCTCCTTCAAGCGCAAGGCCGCGACAAAGCAACCCGAGCTCCCAGCGGGCACGAAGCCGCTCGCGGGCGCGCCCAGCGTGCTCGTCACCTCGACCGGCATCCCCTCGCTCGACGACATCCTCGGCGGCGGCCTGCCGCTCGCCTGCACCCAGCTCGTGCTCGCGCCCGACGCGCACTCGGCATACGGCGAGCTCGTCCAGAAGTACTTCGTCGCGCAGGGCCTCGCCGCGGGACAGGACGTCTGCGTCGTGCACGAGCGCCCACGCGCGTTCGTCGAGGCGTGCATGTGGACGCCTGGTGCGCCTGCCTCTGTGCGCCGCGCCTGCGCCTGAGGCGGCCGAAGACGACGAGCAGCCCGCGCCCGCGGACGAGAAGATCAAGATCGCATGGAGGTACGAGCAGATGAAGCCGTTTCAGACCACCGTGCCAGCTTCTAATCAGTATGTCGGGTTCTGCGCGCTGTAGGTGGCTGAAGCGATGACCGTCCCTTCCCCTGCTGCAGGTCTGGCGACAACTTCTGCCAGGTGTTCGACCTCACCTCGAGGATACCTCCTGCTGTCATTGATAGCGCGGTGTCTGGCCATCAGCTTCAATTCATGGAGGTCACGTACTCCGCAGAAAAGCCTCTGCGGCGCGTCTTGAAGCAAATAGTCGAGCTACTCGGGCCAGAGGATACAGAAAGCATTTCTAGAAAAGCTCTCAGGATATGTGTACCCGCTCTTGGCTCTCCTGCATGGGGTGATGTTGAGCCACAGGTGTGTATCAGACCCCTAGGCTGTTGCAGGCTTCGCTGACAGCTCTCGCAGGACATCTGCCACTTCCTGTACAGTCTGCGAGCAGCAATCCACAAACGAAGACACGCCTGCGTCTCCATCTCTCTCCCGTCATACCTCTGCGATGAGGCTTTTGGTGGATCTGGTTGGGTGCAGAAGCTCGGCTGGCTTTCAGACGCTTGCATTTCATTGTCCGCCTTCACCGGTACGCAGCCATGGTTTATTTCTCTCCTTCACCCTGCTAATAAAATCTGCAGCCAACCCTTCACTGACCGCCATATTTCCCTCATACCATGGCTTTGTCCATATCCATACTCTGCCCTCGCCGCTCGCTCTTGTCCCACCAAGCGACAAGTTCTCGACCTTGCGGGGCCTCAGCTCGTCTGGAGAAAACAACCTCGCTTTCAAGAATATGCGGAAGCGTCTCGTTTTGAGACCTTACATCTTGACCTGGAAGGCGGTGTCAGTGAGCGGCGGACGACGCCAGCTACGAATTCCATCGAGACAATCATACCACCGAAGCACGAGCACACGCACACGCATCCTACACCAGCAAGAACAGGTATGGCGACGGTAGAAGTACAGTTGGAACAAACAGAGCAGACAGTGGTACAGGAGCGTCCATCCGAGGTTACAGTAGAGAGCACTACGACGACTACGACGACAGTGAAGAAGGCGAAACCGAAGAAGAGGGTGGCGTTTCAGTCTGACAGACCGGACTTGTATGACTTTTAGGATCATCATGCAAACCTCAGCTCAAGCTGCATAACTTTCCGTCAGCGTGCGGTGCTCCCTAGTCATCCGGTACGTACCTGCGTTTGCTGCAGCCTGCAGCGCTCCTTGCAGCACAATCGAGAGGTTCCTGATCTCCTGCGTGAGCGCCTGTACGTGCGCAATGGGGTCGTTCTGGACGCGCCCCTGCGGCGGGGCAGGCACAGGCCGATCTTCGAGAATGTCGTCCAGCGCGGGCAGCTGCCCGAGCTCGTTGCCTGTGCAATCCTCGAGGCGCACGCCCTCGGACGCGCAGTGCGACGCCCAACGCTCCCAGCGATCCCAGCAACTGTCTGCGGGGCCGTCCGCCTCCTCGAGGTCGCGCAGGAGCGTGCGATTGAGGAGCCGGATGTGCGTGAGCTTCGGGAAGTTGCGACGCGTGAGCGCAGCGAAGTTGAGGTCGTTCGACCGCCGGATGTAGCGCACGACCATCGGGTCGACGCGCGCGTACGCGCTCGCGTAGCCGACGCCGAACGCGTGCAGCAGCTGGTGCAACCCGATGTGTGTGAGGTGCGCGTGCGGCGCGCTTACGAGCTTGCTGGCCTCGCCGGGAGCGTCTTCGTCGAGCGGCAAGCGCCAGTCGCCGTTGAACGCGAAGGTCATGAGCTGCGGACAGCTGTCGAGCATGGATGCGACGTCGAGATGCAGCATGCAGTTGATGTCGAGGTAGGTCAGGCCGGACCCGTGTTCGCGCAGAAACTCGAGCAGGTCGGGCAGGTCGTTGCGGTTGGCGCCGAAATCGAAGGTGAACGACGCGAGTTGCGGGAACTCCCACTCGATGGCTTGTTCGATGAAGTCGCACGAGTCACCCGCCAGAGAGAGCTCTCTGAGTCGAGGGAAACTGATGCTGAGGTTTCCTGCAGAGCCAAGGCGGGTGTCTTCAGATGTTCTCTCGCCCAGTTCAAGGTGTAGAGCCTCGAGCTTGGGTAGCGAGTCCAAGACCCAGATGAGCTTGCCCAGCCCGCTGTGCGGGACGTGTATATGCAGAGTCCGTAGAGTCCGAGGGCAGTATGTGCAAAGAGCGTCGGCGATAGCTACGAACGTCGTATCGACAGGCCAGTCAATAACGAATGCCTCCAGTTTGCGACAATGCTGTATGACAGATATGAGACTAAGTTCGAGATCCTCTCTGAATGACCTGGGCGAGTGAAGAAGCGGGTAATATGCAAACGCCGCACGAGGCGGCCGAGGTGCCTGTCCGTGTCGAGGACACCGCATACACGAAGGATGTTCGACGGCATTTCGAAGTACATGCAGCTGTAGAGGAACTCGCCGCCGATTTTCCTCCAGTACCTGCATGTAGAGACTATGGCCTGCATATATGCGCATGTTTAATGGTTCTGAAGGTCCACGTAGGCACGTACGTACCTTCATGCGCCTGGCACGGCGATGCTGCAGTGCAGCTAGGTCTTCTAGGGGCGTACGCAGAGCCCACTTCGAGACTCCGCTCGTGGTTAGCTTGTACCAGGACGATGCTTTCCATGTCTGGGTGTGCGTTGTATGCTCGAAAATAACACCGTCGTCGGCGACAAGCTGAAATATGGTCAGCCAGAGTTCGGTTGGGAGTTCTGAGCACATGATGAGCTGGGATGATAGTCGACTCGAGCTCGAGATAGGCGAGCTGTATGCATGAGCTGTACTCGCAGGTCAAGAGAACAACTCAAACTGTGACCATTCATCCCTTTCCGAACGTCATCGAGGCGCGCGAAGATCCCATCGGGATCACGACTTTCCTGGGAAAGCACTTGCGAGAAACGCCGGTACTCGCAGGTCATATCCACGTTCAAGTGAAGCACACAATACACAGCCAAGGCTTGCAGTCCCTTTAAGGAGGTGGATCCGTATACCCCTCATGTTCGAAGCTCAGTGATCCCCAGCCTTCCCCTCGGGACGACGCGTCTTGAAGATGCCCCGCCTCTCTACGGCGGCAAGGATGTCGAGAACATTTTGACGAGCCTGTTCAGCACCTTCAGGTGAAGTCCACGCATGTTCCCTTCCTACTCAAATACAATGAGTAATCGTATACAAAGCTCGACTTTTGTTACCCACACACCTATCAACGCCCAGTTACGCGTGCTGGGTATGCGAAGTGTCTCGCTCTCTACCTTCCAGCCGCAATGCAGACTGAGGGATGCGAGCCAGATCCTGTAATGCGAATATGCACTCGCATTGCTGCCATCGCCGCCGAGATGCAGCGACTCGGCAAACTTATCGGGATCCATTCCTGTGGGATAAGGTACGTTCTTCGACCGTTCATAGCGCGAGTCGAAGGTCCAGGAGCAGCACGGTATAGAGAGATAACCAGAGGCATCGCAGAGCGTAGCGATGACGGGCACCCATGGAGTGAGCTCGTCTGCGTGATTTCCGATGAGAAATGCACCCGGGACGAGATTCGGATGGCGGAAGTCTGCTTGCGAGAAGGCAGTGGGGTCTAGCGCTTCTACGCACAGGTTCTTGCGTGTGGCCGCTGGGTAATGATCCCATGAAGTTCTTGCGCGAACGTCGATGCCGCATCCTTCGTAGCCTTCCGACGTGAGGATATGCGTAAGCAAGCCATTGCCGCATCTGCAAGACGATGAATGAAAGGCTTCCGGGGGTTGATGGCATACCTACCCTAGGTCCACAAAGCCTGCAGGAGGACGCGGCCATGACCTCCAAGGCTCGTAGTCCAGCGGGACGTTCGTTTTATCTGAAGGACCTTTCTCGTACATACGCCTCCACAAAAGGATCAGGAAGGTGGCAATGCCTATATCCTTTACCCATGTTAGGACTGGCCTTGGATATGACGCATTCAAGCCCACCTCAAAGACATGCTTCAACGGGTCTGTAACCTCGTGCCACTCATTGACCAGGTGTTTGTGGCGCTCCCGCATGATGAGATAGAGATCTTGGTACTCGTTTCTGGGCACAATACGGTCGTGGACCACACGTTTCTTGTACTGCGTCATCGTACCCCAGCCGTATCGATGGAGTGTCTCCAGGAGCGCGAGGCAAGTCCGATACAACCGCGAATTCAGATCGAGGGGGGTGTCGGGGAGGGGGACGGCCTCGATCCGTATCATGGGCTCCTCCGACGAGATGTACCTGAAGGCGAGATGCGAGACACGGGGATGGTAGTAGGGCAGAGACCCATCACCATCGACAATAGGCGTTAGTACCAAAAGCGAAGGCGTGAGATCCATGCCGCTATGGTCGTCGGACAGGCCGTAGAGCGTGCAGTACTGCTCCAAGCCTTCGTCGCGGCCGGGGCGCCGAGGCAGCAGTTTACGATGAATACATCTTATCGGGTGGTAGTCCTGGAAAGACGGTACTTCAGCAGGAAAGTCTGTATCACTCTCGGAAACGATCTCCGCCCGCAGAATGAGGGTTGAGTTGTATTCCGGGTGGTATAGCAGTTGCGAGATGGCCGGCTCAAACTATGGACGAAGGTGAGCATGCACAGACTACCAGAATTCAATCACATACGATGTCGACGGGGAAATCCGCTGAGCAGCCAATTACAGGCACCCATGCATGAGTTGCGCTCTGCAGCGCCGAATCACTCGCAGCGGAGTCGTAGAGGGGCAGAGGCCGGAAAGCTGAGCGTTCGATGCCCATGTACGGATCTGCTTGAGGAATTATATCATGTCATACAGGCTCAGCACACTCTTCGAGTATACCCTACGTTAAAACGCACCTACTAGTTGCACGAACACTACCGCAAAGAAGAATCTGCTCCTCGGCGTCTAGACCGCTGTAATTTTGATCACGGTCACGGAAATGGAATGTGTTCAAGAACGAGTCATTGCAACCTCGGGTACTTTACATTGCGGGCTCGTTGTGGATAATAGCGTCGAAGCGTACACGAATACAAATACAAGGGAGCTGATAACATGGGAACATATCGGCGAAGATACAACTACAAAGTCCTAGCACTGGAATGAGCCCACGAAAGTATTCAGCTTATTCGCCTCAGAATTCTTGGTAAGGAGGGAGATCGGCATCATCCTCGCCAGGAGGCTTCTGACCGGCATGGGGGTCATCTCCACGAAGGAGTCTCTCACGTTCCTCCCGTTCGAGTCGCTTCTTCTCGTCCTCAGCGCTCTCAAAACCTGCCGATCCAGACGGTGGTCCGCTGGTGGCTTCGCCACGCAGCAGTCTCTCCCGCTCTTCCCTCTCAAGCCGCTTCTTCTCTTCCTCTGCGGATGGGAAACGTGGAGGCGGAAGAGAAGCAATGGGGCTGGTAGCGGGCGGAGACGCTCTCTTGTTCAACAGAGATCCGCTCGACGGGCCAGGTCCCTCTGGGCCTGCGACTTTGGGAACACCTGTCTCAGCGACCGTTGGTGTTACCGAAGGCACCTTGGTGGACGGGTCGGAAGGGTCAGGGGCTACAACAGGAGAAGTGGTCGCTGCCGGAATGGGGATAGGAGCCGGAGCTTGGTTAAGGTTTGCAGGGTTCAATGGAGGCGACACCGTGCCTGGATGCGGCGCGGACGCTGGGGAACGGGCTGGACTGGGAGGTCCCTGAACAGCTGAACTCAATGGAGATGTCGCGAGTCCAGAGGAGTAGGTGAGAGTGGGAGAAGGAGGGAGTGCGGTATGACTGGAGGGTGCAGGTGGAGGAGCAGTAGCGGTAGTTGGCGGGGGCGACACAGCCTGGATATTGGAAGACGCTGTATCTTCTGAGCCAATGCGAGATAGTTCTTGAGCATGGGTTACGCCAAAGGAGCGTGTGTGCTTCAGATCCGCGGAGGTAGGATTTGCAACGATGAGGGCGATGTTTCCCGGAGTGTAACCGTCCAACGCGTTCTGTAACGATGCTCGTACCGAGGCAGTCGCGTTCGTCCCTTGGTATGGTTTTGCAGGGGAAGGTGGGATTGAGGGTAGCGCAGGAAGAACAGCCAGCGCTGCTTGTGCGACCATCGACAGCTTCTCGGCGTACTAGATGTCTGAGTGAGTAAACATTTCATCGCATCGAGTTCATAGATTCGTACCTCTCTGATCGCCTCCCATTTCTCCCTCTCTGTGTCCTGTACGGCCTTGCGCTTCAGGATCTCGATATCACGTTCCATGACTGCATCTTCCTCCTCGTTCTTCTGGAGTTGCACCCTGAGCTCGGCGAGCCTCTGCTGCTGATCCTTGCGCTGGTCGTGCTCCATCCTGGCGATTTGATTCTGCATCCCGATCCGGATATTGCGGCGAGGGGCAAGTGCATTCTCAGCATCGCGCAGGTGCTTGAACGTGACGCGCGAGGCGTCCACCCTGTTGGCCAGTTGTCCAGCAAGCGAGCCATGCACGTAGCTGAGCCAGGCGAGACGATCAGTCACTAACGAGGCCAGCGTGAGTAAGATACGCCAAGTGCACACAGAAGTCACACGCACCGTCTTTGAGGTCATCTGCTTCTGTCTGGCCCCATAGATACAGTTCCTTGCTGTAAGCATGAGTGTCCCGCGACACGTTATCGTAGTCGATCGCCACGCCCTTGGCGGTGGTGATTATCTTCTGCACTGGGGTTGTCGAGCTCCTGAAAACGACGTTAAGATGGATAAGGAGACAGCTGCTCAGGTCGAACTTACGAGTATTGCTGTTGTAGCGTGCGCAACTGATGGTGGATACCTTCCAGGCCATGCGACTTCATGAATCCGCTGAATCCACCTGAGCCAGACTGGCCAGCTTGGGAGGACTCTCCTGTCTCGGTTCGACCGAGGCCGGTCGAACTGACTGCAGATTGTGCTTTGTCTTTGAGTGATGAGAAAAAACCAGACATATTGTCGGGGTATGAGGAAGGTGCGGAAAGTAGGGTTCGGTTGTGAGGAAGGGCTTATATATGCAGCAGCGCACTGCGGAGGCGCGACGATTGGCACTACGTCATTGCGATCATCAAGGTCATTACCAGGAGTAAGCTACTACTTACTTACAGTCATAACAATACGACTAACAACAGTACTCCATACAGAGTAGATCGGCCCTCGAAAGTTTGGAATGCAATGTAAGAAAACACCGGAATACAAGCATGGTGGATAGAGCTATGAGGAAAGGGTGCATCGCTGACGCATACCCGTTTCATACTACAATCTTCTTTGCCTGCTTGCCCTTCTTCTCCGAATCCTTGTGCGACAAGAACTCGACCTCAGTCGCGAGAGGACCAGCCAACTTCTGTCCTTCGCTGTAGCCCAGAACACTTGTCTTGAAGTGTCGGCCGATAGCCTCGATCCGCTCGCGGAGCTTCTCGTCCTCTGGACTGCCTGTACCAGCAGGCGCAGCACGCGTCCAGATAGACAGACGGTAGAACTGGGGACGCGTCGAGACGATAACACCTGTCACCAACGACTGTGGTGGCTGATCAGAGTCTCCGTCCAAAAGCGGATCGCACGTCTCGCCGATCGCTGCCAGCATCTATAGCGGTGATATGAGCAGCACGTTCAGGCCATGCGGACAGGTAGCTTACCGTGTAGAGCCACATCTTGTCGATGTTTCCCCGGTTCTTGTCCTTGGGCAGCTGGATACTCCACTTGCCACCGTTTTTGTTCGCCTCGTCCTCCCATGCGGGAATGATTCCCTCCTACATGGGCAAGGTCGGCTGTAAGTAAAGAACCGCGTCCGGAAGTGTGAAACAAACCTTGAATAAATAGTAATTCGCCTTCTGCGGCAGTTGCGAGGGCGGTACAATGTTGTTGTACAACCTGTAACCACGTGAGTATTGAAACACGACAATCGAGAACAGCCCAGACATACCCCCAGAACTCCTCTACGCTATCGAAGCTGATGACCCGTTTGATATCTTCCATCCATCCCTGCGCTGCGAGCCCTCCGGGGGTTTGCGGCAGCGGTGTTTGAGGGAAGGAGGACATCGGGTCTGAGGGAGATTACGGCCCTTGGTCGCGGGGGAATCGAACCAGAGCGTCCAGGGAGAGTAGAGCGGGTGCTGGATGTGCAGCAAAAACGTGAGTCAGCTTCAGAGTCGAAAGCGAGCGACGTTGCACAAGACGCACCTTGACGTTGAAGTTCTTCGGGTCGTTAAAAACAGTGCGGATGTTCTCCGCCTGCTGCTGCATATCCACCTCCTGCACCTCGCCGTCCTCGGGCGTTGCGGCGCCATTAGCGGCGTTCTTCACCTCCTCCTCGGCGAGAGCGGCATTCAGAGCAGCCTTGGAAGCCTGCATGGCGGCCCTGGAAGAGTCGAAGCAGATGCCATGGTTGTCGTGTTGGTCGAGGATGTATGTACGTCGACAGCGGTATGCAACGGAGCAAGGGACTTGCTGTGTCTGTTTCGCTATCGATCAAATTGGCAAGGAAAGTCGCGCGAGTCTCGAGTGGAGGCAGAAGTTGCAATTAGGGCTGCGGCTGTACCCGTTGGAGAGCAGAGAGGGGCGATTGGTATAATAGATGTGCAGAGTGCTGATTGCGAGTCGTGGGTATGAGGAGAAAGTCTCTCACAAGTGTCTTTGGAGGGGTCTGTCGTCGTCCGTACAGAATATATTCCGTCCTGGAATTTTCTCAACCGAGCAGGTGGGGCTTGCCGAAGCGGCAACTTCCCCTGATAACCACGTGCTTGATGACGTGAGACGCATGTTCCCCTTGTTCGTCCTTCGACTCACACTAGCAACAAGCATATGCTGCAGGAAAGGACAATGCGAACGCACATACGGCGCCATATACATTGTCTCAGAATTTTTTTCGCATTTTCCGACATGAGATCTGACCATGCGCGGTGACCGGCAGCGGACCTTTGTCGGTAAGCTACTCGTAGACAGATGTGGTAGATGAATTGCTCGGCAGGCCATTCAAAGTCTATGAGCCCTATGTTAGCCCGTATCAGTGACGAGATGGTAGATGTGTCGATGAATGCTTGCTGCAAACGCTTCGGCAGCCTTGGGCGCCTTGACTTCATTCTTGCTTTCCTTTCGCGGATGCCAAACGATCGATCGCAGACTGGATCTGCGCGGGCCATTACAGAGGCGCCCGTTTTCCTTCAGCACCTCACCGCAGCCTCGCGGATCGTCCGCACCGGAATACCACGCCTTTCGCTTTGAAATCACCCTCAGGCCTGAGCTAAACACATCATCTATTGCGGGGCGCTACACTACTCTGCGACGGAGACAACATCTAGGCTTCTGACACCATGAAGCTCGACGCCACGGACCTGAGGTACATTACCTCTGAAGAATTCCGTGTCCTCACAGCGGTGCGCTCCTCCATGAGCTGCCAGTATAGCAGTGTGCTCATCATGCATGTTACAGGTGGAGATGGGCTCAAAGAACCATGAAATTGTGCCTACACCGCTTATCGTGCAGATTTCAGGGCTCCGGAATGGTGGAGTGAACAAGATACTTGGCTCGCTCGCCAAGCGCAACCTCGTCGCGAAAGTGCAGAATGCGAGATGTGAGTCTCATGTGCTGCCCCAGTGCTGCAGCTTCTGACTAGCTTCTCAGATGATGGGTACCGCTTGACCTATGGAGGCTACGACTACCTGGCCATGCGAGCGTTGTCGAAGAGAGATACCATGTACTCTGTCGGGAACCAGATTGGCGTCGGAAAGGAGTCAGGTGCGTAATGGCTTTCTCGTCACCCTTCTACAGTGCTCACGATCCATGCTAGACATCTACATTGTCGCAGACAATGAGGGAAAGGAGATGGTCCTCAAGCTTCATCGGTGCGTCGCAATCTCAGCAGGAATATTCGCCTATCACTCATGCGCTTTCACCGTAGGCTAGGTCGTATATCGTTCCGCTCAGTCAAAGAAAAGCGTGACTACATGGGCAAGCGCAAGTCTGCTTCATGGATGTACATGTCCCGCCTTGCTGCACAAAAAGAATACGCCTTCATGAAGGCAAGTGCATCCTGTCACCGTGGAACTTCCAGTCTTGACGACGTTATGTCAGGTTCTTCACGAGCACGGCTTCCCTGTGCCTCGCCCGATAGATCAGGCACGGCATACCATCCTGATGGAGTTTATTGACGCCTACCCGCTGTACGTCCCCATCCCGCTAGCTGCAGTTTCGTCTGACCGAGCTGTCTAGTCGACAAGTGTCTGACGTCGTCTCCCCTGGGGCGCTGTACTCGACCCTGATGGACCTCATCGTGCGCTTTGCCCACGCCGGGCTGATACACGGCGACTTCAACGAGTTCAACATCCTGATCCGACGTGAGACGGGGGAGCCTGTCGTCATCGACTTTCCGCAGATGGTCAGCACGTCGCATGTGAACGCGGAATAGTGAGTGGGTCTCCCCTGTGGCCTGCCGCCGTGCTGAGCGTCGCGCCCTGCAGCTATTTCAACCGCGACGTCGAGTGCATTCGCCGGTTCTTCAGGAGACGGTTCAATTACGAGAGCAAGCTCTACCCGCGGTTCAAGAGCACGATGAAGGAGGGCGGCGACCAGGACGGTGAAGGGTTCCACCTTGATGTCGTGGTGGCGGCGAGTGGTTTCAAAAAGAGTGATCAGAAGGCACTCGAGGAGGTACGGAGTTTATTCGTCGGCATAGAACGAGCGCTGATAGATCTGCCGTCCAGTACATGGATGCCGTCAAAGAGAACGAGGGCACTGACAGCGAGGACGAGGACGAGGACGAGAGCGAGGAGTACGAAGAAGACAGCGAATCGGAGGACGAAGGCGAAGCAGAGGCGCGGGAAGATGATGACGTCCGGCGCGAAGCTGTGCCGCCGTGCGCTGTCGCGGACGGCTCGTCACTCGAGGCTGGACCGTCGACGGCGGCCGAACAGGGCGACTCCCTCGGCGCGGGTTCTTCGTCTCCTCGGAGAGCCCGGTCGCCCCCTGTGGCCGCCGAGGACGAGGAGCGCGTGCTGTCGCCTGTCCGCTCGCGCGCGCTCTCCCGCTCGCCGCCGGCGTCGCGCCACGCCTCCCAGGAACGGTCCGCGGCGTCGGGCGAGTCGGACGCGTCGGGCGGCTCGGACGACGAGCTCGCGGAGCGCACCGCGGGGCTGTCGCTGGCGCGGCAGGACCGCGAGCTCAAGGAGCGGGCGGCGGCGGAAGCGTCGAAGCTGCGGGCGCGGCAGCAGCGCAAGTACCACTCGAAGCGGGGCGCGCAGAAGGTCGGGGGCCGGCACAAGGGCAGCAAGGCGAAGCAGGACACGCGGGTCAGGCCAGATCGCGGGGGGTTCTGGGACTAGGGACGGCGTTGGTGTGTGTGTTCCGTTGCTGTACCCGCGCGCCTTCCGTTTGGGTTTGCGCACGTAATACAGGATCTCATCTACATCCCGAAGATGGCTGAGTGGATCTCGCCATATGAATTGCAGCGAAATCGCCTCGCGGGTCCACGATGCGCACAGATCGCGTACTGTAGCCATTTCTATTCACGAAGTGGCGTCGTGCTACGGCTCGATCGCAGGCTTGGAGATGCGTCTACCGTTCGTGGCCGAGTCGCCCGTGCGGTGTCGCGGTGCTCGCGATCTCGTGCCGGTGGCGTTGGGCGAAGGCGTGCTAGCGTCGCCTCTCGGTCTGGCATGGGCCCCAGGCCATCCTGGTTCAGGACAAGTACGTACAGCGACCGCCGTGCTGACAGATTGCAGCGCGCTTCTGTGCGCTGGCATACATGTGCGTGGCAGGCGACCGCGCTCCCACGCATCACCGCTGACGTCGCCGACCGCGTTCGTCGAGGGCCGCCAAGGCCGTGCGACGGTGCTAAACCATGCAGGGTGCGGGGGCTGTGAGCAGCGCACCGCGGCAGACTCGGCGTGACACGGGCGGCAGGCGGCGGAGGACATGGACAGAGACGGGCCCGGCACGGCCAGGGTGCTGGCCAATCCAGCGGGGGTGCGGACCACGCACCGATTAATTGCGCGTGTCGAGGGAAGCCCGTCGCGCCCTCACCGTCGGGAGAACCCACGCCATTCAGTCGCCCTCGCGGGCTCGTGGTGCGACTTTGCCCCTGGGGAGCGAGGGCACCGACCCCTCCGAGATCGCCGACGCTTGCTTGTCCCCGCCTCAGCCGTCGGCAGAGGGATAGCACCCGCGCTCCGCCTGCTGGCCACGACGTGTCCTGGAAACCAGGGCGGCGCGACCTAGCATTGATTTCGAAAGTGAACAGGGCCAGTCGCGCGCGGCGAGGTGGCGTGCTCGCCCGGCGGCACGTGAAGAGGTACGACGGTGTCACGGCACTTGGACAATATTCCGGCACTACTGCCGAGGCACATCGCTTCCTGACTGGATGCGCCGCAGATTGGACCCCAAAGGTCCTGCTAGATCAGAAAACTCCCTGCTTCGGGAGACTGCCCCTCTGGCGTCGTGGCGCCTTCTGCGGATCCTCCTTCCAATAAGGCAGGTGTTCCCATTCCTGCCTGCACCTTATCCCCCGGGACCGCAAGCTCGCTCTGCTCTGTCCACGCCGTTGCCCTCTAGCCTGGCACGCGTCGCTGCTAGCAACGAGCACACACGCTTCGAGACACGAGGTGCAGGCTGGTCTTCCCGTTCCTGAGCTACGAGCTGCGACCTGCTTGAGCAGCTGGCAGAACGGGCACAGCCGCCCACTGGCAGTCTTGCTCGGCTGTCGGGTGCGATTTGCAAGACAGCAGCGAGCATTCCACCCGCAGCCAAATTCCGGCGCTGGGCACAGATCGTTTTTCTGCACCTGCGATCGAGGGTCCCCCACTCGATCGTTCGTGAGCGGCAGCCAAGGCGCGAATGGCGGTTGAGCACATGCACCGGTCTCGTTCATGCGGCGCATGTACGAACCGA
Organism: Phanerodontia chrysosporium; assembly: GCA_001910725.1. Taxonomy (NCBI): domain Eukaryota; kingdom Fungi; phylum Basidiomycota; class Agaricomycetes; order Polyporales; family Phanerochaetaceae; genus Phanerodontia; species Phanerodontia chrysosporium. The sequence goes on from MJGA01000003.1 coordinate 1,817,236, forward strand.
CTCGGCGGCACTCGATGCCAACGCAAAATGCTGTCACCATGTCCAAACGTACATACATACATGATCACACGGCTCTCGTCGGCACACTGTTGAGCATGCGCTCAACCATGCAGGCAATACAGTCAGCTAATCTCTTTACGGATACGAGTACACTTCACTACATACAACAGTGTCGCAGGGCACCGCCGAGCAACGCGGCACGAATGAACGGGCATCTGGGGTTGGGTGTCCGGAAAGAGAGACTTTTGAGGGTCACAGAGCACCGACAGAGAGGTCACGAGTGGGCTTAGCTTATTTTTCACTGTCCATGCCACACGATCTCTTGATGGCTGAACGCACAGACACCTGCAGCCTCCCGGAGCATGGAGTTATTATCCGCGGTAGAAAATACAGAAAGCAGAAACGTATAGTTAAAGTCTAGCCGATGGCGTGAGTCTCCTGCACGATCACGCAATGTGGCTGAAGCACGCACCCATGTAGCCCTTCAAGCGTCGGGATCTAGCTTCGGGTCGAACTTGTGTTTGCCTGGCATCTTGACCTCCGTCATGCCTTTGCCACTGCCCGTGACGCCGACTGCAAAGCGACGAGTCAGCCACCGGCACACAAGACGCCACACGGGCCCGGAGACGCACCTCTGCCGAGCGGGTTCTCCGGGGTCTTGAAGATGCTCGTGCCCGCCACACCGGCGATGTGTATGCCCTTCTTCTCGCTCTTCTTCGCAAACTTTTGCCACGTCTGCTGTTTCTCGCTCTGCTCCTTGGCCTTCTGCGCCTTGGCCTCGAGCTTCTTCTCGTTCTTCTTCTTCTTGCGCTCGCGCTCCTCCTCCTCCGCCTTCGTCAGCTTCCGCTTCGCGCCCGCCGCCGGCGCGGGCGCGACGTACCCCGGCGGGAGCGGCTTGATCTGCGCCGCGTTCACGAGCTCCGTCGTGTTGTAGCCCTTGAACACGACGCTGTACTGCCGGTTCTCCGTCGACCCGCCCACCGAGGCCACCCGCGCCGGGTACCACTGCCCGTCGCCCGAGTACTTTGCGAGGCAGTCGTCCCCCGCGACGAACGCCTTCCCCTGCGCCGCTGCTGCCGCCGCCGCCTGCGTCTTGCGTGAGCCCTCTGCCTTGGACGACGATGCGGCGGCCTCGTGCTGTGCTATCGCGGCCTTCGTGAGCTCGATGAGTTCCTGCAGCTCGGACTTGAGCGACGCAAGCTCGGTGTTCGACGGATCGGCTTGCAGGGCCAGCTCGACCTGATCGAGCTGCACTTGATAGGTCTCCAGATCTGCCTTGTCCATGATGTATGCGTTCGGTGCGGAGGTGAGGCGAAGAACTAGCAGAGCAGAGACGAGAGAGATGCTGTAAAGCAAGGCACGAGGCGCCAGGATGCGGACATAACCCAAGTACTTACCGTGAGAACTTGTTCCTGCTTCGGATCAACATAGACCCTCGTGGTGGCGTTGCCTCGCTCTCGACTTTGCTCCACACACGACCGCCACATCTGCTCAAGTCGTTGCGTACATAACGGGATAAGACTGCTATTACACAAAGTATAACAATACTGCGAGTCCGCTTGCCAAATCAGGTGTCGCACAACCTCTCGATCCACCGCGCTTTACGAGATGACTGACGACGAGTCGGTTGCAAAGAGGTTCGGGTACACGTAGGACGCCGTTGCGACGGAGTGGCGTCGAACCTGCATGGCTGCACTGTCCCCGCCCTCATCTTCCGGGCCTTCGTCCTTCAGTAGGCCATCCCGATACAGCGTCTGGGTCTGACCGATGTATTGGTCAGCGTGAGAGCAAGAGAGAGAACGCGGTACGTACAGCCCGTTCGAGCTCCATGAGCTTCGTTTTCATGTCGCACGCGTCCTTGTGCAGGCCGGCTACCATACTCTGCGCTCGGTCGTCAGATCGAGAACAGGCCCTCTAGACGGAAAACCCACCTTGGCCGTCTTCGAGTTGAGCCCGCGATACGGCTCGAGCGACTCCATCGGGACGGGATACAGCCCGAGGCTGAGCAGCTGATTGTGCAGCTGGTCAATGTGGTACTCGAGGCTGGCCGTGTAGATGGCGCGCCGATTCGGGGCTCCGAGCGTGGCGATCTCCTCGGGCGTGAAGACGCTCTTCTCGAGCGCGTGGTTCCACATCTTGCGACGCTTCACGGACGGCGCCTCCGCCTTCTTGGCATATATGCGCGCGTACGGGTGGGCGAGTGGCGCGCGGGAGCTCGACGCGGAGCTCCAGGAGGAGTCGAGCGAGGACGAATGCGTGAGGCGTCGCGGGGCGTGCGCACCCGTCGCAGCACTGCTCGGCGAGGAGCTGGGCCCGGCGGCGGGCTGCTGGGGTGCGCTGCCGAAGCGGTAGACGGGGTCTGGGAGGAGATGGGTGTGCTGGTATGGCGCGTGCATGTTTCCCGGTGCTGCTCGTGTGAGGGGTACGGTGAAGTGGGTGACGACGCCCGGTGCGTATGGCGAGTCGGACGAACTCGGCGGGACCTCGTCCGTGACGGTGTCCGTCGGCGATGCAACGTCCGCGGTGTCCGATGGGGTGTCGGTTGAGCTCTGTGGTGATGGCGGTAGGAAGACGAGGGAGGAGTCGGTCGTGACTCGCAACTCGGGCGACGCGAGGCGGGGTTTTGCGCGCTGGACATGAGCTGTGCCGTCGGGAGGGTGAGCATGCCTGCGAGCTTGGCTGAGGGCGAGGACGCGGCTCGGACGTCATTTTGTAAGGTCGGGCGCCGTTTGGGACGACGGCATGACCGCTCGATTGGGTCCCGCGGGTCGAATGCTGGCGAGAACCTTGAAGCTAATCGCCCCACGCTGAGCAGAACGCGCGCCACGTGAAAGGCAAAGGCCGGCCTCTAGGCCACGCCCGTCTTTGACAAGAGGATCCACGTAATGACCAGCTCCCGTCAAGGTTGTCGGTTGCCATTCGCGGAGCACAGAGACACTGCGGCCAATGGGCGTGTTGCCGGCGTGCCGTGTTTTGGGCGCCGCGACGTCGCTCCGTCCGAAATAGACGAGGCACTTGCGCGTTTTGGGATGACGACGTTCGCAGGTTTGTCTGGAATTCCGCGTTGTAATCGGACAGGCCACAGGGAACCCTGTCCACCCAAAAAGTGGATATTGCCAACACCATCCGCTTTTGGGTGCCCCTCTCTGCTGCGAGTGCCGGGCACACACCCGCGCCAGCGGCTACTAGCCTCGCTCAACGCTCGCCACCGCCCCGACGCTGCACGCCGCCACGAGCACCCGCAGGCCCTCTCTCGAACTGGGACCGGTGTGACGAATGCAGATGGCCGCAGGAGGATGGCACGGGCAGAGGGCAGCCGGCATGGAAGGCCAATTACCTGTGGGCGCACGAGTGCGAAAACCGCGGGCCCGCACTCGCAACGGGCACACCGTCCAGATTTGGGAGGCGCATAGGACGTGCAGCATGGATCTGGGGCGCGATCGTCCACAGATCTGCACGTCCTCCACCGGCGCCGCCCCTCCAATCACCCACAACCCAATATAAGCCCATTCCTCTCCTGCCGTCCTCGTCCTCTCCCTCCCTCGCACACTCAACATGCAGTCCCCTTTCGTTCAATATGCGCACCCCCACTATCAGGTACGCGTCGCGTTCACCCGCCTCGCATCTGCACGTCTCACCGTCGCTTTTAGTCGCCATTCGGGCAATACGCCTCCCAGCAGGGCGAGACTTATGATGTATCGTATTTTCCACTCGCGACGTACCCATCCTTCGACGTGAATATCTTCGGCGCACCGCAGTCGCACTCGTTGCCAACGCTTGTCCTATCTTCGTATGGCAACGACAGCCAGGATTCGGAGCCTCTCGCGCCGCCGGAGGCACCGATGTACGACGGCCATCCGCCCCACCACATGCAGCAAGCCTCAGAGCAGCATTGTGCGCCGCTCATACACGCTCCGATTCCCATTTCGGCGTACTCGACGCTGCTTCCTCACGTTCAATGCGCGCAGGAGCCATCCGTCTCTGCCAAGCCAGTGGAAGCTGGCAAGCGACAGGAAGATGTGGCGCGCTCGCACCCAGTGATCATCTCTCTCTCGCCCGCACCCGAACCATCTCAAACTTCCAACGAGACCGGAAACGATGGGCATCACCTACCGCAAGCATCCGTGGACGCCGTCAGTCCAGCACAGCTCTCATACCCTTCCTCCCCCGTTCAAGTACCGGAGCTAGCGCAGAGCTGGCTTCACCCGGCTGCCCCGCCTTTCTTAGACATACACACGCCCTTTGTCGAGGCTTCCGCATCCTCAACGCCGTGCTCTTCCGCTGCGAGCCCCAGCCAGACCATAGCTAAGAGCAAGAACAGGCCCAAGATCCCGACCACTCTGCAGCCGGCTATGCCCGGAAAGCCGGAGAACATACGTAAGAGCTACTTTCGCTCAGTAGCAGACAATGTCGGGTTTCAACCGACCGATCCGTAAGTCGCATTGCCGTTGTGCACGGATCGCTCCTCATGCCTAGTTCTTAGCGATACAATCACGTCTCACGACAAAAAGAGGCACTATCTGGAATGCCTGGAGCAATATATTATGTGGCTCCACAACCAAATCGGTCTGTCAGGACACACGCCCCTACAGCTAGAACGTGTCGACTCCTACCAGGGTCTTGACATCAGGTCGATACGGGTAAGGGTGCAAGTGAACGTATTTAACCCAGCAATTGACGATCCACGCATTTTAAGACACTGCTCGTGCACATGCAGACCCAAACAAGGAGACTGCATCTGCAGGTCACCGAAGAAGAACAAAAAGTTAGGTTTCACGCCTTTTTCTGGTATAGCTGTTAGCTAACAATGTTTTCTCTACAGTACTTTGATTTAGAGACACAGGCGTTGAGTCAGTCTTCGCCAGATCCACAAGGCGTTCTCGTTGCCGACTCTGCCGCGTCTGCGTCGCCCCCGGAGCGCACACGCCGTCATTCCATAGCAAACGGAATGATACCCATGTGCGCCAGTTCGCACGTTCCTCCCCTGCCTTCCGCTATCGTCTCATCGCAGACTTTCGTCAGCGGGTCCGTCTGAGCACAGGGCGCGCATTCCGTAGCACTTCTTCGAACAGCTCGTACACTCCGTTTCCCAGCATCGGGGCTCTCTGGGTTATTTTATATCGAGTTCGCATATTGTTATCCATCATTAAATATTTGGTCCATCCTAATTATGTTAGACATTGTGTATTTGTACCGAAACGTTTGTAGTCTAAACACTATACACGGGATTCAAGTCTTAAAAACACGCCGCTACTGAGCTCTGCCGTCCGTACTGTAACGTTCAATGTTCCGCTTGCGTGCCTTCATGCATTGTCAAACCCCCATGGATCCGAATTGACGCCGTTCGCAGGTCGGCGGTCGAATGCAGGCGGTACAAGGCTTCCGCGGAGGCACCTGTGAATGACCGACAGCGGCGTCGGACAGGGCAGAGCTTAAATGGCAGACCTATATCACGGGTTATATTGTGGGCCAAACGATGCCCTGCGTGCGGCGCCACATGACTAGTAAAGCGCCGCCATGGAACAACAAATAGAAAGGCTTACGAGGAGTACATATCTGCCCGAGCCTGAGCTTGCAAGACAGACGTGGCGTCGCAGGAATGAGCGCACTGACGGACGCCATTGCAATGTGTAAGCTGCGGCGACCTTTCTGCAGCCCGAGAGCCCGACGACGCCCAGCCGGCTAGATAACGGCGCGCGCGGGCGGAGGAGAGCGCGTGCCCAGGCCCCGACAGGTTCGCGCATCGAGGTGGGTTCCGCCGCAGTGCGAGAACGGGGTGCAGTGTTTGGCAAGCTGGGAGGCCGAGCGGGCCCACATGTACGCGAGGCGCGATGGCCGTCTTCCGTTGCGCGTGCGGCTGGCGGTGACAGCGCTGACAAAAGACGCGGACGGCGTTGTGCAAGGGCCGCGCGACAGGCGATGTTTCGACCTGCAGTGTGTATATGTCCAGCAGTCCTCATGTGCATCGCGGGCTTCTCGCCGACGCTGTATCGTTGGGGCGCGCCGGGCGGTAGCGCCTGAGAGAACAAGCGGACGTGCGGGCCCGCAGCTTGTCGTAAGATCAAAAAGATGCAGAACCGCGTTCGATGGGTGGAAATTGCGCACGAGCACAGCGCCGCCCGTGCAAAATAAGCGGAACAAGGACTGCGATGATGTCGGCAGGGCGATGAAGCAGGGAACGCCCAGGGAGGCTGCGCGGCAAGCTGCGCGGTTGCTACGACTGCGATTGAACAACAATCCTTTCCCGGCATAATTAGGCTTGCGTACCAAAGTAGTCATAAGGCACCTGCCGTGCCTGTGCCTTCAAGGGTCCAGGAGTAGTCAGATGGCGCTAGCCAGAAATCCAGGCGCGGAACGCTAATCCTGGCGCACTGTTTCATCCTTCATCAAAGGAGGGCTTGGCATTTTGTGCGTGCAAAGGGCATGCTTGATATCCCTGTGCACTTGATCTGCGGGAGACGAGAAGCGGACGCATCGAATGGAGTGTCCACGACCTGCGTATGGAACGTGATAATATTACTTGCAATGACTGTGTGATGTAACACCAATAGGACGAACAGTACATTGCGAACTCTCCCCTCCGAATCGACCAGCTAGACTCGGGACTATGATCACTCACAGAATTACCGAGAAAGAGCTGAGCAAGGCGCAGGACAGATTCGCAGACGGGCGGCCAGAGCCCGAGGGCGTTGACAGGGCAGCCGCACCGCCGCTGTTGCGACGGGCGGGTGACCCAATGGCGAGGGTGGTTCGCACTGCGTGCACCGGAGCCGTGGGGAGCATCAGGGCGGGCGGCAGGGCTGACGAGACAAGCAGTCAGTCCGGCAATCATGTACAAATCACGGTCGCGAGGCGTACCACCGTTAGAGTTTCCTCAGCTGCTGCAGGATCTCATCATAATTTCGCTCGATCCACCGCCTGCCCTTCTTCTCGCAGACCCATAGCCGGCTGGCTCGCCGCTCGGGGCGGGCGGACCTGAGCTCGACGCGGATCTCGACGTCCTCCCGACGCTCCTCGAACGATGCAGTGCGCGAGGTCGGGCTGCTGAGTGCAGAGCCTGAGCCTTCTTCTGACACAGGATCGAGCGATATCCGTGAGAATGTGTCTTCGTCGACCTCTCTGAACCCAAGCGTGCTGAGCCGCCTCGCCACCGACTCCTCCATATCCGTAGGCGAGTCGGGCTTGCTGAAGACGACAGGACTCATGGGCGAAAGCGAGACGGGGCTTTCGAGCGTGATCTCCGTCGTGGACATGCCAGGCGTGTTGATCAGCAATGATAGGGCAGGTCGTGGTGGACACAGATGCGTGGTGTCTATCCTGGGAGCGACTGGCTTGGGAAGCGGCCTGAGCCCTACCACCGGCGGTGGCAGGGTCACTGACGGTGAGCTACTGGCGGATGGCGTCCTGCTCGCCGCGGTCTCAATGCGCAGAGGGGGCGTCGGGAGAGGCCGCGGATGTGAACAGGATCGCTCCGATGGCGTTGATGGGGTGGCTGGCGGCGATGGCACAGGAATCGGTGGTAACGGGCGCAGAGATCGTGCGCTGCTGAGAGATGATTGCGAAGATGCCGCGGAACGGCTGCGCGAAAAGTCTGGCGTGTGCGTCGGGTGGTGTGCGTACTGTGGGTGGGTGACTAGCATCACGTCGCGCCACGAGGGGCACACCTGCGGCTGATGCTGGCGTTGGGAGTAGTTGCTTGGTCCGGCCTCTGCATTGTAGCGTTCGTACGCAGGCGAAGGGAGGACAGACATGACGGCGAGAAGAGAATGACGGTGGGACAAGGCAAGGTTATATACGCGCTACGCCGTGACTCCGCTTATTATCTGAAAGATCTCGCAGGACGCTAGCTGCCTTGAGGTGAAGAGGCAAACCGGGCTTACCGTTTCTGCAGACAAGATGTTGCACAGCCCCGCATGCTACCGTCGGGCGACCCTTAATTTTCTTCGTACCGCGCTTTCCGCAGGCCGAGTGCCGGCATTGTCGCCGTTATTTTCTTGCGCTGTAGGACGGGACCCACACATCCGTAATATACATACAGACGAGGCACGACGCTATCCCTTCACGCAAGCACGGGCTTGGACTCTCGAGACTTGACCTCAGCGCTCAGGAGTTGGCAACCGGGAGCACATCAAAATTGAGACTCGTGGCGAGCCTGATCAATACGGGCGATTCCCAATTAGGAACTCTTTCTAGTTGCGAGCACCGGCAACTCCACAACGCGTACTCACGCTCTCTCCCATCGTCATCTCATCGTCGTGAGTCTCCATAAACACGAAATTCTGTCATTGGGACTAATTTGCATGTTGAGCAACGCAGATATCAACTTCGACGCGATCTTTGCATCCCTATGTCTCCTTGGCGCAGCCAGTACCCCCTTGCCGTGAAGAAAGCTATCGGGGCAGGTCGCCTAGCAACTCTCTCTACTCGCGTCTGCAAATTCATACGGATTACTCTAGGCTTCATCTGCGAGGTTGGCTGTCGATCTCCCACCGTCAGTGACGCGTGATGGCAGAACGTGAGCCAGGCTTGCGCGATCGATGTCGCCGACGGCTGAAACCACAGGATAGGTTCGCGGTCCGTTTGTCGGCAAGCTCTGAGCTCACTCGCGAGGATCAAGATGCAATATGGACAATACTAGATCGCAACATGAGTGCCATGTATGTATCTCCTCTTCGCATGATTTCTGGTACTCACCGGTTCATCTCTCCAAGGTCTTCCCAGTCATCAATGGGCTGGGATGTACAGGAGAAGCAGAAAGAGCTGTTTCATCCTGAAGCACGGTTCATAATCTTGTCAGCTGCCTGTGCTGAGTCTGATTCTATTCAGCCAGAGGAGCAGGAACCTCGACACATCGTTGGCTTTTCGATGTTTCGCTTTGACTACGAGGAAGGCGAAAAGCTCCTGTATTGGTGATTGTCGCCTAAGCTGCTACTCTGCAGCAGTTCTGATACATGTTCATCAATGAAGCTACGAAGTTCAGCTGGATGAAAACTCAAGGCGACTTGGCCTAGGGCACTTCTTGATGGAGGAACTGATACGCATTGGGAAGGCATGGAACATGGAGAAAGTGATGCTGACAGTACTGAAAGGTATGTACGCTCGTGTCCCGTCACGTCCTGATTGTGCCAACGTAACGCTTGTAGTAAACAGCGACGCAGCTAGATTTTACAGGAGAATCGGGTATGCGTTATTGTAACCATACCCCGACTCCCGGCAATCTGATGCTCTTGACTTCCCTCGTAGGTTCTCCCTAGACCCCTCTTCCCCGGATGGCGCTGGCGAAGACGACGATGAAGGCCCTGGGGACGCAGAGCTAGAATGTGACTACGAGATTTTGTCAGTTACACTATGACATACCAACGGATCCGATGACCTGTCTCATATACACTATCTTTAATCACTTGATCAATTCTGCTCAGCGGCAGGTACAAATAGACGAGCTGTTTTCACTTCTCGCGACTCAGGCTGGTGTGTGGCAACCGCGCGTAACCTTAACCCCAGAGGCATTACCGAGGCGTTTCGCTACTAACTCGGCGCTTACGATCCCAACCCAGAACACTCATGTCCTCGACGTTCCTACTGCGAGCGGCGCCCAAGCGGGTCGCATCTCGCAGTCTCTCTGCGAGCGGAAGACGCTACGCCTCACACGGCCACGGGCCTCAGTACAACGAGCCATCTGGGTACCTATTCGGCGAGAAGGTACGGTAGCAGTCCTCAAGTCATGCATCCCCGGACTGACACGGGTCCTCAAGCCGCCACCGCCAGGCCAGAAGCGTAAGAAGGAGGACTGGGAGAACCTCTGGTATGTCGGAATGTATGGCAGCTTCGCGCTGGCTGCTGTCCTGCTGTACTACAAGCCCGACACCAGGTGAGTCGAACACTTACGTCTTGTTACCTCCCATATTAAACCCGGGACAGTGTGCAAGCCTGGGCTATCCAAGAGGCTAAGGCGCGGATGGAGGCACGAGGCGAGAAGACAGAATACCCCTAAGCACCATTCATGTACTCATCCATCTTCGAACACACTGCTTCGAAATCATACGACTAAACCTTTCGCATTGGGCTCATATATTACTACGCAATCGACTGCGTACGCTACTATGACTTGACTGTCTATTTTCCCCCACGTCGGCTCCCTGAAGTGTCTCAAGCAAGTGAGGCAGTTGAAGGCCCCTCCATAAATCCCGAAATATGCCGAACACTACGGTATCCCAATCCTACCCACAGCTCTTGCTTTACGACTCCTCGCAATGCTTCTTGTACGCATCCTCCGTCATGAGAGTCTCAAGCTGGTGGAGTCTGTATGAGCAACTGTGGGCTCGAAGGCCAATCGGACCCTTACCTCCGCTTCATCTGCGACCTTGATCTTGCACAACCAACCTGAATATACCGTGTGAGGAACTACCGTTCTATGGAATTGCAGCAAGACCTACCATCGCCCTCCGGTGACTTGTTGAGCAGTCCGGGTTGCGAGTTGAGTTCCTCGTTAACGGCTTCGACGACGCCCGAAATCGGAGCATACTGAAGACGGGTTATTAGCGCGTCGAAAAAAGCGCGTGTCAAACGAGACTTGCAATGTCAGATGCTGCTTTCACGCTTTCGACTGCACCGATTTGGTCTGCAATGCATAGCATGTCATGATTCCGTAGGGTGTATAACATGAAACAACAGACATACCACCCTGCTTGACCTCAGTGCCGACGACGGGCAGTTCCACGAAGACGACATCTCCGAGACTAGACTGAGCGTAGTTTGTGATTGTCACAATGCCAACCTTGCTGTCGGTGTCAAAGATGACGGCTTCGTGGTCGCTCGTGAACTTCTTGGCTAAACCGTTTGCTCGTAAGGTGCTTTACAGCGCGGGGGCCGCGTGCAAACTCACTGACGATGGTCCGAGCGAGGAACCTCGGGTTCATGGCCACGGGGGACGCACGCGAGGCACGAAGGGCGGCGAAACCAGGGCGAGAGGCAGCACGAAGGGCACCGAACATGTTGGACGCGGTAGACGGACGGGGGAGACAGGAGAGAACTCAAAGTGAGCGCGTCTTCCGGCAAGCGCCCGGCGGGATTCCGCTACACCGTCGCCTCACGGTAGGGATAGTCGTCGTTCTCGTAAAGAAAAGCGTGGAGTCACACTGCTAGCTATAGATTGGTCCCTCCAGAAAGTGTCACATTGCGAAAAACGGGTTGCGAGTAGACATAAGCAAAGCGATAATACATGATGATAACGACAGCAGCAATGAATTGCACTTTTCCGGAGAGTGGGGGGTGTATGTAACTATTATACGGGGATATGTACTGGATCGACGCATCTAAACCGCTTACGCGTACTCCAGGATCTTGGTAATGATACCAGTTCCAACTGAGCGAATAGTCAACACGAGTTCTACAGGGATAGACTAGGCACTCACCAGTTTTACCACCCTCACGGAGAGTGAAGCTAATCATTCCGTCAGTATAGTCGTGGCTCCATATGATGCGGAGTGACTTACCGAGTTCCAACATCCGCAGCAACGTCGTGGATAAGGTCGCAAACCATCTCAACGTTATCGCCAGGCATGACCTTGCGGATTGCCATGAGTAAGGCTCTATACTTGAGGACGAGGCACGTACCATCTTGTCCGAGGCGTCGGCGGTGCCCTGAGGCCATGTGAGGGATGTCGTGATGTTGGCGGTACGCAAGAAGATCTGCGGACTGTACTTCTCCATGAAGGGCGTGTAGCGGCCTCCCTCATCCTTGGTCAAAACCTGCCAGGATCATTCAGTCACAATTTATAGACGGTCGGATTGCAGGTACAGACGTAAATCTGAGCCTGGAACTTCTTGACGGCCTTGATAGAACCAGGGGCGCAGATGACCTGGCCACGGCGGACCTGCTCCTTCTTGATACCACGGAGAAGGGCACCCATGTTATCACCGGCTTCACCGCGGTCGAGTTCCTTGTGGAACATCTCTGTATACGAGTCAATGTTCAACACGAGGCCTTGAGGTATCCCGTACAAGATACTCACCAATGCCAGTAAGGGTAGTCTTCAGCTTGGCGCCGAGACCAATGATCTCGACTTCGTCACCCTTGTGGCAGACACCACGCTCAGCACGACCAGTTGCGACAGTTCCACGACCAGAGATAGAGTAGACATCTAATTGCCATTGTTAATCGCTGCCCGTGAATGAAACGTACACACTTACCCTCAACAGGGAGGAGGAAAGGCTTGTCAAGGTCACCTGCTCAAGGAGTGAGTCACTACAGGACATCAATTATGCGAGGTTACGCACGAGGAGGGAGCTCGAGCCAAGTGTCGCACGCCTGAACGAGCTCAACGATCTTGTCCGCGCCGATCTCCGGGGTCTTGCCCTCGAGGGCAGCGAGGGCAGAGCCCATGATGATGGGAGTATTCTCGCCGTCGAAGTTGTAGGTAGAGAGAAGGTCGCGCATTTCCATGTCAACAAGCTCGAGCATTTCGGGGTCGGAAATCATGTCGATCTTGTTAATGAAGACAACAAGCCTCTTGATGCCGACCTGCCGGGCGAGCAGCAGATGCTCCCTAGTCTGAGGCATCTGACCATCGGTAGCGGAGACGACAATGATAGCACCATCCATTTGAGCAGCACCGGTAATCATGTTCTTGATGTCTGTGGGACAGGGTGAGCCGCCGCGAAATGGGAGAAAAGACGAAGGCGCACTCACAATCGGCGTGTCCAGGACAGTCAATGTGACCGTAGTGCCTGTTGTCGGTCTCATACTCGACGTGAGCAGAGTTAATGGTGATACCACGAGCACGCTCTTCCGGCGCCTTGTCGATCTCGTTGTAGTCGGTGAACTTGGCACCGCCACGCTCGGCGAGGACCTTGGTGATCGCAGCGGTCAAGGTAGTCTTGCCGTGGTCGACGTGTCCTGTACGACAGTGAGAGTCCGGAAGACGACACCACTCCGGAAGCACTCACCGATGGTACCAATGTTCATGTGCGGCTTAGCGCGAGTGTACTTTTGTGCAGCAGCCTCAGCATACCCGCGGCGCGCGACTACGGGTAATATCAGCGACCTGCTAGCAGAGACCGCGCAAGCATACGCACCGGAACCGCCGAACTTCTGAAGGAGGGACGACTGTTGGGTGTAGGTAGGGTGTCTGACAGCGCTCCTGGCGCACACGAAGAGCGACTGGGGCGCTACGAGGCTTCATGTCAGTACTGCAACCAGTATTCGGCGACACGACATACCCCTCGTGCTGTAGAGGCGGCGGGCTGCTGCCCGGGAAGCTGCCAGCTGTGCTCTGAACATCCTGAACGTAGTCTGCGGCAAGGACGCGGGATGAGCGCGAGATTTTTTGGAACGGGACGAGGCGCTCGCCGCCGGTCGGAGTTGCAACATCGGCGTCTACTGACGTTCCCCGGATGCGCTAAACGCCTGCTCCGGATTCGCTTTCGCTTCGCAGACCTTGTCGTTCTTCGTCCCCGCCATGGCCAACCCAGAACGACAAGAGCTGCTCAGAAATGCGGTCGCGTTTCTTAGAGACCCCAAGGCGCGCATCGCGATCCGTGTCCTCAACCTTTGGCTGACGTCTGCAAAGTTGTGCAGACCCAGTCATCACCCCTAGCACAGCGAGTCCAATTCCTCGAAGCAAAGGGCCTGACTAGCGCAGAGATTGAGGATGCTATGCGACAAGCTGCTGCTTCTCAACCCGCTGCCTATGGTCCGTCGCAATCGTATGCTGCGTACCCGCCTGCATATGGACCAGTTCCATACGCCGCGCAACCTCCACAACCCTGGGATTGGCGCGACTATTTCGTGAGTAACGCGTTTCTGTCCGCACCGACTATACTAATAACATGGTAGATTACTGCGGTAGTATCTGGCACAGTCGTCTATGGTGCAGTCGCGCTGTTCAAGGTATTCCTCCTTGGTATTAACACGCCTCCGGACTTAATCACATGTCACCGCAGAAATATGTCAAACCGCATCTGAGCCCGCCTTCGGCAACGGCGTATGAGGCAGATCGGGACGCATTGACAGCGCAATTCGACGCTGCAGAGGCCATGCTGAAGGAAATACAGGCGGACACGAATGCCGTTCGACTTGCAGTGGAAGCGCAGAAGGAGAAGGTGGAGAGGACCACCCAGGAAGTGGAGAACGTTGTCCATGAAATGCGCAAGAACGAGACTGAAATTCGAAGTGAACTCAAGGAGATGCAAGATGAGGTCCAAACGATTAAAGATATGCTTCCGAAGGCGAGTGCTGCGTAGCGTCTTTAGCTCGCGCCAGACTCAACGTGACTGTCATACCTTGCTAGATGATCGACAAGAGCAAGGAAACGCATACGCAGTCTCTCGCCGAGCTTCAGCAGGAACTGAAGTCTCTCAAGACACTGTTGCTCACCCGCGGACCGAGTAACGCGAGCGGTGCGGCGACACCTGTGATTCCTTCGAAACCATCTATCCCTGCCTGGCAATTAGCAGGTTCAAATCATTTGAACAGTAGTTCTAGCTCGTCTCTACCGGCCTCTCCAAGCGCAGCCACTCCCCCAGTTCCTTTCGCTCCCGGAAGTAAAGGGAAAGAAGTTGACAATCTACCTCCTTCATAGCTCCACGTTTGGCTCCGCTATGGATGTACTTTTCTGTCCCTGTTAGGTTTACTTCTGGATGGAATTTACGATTAGTGCTGCATGGGTTGCTGGCTTAACTCCATATGCCAGTAGTAGTGTTTGAGAGCGCCGGTGAAAGCGCGGCATCATGATCATAGCGCTGTTCGCGACCTCTCTCAAACCGCCAGCAACGGGTCTACGACCTACTTCATAGTGTGGGGGTCAGGTACTGCATGAGTGTGGTATGCCCCGTCACCTCACATTACTGAACCATTGTCGCACTTACACTAGCAAGACGTGATGTTCAGTCAATTACGCCATGCGGTCGAAAGTACGCTAGCGCAGCATTCTCCGAAACCATCTCAGGACGGAACAAGTACCGACGAAGGTGCAGCTCGTGGTTCCCTGGATGCAGCGAGCATAAGACAGTCTCTGTCTTCGCCAACGCAATTGGCAGACACAGCTCTCAGCACGCTCCGGAAGACATTGGTTACACAGCGGCCCGCGAGTCCAGTACCCAAGGGCTCACCGCCGGAAGGCCAAACACGACAACGGACCACGCTGGAGGACAGGCTGCGGGCAAAGTTTGCGATAGGAGACGCATCTAATGGCACGTCCCAAGCCCCTTCCGCGAGATCTACTCCTTCTAGCACGCCCACCCCGGTCGCCGACCATCCTCTTTCCCCTGCGCCGCCTGAACCGCTGCCTTCCGCAACGGTGGAAGGCACCAGGCCGAAGTCTCCCACATCTGTTCCTCTTCCGGACTCTCCTGCGGCTTCGCCTACGATTGTCTGCCCAGTCCCCGTAAGCCATGAAGTCGCACATCGGCTCGCTAGTGAGCATGAGGCCGTGCCGGACCTTCGTCTCGATTCTCCCAATTTGAAGGCCGATTCATCCGCTGTCGTGGCTACTTCATCTGGAGATACTCTCAGCTCCTCGCAGCCTGTTCCCGAAGATTCAGACGCGCATCCGTCACACCAGACCGTAGAAGCCATCATCGCTTCCACCGTATCGACTGCAGACGAAACTTCGCAAGACTCTTTCTCTTCCGATACGCAAGATGTCGCCTCACCTCCGCTATCTGCTGCTACGCCTGATGAAAATGCGACTGAGGACGATGTAGGATCTACGGAGGATATGCCGCCAGTAAAGGAGGGGCACGTTTCGGAATCAAAGCCTGCGCTCGATGACCAGCCGGAAACCTTTTTGTCTGCCTCCGACGCGCCCAACACCGTCGCGCTTGAAGAGGACACTGCTCGTGTGCTCGGGACTGCAACGGATATTGCGACTCTGTCTCAAGAGGATGCCCGTCCTACGCTTGTCTCAGCAAACGAGACGGAATCCGCCTCACTTACATTGGGAGAGGACTCAAGAACAAAGGTGATGGAAGAACAGCCATCGACTGGTCCACAGGAAAAGGTGGTGGAAGTGCTTCCAATAGTAGACATAGAGGGTCTGCAAGCTCGCCTGAAGTTGGTTGAACAACGGTTTGCCGGTTCGCGAATCATGTGTCAGCATATTGTGGTTATACTCATTGTGTAACCAGATGTCTCCACTTCATTCAAGAGATTGCAGGCCGAGAAGGTTGCTGCGGATCGCATCTTGCGCGAACTGACGCCAGTCGAGAGTATTGCAGAAGCGGAAGGGTTGCGCGACTTCCTGCAGAATCTGAACTTGAAGACTGAGGTCAGTAGCCATCACCGCGTAGGACTCAGGCCCCAGCGGTGCTCAATCTTCTCCGTAGATGGCGCAAGACGAGATCAAGCGGCTGACTGGAAAGTTAACTAGTACGACGTCACACTAAACCCCGCATTTCTCAGAAGGGACTAACTGTCTTCTATAGGGCAAGAGGAGCGCATAGAAGAGATGCGAGACATCCATCGACTCGAATCGAAATCACAGTCCGACCAAATCCGAAAGCTGCGTGGAGAGCTCGACGAGGCCGAAGGCCTGCTCAAGGCGAGCCAGAATTCTGCGGCGCATTTCGAAGAGCAAGTTACCAAGCAAAAAACTGAGCTCGAACGCCTCCACGCTGAGATTGAGAAGACGAAAGCTTCGGTGAAGGACGAAGAGGAGAAACGCGTAAAGGCAGTCAGCCTCTTGAAGACCGTTCGCCAGAAGCTTGTTAAAGCAGAGAAGGAGCGCGATGACGCCACGAAGGAAGCGCAGAGTCTGAAAGACAAGGATAAGGAGGACAGGGAAAAGGAGAGAGTCGAGAGACAGAAGTTGCAGGACGAGATCAAGAAGGTTAACGAGGAACGAGAGACCGCGATCCAGGGCCTCAAGGCCCAGTTCGATAAGGAGATCGCCGGGCTCAAGGACAAGCAGGAGAAGGAAGTCTCCGCTTTGCGCGGCCAGTACGAATTGGAGATTATTACGCTCAAAGTACGTCCGATGTACGCTCGGGTTTACATACTTCGCACTGACCGCACCGCAGTCTCTGCACTCGAAAGAGATCGAGACAAGCAACTCCCGTATCGCCGACCTCGAGGCCTCTGTGCGAATCTTGACGACTGAGAAGGACGACATCTTCGACCAACTCCAGATGCGCCAAGCTGAGCTTGAGTCATCGCAATCACATCTCGAGTCCCTTCAAAGCCAAACTGTGGAGCTGCAATATCAGCTTCGCGAGGCCACAGACCGGATCGCCCTGCTCACAGATGAGCTCGCCGAAGCTCGCAAAGAACATGTCACCGAGGCCAAGAGTGGACCACCTTCTGAAGAAGTCACCCGTCTGCTCTCTGCAACAGAGGCGAAGTACGAGACTCGGATCGCGGATTTACGCAGACAACTCGCTGCCGTCGAGCGCGAACGCGATGAAGGAGAGGCCATGTTCAGTAAACGCCTGCTGGAGAAGGAGAAAGAGGCGGAGGCGCTGCAGGCCCTGATTAACCTGTCTGCCAAAGGCCGGGAGCAAGAAGGAGAGAACATCAGTGCACTACAGAGGGAAATCGACAGCCTGCGAGAGGCCTCGAAGATGCGTGAGCAGTTAATAGCTGAGCTACAGGCGGAAGCGCACCGCATTCCTGAATTAGAAGTAAGTGATAACTGCACGCCGGTGACCTTCGGTGTCTGACATGTGTATGCAGGCTATTGCTCAGACGCAGCTCGCAGACGTGAAGGCAAAGTTTGCCTCGCTTCAACAACAACTCGAAGAAAGCAAGGCTAGGGAAGCGCAGTTGCGAGCGCATAACAAAGTACGTTCTGACTTTCGATGCACAGAGCTATATGCTGACCCTCTATAAGACACTCCGGGAAGAGCTCCGTAAAGTCCAGTCGTCCGCTGCTCTGCTGGAGAAGCAGCGGAATCCTGGTGTAGGCTATTGGGCAGCAAGGTCCGACGGGACTGTGGATGCACGATCGCCAACGTCGTCCGTTTCAGACCTTCCCGGGAAAGTCCGCCAAGACCAAGCTCTCCTTCGACAGGGAAGTCCGACGAGGAAGTCAATTATGAGTACTTGCGCAACGTGATCCTCCAATTTTTGGAGCATAAGGAGATGAGAGTAAGTCGTCAACTGTTTCACAATTAGGTACCTCGTTGACGAACATTCGTAGCCACACCTCGTCCGTATTCTCTCCACAATCCTTCGGTTCACTCCTCAAGAGACCCGGCGTCTTATAGCGAAGGTTAGCTCGTAGGCTCGATTGAGCGCAAGCACCATATAACTGCAATATTTGCGGACGATAATATTGTATGTGTATCTATGGATTATACCCGCGTATTTGGATTGCAGACCCTCTGGAACGCTTGAGTATGGAGCGCCACAATTGTGGCGAAGAGATGACCAATGTCAGCGGGTCACGAAGCACACACATGGGTGGCCATCACTAATTAACTACTACTTACGCCGACGACGTGAGCATTGCAGCCCTCGTCCGGAAGACTAGCAAGCAAGGCATGGCATCTGAAGCGAGAGCGCATGTCGATACGAGAGTCACAGGGTTACCTCAGTCGTGCTGCGACCTGTCCAATGCGTACCCCGGCATGATAATGAAGCATTCGGGCCGGAAAGCATTCACAGAGTGAATGTGCATCACTCGAAACTTGCAAGCAGTGGTTGGGTCTTGCGTGTAACGAAGGCGTTCACAAGAGGATAAACATCCAAACTCGTATCTTATCGGTAACAAGAAGCTTACAACATCAGCAGCATGCATGCTTGGTATATACATATGTCAATGAGCTGACAAGAGGAAGATGAGCAAAATTGAGAGAGCAACGCGATAGTGGGAAGTAGGAGAGGATTAGGGTATCTCGAATAGATCCCTTCACACTTCACCAGAGGCCCCTGCGCTTCCTGAAATCGATCTTGATATTGAGACAGGTCATTGGCTCGTCGTCGACGGTGTACCCCTCAATATGGACGTTGAAAGGCGCTATGATGGAGTGTTTAGCTAGGAATGAATGCCCTATACGGACTGTCTTACCCGCAGGGATCTCCTTAGGAAGGGTGACGGTGTGTTCCACGATATGCTCCCCTTTTCCACGGGGCAAGAGATATTTGCGTGGGCATTGCGGCTATATCGCGAGTTAGGCTTGCGCAAGCGATATAAGGATAAGTACGTACGCTTCCTCGCACAGGTCGAACTCCTTTTCAAGGAGCTTGATGACACCGACCTTCACGACTACATCTGCGTATGCGCCATCCTATAGAAGACTACTCGGTATACCATACGCGCGGAGCGACAGACATGACTCACTTCAACGACCTCATGTGCCTCACCGATAACCTTGACGGTCAGATCCTCTCCGGGCTTGGGAGGATCCGGGCTAATTTCGATAGACTTGATTTCAACCGGGTCAGACGGGTCACCTATTCTGAGGTGAGCGAGCCAGTGTGGCAGGTATTTGGATAACCACGCACCGCACGGTGCCCAGCTCCACCTATCGCTGAGGGAGGCTTGAAGAGCCTCCTGCGTGGGGCTGGCTGCGGCGAAGCCGGCGGAGACGAGAGCAAAGAGGGCGAGGAGAGTAAGGCGTGCCATGAAAGTCGTGAACCGTAGATTCGTGAGGTGAGGAACGTCGACGTCGATGAGGGCGGGGGAAGCAGGCGAGCCGAGCGGAGCCAACTGGGGAGCCAACCGACGTCACGTGGTCCCCGCATCTGGGGTTTCCGCCGGCGCTTTGCCAAGGGGCGCTTCTGCGGCTGTGCGCGACGACTGCGGGCTGCTGCTTCCTCTCCTTGAAGTCTTTCTTCCATCTCCTGCTCCCCTGTCACGAATGTGCGTGTGCCTCGACCAGTCGTGCACCCTGATCCACGCTTATGCTTCTACAGATCTCACTCACCTTGCCCAGTCTGCGACCGGGCCTCACTACACGAGCAGGTTCTCAATTGTAATACGACGCCATGAAGCCTCGCGACTACTGCTGCTGCGCCATACCGACGGTCTACGCTGGCATTTATGCCACATTGATTGAACAGTTTACCTTGGGCGTAGTTGCCGGTACATTGTCGATTGCTACTCCCCAAAGTGAGTGTAGATTCATCGTACCTCTTGACTGGCACTGACAGGCATCTAGTCGTGGGAGCGGCTACATTCTCCGCCGCGAAGTGGATTTTTGCCATCATCTGCTATGTCGGCGCTGCCATTCAGATCCTTGGGTTTATTTCCGTGTACAAGGTACGCTGTATCCGTTCCCGTAACCTCGTTGCAGTGACCCATCGGTGACTGCAGGAGCGCCCCATCATGTACAGGCGGTACACAACGCTACACCTTCTGATCACGCTGGCGGCATTTTCCGTGGCCGCTGTTTGGATAGCTCTTTCTGCTGCACGCCACAAGACTGCCAAGGCCAACTGTGAAACCCGTTTCTTCACCAATACCACAGAGCCGTCTGAAGCGGATACCCTCTGCGACATATTTCCATGGGTGGATATTGGCCTCATGGGCGGCCTCTGGGTGCTACTCGCTGTAGCTCAGGTGTGTATACCGTCGTTTATTATTATGTCGCCCACGATACTAATACCAAGGGTCAGCTGTACTTCTATATCGTTGTCTCGTCCTACGGGACGGGCCAACGACTCGACCACGAGAAATATGACTCAATGTATGATCCCACATACCCTCTGACATCGGACATACCACTAAACACGCGAGGTGACCCTTGGGACTCGCGTCCATCCGATGATATACCCTCGACATCTCGATACCAACATGGCAGGGGGGACAGCTTTGCCAGTGTGGACCACATCAACTCCGACAAGCCGTACGATCCGTATGGCGGCCCTTCATACCCGTCAGATGCATTCGCCCAGGAGCCGGTGGCGCACACCAGCCAGGACCCCTACAGCTCATACAATGTCGGGAGGAGCATGTCTCAATCAGAGCAGCCTCATCCTGGTGCGTGAAGCCTTTTACTGGGCTCGGGTCTCGCGAAGGACTGTCCTAGTGACTTTCCTAGTGGGTCCGTAGCTACGTTAACTATCATCACGAGACTGATTGTTTCGCAGCTGAGCACTCGTTCAGGCGGAAGTCATCTCGCTTGCAGAAACCGATGTCAGAGGATTTCAGGGTTTGATAATCTTCGCTCTCATGGACAACTCTATATGCCGCCTGCTTCGATAGCTGTTCCAAGGACTCAAACGGACATTGTCGCCCGCATTTCGTGTACAATCTCATTCAATACACACTCCAGCCTGCGTGTATCATTTCTGATTTCAAGGCAGGCACACGAACTTCTAGCAAAAAAACAACCCAATGATCTATGAGATTAGCCTCTAGCTATGTATATAGCTACAACAGCGTAGCAGTAATGCAGAAGGAAATCCTGTGTGCAACGACCAAAGCGAGCAAACAAGGCTGGATGAAAGCGGGGACCCAGTGCCTGCCAGTCGCGAGTGAATCGCTGCATGCAGGATTGCTGGCAAGAACCGCCCAGGCGGTCAGGCAACAGGGCCAATATACAATGAACGATAAACAAAGAGTCCGATATAATGATGCATATCCGGTGGATATAGGTATGATGTGAGTGACTTGACTGATCTAGCCAGCGTCCCGTCTTTCAGATCGTTGAAGTCCTCAGAGGTCGAAGACCCATGTCATCCCGGGGAGACGACCCATGGATTGGTCCGCAAGCTGAGAGAAGGCTGACGGAGAGAAGTCGAGCGAGAACATGTCGCAAGCTTCGCAGCGATCGGTGATGGTGATCTGCACAGATTTTCCACCCCTTGATGACTGTGTTAGGATCACATCGGAAAGTCCAGCGGACAAAGCAACTCACAGCTGGCGGTGGCCTTCATGTTGCAGATGGGGTTGTTGTTCGGGTTGGTGCCATCGTAACCACTGCAGCATAGCCGTTAGTCTCAGGCAGAGCACGAAGAAAGCTAGCACTTACGGGAAGGTATCAAAGAGCAAGTGGGAAACAGCGACAATATAATCAGTGTCGACGTTGTTGATACCGCAAGCACCGAGGCCAGTCTGGTACCAAGTCGCTGCAGGATGGGATGAGTAGATGTTCATGAAGGCAAGAGGGCAAAGTCACATACCGTCACCGCTGTGCGTGGAAGTCAACAAGCCACCGTCACCGCCGTCACCGCCAGAAGAAGGTGAGGGGGCGGGGGGAGACGGCGTGGGAGTGGGCGTAGGCGTAGGCGAAGGGCTCGGGATGAGCGGAGGAAGGGACGCAGAGATGACGATAATTGGCTCGGCGGATGACGAGGGCGGCGGCGGCGGAGCCTCGGACGAAGATGGCGCCACAAAGACTGAGGACGAGGAAGGGGCGGGTGTCTCAGATGGCGACGGCGTAGGAGTAGGCGTTGGCGTAGGAGTGGGCGTGGGAGTGGGAGTGCGTGGCGTCTCAGAAGTCGACGAGACGGCCTCAGAGCTCGGGGACGACGCAGCAGCGACGTTGGCAGGAGCCGACGAGGGCAAAAGATCGACCGAGCTTGAGATGACCGCGCTTGAAGACGAGACTGCGCTAGACACAACCACGCTCGACGTGGAAACCGTGGTGCTGCTGAGCAGGCTGGAAGTCGGGTTGCCGGCCTTGCAGCGCCTCGCCTGGCGCTTTCGCGGTACGACCGAGGGCACAGCAACAACGGGGGTCTCCGGCGAGGCGTCCCTTGCAGCCACCGCGTGGCGGCGGTGGTGCACATTGCGTGCAATGTGCTGCGTTGAGATGGCAGAGGCCGACATGGCCATCGCGAGGAGGACGAACGCCTTCGGAACGTACATTGTTGGTGTGGTGTGGTGGATTTGTTCGAGGAGGTGGCGGGAGGGTGCCGAGGGGCGACGAAGGAACGTCTGAAAGGACAGAGCCTTTAACTGAGGGAATGAGTGACAATGAAAGAACGAGGGGCCTGGCAAGCGAAGGGAACGAGGAGAAAGTGCTGACGACGACCACCCAGACAACGTTGCGCAAATTCGCTTGCAAGCGGGTCGCGACTCTTATACCGCGCGTGCTTCCCGGCGCCCCTGAAAAATCACTCTCGGCTTCAGCAATCCAGGAACATCCCGCTTTGGGCTAATCCTTGTGCACAATCTGGTAACCCAGCACGCTTTTGGTGCACTTTCAGGCCTAAATCGTGCTGCGGATGCCGTTTGCACGCTGCCCGCCATAACAACCGTCCGGCCTTCATTTGCCACACACCATCTTTCGCACAAAAATAGTACATCCACTATAGCCGTAAGCATACATACACCAAGCTCTACACGTTCGCCGTGCCCTCGCGGCGTACATTTTCACGAGCCCTGTGCTCGACGTCTCCTCCAACGTCTTCGAGTATGCATCAATACGACCGAGGAGCAGCATGCTCTCCAACCGACTCGGCTCCGGGGGATCTTGAACAGCCGGCTCACATCCTCCTCGGGGAGCGGTGCGAGGCCCTGGGCCACACGGGCAGCGTTGTCC
This sequence comes from Phanerodontia chrysosporium, assembly GCA_001910725.1. Classification (NCBI taxonomy): domain Eukaryota; kingdom Fungi; phylum Basidiomycota; class Agaricomycetes; order Polyporales; family Phanerochaetaceae; genus Phanerodontia; species Phanerodontia chrysosporium. Next base: position 1,840,663 of record MJGA01000003.1, read on the forward strand.
TCCTTGCGCTTGGCGATGTATGCATCGGCCTTGGCCTTCTCCCGCGCAATCTGGCGCTGGTTGTAGGCGATGTTACCTTCCTCGGTCTTGTATGCGTCCATAGCCTCGATGACCTGCTCCAGATTCTTGGTGACGTTGCTTGTGCCGAGGTTCAGTACGCTGAACGATGGGGGCAATGCAACGGAGGCCTGCGCCGAAGCGGGGTTGGCGTCCGCGGGGAAAGTAGACGACGGCGCGCTCAAGGTGTCGAGGAAAGCACTCAAGAGCGGATTCGTGCGGATTTTGATCGGTATCTCCTCGAGGATGGATGAGAATGTAAGGCGATGGCTGATCAGACTATACACACGTCAGTCAGAGCTTCTATGAGCGTGGGTTGTAGACGGATAATTACCTGTCTGTGCTGAAGTTGTTGCGCTTGTATGCATCAAGGAAGGCTTTTGTTAGCCTGAACGCGCGGAACGCAGCATTCCCCCGAGCAGTACGTGAGATGTCTGATAGAGTCTTTCATGAGCGGAAGCGGCGTCATGATCTAGCTGAGCATACCGTGGACGAGCACAATACCCCTTGACGCAATTTGTCCTGCTGTATTGCTTGCGTCTCGACAAGGGTTTGGTTGTAAAAGGAGCCAAGAGACATGGCCTGGTAGAAACCGACGATACTGTCATCCGCCTGGACCTCCTTGAGAGAACGTATCATGGAAGCCTGGTAGCGAGCTTCAGAGCGCATAAGCCAAGTACGATGGCGGCATAGAAGTCCGTACTCACCAATGCCCTTGACCGACTTATCGTCATCGTCACTGATATGGTGTGGCAAAGCGAATGAGTTGGAAACCTCGAGGGTGCCGTCAAGGTCAAGACCGAGGAGGAGACCATGTGCGCTCGGGCCTTGAGACTCCCGGGCGTGTTTAATGATTTTGGAGACAACCTGTGCGCAGTGCCATTTAATACCTCACATGAAGAACGGGCCTCAAGTGGCTACTGACCAGGCCGTCAAGCTGAACAGAGGTGATCGGGATGTCGGCCTCAAGGTCGATGACCTTGGCCATGGAGGCCGGGATGGCTTCATGAGTGGGGGCTGCAGGAGTGGGAGCAGAGGAGGGAGCTGGAAGCGAGGCAGCAATCGCTGCAGCCATAGACGGAGCCGCTGCCATCGTCAATGCAAGTGTGTCCGCGGTGAAGCACGCTGCAAAAAGGAGGAAATTGAGAACGGACGCGCTACAATTTCAAAGGGCGGGCATGGATGGCAAACCTTATTTGGTTAGAATGTCCGGATGGCCGAGTCAGTACAGCGGCGGATGTTCGAATCCGACGCCGGCCAGCCGTTTTGTTTGAGTTTTTACATATCCGCCAGGCGCCTGTCTCGGCAACGACCGAGGATGAGGTCAGGCTTTATAAGTTGTCGCGTGGGGCTTCCGATCTCACAGACATTGAGCCCAAACTCCAGCCACGCCCTCCACGCCTCGTTCATGCGCCAGCCATGAAGCGGTCCACTAGAATCCTCATTTTACTCGTCATCGATGTTTTGTTCTTCTTCGTTGAGCTCATCGTCGGTCAGTCTTCACCTCGCTTTCCCCGCACTCCTTCAGATGTGCTCATGAACTCTTGTAGGCTATGCCGTCGGCTCGCTTGCCCTCGTCGCAGACAGTTTCCACATGCTGAAGTGAGCACGGCTATTTTTCCATGTCTTTGCGCCGCAAGGTGGCTCAACGCTGGTCCAGTGACGTCCTGAGCCTGATAGTCGCACTCTATGCGATCAAGGTATGTCGCCACCGACCTGCTGGCAGAGTAGTCCATGCTAATATCCGTTGCAGCTCACCAATCAGACACACATAGATGCAAGGTACTCGTACGGATGGCACCGAGCAGAGATTCTGGCCGCCCTGGTCAACGGCGTGTTCCTCCTTGCGCTTTGCTTCTCTATCTTCTTAGAGGCCATAGAACGGTTCTTCTCCACCCCAGGTAAATTGTCCCTGCCGCCCGTAAACGCTTGCCTTACATGTCGTTCCAGAGATTTCGCAGCCTCGACTGGTGGTAATTGTGGGCTCGCTGGGATTGGCGTCGAACATGATAGGACTTTTCCTCTTCCATGGTGCGTCGATAACCTGCACATGACACGACGCCGTCCGACTAAATTCGGACCACAGAGCATGGTCATGATCATAGTCATGGAAAGGGTACTCCGGTGTCTTCCATCTCTTCTACGCCCAGCATTCGCAGCCGTAGCGGAAGCGACGCTGACCTTACGCCACGAGCGACCTCGCCGGATACGCACAAGCGTGCCAAGTCTCGCAACCGTTCCGATTCCTACTCATCGCTCTATGGTCACCCGGCAGCTACCAGGCAGTCCATGGTGCAAGCAGCCCAGGAAATCGCACAAGCGAGCTCTCCGACAATGCCAACCAGGAAGTTGTCGCAGAAGAGTCGCTCCAGGTCGAGAGCTGCGGTTCATGAACATGAAGACGGGGAAGAACACACACCGGTCAACAATGAGACCATCTTGCCCAAGGGATCCAGCGCGCCGTCTACCTCTGGTGCAGATGAACGCACTCCGTTGCTCACGTCGAGCCCATCCTCAGAGTCTGTTCCGACTTCTCTGCATGGTGATCATTCGCACCCTGCCGTCTCGGGCCATGGGCATGGGTCGATGAACATGCGTGCTCTTCTGCTTCATGTGTTCGGTGACGCCCTCGGGAATGTGGGCGTCATTGCCACGGGTCTCGTTATCTGGCTCTCCAACTGGAGCTGGAAGTATTACTTCGACCCTATCATCAGCTTGGTCATCACCGTCATTATTTTCTCATCTGCCTTACCACTTGGTGCGTACCGCCATGGTCTCGCCGCACGTGGGAACTGACGATCGTTCACACAGTGCGGAGCACGTCTTTCATCTTACTCCAAGGGTCCCTCCGACTGTGTCACTTGACGAAGTTCGTGCCGCCATTTTAGCGGTCGACGGCGTGCTTTCCCTCCACGAGCTTCATGTCTGGCAGCTGTCAGAAAACAAGATCGTCGCGTCGGTGCATGTGATGGCATCCCGCAACCACGACTTCATGCCAGTGGCAGCGAAGATTAGAAAGGCATTGCATGAGCGCGGCATTCATTCGAGCACAATACAGCCTGAATACCATGCGCGCAACGCCCCTCCCGAGGAGCACCTGAAGGTACGATGGCGTCGTGTTTCGGCTGTTGCGGCGCCACGTCTGACTCACTCCGCTTCGCGCTCAGACTTCCGAAGAAACAAACTGTCTCATCCTCTGCCCCCCGGACCAGACTTGTGTCGCCGAAAACGCTTGTTGCCGTACGTCATAGTCTTGCTCGCTGTGTCATACGCTTATGAGCTTCTTGCAGCGCCACCGCCGGCACCCGACGTGTAAAAAAGAGATCATTCTAGTAGTCTTTATAAGCGTTATTATGATTCCGGATACCAGACTAGTGTATAGTAACTCCGTTGTACCTCGCGAAGTAGTAGGTTTGGACGTATTGTACGACTGCTTGAGCTTAATTACTCTGTCATAAAAGTCGGAAAGTTTGCCATGAACGACGCCGAAGCTCCCAGACGCTGCAGGACCATCGCACTCGTCGGACTATTTGACCTTCTCTTGAGTTCCGCACTCAATCGTCTCGCCATCGTCAAGGCCGGTTGCCCAAGTACGAGCCTCTGCTCCTTGCAGACCGAAAGCAACGCCCATTCGATGAACAGCGCTGCCGTCAAGGAGCTCGAGATTACCGAGACAACGAGCTCGACGAGGATCGTCTGGTCGGCTCGATGGTCCGTCGCCGTGATGATCGTCGGGAGCACGATGTGCAGAAAAACAGGGAGGAGCGGGGGCGTATGTGGCGCACGCGGTGTGCTGAGGACGAATGTCGCCAGCCGGCGTGGAGCCTCAAGCTCGCCCATTGCAGACGCCACGACAAGCTCTGACCAGAGTACGGTGAGGAAGTTGATCGGGTTCGTGAACAGCAGGCAGCGCTCCACGTCCAGCGAAGGCGCTTTTCCTGACCGAGCGTCGCTGAGGGCTTCATGTATCGCACGAACAACTGGGTCGACGGTAGGTTGCGGCGGAGGCGGATCCGACGGTGCGGATGGCTCTGCGTTGTCAAGTTAGTATGTGTTTCCAAGAGCAGCAGAAACCATGTAGTACCTTCACTTTGGAGACCTAACGCTTGCATCGCTAGCTTTCGCAGTGTCGTTGGATCGAAACCCTTGGTTGGAGATTGAGATGGCGAAACGACCCTCGGGGGAAAGGTGCGGAGGACCTCGTGGGCGGAAAGTTTCAGGACGGGTACAGGACATGATGGCGACTGCAGCAGTGTTTGCAGAATGTCGATAAGCGGAGCTACGTTGAATCTGAGTAGTCTGCATTCAGTATGGAGCGGAGAGAATGTCAACGAGATTGGATACGTACATGACCCTCTGTCTTACAAGAGTTTACTCCGCTTCGCTCCGTGGATCAGTAGGCGAAGGAAAGAGGTGGGAGGGTTGATTATTAGGTTACAGAAGTAGTTCGTTGTAAGTTACATTGGTTGTCAATCCAAGGTTTTTTTCAGGAAGACGAACTAAGGCATGCGAACGATGACGAACGCGAGAGAGAGCTGTGTACAACTGGCCATGTGTGAACACTGGTGTCGTAAGATCGACACCAACGCGATCAAGCGTCAAGCCTTGACAACTGTGGAATGTTGTCGCATACGCTAGAGCAAGTGGATACTGTCGACGGAGAAGGGTGAAACCTGAGTGAAGCTCGTGCGTGAAAGTTATGCGCGGAATGAGGAACTGTTCGTGGCTCTCACCGTTTCCGTACTCCGTCGACTGCGATGTGTCGTGACGGAGAATTCGAACAGTGATGACGCGGTTGCCAAGAGCGGTGACGACTACGCGAACGTTTTTAACCAGTCCCTGTTCAATAGAGAAGTTGCGAAGAAGGCGGTAGACCGCGTTGATTTTGATGACGAGAGTATGTGGAGGGAGACCAGGTGGTGTGCGCCGCGCAGCGTAGTCAAGAAGACTGTGAGCGTCGGCGGGAGGGACAATGTTGGCATCATCGGCTTCTTTGAGAGAGTCCGCTGCAAGGTATGTGCGACTGTCACCGAGAACGGCCTGCTGGATTTCTTCGTTGTAAGCATCGACCTGCCGATTGGTGGGAGCGAGAATGGCTCTTTTCGCACAGGAAACGGGGTCTCGGAGACGCGGTGGTGGGAACACGAAGTCGATGAGTTGCTGAGCAGAGGAGGCTTTGTTCATGAGGTGCAAACTTACTTGAGGTCCAGCAGTGCCATCTCCGATGTTGTCAATGAAGGTTGCGAATTCGGGATCCTGAGCGTTGCGCACGGGAAGAGTGAGCGGGTAGATGGTGAAGAGATGCCACAGCGGAGAGCTTTTGATCGAAGCTCGCAGGACGTCTGCTTTCCGACCAGCTCGGACGACGGGAGCAGTCTGACGAAAATCGCCCAAGAGAACAACGGTCTTGCCGCCAAAAGGGACGTTAGGGCGATTGCAAACGTCACGGAGTGTTGCTTCAACGCAGGCGAGGACAGCTTTGTTCGTCATGGGGGCTTCATCCCAGATGATAAGCCTCGCGTGCCGTATAAGCTCGCCTCGAGAGGAACGTGCAGTAATCGGCGACCTCAGAAATTCGTTGTTGTTGTTGACGGGGACCTGGAAAAGAAGTAGTATAAGGAATACTGGACAGTATGGATGGGTGGATGAGAAGTTTTCACCTTGAATGTGGAATGTGTGGTTCGACCACCGGAATAGAGTTGCGCAGCATACGCAGAAGTAGCTGTTGCAAGAACGACGTGTTCACGTGCACGCAGAAAATCGCACATAGCGTTCACCAGGAATGTTTTCCCTGTACCTGCCTTGCCGTCTACAAATGCAAGGAAGGGGGTGTCGTTTAGTGCAGCAGAGATGACAGCGTCGAAGATTGTTTGTTGGTCAGCGTTGAGAACAGATATTGAATTTTGTGCGCGAGATGTGATGTGCGGGAGAGCAGGGTACCACCGTTCCAGTTCATGCTCGACCTCAGCCGCATAAGTCAGTGGTTCCGGTAGACCGTAGTCGGAGAGTGTTTTGCCATGTTCTTCAAGAAGAAGAGAGAGTTGCTGGAGAGCTTGATTGACACCGAGAGCCTCATGAGCATTGTGGGCGATGATGTAGTCTTGGGCGAGGAAGTGAACAATGCCCTGCCATAGTGTCACAGGAGTAGAGATGCAGTCGTTGATGAGGAGATGTGCGAAGAGCACGCGGAGTTGATGCGGGGTGCTCAGCATGTCGATAGCTTCTTGCATTGCGAGGTCTCCTTCGTTCGCATGTGCAAACAGGCCAAGTGCAGACGCAGCAAGTTGAAAGGTGGAATGCTGAATGTTGTCGATGGTAAGGAGGTCGTTAAAGCTGCGCACTGCACGGTGTAGCAGCAGCGTGCGGATATAGAACCGTTCACCTTCGGATGGGCGAACTGGGCGGACACGGGCAATGTGGTCTGTAGAAGCGGAGCGAAGGACGACATGCATGCGAATAGCGTGCCGTGTAGCAGGAGGATGTTGCTCCTCAAAGTAGTTCGCTCGGTGTGCGTAGCTTGCATTGTATGAGACGAGACGAAAGAGGGTGAAGTACTCGCAGTAGGTAAGCTCATCAAACGCGAGAAGATGTCCTTGCGTTGTGGTGAAGGTGCCATGCGGACGCGCGAAATACCGCTCAAGGAGAGAGAGAGAGTCCTCATTTGAGTCGTTGGAGCGCGTGTACTGGCGGTGCAAGGTGGTGTTGGGGATGTGAACAGGAAGTGCAGTCACGGCTGGATACTTTCTTGTAATGTGGAAGCCGAGAATGCGCCAAGCAGCTTCACCAGCAGAGAGGTAACGTGCGTTCCAGTACTCTTCGATTTCGTCAACTGCTTGTCCGGGCGCACGCACGGTGTAGCGGGCACGGTCAGGACCTAGTTAAGTGGAGTGGCAGAGAATGAGTGGTGCACTGAGAACAACTGCGAAAGAAGTACCTTTGTGAATGTACTTGAAAATGTACTGAAATAAATGCGAAGAGTTAGCCACTTCGAAATTGATGTGACAGTGGAGGGCACGAAGGAGAGGAAGACAGTGAGGGACGACCATGCCATCCTCTTCGTGTCGTCGGCGATAGAGAACACGGCCGCCGTGATCAACTGTCGTCTCCGAGCGAACGGGATGGGGATAGTGAAAGCGGCACGTTCGTACTCCATCTGTCTCACGCTGACAGTACCGAGCAAGTACTCGTGAATCAGCGGGAGGATGTTTGTGCATCATGTGCTGCTCAACGAGCAGACGGTCGGTAGGGTCTGTCGGAAGCTCTGCAGAGACGACGGCGTCGATTGCGCTTGGGGATACGCAATCTGAGCTATACTTCACGAGAATATGAGCATGAGGTAAGCCGCGCTTCTGGAATTCGATGGAGTGGATGAAATAGACGATGTGACCAGCGTTGGGGAACATAGAACTCAGCAGTTGTTCAAGTCGCCTCAGCTTTTGTTTGAAGACGCGGACGACGATGAGAGGGACGTGGGTGTGTGTCTGACCGGGGCGCAATTGTGAGACAATTTCAGGCCAGGTCGGGTTGCAAGTCATCGTAATGAAGAACGTCGGGGGGCCGTATTGTGCAGCGAGGGCAAGAGAGTCTGCAATCTGTTCTGATGCCCATCGGTTTGAACCTAGGAAGGATGAAGGAAGGTAGATGTTTTCCGTAGGTTCTACGGATGCGACACCCATCAGTTCCGCATCTTCTCGCATAACGTTGTGTTGATTCTCCCGAATGTAGTTAAGACGGCAGTCAAGGTCGCGAGTGAACATGTCGACGAGATATTCATTCGTGAGACGGCCAAAGATCTCGAAACGCTCGTCATGAAGAAGAAGAACACGATAATACCACATCTGAGTAGCACTGCGATCAGGTAGAGGATTGTCGTAAGCATGACGGGGACACAGCTGAGACGTGCTCCCAACAACGCCCCAGCCAAGCGTGCCGAATGGAAAGAAGAGAGGATAAGCGAGAGGTTCCCAAAGACGGCTGATTGTTGGAATCGCATGTGAGCCCTCATCAGTACGACGGATGATAAGACGACGAGCGCGGACTTCAACCATCGCAGTGTTCTCGTAAGACATGAAAGCTGCGATTTCAGGAGACGTCCCGGTGTCCTCGATAATGATTTGGGCGTCAGGACAAAGTGCAGGAGGGATTTGGCTGAGCACACGAAGATAGAGTACGAACGGGTTGACACGGATGAGAGCTTGCTGTATTGCTCTGATCCAAGCGGGAGGTATCTGGTTGGCGAGGGTCTCATGGGGTGCTAAGCTGTTCATGAACCCGTCGTATAGTATCCAGCGCACGGAGGAATTCGCATGGCTCGGACGTACTCGATGGTAGACCTTGCCTTGGATGGCGATGAAGCCGCTGTCCCCGCCGTAATCAGGAAAGTCTGCAGTAGTCTCCATCGAGGCAAAAGAGAATACGAGGTTGAGGTTTCGCGAGAGCTCTGAAGCTCGAGGATGATGAATGAATTCATTGAACTCGGCAGGAAGTGGTGGAAGCGTCGGCGCGGCATTGAGATGGGAACCACGAGGTCCACAGCAGAATCCTGGTTTCTCGCCAGTAAGAAGAGGAAGGTGGCAGTGAGGGCAAGAATGCTCTCTGCTTCGGCGAGCCCCCCAACTGAGGATAACGGGACGGAGAGAGCTGATGACCCATGTGTCGTTCACGGCGGGGGGATGAGGGTTTTCGAGAGGCCGCGGCTGTTCAAGGCTACGATGTTCTTCCTATGAACAGTTTTGCATGGTAATGTAAGGTGTAGGCAACAGATAACATGGTGAGAACGCACCTCGTGCGCTGCGGACATGACGGCGGAATGAGTGCGACGTACAGTCGAGCATAAGGCCAAGAGAAGAAGCTGTCGAGAGGCACGTGTCGCTGACATAGCCAGGAGATGAGGACATGGTGAACTCGCTCAAGATTAACTGACTGACAGTATACAATGAGGAGAAGTAGACTACGAGACGAGAAGAGAGATGATGGAGCAGAAAGAGTATGCAGCGAAGGAGTGCGTAGATGCCTAAGCAGCGCCCGTGTTCAATTTGCGCGTCCCCCCATCACATGTTGTTCAACAGCGTCCGAAAGACTGACGACGTGATGTGTTGGACATGCTTTCCAGCAGTTGCATGGACTCCAATGAAGAGTGGCAGAGACGAGTGGAGGTGCGCTACGACGGTGTGTGAGCAAGGCAAAACTGTAGTGTGATAGGAGAGCAGACACCGCACTGAATCGTTCCAGTATGTGAAGTGATAGTGGGGTACACCTCTCCGTTGGTGTTCACAGGACAGCGTAAGGAAGTGTGTGCGTTCAACGTCACCAAGAGCATCCCACACAGAGCCAGTGATGCTTTCAACAGCGGGGAAATCGCGAGCATGCGATGGAGCACATGTGTTGTTCGCACAGACGCCTGTAAAGGAGAACGAAAGGTGAAGGAGATAGAGAGAAACAGAGACGGGTGCTCACAACCACACATCAGTGACAGAACGGATCGGAAGCGTCGTAAGACACGTCGTGCATAGGGAATCATCACGGCGAACTCTGCGGAGGGCGAACGATTGAGACTGCGAACTGCAGCTACAAATGTGAACGGAGACTGTTACTGCAATTGATTCACGGAACCAAATTTACGAAGTGAGTACATGAGCGGAGGCTAGTAGTACACGAGCGGAGGCTAGTAGTACATCTCAACGAGCAGAATAGGGAACAGACGGAGACGAAGCAATCAGGTGCGCGCCTTGCGTTTGCCAGCCGCTTTCGAACCGCTCTCAATAGGGCCTCGTTCGTTGTCTGCTTGCGAAGAGCCATCGTCGTCGTTTGATGCGGAAAGCAACAGTGTCGACGGTGACGGTGCGGAGATCGGTTCGCCTCCGTCAATGGAAAGATCCTGCCGAAGGAGGCGCGTGTTGCTACCAGGGGTCGGTGAAGTGTCAGCAGGGGCATGGATTGTGGAGAGTTTGCGATCTGGAGACCTATCAGGTGAGCAGTGTCATGTGCGGAAGGAAGTTAGCTTTGCATCGGAGGGACACGAACGTGGGGCGTACGTAGGGAGGGCAAACGCGGTATATTTACGCTTCTTGGGCGGAACGGGAGTACCGTCGGGCAAGGGACGAGGACCTGCAAGCTCACCAGCCGGATTGCTGGAACTTGGCATAGCATTCAACGTGATGTTGTCGAGGTTAATCAACATGCTACCGTCTTCACGAAGTGCACAGCAGGTGCCAAAGACGGAGATGATGCTTTGCACTGCAGGGAGGCGAAAGTGAGTCCATCGCGAGGACGCGCAGTCGAGTTTCGCGCTGTGAATCGTAAGTAAGGAGGTTGGGAAGGTAAGGCAAGAGACAGACTCAATGTTAAATGTCTTCCTTTCGTCGCGGATCCACTCGCCGACCTCGAGTGAAATGCGTTTGTCGTGGTCAAGCGAAGACGGCGGGTGAACAGCCCGGACGACGCCCAATGCTGTCACAAAGGCAGGAATGACGGGCAGATGCTCATCATAATCGGGCGCGGACGCATCACCAGGGTACGGGAAGCAATGGAGAGCTTCGAGCAATGCTGCACCACTGGAAGTTGGTGGAAGATATGCTCGAGCGACGACGAAAGCAACAGTATCGTCGGCGACAGGAACGTCATGTCTAGGGCTGTAGACACGAAGCTGCGCCTGCATGGCTGAATCGGCTGTGCTGGTGAGAATAGCCGTGTGGTAGTGATTATACCACGTTGCGCCGGACTGGACGCGACGACCACCGGCGAGTGCGAAATTTCCGAACACGATACAGGACTGAGGAGTTGTGTTTGAAGTAGTCATAGAGAAGTGCGGGAAGGGAGGACGCCTGGAAGTGCGTTGGGGGGTGAAATAGCACACTGCGAAAGACAGGAGAAAGCAAAAGCAGCTCAGGGGGTGAAGACGGCGACGGCGATGCGTTAGACCGAAAGGAGTGTAGGGTGGCAGCTGATGTGGCACACGTGTACTCGGATGACACGCGCGGAAAATCACGAGGTTGAGAGAGGAGGACGGACAGAAACGTATAAGAACAGCGGAGGGAAGAAGGAGAGAGGTCGGGGAAGCAAGTGAAAGATAAGAAAGTGCAGGCTTACTTTCGAGCCATATGGTTAAATGTCTGAGTGATATCCCGTAACAAACCCTTGACTACTCCTGCTGTTGTCCAGTTGAGCAATGGACCCTGGAAATACGAAACCCCGTTGCTCAACGCCTCTTTGTCAAGCTTATTCGCCATGCATTGAGTGATTGCTTTGAGAAGTAATGTGGTGGCAGTCCGTAACAAGCTATGTGGTCGCGTGCTGCGCAGGATGCCATCTTCGATACCTTCGCTGCCGGTGTCGAACAACGTCTTATACCAGCTATTGAAGGCAATCAAGTCCTCGTTGCTGAATTCCTCAACGCGACGCGTTTGGGACGCAGAATTGAGGATATCTGTTGATAGTGTCCTATCACCTATCGTGAATTTAAGATTCCAGAGCTGGGTATCTATCAGCTACGTGAACAAGAAGCCAGGTTGAGGTATTCACCTTGAACCTAGTGAAAGCAGTCTGCGCGAATAAGACAACGTTTCCGTAATGGCTTACAGCCGCTTGTGGGTCGCCTAGCGAGAGGCACAAATAACTTCACGTTAGACTCGTGGTGAATGACTAGTAACGAATTCTTACCGACTGTTTCACAGTCATAATCTTCTATAATCGCAAGAGCGCGAGACAGCAGATCTTGCATGTTGGCATGGAGCGATAGTATCTCCAGAGAACGTTCGTGAGAGTAAAGGATCTTGCACATGTGACCGAGCGATTCTATGTCGTTTGCCGAGGAGTACGACTTGAAACGCTGCGTTTCTTGTGGGTCAGACCTGAGCAACGAGTGAGACAACGAAGGCACGAGGCACCTTCTTCACTATGTTAGCAAATGTCGCGTGACTGCATGGATCCTTCCATATTTTCCGAAGGATGGGGAGTGCGTCGTCGACGTTCATGTCTGTGCTGAAGCGAGACTCTAGATAGGACTAAAATAGCTGAACATTAGCATTCAAGCTGCAGAATCCCTACCAAGTCGCACCTCTAGGTCAGAGCTGTGCTCCTGGGCTTCGGTTTGCATGCGCGGGTGAAAGTCGTTCTGCAGATTGGGATTGATACTCGACACCACGGTTTGGTCGAGTAGACCGACGGCCAACAGCTGATGCAGCAATTCAGACATGAAAGGCTGCGACCTATCGACGCTGAGACGCTGAGCCTATGGTGTCGAGGAAGAACCTACGTGCTGTTATTGCTACCGCTATTATTCTGATCTGTGGGAGGGAGATGATAAACGCTATCACACTGTGCCAAGAGGTCCGCTCGCTGGAACAGAGAGGTGACTGCTATCTGCATAGCTGATCGCTGGCCAATACTGTCAACATGGACAGGACGAAAATTCACGTCGAGCACATACCCAATCGGTCTCAGGGGTTCCATCCAGATCCACAGATTTCTCAAACATGGCCAACAAATGGGGCAGCTATTCCACCGATGAGGACGTAGCAGGGAAGTAACAGGACGCTAGCACGCACCCGACCTACTATGAATGCGCGCCATAACGCTGCGGATCTGCTACTGCTAGGGTTTGAAGCAGCTTGGGCGAGACAAGCCACCGCGGATTGCATCAGTTGCGTGTAAAACGTAGTTGCCTTCCACGACGTCCAGCGGACGAGAGCTACCAGCAGGACCACAGCCCGACGGCCATCCCCAGAGCCAAAGGGACTGGCTCGATTGATGAGCTATGTACAAACCGAGTGAGATCTAGTTTGATCTCGGGTTCAATTACTTACCATGTTGTGCAATAGCAAGCCGCACGTTATGATGTCTTTCCCGCTGGAAGTGCCGCTCAGAGTGTCGCCTTTGCCGAACGTCAACTGGAGAGTATGCATCATCTGAGTCTCGCGCGTTGCGTCGTCGCCGATTGCACTCGTGAGCGCGTAGGTGAACTGGTCTAAGACGTGTCGTGTGTCTGGCGAGAGACGAAAGCCAGCATGCGACATTACGGACATGTCTTGTAGAAACATAACTCCCAATGGTGTGGGTATCTGCGAGACGTCACTGATTGTCGACAGTAGAAGAATCAGTAGCTCTGATGCAGAATTTGTCAATTGGTGAAGATGTGTTTGAGGGAGCGTATGTGCCGTCTTGAGCAATGCCGTAGCGTCTAGGACCGTGTTGAATACCACTGGAAGCGACTGGGTAAATGGTACGATAGAACCAATAGGAGGCATGCCAGAGGAGTAGTGACAATCCAATGCCAACCTGCAGAGCATGTCTAGCGTTGACACGGTCTGGAGCTCTGCAGACCTCGCGGCAGAGAGGAATGTCGAGATGAAGGTTGCTAGCGATAGGATTCCGTCTGTAATTGCATGACGCAAGTATGCAATAAGGTCCGGGTCGCCGCGGTAATCCCTGAAGAGAGCGAGGACGGAGTCTTCAACAGTGGGCATGTAGGAATGCTGAGGCAATATTACGCTTACTGCTCAGTGCGGACTCTATATCCTCATGGGACGCCTGAGTGAGATTCTTGGAGACGAACAGTTTGCACAGGCTAAGCCACTGCAAGCAGTATCCTTGAGTATGTGACTGTGGGCGCAGAAGCTATGCAATTACTTTCGTGGCTGAGAGACCACTCTGGAAGGAGTTCCTGGTCAACTCGCTGAGAGACATGACTACGAAACATTCTGTAAATTATATGGGGCCTAGCAGGCACGAACGAGTGCTACTCACGTTCCAAGGCTGCAGCGGGGTCGGGGCGTGTGCGAGGCTCGTTGAACGGACGCGCGGACGCGAAAGCGATCAATGATCGTGGGAATTGATCGTGTCCTGGCACGGCGGTCCAGTTACAGCTCATGCAGCCTGCCGCTCAACTCTACATCCGTCGGCTACTCGTACTATCATGACAGCATACCCTCACTTGCGCGGACCCCTAAGGTATCTTCTCGTCCTCGACTTCGAGGCGACTTGCGGAGATGCCGTGAAGCAGATGGAGATAATCGAGTTCCCCACGTTGCTGTACGATCTCCAAGAAGGCATGTCCAGACTCGTCTTTATTGTACCCAAGACACGCCTCTGACAATACGCAGGAAAGGTGAAGGCGACGTTTCACGAGTATGTAAAACCCGAGATACACAGTCGCTTGACCCCATTCTGCACAGAATTGACTGGGATAACACAGGTACGTTTCTGGCCCCCGCCCGATTCCACACAGAACTCATCGTATTATGCTAATTGTAGGAAACTGTGGATGCCGCGGATACGTTCCCCACGGTGTGGAAGCGGTTCCAAGACTTCCTTGAGTCTCATGGCCTCTTGGACCCCAAGACAATGGACTCGCACATATTTGTGACCTGCGGCGACTGGGACTTGAAGACAATGTTGCCGAATCAGTTGCGACTTGTTAATGCTGACCACGGGATGGACGAGAGCGGACGGCTTATCGCTCCCTACAACCGTTGGATCAACATTAAGACACCCTTCAAAAAGCGTTTCAACATGACACGCTATAATGTCGGTATGCCCGGCATGCTGAAGAAGCTGCAGTTGGAACTCGAAGGCCGGCACCATAGCGGTATTGACGACTGCAAGAACATTCTGCGTATTGCAGAAAAGATGCTCGCCTCCGGATGGGACCCTAACACGACTCAACCGTCAGTATCACCCGGATTGTTTCGATAGCCGTCAGTCATGCCAACCCACGTCCCCCTAATTGTTCACATGGAATGTCATACCCCAGTACGTCCCTCCCTGTCTCCGGAAGCCGTTGCGTTCCTACAGAGCATTCAGGAACCTCACACTCGAGACAATAGCAGAGCGTCTAGTGCCCTGACGCAGCAAAGAACCAAGTCGTGCGTTCGACGAGATGCCGACCATAATGGGTTCGTTCTTGGATGCTACCCTGTTGTTCTCGGCCTACGTTGGCTACACGGTGCATCTATCACTCGGAACTAGCCTTGTGGGAGTCAGAAACAATAAGCCTATACCATACTGTCTCCGCACTTGCGCGGTACATGATATCCATGTTGCGTCCGGCCTGCTGGGCAAGAGTTACTGGTTACAACACTGCTCAGTAAGTATATGAAACGATTGTGCGTGCATTGTTCGCGGCCCAGTCTTGCACAATGTCGCCGACCTGTACCGTCCCATACGAACTCCTGTTTTGCGTTGTCAACGACACACCATATGCCGCCACATTCCAGACGCTGCGCGTCGACGATGGTCTGCGGGCGGGGCCGACCATGCTTCTACACAAAGGGGAGGCCATATCCCTCGTCCTCACCGCCGGTCTGCCCTACCGATATGCCGTTCGACAGCACGGGAAGGAAGCGAACCTGTCGTGAGTCCGGGCCAGGCGGTCGTCGGTGGCGTCTGACAAGAGCCGCCTGGCAGGGTGAAGCTGTGGGACGACAGCCAATGCAGCATTCGAGAAGCTTTTGCCCCTCTCGTATGCCCTCAAGAAAGCGAGCACAATGGCCGCTGCATGTCCGATGGCGTTACTGTGTCGCTGGCTGTTTTTAAGAGACACCCGACCTTCCGACGACTGTATGTCACTTCCTCCAATTATCATATGGCATCCATCGACATCATTCGATCCAGATTGTGAATAATCGAATGACATACAGATGCCAGACACGAACGAGAACTTACTTCGACCGCTCCGCTTGGATGCTGGCGGCCCGCCTATAAGAAGAGAGAAGTCAGATACGGCCACAGGTGATTGTAAGATATGCCCACGTGAAGACTTCCCAGACAGTTGTCTGGTTTGGATAAATGGTGAAACCTGTTGGGCCTTGCGTGTATGAGATGAGTTCAATACGATATCGATGTCACTGACCATCATTTGGAGAAGCCTGAGGGCATGACTATTAGCGGTGTTTGTGCACGCAAACTGAATACTCACCCCATGGTTGATCGCGTCAGCGTACTTGATGATTCGGTTTCCGCCATCCTCGGTCAGGCCAAGAGCCCCGAACTGCCACGGCATGATGCTACACGAATAGGTAAGGTCTCTATTTAGGTAGCACACCCTTCGAGGAGACCATCTTACCCGCTGGCGAAGGATAGTGCGTCAGCTCGTAGTATCGCCGAAATCAAGAGAACTTACGCATGTTTAGTGTCCAAAGCGTGCTGCACCCAAGTTGGGTATATGCTCGTCTTGTTGTCTAACGAGAAACGTCATGTCAGTCCGCGAGTGAGTTCAGTTGTCGATGCCTATTACCAAGACCAGTGACTCCGAACTCCTCGAGGACGATGGGCTTATTGGCTTTTTTCCCAGCTAGACATCGGACTATTAGAAAGGTCTCATTGGGAGACACGCTGTAAGTTTTACCGTTGATGTGGTCGCTTATCCACTCCAAGCCCCAGCCCGAAATAGAGAAATTGCTTCCGGGGAAATCCTTCCAGAGACGAGACTTAAGACGAGTATTGCTAAAGCGTAACGACATAGAATTACTCACCAGCTCAGGATACCTGCATGGAGTCATCGGTTAGGTTGCACAACGAGGTGAGCATTATGAGAGGAAGAACCATGTTTGTGGATACATGTGCTACAACGAGAACGTCAGATTGACATCAACACATTTACCATCAATTCGGGCACTCACGTAGGTGGCGAAATCGATGTTCTGCAGGTTCAAGTTGCGGTCAAAGTCTTCGCCAGCTGTGAACGACATGAGCACAAGAGCATTTGAATGTCGAGAAGACATTTCATACCTTGGCCGTTCCAGTTGTAATCGCTGACGAGCTGTCCTTCGAACCAGCTAGCGGAGTGTAAGTCTCGTCCCTCGTCCCTAGATGCAGCACGTACTATGTACGGGGTTTGGTCCAGAAGAAGTGCCCTTCACCCCCTGTTGTAATTAGGTGATGCGGGTCCCTGGAGCCCGCATATCAGCATCCCCACGTATTGAAGTCATAATATCAGCTTACAAGCTTCGAACAAAGTCGGACTGCTCTTTGTACCATTTGAGTAGGGTCTCTGCACCACTGGCTGGTGTGCAGGACGGCCCTGAAGGAAACGTATCGCTTGAGCATCGTGCTTCGTTCAGCAACTCCCAAGCGAAGATATTCGGCGAGTGCTTGTAGCGTTCGACGATGGTCCGCACATATGACTCTGGAAGGTGATTTTCAAGATCGGCACACGCACGTACAACGCTGAAACGCACGATAAGCTGCGACTATGTCGGGATTGGTGAAGAAAACGTCGTGCGTGGTACTTCCTGGCGCCATCCACTGAATGTAGAGGTCCGACCCCTGTCGTTGAAGTGTTCAAGACGTCCATTGCGTAGCATACTCGTGAATGCTTACCCCATATCCAACCCTAAGCCGTGTCAACTGGGGTCATGATAGGGTATGAATGGTGACGCCTACCAATTATTCGAGAATGCTAGGATGACTTTGATACCATACTTTCCGGCACTTTCAATAATATTGTCGAGACGTTCTAGACCTTGGCTGCCTGTATTAAGCGAGAAAGAACTGCTATTCCAGACCTGAAAAGAAGTCATTAATTTATTCCGGAAGACGAATCAGGGTGCTTGCCTGGTAGTACGTGAGACCAGATTCCTTGGCACCAGCAAGCTCGGACCCATTAATAGCATTGAATCCCTGCAGATCGTCAGGGTGGCTGTAACAATAAGTGTTCGGGGAAGCGTACCCAGGTCCTTAGAACCTTTACTCCTGCTTTCTTCATTGTCTGGAATGTGTGTCCAACGTCATTTTGAGTCAGCAGAAGAGGGAGCCACTGGTGTATGTGGTCCGTTGGTCAGCTTTTTCCAATATTAGATGGATGTGTCGTCGTACATATGAATTGGCTCCAACAAATGCCTACTCAAACGTCGTCAGTTACTCAATACAATGCAAGTAAGCGCGTATACTCACGAAGGGCTTCCCGTCGAGTTCAAACTGAGTCCCTCGCGTAGTGACGAAGCCTCGGGGGACGCTGCGCTTCGTGGCGTGAGGTGTAGCACTGCCAGCAACGTTGAACGCAACAGCCAGGAGAACGAAGGCAAATAGCAGCGTTGAAACAGTCATCCCGTCGGACTACACTCCCCCAATCGTGCCAGAACCTCCTCATATACCGCTCACCCCGTCCATGGCTCTTTGGCCGCGTTGTCCGGAAGAACGTCGGGGACGGTCAGCTGGACGCATCTGCAATACGCCGAGGTGCAGCAGAGCGGTCCTGTGGTATTAAATACAACTTCCGCCAGTTTCGAATGCGTCACATTACCTTCATCGGTGTGGTGCTTGTGATGCGTCTCGTCCCGACCGGGTCGTGAAGTCGGGATGTCCCAGTCAGCTGATTGTGCAGCCTAGGTTAGGTCGGCGTTCGCATCCGAGAAAACGATGTTCAATTATGTCCCGCAGACTGATAAAAATGCAACCAGTCTGCCGATGCATGGCGTATGCGATGGTGAGGGAGAACTTGAAGAGCTTCCGCATTTGGGTAACGGACGAGAGACACCTGGCGCTTGTTCACCACGTGGCGAAAGACGATCTTGCAAGAGCGGACTTTGCTCTCGCAGAGCGCCTTGCATCCGCTGGGCTTATTTTACCATGCCCAAGAGCGCGAAGAGGAAGAAAGAGAAGGCTGCGGATTTCTCAGTATGTCAAGAAACACATATGTAGAAGGATACATTTGACCAACATCGCCAGAAAGCAAAACTCAAACTTGGCAAAGGAAAGCAGACACCAAGCAATGCCGTAGATACATCGTTCAAGGCTCGATGTAAGCGGTGGCAACTCCCTTGTAGACAGCAACACTGACACGTTTTGTAGCCATTGCACTACCTTCTCAGACCATTGTGCACGATGTCGAACGCGGCGTTCCGACTACCAAGCGCAAGCTGACTCTCGACGACCTCATTTCGCACTTGAAGCACTACAGTGCCGGTGTGCGGAAAGGTGCGCGTTGTATGCCGTTTGCACTGTAATTGATACTGACGGCCAAACACAGATGCAATACTTGGTCTTCGAGAGCTGTTTGAAGATCATCAAGAAGTCATAGTGTCTTCGCTCTCCACCACGTTGAGCAACTGCGCGAGGCTCATTGGGGACGAGGTGAGTTGCTGCTACTCTGGCAGCCGTACAGTCTCTGAACTGTTTTAGGATGCAAGTGTTCGTAAGGCGCTGCTTTCATTCCTTGGATGGCTACTGCCTAGGGTACCTCACGTAAGTCCCGTGCGCTCATCCAGTAGTACATTGCTGAGCAGGTATGCTCTAGGACGTTTTGGTCCCACATACTTCAATCCTTCTTCTCTTCACAACCTCTGCACAAACACACATCTTCCCGGAGATTCGCCTGGATGCGACGAGGTTCTTGGACCTCTTTTTAGATATATTTCCGGAAGTCGTCGTGGAAGGTTGGGTGGATGGTCATACCGGACATGGAAGGCGAGTCCTGGAAGGATACCTTGGTATTCTAAATGCGGGGACGGCGTATGGCGAAGGTGGAGGTATGTCTCCCTGGACATACATATGTGACGTTCAATCTCTTATGATGTGCAGATACTGGGCCAGTGCAGGCCACGTCCACAGCCAGCGTGATACTGTCACCGGCAGTGAGTTCGCCTCATGAGCAATATTGGGTTCCTCGGAGCTGATCGTGAACTAGTCTAAACTGGCTGTTCTTAGCTCTCTCGCCAACTTCCTATCGAGGGCGATGTCGTCGAAGAGCCCGAGAGCTTTTTCGATGAACCAAGAGGAAGTATCCGCGCAACTCCGTCCTACGCCAACTTGGTACATGACAACTGCGTTCGCATCTCTCTCAGCCTTCGAAGCCTTCGACGCTTCCATTCAGCCTCGAGTGTTTCTGAAAGCCACTCCCCAGCAACAATGGCAAGAAGAAGCACACGACGGGTCTGCCGAAGGCTTCGTTGGTCGTTTCTTGCTTGCTGAGGGCAACGAAGAGAGTTGGTCCCTTGGGTTGCTCTCGCATCTTGAAGCGATCCCGGTAGGTGACCTCAATGAAGATGCCGGCTCAAGCACTGGTCTCAAAGCGGAGTCAGCATATGTATCGGCAAGTCCCCTCCCTCCACAGGCGCGCTCATGCCATCTAATATTTAACTAGCATTTGGCGCGAACGCTGCATCCCACTTTGGTAGCAACGTTCCTCGATTGTGCACCCTCCGTCTTTTCGCCCGGTACGTCGCCATCGGAGACTGAGCTGCAGACAGTGCTCGCAATCGCTCGACTCGCCCGGTGTCTCTATGGAGAGATGACGCTGGACAGCAATGATGTGCGTAATTTATCATCTGGTTCGTGACCCCTGCTGACTGCGTTGTTGCAGAAAATGCGGTCGTCACCTTACGATGACCTGAGCTCCCTACTTGGCCATATGTCACCCTACTTTCCCTTCATGGTACACTTGTCGCCTGTAGCAAGACGGGAGCTCAAGGTGCGTTGGCTCCCGGGTTCACCTGCTGAACGACGGTCATGACGTCTTCTTTTCAGACTGAACAGGCCCTCCAAGACCTCAATCTAATCTTTTGCGAGTTGACGTCGATGCTCATGCTCAAGACATGCAACGAAGCGCAGGGTGCTACAGGGGTGCGCCAGTCTTTGAAAGATTCTGCGCATACAAAGCAGTCGCCACGGGCACTGGAGAACCTCGCCCAACGGGTCAGCGAGTACACCGTGCAACTTCTTCGCGGCGAAGCGCCGGACCGGCCCAGTGGACACTCGCTCGGCCCCAAGACGATCACACCAGCGACGTATATGTCGCTCTTGCCGACTATCTGGGCATTGATAAATAGCCCCGGGGGAGACTTCGCCGAACATGTCGCTCAAGCTTGCCTCGCCCATGCAATCAAAGCGTCGTCGACGTCTGCCGTGAAACGGCATACTATCGACTTTATAGGAAGGCTACTGCTGGTCAGTGGCTACGATTGTTTGCGAGAAGCTAGACTCACTTGTCCTCCAGTTGGACACCGCTTCAGAGTATCGTGGATTCTTTCACCCGATGCGTCACTCTGCTCTGGTGCAGCAAATGAAGGATTGGCTGCTGCATCTCCCCAAAGTGCTTTGGGAAGTGGGTTCTTCCAATGCACCAGCCACAGAGGTACGACACAATGCATTCGAGGGAAGGCCATATTCACAATTGTGGTCTTCAGACGATTCTGCGGATTATCCTTCGTTTGCACCAGCGCCGAGCGCCGCTTGCAGACTCCGGGGTTTGTTATTGCACGTCGGATCTCAGCGCAAGAAGTTGCTGACTATCTACATGCAGGTCCTGTCCCAAATCCGGGCGCGTCTGGTCCCCTACTTCAAAATATCTCACCCTTCTCGCGGCGAGATGCCCGGGCCGTTTGCGAAGCTGCCCGCGTCTACCGTGCGGACGCTGGTGTTGGATGTGGCTGCTTCTCTGTGCGCGTCAGGTGAGGAGGATGCTCTGGATGGGGCGGTGCTTGGGGTAGTAGACGAGCCGGAGCGGCAGTACTGGGTCTCTGTTAGGCGGGCTCTGCAAAGTTCGTGATCAATCGTCATGCAGGTTTTCTCTCCATTGCGCGGTGTTATTGTGCTGGCCAGGACGCCCGGGCGGGAGTGCAACATGGTTGGTTGCCCGATTGGGGAGGGACACCGGAACTGGGCGGCCCTGTGGAATTGAACAAGCTTGCTGGAGGCCTCGGTTGGAATCTTCTTCCCGGACGAGCAGGACGAGTCGAAAGCTCCTGCCTCGCCGCTCGTGCATGTTTTGTCCGTCTGCCGCAGGTTCACACTCCTTTGCGTTCCCTGTTCCGCACGCCCCCGCCTGGCGCCTCCCGGCATCCCTGAGCGCACCAGCACAATAAGCTTCCGCCTCGTCCCAGCCCTGGCAACCTCGTAACAGGCCCGGAAAGTCGTCCTCTCCCGTGTGCGCGGAGGATAATAGACGGATCCATTACCCCGACAGGCTGTGTCCAGATTGCGGACATCTCCACCAACGCCACGGACAGCGCGAGCGCGGACGCAGCATCGCCAGCCTCATTGTCGTTGCTCTTCGACGTCAAATAGAAGCCATTATCCGTGGAAGCTCGAAGCTGCCGCGGTCTCCTCTCTCTCGAGCACGCTCTCTTCTCCCACTCTCTCTGCCGCCCCTATCCCGCCTGCCTCTGTTGAGCCTCTCCCTCACGCCGCTGGCGCGTCGTCCGTCCCATCCCTCATCCTCCGCCTCCGCCATGCCCGGCCGCACAGAGGACTACGAAGTTTTGCTATACTTTGTCAACGACACGCATGACTGCGCGACAGTACAACTGCTTCGTGACTATGGCCGAAACACTGGTGCCACAATATTGCTGCGACCAGGCGAGAGCGTGACATTAGTTCTCGACGCAGGTGAGCCTACATTGCACTCCGCCCGCTCGATTGCGCGTCCTGACCTCCGATGGCAGGATCCGTATACCAATACGCGTTGAAGACGCGTTCCAAAGTGGTCAATGTGACGTGAGTCGTGTGCTGCCTCCCATGTCATCCCCGCAAGCTGAAGCGTCTGCAGCGCGAGATCATACAGGGACGTGAACTGCACAGTATCGCAATTGTTTCCTGGTGGGATGCCATCTGCGTCCGCGCCGTCAGGCCCATGGCGGCCCGTGAACGGCATCACCGTGGATCGATTGTGGCGAGACATGCGATTCTGCCTGTGGAACGATTATGACACATAACCTGGGTGCCGAGGTGGGTGTCGCCCTGTTCAACCCATTTTTCGACGCCATTGACGAGCGGCATCGCTCATCCGCAGTGGTCATCGCTCTATCGCCCTCAAACACTGGTTCGCCTTGCCTGCTGGTCGCCATCATGCGGCGGGCGGTCTGGACGCGCCCGTCGTCACACCTTGTGATACGCATTTTCGCAGGGGGCTGGGAAGGCAGAGCAGATGCAAGACGCCGGCCCCAGGGTCGGGAACCTCGGGCTTTGTCTGCAGCCTCACATACCCCATCTCACATTGCACCATGCCTCATAACATTATTTCTTGCAGTCCTCCATACCCTATATCGCTATATCATACCAGCCGTCTACTTCATGTGGCGTGCACCACGTTGTCGCAGCATGTATCGCATTGCTTACCGTTATTACTGCATTTATATTACGTCGATCTTTGCAACGTGTCTCGCACGAGGAGGGATGCGCTCCTTGCCGGCGCAGGATGAGTGAGGTAAGTGAGCTCGCTCTTTACACGACCAGGCTGTCTGATGACCATTTAGGCGTTTTGCAGACGACTTGATGCTTCGTGTCTGAATGGCGGCAGCAATCATGCCAATCTATGGAGTTCACGTCATTGCACCTGCGCCGTGCGCATTGCCTGCGAGGGCAGAAGGCGATGGCGAGACGCGCCTCGTGACGAGGCCACATCGATGGATGTAGCTATTTCGTCTCACATCCCGCAGAGAAGCTTGGAGAGGTCGTAATACCTGGAGCGTGCCAGGAACCGGAACGAATGATACGAAGCTAGATGGGAATTCCCGTCGGAGAAAAGCCGTGTGAGCCGTCTGGTGAGTCCAGAAACCAATGCAGTCCCTAATCCCTGTCTGCTTGTGATATTTTAACAGGGCTACACGCAATACATACCGGGATCGTACCGCTTCCCGATTGTCTCAGAGGTCAACCAACGACGATCTCCAGTGCGTTTGACCTAATTGTACCCTCCTTCTCCGCCTTCAGAGACTGCACTCCCCTGGTCCCAAAGCTGACGGTGACATGTCCCTGCGCATCTGTGAGTGGGAAACCGTGACCGACGCTTGCCCCGCTGATGGGATTCCCTTCCGTTCCGTTCTTCACAGTCAGCGTCACAGGTTGTCCTGGGAGAGCTGCCGAGGGCCCTTCCAAGAATAAGAATGCGTCTGCGTTGAAGGCATCGAATGCCCAGAGGATGTGCGTGAGCGGCGTCGCTCGTTCTTGGCAGCCTCCGACAGGCGTGAACACGAAATTCGCGAGAAGACCCCAGAATTGAGTGTCCGTCTCGGGGCTGTCGCCGATGCTCGTGATGAAGAAATCGTCGAACTCGGTGTCGAATGTGCTTGGTAGCAGTCGTGCATGAGTCCCTTGCTTGCAGATGTAGCTTCTAGGATGCTCACCCATCGAACAGGAAGCCTTTCGCTTTCGCAGCGTCCGCAAGCGCACTGGTCGCTGTTGGACCAGGAAATGGGTGGGCTTTGAGATTTGTGCCGTCGCAATGGTGGTTACCCCCGAAGGAGTGGTCACGTTGTGCCCTCGGGTGAAGATGGGTCCCTCGAATATCGTGCCGTGCTCGCCTTCGATGCGGAGTGGGATGAATGCACCTATATTCACGTCCTCGCTCCTTGGGGCGGGAGAGGCGAACGTCGAAAGCCATACGAACGGCAGGACGGAGAGGGCGAGGCGGACCATCGTGATGAGCTCACTCGAGAATGGTTACGCGGATAGTGGGGGATTTATACGCTCACACGACAGGCATGGGATGTCGGCGCATTGGAGTCTGGTACCTGACCGGAAGGTACGCTGTCAACCTGTCCTCGAGTATGTGATGGGTCGACTGTTACTCACATGCTGCATGTGCCATCTGGATGTTGTCCCAATACAACCGAAAATCAAGTTCCCAAGCGTGTCATGGAGTCCGTTCCAGGTTCAGCCAGGTATTTGCTCTCTGTCCACTTTCCAAAGGCAATTATCAAGCCTCTATAGGCCAGATATCCTTCATGGCTGGAGCTCTGATCCAAATCTGAAGTCAGAGGCCGGAGGCTTCTAGGGCTCGGCCATCGGACTCGGACTCGGACGCGGGTCGCGGTCGCGGAGTAGCGGTGATCGCTCTACGGAAGTTGCCGAGAGGACAGTCCCAGTCGCGGTCGCGTTCACGCCAACACGATCGACAACTCCAACCATGTCCACCAGTGCGAGCATTGTCTCTTTCCGGCAACTATCTTAACTTCCCTCCAGGCCTCCAGGTGTGCACGGCAAATGTTGCAGGTTCGACCCGTCGACGCCCGGGGCCGTGCTCTCGCGTAGTGGTGCTCGGACGTTCATCCTTACATCATGGGTGGTGCTCGTGGTGAAGTCTCGCTGCGTTTCCCGGAATACCAGAGAGCACCACCTCCTCGCCGTCTATATATACGCTCGCTGCATCCTACTTTTCCTGAAACACCCACATCCCTCATAACACAACCATGCAGCGCGTGCAACAAGTACTTTCCAATGCCGCCCAGAACGTATGCTCCTGCTTTGACGCTTCTGCTTCTGCGACCTGACTGACGCGTTAACGCAGGCTATGGGCGCAGTCCCGACCGAGGTTCAGCCCGAATACAAGGGACGTGGCGACGGCAGCACGATGAAAGCCGTCGCTTGGTTCGGTCCTCAGGACGTTCGCCTCATCGATGCCCCCGTACCTGACATCACTGAACCCGACGATGTGATTGTTAAGGTCACCGGTACAACAGTCTGCGGCTCCGACCTGCACCTCTATCACGGCGAGATTGCGACTTTGCAGAAAGGAGATATCCTGGGTCATGAGGTACGTCATTGACTTCCCGTATTTGCACCTCCTCACCAACGCTCTTCAGTTCATGGGTATTGTCGAAAAAGTCGGCCCGAATGTGACGACTGTCAAGCCCGGCCAGCGTGTCGTTGCGTCCTTTATGATCGCTTGCGGTGAATGCTCGTACTGCAAGCAGAAGCTCTCGTCGTTCTGCGACAGGACGAACCCATCTACGTAAGTCCCCTGTCTGCACGCTTGACAACCGTGTTCTGACGATCGTCCAGCTTGATGAATGCGATGTACGGACATCGTTTGGCTGGCATCTTCGGGTATTCCCACCTTACTGGCGGATTCGCTGGAGGCCAGGCCGAGTACGTTCGTGTTCCGAAGGGAGCAGTCAACCTTCTCCCAGTCCCCGACGGCATTGCGGACGAGAAAGTACTCTACCTGTCTGATGTAGTTGGCACAAGTTTCCACAACGTCGTCGACACCGGTGTGAAGGAGGGCGACGTCGTGGCAGTGTGGGTGAGTACTATCGTCCTCTGTCGTTCACCCGATCTCCCTGACTCGTACATTATGTAGGGCCTGGGACCTATTGGCCAATGTGCTGTCAAATGGGCACAAATCATGGGCGCGAAGAGAGTTATCGGTATTGATAATGTGCCCTTCCGCCTCAACTTCGCTGCAGAAAAGTCTGGCATTGAAACCATCAACTTCAGCGAGCATACAGACGTCGTCAAACGTCTGCAGGAGCTTGTACCTGGAGGCATTGATGTCGGCCTGCATTGCGGTACGTCTTATGTGTCGAATACACGTATGCATCTGCTTACAAGGTTTACCAGCCACCTTCCGCGAGCCCAAGACCATGCTACACAAGATCGAGAAGGCCCTCATGCTAGAGCAGGACGTACCAGAGATCCTAAACGAGATGGTTCAAGCCGTGAAGAAAGGTGGTCGTGTCGGCATCATTTCTGACTACATCGGTTATGCAAACCACGTCAACATCGGTGCAATCATGGAGAAGGGAGTCCGTGTTATTGGCAATGGCCAGGCCCCGATCCAGAAGTATTGGGACACCATCCTGAACGAGTACATTATTCCCGGCAAATTTGATCCTACATTGTGAGTGCTTCTGTTCCGCTCCGCACATCCTGTTCTTGATCCTTATGCACATGCAGCATGATCACGCATCGAGTGCCCATCGACGATATGGTGAAGTTGTACAAGGTTTTCGACAGTCGGAGTGCAGGCGTCATCAAGACCTTCGTGGAGACCAA
Organism: Phanerodontia chrysosporium; assembly: GCA_001910725.1. Taxonomy (NCBI): domain Eukaryota; kingdom Fungi; phylum Basidiomycota; class Agaricomycetes; order Polyporales; family Phanerochaetaceae; genus Phanerodontia; species Phanerodontia chrysosporium. The sequence goes on from MJGA01000003.1 coordinate 1,867,426, forward strand.
ATTTTCCAATCCCCCAGCCGAGGGCTGCCCAAGCACAAGTCGAGTCGATGAATGGGCCGAAGGTATCAAAGCGTGAATGGGAAACCAATGCGAAAGACCGTCAGCAGCTGTACAATATCTAATATGTAAATAAGCTCGCTTTGCTCAGTGTAACATAGGACTACAGATTCCATAGAAGACTCGACACGTAGACCCCACTCGCACCGCCACGGCCCTTGCAAGTTGTCGAAGCAGATTGTATGGAAGGCTCCCTGAGAAACTGCAGACGATTCGGAGCGGCACGTGCGGTATTCCCGCATGCAGCATACGTACTCAGAGAAGCGGGCACACGCACGTTGGATACTGGCGTTCGCGACGTTAGGTAGGACAAGATGGAAGTGGTCCAGCTGACTGTGCTCGTTAAAAGGGCGGACTGCTGTGGGGCAATTCGCTCCGACCCAGAGCCGTAAGAAAGCTGGTCATGATCGCGTTACTTCTCACCGCTGCCCTCCCCCTACTTGTCGCCGGCAAGGCGACGATCGGTGACCAAATTGCGGCCTTGGAAGCGGCGAACTCGCCGCTGTTGCAATACCCCACGCAGCTCACGCAGAACGTTGTGCCGAAGCCGATTCATTCTCACAACGACTGGGGGTATAACAGCGTGGCTGTCGCAATCGGTTCTTACCGTCCTTTGCAGATTGGCGTGACGTTCCGCTTCTGACTGCAGTCAGCTTCGGAGTCGCGAGCGTCGAGGCCGACGTCTGGCTCATCAATGGAACGCTCTTTGTATGTGGCTACATTCTTTTGACCCTGAACCGAAGTTGATGTTAGCACGATGTCGCCAGGTTGGCCATGAAGAGGCAGCACTGACCCCGAACCGCACGTTGGACTCGCTGTACATTCAGCCTCTCCTCAAGCTACTCGGGCAGCAGAATCCTCAGGATGCCTTCACAGTGAACCAAACCAGCCCCAAGTAAGAGTGATTGCAAGACTCACCTTACGGAGATCCTAACCAGCTACTGCTAGCGGCGTCTTCGATACTGCCAGCGGAATACCACTCCAGTTATTGATCGACATCAAGACAGACGGAGTAGAGTGAGTGGAATACCTGTTAAAGTCGGGTCTGCATATCAATGAACGCACATACAGAGCTCTACCCTTCATCCTCCAGGCATTTGAGCCTCTGCGCCAGGCTGGCTATCTCACCACCTTCGCGAATGGCACGCTGACCGAGTCAGCAGTCACCGTGGTCGGCACAGGCAACAGTCCACTTGAGCAGGTCAAGGCGCTCTCGCCTCGCGACTATTTCTTCGACGCACCGCTGACCCAGCTCACGGACCCCTCGCTGAACACAACCTGGGACCCGACACTGGCCCCACTGGCGTCGACTGACTACGAAGCCGCCGTCGGGTGGAGCGGCATCGGCAACATCTCTGAGGGACAGCTGGCAAACATTACACAGTTCGTCGGCGATGCACATGCCCGTGGTATCGGAGCCCGCTTCTGGGACACCCCGGGCTGGCCAATCAGCGCACGCAATGCGGTGTGGAAAGTGCTGCTTGAGAACGGGGCGGATTGGCTCAACGCAGACGACCTAGAGGCAGCAGCAAACTTCTGAGTGTAATTGCGAGTAGTAGACCAAAAGAAGAAAGGCGTGGTCAATAGCAAAGGCAGATTATATCGAGTTCCATACAGGAGTGCTGTCTATGCCCAGCTTCCGACGTGCGAACCATCCGCGGCCGGAGTTATCCTTGCCCAGAGCACCTTGAGCGATGCGCACTGCGCTCAGGCCGGTTCCCGGGAGTGCTTGGCCCGCCTTCAGGCGGAGCGCCTTACGCCCTGCGAGTGGTGTTTCGGGATCTTCCTCGGGGCTGGACTCCTTCAGCATCTCCTTCATGGCCAAGGGTTGTGCGAGAAGAGTGTCCTGTGAAAGCGTTAGCCCTGGTAGTTTGCACATAGCATGCTACGCACAATGTGGTCTTCCGCCTTTTTCCGAAGCTCAGTAACGGCCTCCTTGCTCCGGAACCGGAGCACCTTCTGCAGACTCCACCGCGTCTTCTCCCTCAGCGCGCCCTTGTCCTTCGGTCCCAAGGCCCGCTCACGCTCAACGATCCCTTCCACATCCTCGACACCAGATTGCAGAGCCTCCTGCGGGCTGGCGGTGTTGACTTTCTTGCCGAGAAGCTCCCAGCCAACAGCACGTGCGGTCATCTCGAACTTGATGTCCCGAGGGTTGTCCACGAGCTCAAGGATGGCGTGCGGCGCGTTGTCTCCCGGTCGGTTACCAAACTTGTGTATACGCGTGTAACCGCCTTCCCGGGCCTCATAGCGCTTGGCGAGCTCTTTGAAGACCTTGGGTGTGAGTTTCGGTTCAAGCAGGAAAGCGTTTGCACGCTGGTAGGCCGGGAGATCGCCCTTCTTGCCCATGGTGATAATCTGCAAGGCGGCTGTCTAGTCACGCATGAAATATGCAAGACTGGATTGTTCACACCTTTTCCGCGAGTCTCGCAGCATCCTTTGCCTTCGGCAGAGTGGTCTTGATCTGTTCGTGCTTGATGAGCGAAGTGACCAAGTTTCTTTGCCTACGCGTAAGATATATGGTCCAGGGGCTACCGGAGGCGTGCATACCGCAACATCAGCATCCTATGCGAGGATGTCCTCGAGAACTTGCGGAAGGCGACGCCATGTTTCATGGCGGAAAGTGGGCAGAGCGGGTGAGAGGTGCTCTGCGCTTGGCGGGTCCGAACGAAGTATGTCCTCCGCGCCAAGAAAGGAAATCATAGTGAACACCCCGCTTCCCACGCTACTTCAAACTATGTTACTGTGCGTAATGAACGCGTGAGTACGGTATACAGTATATGGTACAAGATACATAATGTTGATACTGTCAGTGAAACACGAGACAACCTCTGAAGAGTCACGGAGCACATTTTGCACTTGCGAGATTCATTCACCGTATCTCAGCGTAGGCCAATTCAGGTGGTTCACAGGCTAGTGTGAATAGGAGGAAATACATTACAGTCAAAGCATGAACAGAGCGACATAATAATTGCAGAAAGCAGACTTGACATACTTGCATTGTCTATCACGCTACAGGGGGAAGAACCGGAGCACAGTGCATGGCGACCCACTTTCTTCACCTGGCACACGCACTCTCCATCGCGATTTTGGCTATATGCCGTCAGTAACCGCACTGTGTACTTGACAATTGGATCTGGAGTGTACAGTTCCAGGTGAAGGCACTGCAACCGTCCGCGCCCTTTACTTGGCTACAAAAATATGAGTGGGAGTCCATAAGACTGGGACATTGAACGCACCGTCTGGGGTCTTAGCAATGTAGTCGATTGCTGCGTGAACACAAGCGCTTGAGTTACAAGTACACGAATACAGCGTGTGCACGCACCCTGTCCGACGGTCTTGATCTCGTCCGCCTCTGCATCTGGGATCTCGATCTGGAATTCCTGCGACGGGTCGTCAGCTGCCATGCACAGAATTTCTCGTCCAAACTTGCCTCTTCCACGGCCATAACAACTTCGACGGAGTCGAGGCTGTCAAGACCGAGATCCTCGGCGAAAGACGCGGTAGGAGTGAGCTGTGACAATGCGGTAGGTGTCAGTCCACGCAATAGACCTATGTGAACGGCTGCAAAGCGCACCTTCTCCTGCTTAACCTTCTCGAAACCCTTCAGGATGTCCAAGATACGCGCTGTAATCTGCTCCCTGTTGAGGCCGGCAGCAGCGGAGTACTGTGCGCGCTGAAGGAAGCTGGTGCGCGCAGAGAGGGTAACAGGGGAGGCGATAACCCGAGTGCGGGCGACGTTGCGGACAGCCAGACGGAGGAAAGACATGTTTGACGAATGCAGCAGCGTGGACAGGCTGAGAGACCGTCGCGAGAAATGCGACGCGCGATGACCTGTTCAACTCCGCTCCGGAAGTAGCCGTCACGCCGTGCGCCAAATTTCTGCCCGGCTGCGCCCCATCAATTCCTCATCTCATCGCTCGCAAACTTTGCTCCCACCATACACCTCTGGACCTCAGCCTTCGCTGCCACTGCCTAAACTCGATGCTGATGTTCATCGCATATGCTTCCTAACCGCACGGGGATCTTTGCGCGATATTCACGATCTCGTCAGACCATGCCAGAGGACGCCGTCTTACTTCCATACCCACCCTCGACAAACGAACGGCCGCCTTTAGTCGTCTAGCCTGCCCTATGCTGCAGAGCATCGCACCCAGGCTGCTCCACAGATATTCTCCTGCGCAGACTTCTATTCACTCTGGGTCTACACTCCCACTCGGACTGTGTATCCTGACGATCAGTCGCATGCCCCGTCGTCCTTAGGCTTGTGTACTGCGACAACACCCAGCATGCTCCTTGCACCGCCGGTTCCGCTATCAGCGCAACTCCGCCACACGATGGAAGATGTAGGAGGCACGGTCATGATAACTTTGTAGGGCACGAGGTACGATACTTACTTCTGTTATCCACCGGCTTGAACTCACTGTATTATTCAGCCTAGCTGCGCCTTGCGCTGTTCTGAAAGTCGCGGACTCAGATTTCTTACCAGATCAGGCTACATAATCAACCCTTTTGTGTTGTATTGCTCGCATGTACGAGAGGGAGCAGTGTCAGCCATGCCATGGAGGTTCTATTCGCAGATTACCTTGAGGGAATCGAGGGCCTCGGGGATTGCACACTGTCGAGATCGTAGCATGTATTGTACCTTGTGGCGTCTTGAGGCGCCTAATGCAAGCGCTTGACAAAGATTCCATTCCCGAGCCGCGCCCGGCAATTGCCGCAGAACTATGCAGGACCTGTCACGCGTTACGGTGGCTGGTCCGTCACGGTGCGGGGTCCAGTCAGTAGTAGGCCCGCCAACCAGCACCGACCGCAAGATCCTCAAGGTAAGATACTGCCCGCATTATCCGTCACGACACGTCGTTGGACGGGCTGACTGTACTTCTACTAGGTACGCGCTTTCCAGAGCTCTGAAAATCGACAACTTTGAAGACTTACGTGACTACCTACTAGACACCCATGGCCACCTTCTCCTCGAGCCCCATCGTCATTGATGGCAAGGGCCATCTCCTGGGCCGGCTGGCGTCCATTATCTCCAAGCAGATTTTGAACGGCCAGAAGATTGTCGTTGTGAGGTGCGAGGAGATCAACATCTCGGGCAGCTTCTTCCGCAACAAGGTGCTTCATACATGGCTCAGGCTCAGTGGACGAAAGAAATAACCAGACCGCCTCTTTGCATATAGCTGCGCTACCACAACTTCCTCCACAAACGCCACATCGTCAACCCCAAAAAGTCCGGCCCATTCCACCACCGCGCCCCCTCCAAGATTCTTTACAGGGCGATCCGCGGTATGGTTCCCCACAAGACAGCCCGCGGTGCGGCTGCTCTTGAACGCCTCAAGCTCTTTGAGGGTGTTCCTCCTCCGTACGACCGCAAGAAGCGCATGGTCGTCCCTGAGGCCCTCCGGGTCCTCCGGCTGAAGCCCGGCCGCAAGTACTGCACTGTCAAGGTAAGACTGCCACGATAAGCAAGTTGGAAGCGTGGTCCTGATGCACGCTCTACAGCGGCTGTCGCACGAGGTTGGCTGGGGTTACAAGGATGTTGTCGACCGCCTCGAGGAGAAGAGGAAGATCAAGGCTCAGGCCTTCCACGAGCGCAAGGTACGTTGCTGTATCACTCAGCTGGCCGAGACATGTGCTCATGCTGTGAATCAGCTCGCTGCCATCAAGCTGCGCCAAAAGGCTCTGGCTGACACCGCCTCGTCTTTTGAAAACCTTGCGCAGCTGGGATACTAGATCGATACGCTCTGTGGCTTTATTCCTTGTCGCTATTTGCTGTCTATGATTCACTGCGTGTCGATCCATGTACCCACCCTACTACCCCCATATGCACTCGGCGCGGGTGCGCTACATGAATATGATGCATTGCTGTAATGGGCCTCTGTTCGTTGCAGTGTTACTTGTACAACATAACCGTCTAATCTCAGTCTCTTTCGAGGTGGATACCGGCTGCTCATGTCTTGTTCTATCTCGGTTGTTTTCCAGACATGGTTTTGACTCGTCGCCGGGCGGGACTTGCCGGCTGCCCACGCGAGTGTAATTGACGCGTTCAGGGCGTGGCCGAGAACGTTCAAATATCTCACACGAATTGCCGCGCCCATCTCACCCCTCGACCTCAACCTTGCCCCATTTTTTCCCCATTTCCTCCATTTTCCTCCCCTTTTCCTTTAATCCTTTGCCAACGCCCCCATGTCTGCAGGAACCCCCGCTCAGATGGAGTACGGTACGGCTTCCATCTCCTCTCGCCCGGCCCTCGCACAAGCTCACACACAAATTTGCAGCTGACCAACCAGAGTCTCGTTCGCCGTCGCCAGCTGGCGGCGAGGTCCTCACGCTCCGCTCCCTCGTCTCTACAAAAGATGCAGGCGTCATTATTGGCAAGGGTGGTAAAAACGTCGCCGAGCTGCGCGAGGCAACCTCAGTCAAGGCAGGGGTTAGTAAGGTCATCCCAGGTGTGCATGAACGGGTGCTCACTGTGACCGGCTCCGTCGAGGGTGTGGCAAAGGTGCGTCGCAGCCATGCATATATGCGCGCCTCACGGTAATCTGACACGCGCACAGGCGTATTCCATGATTGTCAACCAACTCTCTGCCTCGAGCACCGCGTCCCCCGTATCACCCAGCCCATCGTCTTCGCAATCCTCGATTCGCCTGCTCATCTCGCACAACCTCATGGGCAGCGTAATCGGGCGTAATGGTCTCAAGATCAAGGCTATCCAGGACAATTCTGGCGCGCGCATGTTTGCGCAAAAAGAAATGCTGCCTCAGTCCACCGAACGTATAGTTGAGGTCCACGGCACGTCGGATTCTATCGGTCGCGCCATCGAAGACATTGGTCGTGCACTCTTGGAGGACTGGGACCGTGCCACTGGAACTGTCTACTTCCATCCCGGAGCTGCGGATGAGCGTTCAGGACGCCGGCCAGGCCAGCAGGGCCGGCGTTCGAACAGTGATGCGCCTCGCGGTCGCGGGTCACCCTCTCCTGGCTCGCCCACCGCCCAGCCGAGCAATTTACGTACTCAGAACATCTCCATTCCCTCAGACATGGTCGGCTGCATTATCGGCCGTAATGGCACGAAGATTACCGAAATTCGTCGCCTCTCGGGATCCAAAATCTCGATTGCCAAGGAGCCGCACGACGAGACCGGCGAGCGCATGTTCACCATCGTCGGCACCCCCGAAGCGAACGAGAAGGCGCTGTTCCTACTCTACAATCAGCTGGAGAGCGAGAAGGAACGACGCGTCGGTCGTGAGCAGATGCAGCAGGATGAGCTGCAGGAGTAGACGCCTTGCGTCACCACGCCTCTCCGAGCCTCAAGAGGCAACACGGATGCGAGGCTTCGAAGAGCTCGCCGCTCAGGACGTAGCGACATGACGGGCCTTTCTTCTCGCGCACTGCTCAACCTCCCGTGTCCAGCCTCTCCTACTCCCTCTTCTCCTTCCGATCCCCACTCCCCTGCCTACAAGATAAAAGCGCAACTGAGATGTCTTTCAAGTTTCTTTTCTTGGCCCCCTCCTGTCCCTTCACTGTCACTCGCTCCCCGACTCCTCGACTGCCGACACACGATGACGCTGTCGCCGTTGTCTCTGCTTGTCAAGGTACCTCTAACTTATTCTAGTGCTGACTAGAATGTCATGGACACTCTTAAAAAGTAACGTCTAGCATAATTGCAGTCCATTGCTTCGTATCTACATGTAACAGCAGTACAGCGCAAATCGAGTTGCTTTCGTTGAGGCTTTTTTATGTTCTCAGTCGTTGCTGTGAATAGAATATCTTATATATGTTGTTGTACTGCTAATGCAACTTGTGTGTGTGTGTGTGACATCAATGCTTGACTCTCTAGAAGTTCTGAACTCTTCACCGGTTCACGCTTCAAGCTTCAAGCTTCAAGCTCAAGCTTTGCACCATGCAGTCTTCCCCGCGTTTTTCGCTTTGGCGCCAATCCTGCAGGTACCGCACGCGCGTTAGCCCTGCTGCCCCTCATCTTCCGCCTCTGTCACCTGTGTCTTTGTGAATATCTCTGGTGAAGCTAGCACGCATGAACGATCGCCAGGGCCTCCCCAGTCACCCCTCCCTGCCGCGGGCACCGCATCTCGCGTACGGACCTTCTCTAGCGACTGCATCCAACTCTGGCGCACACGCGAGCCCGCCTTCTGCATACCCACATCTCGGTCCCGGTGCTGCCTACCAGTATTACGTCTCATCACATTACGCGCAAGCATACGCACAGACAGCTCTGCCGCAGACCGCACAACGAGCGCAATATCACACTCCTTCCCCTGGGGCCGGGCCCAGTAATGCGCCACAATTCACCAGCCAGCCCTCATCGCGTTGGGCACAGCCGGGCAACGTACGATGCAAGAAGCCTGGGTGCTCGTTCACCGGCTCTCACAAGTCCGTAGAGACACACATGATGGACCGACATCTCATCTATCCGCCGGGGTGGGAGAACAGAAAGCGAAAGGACGATTGGGACGCAGATCCTAGTCTGAAGGGGTGCGTAACTGACTATGCCTGTCTTCCATGGACGCTAACGACGTAGTGCACACGCTCTAGAAAGCCTATTATGATCCAAGGAACAACAGTCAAACTAGATACGCCCGAGGCCATTGAGCAGTGGATCGCCGAGCGGAAAAAGCGATTTCCTACGGCGAGCAGAGTCGAAGAGAAGCAGAAAAAGGTCGAAGAAGCAGTGGCCCGAGGCCAGCTCTCATTCCAAGAAGCTCGCTTCCCCAATAAGAGACGGCGACTGGACGACAACGCACAATCTTCTCGTGACCAAGACACGCGAGGAAGGGGCCGAGGAAGAGGGCGTGGTCGTGGAAGGGGCTTTCCTGGTAACGACCGACGCCCAGTGCCGACACCAGGTTTGTCTTCGCATGTTTCGGAAGATCAGACTGAGCGTGCAGCCCCACAAACGGCTCCCTTGCTGGATACGGGATCGCAAGACCTTGACACGAACGGAGCCGCGGACTCTGATTCAGACGGTGCACCTGAGGAGGTGTCATCCAAGCCAGTACACGCACAAGAGGACCTCCCGAAACCTGTGTCCGAATCTGCCGTTCGACCGGAGACGAGACCGGTGAAGAAGCCAACCCCGAAACAGCCTCGACGGCCGCCGCAAAATCCTTTCGTGCAGAGACCAGCGCTGCTCAGAAATGTAAGTCGTCGTATGCGTATGCCTAACGGGTGCTGATGTAATTGTTGCGGCAGCTCCTCCTTCCAGAGATTCGAATGACTGTCTCAAACCTCTCGCAGGCGATACGGTTCCTCGTCGACAATGATTTCCTGGAGAATGTCGAGCTTCGCCCCGGTCAAGCGCAGGAGAAGATGATCGAGGTCATCTCAGCAACCGATGCGCCCATTGATGCACAAAAACAACTCGCTGTGCCAGCCCAGTCGAGTGCAGCTGTTGAGACGTTGCCCTGATGTGTGCATGTCCTCGGGGAAGACTCCGCGCTTTGAGCTGAACTGGGTAATCGACAGACTGTATGATTCCCTACCAGGATACCTAAATCATCGACTGTCTGTGCTCATACCATCACTATCGCTATCGCTCTCCTCACTACCCGAGTCTGAGAACTCGCCCTCCTCATCGGGGTCGATGTGTATTGACCGCTTCTCGACCTTGAACCCGAGTTTAGCAAGCTCTTCAGCTGTAGAATCGACCTTGGCGGGTGCAGTGACGACAACTGCCACGGAGGAGCTCGGATCGAAGAGTGGCAGGAAGTAGGTCTCGAGGGCCTGGAGGACGTCTTCCTTTGTGACCTTCGCGTACTTCTCAAGTAGCTCGATGTTGTGGTTCTGAGGTACACCTTCCAGAGCCTGGTTGAGGAAGGAAACAAGACCCTAATGTACAAATGAGCCTCCAGAAATGGATGACATGAAGAAGAGTAACTTACAGCGCGGCCGGGGGTCGATACACCTCTGGTGACAGAGTAGACGATGCTGCTCTTCGCTGCATCTAGACCGGTCTCATCCAGAGCAATCTGCAAGATTCACATCAGATAGATATCCTTACCCCGACAGTGGTAACTTACTGTTCCCTTCACAAGACCTTCAATCACAGCCTTCGCCTGGTTAAACGCCTCGCCGCTGTTTGATGACTACAACGCGATTAAAGACTCGCAAAATATTGGCAGCAAGGATGACTTACGCGGTACAGGGTGAAGTTGACGAGGCCAGCCTCCATGTCCAAGTTGACATAAGCTCCGTATGCCAGACCTGAACCGCGAATATAACGCTATGGTTGAGGTTAGAAAGCGGCTTCTTGACATTTCGAACATGTGCATACCCAGAGGTAGCTCTCAGTTGCGTTCAGGATTTCCCCGGCTACCCTTAAAGCGGGGTATTGCGGATGAGAGTGACCCTCGACCCCCTTGGCATAGTGTGAGACAAAGGAGCTCTCGATCGTAGGCAGAGATACGATGACGGCCTGGAAGTACATGTGAGTAAACCTGGCAAAATATGAGATGAAATATGAGTACCTTCCGTGAGGGATTCCTACCGGTCTCACTCAGGGTGTTGGATGCACGGCGGACAGGGTGAAGGGGACTCTCCTGTACCGACAGGTCAGAGTGTATCAGAACACAAAGGTGCAAGAACGGACTGTTAGCGAATCGTTGAAATACTTCGCCCATGCAGTACGTGGTTGCGCAAGGGCGAGGATGTTGCCGCTGACAGCGAATCTTGTACCCGAGGGCCGAAGAATACACTGGCGGATCGTCTCGAACTTCTGGATCACGTCGTCTGGGTTTTCTTGTAGCTCTTGCGACAACTTCGGCACAAACTCCGCTTGTGGAAGGACGCCACTGGAGCGGCTCGTCGAACTCGCGTCGTACAAGATGTCGGAACAGACGGAGCTGAGAACGGTATTGCCATCTCGCTTGAGCTCAGGTAGAGACTGAAGAGTTTTTGCGATCGTGACCGCCAATCTTGAAAGTTGAAGTTGAGTATCTGTCTGTAAGCCCTGATTAAACCGCTTACCGGTCCTTATCAAATTTGCTTCCGTAAAGCAAGTCCTTGAGCCACGCGACCGCGTTCTCGTACTGAGTCGTCTGCACTCTGACCGCCACCCGAATAGTCTCCATAAACCGGCCATTGGTGCCAAGACCGATATCGTAAGAAACCGTATCGTTATCCAGGCGGTTGACAACCTCCTCGTGCGACAGCTCCTCACCGTTGTGCCTTTTCACAGGAAGGGAGAAGAACGACGAGAGGTAGATGAAGACGTGTGGGCGCAGCTCATCCGGCACCTCAGTCAACGACAAGTAGGCACTGATCGTGACAAAGTCAGACTGTCAAACTTGGTTAGCCGGAGTTATGGAGAGCAGATGTGAGTAAACACAGACCTCGACGTGATCGTATTGGATGAAGAACGGCAATGGAGAGCCGTCGGCCTGCACGTGTCGAGCGACATCGGCGTTGCCGTTCTGTTCGACGACTCTCTGACGACCCGGCCCCTTGCCGACCTCCTGCAAGCTCTGCACCGGAATCCAGGCTATGCTCTTCACGCTTGGTACTGGGAAGTTGGTCAAAATCTCGGTCGGAATTGGCCTATCGTGCTCCGCTTTAGCAGCCTGAAGCTCAGCCTCGGCTTTCTTCAGGCCCTCCTCGCCTAGCCTTTCCTTCTGCTTGACGATGCGAGCCTTTTCCTCGTCCTCGAGCCGCTTCGCCATCGCGGCAGACGGCTTTCCAACAAGCACGACACGGTGCGGGTCGATGTAGTACTGTTTCAACAACCTGATCCAGTCCTCATTCTTCCAAGCGCGGAGGACGTCGTATCTCGAAATCTCGTCGAGTGAAGGACCGAGGGTAGCGCCGTTCTCGGCACCGTAGAGGAAGTCTGTGATAACCGTGCCCGAGAAAGTGTCTCCCTTAGACGACTCGACTTTGCTGCGCAGCTGGCGTTCATCGCGGTCAATAACCATCGCCATGCGCTTCATATCAAAGCCATCTTTGGCGATGCGCTTCAGGCTATTTTGCAGCTTCTCGTCGAAAGCATCCAAATGCTCTGCAGGAACCGAGCCAGCATATACGTAGAGACCATTCCGCGTGGCGTAGTCCCGCTCTTCGAAGTAGATATATGTGCTAAATTCCCGGGGTGAGCATTGTGTGGTAAGGCTTACGGGCGGAACCTGACTAACCAGAGCGGGGATTCGATCTCGACGAATTCTTTGTTGAGAGGGGCAGTTGATGACGATGTCAGATAGATCCCAAGGATGTCAATGGCCTGGGAACCTTCGTAATTAGGTTCACGAGCGTAGGAGTAAATGTCAACATTACCTTATTTTCCAGGAAGTCTGTCGGTGCTGGACCTTGCCAACTGATTTGCACTTCGCCGACGCTTTCATCCTGCTCTGGGAACTCGACCGTATCTCTTACGGTCTCTGTGAGCGGCGGTCGATTCGCGCTCGGAGTCTCCAGGAATGGCCTTTTCCAGCCCTTTGGCCGAGGGCCGTGGTGTTGTCCATGCGCCACAAGAGATGGTTCTACTTCTCCTTGAACAACATCAAGTAGCGTATTGGTTCCAGAGGCTAGCTTGCCCGCCACAATGAGTGTCAAATTGTGTGGACGTAATATGAGCCGTGGTATTCTCTGACTGCATAGTGTCAGAACAGCTACCAGTTACGACGCGCGGCATGGACTTACTTTGTTCCACGGTAAGTTCCCGCAATGCCTTCATAAGACCGCCCGTCTCGCTTCGATATGCGCTCCCTGGCGGGAAAGCCAGCTGTTGCATCCTGCACACCAGGTAAGGCAAAGCCCGTAGACTCCATTCTGTCAAACATACCGGAGAGCCATGAGATCGCTGGAGGTGTTTTCACGACCCTGCATCTCACTGTATACTACACCAGAGTCTTCGCCTTTGCCATTGATATGATGAACCTGCACAGCGCATTTATAAGCAAGTGCAAAGCTGCATATACTGAATGAAACCAGCCTCGGTAATAAATCCAGCCTTCGTCAGGGTAGGATAGAGGATGTGGTCGACGTAGATTGGGAGAAGTTGCAGGAAGCCCTGTTCTCCGGCAGTTGAAACGGTGTAGGCCGTGTGGTCGGTGTCTGTCCATGCATTCGTGCCGTTGGAGAAACCGCGGTTGGCTAGATGATCAATAATCCCCTTATACGGGTACTTCTCGGATCCCATGAAGACAAGACTACACGACACTGTGTTATGAACGATCGACCGGCAGGATGTAGCTGCTCACTGTTCTAGCGTGTGCGGACAACCACTGTCATTGAAGACTAGAAAGCGCATGAGTTGGATAGGCTGTAAGAACGATGTAGGTGTACTTACTCTCCGTGCCGATGACGAAGTAACCGTGTACGATTGGGGCTGCGCTTTCCGGTTAATAACTTCAACTACATCACCAATGACCCAGGCAGCAGTATGGCATCCGTGGCGTACCATTATAGTCGAGGTGCACGACGCTCAGACCAGTAACTCTACTCTTCCACTTGGACACCAAGATGTCAGCATAGTCCAGCCTAGCCCGCGTGACGAGATCGAAGTTGCCATAGACATCGGTCGCCTTTGTGGCAGTCATACTAAAGGTGGGGCGAGAAGTATGGTACTTTCTTGCGAGTGACAGAAAGTTTGGACTTCCACGGAGTGTTAGATGAGTGCGAACCAGTCGATTAGGCGGGTTATGGGTGTGTGTTCGGGGTGTGAGAGGTGTCAAAGAGCGCAGCCAGAATCTGGACGACCGAGACAGCATCCGGCAGTGAGAGACGAGGGTGTAGAGGCTGGCCTGAATGCCCGCACCTGAGCTGAAGGCCGAGAGGAACGTCGAGGTCGAGTTCACGAAAGCGCCTGCAATATTATTACAGACGCGCACGCGTTCTCGGCGTCTGTTTATTATTCCCTTGACTCCGAGCGTTGTACGTATAAGAATGCATCGGATGCCCTGCCCAGCACACTCAAGTTTCCCTCGTCCATGTCTGAAGAGCACACACTTCCAAAGCTGGTCGTACTAGGCCCTCTCGGTACGTACTCCCACCAGGTTCGTAGCCGCGCAGTGTGCCCGGTGACTTGCTCACAGCAATGTCCACCCAGGCCGGATATGAACAGTTCGGGGACAATGTCGAATACATCGAAAGGCACTCCATCCGAGGTCAGTCCGTCAGCGAAGTCTTCCCGTGAAGGTGTACATACACTCGGTCACAGCTGTGTTTGAGGCCATCTCCACTGAGATCCCGTTTGGCCTCGTGCCGCAAGAGAACACCATATATGGCGCGGTGATAGAGACGTACGATGCTTTACGTGCTCTGGAGGTCGGCACTTCCATATTCGTGAGGGGAGAAGTCGTTTTGCCCGTGCAGCACTGTCTCGTCGCGCGTAAGGGCGTGCAGTTGGACCAAATTGAACGCATTGTTAGCCATGAGCAGGTACGTTGCACACATCCGTGCGGTCCGCATGCTGATTGTACCTCACGTGTACAGGCGTTAGGGCAATGTACTGGTTTCATTACTGAACACTTCCCCAATGCTACCCTCGAGAAGAAGCCCTCTACAGCAGCGGCAGCTCGTGCATTGCTCGAGGACGACGATAAGAATCTCCGGAGTGCGGCTATCTGTTCATCTCTGTGCGCCAAGATCTTCGATGGCCTAGAAGTTCTCCAAAAGAGCATTCAAGATACCAACAGTCAGTACCTGTCCCACGTCCTTTCGGTGCATGCTGACCTGCGTCATAGTCAACTATACACGCTTCTATGTAATTGCAAGCACTCTCGATTCAAGACCGCCGCCTACGCGCAGTGTCCCCCAGTTGAGGCGTGCGCTCGTCCGGCTCACCCTGCCACCAGCGCCCCAGACAGAGCGGTCGCCAACCTCGGACGAGGAGCACCAGCAACCGCCCTCACTCAAGCCGGCAAACAGCCGTACCCTGCATCTTATCATGAGCACTCTTCTCACGACATTTGGCGTCCCGGTCATCCGGATTGACCGCAGACCGTCCCTAGCTGACTGTCCCTTTGAGGATACGTACTTTGTCGAGCTCGAGGATTTTGGGACGCCAGTAGAGCCATCCTGGACAGGGAACACGCCGGCGGACGAGGCTTGGTTGACGAAAGTTCGAACCAGCGTTGCTCGTGTGACTGCAGCTGGGGGCGTGGCGGATGTACTTGGTGTGTGGTAGCTACGGCGGAAACCGTCCCAGCTGCCTAGCTGCATCTGTGGTTTCTACGTTTTACACCTCTCGTCTCGTGGACACTCGAACACATCCGATATAGCGATATCGGCATGTAGCAAAACTTGTGACGCTCTACGAAGATTCGAGCACTGCAGCCTCGCGGGTTAGACACCCTAGGCCTAGCCATCCAAACTTTCCACTACGAGGAAGAGCGCCCTCTCTGAGCGGGGGCTAACCGCGCATTGGTGTGGCTTAGGATGGCTATATACCAAGTTGTGGGCATGAGATCTCAGGAGAAACACAACGACAACACGCAGATAGTTCACCTGAGGAACTTCGGGGTGTTTGGAGTATCCAGTTGTATGACCTTGTCGTGCTCGTCACGTGGCTCGGAAAGATGGAACCCAGCAAGAGTGGTGGCGATTGTGATCCAATTGTCTCGAAGGCCAGAACACGGCCCGGACACATACTAGCAGACATGCACCAGGAGCCGTCACTAGCTTCATGAGGACCGCGCCGCAATTTCACCGTTCAAAGGCAGCGTTAGGCAATTCGTGTATACCCAAAGACGCGTTCCGTGACGCATCTGCGAATCGGTCCGGATCGAACAGCAGTAGATATGGGTACATCTTTCATCGTGCAGAATCGCCGTGCGCAGTAGAGTCAGCATCCCGAGGAAGCGCCACACGAGATTTTGATCACGTACCAGGTGTTTGATACTATCGTCGCACCCTTCGGGATATATGATAGGATTCACAGTAAGTGTCGTCTTCGGTGACTTGGCATAGCAGTCCTAGGGGCGTCATTAATGACCGTTGAGAGAAGAGCTGCTTCCTGGAGCATAACTTCGTGGGTCGAATCGGGGTTCCACCGCAGGTATTCCCATACTATGCAGTCTACGTATGAAGATCCTCCCGGTCAGCGAACGTAGGCAGCTTGTCCGAGGCAAAAAATCGATCAATTTGCTGAACCTTCTCGAAGGGAACGTTGAGCATCATCCGATTCGCCTTACGCCACTGAAGAGCCTGCTTCTTGAACGCTGCCCTGGGAAACCGGCGGGAACGTGCTTTACTACATCATAGATCAAGGAGGTTCGCGTTGTAGCCAGCAATAGCAATCGATAAGCCTTACGGAGGGTTGTATGGCCAATGAGGTACGTCTCATATATGCCCACTCTTGCTAGGCCTGTGAGAGCCTTGTCCGCGTATCAACATACATCTCGCCCTCCGGGGCAATCTGGTGGCCGTAGGACAGCATCGTTACGATGGCATCAGCACTTCTGATGGAGATAGCATTGACATAAGACTTTCAAGTGGCAAATATATCGAAATCGCGCAACTGACCTCCGAACACGATGGACCAGTCGACCAGGGTCCTTGATACGTTGTGGAGGAAGGTGTGTGCTTCACGCAGAACGACAGGCTAGGATACATGCATAGCGCTTGTGTTGAAATCTCGGTGAAATAGGGCGCGGTGCTTGCGCCACCAAGTGGTATATTGCATCGTTGTGAAGAGCCAATCCCCATGCTGTGGTGTTTTGTGCGCCAGACTATCGCCACCGAGGCTATATTGAGCATAGGCGTACAGATCATTGACCATCGTGTTGACAGGTCGCGAGGAGTAGCTTGTATCGCGCTTCTCAAATAGATAATTGACAGTCTCTGCAGTGTCGAGGACGACTATTGGATTTTCAACGATATGAAAATACATGAGCAGCCCCGGAGCATCATAGTGGGATCCATAACGAACTGTACATTTCCTTCCATGGCAATTTAACCACTGAGATTTTGTTGGCATACCGATAGTGCCATACCATCTCGCCCTCGGCATAAGCGGTAGAGGTCGGCGGCAGCTCATCAGGTGACAGGCACGCGTCGTCACGAATAAAAGAGCGGATAAGTTGGGGTGGAAACTTTGAGATCGTGACCATATTCGAAGCAGCATTTTGCCAAATGTGCAGGAACTAGATGTGTAGGGCGGTTCTGTGCATATGCAACACACAATGTTATGCGCCACGGTACCTGCCTGAGCAGAGGGGTGATGAAAGTCAGGGAGAACGACTGGACATACCATATTTGGCGAAGAGTCGGGTTGTTCCGTGCTACTGATGCGCGCCACTCGTGTGTCTGCGCTTTGAATCCATCTCTGCCCTCGATGTCGCCACCGACAGACCTCAAACAACTCTTGGGCAACGGTCCCAGCTCTGCGGCCCTATCTTCATACATCGACTACCTGGCCAGCCTTCTCCCCGATGCCTCAGTGACACCAGAAGCCAAGTCTTACCCCGATGCCGTCTATCTCAACTACTTCCCGATGGGACTCAGCTTGCTCTTCAAGCCTGTCAACGGCTATAAGCCAAAGACAGGCCTGAAGCGTGAGGATCTCTGCGACAACAATCTTATCCTTGACGGCATAGATATCTACAATGTGGAACCGTCGAAACCTGGTGCGACGAGTCGGCACAAATCAGCGTACTCGGCATATCCTGTCGAGAGCTTCACCATTCCTCTAGTCGAGATACCAGATAGGCCACGCCCTGCGACAATCGAAGTCAAGCGTACCACTACGGGCAAGGACTTCGTCTCTGTTATGGGCGAACCAGACAGGAAGGGTGGTGGCGCTGGCCCATCGTCTGGTTCGATCGGGATTTGGTGTGAGTGGTCAAAGGACGGAGTCATGGTTGAGTTTGGCGGGGAAGCGAGTAGGGGTCCCCAGGCATGGGAGAGAGGGAAGGACGCAGTCTGGAAAGTCCTAAGTATCTTCCCGCCATCATCGGGAGGCGCATAACCTCCATTCATTCTCAGTGTGAGTTTATCATCTTCCGCTGCATGCCATTCCAAACTTCCATTATATATCGCAGAGCTGTACATGGATGTAACAATCGCGTTCCACCTAGAGAGGTCCGGCTGCAAAGGTGCTTAGTGGCATCAACACCAAGACTGGAATTGCGATCTCTTACTGTAGTCGTACACGAGGCGCACCGTGATTTCCTCCCCGCCAGGACCGATGAAGTACACATGACGAGTGTACTTCCTCTCCCCCTCAATGGCTTGGATTCCCCAAGCCTGTTGATCAGTCAGCACTCGATGAATGTGAAAAGCAGCCGGGGCGTACCATTTCTGCGATCCAATGCCTTCCACTCTTTGGTGTATCGCTGTGGCCGGACGTGTTGATAACGCCGAGCTCTCTGACATCCTCCGGCCAGCCCTCTTTGAGGAAGTCTCGTTCCAGTTCTTCCAGCTTGGCGCGTCGTGTTCTCGTCACGACGGGACCAAAGAGTTTGTCCTCCACCTCCCTCTCGTTCCAATCGAGCACGCGTGTCTCGGAAGAGCTCCCGACACCTCCGCTGAGGACTTGATCAACAGTAATGACTTCAACACCGTCTTCTGTGCGGTGGTTTATCGTGAGATAGAGCGTGGCCTTGCTAATGATGGTCCGCGTCACCCAGCTCACGCCTTGCAGGCGGAGGATTTCGTCCGCGTCATCGCTCTGTGCCTTGTTCTAAACGATTGTTGCAGGACACGGCGTCAGCGATGTGCACTGCGATGACTGCGATGACTTCGTTCATACCTGAGTGTACTTGCCACTCAAATTCAGTGTCGTCATCTCTGTGGGCACTGCCATGTCTTGATGAAGTCTGTCCAGTGGGGGTGGGGGCTTTTGCGATAACAGGGTGGTACGTTATATACACTGCCGATTGAGCGTCAGAGCGTGCTAGGCGACCTCACCTCACGCTTTGGACGTCAAGGGCATTTCCACGCCGGATGTGAAGACAACGTGAGGAAGTACAGCAACGAACATTCTCTAGCTGTGCCTTCAATATACCTTTCGTAGGCCGATGAACAAAATGACAAATATGATAGAGGAGAGCCCGAGTCTTGCGCAGCCATCATCAACTTGTTCCCCAACCTTCATGTTCAGTTGACCTGCGCGTACGCTCTTTGATTTCCGGCTCCGCTATATGGACGATACTCGGCTCTCTGGCGGTGGCTCGTCGCGGGGGTACCAGCTGGCGCATAGTACGCCTCCCTCGTTGACGGGAACCTTATCCCGCAAACAGCTTTCCCAGGAGACCTATGAGCTCGCGGACTACAACCTTAAGGAGCCTGACGGTCCTTCACCGATGGAGGGCTGTGGGCGACGAGATTTGAGAGATGGCTGGACAGCCATGCCAAGGCACGTAAAATGTGGCTTTACATTCGGGGACCAAGGCCAAAGGTTGATCTTCCAAGTGCGTGTTTGCGGCCTGTAGCCTATAGCTATGACCTTACTCCAAGTTTACAGGCCCCACGCCATTCCTTAACTTTACCGTATATCTGGGACGTCGTTCGTGGACTGTTGCACTAGAGCCGACCCTCACACGAGCGACCCGCCGCTTCACTTCCCCATGGCTCTTCGCCATTCTTGCCGCGGCCTACATCGTCGGGCTAGCGTTCTTCTCACGCGCGCAGTCATTCCTGACACCTGCAGATTCGTTCATCGACTGCACTTCGACCTATTGGGCTGCCGACGCCGGTTGCGGCCTCAACGGTTCTGAATGCGGTCCGTTCGACAACTCTACGTTCGACTTCCGATGCCCGGCCCAATGCAGCTCGGTAATCTTGCAAAATCCCCGTACGGTAGGCAACGTGCAAGTGGATTATGTGCCTCTCATCGTTGGAGGCGGAGACGAACAGCGCACCTACCGCGGCGACAGCTTTATTTGCGCTGCCGCCGTTCAGGCGTGAGTGATATCCTTCAAATGAAGCTGAACACCGCTGATTGTATCTTGTAGTGGCATGTTCAATGACAACGAGGGAGGATGCGCGACTCTTGATTTGGTGGGAAACTTCACAGACTTCCTGCCGTTCGATGCACATGGCCTGGCGTCCATTGGTTTCCCATCCACGTTCCCGCTCTCGTTCCGTTTCCGCCCCAGCGCTACGCTGAAATCCTGCACCGACTTGCGCAACCCTGCACTAGCGTTCAACATCTTAGTTACCGCCCTAATCTTCCTGGTACTCCGTCCTGAGCCCATCGTTGCCTTTTGGTGCCTCGTCTGTATTGGGTTCTGGCATGTCACCCTGTTCTCCCAGCCTCGTGCCAACCCTCCACCTATTGACGACGCCTTTGGGAGCTTCCTACCCGCCTTGTTTGTTGCTTACGCCTTCTGGCGTGTCGCTTGGCGATTCACCCTTCCCGCTTTCCGCAAGGCACCCATCGAGGCTTCCGTCTGGTATCTAGCGAGCTTCTGGCCTGGAGTCCTGACGAATATTACGGCAGACAAGATCCCTATAGACCGCCTCGTTGCTTCAGACATATCCGCTCGACCAGGGGCACTCACCGCGCTCATTATCATCGTCGTCATCGTGCTTCTCATCGTCATTAACCAAGCAAGGGTCATCCGCAAGACTGGCTGGCTTCCCTATTACCTCGGCTGGTACATCGTCGGTGCCTTGGTAATCGTTGTGTTGTCGCAACTACCCGGCCTTCAGTTTAGACTGCACCATTATGTCATGGCAATTGCGCTCATGCCTGGCACCGCGTTTCCTACACGCCTTTCAGCCATCTATCAAGGCTTCCTGCTCGGGCTATTCTTGAACGGCATCGCTGCTTTTGGCTTCGACTCAATCTTGCAAACCGCCGCTGATGTGAGTAACCAATGCCGGACCATTATGTCATCTAGACTCACATTGCTTACAGCTCCGGAGAGACGCACCCATGGGGTCTGCCCTCCCGTCCTTCGCGACGAACTCGACCAATTTCAACGCTTCTATACCCTGGGCAAATCAGACAATCTTCTGGGAACCAATCACGGACACCACCGACTGGGATGGCTTCGCCCTGCTCGTCGACGATGTCGAGAGGTATGTTGGCACAGCCCTCAACTACTCTCTCTCGGCCCTCCAAGAAAATATACCGCATTTCTTCCGTCTGGCGGTAAGCTCAAATTATGTCTCGGTCAGTCTCCCTAGCTGACATACTGTTGAGTACACGAGCGACGGTTCACCCGGAGATTTTACCATGCCCGCCACTCTTTGGCCAAATGGTACCTGGGTCGATCCATTACCTGGACCATCTTGATGTTTGTCCATCCTTACGCTGTCTTTTTGTTGTTTTCTATTGGGTCTTCTGCCCCCGTTATACCTTTACAGTACGCTTAGTGTATTTACATGGACTATGCCTCGATGTGTAGGCACGCTATCGGACTAACGTATATTTGTACGAGAAAAGCACAACAAGAAACAAGAAGCTATTATACGGGATTAGAAGGTTGCAAGGAAGAAAAAAAGAAAAGAAAAAAAGCATCAGGTGTAGATGATCCTAGACTCCGAGAGACTCCGAATAGTATCGACGACTGAGGATGGCAAGTGAGACTTGCATACGATGGGGCATTGAACCTTGCATGTGCCCGACAGTCAAGAAAGGAATACGAATGTGAACACCAGAGTCGGGTATATGTAAGAATACATAGTGATAATGAGATCGTGCATGAAGGCGTATATGGGGCAGATGAATGCAATGGGGATGGTGATCATGAAGTGATGAGGCCTGTCTCTGTAGAGAGCCCGAATGCCTGAAAAGCAGAAGTAATGTTGCCAGTGTTGACGATGACATTACTGGGTGCATGGTGGAAGAAGGCGGAAGCGTTGCCGAACACAAAGTTGAAGCCGGCATTGGTGAAGGAGGTGTCTACGGTGACGTTCACCGACGTGGCGAGCTCGGTCCACAGTACGCCTGTTCCCACGGCATTGATGGACCAGTCTCGCACCGCAGCCGACGCGTCCGTGCCGAAAAACAACTGGTTTTGGGGATCGGAGAGGGACGACGTTGTGGACGCGATGTCGCTCGCGTCGACAGTGCCGAAGACGGCTACCTCGATGATCGGCAGCAGTGAAAGGGAGTTGAACAGCACAGCCTGAGCGCCACTGTCCGGAGGGAGAGCAGGGGTCTTGAGGACATACTCCACAACCTCTTGTGCAAGGTTCACATCCGGTATAGACTTCAGATACTGGAGAATGACATGCTCGAGGTTGCTCAGTGTGCCGTATTGTCGAGGGTCTGTCGAAACTGGCCGGGCGTTCCATCACCTGGAAATGCGCTAACGAGCTCCCCAGCATATATCACCGCGCGCGTAGACGCGTCCCGAGTGAGTAGCGCTGCCTGCTTCGCCACACCAGTACGCTGGTCCATGAAAGGCAGCCGTAGCTGCAGAATATCGAGGACACCGTACACTGGCCGGTTAGGATAGCACGAAGGGTCGAAGGTACTGGCAGGAGAGGCCCGGGGCAGTCCGAACACCTGAGTCTCCAGTTGCTGCGCTAGCTGCGTCTGCGCAGGTGTGAGCCCCGGGTAACATGACAGCGGTGGTGGAAAGGGAGTGGAAGAAGCGTTCGTAAGCAACGCCGACAAGTTGTGTCCGCCAGGAGCCGCTGTGGCGTCGAAAGGAAGAAGAATCGGGGACCCTTTCACGTTCGAGAGGAACTGAACAAGATCACCCTTCCTCTGGCCCAGGACCGTCTGCCAATAGGTGATCAAGGCTTGCTCTTGTTGCGTGGCAGACGCTATGCGGACATATGAGGGCTAGACACAAGCACAGCACACACGAGACTCACCCAGTGCATACGTGTTCATGCGGTCCAGAGCAGCCTCCGCGACGGAATTCAGCTGCGCGACTTGTTGTGCAGTGGGTTGGCTAACATCTGAGAACTTGACGGGAGGCGCCTCCACAGTTTGCGAAGCGAAATCGAAACGATATCCCGCGACCTCAGTGATGAATTGGGTCGCCGAGTCGATCGTTGGTCGGTCTGACGTACCAAGAGAGCCCCAATTCGCTTGCGAAACGAATCGTTGCAGCTCCTCTGCGGCGGTAGCGTTTTCCGACATGACGAAGTTCCAGAGCAACGCGGATTGCACCCACTTCGTCCTGTTTGGGAAGTTGCTCTCGTCAAAACTGCCAGCAACATCGACCACGTTTGCCTGCTCCGCACAATTAGGACCCTTAGATGTCCCTTGCACTTGCCAGAAGGCGGTCGCGACAGATGCTGAGGTGAAGTTGACGTTGAAAATATGATTCACGTCAGGGACGAGGTCCACTAGGGCCTTTGCCAGAGGATTGCACTGCCCACTAGAGGTGCTAGAGCAGACACACGTCGCATCTATTCGAAATCGGTCAAGATGTACTAATGGAGGACAGCAAAAAGTTGCTTACCAAGCGTACATGCCGCACCAGTCATGTTACCTGAGCATGTATGCACTGACCTATGTTTCTCACCGACCGTGACACCGACTGCGACAGCCACGACCACGCAGATGACGAGGAAAATGACGGAAAGCCCAAGGATAATCTTTCGCCTTCGAGTGAGGACAAATGGCTTGAACGTCGCTGATGGACCGGAATCTTGACCTCCAAATTGCCAGCTCCGCGACCGTCCAGACAGCTGTTCCGAGCGTCCCTTCCTGCCGCGAGCTGAATTCATGCTGTTTGGATCTGCACCGGAATACCGTAGTTCACCGGACCCGTCGATCCCAGGGCTCGACCGCTCCTTAGTGTTGGCCAACGAGATTGTACTGTGATATGGTCGATGTCCCCTGTCTAGCATGGAGGACAACGCCGCCGCCCTGTTGACAAGGTCGGGCAGAGGCAGCTCCTGCTCTGCCTTCTGTATCTCTTTAAAGGCGTGCTCAGGCATAGGAGGCACAGGTGGCAGTGGTTTGCCCCGAAACCAACCTGTCGTCGTCTGCCGAATCGAGCGCTGATCACCCGAGGAATGCGACAGTCGACCTATGAGGGAACTGACATAACTCCTCGAGGTCTTCGCTGAATGAGCGATAGACGTCCTACGCGATCTGGTCCGACTGTGGCGCGACTGGGATGCCGTGGAAGGCCCGCTTATCTGCGGCTCGTCTTCCTCCAAGATGGGGTCAGCCTTGGCGAAACTGTTCATCAATGGGGTAGAACTAGTCATTGACTGGAGGCTAGGTGTGACAGACATCGTCCGAAGACCTTCTCCGCCCTGAACGGTGTGTGCACTGTCTTCCGAGGTCCAAGTCTCTGGGGTCCCACGACCTCCGGTAGGCATGACATGGCGCGCTTGTAGGTTGGGAATGTGAGGCGCGGATATATCGATAACTTTCTCAGCGCTCGGCCGTATAGGAAAGGGCGTCGGAAGCGGAGGGTACTTGTAGTCTGTACTGGGTAGTGGAGGTGGAAAGGTCTTCGGAGGAGGATATGTCACGGTCGAGTCTGTCGTCAGAGCATTGCTCACTACAGATGGTTCGTAGTTGACCTGCTTGAAGGACGAAGGGCCGGCAGTCTGCGACGACACGTCTGTGCCAGAAACGGAGGATAGCAGGGAAGTGATGAGATTGGTCGAGAGGACATCCTCGCCATAGGGATCGTTTGCTATGCTTGACGACCCGTCGTGCCAGTCATGTGGTGACGGGTAGGACGATTTAGACGAAGGAGCACTCATGGGCTGAGAAGCAGCATGACTTCTGTCCGAGTACGAAGATAATGGCGCATGACTGCCAGGGCTGGGCGACCTCTTTTGGAAGCTCAGCGGCATAGCGGGTACAGGTAGTACGTGTCGTACGTTGGCCGTTACATTGCCTGTAGGTGTCATAGAACGGTCACTCGTGACTGGAGACGAGCGACCACCGAAAGCGGCTTCGATGGGGGTGAAAGGGATTTCCGACGGTGGTGGTGGAAATTGAGAGAGTCGCGAGAGGCCATCACTGGACACCAGGCTGCCGTAAGTCAGGGTGCTTTCCGCAATCCCCGAAGCCGTGGTCACAACAGAAGGCCTTGCCCTATGAAGACTGGTGGGGGTTGGTGGATCTTCATCATTTGTTACCAGGTCAGGCATCCTAGGACCAAGGGTAGAGTTCGGTCAGTGACTCAAGGGGCTGGTCAGGAAGGGTCGTACGAAATCAGCACGTTGCGACAGATACTGGGCGGTGGGTTTGACAGACAGATAGTGGCATATCAGAGGTCCCAGACGCAGGGACGACTCCTTTACGCCAACAGGCGTGACGGCGGTCGGGACAGGCAGAGGCTGTGTTGGTTGTCCAGCGCGACAGAGACGGCTGGTGACAACGCAGGGTCGAAGTGAGGACAAGGCCAGGCAGGGTGTGAGACTAGCACGACTGACCGCAGGTGCAAGGGGCCAGTGAGTGCTGGAAAGAGTGTTATCCGCCAAAACGAGTGACTGGTGAGAACGAATGTGGAAGGAACGACTAACAAGGAGGCGGTCGCTGCCACTGGCGAGGGGGTCGACGTCGAGGACGAGGACAGGACTTTACACCATCCGGCGGAGGCGCGCACGTCTGGGTGCCTTGCCGAGCGTCGATCAGAAACGCGACCAGCGATCATTGGTATAGACGCCCATAGTGTCTCGCTTTCTTCTAAGGTTCCGCCTTCACTTCACGAATAATTAATGAACTCGTGCAGCTTCTCTCATGACTTCGAAGCTTTCGAAGTAGCCACAAAGGCGGGTGTCGTCCGCGGCAAAGTCAAAAATCATTCCATAAGCTATGCATCAAACAAAAACACAGGGAGTAAAGAGGCGACGAACGTGTCCAACACAAAGACGCGAGCGCACCTCGCTATGCGCTCGCCGTCCTGTGCGGGGACACAAAATAGTGGACGGATGTAGACCGCCAGCCCAGAAACACGTACAGGTCGTAAATGGTTGCAATATTCGTAAATGGTATGTTGCCTGCGAATCCCGCAGCAAAGACCTCGCAAGGCGAGGAACGCTCTAAGAACGAATCATTACGCGATGATGCACTTCTTGCCGCTCTGCTTCTTAGCGGGTGGCGGCGGGTTCACTGCGCAACGCAAAGGGTTTCAGGTCCCATGCACATCCCCCACGGAAGAGCGGACTCACAGACTGCTCGGATCGCCTCGTCGAAGACGGTCTTCAGACCCTTCTGCGTCAGCGCGGAACATTCCAAGTATTTGACGGCACCGATGTCCTTTGCCATCTGGACACCTTGTGAGTAAGTGATCGGAGCCATGCGACTGCGAAGCAAAGCACGGAATGAGTACACGCGGATCAGTGATAGGGAGGCGACATACCGTTCCCTCAGCTTCTCTACTGTCGCCTGGTCCTCACGCAAGTCGAGCTTCGTACCGACGAGCACTATCGACGTCGAGGGCGCGTGGTGGGATATCTCGGGGTACCACTACGTGATCGATGTTATTCAGAGGTCCACGCATAAGACAGGGAACACGTACCTTCGTCCGCACGTTCTCGTAACTGGGCGGGCTGACGAGAGAGAAGCAAATCAAGAATACATCGGTTTGAGGGTACGAGAGCGGGCGAAGACGGTCGTAATCTTCCTGACCGGCAGTATCCCAGAGACCGAGAGAGATGGTCTTCCCATCCACCATGACATTGGCAGAGTAGTTATCGAAGACTGTTACGCCGTTGAGCACGTTTCAAGAGCTTTAGACTATCTGTCCTACCAGTTGGGATATATTCGCCCTGAACGGCAGCAACTTGGTCAGCGGCGGCACGCTTGGTAGAGAGCTGAGACGTACGGGGAACGCATTTGTGGTATATGAAATCAAGAGACACGTCTACACCCGGAGGTGAGCTGGCTGCGCTGTCTTCCAGCGAGGCGGTGAGCGTACCTTTCCGACGGCACCATCGCCAACAACAACACCTGTAGTCTGGTCGTCAGCAACCCCTTTGTCCTCGTCGTCGACACGCGGATACGCACACTTGATAGCCTGCATTCTGAGTGATCACGGGTGGTCTAGAATAGCGTAACGTGGAGATGATCTTTGCTCGTGAATAGCCTGCAGTGAGGCAGCGACGTCGGGTATATGGGCGGACAGGAATTCAAGGAAATTTGATCGTCGAGGTCGTCGTATGGGAGTGGAAGAGAGACAGGTTGCACTCGTAAGATAACTTGTGATGGCAATGGGGAATATCCGGTTCACCTGCGACAACAGTATTCGCGGCAAGTGGGTGGTTCGTGTAACGGCGTGAATGAGACCAGGAAGAGACGACGACAACGTGAGTCGAATGGTCCTTTGGCTGCAGATGTGTTCTTGGAGACTGTCCTGGTAGAAAGCGTGAGGCTCTTGCGGTGAACTCGAGGTGCGGGCGTTTCTCCAGCGCAACAGCCAGCTTTCTCACGCCTTTCCTGGCTACGGCCTGTGGCTCAACTCTGGTAAACTTCACATCGAGCTCGAGCTCGTCTGCAACGCGGTTGCGCTTGGCCTTGCGGGTCACAGTTCCAACCCTGGTGTTTAAAGATCACGTATCTATCATGCAGTCGACCTGCAACTGATGCTCGAAGGGCGCGACACAACAGTCTGTTCGAGTATCACAACCCTATCTGCTATCTAACACCGTGTTTTGACCATGACGGGCGGGAGCAGCATGGATTCTCCAACGAGAACGCGGAACGTACACTAGGTACGGAGGTCAATCGTTACTATCCAATCGTAGCGGTCCCTCGTCCTCACCAAATCATGGTATCTGGAATCTGGATCACCCTCGGAGCCGGGAAGGAA
The DNA here is from genome assembly GCA_001910725.1 of Phanerodontia chrysosporium. Taxonomy (NCBI): domain Eukaryota; kingdom Fungi; phylum Basidiomycota; class Agaricomycetes; order Polyporales; family Phanerochaetaceae; genus Phanerodontia; species Phanerodontia chrysosporium. The sequence goes on from MJGA01000003.1 coordinate 1,895,127, forward strand.
ACAACGGGCCTCTTAGCATACCGCGTTCATAGCAGGAATCGATGTGAATAGGTCGCTGTACTCGGTCGAGAGCGGGCTTCCCAAGACCTGCTCTGTCATCGTGTACCCGCGTCCTACACCGACTGGGCACCTCCGCGTGGGGTGGCACCTAGTACTATGTCGACGTGTTCTGGTGTGCGGCAGTGTTCGCCCTGCGTGAACGCTATATGCGGAAGGGGGTGCAGATGACGCACAGCGATCAACGTTGCTCGCACACTCGCCGGTCTTCCCCTCCATAAAGACTGCGACTCGAGCACTCAGCAGTCACCACCGATATCACGAACCCACCTGTCGAACCTTTGCGCATACAAGCTGCATCAGGAGCCATGTCCGACGCAAAGACTCGCCCTATGCCGCGCTTGTTTCTCATCCGACACGGTTAGTGCAGCTCTGACTTCCGTACTGTGCACGTCATGACGATACCGACAACGGACTGCAGGAGAGACGGAGTGGTCATTGAATGGGTGAGCCTTTCGTTAACTCAACTCCCGATTACGCAGGGGAACTCACCTAGGCTGTATACAGCCGTCATGTGTGTCGGACGCTTCACACTTGCCGACTCTAGACTCACTACACACGTCTAGACCGGCCGCACGGACATCCCTCTCACCAAGCGCGGGGAAGACGATGCTATCCAGAGGGCTCAGATTCTAGTCGGTCCTGGCAGTACGTCATGCAATATCTCATTTACGTGCTCTTACTGAAGATCTAACATCGTCCTTCAGAGGTCCTTGACCCGGCCAACTTATGCACTGTCTACGTATCGCCACGAACCCGTGCACACACGACTTTCCACCTTCTCTTCGACCACTTGGACAAGCTTCCTGACCATGTCATTACTGAGGAGGTCAGGGAGTGGGACTACGGCGAGTACGAGGGTCTTCTCTCCTCCGAAATCAAGGCCAAGAACCCTACGTGGGAGATCTGGAAAGATGGGTGCCCCGGCGGCGAAAGCGTCGAGGAGATGTGCCTACGCGTTGATACTGTGATCCAGAAGGTCAGTCTGATTACAAGATATTTGCTCTAGTAGCACATTGACCAGGACATAGGTTCGAGAACACCACAAGAAGTACCTGGAAGAGGGAACAGTATCCCGCGATGTCGTGATTGTGGCACATGGCCATTTCAACCGCGTGGCCATTGCTCGGTGGAACCGCTTCCCGTTGTATATGGGTGAAGTGCCTTTCGACCTTTCTATTTACTTGTATTGACTCAAAGCGTATCAGGTACTCACTTCAATGTCGAGCCTGCCGGCGTATGTCTTGTCATCACAACAAACCATTCGTTTCCTAACTGATTTTCCTAGATGGCTATCCTAAGCTACAACCATCGCAACCTCGATGAACCTGCGTTGAACGCTTTAAATCTGTATGCGCAAGTCAATTAGTCCGCTCTATTGAACTACGTGTACACCGTATCGATATCTCCATGTATATTAGATATGGTGGTCGTGACTGTGCCAGGATACACATGAGTTGTATCCGCTCCAGCGGACGCAAATCTAGAGTGCTACGTGTAAGCGCTCGTGTGAAGATCCTCGCAAGCGTGTGGTTTGGGCGGTATCTCCTTCCTCTAATCCCTCCACATTTTGTCCTTCCCTTCCGATCCCTACTACCTCTTAATATTGCTGCGCTGGGCCTTGCTTCCAGCCGTCAGCCTAATTTCCACTCCTCATGGCCGAAGAAGAGTCTCAGACACAGGTGTCTGCTGTCGCGGAACACGCCGATGACCACGTTGAGGAACACGCCTCCTCCACGGACGAGGTCGTTGCCGACGAAAGCCAGGCGGAAGACGCTGAACAGCACGATGAGTCTGATCACGTTGAGGCTGCGTCAGATGAGGGACACGCGAACGGCGCGTCGGAAGACCCTGCAGAGGGTAACGAGGCTGCAGACTATTCGCAGCCTGAGCAACCCGAGGCTGAAACCACTCCAGAGCCCATAGCAAGCCCCACCCCTGCTGTACCAGAGTCCCCAAAGAAGGCGGTTGCCCCAGCTTCGCCTGCAAAGGCCAGGACAGGGGCCGCTAAGCCCACTGTGTCAACGAAGACGACTGCCAGCAAGACTGCACCTTCCACTCCGCTTGTGAAGAAGGTATGCACAGAAGCGTTTGAACATGATTTAATGCTCACTGCTCATGAACCGTGTGCTTGGTAGACTTTGAACTCTGGCACGTTCGGCTCTGCGAGGACAGCACCCGCGACTGCAACTACGAAGGCTACCGCGACTTCTGCAGCCTCCTCTAAGCCTGGGACTGCAGCACCCGCGATTCGCAAAGCCACCAGCACGTCTGCTGCTACATCCACAGCAGCGAAGCGAACCTCGATGCCTCCACCAGCATCCACGACACGGCCTACTCCGTCGACGGCCTCCACTCCTGCTGCTCGGAGGGCATCCCTCGCACCTGGTGCTAAGCCTGCGGGCGCCGCGTCGGCAGCCAAACCTGCAGTGGGGGCAAAGCCTACCTCGCCAACTACTGGCACTGGTCCCACGCGTTCTTCGCTTACTTCTCCAGATGGCGTAAAGTCCCCTACCACTGCAAGGCCAAGGCCCTCCGTCACCGAAGGAGTGAAGAGAGCGACTCCGACTCCTCGTGCGAGCCTAGCTTCTTCGACTGGTAGCCGCCCTCCAAGCACTGCTGCAACTCGGCCTACTCGCACCGCCGGCTCTGCTTCTATCAGCTCCATCAAGGAAGTGCAAGACAACAGTAAGGTCGTGGAAGAGCTTCAGACTAAGGTGCATTCAGTCATCTTTGAGCTCCGACGCTGTCTGACAGTGCCGCTAGCTTGCGGACGCAAATTCTTCCCTTGACGCGAAGACGCAGCTTGTCGCTGAGTTGGAGGAGAAGCTCTCCTCCCTGCAAGCATCTCTCGACGAAGCTATCGCCGAGGCCGCTGCTAAACAATCTTCGGTTGAGGAGCTAGAGAAGGCAAAGGCTGCTATCGAGAATGAACTCACTGAGGTCAAGGTGGCGTTAGATCAGGCACGCAGCGAGCGCGAGAGTGACAGCTCCATTCTCCAGTCCGTTCAGGAAGAGGTATGTATTTGCCTTTCGATATCAGCGTATGTGTGCTCAGACTATCCGTACAGCTTGCGGCAGCCAAATCTGCGAATGCGGCCCAGTCCGAGAAGATCCAGGACTTACAGGAACAGATCCAGAATCTTGAAGTTCAGGTGCAAGCTGCGAAAGAGAACCTGGACGTTTTGAAGTCATCGTCTGGACAAGCTTCGGAGGCAGCTGCAGCCGCGGCTGCTGTTGAGCACGATGCGCTTATCCAAGCTAAAGCGGATCTCGAGGCAATTTCCTCCGAACTGAGCGCGCTGAAGGACGAACATGCAAAGGCTCTCGCTGAAGCCCAGGAGAAGATTGCCGCCCTGGAACAGAAAGCTGCCCGCAGCTCCGAGCTGGAAGCCGAGCTTGCACAGCTCCGCGCCGAGAATGAAGAGAAGGCCAACCGCGTCTCCGAACTTGAGATCGAGATCCTGGAGTTGAAGGAGGAGCAGGAGAAGATTCAGGACGAGCACGCCAAGAGTCTTGAGCGTATCAAGAGTCTGGAATCGGAGCTTGCTCAATCCGCTGCTGCAATGCAGGCGGCGGTTGATGCTGCCAAGGCGCAGCAAAATGAACTCTCGTCTGCTTCCGATGCCGCCGCCCAAGCACACGCGGAACAACTCAGCAAAGCTTCAGCGGAGTACGAGAAGCTCGAATTGCAGCTGAAGGCACTGCAGGAGGAACTGGCTCATGCCACTGCCGCCAACGAGCAGGCAAAGGCTGACGCTGTGGCCGCTGCCGAGGAACAGCGCGCCCGTTTGGAAGAGCTGGAGAAGACCTATCAGTCCAAGCAGGCGGCTCTTGCAGAGGAGGTGCAGCACCTCACGGCGGAGCTCGAGGTGAGAATCATCGGCGTGCACTTCTGATTCACTTGCTCATTAAAGATAATCAGAGCCAGGAGTCGAAGTATAATGCGAAGGTCGAGGCCGTGCAGGCTGAGCATAAAAGCTTTTGGAAGAGGCCTTCAGCCGCGCGAAGGTGAGATCTTGTTCTTATTGCACCAGCATTCGCTGATGTAGTCGATAGAGCGACGCTGGTGCGGTTCACAGCCAGGAGCTGCAGAGTCTGCGTGCTCAGTCCCACGAGGCGATCGAACAACTGCGCGCATCGCATCAATCGACCATAGAAAGCCTCCAGGCTGAGCATGCTGCCGCTCTCGAGACTCAGAAGAAACAGCTAGAGAAGCAGATTGCCAACCAGAACTTGGAGCTCAACGCTACGCGCGAGGACCTCGCGAAGGCCAAGGCCGCGTACAATGCTGTCTCGCAGGAGCTCGCATCCACTAAGGCTCAGCTCGAGGAAACTCGACAAGTCCTCGGCTCCTTGGACAAGTCGGACAAGGACGCTACAATCACTCGCCTCTCACAGGATTTGGCGAACCTTCGCGAAGAGCACGTTGCCCTGCAGGACATGCTCACGGCACAGAACGACACCCTGCGCCAGGTCACCAACAACCACACGACTGAGCTCGAGGAAGCTGCTAAGGGTCGCGCGGAGGAGGTGACGAAGCTGCGTGCCGCATACCAGGAGGAGGTAGACGCTCTCACAAAGGATAGGAACGCGCTCTCCATCCAGCTGTCGGATCTCCTGGGAGAGCTGGCGACTGTCAAGGCCACGCTGGAGGAAACCCAGAAGGCCACGCGGACGAATGGTACGACGCATGAGCGGGCGTCCAGTGTCACTAAGGAAGACCTGCAGAAGATGCACGAGGCGCACAACCTCAAGCTCTACGATCTGCAGGCTGAGCACGACCGTGCTATGCGCGCTCTCAAGGAGGAGCTCGAAGCAGCTCTCAACAAGGCTGACGAACTGAACCAGGAGGTCGCACGGAAGGCCATGGAAATACAGTATCTCGAGCAAGAACAGGAAGAAAACCAGGATCAGATCACACGGTATGTCAAGATCTTTGGCTTCAAGAGTTTTCTTGCGGCGTGCGCATCGCTGGCTATTATTTATGGACTGTTCTGAATTTCGCTCGCTACCGTCCTGATTGCGCTCGTTTCCAGTTCCCTTCATTACGGACCTTTAATTTATCTTGATATTGCGTTTGCTTCTTCTTTATCTTCACGAACCCGCCGCTCCTTTCGATAACACTCATTCGATATCCTACAGATTGAAGGCAGATAACGACCACCTGCTGGAGCAGCTCAAAGCGAAGGAATGAAAGACGCCCCAATACCACAAGCTAGCCTCGCGGATTCCATGCCTTCTCAATGTCTAGAGGCTCCACAAACATGCTTGACGCAAGCCTTCGGGAGCCGTGTTGTGCCTATGGACTTCGCATTCGTTTCATCACAGACTTCCTGTTAATGTAGGGTGGATTCGTGCTCCTCGTTTCCTTCGTTCCGCTCTCGTGTTCACAAGACCGTCTCCGTGTTGTTTGCATCGTATACCCCGCAATAATCCATGCCATGCAGTCGATTCTCTCGATTCGTACTCTAGATCAGTAGTATAAGAAAAAAAGATTACATGACGTCCCACCCTATTAACCAAGTAAGCATCCAGTGCCCTAAAGAAAAGTACCGAAAAGCCCGAGAAATCCGGATAAAGAGATCCAATTAGCTGCCGCACTGTAGTATGCTTCTAGAGTGAAGATGAGGGAGGTGGCGCCGCACAATTGAAGTGATGTCCTGTGTATGATCGGGAGATGTGTGCCACACTGCAACTTTGACTCCAACCTCCTTTAGAGCCTTGAAGGTGTCACGGAGGAGTAGTCTCTCCATGTGTGCCCAGTTGAGGGCGAAGAGCGAACCGAGTAGACGGACATCGAGAGTGACCTTTTCCAGCTTCTCGGAGCCCACGTCTGTGAGCAGTGCGTTCACCCACGACACCGTGGACTCCAGCGCGACGGGGCAGTGAAGCGAGAGCGTTTGGAGGTTCGAGCAGCCCGCGAGCGTAAACCCAAATGGAAGGCGGATATCTGCAACGCCGACATCAGCTTGCGATGGACGCGCACAAAGACGCGGATGATACATACCTCGGTAACTAGAGCTGTACCAGTCTAGCTCGATGTGCTTGAGCGTGGGCGCAGACGCACGCACCAACTCGCCGAGCATGATCGCGTCGCCCTCGTAGGCAAGGCAAGCCGCGATGCTCTCCAGCTCGTCGCATACGTGATACTGCAGCATCCATTCGATCAGCACCTGAAGATCAAGGTCCCGCCCCAGCGTCAGACTCTTGAGACAGATGGGAGCGGCCCGCTTCTCGGTTGGGCCGCCAAAGAATAGCTGTGGTTCGCTTTCCCACGACACGCCTCGGAGTGTGCAGCGCTGGAGCAATGGGAACGAGAGCAGGACGGAGGAAAGGTCGCCGAATGACGGGAAACGGCAGTATTGGAGCGTGAGTTCGGTGGTGCGGGTGAAGTTCTGCAAGAGGGCGCTATGGAAGTGGATATCGACCTCAAGTAGTGATAGCTCGAACTGTTGGACGTTCGGCATCATGGAGAACAGCGTCGACCAGCTGCGGGGCATCGCATGTAGGTCATGTCCTTGGAATCGGCACTAGGCGGATGCGGGATAACTTTCGCCATGTTGAGATATTGGGTGAATTGCCCGAGATAGGGTGATATGTTTAGCTGTTCCTCTAGGACGCGACACGCCTGAGGAGACGAGAGGCAAACGCGGTTGTAGAGGTGATAACGTGCAGCAGGATATAAGGAGCGACATGCGAGGCTGCAAGCCTTCAGAGAGCACCTGTCATTGTGCAGAAAATCGACGATATAATCGCCCAACTCGTTCGGAATGGTGACCATCACGCTGAGCACCAAAAGAGACATAAATTAGCAGGGGTGGCATAGGCGCGAGGAAGACGGGAAACAACCTACAGGCAAAGGTACGGCACCCAGTGCGCTGGGGTGAAGCAGGGGGATGGGGATGGTTTTTATCCTCGAGCGGCGGGCACTGACTCACACGAACGCTTCGATCACTGCGTCTCGAGGAAGATAGACGGCAACAACACCGCTCCTGCGGGTGACGCTGGGCACCGTGAAGCCATCCAATAGCCTCGGCAGTCCCACCTGTGTCACGAAACGTCGCCGGAACGCTCCTTGCTCGGTACACCTGTACGTAAGAGTACGGACTAGGGACAACGCGCTGTGATGCGGCCGTGATACACTCGCACTGGCAGCGCGAACGCGGAATGTCTCTGGCTTTACCGTGGGTTCCTGGGGGACCAGGACAGTTGATGCGGATGGCGGGACAGGGCCAGGGGTGGTCTGGGAGATAACACCGAGCAGTGCGGAGGCTTTGTACGGCGTATATGCGACGCCTTGGCCGGAGGCATTCTCGCCGGGACGGGTAGCCTGCGGAGGGACGCTGGTGGCCGTGTCCGTTGCTGTGTCTCCGATGGTGAGCGCAACTGCAGTCAGTACATGAGCAGCGCAAGCATAGGTTTAGAGTTTCTCAACATGAAGACAAGTGCACAACTAGACTTGCGGGGCGCTGAGGCAGTCAACTTGAGGTCACTGCTGATAGCGGGACTATATTTTGCAGACAACATGAAGACTAGAGTAGCGTAGTGTACGTTCGAACGCGCTGCAAGAGGTCACAGCTCTGGTATACGAGCGGCGGAGGGTATCTACCTCGCTGCACCTCGGTCCGATCGCGTCAGCGGGCGGTCTGTGGGCCTGCAGTTATTCTCGACCGAGACTGAGGGCGCTGCGGGTGTCTATGGGGTTGCGGGAGGGCGTCGAGCGCAAAGTCCGTGCCAAAAGTATCGCGTGAAAATAATCGGCTGCATGTGGTTCGAGGACGAGGATGAGACGACGCCGTCGACGGGAGCCAACACCGCGTACGCGCGAATAGACGCCCTCGTGATATCCCCAACGCTTCCGTCCGACTTCAACTTGCGCCCTCCCTCACCCGAGCTCCTCTCTCTCTCCCGTACCACCACCACCCCACCCTTCCAGCCCCAGCCCCGCTCTATTCCGCTGCAATGGCCATCGAGAAGGAACCCGGCCAGAAGGGTGTCAACTGGTCCAACATTGCCGTTGGTCTGTCATGACACGCTCATTAACGTGCGGTGCAGCCAGCTAACCATGTCCGCAACACAGGTGCCATCATGAACATGGTACACACACACACTTCTCTACCTCGTGTACGGTTTACTGACGCGTTCGTTCTGGTGTCGTACGCTCTGTAGTTCGTAAGTGACTGTATCGCCGCACTCCCGCTCCCAAATGCTGACTCCGCTTACAGGAGGCAAGTCTGATTGTATTCCAGAGGACGACTGGCTTGTCTGACGACGTCGTTCCAGGTCACGACACTAGGTCAACCTCTTGAAGTGCTCAAAACCCAAATGGCTGCCAACCGATCCCAGACAATGTTCCAGGCTATTCAGACGGTGTGGAGTCGTGGTGGTGTTACCGGTTCTACCAGGGACTCATCCCATGGGTAAATACATTGAACAATCACAACTTGACGAATTTACTCATACCCGAATCTTCAGGCTTGGATCGAGGCCTCAACCAAGGGCGCAGTACTTTTGTTCACAGCTTCGGAGATTGAGAGCGCAGCCGTGAAGGGAGGCCTCAGCCCGGGCGCTGCTGGACTTCTAGGCGGTATGGGAGGCGGAATTGCTCAAGCATATGCCACTATGGGTATGTTCTTACTCTGCGGAGTACACTTGAGACTCATATGTCGCCAGGTTTCTGTACATGCATGAAGACGGCTGAAATCACCCGCCATAAGCAGGCAGCCAGCGGTATCAAGCCACCATCGACATGGGCTGTCTTCGCCGACATCTACCGTCGTGAAGGTATTGCGGGCATTAACAAGGGCGTGAATGCTGTCGCTGTGCGTCAGTGCACCAACTGGGGTTCGCGGTGAGTGCAGTGTGGCAGCCGTCAATGACGTATGCGGGGTTAACGGTTAAATGTTTTAGCATGGGATTCGCCCGCTTGGCTGAGAGCACTATACGGAAGATCAAGGGCAAGAGTGAGAACGAAAAGCTCGCACCGCTCGAGAAGATTTTGGCTTCGAGTATCGGTGGTGCTCTTGCGACATGGAACCAGCCTATTGAAGTCGTTCGCGTGGAGGTCAGCTCACTCGCCCCACGAAAGACGCGCGCCGTAACTCACAGACGTACAGATGCAATCTATGTCAAAAGCCGCAAGCGCCGCTGGTCGTCCAGCGAAGCTTACCATTTTCAACACGCTCGCGTACATCTACCGCGAGAATGGCATCAAGGGTCTCTACCGTGGCGTCACACCGCGTATAGGTCTCGGTATCTGGCAGACTGTGTGCATGGTGTCCTTCGCAGACTACGTCAAAGCTTGGTGCGTGGCGCATGTGAATGACTGCTCGGCATGCGTTCTAACTTCGTTGCGCAGGGTCAAGGGCAAGTGAAGAGCCGTGTCGTATTTATTTGCATGATGTTTTGGACGTATGGTCTCACACGTTAGACTTTCCTGGAAGCGTCGCCTTCTGGATTCCGGATTTGTTACCCTCATACCATAGTCTGTATCCTAGTGCTTTCGCTATCCACCTTGCTATGCTGCCTAGATCATTGTCGCGCGGCATGTCGCCTCTATGATGTGTTACATGTCCAAGAAAGGTCGATCGGGTAACCGGGCTCATGTCCTCGCCGCGTCAGGCCTGGAAGCGCACCAGAAGTTCGGTCACCACTGTCTCATATATAACAGTTCCCACCCACGATATGCCACCACCGCTCTCGCTCGCATCTTGTTTCGTGACCATCGTCGCCAACAACGATGAGCAGCACACGAGTCGTTTACGCGACCTCCGCCTCAGCTCCTGCTCACCCCGCTGGGCCTCTCATCTCAAAAGAGAGAGCGAGATCTCTGGGGAAGTCGCTGCTACAGGCCTACGTCAGGCAGCTCGCAGCCCACCCTCTGCGAACGAAGTGCATCACCAGCGGTGAGTCCCTCGGCCTCTCATCGCGCCGCCACGCCCTCTCACTCGTCGTAGGCATCTTCAACTTCATCCAAGACATTCTCGGGAACCATCTCGCGGGAGTGCCTCCTAAGCGCGTCTCCAAGGATGCGCCATTTTACGAGAAGCTCGCAGCCCGCCTCAAGCTCGACTCGAGAGCCCTGAAGATGTTCGTCTACGGCTTCTTCGTGTCCGCGCCCCTGTCGCACTTCACGACGGGCGTGCTCCAGCGCGTGTTCGCGGGCAGGACGAACACGTTTGCCGGGAAGCTCTTGCAGGTCCTCGCGAGCCTGGTGTTCCAAGCGCCCCTTACAGTGATCTGTGAGTACGCAGCCCCTGTGCCGGTAGTATGTTCCTCATTGGGACATCGTTCTACAGCGTATCTGTCGTGCACTGCTGTCATTAATGGCATGAGGTCGACAGACGAGATCGTCCACTTCGTCAAGAGCAGGTTCTTGACCCTCATGAAAGTGTGTACTCCGAACAGACGAAGTGTCAGGCATCTAAGTCATCAACCTAGGTCTCTCTCTTCACAACGCCGTTTGGCATGTTTGTCGCACAATACTGCTTGCCTCCCGAGGTGCGCTCCATGCGATGGCACCCGTAGTAATTCGCACTGACAGGATTGCAGCTCTGGGTTCCTTGGTTCAACGGTGTCACCTTTGCTATCGGTGTACGCACTGCTAGTATTTCACTGCGTTCTGTTACTGACAAGCGGCTGCCAGACTACTCTAAGTGTGATGATCAAGAAGGGCTCTGTGAAGCAGCACAAGGACAAGCTCAAGGAAACCAAGAAGGAGTGATTCTTCACGCTTTTAGCGAGAATGCCTGCTGTTACGAATGGCCGTTTCTGTCTTAACGTGGATCCCAATGATGTTTATGTATAATCTACGCGACGGTATAGTGCAGACAAGATGGTGGTTTAAGGTATCGAGACATCTATCACGGTGACGGAAGAACTCTCGCTAGCGAGGGCATGTTGTTCATGTCGCCGTCGGACTTTCCATGAGGTTGTATCATCATTGAATACTTCACCAACCTCTGTCTCGACCGACCAGGACGAGAGCGCGTAGCATCCAGGCCGGTCTACTATCATATTGGCGCGGATTGAACAGGCCTCTGATGCGGCTAGTTGACCGCGATAAGTCATACGACCGTTGTACCGCGGTGGTAAGCAATGTCTGCATGAAACACGGTAAGAGTAAGGCCTTAGGGCATATAGACTGTACTGACGAGTGCGAGCCGTGAGGCTGCGGAGAGAGCTTGAACGTATATCTCAGTGGGTTGGTGAGTGAAAGATTCCGCAGAGTGAACGTGACGGGCAATTGGCATGGTCTATCGTGGGATGAATATATGAATGCATGAAATATAAAGATCGGTGGACATACCCCGAAGAGAAATCGTGTTGAATCTGCCGGCCATCATGACTAACAACGAGCATCGGGTCTACCTCGGAGTTCCACTCTGAGTTCCGTATCGCCTCCAGCATCTCGACACGCTCGCGTTGCGTTTCAGCATACATGCTTCGCTTGACCTTCGCGTTCTCCGCTTCCTCGATGATTTCTCTCAGAGGGGCGTGGGTCGCTCCCAGCCTTAGTACCGGATACCAGACAGTGTCCCGAACGGCCCTGTGTGGGTATTTCCCAGAAGACCAGGAAGTCGATGAAAGCAGGATTGTAGATTGGGAAAATATGCGGTTGGAGCTGTGACGGTATGTTTGGATGGGATGCTGCGACTGCGGCCGTTGTCATAGCTCTTCGACAGTTCTCCACGAGATGTCGTGTCGCGGGGAGGCTGATGGGGTGCACTCGTTCGCTCTGGAGCGAAATGAGATCAGCTTCGAGGAAGCAATACAATGTGATGACTGACATCGGCGAGATGCTTGCAGTGCAGTGCGATCGCTGGCGGTACATCTTGTGCCGGTACATCCCCCTGAACAATACGCCGTAATTGCGATGCAACGTATGCATAAACCGCGCTCGCGTTTGACTCCCCGTTCCTTTCGACTGTCATCAAGATTCGCGTGCTTTGCTGGGAGGGTAGCACCGCGCTGCAAGATACAACAGGTCAACGACCGCGGTCGTGACAAATGGGACGACGCGTACCTTGTGCTGTTTGACAGTGACGAACAGTCCCACATATGACTGATGCTGGTCACCTGGGCCAGTCGAACGAGATTTGGAGCTACATTGGTGATTTGCAACTCGATGGAGTGTGCAACCTCGGGTGACGGCCCAGCCCTCACGAAAGTTTCGACATGGAGCATGTGCTGGACCTCATAGTGCCGCGTAAGTCGTGCCGCGTGGAAGACATCGTCACCAGCCTGTGAACGGAGTATGAGCATCGGAAAAGTGAGGTCGACCCCATTCCTATACTCACTTCTCGGTATACTACGAGAAGAGACAGATCGTTTTCGCCACTACGCGCGGCATACAATAGGAGTGGTAGTTTGAACTCTTGATCGGGCTTGAGGCCAGCTTCTGAATGAACCTGAGCTAGGTCGACGACGTACGGATCCGGAAGAGCTATTGAGTTTGCCGACTGCAATGTCTCAGCAGAGCCGTTCACCTCTGTCCAACTAGAGATCAATAAAAAGTGCGCGTAGGGAACGAGCGCCACAGCGTACCGGGTGGTGGAGTCACCGGTGTATCAATCCAGAATTGAGAAGCCGGATCTGACACTAGCCACATCTCATCTATCGACCGTCTGCCTGAGTTGTGTAGACGGATGTCAACGCGTCGACGCTCGCCCTGATAGAGGTTGAGGTGCCTGTCGTCGATGAATGCAGTCTGCAATCGGTACCCCGAGTCCTCGACTTCGACCTTAATGAGAATGTCCGGGGCGTACACCTTGTTTTGTCTTTGATGTGGCGTATCATGAAGTCGTCGGCCGCGCACAGCCAGAGACTCAGTAACCGGTAGTAGCGACAGAAAGTCGAATTTAACATGCGTCACCAGCAACGTTGCTGGTTTCGAGCACTTGACAGCAATTGGGATCTACGCGGCTTGGAGGGTGAATGAGGCGTCGCGCAACTGCGTGAAGACTCACTGTTCGGCTTTCTCTTGCTCCTAGGAGTAAGTCATCTATGACTTCGACCTCGACGAATTCAGAAACATTCGACTCTTGTTCTTTTGCATCTTGGACTACAACAGTGAGACCGGACAGTGTTACCTCGACATTCAGCGGGTTTCGCAGAACCACGTCTATCCAGAAGGGGTCTAGGACAGTGATTAACACCGGCCATTCAGGTACCAAGGCTCGTGGCTCACCATTGACAGCAGCGTTCCCGCCGGGCAGTAACCGCTCCTTGCCACGGGGTCTCCAAAACGTCGACCATTGTTCTTCGAGCTGCTGCCATCGCTGAGGATCACCATGAACGGCATTTCCGGGAAGTCTGACGCGTGTCTCTTTCGGTTGGCAGAGTTTGATGGGCAGCTCAAGTGACATCGCGTTGAACCGCTCTTGCTCAGTACTCTTGAAGTGCTGTTAAGTCACAGTAAGGACAGTAGGCTTAGACTTAGAGAGATAAAATACGCACCTTGAGAGCGACACGAAAGTCTTCTAGATACACACGGTCTGTAGAAGCGCCGCGACCGGGCGCCGTGCTGTCGTCGTTGACTAGACCTAAGCCTTGTGGCGGAGCCGCAGAAGGACCTGGGTCTCGCAGGAGGCCGACGAAATATCTCACTGCACCTTCCGTATCCCCTGTTGTGTACAACAGACGGCCTACGTAGTGAACAATTAGTAAGGCTCGCTATCCGAGTCAAATATCGATCTACCGAGTTCATGCTCAATGCCGGGAAGCACACCATCGAAGCCTTTCCACTGTGAAGGGCTGCGATCCTCGCTTTCCCAAAAGGACGGCGACAGATCCTTCTCTGGCGGCTGACAGTACAGTCGATGTGCTTGACGGAAGAGATACAGGGCTAAAGGTTTCTGTCGGCGCATCAGCTTGCCCCCAAATCGCACTGCATGTAACTCACTATTCCAGCTTTCTCCAGTCGGTCTGCAGAGCAGAGATACCACAACGCTGATCGTCTGAGAGCCCCCTTCTTCGATGTCAGGAAGGCAGCGTGGGCGAGTAAGAGGGCGTTGGTGGTTCTTCTGCCTTGAACATATTCATCAGAACGTGAGCTCAAATATTCGGGTAACATGTGGAGAGAACGAGCGTCGCAAGACGAACGCGCGCCCACATCGAACAACAGAAAAGGCGGAATATGGACGCACAGCACCAGCGGCTTGTACAAGCCATCGCTCTCCCTCCAGTGTTGGTCCCAAGAACTCGCGAGTGTCGATGCCAATCTCCCAACGAACGGCATACGTAAGCGCCCGCAGCTGTGCCAGAGCAGGTTTCTCGGAGGCAATGGTCTGCAATGCTGATATGGCATTAGAAGCGTGCAAGGCGAGGGCTGGTGACGGTGCAACAAGGAGGGGAAGGATATCCTGATAATATTGATTAGACGGGGCCAGAGTCGATTTCAGATCCAAACCTACCGATCCGCCTTTGCTCTCTTTCCTGAGCGACTCCCACACCGTGATAGCCAGTTTATAGTCGCCCAAGATTGTCGCGAACTCTGCAAGGCGTCGCTGCTGAGTTACCGCACCTTCCGACGCTCCAGTCACAGATGCCACGGAGGATAAGGATGTCACAGAGTTGCTAGGAGCATGAGAACCGAAGCGACCCGCGCCTGAAGAGATAGAGGGGTTGCTGCCGTGCGTAGGGGTCACTGGAGCAGACGCAGTGGCAGCACTCGACCCGAACAAGCGTCGCGTCGATGAGAAGAGACGTGAAGGAAGCCGTCTGGATGATGAGTACTGTAGACAGATGTCAGCACTTGCAACCACTCGCACAGGATTGTGAGACGTACGGTCTCGTTCCATTCGATGACGCACTTCTCCATCCATGGTATCAAGCTCATCACCAAGAACTCGCGAATGAACCTGCCCACGACCTGTATGTCACCTTGGGAGAGCAGCAGCGTGCCTGGGCCTCCCGCAGGTAGCTGTGGGACATCTGACGCCGTTGTAGACGGTTCTGGCGAGCGAGGAGGCTGTATGCTGGGCGTGGGCATCGGCGAGGCGGTAAGTCCACTGGGCACCTGCGCGGGAGGCATGGGTGACACCTCCATAGTGGATAGTGGAGGAAGGCGCGGTATCGGTAGCGGAACCTTGACAGGTTGTGGCAGCGGCACGGTGGGGAAGTTCACTTGCAGGAGGTGGGTATGGAGCCCGTACTGCTTCTTAACGGCATTGAAGAGGGATTCGGTGCTAGACATATGTTTAGCGTGACGACGCTAGAGTGTTGCATGGCACGTACATAGGTTCAGAGAGCGGCGAGTTGGATGGGTGGATAATGAGGAAGTACCGCAGGAACGTCTTGTCTACCCAGAGAGGGAAGTCGACCGGCCGTGCGAGCAGGTCTTGCAGGGCCTGCAATGGGTTCGCGGCGATGGTCGACACCGCATAGATCACTGTGGACAGGTGGCGTTATGAGCAGGGTGTGGATGTGCTGTGGTGAATTCGCATGCACACCTGCTACGGGATGATTCCATCCCTCGTACCTGTTTGGCACCTGCTCACCCTCGACACATCGCTTCACCTCGTCCCACCACGGCGTCCGCCAAGTGCTTTCGTCTCTTCCTTTCTTCTCTACCGCCTCGACCCACCACGCGCTGCGTGTGGCGACGCGCGAACCGATCCAATCGAGCGTCCTGCCGGCACGCTGCTCTTCGTCTTCGTGCAGCGATGATTCAACGTCTGGGAGCTCAGAGAAGCGAACCGCAAAAGATGCGTGAGGAACGGAGTTTAAAGTTGTAGTTCGGGTGGTCACTGTATTGCAGACGGGAGGGACAGGTCCAGAAGATCGGTGTCAGCTGGTCACCTCCCGATGTATGGGGACATAGAGAAGCTTGCTTGCCTTGTGAAAGCGGAGAGAATGATTGCAGTATTTGGACAGAGGCGGTAGCGAGGCATCCACCAAAAGGTCCTGCACGTCTGGCGATTGGAGGATACATATATGGGGGCTCAGCGAGGACGGTAGCGTCGGTGCCATCGTGGGCTCGTCTCAGCGACTACGCCTGTCTAAACAATCGGCAGGAGGTCCAGCGCGATTCTTGCAGGCTACAGTCTGGTTGAAGGACCTCAAAGTGTAGCCTCAGATATATGACTGAAGTGTAAGTGAGCGTGGACGTGATAGTGAGTAGGGCGTTCGGCGGCAACCAATGAGCGCAGCGTATGCGGCGCGGAGGACCAATCATCCCAGCGTGGCGATGACGCTTTGGGCACTTCTTCTAAAGCTGCACTTGTGCACATCGTGTATATAATTATCTGTTACAGTACAACATACTCTACAAACATGAAGAACTGGTATCAAGATGTGGTAAACCAACGATAGATGCGTATACAAATGCCTAATAAACAAGCTGGACCACTTCTAATGATTAGAAGAATCCACCACCAAAGCCATTGTCGAAGCCTCCGTCAAGCAAGTCGCCCAGCAAGAGACCACCGGCCAAGCCGCCGATTAGTGGCAGCGCGACACCACCACCGCCAAGTCCGCTGCGTCGCTGGTTACCGTAGGGGGAGTAGCCTCCGCCGAATGGGCTGCCGACGGGAGCAGCATACACTGGCTGGCCGTAACCGAATGGCGCAGCTTGGCGCTGAGGCGCGTAGTAGCCACTCTGCCGCAGGGGCGCAGACTGACGCTGCTGACGGCGCATCTCCTCCAGGTAACGGCGTCGTTGCTCTTGTAGCTGCTGCATACGCTAAATGTCTCGTTAGACAGAAGGTCCGGGTCTCTTGGGAAATGCAAACGTACCAGAGCTTCCTGACGTCTAGCTTCTTCCCGTTCCTCCTTCGTGCCTATCGCCTTGTCCTTCAGCTTGCCAAAGAATCCCCGGTGCTTCTGACTGTCAGCCCCGGGTGCACCCATTGGAGTTCCAGGTTGTGACGCAGAATTGCGTATCGAGCCGGGTCGTGGAGACGACGGCCCTGCGGCTGACGTGCCTGAGAACGAATGGCGTCTGGGAGAGTAAGGTGGGGGAGCGTCGTTGGGCGAGAGATGGGTCGGCTCTTGGCAAGCCGCTCTCTGATATCGGGATGCTCGCGCAGGAACAGCTCGTCCTCGTAGGGGTGTGTCCAAATTGCGCGTGGAGGCTTCGCCCGGGTATCTACCTGCAGGGCGGGAGTGAGCATAGATAAAGCGGATGCGAAAGCGGGCCAGTACGTACCCAAAACGGGTGATTGTGGGTTGGGTCAAACTCCATGACCCATCCTTCTGGCAACTCATTCGGATCGTAAGACATGGTGATGGTCAATAGTAGAGAGGTACTGAAAGCTGGGGGAGCGTGGTGGATCCGCTATATGTAGGGAGGCGCTGGAGCCGGCGGCCGTTTACATACACCGCCGATCGGCGTCACGCGCAGTCGGCACAGCCCTAGCGCAGGGTTTGGCTTTGCATCCAGGAACACTGAGGCGGCGAGCACAGGCTCAGTACTGGGCACGACTAATCAGCATCAGGTGACATCCTATTATACAATGCTCGAGTCGCGAGAGCTGGAAATTTGCCATTGGTACACAGACATCAAGAACCGTGGATGATGTGGAATATTAAGCACTGCGTTTCTCGTCAGATGTAAACAAGACCAACCGCGAAAGTACTCACGAGTGAATAATGCGAATCAAAAAATACATGTGCATCAAGGCTTGTGTTGTCGTTAGGAATAGAAATCCAATGAACGAAGTGACCGGACGCAAATGGAAAAAAATACAGTCCATAGGCTGGGACGATATCTCTGTATGCACTGATGAGGTAAAGTAAGCATCGAATACGGTTTGGAAAGGCTGGACTTACCCAATGGGTGAAGTTGCGCGTATCTACCTCCACCCGTTAGCTTGCCGAAGGCGTGTATCAACAACGGGAGGTGACCGCTTGCCCCGTGGAGGCGACGGCGGTGCTGCCGTTTGGCTGGCGGCTTGTACTCCTCCTGCTCGACGGTGTTCTCCCAAGTATTATCGCCAATCACCTCCGGCCATGTATCCACCGGGGTCTCGTCTGCGCCCCAGTCGTTACCGCAGAACGCTTCCCAGCCCTCTCCGGTAATAGGGTCTACCCATGGCTTGCCCCGTCCCCAGCCATTACCGCCTTTCCAGCCGGCATCGCTGACGTTCCCCCACTTGTGGTAGAAGTGGCCCCAGCCAGTCTCTACGACGGGGCCGTAGCCGCCATTGAGCTCCCAGCCCAAGCGGGCGACCTCGTCGTAGAGTCTGTCATAGAACTCGATGGTCGTGGGTGGTTCACGTCCATCGAGTGCGATGGCTACACAGTCCCGCCAGAAGGGTATCCAGTAGTGCAACCGGTCTACGGCGAACTCGCACTGCGGCTGGAGCTTCGTGAGGTTGCGTGGAGTCAGGGCAGTCGGATGGTCATCTTCTTCGGGCAGCGTGCTGTCCCCCCACGCCGTGATGTCGCCCTGGGGCTGAAAACCCTTGAGCTGGTCTGCCCACTCGATGGCAGGGTCCGGACCTGCATTAGACCAAGTCTGCTTGGCCCAGGTGGCTTGGGGGGCGGGAGTCTTGCGGGGTTTCTTGCGCTGGACGGTGATGAACCCCTGGGTATCCATAGAGAAGGGGTATCGATGGAGATGTGAGAGAGTCCCGGACGGACGAAGGCTGCTCAGTTCCCCGCGCATCGACTATAACTGAAAGATGAGCGCCACGTGCTATAGCATACAGACGCCCATGGTCGCCGCCAAACTTCTGGGTCTGTATTGCTCGGCTGCACCGCGCCGCAACCGCGCTGCACTCTCCACGATTCCCGCCATACTTTCTTTCGCCTTTGCTCGCTGCTGCATCACGCGTACGCATGCGAGAGACGTATTGCGCCCCTATTCTTCTAGCAGAATGTCCACAAACAGATATGTACTCACGCCAGAACAACTCGCTATCGCAGAAGAACGGAGACTAAAGAAGCTTGAACGGGAGAAGGAGCAGGCTACGAAAGCAAAGCAACAGGACCCAAGAGGCCGAATACTCAGCCGTCAATGGATCCAGCTCAAAGAGCCCGTAGACGGCAGGCAGACTGTTAAAGTAATGACATGGAATGTAAGCGTACTTCTGCATTTGTACTAAGCCTCTCTGTGACACTTGTCCCCAGATGCTTGCGCAATGTCTGGTTCGTAAGTGCCCGTGAATCGACGATGACTGTGGCCGCTCTAAGAATGCTCCTTAGGACGAGAGCTTTTCCCAACAAGTGACTGCTTGAAAGCGTCGCAGCGTGAGCACATGCTCTACACCGAGATCCTCTCCCATCGTGCCGACATCTGCTGTTTACAGGTCAGTCCCCGCAATCGTGCAAGGGCGATCACACTGAGAGAATGTTTAGGAAGTCGACCGTACGGAGAAGCTTTTCCCCGTTCTAGGAGAGGCAGGCTACTCTTTCATTTACAAGGCGGGCCCACGCAAGAAGCATGGTTGCGTCATTGCATTTAAAAAGGACGTCTTCGAGCTCGTCGACGATCGTCAGGTGTTTTACGACGAGCAGGACGTCCGTAGCGATGGGAATGACAGATATCGTAGAGGCAGCAGCTTCTACACCAAGAACATCGCAAATCTTGTCGCATTGAGGAAACAGAACACTGATTCAGGCTTTTTCATTGGAACAACGCACCTGTTCTGGCACCCACGGTGGGAGACTTCATCCTCCATCATGCTGTGCAAACTGACCGAGCCCTGCAAGCTACACGTATGAACGTGCACGGTGCGTGATATCTGTCCTGTCGTCACTGCGACCCTAACACCCTTTCATAGACAAACTGGCATATTGTTCCGCGAAATCTCCCGTTTCCGAGAAGACCTCGGGAAACAAGGTTGGCCTTGTATCGTCGCAGGTGGTAAGTGCCTCACCAGCTTGTCATCAATATGCTCATGACCCGAGACTCTTCCAGACTTCAACTTTACGCCCACCGACGCCGCATACAGCCTGCTCGTCGGGGACCCGCTGCTCCCGGAGCAGAGCGCCACGCTCGAGTTCTCACGCGTCGTGCACCGCAGCATCGACCCGTCCGTGCCCGCCACCGCACCTAAGGCCGACGACCAAGACGACGAGGACGCCGACCCGGACCGGGTGATCACCAACGCGCGGGCGGCAACGAGCGACGACGGCCTGCTCAGCGACGCCGAGCTCTGTGCGCTCTTTGCGCGCGAGGTGCGGCCTGTCAGTGCGTACGACGCGGGCCTGTGCGCCGCAGATCCCGCGGTGCGCGACAGGCTCGCGTTCGGCAGCAGGGATAAGCTACCGGACGGCAGGCGCGGCGCGCACGAGCCCGTGTGGACGAGCTACACACACGTAAGTGCGCCCCGAGCTGAGACCGCGACGATCCGTGCTGACAGCGTTGCTCCCGCAGTATTGGAAGACCGTCCTAGGCATGTGCCGAGCGTGCTCCATTGCGCGTCGCAATTGATACTGACGCGTATCTTCGCAGACTATATTTTTGTGCTCGATCCGCCAGATAGGCAGGTGAGCGTCGTTGGACTCGCAGAGCCGTTCCCGGAGGAGAAGCTCGTCCCTGGTCTGCCCCGCAAAGGCGTATGCGGCAGCGACCACATTTCGCTCAGCGCAGAGCTTGCGTGGGATGTTCCCGCATCTTCGTAGCGCAGCAGCGCCACTTTAGCACACTTCACGTTAGCGGGAGAAATTGTTAATAGTGCGGCGACTAATGAGGTCTAGAGTACTTGTAATGCATTAGAACCCTAAAGAGAGCAGAGAAACCCTGTCCGTGAGTAATAAAGGAATGGAAAGAGTCAAATTGTCCGATCCGAAGGGCTCTGCAGGAGCAGGGCATGAAGATGTGCGCGCCAAGTACCCGCCCGACGCCTCACGACCGCACCTCCGAACGATCCGAGCCCGCGAGGAGCGCGTTGAAAAGCGTGCTTGCGTCCTTCTCGTTTTTCGTCTGGATCATGTACACGACACCCGTGCGCACGCCCTTGTCCGTGAGGTTGACCGCGACGCCGCACTTGCCGACGCGCTCGACGCCGTCCTCGAGGATGATCGTGGAAACGAGCACCTTCTTCTTGCTGCTGTCCGCCTCGACGACGAGCTGCTTGATGTTCGTCGGCGACTCGTGGTAGAGCATCAGCCGTGCCGAGCCGAGGCTCTTCCACTTCGCATGGTGCTCCTGCAGGAACACCTTGCATTTCATCTGTGCCGTCACAGAGGATGTCGTGGGGCCCGTTGGTTGCGCCGTCTCCTCAACGGGAGACGAGGGCGGGCTGGGGTCGGCGAACGATGGCACGGACTTAATGCTGAACTGAGCGGACGGAAGCGCGAGCTTGAGCGGTTGAGTCGATCCCAGACTCGACAAGGAACTTGATGACCCGCTGCGAGACAGGAACGGCCGATTGGGCGGCGCAAGTTCGTCTGGCATACCGGGAATAGGTGGGTATGGCCCAGGAGTATTGATCTGTCTGCGCTCGAACTCGGATGCCAGCGAATGCGACGAACTGGACTTGCGCAGCGATCCGGAAGAGCGGTCGGACGCGGGACGTGATCCCGGAGGGCCGTACGGGATGTCGCCCTCGGTGCAGAGCCCGGTGGGTACTGAGAGCCTAGGTGGCCTTGAGGAGGCGGCACACTCGGAGCACGCTGACTGGTGCCCCGCGGAGGAGGAATTATGTGTCCAGGCATGGGTTGCGGCGCGAGCATCCCTGGACCCATCCCATTCGGCGGCATCATCTGCCCGGGACTGGGCGGCATATACTGGCCCGGACCGGGCGGTGGCATCCTCTGCCCAGGACCAGGGGATCGAGGGGGCATGTACTGTCCAGGACCAGGAGGCATCATCTGATTGGGACCAGGGGGTATGATCTGACCGGGCCGACAGGTGGCCCAGACTGGCCAACGGAAGAAGACCGCGGTGGGTAAGGCCCTCCGCCAGGATGTGGTGGCTGTGGCTGCCCTGACGGACCGTGTGATCCACCTGGTCCACTCGGTCCTTGTATGTTGATACGCGCCATCTCCTCTACAGGCGGAGACTGTACACGGTCCCCCAAGTGACGCTGAGGAGATGTGTCGTTTGAAGGTGAAAATGACCGTGGCGGAGGACCATTAGCAAAATGCTGATTGCTCTGGAACATGTTGTTTTGGTCGGGAAGTTTTGGGACCGGGGGAGGAGGCTGCTGATTTTTCATCGGCACAACTTCGAACTTGCGTGTTAGCCATTACTAAAATTATAAAATCAAGGGCTGGACTCACGAGTCGATGCCCGCTCGATGCATTCTTTAAACTCGTGCAGCAGCCGGTCCCGGTCTTGACGCGACTTCGTGTGCATGATGACCGTTTCTTTCCGTAGGATCGTAACAGCAATTGCAGTAGCTAAAACGCAATCAGATGCTCATGTCCAGCACCTGAAATGCTCCTCGCTTACCGGAACCTTCAACCTCCTCCACACGCAGGTGCTTGCCAGCCAGCGGCGGATACAGCAGCCACAATTCTGGACCGTCGGGACCGCGCTCAGCTATCTCATGTGGCAACATGCGCTCACACATTAATAGCAGATCTGTCAGCAAGTAGACATGGCCCCGGCTTTGTGAGACCTCAACACCAGTGGAACGTGGGGTGAGTTGCATGAAGACATCGACGGATGCAAATATTTCGCGTGTGTAGTGGAGGTTAGGGGGAGAGATTTGGAGCTTGACTTGCTATAGCATCGATACCATATTAGAGCAATACATAGGTATGATCGTAACTTCTGATTCGAACCTTAGGTTGCATGGTGAAGATATCCAATGTACGTTCTGTTGATAGTCGCCGTTCTAGATCGTTCACAGGAAGAGGCGCAGATGAGCCGGCAAGGAAGTCCACGTCGACAGAGGAAGCAGTCGTATCTTGGGAGGCAATGCTCCTGGAGCAGGTGAGAAAACGCCAAGCAATTGTCTGACTTAACTCACATGCTGCGGCTGTCTGTTCCTTGCGTAGACTCGCTCGTGCGGTTCGACTGGATGTTCAATGGCTGCGTGCTGTCCCTGGCTCGGAGATCAATAATCACCTCGTCTTCAGTGGAAGGCAGCGCGGGCGCAGGCGCGGGTGGCGGAGGCACAGTCTCGCCCCAGACCTTGATGACACTTCTCTGATCGATGACCAAGAGCAGTCGGTCCAGCTTCTCAAGGGCTCCGGTCAGCAGACGATGATCACTGCGACCCGGGGTGGTGCTCTTCAGTAACCGGCTATACAGTTTCCTGTAGTAGCGCAATCTGCCCTTAGGGAGAAGGAACAAGTCATCCAGAGTCCACAGTGGTGGCTCCGCTGGGTGTTCTGGCGACGAGGGTGGAATTGGCGGTGGGTTGGATGAGGAGAACATGGCCAGAGTGGTTGGTAGTCTTTCGTTCCCTTGTACGGGATCCCATTCGTCGAATCCACAGACATAGGTCTCAGCGTACTTGGTATACGGCGCCTCAAGGTCCTCAATCTAGCCGGGACGTCAGCACAACTAAGCAGTACCACGATGGACCGACATACCCATCTCATCAAGAGATCCCCAAGCGCCTTCGGTGATGAGGGATTTGTACCTATCTCCTTGAGTTTCTAGAGCGACGTGATACTGGTTTCAGTATATAGAAGATATTGCCAAAGGTTAGCTTACAGTCAACAAAGAGCGGTTGGCCTTGTAGATGCTCTCGATATTGCGGAACATCTTGTCAAGCTCTGGTGGCGGGAGGTTCTGTCTGGACCATGCGGACGCGACTTTCTACAAAATTGACGGCCCACGTCATTAGAGCATCCAACAGCAGCTGAGACGAGACGCACCCGCATTATCCCGGTCAGTAGGTCAACATAGACCTTCTCAGTCTCGATGAGGTCGGTCAAGGGATTGACCTTCTTCTTCGCCTTGCCATCGGTCACTGGTGATTGTGGTGCGGAGGGGTCCACTGGGCTGATTGGTGTGATGGGGGGTATAAAAAGCCCAGGGCCTGCATGGCAAGATATTGCGTACATCATCCGAGCCTCAGCACGTTTCAGGACGAGGACATACCATCGTGAGGACTGAGGGCTGACGGGTCAATGGGAGGCAGGCCGACGAATCTATCCTGGGACGCGCCGTTCATTCTGTCGCCAGGAGTCTTCGGTGGAGGATGAGGACCAGAAGAAGACGAGCCGTTGTCAGGCCCGTTCACGGTGGGTATTGGCGGCAAATCGTCTTTGGCGGGGGAAGGTAACGGTTTCGAGGAAAAGTAGTCGTGCTGTGCATAGCCGTTCATGAGCAGATTATATTGAGAAGATTATATGTGGTGAAGGAGAGTGGTGGAAGACAAGAAAGGAACGGCCTGGCACGCAGCGAGCAGCGCGACGAATCAAGAGGGACAGATCTACGAGTGGGATCCTACCACCACCGTGCCGACAACGCTGGCGCTTCCCCGGGCCTGGGCAGCTTACGTAACATCACCTGCCAAGGCACGTTCGTTTCGAACCAAGAGCAGTGCAAGAACAGTCATCGCAGAAAAATACCGGGCGTGGCAAGAAACAAGAGTGCTCGGCGTCGCTGGCCTCGTCGTCCAATCCACGGCCATGACTGCGCGCTTTAGAGCGCGAGGTCGCGGCTGGGCGACGGACCGCGGATGCGGCGCTTGCGGGCTGATCCGCGCCATGCGCGCACAGACGCCCATTATGACGATCCCTGGTCGGGCGCGCTCTCGAGAACAATCCGTGACCGTGGCATATATATCAAGGAGGCGCACTCTCTGCTGCATACCACAGGTATGTATATCGTCTGAAGCTACGCAGCCAGCTGAAGCATTGCAAATTGTCCACTCTCGCTTTAGGATGTCGCTCAACCCAGGATACGGTACCGTATCGTGGCTCGACCAGACCTTCAAGACACGAGCCAGAGCCGAAGAGCTCTTGCGACCAGAGCTCGAAAACGGCGTCATCTCTCAACATGACTACGAGCTTGCTACACGGTTCCTACCAGGCTACCATCGCTACTACCCCGTGAGCACAGTCACCGCAGTACACGCCCCCCTCCGTTCTTAGCAGCTGCACAGTACATGGACGGCGCGGGAATGACGCTCCTGACCGCCTCCTACGGCTACTACCGGAAGCCGCGCTGGTCGCAGCCGCGGCTGCTCGCGCTGAGCTCGGGCGCATATATCGTCGGCGCGTTCTTCGGGCAGCTCCGGCGCGCGTCGGCGCACCTCCAGTTCGTCAAGAGTCTCGACGACCGCACACGGTTCTTCCAGGCGCTGCAGAACGTCCAGAACCGGCTCGGCGGCGAGAGCACGCTCGACTGGATCGGCGTGCCTGCCGGCGCAGCAGCGCCGCGCCGGCCGCCTGCAGACGTGCACGGCGACGTGCCGCAGCCCATCGAGGGCGATGCGGCCTGGACGGCTGCGGAGCCCTTGACGCAGGCGTCTGGCGCGTCTGTGGCTGCACCCGCAGGTGCGTCTGCGATTGCTTTGGGCCATAGGCTTCCCGCTCACGCTGGTCAGCAGCCCCGATACCGACGCCACAAGTCGCACAGCACGCGAAGAGCCGTTGGGACGAGATCCGCATGGCGAACGCGCGCTCGGCGCAGACTTCGTCGTGGGACGCCCTCCGGCAGCAGCACGAGCGTAGTCGCAACGCCGACAACGTGCGCCCTGAAGAGGGCGGCAAAGACGCAAGTGTCAGTGATCCCGATGCCGAACGCGCACAGGAACAGGCCCGCTTTGATGCTATACTCGAGGCCGAGCGCAAGATCGCGGGAGGCTGAGACCTGGGCACGCTTGGGCACACGGCCTTCCTGAACGCAACAGGTTTTATGTAATGCCTCAACCGGAATTGCTACAGTGCAGCTAGCGAAGTGCTAGGACGTCCAATCTCTAGTAATGGTACGGATGTATCTGCGAACTAGTATTGTTACATCATATCAAGCGCTATGCATGTCCAAAACGAAGTGAAAACTAGGAAAGCACGACGAGGAAACGCTAGTATTTACATATCCAACCTGCAATAAGTGTATATACCGTGTGTTCGGTTGAGAAGCCTAGCACGACAAAAGGCACAAGCGAAGGGGAAAAAAGGCTCGGCATGGCGACCGACCCGAGGCGTAATGCACGATTACTATGGTGGCGGATATTGCGGCTGTGATGGGTGCACGTTCGGCGGGATGTAGGACCGAGCGCTGGGGCCAGACATCGTCGACGAGCGCGACCGCCAGCCCAGCATGTCAGTTGCGGCGGCGGCCTCCTGCTGGCGGCGAGCCGCGATCTGGACGCTCATCGGCGGAGTGTGCATCGCGCCGCGGAGTGACGTCGGGGACCCGTCTGCGTGCTCGTCGTACGCCATGCTGTCCGGGAGAGGTGCGCCCGCGCTGTCTCCCGCGGAGCCGTCCTTGTTTATCGGGAACACGCCCGAGTGCGAGAACGGGTACAAGGGCACGCCCATTTCGAGCGGATGCATCTGCGTGGTCATGCGCACAATTTCGGTCATCAGCCCTTGTAGGAGCTTCTCTTGACGTGCTGTGGGATGACAGTGAGCCTTGTTGTCCCAGGATAGAATGGAGAGAAGTACTAACTGCCGATAGGCGAACGATTGCCATACTCGAGCATGGCAAACCTGGGAAACAAAGTGAACAATGACCGGAATCATACCCGCACGAAACTCACCTTAACACATTAATCTCTCCCCAAACGGTGGACTCCCGGGCTGTGTCATTTATCTCTATGAAGTACTTGCATAGCTGTATCTGCACCACCGCGGCGAGGTACCAGCAAATCTGCGAAAAACTGAGAGATGTATCACTGAAACATAAACAGAGGACTAACCGTGACAAACGGGTGCAGTCTGCTGATGTCGAGTGATGTCTCGGAGAGGCTGTAGTAGGCAGATAGGATGGACCGCGTAGCGTTAATGCATCGGGATGTCGATACGCTTTGCGAATCATTGAAGTCGATGAATGCGTTATGGAGAGTGATGGTGGCCCTGTGTAAAAGCCGATCAGGCGGGAGTTCCACCGAGGTCGTCGGAACACTTACGCGTGTGGCACGACATGTACCATGTAGAGATCTGTGTCGAGTGCACCGTCTTCGCTGAGGCCAAGATGTTTGAAGTTTGCTGGTATGCACTGCAGAAAATCGACGCAGACCAGCCGGTCAAGCTCCTCAAACCCTGGTAACGAGAACGGGTTGGTGCTCTTGAGCGGGGGTTTTCGCAGATTGGTGCGCGTATTATGGTCCGTGACACGGCCGAAAAGCATTACAGCCTTGAGGAAGAGCAGGAAGGAGTCAGTGTATGCTGGTATATGCCGGGTGAAAACATCTTTTGTGGCCAGATCCTGAGGATTGCTCTGGACATTCGACTGAAAGATCATCAACGAGTAATCCAGGCGCGAGGGGCGAGCGACTTACGTTCATTTCAAAGTCTATGCTCCGTAGGGGAAACTCTGTCCCGATATCACGCTCGTCCACGCCATGCAGCCATCCGCCGACAGACACGATGCGATCGAACATGATCGTCATCCACCATGTCCTGCGGCGTGACTCGAGCTCTTTGAAATCTTTCGGTGGCGCGAGATACGCCCCTGGTGAGCTGCCGCCCTGCGCAGCGGAGAACGTGCCGGGGTAATTGAGTCGCAGTGGGATGGCAACCCGGGTCTGGAAACCTGCGAAGATCCACACCTCGACCCAGCGCCCCTCCTGGTAGAAGTACCACGAGAGTATTATACAAGCTTGCATTACGGGGAAGATGTCTTGTCCAGAGGCCATTGTGCGGTCGATATACGACCTTGTCTTGCTGACGTGAAATTCGGCGAAGCGGTCGCGGCGGGTGCCGTCTGGCATGACAGCTATATCGTGGGAAGCCCATCGAGAAGCAGAGGCGCACTGGTGCGCACGCCATGAGGTCCAGAAACTGCTGGAAGGAGGTTGCGTGTACTCACGATGGCGTGCAGAACTGCGGAGTGCGGGAAATTAGGATCCTTGGGGTGTAGATGCATCGATGCCAGGAAGGACGGTCTGTGAAGGACACGGGAACCACACGGATCGCATCTAAAGAACACCTCGATACTGCGATGACGACCATAGCGTTGTCGTCAGAATCCAAGTAACGAAGTGCTGGAGGGCAAGTGACTCACAAATGATTGAGGACGTCAGGGCCCGGTAGATCTGGATCCCACCCGGCGAACAGGACATCCACCATTGTTGGGTCGTTGCCTCCGTTGCTGGGAGGTTGCAGCATTTGCGGGCTCCCGGCCGAATCGCGTATCTGCGCCCCTGGGTTCTCTATGGGGACACCATTGGTCATCTCCATGGTGGGTGAAACCATGCTCCCGCTGGGGCTGCTAAGGGTCGGGGAGCGGCCTGTGAACCGCCTGACATCGCCGAGCTGACGCGTTGGTGCGACGCATAGTGCTCCGGGGGCGATGCTGAGCCCGCGTTGAAGTTCCGCGCCTCGTTGAGCTGACTTCGGAGTTGTGCTAGGCACGATCTGTGAATGGCGGACATCTGGAACGCCAAGGGCACTCACAAATCTGCTCTTCCAGGATACGGATCCTCTCGATAGGGTCAACCTCAGGTGCTATTGGCAGTCCTTCCACAGGATCGTACGAACACTGAGGTTCAGTTGGATGCCTGAGGAAAGCATGGGTCAATGTAGGGGTCTACATGTTCAGATGTGGATGTCTGCGTACGCGTATCCGACAGGCGGCGGCACGCTGATGAGGGCTTGCCATTGTCTGCGGGATGGTGAGACGTTAGTCGCGGGAAAGCGTAGGGAGTCCGCTTGGCACACTCACTTGACGCAAGTCGTGCAATGTGGACGCGCAGCATCGCATTTCTGTCGCGCTAAGTAATGAGCTGGACTAGCCGAGCGCACAGGGCCTGAGCACGCACCAGCTTGCGCTTTCGGCAGGACAAGCAGGCCTAGGGGGCAGAAGATGGTAAGGAACGAGAGGCGTCGGACGGTGGTGGCGGAGGGAGCGGTACCTGGTTTCTACGCAAAGCCGAACGGCCCGTGGAGGCAGACGCTTTGGGCATGTACCTGCAGTGCGTCGACGTCCAACAAGGGTATGGCGGTCAGGGAGAAGGAGGTTTGGATGGGGTCGCCGGGCGCGAGAAACTGTTTTAATAAACGGGCAGTGGGTCACGGGCAGCGTTTGCAGGCAGGACGGAGAGTGCATGGGAGCGCTCGAGGTTTCCCCGCGGCACAATTGCACGCGTGCCGTACTCAGTGACTTTATGTACGTGATAACGTCAGGCCCGATTCGCATGGTTCACTCTCAGCGCACACCGCGAGATGGCGGCTCGACCCGCCGCCAGAAGCTGTGCTCGCTGTTTCCTTCAACACGGGCTCCTGCGTCTGGGCACAGCGGCCGCCCACGCTTTCCATCAGCCGCCGGCTCTCCCAGCCAGGCCCGGCAGCTTGGCGCCTCCGTCCACCGCATCGTCCGACTCGCAACACCAGCCAGCGACAGCCTCGTCTGCCGGGGCCCGCCCACGACCCGTTGCGGGCATGCTCTTGGCCGCCCCCGAGCCCACAATTATCCACGGCTGACTTGGGCAGTGTACGACGTGCCGCAGACGATCGGGCTAGCCTTCCCTGGTTTCAGGATCGATCGTTTCGCCACCCCCGCACCGTCACATGCGTTTACTAGACTCGCCCGTCGGTCGGCTTTGTGGCGGCTGCGCATCGTACGTCATACGCTAGCTGCCTGCAAGTGCTACACCCGCCGTTCGCTGCCTGGGACATCGCCTGTAGGTGTCCTCGCATCGGATCGACACAGTACCGGCTCAACCGCACCGTATAGTCTGCACCGTCTGCCCTGATCACTTCGTTCAGATCAAGACGCGGTCTTCAAGCCGTCGTGCGAACGATCTTCGCCGGTATATGTACAGCGCGTCTGCGTCAAGCTTGCACAGATGCCATCGCAGTACCGGCTTCCAGACGGTCATTATCGCCGTGGGCGCTGCCTGTTGCTTCGCATTGCAGAGTACCGTGTCCCAGGCACCACCTGCAAAGTCTCTGCTTCCGAGTCGCAGACTGGTGGAAAAGAAAACTAACAGTTGTCGTCGCATTGGCGCCGAGCCAGAGGTCGGGACAACATGACTTGGAAACGCGGAACTGTGTGACCGTCTATTCAAGGGCGAACTGTCAATGTCGTGTAGCGAAACTGCTCGCCGCATCCCGCGTCGGTTCATGACAGAAACGGTGCCTTGCCGCCGTCTGAGGAGGCAAACGCCAGATGGACTCTTAAGACCTAGCAGAATTACGAGCTATAGTCAGTAGCATTCCATGGCTCAGGAGAATGTATCTCACAAGATAGTCGCAACGACCTTCCTGGTGCGGGCAGCATGCCGAAACTCGGTAAGGTAGATACCTGCGCATGCATTCAACGGAAGTTCGTTGGGTCAGCGTAGCCGGATGACTGACCTTGCCAAGTACCCAAATTCAATTGGCCGTTCGTGATCGGAATTGAGATAGAAGAGCCGACGAGGGAAGCCTTCGTGTGCGAGACCCTGCAGGTCGGTTCGATTAGCCTGAACAGCGTGCGCTTGCCTACATCACGTACGAATCACTGCCGTGCGGAATCGGATTTTGTCAGCACGCTCCAGTCATGCACAAAAAATATGAATGCTCACTCAGGACCCTCGTCGGTGTGGCGCCAGTCCAGGGTTTCGGGAACAATGTTGTCCAACGCCATGTCCATATCTAAAAGGAAGAGATCAGCCAAACAACAGTCGGCGCTGTTGTGGTACGAATAGCTGCTATTTCTGACCTTTACGGACATCTATGTAACACCCCGCGACTCAGCAGGTAGCATTGCCAGCGGGAACGGCCACATACCGGAATCGCAGTTTTCATTGACTGTCAGCGCAGCGGAAGTGTGCTGACTGAAGCAATAGGCATTAGCACTATCAGAAGTTTTGACAGTAACACCTTGCATCGCCTACTGACATGAATAGAAACAGCATGCCGACCTGGTTGCAGTCTCTGTCAGCTCCGTGCAACGTTTTACCATCGATCACAGGCGGAACTGAGGACATACCTGGACGCCTTGCAAGCCTTGCGCGATCTGCCCCACTATCTCATCAGTTACGAGATGGCAGCCCTTGGCGCGCCTCTGGAGGGTGAAAGTCTTCTGCCAGCCCATGGCGATAGTCAGTGCGTGTTTGATGTTAGAGGTAGCAGTCCGAGACGGATCCCGCGAGGCGTCGGTCTCTGTCTGCACAGATACGCGATCAGAATTGATGGGCGGTGACGTCTCCTTCCTGTGACCGCCCGGTCGGATAAGGAAGGGGCAGTCGTTCGGCGTGCATTGACTTGTAACAACCACAGCGAGCAGCGGGCGGTGCGCTATATCTCTCAGACACAGTGGCAGACCGCATAAAACATAGACATAGCATGGCGGGACAGTACAGTAGTAGTGTACAGCAGGAGTATGCGAAAAAAAACTCAGTCCTGGGTCTCGCCGTATCTCTTGTAAGTCGCCCTATCAAAGCCCCCGCGGTTGCCAGGTACATTCCGACGATTGCAATGATTCGCGTAATGCCCACGTTCGCCGCACTGCAGAGACGAGGGTTAGCTAATGCGATGAGGGCTTAGCCGGTGTTTCGGCTCACCTTGAAGCACACGACGTCCTCGAGGTTCCGCCGACCGCCAGGAGGACCAAGCGTGCCGCCTGCACCCGGCGGACCTGTACCACCATAACCGCGGTCGAAGTCCGCATACCTGCCGTAACCTGGCGGCGGAGGCCCTAGGTCGCGCTGTGATGGTGGTTCTGGGGGTTCATACGCCTTCGGTGGGGGCAGATCCGGTTTTGGGCTAGACCAAGAGTTAACGCCCGATGCTACCGGCATAAAGAAAAGGTACATACTGCCCGCGAGGACATTCCGGGCCCAGAGGACAAAAGCCTGTCAGATAGTTTTGGCACACGACTCTGCGAACGTGCTTGCGCGGACATGAAGGTCCTGGGAGCCTTCGTCAGCTAACGCCTGCTGTTGATGGAGAAGCACGTACCGAGTTTGCAGAACCCACGGTTGTAGTCGGGACACTCCACCCGCCGCTCTTTCGGATGCGCGTACAAACATTCGTCGCCTGCAGAACAATAGCCGTACTTTGCGTACCACCAGCATTCTGGCATGCGCCTCAGATTGTACTCATGCAAGAACTCGCATTGGTCTCCCTTCTTACACAGTCCACGCAGCCAGTGCTTGCAGACTGTAGAGAGACGCTCCCTTTCTCGAGGATGCGTCGGTAACTGCTTCGGTGGTTGGAAATTTTGCGTCGACGGTGTAGTGTGCCTCAGAGGACAGTGTAGCGGACCAAGAGGACAGCCTGTCGCTGACAGGTTCAAACGGCATATTTGATCATCTATGGAGCTCGAGTTCGGTACAGGCCTTTGTCAACACAAGCACAATGTGCGCACCCTTGTCCAACTTAATCCCGAGCTCATTCTTCACATAGTTCTCCTCCACGAAGTTGTTCTGGTGGAACTGAGGCCGAATAAGGTCTTTGAGACCAGTGGGTGCAGCCAGAGGGTTCGAAGTTGCCGAGTTCATTATGCACGTATATTACGGGTATACGAGGACGTGGTCGTCCAGACCAAAGAAACGTTGTGGCACCCGAGCAGGCGCTGAGTAAGATCTGAATCTTTGGTGCAGGCTTATCTTGCTTTTGCCTTTTCCGGGTTCACCTATGTCACCGTGACGCGGGGGACGCAGCTTGGCTAGAGACTTCCGCGTGCCAGTCGCGCCCCCCGAGTCGCAACACAACGAGCACACCTCTCAGATACCCTCAGACCTATGGAATCAGACAGGAAACCTCTGGCAAGTTCCGAAGACGCGGCTGGCGCGTTCGCCGAGTATCCTTTGGTCATTCGCGTACCCTTGAAACTCTGCGTGAATTGGCTGTCTTCGGGGCTGCGCTTTGTCCGACCGTATGCGCCTCAACTCGTCCCTCTGGCCGTCTTCGTATGCGCTATTCCAGCCCTTCTGTTCTTTTCCATCTCCTCCGGATGGTTTGTGTGGAGAAGCATGGCAGTAGGATGGGAAGTGCCTCTTTATCTTCAATATGGGTACGTCTCTACGCTCCTATAATCGCTTGTGCCCCTCACGTGTCTGTACAAACCATGTCCTTAGGGACGGCGGGTCCCCATACGCCAGTGTCACTTTGCCTCCGCTTGTGTCGCGGCAAGCATATGACATCTCCTTGCACCTCCAAGTTCCAGCAAGCCCGTCAAATCTAGAGCTGGGGAACTTCATGGCTAGTGTCGTAATTACCACAGCAAGCAATCAGACGGTAGCTCAATCAAGGAAACCGGTCGGTATTAATCCTTCGCGTGATATCACTGGTCTAATTAGCTCCACCAGGGACTTGTGCTCCCCAAGTCCTCCTCGCCGCTTTCCTTCGTCTGGAGCAAGCCGGGAGTGATCGACTTGGCCCTTCCCATGCTTAGCAACGTGGAACTGGGCAAGAGTGGCTCCTCGGCGCAGATTGAAATAGGGAGACGAGACCAATGGAGAACAGTCAAAACTGGCGAAGGTCGGGAATTGAGTGTATCATCGGCCATGCTGCGCGGTGTCGTAGTGCACCAAGGCCTGAGGCAAGTTGGTATTTGTCCCTGCCCTGTGTTACGCTCATGTCCTGTTTCAGAGGCCTTCTCACTCGCTTCCCGCTGGTCACTTCCATGCTCGCCGCGGCCACATTTTTCTTCGTTTCCTTCGTCGTTTTGGCGT
The DNA here is from genome assembly GCA_001910725.1 of Phanerodontia chrysosporium. Classification (NCBI taxonomy): domain Eukaryota; kingdom Fungi; phylum Basidiomycota; class Agaricomycetes; order Polyporales; family Phanerochaetaceae; genus Phanerodontia; species Phanerodontia chrysosporium. Next base: position 1,928,813 of record MJGA01000003.1, read on the forward strand.
CGTGCGTCTTGCCTGCGGTCGAATGGCAATTCCACGAGGAGCCACAGCCGCTCGAGCCTGTCGCCTATGAGAAACCGCGTCGGATGCGCAGACGTCCTCGGGATGAGTCTAGATCCGCTCAGACTCACAAAGCTGTACGCAAGCGCAGTCAGAGCCTTGGTTCATCTAGCAGGACATCCTTTGTGCGTCCCTTCTTCGTCTGTGTTGTTCATCCAACCTTCCAACTCATTTGGTTACAGTCTGCAACGCAACAACCAGGCTCTGAAGAGATTAAGACCGAAGACATATCGGTTGAGATACCTCCGTCCGAGTCAACGCCTCTCAGGCGTAGACGTTCGAGGCTATCACAACCCTCTGAATCCGAAGACTAGCAACTTCGTTCTCTGATACTCCGATCCAATTATACCAAGCAGCTCTCATGCTCGTCTATTATACCGCGGCCTCTTTCCGTTTATTCTTTCGCCGGCTCGTCTTCTGGAGGTGCTACCTTCACCACAACCGGAGGCTCGACAGCCTCGTCTTTCTCGTCGTCTACTTTCTTGGTCTTTCCACGGTCCTTTGACTCTCCCTGTGCGACCTTTGCCGCCGCCTTTGCAATCTTCCTCTCCGGTTCAGGAGGTCCTGCAAGCCCTGCCACCAGATCCTTCGCATCGTCTCCGCCCAAGCCGAGCTCTTCCACCAACGCCTGCAACTCATCCACCGAGACACTCACGTTCGCCAAGCCGAACTCCGCCAGATCTTCGCCCGCATTGATTTCGTTCTTCTCCTTCTCTCTGAGGGCCTGCGGAGATGGTGATGGTGATCGAGAGGGTGCGTGCTTCGGGAACATCTGCAGCGGAGAGTATGCACCAGGTACGCCAATCGGTTGCTGTGCCTTTACAGGCGGTTCATCCACAAAGGGTTTGTAGTCTTCGTTACGGCGCAGGAATATATCGAGTTCATTGAACTCCACGGCTTCTTCACTACAGGGCCATGTGAGTTCTCGGGGGTTATTCTGCATCAAGCATACGCACAATTGAGAAAAGGTCTAAGATGAAATTAGCATCTTCGCACTCATCGTGCATGACTCTATACTCACGCCAACGAACTCTCCGCCAACCAGAAGTCCCGGTAGTTGTTGTTTGTCTGCGCGAGGGTGTCATCAGTCTATGATGTATGATGGGTCCATATGTACGCAGTTACGGACCCAGCGGGGCCTTCCTCTTCCACAGCCTCTTCGCGTCTTCGTCCGATGCAAGATCATACGACGTGAAGTCTATCTTCTTGACCTGCAGCACTCGCAGAAGGTACTCTACGTCGCATAATGTCAGACACGTTTGGTGCTACAGCGCGTGCCGTGTACCTTGGCGCCGCCTAAGCTCGACCTGCGATGCGATGGTCGTAAGGAAGACCTGGATTGGTGGAGGAGCCATGGTGATCTGGGTGCTAGAATTGTGTAAAGGTGAAGGACGGTCTGAGCAGGCTGTGAGCTGTCCGAGGTGAAGTTGCTATGGGGTCTCGAGATCTCCACAGCCGCTTCTTTGTCCGAAACATCTCCTTCCCTCAATCGCGCACGCGCAGTATTCGCTCACTCGACCGCGCATCCGCTCGTGTGCAACATGCATCTTGCGCGAGTCGTTTCAGCGCACGGCATGCCTAAACAAGAGGTTGTCAACCGCAGATCGGCGGCGCCGTTGCTCGCACGTTCTCGCACTCCGGCTCGCTCAAGTCGCTCGACTGTCTCTGCGGCACGCGCTTTGCTATCATCCTCAACCTCACCCTGACAGATCGACGCGTCCAGCGATGGCACCCTCTGCATTGGTAGTCTGCCTCGGAAACATCTGCCGTTCTCCCATGGGAGAGGCCGTGCTCAAGCACGTCGCCAAAGAGCGCGGGATCGATATCCATGTCGAGTCGGCGGGCACTGCTGGGTATCACGTCGGCGAAGAGCCCGACGACAGGTACGCTTCCATCGTTGTGAGACCCCTGAGTCGTGCACTGACAATTACACGCGCGATGTACGTAGGACCGTCGCCGTTTGCAAGAAGGTGTGTCCCGCAGGGATCTTCTCACCCACATATCGTCTGATCTCAGGTAGCATGGCGTGCCCATAAACCACGAAGCTCGCCAGGTCTCAGCCGAGGACTTCAAGAAGTTCACGCATATCTTGGCCTCCGACGAGGCTAACCTTCGTGCTCTCGAACGCATGAAACCGAAGGACGCGACAGCAGAGGTCCGCCTCTGGGGATCGTATGCGGACAATAAGGCCATTGCAGATCCATACTACGGTGGCATGGTAAGGCTGTCCCTGTTCAAGCACGCAGCTGGATTGACGTTGATTTCTCCGTAGAATGGGTTCGAGCAAGTATATAAACAATGCGTGGAATACAGCAATGCGTTCTTGGACCAGGTCGTTGGCAACGCCAGGCAGAACTAGGGCGGGAATAGAGCCAGACGACCCAATGTACATCATACCAGGATACATGACATGCTTGCATTGTCATGAAGATTGTAGAGATATCCAAAATCCATTCCGAGTGTAATATACACATTTTACAAACACAGTGAGGAGCTCAGTGATGAGTGGGCATATCAACGGATGCCTTGTTGCCAATAGCATCCTCCGCCTTCCAAAGTGCCGTAGTAGTCTTGTTCTGGGTGTAGAAGTCGATACCGCTGTATCGGCCGTCAGGAACACGTTTGGAGGCACAAAGACAAACCACTGACCTCTTGCCATAGAACGGAATATCACCGAGGAAGCTGGCCTTGTTGCCGCTCCAGGAGAACATGGGGAGTGGTACCGGGATGGGCACGTTGATGCCAACCTGGCCAACCTCGACCTCGACCTCGAACTTCCGCGCAGTCGCACCGCTCTGCGTAAAGATCGCAGTGCCATTGCCGTACTTGTTAGCATTGATAATGTTCAAAGCGTCGTCGAGGGTATCTGCCGGGATGACGACAAGCACTGGACCAAAGATCTCCTCCCTACACGAGACATCAGAAGGGTGATGCTGCAGGCTAGTGATGCACTTACTTGTAGCACCGCATGTCAGTCGTAGCCTCGATAATCGTCGCGCCTACCCAGTTTCCGTGCGGGAATTCAGGGACCTGGTGGCCGCGGCCGTCAAGGACAATCTTGCCGCCCTGCTCCTGGGCTGACGCGATGAGTCCTTCAATGCGAGCCTTGGACGCAGGAGAGATAACCGGGCCACTAGACGGGATGATTAGGAGTGAGTTAAGAAAATACAAACGGAATCTCACAAGTCAGCACCATTCTCAAAGCCCTGGCTGACCTTGAGCTTCTTTGCACGTTCGACCAACTCGGGGATCCATTGTTGGGCATTGCCGACAAGGACGGCGACCGAGATGGCCATGCAACGTTGACCGGCAGCTACGGCACCAGTGAGGTTCCGATCGTACAAATCTTGTCTTACACTTACCTCCGAAAGCAGCTCCAATGAGTGAGTTCAAGGCGTGGTTCTTGTTGGCTGGGCAGCGGCTTAAGTTATAGAGGATTCTGCTTGGTTGTTTTGCACTCACCATCTGGCATGATAACAGCGTGGTTCTTGGCACCCAGGTTAGCTTGCACACGCTTTCCGGTCTTACGACCCCTAACTCAACGTCAGTACCCCGACACGAGTATGGAAAGTGACCCCACATACCTTTCGTAAATATGCTGACCAGCCCTGTCGCCTCCCACAAAGCTGATAGCCTTGATCTTCGAATGGTCACAGATTGCATTCACAGTAGGAACAGTGCCATGAACGACGTTGAGAACACCAGGAGGCAGACCGGCACGTTGGCAAAGCTCAGCGATGATCATGGCTGCACCAGGATCACGCTCAGACGGCTTGACAATAAGCGTGTTCCCTGTCGCGATGGCCATGGGAATTGTCCAGAGGGGAATCATCCTGAGTAACGCGTTAGCCGCATATCTTTGCGCTGGCTGGGCAAAGACTCACGCAGGGAAGTTGAATGGTGCGATGCTGCAAAGACAGTCGGATCATAATCAAACTAAGTAGGAGCCCCAAGCCACCAGAACTTACCTAGCGCATACACCAAGGGGTAAGCGGCGGGTAGAAGTGTCCATATCCTTGCTCACTAAACATGTGTAAGCAAGATTCAAGATGTAAATTTCGAAACGCATGCCTTCGATGGTATTGCCCAGCATAGCAGTGGGAATACCTGTTGCAGTCTCGACCACTTGCAAACCACGCAGGAGATCACCCTTTGCATCTAGGCCGGGTGCCGGGTCTGTCAATCATCCTAAGGGGTACCATAGGCTGATAAGCTCACCGGCATATGTCTTGCCTTGTTCGAGGACAATACTGCTCGCGATGGCATCTTCGTGCTTTCGCAGCAGGTGTTGGAGCCTACGTAGGAAATGTCAGCGAGTGAAGCTAGCTGTGAGTAGAAAGACTACGAACTCTAGCACAAAGCGTTGACGTGTAAGCACTGTAGAACGGCTCCACGTCTTGAACGCGTCCTGAGCCGCAGCGACTGCCTGCTCGAATTCGGAGCTTGTGGTCTCAGGTACACGACTAAGCAGAGTCTGGGACGCCTGCGATGACCGAATGTCAATGTGAAGCGTGGGTAACACTAAGGCCATGGACGTACTGGGTCCACGACGTCGATCCAGTCCGACGTCCTGCTCTCGATAAATTCGCCACCGATGAAGTTCTTTGTGTTTCCTCCTGTCGCGCTGGTGCCCTGCCATTCTGACGAGAGCTTCTCGGCGCGTGAGCGAGCGGCAGCACTGAGCCCACTGAGGGGTGGCCGCGACGCCGACGTCACGGCATAAGAACGTGTCTGGAGGGTGCGCAGACGGGGTATAGTCCTGCGGTGCATGGTCGAGAGAGCGTGAGGGCTGCTGGTGGGCGACGCTGAGCGTGTGTTATATACTGTGGACGCTTTCGGACGAAAGTCGACGAGCCGGATTCACGTTTCCGGGCGCAAGTCGGTCATGGGAGCGGACCTCGAGCGCGCCGCCCCATCCGCGCTCACGTGGCTCATCTCCTCGGAACTCGCGTCGGCGTTGGCGCTGTCCCGCCCCCGCTCGTCGTCGTGCCACGCAACGAGCACAGCAGCCCCGGAAGAGCCGCATACATCGACCAGCCTCGCGCGTGTGCGGCAACGCGTTGCCGTGCAAGGTGTGCCACACGGCGCACTTCTTCCAGAATACTACTGGCCCCTCGCTAAGAGGTTATCCGTCACGTGCAAAACCTTTTGATTGATTTGGCCATTATTCTTGACGACCACCATCCCACTCTCCGTCGTCCGCTCGACGGCTCAGCCTTTCGACCCGGTTTTCTACATCCTACTTAATTCATTCTTTACACTGGTCACGGCTCTCTGCCCCCCACGCTCATTTTCACCTCTAGACCTTGGCTCCGGCTGGCACGATGTCACAACCATTCCAATCCCCGTCCACTCACAATCTCCTGTCTCCCACCGGCCCAGCTGGTGCACCGTCGATACGAACCGTCGCCAGCAATGCGTCGCTGGTGTGTTCCATCTCAACATTGTGCTACATGCTGTCCATAGTCTGACACGACGTCTATTCTTAGCGGTCGCAGAGCGACTCGCGTTACGCTATCGCCAGCGAAGGCTCGTCCAGTCCAGTGCCTCCCTCAATATCCGACAAGGTACGTTGCATCAGCGTTCACAACCCGTGTGTCTTTGTTCAGCCCAGTTTCAGTTTGCAATGTCTCCCGACCCGTCGTCCTGGGGCGGCGATTTGTCGCCGAATTTCCGCGAGCCTGACGACGAGCTGCACAACCCGGACCCTAAGCGGGACCGCAAAAGCGACAAAGGAGGCACGATATTTACCTCCCGTGGCATTGCAAACCTGGGATGTTTGGTGATCCTCTTTGGTGGAATGGGAATGCTCTTGTGAGTTGCAGTAGTTATGGATATGTGTTGTGACGCTCAAGCAGGTCTTTGGTGCAGCGCTGGATACCCTCTCATCTCCCACTTCACCAAGAAGGAGCAAACTACCTTCGGCGGATTCAACCTTGGTGGCACCAACGCCACGGGCCAGGTACGTCATGAGCGCGTCTGGAATTACGGCCCGATGTCAACTCTATTTCCCAGGTGCCCAAGATCCCAGGCAACTGGGGTCTTGTTGATCTTGATACGCCCAAGGAAGCCTATACCAAGGTCGACTATGTCACCGGCAAGACCTGGGAGCTCATCTTCAGCGACGAGTTCAACGTTGATGGCCGCACGTTCTATCCTGGAGACGATCCGTACTGGGAGGCAGTTGACCTGCACTACTGGCAGACGAACAACATGGAGTGGTATGACCCTGCAGCCATCACTACCAGGAATGGATCATTGGAAATCACGCTGTCAAAGAAGGAGACGCACGGGTTAGACTATCAGGGCGGCATGATGTCGACATGGAACAAATTCTGTTTCACTGGCGGTCTCATTGAGACCTCCGTTGTCCTTCCCGGTGCAAACAACATCGTAGGCCTCTGGCCCGCCATTTGGACAATGGGCAACTTGGGTCGGGCCGGTTATGGTGCGAGTCTCGAGGGCATGGTAAGGAGATTCTTTTCGGCCGAAATCGCATCTGCTGATGCTTTGGATATAGTGGCCTTATACCTATGACTCTTGCGATGTCGGCACGGTTGCTAATCAGACCTTGAACGGCCTTCCCATTGCGGCCACGGAGAACGGCGACCCTAGCAATGGTGGCGTGCTGTCCTTCTTGCCCGGTCAGCGCCTGTCACGTTGCACATGCCCGGGCGAGTCGCACCCTGGCCCTGTTCACTCCGATGGCACCTACGTCGGCCGCTCCGCGCCTGAAATCGATATCTTCGAAGCCACGGTATGCCCGAAAGTGTATCTGCTAAGTCAGACGATGTCTCATGCTTTGCAATACAGATGGGCGGTGATCCGCTGCAGGGTCAGGTTTCTCAGTCCGGACAGTGGGGCGTGAGTTGTCGCGCTACGTTGCTTCTGATATCAACTGACAGTGGTTGTAGCCCTTCAATGCCGAGTATCACTGGTTCAACACTTCGGCGAACCTCATCATTCCTAACACCACTCTCACTGAGCTGAACCCCTACATGGGTGGTGCCTTCCAGCAGGCTACCTCTGGTTTGACGTTCACTAGTAAGTTCCATGTTGCCCGAGTAGAAACATCGTCTAACATCATGTTTAGACCAGGAGGCCTATGAAAGGACTGGTAATGTGTACTCCGTTTATGGCGTGCAATACCAACCCGGTTTCGACGATGCTGTAGGTGTCTGTGGCAGTTGAGGCCGAAGTTCTAGCTAACTCAATCACTATAGTACATTGCCTGGATTGCCGACGGCAAGATGGCGTGGCAACTGAACCAACCAGGCATGGCTGCCGATCCTCGCGTCGAGATCGGGTCTCGTCCTGTGCCTCAGGAGCCAATGGTATGCGAGCCGTTCATTCAATGGATTTTTATTGACCTTATTTCTAGTACATCATTGCCAACTTGGGAATGTCGAGGAACTTCGGTTTCGTCGATCTTGACCACATCATCTTCCCCACGACTATGAAGGTAGACTGGATCCGTGTCTACCAGGACCCGGACCGCAAGAACATTGGATGCGACCCGGAGGACTTCCCTACCGCAGCCTACATCAACGAGTGCGTCCTCCCACTCCCAGGCGAGAGATATGTTGTGCTGACTAGGTCCCCAGGTACATCGAGGCGTATACCAACCCCAACCTGACTACATGGCGTGACGATTACGGGCAGCCGTTCCCCAAGAACAGTTTCCTGGGGGAGTGCTGATCATTTCTCGTGCATCAAGACACATGACTCTAGACTGCTTGCTCCTTCATCGACATCACTCTGCATTCGCGCGCTTTCCACTGCATTCATTCTTGGCATAATTTTCAGGAGGCATACCCACATCACCGCACTTGTTTCACATTAGGATATGGTCTCGTGCTTGTTCAATGCATTCTTAATATGAGGTGAACATATAGCTCTTCGTGTGGGTGTGCGACGCACAGGTGGTTCACGCGTCAATACGCGCAGGCTCGCGCTCGTAAATTCGTTTAGCCGCCGGTATACCTTGCTCCCCTCCATCCATCACTTGAGCTTCGACTTTGACGGGGACCGCTTTGAACAAGCGTTATGTTCACGTTCCCTGTCTAATACGTCCTTGCTTCCAATCCTAAGCTCATTCGGTCGTACTCGCACAGCCTCGATAGGGGGATCAATAATTCTCCTGGCAGGAATTCGACGTACCATTAATTTCGCGGACCATGAACAACATCAATCCGTCGGTATACATTCAGCTCGGTGCTCTCATGAGCCAAAGCGGTCTCAACGCGGTTGGAGGAACCGCTCCCATGGCCTCTACGTCTCAAATTCCCCAGCCAGCCCAACAACCTCCTGCTCAACAGTCTATCGCGCTTCCCCAGAGTGTGCCGGACCTGTTCTCGATCCTCGGCCTGACACAAAGCGGCAGCAGCTCTTCTGTGTCCTTTAGTGGCGTGCTAAATAGCGCTGTGGTTGGTTCATGCCCAACGGACGACGACCTGATTATCAGTGCTTTGCGGGACAGTGGCGCGAAGGGATGGACGTACAGACAAGCTCTGGAGAACCTGCATGGGGTACGTAGCCACAAACCCGATTTGACTTTCGCTGAAGAACTTGATATATATTCGAACAGGTACACAATCATACTGCTAGCCAGTGGAAAGATTATTATCTCGACCATGCGCACCGCATCAATGACTTGCTGCTTCACCGCAATAGCGAACGGATCGTGGCGAAAAAGCCAGACATAGACTCGATATCTCGGAATGGTACTTCCAATGACCACGGAACCCAGAGCGCGTCCCCCGTGAGGATCAAGCATGAACGCCTCCATCCTGTCGACCGTGAGCGAACAGAATCCAGAGTTCGTATCAAGCTCGAGCGCACAGACAAAGCCAAAGGAAAAGCCGCGCGTCGCGGACGCCTTCGCCTCCTCGTCGCCCTGTAAAGAGGGGAAATAAATATATGTTCACTGATGAAGATCGCGAGTGGTTTGTGCGCTATGTGAACTATCGCCTGAAGGAAGACCCCAACTTGAAGAAGTTGGATCTATGTGCCGAAGCGGGAAAGAAAGTAGGTTCACTGCGCATTCGTACTGACACCAATTACTCATGTCGTCTCAGGCCCCTCACCATTCATCGAACTCTTGGCTGAGTCATTGGTCGCAGCAGCGCGATTATTATGATGCGCGCATCCCACGATACCATGACCACCCCTCGAGAGTAGAGCCTGCAACAGACAGTTCATCGAGCTCAAGTGAAGATGACGGTGAAGAGAACGACAACAATGCCTCAGAATATACGAGCAGCAGATCGGACTCAACTGAGGACACGGATTCCGAGGAGGACATCAAGCGCATGAGTGGTGCCGGCGAAACGTTGAATAATGCTGACCGCAGAGTCATCGCTCGGTGGATCGCTTCACATGGGGCCGAATGGGATAACATGTCCTTTAATGACCGATGGGATCCCATTGCAAAACTGGTATGTAACAGTCGAAACTGTCGTTCTTTCATCCTTCCGTTGACAGCCATACTTGTGTAGTATCCTCAACGCAACGCCAAGGCGTGGGGTCAAATTGTCTCCAATCACTCGAAAGGTAGCCTTGCACTTTCGCACACTCACATCATTGACTGAAAACTGGTGCAGCAATCCATATCCTTGCTCGTGAATATCGCCGAAGGAATGATGCCCGCACGTCTGTGCTCTCGCAGAGAGCTGTACCAAGTTGGGCGAAGAAACCAGTCTCTTCTGGTGGCCTGAAGCGAGTGCGTACACGAGATGCAGAAGATGGCCAGTCGTCTAAGCGGACGCGAGACGAGTCTTCATCATGATGCTCCCTGCTCCCATCTGTTCGTTCTGTACTATTACACTCACGGTTCGTTATACTTGCCGCATGTATCCCTTGTTTTAGTAGTCTACATAATGTAGTCGTCGCCACCGTGAACGGTTTTTCCGCCGAAGCTCTGCGGCAGTCGCGAGGCAAGAGCCACGTGTGAGGTGGATCGATGGGGCATATAGTAGCAGCGCGTAATATCAAGTTCCCCTCTCCTTGCCAGCAACCAGCAACCTCTGTCTCCCCTCGTCGACGTCCTCTACTCACTTACACACACATAATCTACCATGGATGAAGAATACGACGTAATGCACCGTCTGCTGTCACCTTGCGCGCGGCCTACTCACCGCGATCACTCTGCAGGTCATCGTGCTCGGTACTGGCTTGACCGAATGTATCCTCTCCGGCCTGCTCTCCGTCGAGGGCAAGAAGGTCCTACACATGGATCGCAACGACTATTACGGTGGTGACAGTGCTAGTCTCAACCTCACCCAGGTGCGTACCGCTTCACAGCACCTCGAGCATCCCCACCGATACTGCGACTACGACAGCTGTACCGCAAGTTCCGCCCAGACCAGGCACCGCCCGCCGAGCTGGGACGCGACCGCGACTATGCCGTCGACTTGATCCCCAAGTTCATCATCGCGTCTGGAGAGCTCACAAAGATCCTTGTCCACACCGACGTCACCCGCTATCTCGAGTTCAAGCAGATCGCGGGCTCCTTTGTGTACCGCGATGGCAAGATCTCCAAGGTCCCCAGTAACGAGATGGAGGCCGTCCGGAGTCCCCTCATGGGTCTCTTTGAGAAGCGGCGGGCGAAGAAGTTCTTCGAGTTCCTTCAGGGGTGGAAGGACGAGGACCCTGCTACTCACCAGGGTACGTTACACCACGAATTGCGTAGACCGAGGACCCTTGACCAATACTTGGCAGGTATTGACTTGGACAAGGACACCATGAACACTGTCTACCAGAAGTTCGGCCTTGAGCCCGGTACCCAAGACTTCATCGGTCACGCCATGGCGCTCTACCTCACGGACGAGTAAGACATTCAGAGTAATAATGTCCCGGCATTGTCTAACACATCCCGTAGCTACAAGAACAAGCCCGCTCGCCCCACATACGAGCGCATCATTCTGTACACGTCTTCGATGGCGCGGTACGGCAAGTCGCCATACATTTACCCTCTGTACGGTCTCGGCGAGCTGCCGCAGTCCTTCGCACGTCTCAGTGCCATCTACGGCGGTACCTACATGCTGGACAAGGCGATTGATGAGATCGTCACCGACGAGAACGGCAAGTTCGTCGGTGTGCGGAGCGGTAATGAGACCGTGAAGGCTAAGCAGGTCGTCGGCGACCCGAGCTACTTCGGCGCTGGCCAGACAACGGAGGGCAAGCAGCGGGTGCTCGAAGAAGGCAAGGTCATTCGTGCCATCTGCATCCTCAAGCACCCGATTCCCGGCACGGATGATGCAGACAGTGCCCAGATCATCATCCCCCAGAACCAGGTTGGCAGGAAGAACGGTAAGCACATCCCTGTTCCGCTTTCGGGGTCTGTACTAAAATGCCGTGTCAGACATTTACATTGCCATGGTCTCCTCGACGCACAATGTCTGCGCGAAGGACGTTTACATTGCCATCGTCTCGACCATCGTCGAAACCGACAAGCCAGAGCTCGAGATCCAGCCCGGTCTGCAGCTTCTCGGCCAGATTCATGATAAGTGAGTGGTCTCACGCCATCTTGTCATTCACACCCTCATGTATTCTCCAGGTTCGTTTCCGTCAGCCCGCTGTACACACCAGCGACGTCGGGTACGGAGGACAACATCTTCGTTACTCGCTCGTACGATGCGACGTCACACTTCGAGACCGTTGTCGAGGATGTGCACGATGTCTGGAAGCGCATGATTGGCAAGGATCTCGTGCTGAAGAAGCGCGAGGTTAACGTCGAGGCATAGGCTACTGTTATTCACACTACACTTACGTTATCTCTGTTCTCTGACTCTCCGGTATCAGTTTAATCATCTTCATCGTGTACAAACAACAGATAAATCATAGTCACCTAGTCATGGAGGTTGCAACGTGTCCTGGAACTCGGAAAGAAATAAATGAATGTTGATACAGATTCTCTCAGGATGGTTATGAAAGCTGATTCATTAGAAAAACGCATTCATGTCAAACTCTGGTACTTGTACATCCTGTTTAGCGGACTTCAGCAGTCGTCCCATACCGGCCTTTCTGGCAACCAGGTCTCCATCGTTCTCCTTGAGAACTTCTCCTTCGCCTGACACAGCAGTCTCGCCGGATGTTCTCAGGGTAGGAGAGGCGGATCGAGTAGGTGGCTCTGTGGGAATGTCCATGTCGATCTTCATGACCGATTGGCGACGCATGGCAGGTTCCAACGCGAAGCGGGCCACGGTGGGGCTCGGCGGACGGCGGATGATGGCGAGTCGTGCACAACAGTCGACGGTCTCTCGAAGGACCATGTCCGCACGAGATCGAGGGCCAGCGCGTGACACCCTGGCGGCTTCCGCATGAGACTTGTGAGACAGCAACGGCATTCGCGACTCACCCATCCTGCAGAAGACACGTGCGATCTGTAGGACGAAGTTGAACTCTGTCCTGCCCGAGATCTCGCTGGTGCCCTTCGCCGTCTGCAACGTCTTGAGCTTGAGCTGGGAAAACAACAGCGCAAGACTAGGGTCATCGTAGTGCGACTCGCCAATCTCGGTGATGGCAGTCCACACATTGGCTATGTCGCTTAGAGGCGTCTGAAACAGGGTGTCAGACTATGGTGAGACCGAGAACAAGGTGCACTTACCACCAAAATTCGAACTGCAAGGTCCCGGCGGTGCAACATCCAGAACGCCCAACTTGCGAGCCAGCGGTTGCCTTCCCTGAATGCTGTCGGGATGACTGTAGACTCCAGGATGTTTCTCAAGATGGGACCGTCGTCGTTGCCTTCGACCACCCTGGCAAGCGCGATAGCCAGCTGGAAGTCCTGGAGATTCCTCAAGCATACATTCACAGCGTCCTTCAGGCTGCCACCGAGTAGGAAGAACGCTGCTGCGTATTCTACAGTATCTCCATGAGCATCAGTTCGTTCGCAAAGTTATATGGGTCCCTCACCAAATCTCCGCTTACTGAGAAGGGCAAAAGCGTTCTTCAACGCGGCCGTCCTCCAGCGCGGCTGCGAAAAGTCGTTGTTGAGGAACTTGAGCATAAGGTTCTGCTCCTTGTGCCATGACGCCTGTCGCCACAGCCCATGGACCAGCTTGACCTTGCCAAGTGCGAAATAGAACAGACTGCACTCAGTTGGGTCGCGGTTGTCACCAGCCATGTACTGGTTGCGCGCGATCACTTCCATGTGATTTTTCTAGAGGTCAAGCAATGAGTGTCGTCGTGAGACGTCGCTGTTAAGAACAGAACTCACCATCGTCTCTGTTGAGCGCAACCAGATGTACACGCCCAGCGCCCTTGCATCCGACCAGCGCATTTTCTGGCCATCGCAGGACGCTACTGAGGCCGAGAGCAAGAGTTCCTGGCTCTCGCTATGGAATGCCCACAAAATGTCCCGGTATCGTAGCCTCTCACGCTTGCGTGGTCTACCGGAGACACCCCCGTTTGAGCTCGGGGAGGTGGGAGATGACAAACGACGGTTAAAGATGTAGAACACACGCATGGTGATCAGGTAACGCAGGCCATTGGAGTCTAAGGCACGGCGCTGCTGCTCAATCTGCACAGATTATGAGCGAATGCCAGGCTGAGGTCTAGAGAAGGAACTGACCTCTAGGGTGGCTTGTATAAGCACTATGAGAGCCTCCATCTCGTTTGGCGTGAGATGTGGAAGCGGCTCTTCTTCCAATTGCTCAACCAGTTTCTGGACCAGCACCGAGGAGAACTCTTCTCCGTCCGAGCTGACAGCGGGTTACTACCAAGTTTGTAACTGAAGAAACTATTTACTTACTCGTCTTCCGCACCGGGAGCAGCAAACAAACTTGTGTAACGCGGCTTGGAGAACGCGAGAGCCTTTAATCGAGTATCAGCCACAGCCACTTGTCGAGAAGAGTCAGACGACAGACAGTTCGCGTTGCACCGTCCTTTTTCAAGAACTCATCTATTGGCAGCGGTTTCCACTCGTGAGTGTCTCTCGTCCACCTCACGTTTCTGGCCAAATTTATGATGATATTCTTGACCAACTCCACCTTTTCTGAGAGGGAAAAAGAACCACTGTTAGAATCGTCCTTGGTAACACACAGTAAAAACATACCCCAAAGCAAACATTGAAGAATCATTTGTGGGTGGTACTCGTCCAGCGGCCCGTTATGACGTGCGACATGCTCGAACAAGCTCTCTTCGCAGTTTTCGCCTCGGGCAGGTGGCTGTCCATACAACGACATGAGATGACCAGCACCTATCAGCAAAGTGCCTCCTTTCAGCCATATCGAGTCGTTGATCTGGTGGGGGATGGTGCTAGCGATAGTCAGCCACAGTGCGGGGATATGCGTAGACGAGTGCACTCACTTGGTCAAGTCAACCTTCCAGCATATGCCCCAACCGGGAGTGTCGTCGAAGTAGGTCATGCGTTGCTGGCAGAGCAGCTCCACCCGATGGGCGAATCCGACAGCGAGTATTGATTGACCGTCTGGGGTGGCGGTCCAATCCAAGTCAAGGATAGGGTCCGAAGAGCTAAATATTGTCAATGTCGAGTATACCGGGCCACAAAAGAGCTTACCTGTATGTCTGCCGATATTCCAAACCCGTGGCGAACTCGGACTCAGTTGAGTTCCAGATGGTGATCTCCTGTCCTTCACCAGCCTTGCATACTTCATATCGCATGTGAGTCAAGTGGAGTAGTCTACCTAAACTGCTGCTTACCGAGGATAGTCTTCTTCGCTGAGCTGCATGCAGCCATGAGAATGTCTGTTCTCTTCGTCCGCACGTGCCCAGTGCACTTCCACGATGCAGGCCTTACGGATACGTCTGGCATCCAGAACCCGAGATCCCCGTTTTCCGCAACGCTAAGCAACGCGTCGTGTGAACCGATGTATGCATCCAAGCGGCCCGGAATAGACCACGCCATTGGGTCGACAGGAACAAGCGTCTTGAGAGGGGACTTCACGGGCAGCGAGGTTTCTGAGTGAAGCGACAGCGTCATTTGGGGTTCTTCGCAGGGAGTTGACGGAGGAGAGGGGAGAGACGAATTGAATATCAGGATTGTGTGCATCTCCGTGATAGCAATGAACGGTACGAGGGATCCTTCAAAGGACGGCAAGGGAAGAGGGATATTATAGGAGGAACCTGAATCGAAGACGACGTCAAAGCGTGTGCAGAGCGCAGTGTCACCGTGCTCTGCGACCTGGAGTAAGTTGCAAAGTACTGTCCTGTAGTAATTCAGTAAAATACGTTACCGGAAGATGTACAGCCGTTCACGTACCGCCTTGCAATACGGCCATGTTTGTGATGGGCTCTGTGCTGTCAATCACTTCAGCATGCAAAAAAAGCCTCCGTGCACCAGGGCTCGTCTTCCACACTTCTACAGTGCCGTCTTGCCTGAGGATGCCAAGTCCTTCCCCATCAGGGGTTCGCACAAAGCGCGATATTCGGCGTGGAAGGACTTTGCTCTGCCCGCTTCGCAGATCTTGGATATCTCCTTGCATGACAAGTCCGTCCGTCTGAGCATCGAAAAAGGCCAATGGGTCTAGTTGGTAGGACCTAAGCGGCGCCGACGTGACTAGGTTGAGTGTCGTGCGCTTGGCAGTGTTTGGAAGAAAATATAAATGGTCAGGAATGCCGGGAATAGTAGACGGGGCAGATTGCAGCAAAGTGAATTGCTTCAACAGGGTTGGTGGGCGTCGGTCGATATTCTGACGCGCATATAATGAGCCTCGAAGCAATTAAACGATGTCTCTACCTACAGCTATGGCTTGCACAACGAGCGATCCATCGGAGAAGACGCGCAGGAAGAGATCCCAGCTCTCTTCCTGTATCTCGCGCACTCGTCGGCTTCGTCCGTCTTCGGTTTCGGGCTTAACCGCAGACAATGCTGCAGTGAATACTTGGGACATGACTTCTCGGTCAAGCCAGAAGATGCGAGAGCTTGTAGTTTGGGAGGCTATAGAAAATGGCACTGCAGAGTAGACGTCTAGAGATGCATGTAGTTGCATTTGATGAGGAGCGTCGATGACAGGGAAATAGACCCTTAGGGTAGCGTCCGAAGTAACGGTATAGAGAATCAGATCATCTCTGTCCGAAATTCATCAGAGCGGTGTAACACATTTGTATGACGTACTAACCGACTGGAAGCCTGAGATCGTCTCCAGTTCATGTCTAGAATGGGTCTTGGATGTCGTATTCTTTGAGTTTGCTTTCCAGATGTAGTAAGATACACGCCGACGGCACTGTCCAACTTCGAGGGGTTGTGAATCAAGCCTTCGTAGCGTGTATACAGCACATACCGACGACGTGCTCGCAATGTACATGAGCGAAGGGGAGAATCGCAGGCGCGTCAACCCCGTCACTCTAAGGCAGTCAGGGGAATTAGCCCGTACAGTGCTGAAGATGAAGAGAAAGTAGTTACGGTAAAGACCACTTGAGAGACCATGTCGGCAGGTCATTCTCCAGGGCAAGAGTGTACACCGAGAGGGAGCCGGAAGTGCCTACGGCAAGCAAGCCTGGCACACAGTACGATGAGCAAATTCGAACAGTATGATAGACTACATACCTGATTTGCAGTCTACCGCAGTCACAGGGTTTCCCTCGGGGAGAATGAGCGTTGAGTGTACACGCCATGTATCGCCATGCACGCCGGACAATGCCCACGTCGCAAGGCGTACACCCATGGTGGCCACAATCTAATTGACAGTTTCTTGAGCTTCTGCGTACGCGTGTGCTTCTCTGCACGGGATGCACGCACTAGCTTCATGCCCGGATCGACTGCAAGACAGCGGATAGCTTCATTTCCGTGTGATGCACCGGGGAACGCCTCCCAGAACGCGAGGGCCCGCACGAAAGCGAGCGTGCTTGCATTGCGAATGATTACAGAATCAAGGGAGGGATGAAGCTTGAGGAATCATCATCTCAGTTTCGCAGCGCGGGGGACGTGACGGCGTGTAGACTCGCCAGCAGTGTTTCTCGAGGCAGGGCGAGGTGCTGCAGGCCGGTTGTTGGGGAGCTCGTGTATGTGGTGAGGAGATCGAGCATGCTTAGCGGGGCGATTAGAGTGGGATATATTCCAGGCGGATTAGTGCATAGGGCACTGAAGAAAGTCTAACGGCCGGTAGAGGAGGAGGGCTTGAGGGAGGCGCGCCTTGCTGCACGTGGGGGCCACGCGAGGCAGGGACGTCATGTTGCCGGCGATGGGGATTCCGCGAGCTCGAGGGCGCGACCCGCAGTCGGGGCACATCTCATTTGGGCCTTTGCCTCCAGCCACCACACCCTCCGCTCAATCTGCTGCACACGCTGCCGTCACGAGCGCGGGTGCTCGCCTAAATAACTTATTGCGCAGAGCCCGCAGCTCGCGCTCCTGCTCTCCCCAACCATGCGTCTCCTTTCCCTCCCGCTCTCGCTGCTCGCCCTCCTGCCCGTCTCGTACTCCGCGCAGGTCATCCTGCAGCCAGACGTCGGAGTTTCATCCACTAACATCGTCGATGCCCTCTCTTCAGACCCCGACTACACGTCGTTGCTTGCCCTGCTGCAGCGTGCCAAGCTCATCCCCACGCTCAACAAGCTGAATGCCACGACACTCTTTGCGCCGACCAACGATGCCATCCAGAAACATGCCAAGACGAATGTTCTCTGGCAGAGCGCGTTTTGGGATGAAGAGTCGACCCAACGAGACAACATACAGGAGAAGCTGCGGCAGGAGCTGTTCTACCACATGCTCAATCGCACACTCCCTTCCTTGCCCAAGGACGAGGACCTCGTCGTCCTTCAGACTATGCACTACCCACGCAAGCCTACGGAACCGCCTTCCCAGGATCCTCCGCCGTATCCCCCGTGGATGCCTGTGCCTGGTGGCACACTTGGGGGCGAACCGCAACGCCTGCGAGCAGCCTCTAGAAAGAGCGCAGCATGGGTTGGAGTGGACGCTTTTGGCAAAGGTGGGGCCAAAGTGTCCAAGGAGCGCGCAGAGGCGTCCAACGGTGTTGTCATCGGCATAGACGATGTCCTGGAGGTCCCGCCAGACCTAGGTACGCCCATAGCTCGCAGCGAAAGGGTGTAACACTCATGGAGACCTATCAGCTACCGTCATTCTCCGTCATCCATCATTGTCGTACCTTCGGAATATACTCACTCCTGAGCTGATCCAATTCCTCAACGCGACCTCGGAGATGACACTCTTTCTCCCAGTGGACAAAGCATGGGAGACCCTGCCATTTTATGAACGGTTGTACCTCGAGAGCAAATACGCCACAGATGATTTGGTTCGTATAGTGAACATGCATGCCATTGAGCAGGAAGCAAAGCGCGTGTATTATTCCGACTCTCTCGCCACTTCTCCGAACCGTAAGTCAATTACATATGCAATTCACGATAGTCTAACTCGTCCGTGCAGTGACGACTATTGACGGACAGGTCCTGGAAGTCCGCCACTCGGAGAAAGAAGGCAAGACTACCGTATCATCTGCCACGCTCGTAGAGCCGGACATCTATGCCTCTAACGGGGTAGTACACACCGTGTCAGACCTCCTCATTCCACCAGGAGCGATTCAGCCTACTCCTGAGAAATACCTCCTTGTACTCAACTGCACATCGTTTGTCTCCCTTCTCCATTCCGTTAATCTCACCTCACTCGTCAATGACACGGATGCCCACTGGACTATTCTGGCCCCAAGGGACGATGTTATTGACGTCCTTGGTGATGACGGCCTCCCTCCTCCTGGCAGCGATGAGTTGAGAAAGATGCTGCAATATCACTTTATCCCGGGCAAGAAGACGCAGAAGAAGCTGAAGAGCGGCCTCCTTCTCGAGACAGCACTTGTAGAGCCAGGCCTGGATGGTGGACGGCAAGTCTTGAGCGTGGATGTTAGCGATGATGCCGAAGACAAGAAGTCTATCGCGTTCGGAGGAGCCAGTATCATTGGCGAACCAGGTACGAGGCCTCACACGACCGCTCTCCATTCCTGTGCTAATAGCATTTCGTAGTCGAGATTAACAACACCTTGATTTATTTCATCACACGACCCCTCACACCCCCTGCAGATCCACTTACCACTGCTCTTCCGTCATTGGATCTATCCACTTTCCTCAGCGCCATATTTTCTTCCAGCTTAGCAGACAGATTGAAAACCACCCCTCGAACGACCTTCCTCATGCCACATAATTCTGCCTTCAAGAGGCTGGGCACGCTGGTCACCTCTCATCTCCTGGCAGCGTCGTCCAAGGTCGACCTGGAAAGCGTCATTAAACACCATGTCATCAGTGGTGTGGAATACGCGGAGAGCCTGGTCAACGGTTCGCAGCGGACATACGGCACCCTCGAAGGCTCAGACCTGCATGTCGAGCGCAAGAAGTCGAAAGACAACTCCACAGTCGTGCTCAGCGCTAGCGGTGGCTGGAATGACATGCGCTCCGTGCTCTATCCAAAGGATACACTGACAGAGACAGGAGTCATACACGAAGTCTCGGAGATTATGATTCCTCGCTCGGTCAACCTGACGATTGGCAAGCTCATGCGCGCCGCGAAGGGGACGAACATGATTTCGCTTGTGTCTAAAGCGGGCCTCGAGTGGATATTGAACGGCACTGCGCCTCCGGAGGGATCTCCCTGGGCGGATATGGGCCTGGACAGCGCAGGCTGGACCGTGCTCTGCCCTCCGACGAAGCCTTCAAAGGCGTGAACCTGACCGAACTCTATGCGGACCCCGAGATGATCCGCGACGTCGTTCTCCAGCATCTCATCCCCGTCCAGCGTCCCTCGCAGTCGCCGCCGCGCGACTCCTGGCTGGCCGCGACGACGAGCGAGAACCGGCCGATCGTCATGGACGACTCGGCGACGTACACGACGCTCCTGACGACCACATCGGAGTCGCTCTACTCGGACATTGTCTTCCGCGTGCTCGAGGACCGCGGCACCGTCGTCGGTATCAAGGGCGCGCGGGGCGCCGACGGCAAGAACGACTGGGCGCACGTCACGGCGTGGGGCCGCACGACGACCGGCGGCGGCACCGGCGGCGTCGTGCAGATCGATGCTCTGCTGTTGCCATACTATCCGTCGCCGTGGGTCAAGTACGGCGGGCCCATCGCGGTCGGCGTCGCGGGCACGCTGATCAACTTCATTTTCTTCTATGCCGTATGGAAGTTCTGGCAGCGAGACGCCACGGAAGCGACATACGAGCCTGTCGGGGGCTTCGGCCAGGGGCACGAAGAAGAGGAGTAGTTTCTCGACTCGAGCTTTACTTCCATCCTATCTATATTCTTCGTAGCGTTGGACCACTGGAATTGTTAACCCAATCATCATCTGGACAAGGCCTCTCCCAACACTGGATATGTCTGGGCACATGTAGAATAAGCTCTTTCTTAGGTGTACATGTACAAATTAATGTTTCTACTTCCGTCGTCATATTGTAATTCGCAATTACCCCATGGGACGCACGGACGCGGGACCGGGAGCTCGGTGAGCCTGTGGGGGTAGAACGGAATATCAAAATCACGAGCCTCGACTTCAAATTCGCGTTTAGCCCAGCCTGAATACCGGTGTCGCGCGCGCTGCAAGCCGTCCCATTAAAGGTTCAGTCCGGCCTTCCTGCCCCTCCGTATCTCCCCTCCATCATGGTGCGTGAGGCCCTGAGACTGCGCACGGGGCCCTTCTCACATACGGCATGCTCGTGCTTCGCAGGCAGACAAGGATGCGACCCAGCCTGCGACCACGCAGACCAAGGCTCCCTCCACCTCGACCGCGGACTCGATAAAGTCGTTCGTCGCTGGAGGTGTTGGAGGGATCGCGGCAGTGCTTGTTGGTGCGTCTGGCAGTGCTGCGAATGCGAGCTGTTCAACTCACGAGCCCGGCATAGGACATCCGTTCGACTTGACGAAGACTCGTCTGCAGACCGCACCGCCGGGGACGTACAAGGGGGCTGTGGACGTAGTGAAGCAGGCTTTGGCCCGGGATGGTGTTACTGGGTATGTATACAGCTTCTAGCTCGGACCTCTGGTGCTCATACTGCTTTCAGTCTCTACCGCGGAGTCGTCCCGCCATTACTCGGAGTGACTCCCATCTTCGCTGTGTCCTTCTGGGTGAGTGCAACGGGTTCTGTACGATAATCCCATGTCTAACCAGCCTGTGTGTCATCCGTAGGCATATGATACCTCAAAAGCCCTTATTTATGCGGTTACACCTAACCGGAAGAGCAAGGAGCTCTCGACCGCAGAGTATGCCGCTGCAGGTTTCCTCTCCGCGATACCCACAACACTCGTTACCGCTCCAGTCGAGCGAGCAAAAGTGCTGCTCCAGGTTTGCATTCCTCAAACTTCATCGCCAAGGAGCCTCTACTCATTCGGCTACCTCAGGTGCAAGGCCAGAGCGGCTCTGGCACGCAGTACAAGGGCGTCTTCGACGTCGTGAAACACCTCTACGCAGAAGGCGGCCTGCGCAGCGTGTTCCGGGGCTCTGTCGCGACTGTCGCGCGCGACGGTCCGGGCAGCGCAGCCTACTTCGCGGCATACGAGATCGTGAAGGGCATGCTTACCCCCGCGGGCTCGAAGGACCTGAACCTCGGCGCGGTCATCTTCGCTGGAGGCATGGCCGGCGTCGCGATGTGGTCGATTGCCATCCCGCCAGATGTGCGTGTTTCCTTGCCCCTTCGTTTCGCGAATGTCCTGCTGAAGCACGAGCTATAGGTCATCAAGTCTCGCATACAGTCCGCGCCTACCGGCACGTATTCTGGCTTCTTGGACTGTGCACGCAAGACCATCGCGGCGGATGGAGTCGCTGCGCTGTGGAAGGGCCTCGGCCCTGCCATGGCGCGCGCCTTCCCAGCGAATGCTGCTACTTTCGTACGTCCTCCTATTCGCAAACCGCTATACCCTTCACTGACGGTTCGTCCAGTTGGGTGTTGAGGCGTCGAAGAAACTAATGGACAAGTACTTCTAAATGATTGGATATTCTTGTACTGCTTCGAGATCCATACCCTATTGCGAATAGATCCAGCTATTCTTCGCGGCTTCACATCGTTGAATTCAGAATCTCGAACCGCTAGGTCTGCTGGCAAGTTTACACATTTATGTGAATACGCTTTTTTGCCATGTTTATTCTCAACATAGCTATGTACAACAACAGCACCCGCAGATCCTAAGCAAAATCTAACCGTATACGATATAGATACATATCCCGCAATTGCTTGGTCCGAGACACTCACAACGAACAGTCTACGATGATACAAATCCAGCATGTCCATCGATGGCTTCAATTTTTCTTCGGCTTCCAGCTCGAAGGGATCTTCATCACGACATCCGACCAAACACCCAGCCGCCCGTGCTCCCAGTGCTCGAGGTACGACAGGCCCTGGCTCCCACGCCGGCCTTCCTCGGTCTTGAGCCGCTTCTCCGCATCGCACCAGAAGAGGACCCAGTCGCCCATGCGCAAGTGGCCAGTGCTGCGCTCAAAATACCACTTGTTGACGGGGTTGTCCGCGCGGCTGCGCCAGACGAGATCGCGGCCCTCGCCCTTGCCCTCCTTGCCGCCGTTTGGGTTCGCGGAGAAAGGCAGCCCGAGCCCGTACGACTCGTCGTGCAGCGCGACCCATAGGAAGTCGACCGTGCCGTCGCCCTGGTGGCTCGGGAGCACCGCGAACTTGTCGAGGTATGTGATCGGCGACCATGCGGGGTTGGATCCCGGCGGGCACTGCTCCGTCGTCACGACCGCGGCGCCGGCGTAGTCGCCTGCGACGATCACGAAGTCCAGACTTTTGTCGAGACGGTCCCAGAAAGCCTGCTCGTCAAGCTCGCGCCTGAACGACTGTTCGAGCAGAGCCTTGAGCTTAACCTTGTCGATCTCCGCAGGAGAGCGGATGACGCGCATGTCAAGACCGCGACGAAGGAGAGTGGGCGTGGAGTAGTCGAGCTTTCGGTTGCCTGCAGCAACGCATGAGGCAGACTGGAGCTGACCGCAGGCTTGTTGGTGATGAGGTTGGCAATCAGAGAGCTCGGAGACCTGTGGGAGACCATGACTGCAGAGGAAGTCGGAGGCATGTAGTTCAGACACATGCGAGCGAGGGAGAGGTTGGAGAGAGCAGAGGGATGCGTCTTCTTCCAGCGAGGATCGAATGTGTTCTTGATGTAGTCGAACTCTGATGTAAGATTCACCAGCAAATGTGGCATACCAGAGCGGGCGTATGAAGGGACACCACCCTCTTTGTTGATGACCATCAAGCGCAAGGGAGTGAGGTCAATGTCCTCGTCTTCAAACACTGGACGTTCGACTACGCTCGAGGAGGGTTCTCCGTTCTTTTCCTCAGAAGCAGCTTCCACTAGACCACGAACGAGAGCGGCGACGACATCATTGGCGTCTACCCGGACGGAGCGGAAGAATGAGTCAAGGGCCAGAGGAGGGACAACAGGGATTTCTCCAGACTTGAGTGCCGAGCGGATAGGAATCAGGTCGGAGGGGAAAGTGTGAGCCTCAGGAACGGGAGTCGAGTCACCCAGGTCTTCGTCTCCAGGCTTTGGTCCCAGTCGTACTACAGAGCCGAGTACAGGGCGCGCCTTTGCACCCTGCTTTTCCAGAGCAGACACCACGCGCATCGTCTCCTCGATGATGGCAGCCCGCTCACCGACGTCCCCGCGGACAAGGGTGTCGTTCTCGACGACGATGACACTGACGAGCCCGAGCTTCTCTAGGTAGACCATGCCGCGGGCGATGCTCTCGAGCTGACGGTCGGTGAAGGGCCCCTGGAGCTTAACCAGAGACGTGCGACGGTAGACCGGGTTCAGGATCGACGCGATGACCGGGCTTGGCGTGGTCTGGGTCGCGGTCTCCTGCTGCCGGTGTATGTCTGGGGGCGCACGTCGGGCTCGGTGGTTTTTTGCGCAGCGGCTGAGGGCAGGGGCGCCGGCTGTGTCTTCTGCTGACCGGGCTTGACGGGGCGGGGACCAAAGTCGGCCAGGTACGAGCGGGTGTCCCTCAGCGAAGGGTTGGCGCGGAGGATAGACATGATAAAATCCTGCGGGGAAGCGCGTCTGCGTCAGGGCTCGCGGCGACGGGGCGGGGAGCAGACTGTACACATACATTGTCTGGGGGATCGACGTCCTCTGCATCTGGTGGTGGGGTGCTCTGTCGCAACGAGCGAATAGTCTGGCGACGCGCAGTGAGTGGTGCTGCAGAGCAGGCAGCGTGTGGTCGGGCTTACAGCATAGAAGGCCCTGAAGGTCTGTGCAGAGCGGGCGTTGGTGGTGGGCGGGAGGATCCTACGAGCAGTCTGGGTCGTACGGGAGAGCATGGTAGAGAGGGGGAATGATATCGAAGGACTTGGATGGCTGAGGGTATATATGAGTCATGGGAGGAGAGCAGCAAAAAATCTCGTCCAAGCTTCTCGCTTCACTTCCACACGCGCTTCCCGTGAGCGCTCCCAAGCGCCGAGCGTCCTCAGCCTCAGGCCTCAGGTCGGAAACACTCAGCCCGACAGCGCGCGCCAGGGCCCAATGGCGAAAGGACAGCCCCGCAGATGCACTCGTACAAACTGTCGCACACAGCCCGCGAGGCATTACATCTCATTCGTCGCAGATGGCGCATGTGTTTGTCTACCTGGCTGCGATACATTTTAGAGCACAATGGCGAATGTCCCTCTCGCGAGAACCGCCATGAAGTCATGCCGACATTCTCCCTCCAGTCGGACTGAGGCCGCAAGTATGCAGCGGGCCACGACGGCGAGTCATGATCATCGCATTCTGCGGCTACTATTCCGCATTCCCCTGTGACGAGATCAGCAAGAAGCTGTTCTTGCTGGATGCAGGCGCTGCGCAACCAACGTGAGCCCGACCCGACGCTTCAGCTGCGCCCAGGTTGCAGTCAGTTTCAGGAGAGATGAACGCTCGTGTAAGACGCACGGGTGTGATTTACGTCAACGATGTCAGAAAGACAAGATGCGATATTCCCGTATCGCCGGATTCTAGACATCAAAATACGTGAGGAAAGCACCAATACCAGGCGGGTCCAGCTGCACACACAATGGTCACAGTAACAATAGCGTCTTCACTGATCATAACGGAGCCGAATGTATGCGTCTGGTGGTGAGGGACCGGTGTCTTTCGCCATCGATAGGGGAGCGTGGTGACTACCGGACTCGGGAAGATTCTGCTGAGGGTGAGGGTTGTTGGCCGCGATATTACGTGTGACACTTCGCTTTCGTTCTCGACGCCTTCTTTGACCAGCCGCTTGATCGCGACCTGGTTGAAGTCGAATATCTGCACCATTTTGGGCCCGAAGGGAGGGAGCAGCGCTTGCGGATGCCCCGGTCGGAACGGCGCGATAAAAGTGGACCCAAAGACGAAGCAGACCCATACCATGGAATGCTCATGGGGAGCATGCCGCAGGAGTGTACCAGACGGACCCCATTCCTCCCATTCGAAACGCCGCCCACGTTCCTCCGAAGACAACGAGTTGAGCTTTTCAAGGATGGTGGAAGACGGGACGAGCAGAAGCAAGGCGGTAACATTGGCGCCTTCCGCTACCCACATGGTAATGACGAACAACCGATCTCCGCGCGCAGTGTAGAACGGCACCTTGAGGTCAGGGTTGGGCGTCCAGTTGGGTGCTGGATCGGAGCGCACGGAGATGGCGATGACGCCGGCATTGGGAAGCATAGGTGGAAACTCGAACGCGCACTGGTACTGGAGACCGTTAAGGCCTGTGGCTTCCTTTGGGCACGCCGCGAAGTCAACTACCATGAGAGGGGGTTTGGATGCGTCGTCCTCTTCGTCAGGATCGACGAGCGGGTCGTCTACTGTCGCCAGTAGGAGGTGGTGGTCGGTGAGGAAACCGAAAGAGTTAATTTCCCGGCTATGCAGTGACTGGACACGTTGTGAGATGAGTACAGCAACCAGGAACTGGATGCAATGCTTACTAGCTCGGTGCTGCCTGTTTTCCAATTCCACACAAGCAGCCGATTCTCTCCCATGCCAGGGCTGATGAACATGACGCCCACGTATGGACCCATGATTTGAATGGCAAATGAGTAATCTGCGGCGTCAGCTGCATACTCGATGATCCCGGTACTTGTCGTGTCAGGATGCTTCTGGCCCGAGGACAGCTCGAAGATATGCGCTTGGTAAACGCCACTGAAACATCGAGCAGTCAGCATGGTATGCACAGAACACGGCGGCTCTTACTAACTTAGCATTCCCTCTTGCCATCGCGAATAGCAGGTTTTGGGAGGAGTCCATTGCGAAGTCGCGAACCTGCACTGGTAGATGCACTTCCCAAGCCTTCTCTTCGATACCCTTGATTTTCGATGGAATTTGCGTGAAGTATAGCGTGTCGCGCGTCACGTTAGACTGTGCGAGGACCCCGCCGTACAGCTCCCAGAGACCGCCCTGCGTCATCGGGACTATCTTCTCGGACGTCCACTTGAGTTCTCGCCACGCAGCCTGCTGCGCCTGCAGCATCTTCAAACGGTCTGCCACGAGCACGTTGCTCGGAGGGCCATCCTCCATGCCAGCAAGAGTGAGCTCCGCCTTGTACCGCACATGAACCGAGTCTTTGATGAGTTCATTGAGCAGCTTGCAGACCTGTGTGAACGCCAGGCGATAAGGACGCGAGACGGAGCAGAACAGAGTTTATCGACAGACTTGTCTGCATGTGAAAGAGCTTTTGAGGTCCAGATATTGCAAGATCTCTATCAAGAGCTCGATTGGCAGGGCAAGGAGCCGCGACATCTGGGGCCAGTTGGACTGGATATGGGTCAGTGCGGGACGCAGAGATCAGTAAACATGGCCAACTGTCACCTGGGATGATGATGGTGGTGCTGAGTCAGCAATATCTCGTCCTCGCGATGCCGTCATTTCGCCACGCGCAGAGACTGGCTGTCTCTCGCTGTGTTTTCTAGAGAAACGACCAGCTGCAGCAGCGAGCCACACTCGCAGAGACATCTGCGTCCCCGTCAAGATGCGAGCCGCGGACGATGGGCCTCAGCTAGCGGCTCACTACGGGAATAACCGAATGTGTACCTGACGTCAAGTCATATACGTTACTGAGTCTACTGCAGTATTAGTGCTAATATGCAGGCCTGAGCAAGTGTGCTGCTAAGGGACATTCCTTGCAGAAGCATCTGCAAGAAATCACACTCAAGGAACCCCAGCTTCAGAGCAGGGTGAAAGCAGTTACATATGCCATCGTTGGTGAACGAAATCGAAAGGATCTCGTTTCAGACATATACATGCGTACTGGATGTTATGCTCCAGATTTCCTGGCTATCCTTCGCTACTCGAGCTTGCACGATCGAGCGGAGTGATGGAGGGAGAATCGCAGATAGCCAAGCACGGAGGAACGCGTTTCTGTCTGTCGCCCAGAATTTCGTCACTTTACCGCCAACCCTCGTGTGCTCTCTTGCGATATCCCGTACTCACGCTCGTTTCATACTTTGCTGCCCTTCCCAACTCCGAGAGACTCGTCCTAATCCCCGCAACTGACCATGAACAACGAGCGACGGCGAACACCAGCAGCAAAGGTGACTTGCAAGGCGGCTCCTCTGCTGCACTCTGTCTAACGCGGTCCGCTTACGGCCAGTTCTACCAAGAGGACATCGTGCAACTCATCGACGAGCCGCGCTCGTATGGAGTGGTCTTGGTGTGTCATCTGGCCTGCGCCCACTTGCTCGTCACTCACGTACCTGGTCTCTGAAATTCAGAGATGCTGGCACGATGCCGAAGACCTACCCGCCTCACCCGACCAGATAGCTGCCGACCCGCTCATGCGGCCGCTGCAGCGTGGCGAAGTTGGGGTCTCTTTCTTCGCCCGTGGACTCGACATGCCACAGCGAGAAATCCTTCCAGAGTCCAAGCTCATGCTCTTAGATCGCATCTACCAGCCGGGCGATCTACTGAAACGGAGTGTGGACGACGTTTGCTCAGGGATTGTCACTAGGTGAGCTCCCAGCTCTGCTCACCACAGCTCTTAATATGCTTATTGTCGTGTAGCATTGATGTCAAGGGCCGTCTCGAGCATGCTATCACGGGGGACGAGATCCCGGGATGGAAGAGTAAAGAAGACGTCGAGTGCTATATTGACGTAGATATGGGAGATTATGTGGTCTATGACGACTGGGTCGGCCAGGTATGTCCCCCTCCTGCTGTGACTAGCCTTGACTGACGGATGAGTATGCGATAGGTTGTGGAGGTATGCATTTGCCACTGTCTATGATTGTTCATTCAAATTGACATGGCAGGAAGATGTTCGACGAGGCCGTAGTGGAAATGAGTTCAGGAACCCTCGTCCGACTACCAGAATTGAGCGCACGACTAGCAGTAGGCGAAAGAGGGCCGGTACGTTTCATCCTCACGTACTCCTTGGCCCGTACTTATCCTGCTCTATTGCAGAATATCCTGCCTACACCGATGTCTGGCATGCAGAGCCTCGTGAACTTCTTTTTGGGCAATGTGCGTCCTAGTGCGCAAGACACGGTCATCGAGGTGAAGCGGACGGTTTTGGCCATCGCCTGGCTGGCTATCAACCAATCCGTGCGTCTGCCCACGATCCTCCTCTTGCGTCCAGTCTCGCTGACATTTGGGAAGCTTGACCCAGCTGAGGCCGCTCAGCGGCCCCGCCCCAACGTTTTTGGCACGGACCGGACTTGGGCAAATTGACGCTTGTCCGAAGACGAGCTGAGCAATCCATGCGAGTGGGCGATCGCGTCGTCCTCAAGGACGGGTCTGGTCCAGTCTCGACTCATGGACGTGAGGGCGAGGGCCAGGCATCCTCACCGTCAACACCTTGGTCGTCAGGGAGACTCGCACAACTGTCAATGTGCTATGGCAAGACGGCACACGTGAGACCCTGGATGCTAAGGACACCATTCCATACCTCAATCCGGATGAATATGACTGCTGGTGTGTGCAAGTCCATGCGTTCCATGTCTTGCAACACTTACATTCTCCTTCAGGCCCGGAGATCATGTTATATGGAAAGGGGAGGATCAGACACGCCCTGCGGTCGTCCAGTCCGTCAACGCCTTCGACCGCACTGCATATGTCCGTTACACGGACGACGGCAGCGTGGAGCTGGCTTCCGTGCTCGAACTCGATCCGCACGGCTCCAGCGACTGGTCTTCTGTTTCTCCCGTTGAAGGCCTCGGTCTCCATCGCGGCGAGTTCATTTTCATCCACAAGGAAGGCACGACGAACGGTGCCCAGCCCCCTATGGTCCCACGCATAGGCGAAATGGAAGACTGGGTGCGCGAGTCGCCTGTCACGCATCTCGGCGAGAGCCCGCACCTCGCCGGCTGGCGGCGAGTCATGGCAGAGATCGGCAACGACATCGCGCAGAGGCGTGGCAAGGATCCTACAATCGAAGAAGGGAAGCTCAAGAGGCCGCAACCAAACGATACTTCGTTGAACTGGTTCGGCGAGGTCATTGATGTATGTGGTTCCAGATTCGTATTCTACGCTACATGTACTGACAATCTGCTCAAGCTACGCCTCGATGGAACTGTTGATGTCATGTTACCTGACTCCACAGCCAACAACCTGCCGTTGGAGCGCTTGACACGACTATATGACGGTCTCGAGCAGCTCGAGGACATGTGGGATGATGACCTCTCCGAGAGCGGAGACAGTTACGGAAGTCAGGATGAGCCGGAACAAGTCTGGGCCATGAACGAACGGGGCGAATGGGAGGTCGACGCCGACGATGGCGAGGACTGGTCGACAGATGAAGGCGAGGCGATGGAGGTCGACGGGAATGGTTGGCTGTCCAGCGACCCCACAGCAATGCAGCTGGCGGAGGACGTGGCTGTAGCAGAGATTAAGGTGCCTGCAGAAGAGGATGCGACGCCTGAGCCTCCTGCGGCTGAAGCCCGGCCTGTCCCCGAACACATACCGGAGGACGTTGGGCCTGCTGAGAATGGAGTGGCAGCGAGTGAGGAGGAAAAAGAAAAGTACTGGAAACGCTTCGAAATCCTCCCCTCAGTGCCGATCGACCATGCGTTCTACACGTCCGTGCCGGCGCAACCCTCACGAAACTTCTTGGCGCGATTGTCAAAGGAGTACAGGGTTCTCTCGAGTAGTCTGCCTGGTGCGTTACTCCCACCATCGAACACTTGCCTTGACGCTTACGCTATGGTTCACAGACTCTGTCATCGTGCGGACGTACGAGGACCGTAATGACCTCCTTCGCTGTCTCATCATTGGTCCCGAAAACACTCCGTATGAAGATGCGCCCTTCGTTATCGACTGGATGCTGGACTCGAACTTCCCGCAAACGCCGCCGATAGCACACTTCCACAGCTGGACGAATGGCAATGGCCGAGGTACGTGT
Organism: Phanerodontia chrysosporium; assembly: GCA_001910725.1. Lineage (NCBI taxonomy): Eukaryota > Fungi > Basidiomycota > Agaricomycetes > Polyporales > Phanerochaetaceae > Phanerodontia > Phanerodontia chrysosporium. The sequence goes on from MJGA01000003.1 coordinate 1,959,123, forward strand.
ACACGTCGCCTTCTCCAATGACGCTAAACTGACAGAGCTCCTCTACAGTAAATCCGTAAGTCGTCTTCGCTGCTTGGTGTCGTACGAGACTCACAGCGCTACTCAGTAACCTCTATGAGGAAGGCAAGGTTTGCCTGTCCATCCTCGGAACATGGGCCGGCGACAAAAATGAGACGTGGAGTGCGTCCCGGTCATCGCTGCTGCAGGCGTTCGTGTCGATCCAGGGCCTCGTGCTCGTCAAAGAGCCCTGGTTCTGCGAGCCCGCGTACGAGAAGCTGAGGGGCACCGAGGAGGGCATCGTCAACAGGTAAGCCGACGTCGTCTCACCTACGCCACAACAGTCTCGCTGACAGCACCACCCCAGCCGACTCTACAGCGAGAAGGCGTACGTGCTCTCGCGCGGCTTCGTGCGGCGCGCGCTCGAGCTCCCGCCGGGCGGGCTCGAGGCAGAGCTGCACTGGCTCTACTTCACGAACGGCCGGCTCAAGAAGATCCTCGACGACGCGCGCGCGCTCATCGCGAAGAGCCGGGCGCCGCCCGCCGAGGAGAGCGCGGCGGACAGCGAGCGCGCCGTGCCGCGGCTCACCGGCGGCGGGATCATCACCCTCGAACGGACGTTGGCGAAGCTTCAGGCTATCTACGATGCGCACCGCGCATGACGACGCTAAAGTCCACGACACGGCGGGGGACGTCTCCGGCCGGGCGCAGCGACGAGCTGCAGTCTCGATGTTCGCGACCGATGTATATCATAGCATACTCAGCCATCTCGGGTTAATGGTGTCCGTACCCCATGTAGCAGTTAAATCGATTAAACTAGACCTTTTCTCCCGAGTTCACGATGCACGCGCGTTGGGAGAACAGGCAAAGGCACGTTGCTATTGAACGACGAGTGGGTATATATCACGGATGCATCATATAATGGGTGTCTGGCGGCTCTATCGTGCAATGAGTGCAGGACATTAGAGACGGGGATATATGGGGCGAAAATCGAGTTTGCATCCTCACAGCTGCAGAGTGCAACGCGGATGACGTAGACTACACGAAAGTAGGATATTCGAGGGAAACATGGAGAGAGTCCAAGAGATCGAGGAAGGAAATGTAATTTAAAAAGGCGGGGAGAGCGAGGCTAGGTGAGACACAGACTACAGCGATGGGTGGGTAAAAGAACAGGGCTAATGCGACAGGCCTCCAAGTTGCCGCGGGGTGCGCAGAACCTGGGGAAGAAAGGACAACGGCGGCCGGCGCGCCGGCGGCAGTAAGACAGGATAGCAATACAAGGGCGAGCGAAGTCGAATGCATCCCAGGATGGCAAGGTCGCTGAAGATGTGTGTCTGGGCGCCACTGGTGGAGAGTGGCGAGCCTCGCGTGAGGGGGTTGGTACAGTCGGGGTAGATGATACAAACAGGGTGGGTAGGAGGGCGTGAGTGCTTTTAAAACAAATTTAGCACTGGCCCAGGAATTTGTTCTTGGGGAACGGCTGGCCATAGTCGTCGCGCCAAGTGGTGAGGTTCGGGTTCGTGTAGGCCTCGATGTATGTGTTGATGTAGGCCTGGGTGGGGAAGTCGTCCGGATCGCATCCGTAGTTAATGTGGTCGGGGTCTTGGTACACCCGGATGTAGTCTATCTTCATGGTGGCAGGGAACTGCAGGTGGTCGAGGTCGACGGTGCCAAAGTTTCGGGACATGCCCAGGTTGGCGATGATGTACATGGGCTCTTGGGGACGGGGCGCGCGCCGATCTCCACACGAGAGTCAGCGGCCATACCGCCTTGCTTGAGCGTCCAAGCAACCTTGCCGTCGGCGATCCAGCTAATATACTATATGGGAGGTTAATTTCCGCGACACGAATAGGACAACCAAACTCACAGCGCCATCGAAGCCGGGTTGATACTGGAACCCGTAGACGGAATACTGGTTTCCAGTCAATTCGTAGGCTTCCTGGTCTATAATACAAGGTGAGCCTACGACACAGACACAGATCGGAGAGTTACGTACTGGTTTGAGTGACTCCAGAAGTAGCTTGCTGGAAGACACCTCCGATGTACGAGTTCAGCTCCGTGATGGTAGGGTCCGGAATGATGAGGTTGTCGGTCGTGTTGAACCACTCATATCCGGCGTTGAATGGCTACGAACAGGAACGTGAGCCCAGGCCTCGAAAAGAGCACATGCAAACTTACACCCCACTGCGCTGATTGAGAGACCTGCCCTGAGCCGTCGCTGATCTGCAAGGGTGGTCAGATCCACGAAGAGTCTGATGCCAAGTGTGCCCTGCATACCTGTGCCTCGAAAATATCGATTTCCGGCGCAGACCGCCCGACATACGTCCCGTCGGAGTGGACCGGTCCTGGGTGCGACTCGCCCGCACAAGTGCAGCGCGAGAGTCGCTGGCCAGGCAGGAAAGAGAGAACGCCGTCCTCTGTCGGATCGCCGCCCGTGACGGCGGCAACGGGGAGCCCATTCATCGACTGGTTGGCAACGGTGCCAATATCGCAGGAGTCGTACGTGTAAGGCCACTGATTGATTACCGCGGATCAGCACGAGCGCAGCAGATGATGAACGGGACAACGCACCATGCCCTCGAGACTGGCACCGTAGCCAGCGCGGCCGAGGTTACCCATCGTCCAGACAGCAGGCCAGAGCCCGACGACATTGTTGATACCGGGCAGCACAACGCTCGTCTCGATCAGACCGCCGGTGAAGCAGAACTTGTTCCAGGTCGACATCATGCCTCCCTGGTAGTCCAGGCCGTGCGTCTGCTTCTTGGACAGCGTGATCTCCAAGCTGCCGTTCCGGGTCGTGATCGCCGCGGGATCGTACCACTCGAGGTTGTTCGTCTGCCAGTAGTGGAGGTCGACCGCTTCCCAGTATGGGTCATCGCCAGGGTAGAACGTGCGTCCGTCAACGTTGAACTCGTCCGAGAAAATGAGTTGCCAGTTCTTTCCGGTGATGTAGTCCGGCTTGGTGTACGCCTCGCGGGGCGTATCCAGGTCGACCAAGCCCCAATTCCCAGGGATGCTTGGGATCTGCGGGCTGTGAGCAGAAAGTTCCCGAACCGGGTTGATTGAAACACACCTGTCCTGACGCATTGATCCCACCAAGATTGAATCCTCCGAGCGTCGACTGGGTCTCTCGGGTGAAGTGACTGATGATCGGGTATCCCGCGCTTTGATAGAGCAGAGGTGAGTTTTACGAGCTGCGGTTCAGTCAAGGCGGTACGTACAAGAGCGCGAGCAGTCCGATGATGAGGACGATGAGGCAGCCCAAGTTAGTCAAGGAGCGGTAGGTGAAGAAGTCACCGCCGTGGTCGCGCTTGCGGTCGCGCCGAGGGTCGGGGTTGTGAATGAAGTCATCGGGTTCTGGGTACTCCATCGACAGGTTCGCGCCCCATTCGTGCGGGTTTGGGGACAACGAGAACTGCTCGCAGGTCAGACGGGTCTGCAAAGCGTGTCGCAGGGCATGCGCACCTTGTCCGAGATGGATTGCGGTATCGGCGCAGATTTTCCAGAGTAGCGAGAGTCGTTCTGCGTGCGGGGTCAGTGGGAAAGAAGAGGCCCGGAGAGTGGTGGGCACGCACGAGCGAGGCTTCGCTGACGGACATCGACTGTGGCGACTGGGCGAACGCGGCCTGCACGCTCGGGGAGACTGGGCTCCGGGACTGAGGCGTCAAGAGGCTCGAGGTTGAAGAAGAATTGCTTCTATTGTACTGGGCTGGCCTGAGGGAGGAGGCCATGGTGGGTCCGTGCGGACGGGAGGAGGGAGGGAAAGAGTGGAGGGTGAAAGAAAGTGGGTGTGCTGGTGGTAATTAGGGGAGGGGAGATAGTACAAGGCCTGAGGAAGATGACGGTGGGAGAGAGAAGGTGTAGCAAAGTGCGAAGCGCCCGTCCGCCAAACAATCGAACGCGTCCCTTGCGTCCCTTTTCTCCACAGCAACGCGCGGCAATCCACTGCGAAAAACTATTTTACTACACTTGACGACATCGCGGGACTCAGCCTATCACTCCATGGGGCCACAACCAGTGCGCGCGACGTCACCCTCGAGCCCGGCACCCTCCAACAGGCCCAGGATGCCGCCCCGGCTGCTGCCCGCCTTGAACCCCTCCACCGCACGCTCGACCCGCCCCAGGCCCGTCCGCTCCCCGCCCTCCCCGCCGACCTCGAGCCCGCGCTCCGCCGCCAGCTCGTCGATCTTCTTCAGCCGCGCGAGCACCGCGTCGTTCGCCCGTGCCAGGGCCTCGCGCTCCAGCGCCGTGCGCGCGTCGAGCGCAGCCCCGCTCTCCCGCGCCGGGTCGATCACGCCCAGCAGCCGCGTCTTCTCCAGGCTGTAGATCGCCCGCGACGCCTCGGGCGGGTGCGAGATGAGCGTGTGCGTCGTCTTTGGCATGGCGCTGCTGCTGCTCGCACCGGGCTCGGGAGCCGTATCGGGGTACGTGTACGTGTTCTTGTCGAGCCAGCGGTCCAGAGCGGCGATGGCATCCTTGGCCCTGCGCGCTTTGTCGCGTTTCGAGGGGCGCCCTTTCTTCTTGGCCGTCGTTTCCGAGGCGGCTTCGGTGCTGTCCTCGACGAAGCGCTCCCGGGGAATCTCACTAGGGTTCTGAGCACGCAGAGAAGTTCTGGGCAGAATGTGAAATGCTTGGCCTGAAAGTAGGGTCTCCAGCAGATACGTAGCGTAAGGTCGCAGCGGGAGAAGGTGCGGAGCGGCCAAGTTCTCGGGCAGTTCCAGTAGCGTCTCGTAGATGTCTCAACGGTGTTAGACGCGTTAGCCAAAGCGAAAGCTGTGATATACCTTTAGACGTACCGAGAGGCATCGGGATGTGCTTCAAGACGTGCAGCGATGGAGAAGAGGTTGAAGGCTGTGTCATAAAGAAAGTATACAATCCAAATAGTGCTATGGTCTGTGCCAGCGGATTCACGCTCTCTATGAAGTACTCTGCAGACTATTAGGCGGATAACCAAGAGGGTCACGGATAGACACACCAGAGAAGCACCGGAGGACAATCCTGATGAATGTCTCTCTTGCCCTGCCGTCAAGGACCTTGAAATGAAACCAAGGCCAGCCATAGTGCTTCCAAATCGCCTTGAAGAAAGCAAAGGGTTGTGAAACTGGATCAAGGGACGCAATCTCATGGATCTCGTGAGGTAGCGGCGCGTCCAGAACGGCGCGCATCACGACATCGTCGTCTGCCTGCGCCGCATCCTGCTGGGCGGGCCTCTGGGGCTGGAGGTAAGCGTGCGCAAAGACCTGGACGAGCTGGGCAATGTCCTCGCGTACGGCGTCGACAAAGAGCGAGGAGGTGAAGTAGGAGGGCTGGAGGAGGATCTCGCCGCGTGAGACAGAGGGAGCGGGCGCGGTGGACATTTGGGAGGGACAAAGAGGAGGCCGCAGTGCGTGATGCGTGCGCGGGCCACGTGGGCGCCACAATGGCATTGGCTCGACCCGGTTCGTGGCGCTCGCAGGCCCCGAACACTCTCCCACCGTCAGTCGCAAGCTCAGGCTGCATGCCCTTTGTCTGCCAGACTGTCCCGAGGCTCCCATCCACCTCTCCGCTCCGACTCGCTCCCGCACCCCCGCCATCATGTCGAAGCTCCTCCGCAGGCCCACCCGCCAGACATGCTTTTTCTGCAACTCTGAAGTACACCCAAAGGACCCTCGCTCCTTCCGATGCCCACACTGCGACTGCTGGAACCGCTACGACGCCAACGGAGAGATCCTCTCCGACGACCCTGCCATGCACGACGAGAGCCTCAACACCCGCTCCTTCGCCAGACGAGGTGAGACGCGCCCTCGCACACTCCCCGCACGGGCCGCTCGCTGATCCCAGCGCGCGCAGCCTCTCCCCAGAAGGACAGACTTCCAGCGTCGTACGGGACGTCCTCCGTATTCTGCAACAGCTGCCGGACGAACCAGACGCTCACCGCCAACCTCCTCGCCAACTACCTGCCCGCCCCGGACGTACGTGCCCCTCCCCTACACAAAGCGCCCCTGCGCCCCATGTTGATTCCCCGCCCCCGCAGGACCCAGAGTACGCTCGACGCGCCGCCAGCCTCCCCGCGTACCGCGCCTCGCTCGAAAAACGCTACCCGTCCGTGTGCCCGGCCTGCCTGCCCGCCGTCGAGGAGGAGATCAAGCGCAGGGACCACATGGCGCGCACCAACGCACTCGGCGTGCTCCTCAAGAATAGCAAGGGCAAGGGCAAGGAGCGCCAACGCCAGAGTTCGGGGAGCCACGCGCAGCGCAACAGAGCGACACTGGAGAAGGATATGTTTTTATGGAGGATACGAGGCGTCCTGTGGTCTACGACACTGGTTCTTGTGCTATCATGTTACATCTGCGGTGCGCAAATACTTTTTTTAACGATGCCTGACCGAGTTTGACCACTGCCAGCAGCATTGACCAACTATGCACCATTACGACTTTCCCCATCAATTCGAACCACCGCACCCCTCCCAGCTCTGCTGTCTTTACTTTGGACAGCGTGGGATCCAAGATATGCCACCTTCCGGCGATCACAGCTGCAGGGACGAGAAGTGCGCCTCAGAAGGAAGCGGGAATACAACGTGCGTCCCTCATGCCTGCAGCTCTGCACCTCCCCCTGACGCATGATGTAGATCCTACAAAGCTTGGCATGGGCTTCGCGTGTAATAACAGCTGTGCTGCTATCGATATCAACCTTCAAGCCCTCTTGGATACATTTTTACCACGTGCAAACCACAATATCGACCCTACCGATATCTCTGCGGCGGTCTCAGTGGTATTGTATCATATTACTCGCATTAGAACTGGGGTACGTGCAATTTTAAAAGCCTAAATCAGTCGAACTGACCCTTGGTGCAGGTCCTGCTGCGTTCGGCGATGATTCTCCGCATCGACCGCCCGCCACCAGTACGACTCATGGAACAGTTTTCATACCGCCCATCGCTTCCCCCATCCGACACTTCCTCCGCACCCGAATCACGACTAGCGACGCCCGCGGTCGACACCGCGCCGGACCTTCTCTCCACACTCACCCTCTCCAACAACCCCGTCCTCGCCGGGCCCGTGTTTGGCGTGCCGTCCTTTGCCCAGCGCATGAACGGCCACGCGGCGGACGGCTGCGGCCCCGCAGACGCGATCGTCGACATGGACGACGCGATGGACGAGGACGACGAGCGCGAGCGCGACCCGGACGCGATGGACTGGACGCCGGCGAGCCCCGCAGCACCGCCGCGCACGCGCACGGAGAACGTGCTCCTGCGCCCACAACGCTTCTTCCCGCGCGAGGAGCCGACGGGCCTCGAGAGCCTCTTTGCAGAGACGATCAAGCTCTCCGACGACGACATCGCGCGCCTCGAGGAGCAGCAGCGCAGGGGCCTGCTGGGGTGGGTGCGGACGAAGATCGTGGGGTGACAGTTTTCTTTGGAGGCAATGAATACGCGTTGTCGGTGGTCTATCATACATCGAGTGATGCAGCGACAGACAGTGTACGTGATCTAAGGGTATATGTCCGCTTGTACTAGTGCCCCTCGTCGTCTAGTGGCGGGTCTGCGAAGACGCATTGAGTATGGCGATCCGAGAACACGTCTGTGGACACCGTACCTTTTCTGCCTTGAAGGCACGCATGAGCGCTTCGTACACGTAGAACGCACACGCGTTCGACGGGAAGGCGCGCAGCAGGCACGGCGACAGGCCCGCGAAGAAGCCGCGGAGACCTGCGACCGCGTAGATGTGCCGCACGGTGCCCCTGAAGGTCGGCCGCGGCTCTGTGTGTGGCACCGCCATCATGCGGCTTTGGCGGGGGCAAGCGTCAGTCTCCGCAGCGCAACGCTATGCACACGAAAAAGGCCGCACTTTTTCACGTTGTCCGCGGGGATCGCCATGAACCAGAACGCGAACGAGCCGAGCCCGCCCGAGAGGAAGTTCGCGGTGCCGGTGCTCATCGCGAAGCGCGTCCCGTCGAGGCTCGCGAACGCGCGCATCAGCGCCTGCGCTCGCGCGCATGAGAGACCCGCGGGCACACAGCAGAGACACGAGGGCGCACCTCGAACGAGAGGAACATCCACAGGAAGTTCGCGCGGAACGCCATGCTGCCGGTGAAGCCCGTCCAGAGGCCGAGTGCGCCCCGCGCGCGCACGACCTGCCGCGCGCAGTCGATCGGGCCCTTGTACTGGCGGTCGGCGACGGAGCGCTGCATCTGCATCTGCAGCTTGACTGTGCGAGGGAGGCGCGTCAGCACGCGTTGGGCGGCGCGCGAGGGCGCGGTGCGACGTACTTTTGAGGTGTTCCATGGGCGTCGCGAGGATCGAGCTAGGTAACCATGAGCGAGGTGCAGAGCAGGCGAGGGAGCGGCGCGCGCCCACCTCGTGAGGCCAGCACCGAGCCCTGCAATGCCGTGCCCGACGAGCGTCAGGCGCTGTGCGTCGGATCCAGGGACAGCCTCGGTGAACTTGTGGCGGATGAGAAAGAGGCGGTAGTTGTGCAGCGAGCCGAGCAGCACGGAGTCAATCGCGGCCCAGCCCACGGCAGGTGGCGTCGCGCCCTTGTAGAGCGCGAACACGGACTGCGGACGGCATACGTGTCAGTGCACTAGGTTCCCGGGGGGAGGGGACTGCTGACCTCGTTGCGGACTATCCGGAGGAGACAGTCGATGGCGCCGCGGTACGTGCCTGGCGGTGAGCACTGCAGGCGCGTCTTTACCGTGTCAAAGCTGCCTCATGCGCATGGTGTGAATGTGATCTGCTCGACGAAGCACACGCATGAGCGCGCGGTGCGTTGAATTAATGTATGGATATCCACGCACCGGAAATGATAGAACACGCGCACGCACCCGTGCCCGACTGCAACCTGGGCAACGTGTCACCGGAGGCGTGGAAAGAGACAAGGGTTGCCAAGTACCTTTGTGAGACCTAGCAAGTGCCACGCGTGAGCGAGAGCCGTGCGCTGCACACATGTAGCACTGACCGCTTCCAACCCCTGCGAGCGCGCCGACGAGGCGTACGTGGCCGCTGTCGCTTGGATCCGCCATCTCCGTCTGGTCTGCGGCGAGACGAGGTTCAGAGAAAAGGGCTGTCCGTTGTTTGTCGACCCTCGCTCATGGCCATGACTGTTGGGCGCGTCGCCAGGTCCACGTGCTATTCCCCGCGCAGCGGATGCGTGTCGGGCGCTCCTGCGATTCCGCCGTGTTCGATCGTGCACGTAGGCCGTTCACACCGTCGCCAGTAGACCTTTGTTACCTCCCATCGTCTACTACACTCCAATTATCAGTCTCTTGCATTACTAGCCATGCCTGACGAGCCAAAGACAACCGCCCCAGACGCAAGCACAGACAGTCAGGCAGAGGACGCACCGCAGTGCCGGATATGCCTCGACGGTGAAGACCCTGAGCTTGGACGGCTCATCCGTCCGTGTCTCTGCAAGGGCTCGGTCAGCGTAAGCCACACCACTGCCCTACCGCGCTGCTCGGTGGTTGTTGAAGCCAGTTAGTACGTGCATGTCAAGTGCCTCCACCGCTGGCGGAACTCGTCCACGTCCCGCAGCGCCTTCTACCGCTGCCCGCAGTGCGGGTATCACTACCGCTTCGCCCGGACACAGGTCATGGGCATGGCGAGCAACCCAGTGCGTCCCCTTCTGCTCACCCCGCTTCCCCGTCTCATTTCCTTCCCCCAGTCGTCGTGGGCGCGCTGTCCGGCATCGCCTTCACGCTCCTGCTCTTCCTCTCGTCCTTCGTCACGACCTGGCTGCTCTCGGGGACGAGCGACGACTCCTACTTCGTCGTCTACCCATGGGAGGTCTTCCGCGAGGTCATCCGCACCGCCGTGTGCGTCCTCACGGACACGTCCTGCGACACCGCGCGCACGCCGTACTACCGCACCAAGGGCAGCAAGCTGCGGTACCCCACGCCACGCAAGCCGCCGACGCTCCTCGGCCGCTTCGTGCGCAGGCTGCTGCTCGGCCTGCCCACCGTCGGCGCGGGCTCCCTCTTCAACATGATCTGGTCCCTGCCGTTTCCTATCACTCACTGGCTCCGCGCCCGCCTGCGCCGTACTGGCCGGAACGCGTCGGACTTTATGACGCTCATTCTACTTGGTGCCGTCGTCATTGGCGCAGCCCGGTAAGCATCTCGCTCTTCTCAGCGTTTGTGCCTTAACCAACCTCAAGGGAAGCGCGCTATGGAAAGTATACCAACTCACAGAGCGGACGGTCAAACGACTGCTACTCCGCGCCGAGGACGCCATCCTCGAAGTGTCGTAATTCACTTTGCACAGTCATTATTTATACCAGCGTTCTGCGTCCGGGTCAATGCGAAGCTAATATGTACGGAACACAAACACAGCTCGGAAGCATACTGAGTACAGCAAGATTACATAGAACGAGTCCACTACCAGTTGCGGCGGAGCTGCTTCTTCACCGCCTCGTACAGCGTTTTGGTCTCTGTCCGCCCAGGCTGGAGCTCGTTGATGTACTGATCGACCGCCTGGTCTATCCGGTACACGGGGAAGTCGCCGCGAGACGCGGGCGAGCCCGGCCGCTTGACGTCCTCCAGCCAGTCGATGAGCAGCACCGCAATGTCGGATGACACGGCCTGCACGTTCGCTTGATCGTTGAACGGCGGTATCTAGACCCGGCCTTCAGTTCATATTGCAGCACGAGTCTGGGGAATTACAAACCTGAGATTCGTACATCTCGTGGAAGATGTCCCAGACTTCGTGATACGGCATGCCGCACTGCACCAATATCCGCGCCGCCCAACCGTGGGGCAGCAGACCCTTGTGGGTCAGCGCGAAGCGCACCAGCAGGGAAGCGATGTGGCGCGTCGGGAATGCGCTGTCCGAGGGGTAGAATCGCTGGCCGAGAGGGATGACCTTGGACATGATCTGGTCGGCCGCAGCCTTCGGGTCGGCGTTGTCCGCGGCTGCAATGTGTGTTCAGACGTTGTATCACGTGGGTGCACCAAGAGACATACCCTCTTCAACAATGCGGTTCCAGATGGCTTTACCAGGGACTCGTCGCGGTGGCCGGATACGTGGAAGATAAGGAGCTTCATGACAGGAAGATCGAAGGGCTCAGCGAACAGCTGGTACAGCTGAACAGCAGATGAGTACAGAAGCGTGGAAGAGGGTCACTGTTGACGTACCTCAGTGATGTTGAACAACCGCTTGCTCAACAGCTGAATCTTGGGGCCATCCTCTCCGCTGGCTTGTGGCAGAAGAGTGTGATAGATCTCCAGCTGTACCTGCGCGACGTCGAGCTTCTCCTCGAGGTCGGTCAGGAAGGAGATGGCGGCCTCGTGTGCCCCCATGGAAGAAACAGGATGTGACTTGGCGTTTCCGACGGCGAGGGTGAGGTATTCAAGGCGTTCTTCGAGAGAGAGGTTGAACCTGGCAAACCGATGTGAGTCAACTGAGCGCGACAAAAAACATGAAAGCCACGCACTCTGTCGATTCTGCCAAAGCACCGAGCACTTCAGCAGCACGCAGCGGCTGGCCGTCCTTGACGTAGAACTGCCACAGTAGCTGGTACTTCTGCACCGTGATCGGCTCCCTCCTGAGGTGCGCCTCGAGGTACACCGGCCGCATCTCGAGCAGCTCGTCAGCAAGCCCACGCTGGATGAGCCAATCGTAGAGCGTCGAGTGGAACATCTCGTCCTCGCTGGCGAATGCGAGCGCGTATGCGTGCGTCCGGACGGCCTCGAGCTCGTCCGAGGGCGTCGTTTTTGCCTGGTCCTCGAATTGCTCTAGCGAGTCGAGAACGAGGTCGTAGCAATGCTGGCGGTGCTGCCACTGTTCCGCACGAGGGTCGTTCGGCGGGCAGCCCGCAGCCCAGTACTCCGCGCCTTGTCCGTCGTCAAATATCTGGGCGCAGTAGAGCGGCAGCTCAACAGCACCCTTGGCATACCGGAGGTGCTGGTAGTCGCCGATAATTTCCCGTAGCTTCTCGATATCCAATATCCGCGCGCCCTTGATGAACAGCCTGGAGAACAATTGGTAAAACAACTCATTGCCACAGTGCGATACTTGTACTGACCTCAACGACTCTGAAAGCCACTTTTGCTGCTCGGCAGGATTGCGAGTCTCAACAGCCTTCCGCACGTTCTCCTTAGCCTTGTAAAGCAGAACATCGTCTGTGCTGCAGAACGAACCACAACGCTCTTGCAAGACTTCGCTAATGGTGTCCACCTATTTTTCCCATTTTACCATACGTCAGAAGTCGGTCCGAACGCGTTGAATGATTACCCACGCTGATTTGTTGGCCAATTTGCTGATTGATGACAACATTGACCAGGGCACGGGAGACGTTTATACCTTCTTGCGAGGTAATGAGTTGCTCGTATGTTAGGGAAGCGACGAGCTTCTGCACGGATTGTTCGCACCTAAAGATTGTTTCTTAGTCAAATATGTTGGGTAATGTCCAGCGGCAACTTACTGCGAAACCAACTCGCCCAATCTGTGGTCTGAGAGAAGTAGGATGAAAGATATTGCTTCGATTGTCCGACCGAGCAAGCTTAGCAATTGGTTCACGGAGCTTTGCTCTGCCTAAGCCCAATCAGTCTACGTCATAGATTAGGCAAGCGGAATACATACCTTCCAAGCCTCTTGCTCAGTGGCAGCTGCGGCACGGGCCCCAGTGTGATCTCCAGGTGCCGAGTGGAACAGGTGTGGATTCCTGTCCAGGAAGTCTTTCAGCGCCCAGAGGTTCTTCTGCACAGTGATGAGCACCTCGTCAGAGACATTGGACACCGGCAGACCATTTGCTCTATACAAAATCAGCGAGAGCTCCTTATTCTCAAGTCTCTGCTTACCCTGGCTTTGTGACCTTTGCCATCCATATCGGTCTCACGAGACGAGCAAAGTACAGAGCGAGACCTTCGCGACGCCCGCTGAAAGTTGCAGTACCGGATGTGGCAGCGTCTCCTGTAACATAGGTCAGCTGAGCTTACTTAACGTAGCTCGAGTGACGCACCTGTCCCATAAGTTGTCCTTTCTGCCCACATGGGCCGCTCACCGAAGTCATAGAAGGCCTGTTTAGCTACCGTCGCAAGATCGGCGCTGACAGTGGCTACTGCCCCGAGTGATTGGTCGCCGAGATCTAGGAACGTGTTGCCACTAGCAATGGCAAGAAGCATGGCGCAAGTCTGGTCACGGCCAAAGCTATCTCTGAATTGAATAAGAGGTTGCGCGTTGCCTTCCACCTGGAACTCTTCGATTACTGCTCGCAGGTAATCAAGTGCGCGGCGTTTAGCGAGGAAGGTAAGGCCACTGTTGGTCAGGATCATGTATTGCCGTGGCGGCTCGGAGAATTGTCTGGCCAGCTCATTCAACACGGAGGGGGTAGGGGAATTGGGTGGACTGTCAGTGGCGGCCGCCAGAGATGGCCTGGGGACGGGTGCCATAGCCCAAGTTCGCCCAGGAATGGCAAGAAGGGTAGCATACTCCGTCAACAATGGTCGAGGTGGGCCAGCGTTTGCCCCGTAAGTGACCGCTTGCGGCTGCGGTTGAGTCTGGGGGCCGTTGACCTGGCCAAAGGAGCCTATCTTCGTCAAATCAGGCGATACACAGAGGATGAAGTCGGTGCCGTCCGTATCCCCTGGTTGGGCAGCGAGTAGAAGACCAGCCTCGTAGCATGAGTTATCTAACTCCTTGACAATGAATGGGCGAGGATTGTGCTCGCTCTGCCTGGGATGTGCGCCATAGCCGGGAAGAGCAGGTGGGAATGGTTGGGCCTGTTCGTCAGGATGCAACAAGTTCGCTGGTGGTAACCGAACATGAACCAGCTGGAGCGGCCGCTGGCCCCCTGTAGAAGATCCAGCTGCATAACCGTAGTTGTAATACCCAGACGCGCCAGGAGCGAAGTATAGCCGTAAGCCGTTGCTCGTCACCGCAACGAGGTGGACGTCGTTTTGCGAGGTACCAGGCTCGATCACATGTAAGGCACAGAGCGAGAACGTTTGTGGTATGATGGCAGGTGACCCTGGTGCTTTATCTTGCGCAGCTTTGCACAGGTTGGAGAGCGTTTGGATGTGGCTGATCGCCTTTTCGCCACCTGTCCTGTAGACGGAGATGCAGTTATTAGACGTCAAGGCATAGAAGCAGTTTCTCGAATGGTCGGAAACAAGGGATACAATCCGGTCTGCAAGTGTTTAGTAGGAATGACGACCTCTAAGCAGCATAACTCACCTTCTGCTTTAGCCGTACCGAGAATAGGCAAGAAGCTCTGCACACCACCCACCGAGTGGTTGACCAGCTGCACGCGCTTGCCGAACCAGCCCTCTTTCTCCTGGTAATGCAGCTCATATAGATTGCCGTCTTGCAAACCGCACATGAAGATGCGGCCATCGGAGGTACCGATCACGGAAGACATTTCGACTTCTGTTTGTACTGTCATTTCAGTGGCGTAGAGCTTGATATCACGGTGGCCAGAGTGGCCAGAGGTAGGCGACGTCGCTGAGACACCCAAAAGCAACACGGATACCGGGGTGCAAATCACCAGCAGAGACGTGATCTCGTCGATGAATACCCCAGCCTTGGGCTTCACAAGCGCGACGTGGGTGATGACGTCTGGTTGCTCGGTGAATGAGCTCAAATCGTCTCTGTATTCACACATCCACATCAGACACGACAAGAGTATGCTGCGTACAGACGTACCCTCCCAAATAATCCCATAGGAATAAGTTATGGTCAATGCTTATCCAGACTCTGTCGATCTCCGGCATGAGGCCCATATGTGTCGTCACGCTGGCAGCTGCGCGGCCATTAGAGGCGTTGATTATCGTACATTAATTACGCACTATTGTAGTACTGGAACAAGCTCTCGGGGATGCCTATGAGCCTCCGCTTTTGAAACGGGACGCGATGGTCGTCGGGGAAGACACTGTAAGACGCGGATGACGGCGCGCCAGCTGAAGAGGTATAAGCCAAGAGCATATAGAGAGGCGACTAGGGTACGTACGTATGGTCAACATGTCCCCCAACGCTGGAACAGCCTGCGCATCCTTCACAAGCTGGTCATGTATGACGCGCCCTGCACCCTGCAAGGCGGGTAGGTCGACCGTAGGGGCGGGTTTCACGGCATGCTGAAGCTGAGCACCTCTTGTAGTCGATGCCTTCCAGAGTGCGCTGGTCCCCGGGGCAAGCGTTGAGGACGAAGGGACCATGGCTATCGCGAGTAGCGAATGTTGGAGAGAAACGCGTTTTCCGGCGCCTACCCTCACGCGGAGTATTGTGCGGTTAGCGCCGGAACTCGCTCTTGTTTATGGCCACTTGTGCTAGGCCGTTTCGCAACCGCATCCAGTCTTGTCAGCTACTTCCACCTAACTCCTATTGTGTGGCCCTCAAGAGGCTCTCCTACTGCAGCTCTCTTCCTTACACGTCTGGCTAGTCAACGCCACCGAGATGTCCGACCACAAGTTTCCTCGCTTCCCCCAAGTTCAGAGAGCCATCTTGGCCGAGATTGAACGGCCGGACTTCAACGCTGCTCTTCCCCCGCTCTCTGATAATTCTTGGCTTGCCATACTCAAAGGCTCTCAATGGCAGTACGAAGAGAACGACAGACTCGAGTTTCTTGGCGATGCTCTGATGTACGCCACAATCGGTCGCCTGCTCTACTCGGAGATTCCTCTGGGAACACCTGCTCTTTACAGCGTATGTCTCACTCCTTCCAACTTGCGTTAACTATCTTGTATAAAGTGTAAGGCGCACTTTCTATCTCGCAGACCCTTCGCGCAGCGCTTCACTCCAATCAGACCTTCTCCCGACTCGCGGAAAAACTTGACATTCTGGCCGTCAGCAGTCATGTTCTCAAGGTACTGACTGCCAAAACTTTTGGAGAGGGTACCTCGGCACCTAGCAAATCTCGCGGCCAGGTCAAAGCTACCGCGGATCTTTTTGAAACCATTATTGGCACGTATTTCAACGAGGCTGGGTTTGAGGCGCTGTGTGAGTGGACCAAGAGCCTCTACAAGACGTTAATCCTCGCAGCGAAGAAGGCATATATGTCAAGGTACGGACAACCTTCTACATCCATGTGGTCAGCCCTAGCAATTGAGTTCCCCTGCTCTCAGTCAACCCGCGATTCATGCTCGTAATCCTCCGCCCGTCTTGAGGCCTCGAGTGTACTCTCCTATGAGGCCAGCGGCTTTGTTCATCAAGCCAAAGCGATCTCTTGCAGTTCACAAAGTGACAGTCAATATCAAGAACCCTATAAAGGTGGCCATCCATCGAAGTAGGCACGCACGTGTAGGGCTCTTGCATGGTAGCTGATCCTTGGGTCCCCATAGCCGTCCCTTCTAGCAAGCAAAGATCATCGAGACCATCGAAACTGTCTCAAACCTCAGCTTCAACTCGGAACGCCACCGTACAGCCAATTGTCATCGACTTGACGAACGTCGAAGACTCTGACATGGAGCTCGGGTCAGATACCCATGACGGACCATCTGCGGCACCACTGGTGTTGGCAGAAGTGGCGCCCTCTTCGCATCTGACACGATCTTCTGCAGAGCGGTTGGCAAACGAAGAACAAGAAGATCGATACGACGAGCAGTATCTAGAGGACATGCTTATAGCAGGTAATTAACCGAAGCTTGACATGCTACTCCCGTGCTTTTCCGCCGAATATTCATGGTTCATTGGTGTTTCTTTTGTCGCGCGCGGATCCGTTCCGAGATGTGGTCCCCTTCTTTGACTAATGATGTGCTGCATGTACTGTATGTGTACTGTATCGGTGCCTTGCAGTGGCGCCTGTCACAGTGCGCGCTTGATACCCTGTGCCAGTTACTCTCGACTCTTCCTTGAAGTTGTGCCATCTACTACCGGTTGATCCACGTACACAAATCCAATCTCATCACCTATATCCATTGCCTTGACCAGGATGAGTCAAGATATGACGGCCAAGGCAGCCATCGAGAAGGCTATATACCGCGCAATCTTTGACGATCCAGCCTTTACCATCGATGCACCCAAGCTTACTCCTGCGCTATGGGAGCGTGTCTCCATTCGTACTCCAGGTAATATGAAGGAGATCGAACGCCTCGAGTTCCTAGGAGACTCCTTGATGGACGCTAGTATCGCCATAGCCCTTTACAACATCGTACCAGATGGTACGCCACATAAATATACGGTGATCCCTGCCCAGTAGCAGTGTATAGATGGCAGGACTAATCATCGGGCGGCAGGTCATGCTCAGCTCGTTACACGCTAATCGTACCTTCTGCCATCTGGCGCGGAAGATGGAAATAGAGCACGGAGGCGCGGACACGAAGAACATCGGTGATGTCTTCGAAACAATCGTCGGTGCATATTACACGGAAAAGGGTTTCGACGCAGTTCATCAATGGGCTCTACGGATATACGAGCCTCTTGTACAGGAGGCAAGCGTCGCATTCGACACATGGTAAATATTGACCGAAGGAGTATGCTGTGTGCGAAGTGCTAACATTTAAATTGCAGCACGACGCAAGTTGACCGAAATAGCACACCCCATAAGGGGGAAGTCGACACGTCTTCTAGCAAAGGAAAGGGGAAAGCTAGAAGGAGATCATCCACCACTCAAGGAAGGCTAACGGACGCGTGCTCCTCGCGGTCTCAAGCACCGCAGCGGTCTTCCGTGGAGGGTGTTACACGAGGCTTTCCGCCAGCGATATCAGCCGTCCAATCCACCAGCCCGACAGAGGCTCGAAGTCTTCATCGCGGCTCCTCGTTTCATACCAGGTCGACAGAGAACTACACAAGCGACCAAAGCAGTAGTCACCGTACCCGACGTTTCAAAACTGACAGCAACAGCGATGACGAGCCACTACCGGAGTTTTGGGAGAAAATTCGTCTTGACGATGGCCAAGTCGTATTTCTGGATCATACAACCGAAAAGACCACTTGGGAAGACCCTCGTCGGGGCCGTACCCCTTCACCTTCTCCCGAAGCAGTGCCTGATGCTTGGCGGGCACGCCTTGTAGCTGGGTCCGAAGACATGCCAGATGACCAGCCGCCCACGGCGCGCACACTCAGCTCATACGACGATGTATTCCCCGATCTCGTGAACGAAGGATATACCGCTAGTACCGCTGCCCCTTCCAGCTTGTCTCCTCATGCTCTGCCGGAGTTTTGGGAACTGCGACAAGGCCGAGACGGAAAGACATATTACATAGATCATACCAACGCTACCTTCATGGAAAGCACTTAGTACACATTCGAATCACACTGTTCCTTCGAGTCCTGCATCCCGGAAAGGAAAGTTTCCGATCATGTGATCTGCGCGTGGTTCATGTTCCCCCCACGCGGCGCGACGCGAAACTGATCTCTTTGTCCTAGCTCTCGACGTTCCTCAAGACTACACCGACAACGTCCTCACAGAATCCAAACAGATGCCAGCAGTCAAGCAAGCACCGACCCGGCAGGCTATCACTCTCAAAGGTTCGACAAGTCTCGTCACGGAATTCTTCAAATACGCGGCCAACACGTCAGTTTGAGCACTCGTCTCACGAGCGACCTCTCAACTGAACTCACATACCCAGGATTCTTTTTCAGCGTGGTGTCTATCCTGCAGATGACTTCCATATGGTCAAGAAATATGGTCAGACCGTCCTAGTGACGCAAGACCTTGCACTCGAGAATTACCTAGACAAGTACGCCCGCCCAGCATCGTGTCTCGTCCAGGTTCATTGAGCGGCTGACGTTCCTGCAGAATTTTGACTCAAGTAAACAGTCAGTTCCATCGTATTGTCTCCAAGTAGCGTCTGCGATGCTGACTAGGCCTGGTGGCACGACAGAGTGGCTCCTCACAGGATCTATCACACAACTTGTCTTGGCCATTATCTCGAAGGACTCCCGGGTAACGATGGAGCGATGGGTGTTTGACATCAACATCGTTGACCAATCGTCGAACTCATCTGAGCCGTAAGTTGTGTTCCTACTATGGTTTATCGTTTATACTTATGTCTTCGCAGCGCGCCCGCCAAACCAGAGTCCGAAATCCAAGCAGAGATCAGGAACATCCTGAAGCAAATTGTTTCTACCGTGACTTTCCTGCCCGTTATCGACGAGCCCACAGTTTTCAACATTCTTGCCTACACCTCCGAATCTGCTGATGTCCCTGCGGATGAATGGGTGGATACCGACCCCTTGGCAATCGAGGCTAGCAAGAGTCAACAAGTGAAATTACGGAGCTTCAGCACTGACGTGCACCGGATCGAGGCGATGGTTGCCTACCGCTATGAGGGGTGATGAAATGACTGGATGCTATTTGACGATAGCCGTCACGACATCCGATCTCACCCTCTGTCTGTTGGTTGTGTGTACATTTTGTTCAGCTTCGATAGTTCGCAGTGCGTTGTTGATTTGTATCAGTACTTCCTATTGTATAGATGGCCCTCACAGCATCCGATTCATGTTTACCGCTCGTAGTGCAAAGACGGCGCTGACAATGGGCAGCCTAGAGGCGTGTGTATGCATGCTGTATGCGCTGTGAGCTGCTGTGAGAGAATGAGGCAGCCCCTGGCAGACTCCACCATCGCCATGACAGTGGAAGAAAGTGATGGACGACCACGCGGGGTCTTTCGACCTCATCCGACGTCTCCGTTCCATTCTTTATCTACCACCACCGCCTGGGCGGCCACAGCCTCGCTCTTTTTCGCTCGTTCTCCTCTTTTAGCTGAAGCTTGCCTTCCACTCTTTCGTCTGGCCGGTTCCGGACGTTATTTTCAACTTACTCGAGAGCCGACTTATCACCAGTACAGGTTACTTGGCCGACACTACATCCTTGACGACGATGGGCGAGAGCTGGTTCCACCGCGAATTCCTGAACCCCCGACGACTCATCTTTAACATCCTCTTCTACGGCGTCCAGCTATTTCTCTTTGGGTATGGGTGGTATAGCCAGGTGCGTTCAATGCTATTAGTTGCACGGTTAACACTCATTGGGATCCATAGGAAACGAACAAGAAGCTAGCGGCTTTGAACGGTCTCAAATGGTCGGTGTGGACGTCCCGCGGCGCTGGTCTCGTACTTGCCTTCGATGGCGGCATGATTCTGGTGCCTATGCTACGCAACATCATTCGTGTCGTCCGTCCGAGGCTGGCCTGGCTCTTTCCGGCTGACGAGAATATTTGGTTCCATCGGCAAGTCGCATACTCGATGGCCTTTTGGGCTATGGTTCACACCACTGCGCACTACGTGAACTTTTTCAATGTCGAGCTTACCCGTACGTCTGAACGTTATATGCTTGCTCTGGTTCTCACCATATGTTGTAGAGGTCCGTCCCGAGAGGGCTCTCGACATCCACTACACCCAGGCCGGAGGTATCACTGGTCACTTCATGCTGCTCATCATGGTCCTCATGTACACGACTGCGCACCACAAGATTCGCAACCAGTGCTTCGAGGCGTTCTGGTACACCCACCATCTCGCCTTCTTCTTCATGATTGGCCTCTACACCCATGCCACTGGATGCTTCGTCCGAGACTCAGCCGACCCAGAGTACATCAAGACCTTCCCATTCTACGGCACAGAGCACTGCCTCGGATACGAAAGCTGGAGGTTCACTATCTGGCCCGGTATCATCTACTTTGGAGAGCGTGTCTGGCGCGAGATCCGTGCACGACGCGCTACACGTCTTTCCAAGGTTCTGGTCCACCCGAGCGGCGCCATGGAATTGCGTATTGTCAAGCCGAGTTTCAAATACGTTGCTGGACAGTGGCTCTTTATCCAGGTGCCCGACGTCTCCGGATGGCAATGGCATCCCGTAAGTTGACATAGCTGTACTGGTTGTCATGGGCTTATATTGAGTTCATCAGTTTACCATCACTTCTGCTCCGGAGGACCCCTACGTCTCGGTTCATATTCGCCAGGTCGGCGATTGGACCCGTGCTCTGGGTGAACGCGTGGGCGCAGGCCCGTCTGTCGTTGCTGCTATGACCCAGGATGCCATGAAGGGCAAAGAGAAAGACGAGGCTTTGTACGGCACTCGTGGAAACTTCGTTGAGCTCGACCCTGCTCGTACAACTCGTCCCCTTCCAATTGTCCGGATTGATGGTCCTTACGGTGCCCCTGCTGAGGATGTCTTCAATGTCGAGGTTGCTGTCCTGGTCGGTGCTGGTATCGGTGAGTGCGCTTTTTACAGCTGCGCTTTGCGTCTATCTCTGACTCGGCATCATCAGGTGTCACCCCATTCGCATCTATCCTGAAGCACATCTGGTACCGCCAGAGAAAGGGAAATGTAGGCTCTCTGAGGCGTGTTGAGTTCTTCTGGGTCTGCCGCGATGCTCCATCGTTCGGCTGGTTCCAGAGTCTCCTCCAGGAGGTTGAGGCTGCCCAGGCCGATCGTGAGTCAATTCTCTGCTGCACCGATGTAGCAGGCTAATGTAGCGATAGCGAACTTCCTGCGCATCAACATCTATCTCACGCAGAAGATTGGCGAGGACATGCTCTGGAACATTGCCGTCAACGATGCGGGAGCTGAGTATGACCCGCTTACGTTGCTCCGCTCGCGCACGATGTTTGGCCGACCCGACTGGAAGTCCATCTACGGCCGCATGCGAGATGCTATCGAGACTGGACAATACCTGCCAGGCGCTAATTCTCAGCTCAAGACGAGGGTTGGGGTGAGTCTCCACTGCATTGAGCACTGTAAATGTCCCTAATTCCCTGACTTTCTTAAGACCTACTTCTGTGGCCCCAGTGTCCTCGGAAAGGCCGTCCAGGAAGCGTGCAATACATCCAGCACCGCCAATATTAACTTCACCTTCGCGAAGGTATGTTTGCTCCCTTAGAAACATTTTAGCTACTGACAGGCGCCTAGGAACACTTCTGAGCGTCGTTTTACTAGGGAAGGAACTTGTCTGGGATTCTGTCCGGATATTGCACGTCTTGCGTGCGCTTGCAATGCTTTGATCTATGTACTGTGTACAGTTGCCGAATGAGATAGAGCGTTGCTGTAGTAGAACCTTAGCTTGCCTGAGTCCTCTATCAAAAAGTTACTTATTCTTTCGACGCGTCGCTATCGCCGCTCGCGCTTGGGCCATTTCCTGCGGGCCGTGCCGCGAGTGGCCTGGGCGGTCATTGTTAGGTTTCTTCGCAATGACCCTAGGACACGCGCTCCCACAAAGACCTCAACGTGTACAGCCATCTTGCCTCTCCTCATATCCCGTTCCAGTACTCGGAGTAGATCCCCTTCGAGCTTCAGAGACACCTTTCACTGTCATGCAGACCTTCGTCGGAGGGGCCACTCTGGACGGTGGCGCGGTCCAAGAGCAAATCCTTTGGAGCAGAAGCCCAGGACTGTACCTTCGACCGGATCCGGACCGTTCAGGCATTCCCCTCTCAAGTGGTAATGGCTTAGTCCCGTGTGGCGTCGTTGAGGCACTCATCATAGAATGCTAGATCCACCCAATGCATATACAAACACAGTGTATTTTATGAGGGGGACTTTAGGGACAGAGAGAATCAGTTGGATTCAGAAACAGTGAGTAGAGCGATGTGCGATGCAGGGGTGCAGTCAACTTACGGTGACGATTTGCCATTCCCTTGCATAGTTGGCTTCCCTCTGAGAATGCATCATTCAATAAAGAGGTGCGCGAGTAGCCGAGTCGAATCCAGTATCCGGCTGACCCGCTGTGAAGCTACGCATCTATAAGCATATCATGGGAAAGAGCCCTTTGCGGTGTGTGCCGACGTTGATCCAAGCATGGCACACCAAGGAAGGCAGCTACCTGGCCATGGAACTCCCGCATCCCACTGGCTGGCGGACCGCCACGAACACGCTCTCTGCCGAGATGGTGCAAAGAATTGTCGATGCGCACAAACTTCTTGCGACACGCGGTGTTCTGCATCGATCTCCGAACCTCTCGGACATCCTCATAGGTACGGCTACCAGGACTATGGTTGTCGCTCACGATGCATGATTGACCGGACTTGGCGCAGGCGATGACATGAATGTGTCTCTACTCAATTACACCGAAGCTGCCGCGAACGACGTTCATTTCGAAATCGCGAGCTATGACGAGAAAGATTGCGCGCTCGAGCAGCAGCGACTCTTGACATTGCTAGAGACTAGAGATGACCGTGGAGAGTTGAGTTCCCACCGGTTCGAGGTCCCGGTTCACTTGCCAACCCTCGAAGGAGAGCACAGTTCCAAACAGATGGCACGAACAGAGAGGAGCTCACCCAGCGAAGGCACCAGTAAGCCTCCATAAGTCCTCTGACAGTGGTCATTAAACATAATCCACCATTACTAGGCCCCGCTGACCTCTTCAGTCGCTGCACGACGGTGTCTTCGTCGAAGACGCGGGTTTCATCACCCACGGCGCCACCGGCTCCATCGTTCTGCGCCACAGAGACGGGGTTCGTTGATCGTACACTGCCTCCACGGACGAAGAAAAGGGTGCGCTTCGACTATGGCACCATGAACAATCACATCTGCAATGGCGCGAAGGAATACAACGCAAGGAAGTTGTACCGGCAAATTGACGTTCTGTTACAAAGGCCGAGCAAGCATGATGGACCGGAACGAAGGGATACCCCAACTCAGCATAGCTCGGCGCGATTGACTCCCGAAAACCGCATGCAGGAGTCCCAGTCAGCTGTCCCATCTTCTTCCGCCAGCCATTTGCTACGGGAGACAAACCTTCTCGCGCCAGCGCCACACCAGGACCACCGAAGGTCCACACCCTCAGAGAAAGCTGACTCAGTCTCTGAGGATCGCAGTCATTCCCTCACCTATGACGAGCCTGCTCCCGCGGCGGTTCGCGCTAGCAATGAAGAGGATAGCGAGGAACTGGAGGGGACGCTGTCTATCGTTATCACTTCCCCAACTGGCCAGCAGCATGTGTGGGGTGCGCCCACGCACATTCTGGAGCGAATCAATAGGTTCCTGGGCGAGCTAGGCTCGCGACGGTCGACTGCTGTGCCTCAGGCAGCGTCTACATCGCAAAAGCGTAAAGCAGTGGGTGACCAGACGGAGCGCGCGGACGGGAAACGACGCCCATCCAGATCTAGTCAAGCGTCGGAAGCCCATGAACCAGGCAAGTCTCGCCACGAATTGGACAACAACGGCGCGGTCGCAGGTGTACAGAATATGGAGACCCAAATGGTGTCCCCATTAACGGCGTCACGAGACACAGCGTCCCGAGCAACCGCTACCGTGCGTGACGCCGGGGTTGGTCCTCATACGGCCTCGAAACGCAAGGCCGAACCACACGACACAGAGGACAGTAGGAAAGTGCGCTCAAGAACCTGATATGCCGCGGAGGTTTTGTGGAGTTTATACCATCGTTCTGTACTTTCAGCCCAAGTCATATGAAATGTTGTAGAGTGTGGATACCCTATATTGCTGCATTCCTGCTGAACCAACTCTCGCATGCCCGCAGCAAGTTTGCCTCATATAAATTGCATGGTGCCATGGCATAAAGTGCAGAGAAGATGATACAACAGGAAAGCGCAGGAAAGCAAAGACGGCACGAGAGCGAAGCTTTCACCGGTAACTGCGAAGGCGCACATGAGATTAATGCCACTCTTGAGACACACTTTTACGCACCTCTTCTGGCGGCGAGCACGCGCTCCACGACCACCGAACTTCTTGGGCTCCATCCGCCTTGGGTCCGCAATGAGGAGTGTCCTGTCGTAGGCAACGAGCTTCTTCTTCAGCTCCATCGCGCTGAACGCGTCGATGTACTTGGCGTAGTAAGCGACAACGGCCTTGGCAATCGCCTGACGGATAGCGTAGACCTGGGAAGTGTGACCACCACCCTTGACGCGGACACGGATGTCGACCGCAGCGAAGGCATCCTCGCCAGCAACAAGGATAGGCTCGTAGACCTTGAAGCGGAGGATCTCAGGCTGGAGGAGGTCGATGGGGAACCGTTGATGTGGATGAGGCCACGGCCCTCCTTGGCGTGGGCAACCGCGGTCGCGGTCTAATAATGCGCGTTCAGCTAGGTCGAAGCGCAAGGGCGGTGTCCTTGCGTACCTTCTTTTTGCCGAAAGTCTGGACGGCCTTCACTGTCGATGCCATAGTGTCGGTCGAGGGGATGTGCTGAGAGAGTTCAGCGGTGTCTTGAGGCTATGAGAGGACCAAATCAGAATGGTTCACAAGACAGGAATCGCACCAGAGCCAGAGTAGATCCCGAGGTCATCCAAAGTGTCCCGACTGCATCCAGCCTAATCCACCGCTCATTTGACCACCATAGCTTCCCTGCTGCCCTCCTGGACGTCCCTGATGCTCCTTTCGTGAAGCAGAATGGCATACTCACCCCCTCTGAGGTCTTCTGTGGGTTGCGGACGGTGCTTGCTCGACGTCCTTACTTGCGGGCGCCCTCTGTAATCGTGGGAACGCTGAATTCCCAAATTTGGATAGTGCGCTTCCGTGGGCGTCTAAGTCAACCGGTTCCTTCACGCCCACGATGTTGTCTGCTCTGAGGAGTGCTGCCGGATGGGTATGTAGGTCCAGCTAGTGAGCGAACGCATTCACTAAAATATTGTGGCTCAGACGGCGCAATGCGCGCGGCGGAACTTGGCCACAGCAACTCAGTCGGTCTCCCCACTCGCAGGCCTCCAGCAGACTGGCCAGTCTGCGATGTTAGTGAGGCCGGGTTCGCTCAGTGTTGGTGTTAAAGGTACGGATCGCTTTGATCCATGAATCCGAATAACTGCTCACCGTTGTGCCACGCGTTCAGCGGAGCCTGTCACACCACCACTGTTGCTTCCGATGTCCTCGCTCCTCCGGCCGGAAGAGGGTCAGCAACCTGAAGACATGTTGGTGGAGCTCGACCCCCTTGTATTCTCGCATCCCATCCGTCGCGACATTCTCCACCTCTGTGTTGTTCACCACCTCGACAGCCTCCGGCAAGGGACAGCGTCTACCAAAACCCGCTCTGAAATTCGTGGTTCTGGGCGAAAGATCCGACCGCAAAAGCGCACCGGAAAGGCGCGTCTGGGAGACAAGAAGAGTCCTATGCTTCGCGGAGGAGGCGTCGCTTTTGGACCGAAGCCGCGCGACTTCAGCACGAAGCTGCCTCGGAAAGTCATTGACATGGGCATGCGCGTAGCACTGAGTGCAAGGGTCAAGGAGCGTGCTTTCGGTGTCGTCGAAAGCCTTGAATGGGGCGAACCGAAGACGCGTAGCCTTGCGGAGAGGTTGGATGAGCTCTCTTGGGGCAAGACTTTGTTTGTGACTGGTCTCAGCGAGGTCCCAGCCAACCTGGAGAGGGCCAGCAGCAACATTCCCATTGTTGACACTGTCACCGCGGAGGAGCTGACGGTCTACGACGCCGTGAAGTGGCCTCGGTTGATTCTCGACCTTGCTGCTGTGGATTGGTTCGAGCAGACTCTTGGAAGGCGACAGGTAGAGTAGATTTATTGTATTCGGACGGTGTGGCCGTATAATCCACTTGTCATACTTTCTGGATCGCTCGTCGGGCCTCGGCTCGCATAAATTGTCGAATTTGTTCGCGTCCACGTGACTCATTTGGGCGCGTGGCGTTCCACGCGTCGCCGGGAAAGTTGTGGCAGTTCCCGTCCCTTCTCTTCCGCCCACCATCCGGGGCCGCAACTGACTCGCACTCCTCCTCTGTACTCTCTGCTCTTTTCTACGTTTTTTCGTCTCCACCTGCATACAACCATGTCTCAACAGTCCCAATACCAGGAGGAAGAGGAGGGGGAGCAGACTCCCTCGATCTCAGGACCCATGATGGTCATGAAGTTGCAGGAGGCGGGAATCCATCCACAAGATCTCAAGAAGCTAATGGATAGCGGTTTGCACACGGTTGAGGCCGTCGCATATACACCAAAGAAGAGCTTGATGACGATCAAGGGCATTTCAGAGCAGAAGGCGGAGAAGATCCTCGCGGAAGGTGTGCATCCTGTTTCTGCCCTTGCACCGTGTTACGAAATGTCTTTGCAGCTCAGAAAATCATACCACTTGGCTTTCAGAGCGCAACCGAAGTGCACGCTCGTCGCAACGAACTGGTGCATATTACTACGGGCTCGAAGAACCTTGACGCTCTTCTCGGTGGAGGCATCGAGACAGGCACGATAACCGAGTTGTTTGGCGAATTCCGCACGGGAAAATCGCAGATATGCCATACACTCGCTGTAACTTGTCAACTGCCCCTGGAGATGGGAGGAGGCGAGGGCAAGTGTCTGTACATCGATACCGAGGGTACCTTCCGTCCCGTCCGTCTCTTGCATGTCGCTGAGAGGTTGGGGCTGAACGGGGAGGAGGTACTGGATAATGTGGCCTATGCACGGGCCTACAACGCCGATCACCAGAACCAACTTCTGACCAACGCCAGTGCGCTCATGTCAGAGTCAAGGTGGGTTGATTGTATGCACCAAGATGGAGCCACTCTTGACGAGATAGCTGTCTAGGTTCTGCCTCCTCATCGTCGACTCCGTTACCAACCTCTACCGTACTGATTTCAGCGGCCGTGGCGAACTGTCGGCTCGTCAGATGCACTTGGGAAAATTCCTTAGGACATTGCAGCGCCTTGCAGACGAGGTATGTCTGTCAATCTCTTCGGCTCTGTGCTGTAGTAATACCCATTGGAACAGTTTGGCGTCGCGGTCGTCATTACCAATCAAGTGATGTCGAACCCGGACGCGTCTGCAGGTCCTTACGCTGGTAATGACAAGAAGCCCATCGGTGGCAATATTCTTGCCCATGCATCGACTACTCGGTGAGCTCCAGCCTGGCAAGTTTATCGAGCCCAGCTGACCCGATCGTAGCGTGCAACTGAAGAAGGGCCGTGCTAATACTCGCCAAGCGAAGATCTACGACTCACCCTGCCTCCCGGAATCGGAGACTATGTTTGCCATCCTGCAAAGCGGTATCGGCGACCCTGAGGAGGAGACATAGCACACTTCATCTCGCTCTTCGTACTGACCCCAGGGTAAAAGGGGATAACCTCAGACCAAGCAGATACCCGCATATGTATTGTTATGTCGCGTGTTCAACACAGGAATGTCTAGCAGCAACGTCTATTATGATCCATATTCTACAATGATCGCGGTGCGAATGTTTGCGACTACAATGTGGCTATAGTACCAGTTGAATGGGTGAGGAGTAACCCAGTTGAGTGGGTCATCCCCTCTCGGCACGGTAGTATTGACATCCCCATCCTATATATAAGGTCATCCGTGTTGAACAAAATTACAACATACCAGAAACAAAGAAAAGGCGACGAATACAAGGGGTGGGTCAATACTTTTACACCAGCAGTCTGGTCAAGATATTTGCGTTGGTCTGGCTGATCTGTTCCCGAAGACGATTGACGTCTTGCGGGCTGACGTCCGAAATATCGGCCATGAGGTAGGCAATGTCTCCCTTCGAGTCGGAGTACTGCTTGTCGACATTGTACGGAGAGAGGACCTCGTTGACCTGACGCAGTACACCAGGGATGTTGTTGTGAACGTGGCAGATGCGGACGTTGGTGTCTTGCTCGCCGGGGATTGCGCGCAGGTCAACCTCAGGGAAGTTGACCGCACCGACGGTCGAGCCGTAGTTCAGGTAGCGCGTCAGTGCTGACGAGACCTCCTCGCCGATCATGCGCTGGGCCTCCTCTGTCGAACCACCAATATGTGGGGTGAGGATAACGTTGGGGATCTGGCGGAGCGTCGTGGCCCAAGAGTTCAAGGAGTCGTCGAAGGGCGCGCCGTTAGCACCGGGCTCAGCGGGGAAGACGTCAATTGCGGCGCCGGCAAGGTGCTTCGACTGCAGCGCCTCGATGAGTGCAGGGATATCGACGACCTTGCCCCGCGCGTTGTTGATGAGGTAAGAGCCGCGCTTCATCATCGCAAGCTGCTCCTTCGAAATCATGTTCGTGGTTTCAGGGAGCTCGGGAACGTGGAGGGTGACGAAGTCAGACTCCTGAAGGAGTGTCTGAAGGGAGTCTACTTGACGGGCCTGACCGAGGGGCATAATATTGATGACATCGTGGAAGAGGACGCGCATGCCGAACGCCTCTGCAAGGACGGAAAGCTGCGAGCCAATGTGCCCGTAGCCCACGATGCCCAGGGTCTTGCCGCGGACCTCCCAGCAACCCTTGGACTGCTTGTTCCAGATGCCTTGGCGCATCTCCCATCCACGCTCGAAGTATTGACGCGAAAGCGCGACTACCTCGGACATGACGAGCTCAGCGACTGAGCGCGAGTTGGAGAAGGGGGAATTGAAGACAGGGATACCGGCCTTCGCGGCAGTGTGCAAGTCGACCTGGTTCGTGCCGATGCAGAAGCATCCGATGACGAGCAGCTGTTAGGGCGCAACGTGGTCAGGCACGTCTTTACGCGTTCAACACGGCGCACACACCTTCGTGGCGGCTTTAATCACCCGCTCGGTGATCTTGGTCTTGGAGCGGATACCGATGGCATGGTAGCTGCCGATCTTCTGTACCAGCTCGTCCTCAGACATGGCCTTGGTCGAGTGGTCTACGTGGAAGCCCTGCGCCTGGAAAGCCTTGACGGCCTCCTGGCTGATGTTCTCGAGGAGCAGTAACCGGAGGTCTTCATTGTCCACGGGGTGGAGGACCTTTGGTTGACGGATGGCAAACCCAATAGCCATGGAGTCCTTTCGACGCAGACGATCTTTGAGAGGGGAGGAGGCTGTGGGCGAGACGGACACTGCCGCGGTGTTGGAGGATCTCTGGGGGATGGTAATGGGGGCACTCATCGCGTCGTTTTTAAGGGAGGTCGTGAAGGGGCAGGCGAGGAAATTTCCACTTGGGTGATGACCATGACTCGCTCGCCGGACAGATTAAATGTAGGGCTCGAATTCGGAATACGTTTGTGCTAATGAGCACATCATTAGAAGTCTATCCAGTCACGCAGCGATCGCTACAGCCGATAACAACCCTTTTCTTACCTTTCGTTATCCCGCGCTCTGACTCGAGAGCCAAAACTCGACCTGCCCGACGCTCGTCCATTCTCACCCACCACGATGGGTCTCTATTTCCTCGACTACGGCGCAGGCAACGTCCAGAGTCTTGCCAACTCTCTCAAGAAACTTGGCTACGATTTTCAGTGGGTAACCTGTGCCGATGACTTCCACAAGGCCTCGGTGCGTCTTTCTTACGTGACTAGCCTCCATGCCGCTCACCATCATTCGCGTTCCAGAGTTTGATATTCCCTGGTGTAGGCGCATTTGGCCAGGCCATTGATGCCCTTGAATCGAAGGGCTTTCTGCAGCCGCTGCGCGACTACATCGCCTCCGGCAAGCCATATTTCGGCATATGCATTGGCATGCAGGTGCTCTACCAGTCCTCGGCGGAGAATCCCTCCAGGCGCGGGCTCGGTGTCATCCCTTGTCCCATCGGAGAATTCTCGTCTGCCGACAAGGCCGTTCCCCACATTGGCTGGAACTCGGTCGACCTGCTCGATTCAGAGGAAAAATCCGACGAAGGCATGTCCAGGTCGTCACATTACTACTTCGTCCACTCCTTCCGTGCAGTCTATGACCCGGTCGCCTACCCGGATGCTGCGGAATGGGCACACGGCGTCACGCAATACGGTCAGGAGATCTTTGTGGCGTCCATTCGCAAGGCCAACGTCTTCTGCACTCAGTTCCACCCTGAGAAGTCTGGGGAAGCGGGCCTGAAGATCATCTCCGCATGGCTCAATGAATCCGAGGTCGATCGTTCGGTAGCCCCTCCGACTCCCCGTATACCCCGCTCTCCTCGGCCAAAGGACGGCCTAACTAAACGTATCGTGGCCTGCATGGACGTCCGCTCAAATGACCAGGGCGATCTGGTCGTGACCAAAGGCGACCAATACGATGTACGGGAGAAGGCCCCTGCTGCGCCGGGCACAATTCAAGCCACTGCTGCCGGCGAGGTCCGCAACCTGGGCAAGCCTGTCGCGCTTGCAGCACGGTACTACGCGGCAGGTGCCGACGAGCTGTGCCTCATGAACATCACGTCCTTCAGACACTCTCCTCTCCGTGACCAGCCCATGTTGGCCGTCGTCCGTGCCGCAGCGGAGGAAGTCTTCGTGCCGCTGACGATTGGTGGCGGCATCAAGGACACTGTCGATCCCGACGGCACCAAGCGTTCCGCGCTCGAGGTCGCGGGAGCATACTTCCGAGCTGGAGCGGACAAAGTCAGCATCGCCTCCGACGCGGTCCACATCGTCGAGCGGATGCGCCAAAAAGCGCGCGAGGCCGGCTTGGACGAGGACTCGGCCGTAGGCGATGGAACGAGCTCGATAGAGACCATCGCCCGGGCGTACGGTCGCCAGGCTGTGGTCGTTTCGATCGACCCGCGTCGGGTATACGTCGATCTCGACTACGACGGTCCGTACAAGTCGGAGCTCGTGTACGGGAAGCCAGATGGAGAGGAACAGGAGCGCGGGAAGGCGTGGTGGTACCAGTGCACTGTCAGTGGTGGGCGCGAGGCGCGCCCTCTCTCGGTCGTGCAACTTGCGCGTGGCGTCGAGAAACTTGGTGCGGGCGAGCTGGTCCTCAACAGTATCGATAGAGACGGCACGGGGAAGGGCTTTGACACGGACTTGATCCAGCTCGTGCGCAAGAACGTTCGCATACCGATCATTGCGAGTAGCGGCGCAGGATCAGCGGCTCATTTCGTAGAGGTTTTCGAGAAGACGGGCGTAGAGGCTGCGCTGGCTGCAGGCATCTTCCATCGCGGCGAGGTACAGATCCCAGAGGTGAAAATCGCACTCTCAAAAGCATCTTTCAACGCACGGATATAAAGTGTAATATTCCAGTTGAATGTATAGTAAGTAGCATACAAATTTATAGAACAGAACTACAATGTCGGACACTGGGAGTAACAATTCATGGCGCTTGGTGAGTGTTGTAGAAAGCGCGGAGTGCAAGCTAGACTAGACGAAGGGTCTCTAGCTGTACAAGACAAGGATCGCTTGCAGAGAGACAAAAAAGGAACAAGTAAATACGAATAGCGCAGGCAGCAGCAGCCCCGGGTGGATCCGAAGAGGAAGCGAAGTGCGAACAAACGTCCAAATGGTAGGGCATATAATCTACATTCGGCGATGGGGAATCATTGGGGATTTGGAATAGTAACTACATGGTGAATCGTTGAGGAAAGGTATGAGAGATCTGGGAAAAGCGGTCTCGAAGGACTACCATGGGAAGCATGCAAACGAGGTGTAGACAAGTGGTTCACGTCAAATACATACACACCGAGACGCCGAACAACTCGAACAGTACAACAATGTCTCCTCCGTCCAAGCTATTCATAGTCGAACAGCGGTCGTCGTTATCATTTGTTGGCAGCCCCGTTGCCCTTGACGACTCCCTTGACTTTCTTGAGAAGACTCGTCTTGCGACCAAGCCCTGCTCCACCTCCATACGACTGATCGAAGTAGCCGTCCGAACCAGCGTCGGTGGGTGATATGGGAGGGCGTGGCAACGACTTTTCCCTACGGCCAGCCGCAGGCTCCTCGACGTAGACGAATGCTTCTTCTTCGGGAGAGGGCAGATCCTTGCTCCCCCGTCCACCAAAGCGTCCAAGGAAGGAGTTCTGAGACTTGTGAGTCGGGCGCTGCGCATAAGAAGTGGAGTTCTCAGCAGAGGTGGGAGGGGAAGGGTCCCTATCCGTCGGATAGTCGTCTGAAAGAGGGGGCACCATCGGGTTGTCTCGCATCTTGCGGATACGATGCATGAGCGACTTGGAACGCTTGGGAGCGCCTGGGGATGACGGCCCGTTGGGAGACGTCGGAACTGCGACGCCGTTCACGTCAACCTCACCTTCAGGTACGAAGATGGGCTGAGGGGGAGGAATGGGGCTACGCTTCGTTGGCTGGCGCTTCGGAGTGGAATCATCGAGGTGCTTGTCCCGCGCCTCACGATCCTTACTGCGCCGTGTGTTTGTGGTGCCGTGGCGCGAGGCAGGGAAAGTGAATTCGCTGTTCCCCCCTCCAGCGTATCCTCCGCCAGCGGAGAAATCTTCATACGGCTCTGGTTCGTGAATTCCCCAAGCTTCAGCGATTGCATCATGCTTCTTCTTGGGTGGTTCGTATGGAGTGTAAATTCCGGGAGACGGGTATGGGGACTGGTGAGAGGGAGGAATCTCGCGGGCGTTGGCAAGAGCGTCTTTATCTTCTTCGGTTGCACTCGTCCATGCAAGCATAGGCGCTCTAGTACGGTGCTTGTTGCGGGACGGCGCACAAGCGTCGAAAGGCCCGTCATGGTGGAACACTGGAGAAAGCCCAGGAGAGGGCGTCGATGAGCACGCACACGCACAGCTAGAGAGGTAGACGGGCACGCACTAGGGCCAACACCGGAGAAATCTAGCCTATCGATGACATCCGCATGTGAGGAGCCTTTCTTGGTGGGTATGGTGCGTTTAACGGCCTTGGCCTTCTCGACAGTTTGTGCTGCACGTAGGACGGAGTCTTGGGATAGAGAGCGACGGGTGATAGGCTTGGTAGAGGTGGGCCTAGAAGCGCGATGAGTTCTGAAGCGCGCCTCAACGGGGAAAAGATGGAGTACGCACGGTGCTAGCTGAGTGTTGCTCCTGCCCGTGCGGTTGCGGGGGCTTTCACCAGACTGTCTCGTGACAGTGGTGACTTCGGTCGCCATGTTCTGCTTGGGCACAGAACGGGTATTTGCGGACGACTTGGGTGGTATCTTTGGAGGCACTGGGGGCGCACGATTGTCGCGCTGGGGAGCGTTCCTGGAGAGAGTGGGGACGCCGTAGGAGGAGTAGGAAATGGCTGGAGGGTCGGAGAAGGGGTCAGAGGAGGATCTATGACGGTGGTGCTGTTTTGAGAGAGCCATGTTTTTGTCGGTAGTAGAGAATCAAGCTGCAGACGGAGGTTTGGTTTGCGTCTCACGCCAAGA
This sequence comes from Phanerodontia chrysosporium, assembly GCA_001910725.1. Taxonomy (NCBI): domain Eukaryota; kingdom Fungi; phylum Basidiomycota; class Agaricomycetes; order Polyporales; family Phanerochaetaceae; genus Phanerodontia; species Phanerodontia chrysosporium. Next base: position 1,992,884 of record MJGA01000003.1, read on the forward strand.
GATTGATGATCGTGCCTTGAGGTGGATGATGAATGATGCGCAGGAATATGTGCGGGGTTGACGACGCCGTCGGAAGCGACGACGGGGACTGGGGATGGTGGTGGGCAGGAGAAAGGAGCGAAAAGAAATGTGCCGTGAGTAGGATATCGGATGTGAGCAGCAGTGGAAGAGGGTGAGAGACCTGGGTGGCCCTCTACAACCGGCCGCGCCAGCTGACTAAGCCGCTCTTTTGGGACGAGTCACTTGCCCCGCTGTAAACTCGGACCTCACCAGGGCTCAACATGCCGCATCTGCTTCCGTCACCCAGCGTGTTCAATGTGTTCGTTGCACAGCTACCTCTCCATAGCACAGCGTAAACAGTACACAAGGATCGCAGTATACACAGCATCCCCAAACCAACGTTACTCCAGGATCTTCTGCGCTGCCTCGACGACCAGGGCCAGCTTTGCCCGTTGTTCCTGCGACACCGCATCAGATAGGGTGCCTCCTGACTGTCCGAAAGCCGTACCTCCTCCGTGATAGGGTTCCCCTCTGCCACGGACGCAAACCCACATTGCGGACTGATACAAATCCTGTCCAGAGCAACGGATTAGCACCATCTTCCTGCAGCGGCAACGTGATGCCCGGTCGACGGCATGTATGTGCCCTACGCACTGGTTCAGCGCGTACGCTCTAGAGCGCCTGGGACTGCCCCTCGCGATGCAGTCTGCCGCCTCCTCGACGGCGTCTTCTAGTTCCTCGATACTCTCGAGCTTCCGTTTCGGAGAAAAGATCAGGACTACCCCACATCGACTATGACGTCTAGGCCTCACCTGCCCTGTCTTCGTCGTGACGAGGCCAAGTACGACGACCTTGTTCGGTGGGAGATATTTGAGCGGCTCCAAGTCGCCAGCTCGCTCCGTGTCGTACTCCAGCTATGAGCGCAGCGGTGGGTTAGCGCGGCCGCAGTCTAGGGATGCTGTGAACATACGTAATAACAATCCACTTTCAATGCGTTGAACAGCTTATGTGCTATGCGTTCGTAACCTCCTTCGCAGTAGTGCAGGCCCTGACGTCACAAGGAAACGAGTGAGCACCCTACACGCTATTTGGGCACGGTAGTGGGGCAGAAAGCGCGTCTGCGGTACTTACTCTGTAATTCCCGCGGCAAGTATGAAGACTAACCGTCAAATCTGCAGGTCGGCCCTGCAGGATATCGTTATAGACACCTATGTAAATGTCTAACAACCTTTCCCAATCAATGTTGGCCTCTTTCATGCCCTTGATCGTCGAATCAGCGCAGAAAAACGCGAAGGTAGGGTCGTCGAATTGGATATAGCGACAGCCGAGCGTGTACAAGGCACGAAGTTCTTCTCGGTACGCTTCCACCAAGTCGGCAAAGTATGCATCTGCCTCGCGAAGCACAAATCAGGAAAACGCATCTCAGCTAGCCAAAGTGGCAATCATACCATCAGTCGCGTACACGGCAGGGTCGTACGTATCCTCAGAGCCGTGCCGTAAATGCATCCAAGTTGGTCCGCACACTGTGATCTTGAGCCTATGGAGGGCCTGGCTGGGATTTAGCCGCGGGCGCGATTCTAACGACTCCGTCAAATAATTGTTACCTCAGGTGGGACCAGGTTTTTCAGATACTCAAAGTCTTTGAGGTAGACGCCTCCTTCGGGCCAGCGTATCCTACTCTGCTGAACGTCATTATCACGGATAACAAAGCAGAGGAGGAACAACTTACCGTGCAGTATGTGGAAGGCAATTCCTTGTAACCAGCATCGACAAAAAACTTGAGATAGGGCAGGTAGGCCTGATAAAATATGCAGGCTTAGATGCGGGCTTGCTCCAGTATTGGTGGCAGATCAGTCTCACTTTAAAGGTCTCGATTGGTCCTACATGATGTAAGAGACTGCCTGGCAATGGCATGCATCGACTTACGGATGATCGTTGACATGCCGCCGAAGGACTCGAAAACGCCCTCAAAGAAAACACCTCTGCAAATATGATTATCAAGACAAGCCACACCAGGGCGGCGCGACTTGCCTGCGCATCTCACCATCAGTTATGGTCTCAAGACCGATTGCCTGCTGAAGCCTCACAGCGTCCGCAATGGCAGCATCCTCAGCAGCCCGGAGCTCCTCTGCCGTGCAGGTGCCGGCCTGGAATTGTGCTCGTTTGTCGAGCAAGGCTATAGGGCGCAAAAGGGAGCCTACATGCTCTGCGCGGAAGGGAGGGTTCATATGCAGGAACGAGGATGCTTCAGTGGTGTCCGTGAGCATGTTCGCCGCTGCCAGAGTGCTGAACGACGGTCGATACGGCTGGGATAAGGCCAAACGGGCTCTGAGGTACAGCGGGACCTCGCAGCCTTTTATCATCTCTGTCAATGATGTGCACTCCCTAGCGATCAGCGTGGATTATGGATCACATCCAGCTTAAGTATAGCGCGAACACAAACAGTGGGTCAATGTTCGCGAGAACATGATCTTGATGCACAGCTATAGCTGGAGCCGTTTTAGCGAGACGAAGACCCGCAGGAGGGACGAGTAGCACGGCAGAGATCAGTCTTTCCATCTTCCGAGGTAGCGCGAAGAATTCAGCGTGTGGGGAGACACGTCGTGCAATGTTGAGGGCGAGAGCAGAGACAAAAGCGACCAGAAATGTGAGCACGTCAAGTGCGATATAGAGCCAAGCAGGCGCGTCGAAGCCAAGACTGGGACGATACTGACGTGAGGAAGGATCAATAAGCGTGGTCCAAGGGCAAGGTTGGTCAACCAGCAGGGGCGACGTGACACCGAAGGTGTGATGGTATAGTCACATGTGACATCGTGACAGCGCCTGTAGGCGGCGCCGGAGACAACAGCAGCCAGGAGGCATCCGTCAAGACACCCTTCAAGGTCAGTACGCCCCCATGCTGCTGCATGAAACTTTGCAGGGCGTCGCTATGGTCGAAAAGCTGTCAGGATGCAGAATTTCGACGGAATCGGGTGGGCGGAAGTTGGTGGATCGGTCCCCGGGAGGTTGGATGTAGCGACGCCCTGAAGTTTCAGCACTCTCACCTCAAACTTCGATTTACTAACGAAACTCAACCTTCTAGACTAGACAATGGGTTTCGCGCACAACAACGGTTCGTAAACTGTCCAGCAAGAAGCCCAATGAGCACCAATTGATTGCGGCTTGTGTTATTTAGTCCTCCACGACAACCACTTCCGCAAGGACTGGCAGTCGCGCGTGCGCACCTGGTTCGACCAGCCCGGCCGCAAGCTCCGCCGCCGCCAGGCTCGCAAGGCCAAGGCTGCCGCACTTGGTGTCCGCCCCCTTGAACTCCTCCGCCCCGCCGTCCGTGGACAGACTGTTCGCTACAACCGCAAGGTCCGCGAGGGCCGCGGTTTCACCCTCGCCGAGCTCAAGGAGGCTGGCATCTCCCGCAAGGCTGCTCGTGGTGTCGGTATCGTTGTTGACCACCGGAGGCGAAACCTTAGCGAGGAGGGCAAGGCTCTCAACGTTGAGCGCCTGAAGGCTTACAAGGCCCGCCTCATTGTCTTCCCCCGCAACGCTAAGAAGCCCAAGAAGGGTGACTCTACTGTGCGTCGGAGGAATGCAGGACCTATTCTATCTGGCCAAGCTGAACAAACTTTCAACAGGGTGACGAGCTCAAGGCCGAGACTACTCGCCAGACTATTGCTCTCCCCGACCCCTACGTCCACGAGGCGCCCCGCAAGATCACCGAGGAGGAGCGGGAGTTCGAGGCGTACCGCACTCTTCGCAACGAGTGGGCGTTCGCCAAGCACGAGGGCAAGCGCAAGGCACGGGCTGCGAAGGTTCGTATTCAAACCCTCCCCCTTTGGGACGCTTACGAGCTTGCGTTTGTATGCAGAAGGCCGAGGAGGACGCTGCAAAGAAGAAGTAAACAGATCCCTTGCTGTTGTCTTCTCTCTCTCTCTCTGGTCCTTTCGCACCATGTTTTCCGCATTCCATGTATTCAAAACTGGGTACACCCGGGGTATCTGCATCCCATGCTCTATGCCACGACGATTATGATATCGGCCTTTTGGGACTTGGTCCCTCCCGGATGCTTCCTTACCTGTTCGCAATCTTGTACCTCAATATTGTACTGGGTAAGAGCAGCCTGTGCTCTTCCATCATCGCATCAATGGAGAGTGCAGTGTATTTCTATGATTGCATATTATGTCCTCAGTGCGAGGATCCCTGCAAGTGCTCCTTGACATGTGCGTCCGCCACCATACCCACAATCTTCGCCTGTTCTGCCACTTGTCGCAAGACACCGCGGACTTCGTTGTTGCCATCGACGAACCCGAATTCGGCGTATTCAAGACCGTGCTTTTCGGTGTACTCCTTGACAATTGCGCTTGCTGCGCGTAGGTTGTGACGTGGAAGGCGAGGGAACAGGTGATGAGTGACCTGCAGATGCAGGCCTCCGTGGATCCACTCGATGGATGGCGAGCAGATGACGTCTACGGTGGTTCGCAGTTGGCGAGCCAGGAACGATTCCTTGACCCCCAGGTCTGCCGTTGAACGCGAGAAGTGAGACAACACGATCTACAGAGAAACGTTCGCGTCAATGTCTGCACGAATGACTCCCAGATTGTTCGCACCTGTACGTGAAGTGGACTCGGCACTACGTTGCTGATGAGCAGGTACCCAAGGGCCTTCGGCCACGAGCCGCAACCCTTCAATACCTGGATGTACCAGCAGTAGAAGAGGCCAATGAAGACGACTTCGGTCCACCACCACCACCTGCCGCCCTTGGCACGGGACGGTTGAAATGCGGTCTTCGCGAGGAAGCCGTATGAGTTCGCATACAGGTTGAATCTAGCCAGCGCCATTATAACGTAGAAGAGCTTGTGCTGGACAGTGATGAGGACTTTCGCGAAGGCGTCGAAGGCCATGATACGCTTGTAGTATGATGACCAGAGGGATGTAAAAAATACAGGGGAGATGGCAAAGAAGGGGAGATGTTGAATGTCCGGATCGCTAGAGACAACATCTCAGCGTGACTCTAAGCCTCGAATGGACACGAACATACTGCGTAGGGTGATTCGTCACAACTACACGCAGAAATCTCGTTAAGTCCGCAGGGGCTAGAAGAACGAGAAAAACTTACGATGATGAATATTATGGTTCTACGTAAAGGGTTAGTGTGATGCTTCTGAAGAATCAAGCTAGACACTCACGTCGACCCACCACCCTATGCTCAACCCACCCGAGAGGTCCGCGAGCAACATGCCAAATATGCGATCTATCACCCAGCTGTGCGTAACCCCAAGATGCCCAAAGTCATGGGCTGTAAACGTCACTTGGTGCCAGTAGAGACCGAGGAAGAACGCGCTGGTGAGGAACCAGGATTTGTAGTATGAGAATACTGCGAGGACAATGAAGGTGACATAGCGGACGATCTCAGGACCGTAGCCGGTGAGATAACGCGTCTTGTAGAGACCAGCATCAATAACACGCTGATGGAGCTCCTTGTAGACTCTTGAGTGCTCAGCCTGTATTTTCGGAGACAAGGTCGAAGGTCCGGGCTGCAGCGTCTCGAGAGTCGGCCCACGCTGCGCTTCCAGCTCTTCTCTATGAACGAGCAGGATTTGTGAAGCCGGGTTTGTTTCCGTTATCTCTTCTGGTAGCGGTCGTAGCGTAGTCGCTTCGCGGTGCCATTGCATCTTCCCATCCTTGCCGACCTTCCTCACCCAGCCACTCATCACCGGCGGCACGAATGGCTCCCAACCGTATTCCCCGACTTCCACTTCGGCGATTTGGTGCGCTTTGATCTTGCGGAGGGTCTCTTCCGAATGGAAAGCGTCGACCTCGTCCGTCGCGTTTCGGCCGACGAAGTGCAGGATGGCAAGCGGGCCTCCGGGATGTGCATTGAGCCAGGACGGTGGGACACGGATCACCTTGTCCTGGAGAATTAGCAGCGTTTCGCCGGCGAGTATGCGCTGCGCGACCTGGTCGCGTGTCCAAAGGGGCTTGCCCATCTCGAGAGTGGGGGGGCAAGGGCAGGTAATGGGGAAAAGGGAAGATCCAGTTGCCAGGTCGCGCTGGCGCTTTGCCAAGCCGGACACAGCCCGCGCCACGAAGCCCTTGCCTAAACGGGAAGCGCCACGTGCATCGCGACGGCGTCTGACGCGTCTGGTTCGTTTTACTATCCAACATCGTTCTCCTATGAAGATCGCAGGCCCCGACAGACTGCCCACACGCCGAGAGAACGAGCGGCGCTGGAATGCGGAGAGGAAGACGAAGAGCAGTGCATACCAGAGGAAGCTCGAGCACTCGCTCAACGCTTGCAGGCTCAAGTACAAACTCACCAAGAGAGCCGAACTCAGACTGAAGACCTCCCAAAGCGCCCCCGCGCTGGCAACTTGTCGTAATAAAGCATATGTTTTGAAGCGAACCCACAGGAGAAGCGCACATATATTTGCAGCGCGATCGCTCAAGGGCATATCTGGCATTGACACTTCTCCTGTACATGCTTCAGAGACATGCTTTGAGAGGTCAGTGGACGCATATTAGCACACGGCCCACTGAGAAAGATTCTCTATAGATATGCAAGTTACAACCCTTCCGCTGTATTCATGACAGATACCCCTGTCGGATCGACACCCAATACACCGAAGCGTGTCCGCAGCACCATGTCGTCTTCGTTTGCGGATTTCGTTGAATGGGACGACCAGGACCTCGAATTCGGGCGCAAGAATGATGTCAAAGAACCGGCTCGAGCGACGAATCTTTCTGGTCACCTCCAGTACAATGCGTCTGAAGTGAAACCCCTTCTTGGATTACTCCTTCCTGGCTTACCGGAAGACGATGGCGGCGATCCCGAGTCTTCAGAGCAGAGTGCATATAATGGCATCACGCCTACGATACCCGTTTTGCGCTTGTCTGCGCTTGCTCTACCTCTGGCATCTCTACCACTCGACGAGTTCGGCCCCACAACACGATCTTGCAATATCGCATCTGGTGATGTCTCTCAGTCTCACAACGCTGTTTCCCGTAATATGTCTTCCGATACCCTGCTGCGGCCGGTCTCTACTTCGCTGTCTGCTCCTGTCGCCGATGAGCCTGGCTTGAACGTCCTGCCTTCTGCCTGTCCTGTGCCTGTTTGCCGTCACTCTGCTCCGCAACCTCACACTCCTCCTGGGTCATCTCGCGACGCTAATTCCGACGACGAGGCTATCGATGTCATGCTCCCACGCTCCCCTGGTCCTTCCAGCGACGGTGCCGCCGCCGCCGCCTCTCCTTGTGCCAGTTCCTCATTCTCGTCAAGCAGCAAGCAAATGCGAAGCTTTGGTGAGATGCTATCAGCATCCTTCTCTTCAAACCGTGGCGGGCGCATGCGCTACTTGCCGTTTCTGCAGTCATTCGATATATCCCCGAGCTCGGAATCTGTGGTGTTACTCTCGCGTCCTTCAGATGGATTCAAGACGGTTGCTCAACGTGAGTCCGTCGCATCAAGTCGTGCGCTTGCTCACCGATAGCCAGAGTTGTATGATCCAACCGATCGCTGTACTATTCTGGCACAACGCATGCAAGACAACCTTACGCTGTCGGCGTCCAAGTCGCGCTTCGATTTGGAGATGCAGCCTGTCTCTGAACACGGGGCGTCAGTTACAGGCGAATTGACGCGATCCGTAGCTAGGCGTGTCCGTTCTTTCGTCGAATTCGTGTCAGTTGCATTCTTGAGCCCTTGGAAGCTTCTCTTGAGACTCATCTAGATGTACTGTTTACCGGCGGATTATCTTTCATCACGTTCGCGAGATGCGTTCGAGTCGCGTTGTGTTCTATCACCGTTTGTCGATACCTCACCCTCTTGCAATCTCATATTCACATTCACGTCAAATATCTCACTGCGAGCATCTGAGTCTCTCTGCTGTGTAGCGAAGAGTTTCAGCCCCTCTTTGCGGGTGCACAGGACAGCGAGCGCCTGCGTGGGGGTAGTTTGATAGACGTGTGTGACGCCGCCAGGAACAGCCCCGTTTCCTGCCTCTGTCCTCGTCGCGCTCTGCTTTCGTTCTCTCCCTGGCCTGCTCTCCTTCATTTCTTCCTGTCGCCGTTCGTTAGTGCCGAGATCGCCCAACATACAGTCATATCCTAGTTTTCCACAGTCATGCCGGTCATGCACCTCCGCCTAGCGCTCTTGCCAACCCTCCTGTTCTCCTGCCTTTTTTCTACGACCCTTGCCGCCAATTTCACGTTTGACTTTGGTACGCCTACGCAATGCGACAACTTTCCTATATCGTGGACCGGTAAGACTAAGCGTGTCATGATGTAATGCGGTGTGCGTTGAGAGCTAATGTGTCGGGGTACGCTATAGGCGGTTCGCCACCATTTGAGTTGGTGCTTGCCCCCGTATGTGCCTACCTTCAACCTTGATAGCAGGTCTCCATCTTATCTGATGCTCTCCAGGAATTTGGAACTCCAAGAACATTCTCCGTGCCATCCGCAAGCTTCACCAATGGCCAAGGCTCGTTCCAAGCGCAAATACCCTTTCTGAAGGGCCATAGCTTCATTGCGATCATGTCCGACGCGACTGGGTTCGGCTCGGGAGGGGTGACAGATGTGCTCACCGTTGGAAGTTCTGTCAGCAACACGAATTGCAACACGACGGACCCAGGTATGTCTATAGTCGCTTGCGCGCATGCGCCATGCTGACCTTCATACAGGCGTAGACTTCTTCTTTGAACTCAATACTGCTTTGCAACAATGCAGGTACGTCCAGCGGGATGTCTTTATCATATGGGAGCTGACCCGTCACAGGCCGTACACGTTCGATAACTACACAGGAGCTGTGCAACCCGTTACCATTACGGTGTGTCCGAGCAGTGATCCCGCGAGCATATGAATTGAACCTATCTACCAGGGTGTCATCCCCGGAGGCGAAACATTTGTTCTTAACCCCCCTGCCGGCCCTACTACATATGAGTGGATCGCGAATTTGGCGGATGGTGTCTCTGTCATGTGGATCATGAGCGACTCCCAGGGTCGCAAGGGAGGCAGTTCGGACGTGAAGGTAGTGGGTGCCACTGACGACAAGACGTGCCTAAACGCGGATTCACCTACATCGCTTTCCGTTATACCCTCCGCCACGGCATCTGCCTCTGCAACTTCGTCCCACGACGCGAGCGCGACCTCAGGTTCAGATTCGGCTTCAGGCGGGTCGTCGAAGTCAAGCTCAGACACCGGAGCTATCATTGGTGGTGTCCTGGCCGGACTATTTGCCATCGCCACCATCATAGCCCTTGTGCTCTTCTTCCTTCGGCGCCGAAGGAACCGCTCGACTGCATTTTATGAGGGCGATGAGTACCCTCGTAGGTCACGCCGTGGCGGACGGCTGGAATCTGTGGACCTTGATCCACCGGCCGCTATGGAAGATGGACATGCGGCCTCGGTCATTCACCCATACCCTTATTCTGCTTCCGTCGGTTCGCAGTCACTGCCCGGCGGTGGCACTTCCACCTACAACATGGCTGCCTCCGCACACCAGCTACTTCCGATGGGCGCAAACGCGCAACGCGACGGCCAGACGCAATACGACACGAACCTCACGAACCCGTACAGCGCACCCTCAGAGACTGCATACTCCCGTCACCACCCCTCGGGATCCGTGGGCGGAATGTCGGCAGGCGACAGGACTTCCACTTTCCAGGGAATCGAGACAGCGAGCATGACGTCCTCTGCCCAGCGCAAGGCAGCGATGGCAGGGGAGACGACGTACCGGCCGACGCGCTTCATCGTGCACCAGGACCTCGAGGAAGCCGTTCCGCAGGACGAAGGCGACGTGGTCGAGCTTCCGCCGCAGTACAGCGAGAGCCGCACGCCGCTGCACGCGCTCAAGTACGTGGCGCCGCCGCCGGGCTCGCCACCTCATGGTGCGAATCCGCTCGAGGCCGAAGAGGCCGACTCGAGTAACCACTTGCAGGAGCCATTGCAGCCTGCAACCCCGACAATGCCGACATCGCCTGCGTACAGGTCATAGTACCGCAAGCAACGCACATCCTTTCATTTTCGTCCGTTGTGCATAATATCCTGTCGTATTGTTGTTATACCACCCCGCCTTTCCTTCGGACTATTTATCTGCATATCTAGTGTATTCTCAGAGAGACGAACTCTTTGCGTAAAGACGCTTGCTTTCAGTGTTCTCCAGCTCGTCATAGCCAGTTGAGCTTGCGCACAATCCGCAGACAATTAGTTATACGAGTGGAAAATACATTGGTGATGTCGCATACAAAGGTGGCAAAGAATGGCGCAGTGGCAAAAGGCGGGCTTTACCGCATACATTCTATGCATATGCTGCAAGTGAGATGGCGCAGAATACAGTGTGCAGCAATAGACTACGAGAAGCGGGAGAAATAACAGGAAAGGAACAACAAGTAAATAGTACATATTAGAAGTCGTCAAACGGATCCAATCAGCTCGAACACGCCAGTGTCCAAGTGTACAACGTCAACAAGAACCGTTTCGTGATTAAGACATGCGGACCGTTCATCAGAGGGAAACCATACGTGCAGAGGGTTAGTGCTCCATGTCATCGAGCCCCGTCCTTTCGAAGGCGGCGACCATGGCCTCCTGGTCCTTACGCCGCTTGTGGCGCTTGCGCCTGTCGTCCTTGATGAGCCGAGAGATGCGGCGCATGTGCGAGGCTCCAGTCTCCGCTGTGTGCTTGCACGTATAGCACGAGAGCTCGATGATGGCCAGCAGGCGTAGGGTCTCCGAGTTGTTCAGCGCCTGTGGGTGACAAGTACGGGAGCGCATTAGCTTCGCTTACGGATGAAATAGCGAGAACGCACATTGAGAGACCAGGAAATGACACGTCCTCCTTCGACACAGCTAACGACAACGAAGTTTCCGCGTTTCTCTGCTTGCAGAGAGGCACCCTGATCGGGACCATTGTCTCAGTCACACGACGCATACGCAATGCCACTGAACGATTACCTCGTGAAAGGCGGTAATAACCTTTCTTGACGAATGGGCACGGACAACTGTGCATGACATGAGCGTTGAAGCTGCGCACTGGCGGGATAAGGCAAGCGAACATACCAATGCGCGAACCCTGACCGAACGCTTCTTGGGTGACGATGGCGCGGCCAACATAGGACCAGTTATCCCGCTCTGGTCGCCGGACATGCACCTTGACGGGTATTTCGCGGAACCTGTCACGGCCGTTGGCTGTTGCGCTTATGTTGACTGTAGGGTGGGGGCAGCGGCGTTGGAGGTGGGAGCCGCACGGTGAGAACGGAGCCGCCGCTAGGCGGAGACAAACACAACGCACCTGGCACTGAGGCGTCGCTGAGATCCATTCCTTGGGGTTCGTTCGTGGCCGGCTGTGGTTGTACCTGAGGTTGAGGTGGGGGGACCGCGGTGGGAGAGACCTCAGTGTCGGTCATGTTCATGTCCGCTTCCTGCGGAGCGAGGCCGCGAGTTGGGTTTTGTCAGCGACGATGTTCTATGCAGTGTAGTAGAAGACGAAGCCATACCATGTCCATGTTGCTGGCTGCGAGTTCGTCGATGTCAATATCGGTGCTGTTGGCGGTGGGCGATGGACGCCTCGGTGGTTGTTCGACAAGGGAGCCTGAAGAAATGAACCTGAATTAAATGGCCGGGCGTGCACAGGGAAGGACCGATCACGTGTGTAGTGATCCCTCGCTCCCAACGCGTCGCGCGCTCGTTCTCTCTAATTAACACACGCGTCTTGCATCTCAATCTCTGCCTTTCTCTTCTTTCCTTCCTTGTGCACGCTACCACACATACATCCATGGCCTCCAGTAGCACACCGCACCCTGCTCTTCAGACATGGCCAATTCGAACGCGCTCCCGTCTTCGCTCTCCACGCTGACACCCACCTCCTCCCTAGAACGCGCCCCGAAGGCGAAGAGCAGTATCAATCGTCTCAAGGTTCCAGGGCAGGTATCCTGACCCAAAGCAGTGACTCATACCGACTTTGCTTCCCGAATGCCACCTCGCAACGAGAAGAGTTACTACCAGCGACTGGCAATACTCAAGGAGGATGCAGAGGATGAGAAGAAGCTTAAGAGGTCAAAGGTGATGCGAGGAATGACCACGAAACCTCGCTCGCATAGCTCATGAGGGTTGCTCTAGAACGATGGGAACTATACTCCTCGTTAAGCCTCGGAGGAACGTACCATCTCTCCTGCTGCATCCTCAGACGAAGGAGGCACTCCCAGAGCCATGTCGTATGCATCGGATGAAGAGACGAACGGGGACGAGGAAGTAGTGGCCGCAATCAAACACGGCTTTTCTTCGCCTGCCTCTGAGGACCTACACTCGATGCCTGCTAAGGGTACAGGGGAGAAACTTCAGGACCTGTACGAAACATAGTACACGCTAGAGTCGAAGGGTGCCCCGGACAGCGTCCATAATGCCCTGAACGAGCTCAAGTTGAGGTTGTGCGATGGAGGATCAGGCGCGACGTCAATGTCGCTTGGCGAATAAAGAAGGGCTACCACAAGAAGGATCGCGACTCGGCCTATGGATATTGAACGTCGAAACCGAGACGGCTCCTAGACCGTGCCATAGAAGTGGGATCGATGTCCTGATAGCGAGACGTAGTGAAGAACCGCCGAAAAGTCATCGTTGCTCCGGGGAAAGGTATGGCCCCGCTACCAGACAGAGATTCCTGGGTGTAAACTGCACATCGATGATAGGTGTCCGTTTGGTGGGGAAGGTAGCAAGCAAGTCCGTGCTTGGGTGTATGTATCAGTATATATCCTGATTTATGGCAAAGTTGATACTTACGTTTGGATGTTCTCCTCGTGTTCCTTGCCTACACCGTTTGTGAGGACATCTGCACTATGATCCGACATCCCGTTGACACCGTTAGTGATGCCATTGATACCATTCTCTCTGGCCTTGTTAGGCTGACCACCTGCGCCCTTGACGTCCCAGCACCGAACGGTCCAGTCTGCTCCACCGCTTACGAGCAGCGAAGACTCGGCGCTAAAGGAGAGAGAGTAGATTGATGCTGTGTGGCCAGTCATCTTCTTTATGCGCTTGCCTGAGCCGATGTCCCACAGGTTGATCGCAAGGTCCTCGCCCGCAGTCGCGAGATACCGACCGTCCGGGCTAAAGGCAAGGGTGGAGACGATACCTTGATGTCCGATGAAGACTCGAACACAAGAACCCTTCTGTACATCCCATAGTCTGGCGGTCCAGTCGCTTGAACCAGTAGCAAGATACAGCGAGTTAGGGTGAAAGCGGACGCACTGACGTAGTGTAAGCGTTGTTGTTAAAGAACATAGAAGTAGCACATACGTCAACATCGCTCAAATGGCCAGCATATATGCGCAACGCCGACGTCCGATCGGTTGACCACAGCCTGGCGGTCTTGTCCCTACTCGCTGTCGCGAAATAGATGCCCATCGGACTCCATTGCACATCCCAGACAGGATTCTGGTGTCCCCGGTATGCAACGACGTTCGTCATGGTATCGAGGGACCATAATCGAGCTGTCGCATCTGCGGATGACGAGATCAGATAACGTGGCGGTCCCGCCGAGCCCGATATTGGGTCGAAGTCCACGGCATACACTGGCCCGCCGTGGCCGATCAGCTTGCGAGTAGTCGAGCCGCCTTTCTCGCGCTGTTTTCGCAAGGTCGCAGCTGCATAAAGGTTCAATGGAAGTACGTCGAGGTGGCGTCGGGTCGGACTCACCGTCCTTGACCTGACTCGATTGGAAGTCACTACGGTAACCTTTCAGCTTCTCGCCTTTCAGGCTCCACAGTCGAATGTAGCTTTCAGAGAAACCAGCAGCCATTAACGAGGTATCTTGCGAGAATGTTATGCTAGGGACACTGCAGAAACTGTTAATACATTTCTGCACAGGCACTGTTTCGACTCACCCTTCACCGACGTCATGCAGAGTATACGCGCATATGCTCGGGAGTGCTTTTGCTCTCGCCGCAGCAGCTTGCGGCGAATTGGGGTTTACACCGTTTAGATACGCAGGCTCCAGCTTTATACGTTTTCTGGCATCTCTGACCCTTTCGACTTCCCGCTTTACATCAATGGTTTTGAATGTTGGGGGATGTGGCGGTAGTTCTGCGAGGGAAGGAGACACCAGCCCAGGCACTGAAGGCCGTAGATATTGCGTATCAAGCTGTCCGCCATTGGGATCTCGCTCGAGCATCGCTTTCTCCCGCAGCTCGCGCTCGGCCTCCTGCTGGAGTTCCTCCGGGAGTGGAGCAGGTCCGAGCTTCAGTTCGCCCTTAGACGCATTGAATGAAGCAGCGTCTTTGAAGCCCGCTTGTGGAAGCAAGGGTGACAGAACACCTGTGGTTTCTTCCCAGGCATTCGGTGACAGTGACGCTGTGGTTGATGTTGTGACTGTACTGCACATTAGCACACGGTGCCGTAGAAATAGGAGCAAGCACATACCATCGAACTTCAGGTGATTATTCACGACACGCATGACCGCTGCGCGACCCCGCTTGCCTCGCTCGCCAGTGAAGCCGTCTCCTGACCCTGTTGCCTCACCACCTACACCTTCCGTTAACCAGCCAACTAGCAGACTAAAGCCAGACCGGCTCATGCGTATCTGATACTTCTCATTTCGGAAGCGTTGGGCAAGTTCATCATGTTGAATGTGCGACGGTAGAAGGAGAGTAGAGAGGTGGTGGATGTCTTGATTATGTTGAGCCCTCAATGACGGTGAGAACTCTTCATGAAATCTGAGAGCTGATCAATAGTTTAGTAGGGTCGTAGAGCGTGCCCGTTGCCATCATACGCACCCGCTTCCTTGAAACCTTGTTGTATCAGGTCCAAGTAGAAGTGGACGAATATTGGAAACAATATTGGACGAAATTCGGGCTGGATTGCCAGTTCAGCTTCGGATGGGAATAGAGCAATCTGCGCACCTTATACATATCCAGAGAACCGTCTACCCACGCTTCCAGCTCGCGGAATCCCTCCTGTTTGTCGGTAGGGTCTAGAGACAGTATCTCCTCAGCACCCACAGTACCAATACTAGATATCAGCTTCTGTATATCCTGCTGAGTACTGATGCTCCCGAGCTCCTGGACAACTACTCCGGAGTCTTTGAGTGCGTTCTCACCCGGCCTAGTGGGCTTCTGCGCATAGACCGCTATTCGACTCGCCAATTCCTCTGCCGAGATGGTATTGGATGTGAATGGACTAGGAGTCTTTTCCCCAGGGGAAGTTGACTCCAAAGATTCGCGAAGCAGCTTCTCCGCTGCAGCATGACCTCGAAAACGAAGGTATTCGAGGACAAGTTTGTCGGTGGCATTGAGGTTAGTGGTGGAGGAGTCCGGAGGGTTGGTCGCTGCGGGCGACTGTCCGTCAGGGGTAGAAGCAGCCGGTGTTGCTGTAGACATGGTTGTTTGTTCACGGGATTTCAGTGCATGAGGAGGTACTTTGTAGGCAGAAGTGAGATGCGCGTTGAGATCACGAGCGCGTTCCATGTCCGAACGTGGCCTAGCCTCTCGCGCGCCTCACGACTCACCCTCGCTCTGTGACTTTGTCCGGCTCGCATAACTTATGCACTAAAATCATCATAATCACAACTAGGTGTAGGATACGAAGATGTCAGACGACGACGCTATCTTTGTCGCAGAGGACCGCTCGCCCCTCCGAATCTATGTCGAGCCGACTGATGTACCCGACCGGGCGGCAAGGCTCATAAAGAAACTCAAGGTAAGGCAGACATGATGCTGCCAACATGTGGTCGCTCATTTCCCTCCTGATAGAAAGGCGGCGCAGACATCCAAATAAACTCTCGAGATGCCGACATTGTCATTGTAGGCGAAGACATCGATATCAGACGTAGAACCGTGGACGCACACAAGGACAAGATAATTCTTGACTACAAGTGGGTGCAGGCTTCCTTGAAGCGCGAGGCGGCATACTTGGCAAGGGATAACTGGGGCCGTTTTCGAGTCATCCCGGAGGGCCAGACCAAGAGGTACGTTGTTGTGTATGTAGACTAGTGCCACACCGGACAAAGAACCGCCTCTGAACAATCTTATTCACATTTAGGCCTATATCTGGCATGAATGCAAGCGGAACGCAGAATGCAGCACCGATGCCCTTAGCTGGCCAAGGACAATCGTCCGCCCCTCAAATGGGGGACGTACTGTCGCAGCTCTCTCCACAAGTATTGGCATTCCTTCAGCAGCATCTCAGTGTTAACGGTGTCGTCCAACCAATGCAGGCCCCCGCGTACGCTCAGCCGTGGACCTCGGACCCTACTGCACTACTTTCAGGCCCGACAATGTTGGTTCCTGTGCAACTTCAGCAACGAATTCTCGACCACATGTTGACTCTATCTCCATCAAACCAGTTTAGCTGGCAGCTCGCTAGGCTGGTGGAACAGTTCACCAAACAGCAGGCTACTGGTCATGCTATGATGTCCGGGCTGTCCGGACTCCCCGTGCCTAACCACGCCACTCATCCCGCAATACCCGCATATAACCACTCTTTTGCTCCATCACCTGCTTTCCAGCAAGGGAGTTCGGCGGACGGATATGTGCCTGCAGATAAGACCGCAGAATCTACTTCAGCTCCGGTCCGCATCAAACGTGAACGAGAACGTGAGTTTTATTACCTACATCCACCGCTGACGCCCCTCAATGACCAAATACTCGTAGGACACGACCGAGACGAGTCGTCGTCTCGTAGGAAACACAGGAGGCGCGATGTTGACGATGACGACGGCAACGAGAGCACGTCCCTCGCTACCGCGGAGCAGTCGGTGACTCCTGCGCGCAAGAGTATCGCCCGGCCCATTTTTGTTGACGAAAAGGGCAAACCCATCCTGTTCTGGGTGCAGCACGCGAAGTGGCGCAACCAATTCGTACCCGATATCCAGAAGTTCGGCGGCAAGATCGTCGCGGATATCGCGGATGCAGACTACGCGGTTCTCTTCACTCAAGCATTGGGCTCTTGGGACTACTTGCGCACTGCAGTCGAGCTCGGTACGCCTGCGGTGAGGCCGAGGTACATTACGCAGTGCATAGAGAAGGGGAGGGTGATCGACTCGTCGTCGTTTTCATTTGAGGGTACTTCGCTGAAAGACGACCATGGCAACCTCTTTCCGGTGAAACTAGCCGATATCTGCAAGAACGGAAGAGCAAGGGTGCCGGTTGAAGATGAGAGTTCGTCCGAAGAGGAAGTGGCAGAAGAGGAAGAGGAGAGTGAAGGCAGTGGAAAAGCGACAGCGAAGAAGGCGAAGTCCAACCGTTTCACAGAAGAAGAATTGACCCGAGCGAGCGACATCGTCAAGCAGCTGCTAGAAGAGAACCCCGAGATTGCTAGCTCAGTGATACATCGGATACTTTATCAGAAGGTGATTTTTATGCTAGAGTGGTTGTCCAGCGTGTTGACCGTTGTGCCCAGATACCTTCACATAGCCCTGCCTCATGGAGCTTTAAACTCGGCGGGTACGAAGGTCCAATTGAGCGTGCTCGTAGACAGGCAAAAGCGAAGGCCGATGCGGAGCAAGGACCAGCAAAGAAGAATAGCCCATCGCCAAACAACCCTTCACCCGCGTCACCACCCTCGCAGATGACGGGCGAACCCCAACCGCCTCCTCCGGAGCCAGTTGTAGACGACGAGCGGTATGTCCAGGACCTGACTGCCATTGCACAGCAGTTCGTGCGGGTGGTCAAGGGAGAGTACGAAAATAACTCCGACGACGAAGTGTTCGCGGTTCTCACCGACCAGGTATGTCTGCTCTGATGTGCGAGTGTTACATATGGGTTCAACGTGGACCTGCCCACAGGTCAAATGTCAGACAGCGCCTACTTGGCAGGAATTCTTTGCTCGACACCAAGGAGTTGTGGAAACACTAGTTAAGCAGTTCATCGACATGGAAAACGTGCAACCAGTGTTATGATGCAGTACCGTCCAAGGTGATATCTTCATATGCTCATCGCGATTGAACATGCCATGTGTTCTGTCAAGTCTCCTTCAATACGCCGTGGACTAGATGCAAATCATAATATTATTATTAAGATCATTGCTGTGAACTCGCTTTCCATATTGACTCGCATGCAGCAACGGAGCCTCGTTGATTGGAAGAGTAGATTTGGGAGCGCTGCTTATGTCCCGGAGTATGACTGCGGCAATGCGAACTGGGCCGACCTGGGTTCTTGGCGGACAAGTAGGTGTCTGGTCAACAATCCTATATTGGAAGAGGGTCTAATAATCCCCAGACATGACGCAACAGTTCACGGTTCATTCCTGAGCCTCGCTGCCAGGGCTTGGCTGAGGGTGCTTGAAGAAGCGCTTTCGTCTCTCCTCCTTCGTCTCCTCTGTAGAACCTGTGATATCCTTCCCGCCGTAGTCCAATGTACCGACGGCAGCCCCGAGAACTGCGCAAGAGGCAATGGCAGCCGGTATTGAGCGAGCTGGGGAGAATAAGCACGACTCTTCGAGCATCGAGCAGGCAGGACCACACACGCACCGCGAATTCCTGCCAAAAAGCCGGCTGCGCACCCGCCGGCTACGCCGTTCAGCGCGTCGTCCTTTTGTCTCTGGTTCGCTACCACGGACTCGGTGAGGGCGAAGGTCGCGCCCATCGCGGCTAGTGAGGAGGGCAGATGTTAGCCCCGAGGAGTTCCGACGTCCCTCAAAGACCATTCAAGGACACGCACCGAAGACACCGATGGTACCCCCCGTCCGCGTGAAGAATCCAGCGGCACCCTTGTTGTGAGTCCCGAGTGCGTTCTGCACTGCACTGACGACCGCACCGACACCAGCGCCCTGGAGGCCGACTGCGGCAGCGTAGCGCAGGGACGGTTTCGGGTCGTATTCGATAATTGGATGCTGTGGGGTGTCGGAGTGCAGCTGGTGGGCTTCAGCCATGGCGGTCAGAGGGTAAATGAGTGCAGGTCGTGCTCGTTCGTTCGCGAGTCGGCAAGAAGCGCGGACACTCGGGTTCTCGATTTGGGCATGGAGTTCGCACTCTCTGCCGCGCCGCCTCCGTTCTCTCTTCCTCCGCCATCGACATCACACAACATTCACGCATAATATTCCTGACACCCTCTACCAACATGGAGGTTGGCGGGAGAAGTGACCCATGGTACAGAAATCCAGCCAATCAAACCCCGTTCAGTCTTTCCAAGTTCGCTTGCGTATGTCCTATCACAAGCTCCGTATTTCAGGGCATTGCGCTGAGACGATGTTCAGTCCCAGAATGCGCCGCCGTTTAGTGTGTGCGCGGCATTCCCATGGCACTTGCGTAGCCTCGACAATGACCTGTTTTCTGGTCAACTTCGCGAGGAGAAGCAACTTGAAGATGAGTGGCGAGAAATGGTCCGTACCTGGGGCGGCAGTGTCTTGATAGGCAGCCGAGGGTGCATCTATATTATGTCTAAACAGAGAGCACCTGGCTATGTCAAGGTGCCTCGACCAGGATCTGTGAGCCATCACCGTACTCAGGAGAGAGGAATTATTGAGACCTGGGCTTCCAGAAAGCGGATGACTCCACTGTGCGCGCGATTGCCTGGGCTCTGTCTCCTACAGCAATCACGGAGCCTCTGGCGATAATTGCGGCTTCCAGGTCCATTTTCGTCGTGAACGTGAAGACAACGAAGATTATTGGGAAGTTAAAGGGCATGGTGGCGTAAGAGCCCTTTCACTCACACACTGAGACCCTATTGACTCTTTCTCCGAAGGAGATACTATCCATTGCTGTTCATCCCCGATGGCCATACATGTTCTTGAGTACTTCGAGAGACCAGAGTACCCGGCTGTATGACCTGACTTACAAGCCACGGGAAGTTCCGAATAATGTACACTGGCCCCCTTACAACCAGCCAAGTTACGCCGGGACTGCTTTCGGGTTGCATTCATCTGAGCCAGAGGGGGAAGGTATTGGTCGCTGCATTGGAGTGCTTGTCGGAGGCCGCTCTGGTGGACATGATGGTGCCGTACTTCATGCAGTATGTGAATCAATCACAATACAAAGCACATGCCGGGCTCTGATCTAGGCAAATAGGCATGGCATCCATCAACAGATGTTATAGCTACATGTGGTGTATGTGGCAGCACTTGTTTAGTCTGTAGTTCTGACAACAGTGTATTCTAGATGGATAGAGCAGTCAAGATATGGAGGATACCCAAGGTGGATTATGAGAAGTTAAAGCAAAATGAAGAGACCCTTGCACGAGAAGACAAGCCTCTCTTCAGTACGAACCTGGTGCATAAATCTGGAGTTCTTGGTATAGCATGGTATGCAGCATGCTGTTGCTCTACCCTGAGCTAACCAGCTAATGTGTTATGATCATAGGCTTAATGCTGATACCCTAATATCCTATGCTGGGCCTGCTCTCATGCGAGGAGAGCATGTAAATTCAATGTACGAGTTACCTGGGGAAGGTGAAAACGCTATCAGTGAGGATTGACATGTTTCTGGAGCTGAACCACCTTCAACAGTTGCTGTTTGGCAGTGGCTTGGATATTCACGTTTTTTAAGAGATGGTCAAGTTCGACCAATTATGCAGAGTGCTGTCATGGTGAGTTCTTTGTCCTCACTGAGTTGCTAAGCACAGACTAATGCAATGCATAGGATTATCAAAACAGTGGTGAGTAGCGTCTTCATGAGCATTCACAGATATGGCTTACAGATTTTCCAGATTCATTCAGAGTGTATGCATTGTATGCACTACCTATGGGCTGCGCCAAGATTCACTTCTACATTTCGCCTCACCAAAATCACGACCCTATGGTGCTCGTGCCAGATGGAAAGCAAATCCGAGTTTTCAACATCTCACATTTCAAGCCAAAGACAGCACCTCATTTCCCTATTCAAGGCATGGCTTCCTCTGGTAGTGACAATAATGGACCTATAGGTTTAGCAGCAACAATGTCCCAGGTGGTTCTTGGCGATTTTGGACAAGATGAGAAGAACAATGACGATGAAGATCTATCAGAGGTTTACCCACTTGCCAAACCAGTCAAGAAACTCTTCAATGAAATACAAGGATGGCTTATTGATGGTGAACAGGCAAGTGAGCTACATAGTTCATTGCCAGATATTGAAGTTTGTGAGATGGCATGGGGTGGACAAGCAGTCATTGGGATTGGCAAGAAAGGTGCTTTCTGGCAATGGCACCTACAAATGTAAATTTACTAAAACATATAAATGTATTTATTTAAAGGTGATTTGTGTACTTGTCATGGCATCAAAACTCTGATCCATCTCTGCTTCTGAAGGATGTTAGAGTTTGAAGGAAGTTGTGGACTTTCATGAAGTTACCCCAGACATTCAGAGTTGCAAACTCCCTTAGTTGCTAATGTCGCGGAGCTAGGGCTCAATGCTGCACAAGGGAGGGCAAGTGGGGAGGTTGACAACTGAGTGCAGTGGAGTGAGTCACGCAGTGACAAACAAACTTGTTCAGCTGTCTGTATTGATCAAGAGGTTGAGATGACAGATTGGGTCAAGAAGTGCTACTCTTATATACTACAGTACTCTAGTGTCGCGGAGCGAAGGCTCAACGCTGCACAAGGGAGGGCGAATGGGGAGGTCGACGATGAGGCGCAGCGGAGCGTGTCACGCGGCGACGAACAAACTTGCACAGCTGTCCGTATTGACCAAGTTCTATTAGTGGTGTATGCTACAATACAAGTGACGGGCTTACCTGTCCGTATTGACCAAGAGGTCGAAATGACGGACAGGAGCGAGGGAGCTACCCTTATATACTACAGTACTCTAGGGCAGGCTGTACGATTACCTAAGCTGATGGGCAGTGCTTGGCATAGCCAGCGAGGCTGCGACGCGAGGCTGTGCGGAGGCTATGTCACGAGGCTGTGTCAGCTGGCAGTGTCTCGAGGCTGCGTCGGACCGAGGCTGTGTCATCAGGCTGATCAGCTCGGCGTGTCTCGGCGAGGGGAGTTATCAGGGATGACAGTGCCTCCTCGGCGATCCGGGGAACCGGTTGCAAGGCAGACCAGTGATCCGGGCAGTGTCTGAGCGCGCAGCGGGATGCGCTGGCGTCTGGGGGTGATGCGCCATCAGGGCGCTGGCGCTGAGTGGCCAGGCGCTGAGCGTGGGCGGCTAGGACTCCAGACGGCGCGAGGGCTGCTCGCCCGTTGGATTAATCGAGGAAAATAGCCAAAAATCGGCGAAAAATAGGGCTGCGCCGTCACATCCGTGACATTACCCCCCTCCTAAAACCGAGCGTCCTCGCGAGGTCGTCTAGATGTGGCGCCCCTCTTCCCAATCGAGATCGGCCTTAGCGCGATCGGAGGCAGGAAGGAGAGAGACGTCGACTTCGGTGACGAACGGGCGAAAAGAGGCGGCAAGGGCTTCGAAGGCGGTGGCAGCGAGCTTGCGGGGCGCTTCCGGGTTTTCGCGATGGAACTTGTTGACCAGAGCTTTGGCGTGCTTGAGGTTGTCTGCCTTTTCCCACGTGTCGCCGGCTTGGCCGTAGCCTTTCCAGTGGACCTTGTACTGCAGTTGGCGGCGGTATATGCGGCTGTCGAGGATCTTCTCGACGACGTATTCTTCTTCGCCGGCAACCTTGACAGGTTTGGGAGGCAGAGGCTTCTTGACGCCCTGATCGTGCCACGGACTGAGGCGATTGACATGGAAAACCGGGTGGATTTTCAGCCAGCTCGGAAGCTCGAGCCGATAGTCCAGATCGCCGATCTTTTCCAGAACCTTAAACGGACCCAGCTGGCGGGGGCTGAGCTTGGGCGAGGGCTGATCAATGCTGAGGTCTTTCGTGCTGAGCCAAACCTGATCGCCGACTTTGAAGGAGTGGGCACGTTTCTTCGCGGCCTCGTACTCTTCTTTCATGCGGGCTTAGGTTAGGCGCAGGGCAGCTTCGGCTTCCTTGCGAACATGAGCCATACGGTCTAGGCGCTCATCAAGAGCGGGAACCTTGGTGTGTTTGCCGGCCGGGATCGTGAAGTCCGGTGTGTAGCCGTAAACTATCTCGAAGGGGGTGCGCTCGGTAGCACTAGACACGTGAGAGTTCAGGGTGAACTCGGCCATCGGGAGCCAATCGACCCAGTCGTCTTGGCGCTGGGAGACGAAGAGACGCAGGAATTTCTCAACTTCCTGGTTCTTGCGCTCGACCTTGCCGTTGCCTTCAGGGTGATATGCCGTGGTGAGACCGGTAGCGATGCCGAGGCGCTTATACAGCGCTCGCATGTACTGAGCTGCAAACTGGAGCCCACGATCGGAGAAGATCTTGCGTGGGAGGCCGTGGAGGCGGAAGATGTCCGTGTAGTGGACGTCGCCCATGCCGGCAGCGGTGATCGTTGAGTCGACCGGCACAAGGTGGCATTGATCCGAGTAGTGGTCTACGTAGACCGCGATCGAGTCCTTCTTGGTCTTGGCGTCGCGTGGGAGCTGCATGATGAGATCCACGCCGACGTGTTCCCAGGGCCCTGAAGGGACGTCGTGGGGCTGTAGAGTAGCCTTCGGGTGCGGGGCGGACTTGTACCGTTGGCATTGATCACAGCCGAGCACGTAGCGGCTAACGTCGGCGGAGATGCGCAGCCACCAATAGTACCGAGAGACCAGTTCGAGGGTGGTGTGCTTCCCGGGGTGTCCGGCAGTCGGCGCGTCGTGGCAAGACTTGATGACGTCGTTGCGTAGCGCGGCACTGTTCGGAACGTAAACTTTCCCATGATAGTAGAGAAGGCCGTTGTCTTCTTCCCATTCGAGAACACCGTTGCACAGCTTGCGGGGCCCCTTGGTCCGGAGAATCTGCAGAGCGTCTGCGACCTCCTTTTCCTTTTCGGAGCAGTCGCGGATGCGCTTCTCGAGGGGGGAGGGGTTTGCGAAAGCTACCGTGGCAGCTATCTTAAACAACTCTGGCTTCAACACTATCTGCGAGCGGTTGTCCTCTTCGTCGGAGACATGCAGCGAGGAAGGCCGGGAGAGCGGGTCGGCGAGGAGGTGTGTCTTGCTGGAGCGGTGGATAATGCGGAAGTCGTACTCGGCGAGGTAGGAGGCCCACCGGGCTTGTTGCCGCGTGAGATTCTGCGCAGTCTTCCAGTACTGGAGGTTCTGATGATCGGTCCAGATCTCAAAAGGCTCCGGGAGTCCTTCGAGGAACTGGCGCCAGTCCTTGAGAGCTTCGATGATTGCAAGCACCTCGCGGTCCCAGATCTCGTAGTTCCACTCGGCGGGGCTCATGGTCTGCGAGCGATACGCGATTGGATGCCAGAGACCATCTTCAGGGTTGCGTTGGGCTATGACTCCTCCAGTGGCGTAGCCAGAAGTATCGGTCTCGACGCGAGTTGGCCGATCAATACTCCACATGGCGAGCACGGGCTGAGTCGTGAAAGCGCGCTTGAGCGTCTCGAAGGCTTCTGCCTGTGCAGGACCCCAATTAAACGGAGTGTCCTTCTTCGTCAGATCGTGCAGCGGGCGGCAGATCTTTGAGAAGTCCTTGATGAAGCGGCGGTAGAAGTTGGCAAACCCGACAAAGCCTCGTACATCTTTGAGGTTCTTCGGGGTCGGCCACTCGGCTACAGCCTTAACCTTGCCGGGATCCATGCCGACTTGTCCTTCGCTGATCAGGAGCCCAAGGTACTCGATCTCTGAGCGCTCAAACTCGCACTTTTCGGGCCGAAGGTATAGATCGTACTTGGCGAGGCGTGCCAGGACCTCGTGAACAATCTTCCGATGCGAAGCGAGATTGTTCGACCAGATGAGGATGTCGTCGAGGTAAACTGCGACCTTGCTCTCAGCGATGAGGTCGGCGAAGATGTGGTTCATAAGGGCCTGGAACGTGGCGGGGCTGTTGCACAGACCGAAGTACATAACTCTGGGCTCGAAGAGACCGCGGTTGGTGACGAAGGCGGCTTTCCACTCGTCACCTTCCTTAATCCGGACGTTATTGTAGCCCCAACGGACATCGAACTTGGTGAAGATCTTAGCGCCCTGGAGCTTCCCGATGATGTCGGAGGCGAGCGGAAGGGGGTAGCGATTCTTCACAGTGATGTCGTTGAGCTTGCGATAATCTTGAATGAACCGGAGCTTGCCGTCCTTTTTCTTGATGAAGAAGACAGGGGAAGCGATCGGAGACTTGCTGGGGACGATATAGCCCTTGGCGAGTGCGTCGTCAATGAACCGCTGTAGTTCTTCATTCTCGATCGGGGACATGGGATAAACCTTTGATTTGATCGAGGCCGGGGCGTCCGGAACGAGATCTATCGTGTGATCCCAGGGCTGATGCTTCGGAAGGCGGTGCGATTCTTCTTCAGAGAACACCTTCTTATGTCGGTGGTACTCCTTGGGGACCAGCTCTTCGAACGTCTTGGCGTACTTCTCGCGATTGGCTTCGACAGCGATCGCTTGCGAGTAAGTGTAGCCGGCGAGGATCCAGACTTCGTCCTTGGCGTCCTCAACAATGCCTGCTCGAAGCCATTCCCGGCGTTCAGAGCGATTGGCGTCAATCTGATGGATACCGAAAACCGGGGTGTCCTCAGCTCTGCCGCGGAGCTGAAACTGGACATCTTCCGTTTCCCAGTTGATGTTCGGATTCCATTTCTTGAGCCACGGAAGTCCGAGGATGACGTCCTCCGGACCGATGTTCGTGACAAGAAACTCTTCCTTAAACGTGTAAGATCCCACAGTGAGCTGGAGTCTGGCACGACACGTGATAGACCCTGCTTCGTTCTTGGTTCCGTCGATGTTGTATAGCGTGATTTCCCTTTTGAGTGGTACCGTGAGAATCTTATGCTGTTTGCAGAAGTCCTCGTGGATGAACAGCGAAGTCGCACCGGAGTCAATCATTGCAGGCGTGCGAATAGTTTTATTGAGTCCGGTGAGCTTTACTGGTACACGGTAATGATTCGAGAAGGGATCTAATACGGATATTGTACACGAGCGAATAGAGTCCGAAATGTCCTGTGGTTCTAGCGAAGGCGCCGGAGTTGAATCCGGGCTTGACGAAACGGGGACCGACGATGCGGCGTCACTCCGGCCCCTTAAGCAAAACCCCCGAGCTGCTTTTGTATCAGAGCCAGCTGATCACGGAGGGCGGCGAGCGCGGCGGCTTGGTCGTCAGACGAGCTGCCAGAAGACGAGGAGGCTGGGGACGAGGAGTCCTGTGACGAGGTATCCGAAGACGAGGCGCGGACGGCGGCGGTAGCAGGGGCGGTTCTCGGCTTGCCCTCGAGGCGGGCACGACAGACGCGGGACCAGTGACCCTTCTTGCCGCAGTGGTTACAAACCGAGTCGCGGTGAACGGGGTCCGTGGACTTGTGGGACTTCGAGCCGCAGACCTTGCAGCGATCCTTCATGACGGCGTCGAACTGGCGCTTGAGATCCGTGCCAGTGAGACCCTTAAACAGCTCGTCGATGTTCGCGGCGTCGATGTCCATCACGTTCGGGTCGCGGAAGGCGCGCGCCGACAAGCTAACCGGAAACGAGGACGTCTTGCCCTGCTGCGCCAGGAGGTCTTGCGAAAGCTTGTCCTTCGATCGGTCGACGGCGAAACCAGCGTTCTTGAGCTCGTCGTATGTCTCGGGGCCTTTACCGGTGCTGGGGTTGACCATGTACGAGATCCGCTCGAGGTAGCCCTTGTTGAACTTCGTCCGTAGTCGGGCTGCCAGGTCCTCCGGGGTGAGCTTCATACGACCGGCGAGAGCTTGGAACTCTGCAAAGAACTCCGCGAACCGACGATTGCCTTGCATGCATGCCTGCAGCTTGCTGAGGGCTTCGGCCTTCTCATCGACAGACTCAAACCGGTTCTTGAATGCTTCCCAAAACATAGCACGAGAGCCGTCGAATATCTGTGTACCGTCTGCTGCCTGCTCGATGTATTGCCGTGCCCATTCGGCCGCTTCATCCTGCATGAACGAGAGAGCGCCAATGATCCACTTTTGGCCGTCTACCAGGATTTTGCCGGTGTTTGCGTCCCGCTCGAGGTTACCATTGATGTCGCGCTTGCCGAATTTCTCCGGCTGTCCGTCGGCGTAGATGTGATAGGCGGCGCAGAAGAGACGGGCCGTGTCCGAACCCTTCCCTTTGAATGGCATGGGCTTCTCGACGAAGGGGAGCTCCTTGTTGGCGTTGACCGTTGCGTTGACCGTTGTCCGATTGGTGCCAATAGTCTGGGCCAGAGTGTTAACCGTGTTTGTAAGCTGCGTCATCGCCTGGGCCATTTGCAGGAGGGCAGCAGAAATGGAGTCGGAAGGTGCCGGACCGGGCGGCGCTCCACCGGGAGTGCTCGACATATTGGGGGACGGGGAGTATTGGCTCCTAAGTGAGCGCGGGAGAGATCGAGGGGCGAGGGGACTGGTTCGTGATCGGAGAGGACAGAGCCGAGCGATGTCTCAGGAGACGAGTGATGGCTGCTGTCCGGAGGACTGCGATCGGGAGTATTCGGGGTAGTGGCGGAGGCGCGGGCGAATTCTAGCCGCTGCGCGAATCGAGGGCGCTCGAATTGTGTTTCTCGGTCGCTAGGCGGAACCGGGAGTAGCGGGGGGCAGTCTCTCGATGAGGGCAGGGCTGTTGACTGCACTCTCTGACTTCTCGAGATCCGTTGTTCTCCTCAATGTGGAGATCAGCGGCAGCAGTGACGCCGTTCTCTGTGGTTCGCCCAAAGAAGTGCAGGCAATGCGAACAGTCGAAATCCAGAGCGACGCGAGATATATTTTGTAAACTAATCGAAATAACCGGCCCGGTACACTATGTCCAGTTCTCCCACGATACGGCAGAAATTGCGCCTTAAACCGACAAACGGAATGTCACCAATCTGAGCTAGTCCAAGCTCGTACTGATGCCACTCCTTAAACGTGGTGGTGGGGGCGAGGCGGCTGAGCTCGGTGCAAATTTGACGGAGTCGCTCGAGCAGTTGGCAGACGCCGTGTGCGTGGTCGCTGTTCACGAGCTGGAAGAGGTCGACTTCCTCGATGGCCTTGAGACGCTTGATGGTCGCGTCGAGCTTGGGCGTGAAGATGCCGACGAGGTTGGTGGGGAGTACTTGGGGATGTCGATGCCAACGGGCTTGCGGGCGATGGGCTCGTACGTCGGGGTAGCGCTGAGGCGCTCTGCCAAACTGAGCTTCGAGGAAGAGGCGGCTACGGCGGCCTGGGCTTCTTGCGCCTCGCGTTGGCGCTGCTTGCGGATGCGGTTGCCTACGCGCTGTTCTGCTTCACGAGCCTCGCGGACGGCAGTCCAGTTGATGGAGGGAACGGAAGGCAAGGGCGTCGGAAGCGTGGAGACGTACTTGATGACCGCCTTGACTTTGCGGTCTGTCCACTTAACGGGGTTGCCAGCCTCGCGACGACGTTGGAGGCGGTCGAAGATGCGTTGGGGGATGTGGTCTTTGAGAAGGGGTGCGTTCGGGGGCGGAGAGGCCGCGCTTCAACGAACATCTTTCGGCACTGCAAATGCAAGCCTTAGCAACGTGCACGGAGTGAGCAGACTGCTCGACTACGACGTACTCGCTTTAATCAGAGGGGATAAACTTTTTTAAACAGTAGTATGGGGGAGCGGTAGGGGAAAATTACCTAGGGCACCTGTCACGGATGTGACGGCGCAGCCCTATTTTTCGCCGATTTTTGACTATTTTCCTCGATTAATCCAACGGGCGAGCAGCCCTCGCGCCGTCTGGAGTCCTAGCCGCCCACGCTCAGCGCCTGGCCGCTCAGCGCCAGCGCCCTGATGGCGCATCACCCCTAGACGCCAGCGCATCTCGCTGCGCGCTCAGACACTGCCTGGATCACCGGTCTGCCTTGCAACC
Source organism: Phanerodontia chrysosporium (assembly GCA_001910725.1). Classification (NCBI taxonomy): domain Eukaryota; kingdom Fungi; phylum Basidiomycota; class Agaricomycetes; order Polyporales; family Phanerochaetaceae; genus Phanerodontia; species Phanerodontia chrysosporium. The sequence continues at coordinate 2,021,572 of MJGA01000003.1, forward strand.
GAGTCCCCGGATCACCGAGGAGGCACTGTCATCCCTGATGACTCCCCTCGCCGAGACACGCCGAGCTGATCAGCCTGATGACACAGCCTCGGCCCGACGCAGCCTCGAGACACTGCCAGCTGACACAGCCTCGTGACATAGCCCCAGCACAGCCTCGCCGCGCAGCCCGCGTCGCAGCCTCGCCGGCTATGCTGAGCGCTGCCCATCAGCTTATGTAATCGTATAGCCTGCCCTAAAGGACCTGTAGTATATAAGGGTAGCTCCCCTCGCCCCTGTCCGTCATCTCGACCTCTTGGTCAATACGGACAGGTAAGCCCGATGTTTGTATTGTAGTTACAGTGCTAATATAACCTTGGTCAATACGGACAGCTGTACAAGTTTGTTCGTCGCCGCGTGACACGCTCCGCTGCGCCTCGTCGTCGACCTCCCCATTCGCCCTCCCTCGTGTAGCGTTGAGCCTCTGCTCCGCGACATTAGGTCGAGATCTCTTGGGTGCCCTAGGCAATTCTTTCCCTACCGCTCCCCCAAATACCGTTTCAAAAAGTTTATTCCCTCCGCTTAAAGCGAGTACGTCGTAGTCGAGCAGTCTGCTCACTCCGTACACGTTGCTAAGGCTTGCATTCGCAGTGCCGAAAGACGTTCGTCGAAGCGCGGCCTCTCCGCCCCCGAACGCACCCCTTCTCAAAGACCACATCCCCCAACGCATCTTCGACCGCCTCCAACGTCGTCACGAGGCCGGCAACCCCGTTAAGTGGACGGACCGCAAAGTCAAGGCGGTCATCAAGTACGTCTCCACGCTCCCGACGCCCCCGCCTTCCGTTCCCTCCATCAACTGGACTGCCGTCCGCGAGGCTCGCGAAGCCGAACAACGCGTAGGCAACCGCATCCGCGAACAGCGCCAACGAGAGGCGCAAGAAGCCCAGGCCGCTGTAGCCGCCTCCTCCTCCAAGCTCAGTTTGGCAGAGCGCCTCAGCGCCGCCCCGACGTACGAGCCTATCGCCCGCAAGCCCGTCGGTATCGACATCCCTAAATATTCCCCTACCGACCTCGTCGGCATCTTCACGCCCAAGCTCGACGCCACCATCAAGCGTCTCAAGGCCGTCGAGGAAGTCGACCTCTTCCACCTCGTAAACAGCGACCACGCGCACGGCGTCTGTCAGCTGATCGAGCGCCTCCGACAGATCCGCGCTGAGCTCGTCCGCCTCGCCCCCACGACCACGTTTAAGGAGTGGCACCAGTACGAGCTTGGACTTGCTCAGATCGGTGACATTTCGTTTATCGGTTTAAGGCGCAACTTCCGCCGCATCGTAGGGGAGTTAGACATTGTATACCGGGCTGGATATTTCGATTAAACAATACATCTTCTGTCGCTCTGGATTTCGACTGTTCGAACTGCCTGCACTTCTTTGGGCGAACTACAGAGAACGGTGTCACTGCTCCCGCTGATCTCCACGTCGAGGAGCACAACGGGTCTCGAGAAGCCAGAGAGTGCAGCCAACAGCCCTGCCCCATCGAGAGACTGCCCCTCCGTTACTCCCGGTTCCGCCTAGCGACCGAGAGACACAATTCGAGCGCCCCCGTTTCGCGCAACGGCTAGAATTTGCCCGCGCTTCCGCCACCACCCCGAATACTCCCGACCGCAGTCCCCCGGACAGCAGCCACCACTCGTCTCCCGAGACATCGCTCGGCTCCGTCCTCTCCGATCACGAACCAGTCCCTTCGCCCCTTGATCTCTCTCGCGCTCACTCAGGAGCCAACACTCCCCGTCCCCCCAACATGTCAAGCACTCCCGGTGGAGCGCCCCCTGGCCCGGCTCCCCCGACCCCATCTCTGCTGCCCTCCTGCAAATGGCCCAGGCGATGACGCAGCTTACGAACACGGTTAACACTCTGGCCCAGACTATTGGCGCCAATCGGACAACGGTCAACGCAACGGTCAATGCCAACAAGGAGCTCCCCTTCGTCGAGAAGCCCATGCCGTTCAAAGGGAAGGGTTCGGACACGGCCCGTCTCTTCCGCGCCGCTTATCGCATCTACGCCGACGGACAGCCGGAGAAATTCGGCAAGTGCGACGTCAACGGTAACCTCGAGCGGGACGCAAACACCGGCAAGATCTTGGTAGACGGCCAGAAGTGGATCGTCGGCGCTCTCTCCTTCATGCAGGATGAAGCGGCGGAATGGGCACGGCAATACATCGAGCAAGCGGCAGACGGCACGCAGATATTCGACGGCTCTCGCGCTACGTTCTGGGAGGCCTTCAAGAACCGGTTCGAGCCCATGGACGAGAAGGCCGAGGCTCTCAGCAAGCTGCAGGCATGTACGCAAGGCAACCGCCGGTTCGCGGAGTTCTTTGCGGAGTTCCAAGCCCTCGCCGGCCGCACGAAGCTCACCCCGGAAGACCTGGCAGCCCGGCTACGGACGAAGTTTAATAAGGACTACCTCGAGCGGATCTCGTACATGGTCAACCCCGCTACCGGCAAAGGCCCCGAGACGTACGACGAGCTCAAGAACGCGGGTTTCGCTGTCGACCGGTCGAAGGACAAGCTCTCGCAAGACCTCCTGGCACAGCAAGGCAAGACGTCCTCGACTCCGGCTAGCTCGTCAGCGCGCGCCTTCCGCGACCCGAACGCGATGGACATCGACGCCGCGAACATTGACGAGCTGTTTAAGGGTCTCACCGGCACGGATCTCAAGCGCCAGTTCGACGCCGTCATGAAGGATCGCTGCAAGGTCTGCGGCTCGAAGTCCCACAAGTCCACGGACCCCGTGCACCGCGACTCGGTCTGCAACCATTGCGACAAGAAGGGTCACTGGTCCCGCGTCTGTCGCGCTCGCCTCGAGGGCAAGCCGAGAACCGCCCCCGCTACCGCCGCCGTCCGCGCCTCGTCTTCGGATACCTCGTCACAGGACTCCTCGTCTCCAGCCTCCTCGTCTTCTGGCAGCTCGTCTGACGACCAAGCCGCCGCGCTCGCCGCCCTCCGTGATCAGCTGGCTCTGATACAAAAGCAGCTCGGGGGTTTTGCTTAAGGGGCCGGAGTGACGCCGCATCGTCGGTCCCCGTCTCGTCAAGCCCGGATTCAACTCCGGCGCCTTCGTTAGAACCACAGGACATTTCGGACTCTATCCGCTCGTGTACAATATCTGTATTAGACCCTTTCTCGAATCACTACCGTGTACCAGTAAAGCTCACCGGAATCAATAAAACTATTCGCACGCCTGCAATGATTGACTCCGGTGCGACTTCGCTGTTCATCCACGAGGACTTCTGCAAGCAGCATAAGATTCTCACGGTACCACTCAAAAGGGAAATTACGCTATACAACATCGACGGAACCAAGAACGAAGCAGGGTCTATCACGCGCCGTGCCAGACTCCAGCTCACTGTGGGTTCTTACACGTTTAAGGAGGAGTTTCTTGTCACGAACATCGGTCCAGAGGACGTCATCCTCGGACTTCCGTGGCTCAAGAAATGGAATCCGAACATCAACTGGGAAACGGGAGACGTCCAGTTTCAGCTCCGCGGCGGAGCTAAGGACACCCCGGTTTTCGGTATCCATCAGATTGACGCCAATCGCTCCGAACGCCGAGAATGGCTTCGAGCAGGCATTGTTGAGGACGCCAAGGACGAAGTCTGGATCCTCGCCGGCTACACTTACTCGCAAGCGATCGCTGTCGAAGCCAATCGCGAGAAGTACGCCAAGACGTTCGAAGAGCTGGTCCCCAAGGAGTACCACCGACACAAGAAGGTGTTCTCTGAAGAAGAATCGCACCGCCTTCCGAAGCATCAGCCCTGGGATCACGCGATAGATCTCGTTCCGGACGCTCCGGCCTCGATCAAATCGAAGGTTTATCCCATGTCCCCGATCGAGAACGAAGAACTACAGCGGTTCATCGACGACGCACTCGCCAAGGGCTATATCGTCCCCAGCAAGTCTCCAATCGCTTCCCCTGTCTTCTTCATCAAGAAAAAGGACGGCAAGCTCCGGTTCATTCAGGATTACCGCAAGCTCAACGACATCACTGTGAAGAATCGCTACCCCCTTCCGCTCGCCTCCGACATCATCGGGAAGCTCCAGGGCGCTAAGATCTTCACCAAGTTCGACGTCCGTTGGGGCTACAACAATGTCCGGATTAAGGAAGGTGACGAGTGGAAAGCCGCCTTCGTCACTAACCGTGGTCTTTTCGAACCCCGAGTCATGTACTTCGGTCTGTGCAACAGCCCCGCTACGTTCCAGGCCCTCATGAACCATATCTTCGCCGACCTCATCGCCGAAAGCAAGGTCGCAGTTTACCTCGACGACATCCTCATCTGGTCGAACGATCTCGCTTCGCATCGGAAGATCGTTCACGAGGTCCTGGCACGCCTCGCCAAGTACGATCTGTACCTTCGGCCCGAAAAGTGCGAGTTCGAGCGCTCAGAGATCGAGTACCTCGGGCTCCTCATCAGCGAAGGACAAGTCGGCATGGACCCCGGCAAGGTTAAGGCTGTAGCCGAGTGGCCGACCCCGAAGAACCTCAAAGACGTACGAGGCTTTGTCGGGTTCGCCAACTTCTATCGCCGTTTCATCAAAGACTTCTCAAAGATCTGCCGCCCGCTGCACGATCTGACGAAGAAGGACACTCCGTTTAATTGGGGTCCTGCACAGGCAGAAGCCTTCGAGACGCTCAAGCGTGCTTTCACGACTCAGCCCGTGCTCGCCATGTGGAGCATTGATCGGCCAACTCGCGTCGAGACCGATGCTTCTGGCTACGCCACCGGAGGAGTCATAGCCCAGCGCAACCCTGAAGATGGTCTCTGGCATCCAATCGCGTATCGCTCGCAGACCATGAGCCCCGCCGAGCGGAACTACGAGATCTGGGACCGCGAGATGCTTGCAATCATCGAAGCTCTCAAGGACTGGCGCCAGTTCCTCGAAGGTCTCCCGGAGCCTTTCGAGATCTGGACCGATCATCAGAATCTCCAGTACTGGAAGACTGCGCAGAATCTCACGCGGCGACAAGCCCGGTGGGCTTCCTACCTCGCCGAGTACGACTTCCGCATCATCCACCGCCCCGGCAAGACGCATCTCCTCGCCGACCCGCTCTCCCGGCCCTCCTCGCTGCATGTCTCCGACGAAGAAGACAATCGCTCGCAGGTAGTATTGAAGCCAGAGCTGTTTAAGATAGCCGCCACGGCAGCCTTCGCAAACCCCTCCCCCCTCGAGAAGCGCATTCGCGACTGCTCCGAAAAGGAAAAGGAAGTCGCAGACGCCTTGCAGACTCTCCGGACCAAGGGGCCCCGCAAGCTGCGCAACGGCGTTCTTGAATGGGAAGAGGACAACGGCCTCCTGTACTACCATGGGAAAGTCTATGTCCCGAACAGTGCCGCGCTGCGCAACGACGTCATCAAGTCCTGCCACGACGCGCCGACTGCCGGACACCCTGGGAAGCACACCACCCTCGAATTGGTCTCTCGGTACTACTGGTGGCCGCGCATCTCCGCCGATGTTAGCCGCTACGTGCTCGGCTGTGATCAATGTCAACGGTACAAGTCCGCCCCACACCCGAAAGCCACCCTGCAGCCCCACGATGTCCCTTCAGGGCCCTGGGAACACGTCGGCGTGGATCTCATCACACAACTCCCGCGCGACGCCAAGACCAAGAAGGACTCGATCGCGGTCTACGTGGACCACTATTCGGATCAGTGCCACCTTGTGCCGGTCGACTCGACGATCACCGCTGCCGGCATGGGCGACGTCCACTACACGGACATCTTCCGCCTTCACGGCCTCCCACGCAAGATCTTCTCCGATCGTGGACCCCAGTTTGCAGCCCAGTACATGCGAGCGCTGTACAAGCGCCTCGGCATCGCTACCGGTCTCACCACGGCATATCACCCCGAAGGCAACGGCAAGGTCGAGCGCAAGAACCAGGAAGTCGAGAAATTCCTGCGTCTCTTCGTCTCCCAGCGCCAAGACGACTGGGTCGATTGGCTCCCGATGGCTGAGTTCACCCTGAACTCACACGTGTCTAGTGCTACCGAGCGCACCCCCTTCGAGATAGTTTACGGCTACACACCGGACTTCACGATCCCGGCCGGCAAACACACCAAGGTTCCCGCTCTCGATGAGCGCCTAGACCGCATGGCTCACGTTCGCAAAGAGGCCGAAGCTGCCCTGCGCCTAACCAAAGCCCGCATGAAAGAAGAGTACGAGGCCGCGAAGAAACGCGCCCACTCCTTCGAGGTCGGCGATCAGGTTTGGCTCAGCACGAAGGACCTCAGCATCGATCAGCCTTCGCCCAAGCTCGGCCCCCGCCAGCTGGGTCCGTTTAAGGTTCTAGAGAAGATCGGCGATCTGGACTATCGGCTCGAGCTCCCGAGCTGGCTGAAAATCCACCCGGTTTTCCATGTCAACCGCCTCAGCCCGTGGCACGATCAGGGCGTCGAGAAGCCTCTGCCTCCCAAACCTGTCAAGGTTGCCGGCGAAGAGGAATACGTCGTCGAGAAGGTCCTCGACAGCCGTATATATCGCCGCCAACTGCAGTACAAAGTCCGCTGGAAAGGCTACGGTCAAGCCGGCGACACGTGGGAAAAGGCAGACAACCTCAAGCACGCCAAAGCCCTAGTCAACAAGTTCCATCGCGAAAATCCGGAAGCGCCCCGCAAGCTCGCTGCCACCGCCTTCGAAGCCCTTGCCGCCTCTTTTCGCCCGTTCGTCACCGAAGTCGACGTCTCTCTCCTTCCTGCCTCCGATCGCGCTAAGGCCGATCTCGATTGGGAGGAGGGGCGCCACATCTGACGACCTCGCGAGGACGCTCGGTTTTAGGAGGGGGGTAATGTCACGGATGTGACGGCGCAGCCCTATTTTTCGCCGATTTTTGACTATTTTCCTCGATTAATCCAACGGGCGAGCAGCCCTCGCGCCGTCTGGAGTCCTAGCCGCCCACGCTCAGCGCCTGGCCGCTCAGCGCCAGCGCCCTGATGGCGCATCACCCCTAGACGCCAGCGCATCCCGCTGCGCGCTCAGACACTGCCTGGATCACCGGTCTGCCTTGCAACCGAGTCCCCGGATCACCGAGGAGGCACTGTCATCCCTGATGACTCCCCTCGCCGAGACACGCCGAGCTGATCAGCCTGATGACACAGCCTCGGCCCGACGCAGCCTCGAGACACTGCCAGCTGACACAGCCTCGTGACATAGCCCCAGCACAGCCTCGCCGCGCAGCCCGCGTCGCAGCCTCGCCGGCTATGCTGAGCGCTGCCCATCAGCTTATGTAATCGTATAGCCTGCCCTAAAGGACCTGTAGTATATAAGGGTAGCTCCCCTCGCCCCTGTCCGTCATCTCGACCTCTTGGTCAATACGGACAGGTAAGCCCGATGTTTGTATTGTAGTTACAGTGCTAATATAACCTTGGTCAATACGGACAGCTGTACAAGTTTGTTCGTCGCCGCGTGACACGCTCCGCTGCGCCTCGTCGTCGACCTCCCCATTCGCCCTCCCTCGTGTAGCGTTGAGCCTCTGCTCCGCGACAGCACCCAAAAGATCTCGACCTAATGTCGCGGAGCAAAGGCTCAACGCTGCACGAGGGAGGGCGAATGGGGAGGTCGACGACGAGGCGCAGCGGAGCGTGTCACGCGGTGATGAACAAACTTGCACAGCTGTCCGTATTGACCAAGTTAACATTGAAAATAGTAAATACTACACATGGAGGCTTACCTGTCCGTATTGACCAAGAGGTCAAGATGACGGACAGGAGCGAGGGGAGCTACCCTTATATACTACAGTACTCTAGGGCAGGCTGTACGATTACCTAAGCTGATGGGCAGTGCTTGGCATAGCCAGCGAGGCTGCGACGCGAACTGCGCGGCGAGGCTGTGCGAAGGCTATGTCACGAGGCTGTGTCAGCTGGCAGTGTCTCGAGGCTGCGTCGGGCCGAGGCTGTGTCATCAGGCTGATCAGCTTGGCGTGTCTCAGCGAGGGAAGTCATCAGGGATGACAGTGTCTCCTTGGCGATCCGGGGAACCGGTTGCAAGGCAGACCGGTGATCCGGGCAGTGTCTGAGCGCGCAGCGGGATGCGCTGGCGTCTAGGGGTGATGCGCCATCAGGGCGCTGGCGCTGAATGGCCAGGCGCTGAGTGTGGGTGGCTAGGACTCCAGACGGCGCGAGGGCTGCTCGCTCGTTGGATTAATCGAGGAAAATGGCCAAAAATCGGCGAAAAATAGGGCGACACCGTCACATCCGTGACAACGTCCTGGAGGACAGGGCCCTATGGTGGACGATACCAGGCTATTGTAAATATACACTTGTCGTTCTCTAGGTTGGCCTGTAGTATATAAGAGTAGCACTCCTTGCTTCTGTCTGTCATCTCGACCTCTTGGTCAATACAAACAGTTAAGCCCCCCACTTGTGTAGTAGTATAGTTTGTTAATATATCTTGGCCAATACGGACAGCTGAACAAGTCTGTGTGTCGCTGCATGATCCGCTCTGCTGCGCCTTGTCGTCGACCTCCCCATTCGCCCTCCCTCGTGCAGCGTTGAGCCTTTGCTCCGCGACACTCTCCCCCTCTGGCAAAGGCATATTGAATGGGTAGTAACCAAGTGAGTACGCAGTGAACTGCTCCTTGAATGCTTTTTGGAATTGCTTCAGACTGACTTTTCGCCAGGGCTCAAAGTGCAAGTTCTTGCCATCTCATATTTCATCAATTGCAATCTGCACTAAGTACTTCCTGACTTTGTCAAAAGTCTTGGGGCACCTAATGTTGCGGAGCAAAGGCTCAACGCCGCACAAGGGAGGGCAAATGGGGAGGACGACCGACGAGGCGCGGCGGAGCGAGTCACGCAGCGACGTACAACTTGTTCAGCTGTCCATATTGACCAAGTTAATATTAGTGCTTGTAACTACAATACAATCTGGGGCTTACCTGTCCGTATTGACCAAGAGTGTCAAAGTAAACCCCGCTACTTACCTTAGTAGCTTAAGTGGGTTTGGACTTGACTGCGAGTGTGCGAGTGAAGTGGGTGAAAGACGAGGTAGATGATGCTGGGGACTTAAGCCCAGCAGAGCCTGGTATATATACATAAAGGGGAGGATCCCTGGTACTACCCGAGACCCCTAATACTGCCCATCACATGCGCGATGGCGTGATGATGGTACGATACTTGCCAAGACACTCCGGGCTCGGCGAAGTCTAAAGCCGAGTACCGGAAGTGTCCGGAACCTTCTACGCTATTCTAGAATACACTACCCGGACCCTGGGTCTGGCTACCTACTATACCCTTGTACCGGAGCGTCTACATCCTAGATAAGATAGAGATAAGATCCTCACATGACTCTGAGTCCATTCCCAGCACGTGACCAACACGTGACCGCGTTCTGACGCGTGCCTGTCCTAACCCTAGTCCATAACCCTAACCCCTAGCGCCTACTGGGCGCTTACGAGAATAAAACCGTAGGGAATTAGAAAACTGTGACAGTACCCCCTCTTCAGATTCGAACTCCCGAGAGAAGACTTTTTATTTTCCAGTGGATCCAAACCCGCCTGAGCCTCGATCAGTTGACTGTAGCGTTTCGACAACTTCTATGTCGACATCGGCAATTTTCTCCAAGATCAATTGAGCCGCCCTATCTCCAGTCATGACTGTGAAGTCACTGTCGCTTGTGTTAAGGAGTAGTATTTTGACGATACCCGTGTAGTCCCGGTCGATAACGCCTGCGCCGACATGAATGCCTTTGAGTGCAAGTCCTGATCGTGGTGCAATTCGTCCATAGGTTCCAGTTGGAACTCGGATGTGAATGCCAGTGCTGATGAGTTTGTGGTCCCCTGCTGGAATTGTTGCGTCTTCTGCTGCATACAGGTCCCAGCCTGCTGCCTCGGTAGTGCTCTTGGATGGTGTCTTTCCACCATCTAGAACGATCTGAAGGGTTTCCTCTTCGTCGAGTTCTAAACCGTCTGTTTCCATAGGTGCTTCTTCGTTCCGAACGCGCCAAAATTCCGCGATCTTCTCTTTAGCACCTTCCAGATTACTCTCTGGTTCCCATTTGTCTTCTTCTGGCCCATAACCCTTCCATCGAACCATGTACCAGTTTCGTTTTCTGACACGCCCGGTAGTCTTATGGTTGAGAATCTTCTCGACCTCGTACTCGAGCTCTCCGTCATGAACTTCTGGCTCTGGCGGTGCGGCTCGTTGGCCGACGATGGAGGGTGTAGAATAGGGGATTAATTTACTAGCGTGGAACACCGGGTGATATGCCCTGTATTGTGGAGGCAGTTTCACCTTAAAGGTTACTTTGGATAGTTGTTCGATGATTTCGAACGGTCCTAGGTACCTCGGTGTCAGTGTGCGTTGAGTGGTTTGGTAATCCTTTGAATTCAGCAGGACTTTGTCGCCGACTTTAAACGGCACTTCTTGCTTGTTCTGGTCGTAGTACCACTTCATACGGTCCGCTGCTAGTTGTAGGGCTGCTTTGGCCTTGTCTTGGGCATCTTGTCTAAGTCTGAATATCTCGTTCAAGTCTTTGCTTTTGGCTTGCTTGTTGAGAGTTGGTCCTGCCCGTGGGTGTCTACCATATTCTAGAAAGAACGGCGTGTCCTTTGTACTTTCGTGTGCTGCATTGTTGTAGGCGAATTCTGCGGTGGGCAGATAATCGACCCAGTCTTCGTGATTGACATTATCAGCGAAGCAGCGTAGGTACTGTTCTAGAACTTGATTTACTTGTTCTGTTTGACTGTCTGTCTGAGGGTGATATGCCGTAGACATCGCTGACTCGATACCGAGTAGCTTACACCATTCTTGAAACAGTTCAGCCGCGAATTGAGTTCCTCTGTCTGAGATAATCTGCAAAGGTAGTCTGTGGATAGGGTAAATTCTATCCATCAGGATCTTTGCGAGATCTTTCGCAGAGAATTTGTTCGTTATCGCGAAGAAACGTACTCTCTTAGTGAGTCGGCATACAACGACTAGAATGGCATCCTTTCCTCTTGACGGCATCAACTGAGTAATCAAGTCGATGGTAATAACTTCCCAAGGTCCGTTAGGTACCTTGTTGGGCATGAGTTGTCCATAGGTCTGCTGTGTGCGATTCTTCATTCGCTGACACATGTCGCAGCCCGTGACATATTTCTTGACGAAACCAGACATTCCCGACCACCAATAGTTTCGGGAGACAAGTTCATAGGTCTTCCACCTGCCTGGATGTCCGGCTGATGGGTGGTCGTGGTGCATTTGGACTACTCGTCGTCGTAAGTCCTCATTCTCATCCTTTGGTATGTAGATGTGTCCCCGGAAGAGTAGCAATCCATTCTCAAAGTTCCATTCCTCTAACGGTTTCTTGAACTCGCGTGGGCCTGATTTGAGTAACGATTGATAGTTCTTGGTGACTTCGTCGAATAGCAGAGCCTTCTTGACCTCTTGGAGCAGTAAATCGTCGTTTACTGGAGCGTCATGGGAGGCGTCGATCGCGCAGACTTCGAGCAGATTGGCGAAAAATTCTGGCTTCAGAAGAATATGGTCGCGATTATCGAGTTCTACCCCCTCTTCATGATCTGGTCTCCTGGACAGAGGGTCTTCAGCTTCCATTGTTTTACCCGGCTTGTGGTGTAGTGTGAAATGGAATCTTGTTAGGTATAGTGCCCAACGAGCGTGACGGCGAGACAATTTCTGGGCCTGCTTGAAATAAGTCAGGTTCTGGTGGTCTGACCATATCTCGAATTTCTCCGGATGTCCCTCTAGATAGTGCCTATACTCTTCTAACCCGCGGATTATGGCCAACATCTCCTTGTCGTATATCTCATAGTTCCTTTCGTGAACGTTGAGTGACTTGGAGTGGAAGGCTACCAGATGGTAAAGCTTATCGTTTGGGTCGAGTTGTGACAAAACCGAGCCGATCGCGAAGTCACTCGCGTCGGTAGAGAGCCTGAACGGATTAACGTTGTCCGGAATTCGTAGAATTGGTGCAGAAGTGACCGCCTTTTTCAGGTCGTCAAACGCCTTCTGCTGGTCGGGGCCCCATTCCCATGGTTGATCCTTCTTGGTGAGTACCGTGAGTGGCTTCGTGATCTTCGCAAAGTCTTTAATAAACCTCGATAGAAATTCGCGAATCCAAGAAATGCCTGAACGTGCTTGACCTTGATCAGTACGGGCCACTCCGTTACGCCTGTGACTTTAGCAGGGTCCATTTCTACATGATTTTTGGATATAATCATGCCGAGATAGGCGAGTTTGTCCTTCTCGAATAGACACTTTTCTGCCTTTGCGAAGAGGTCGTTGTCTTCCAGTCGCTGCAACACTTCGTGTACGATCTTTCGATGTTCCTCGCGGTCATTGCCGAAGATGAGGATATCGTCGAGGTAGACCATAACCTTTTCTTGACGGATAAGGTCTTCGAAAATGTTGTTCATCATATTCTGGAATGTTACCGGTGCGTTTGCGAATCCAAAGTACATAACTTTGGCCTGGAATAAACTGTCCTTGGTTACGAAAGCCGTTTTCCACTCGTCACCTTCCTTGATGCGGACATTGTTATATCCCCATCGAAGGTCGATTTTTGTGAATATCGACGCCTGAGATAGTGCGTCGATCAAATCAGCGATGCGAGGGATAGGATAACGATTTTTCTTTGTGATTCCGTTCAAGGGGCGGTAATCCATGCAAGGTCGCAAACTGCCATCGGCTTTCTTTATGAAAAAGAATGATGCAGCGATGGGTGACTTCGACTCTTCAATGTAGCCTTTTCGGCGTTCCTCACGAATCCACTCGTCGAAAGACGAGCGTTGTCTCTGGTCTAGTGGGTATATCTTTCCGATTGGGGGCAACTTAGCTCCTTCCTCAAATTCGATGGCATGATCCCATGGTTTGTGGGTGGGCATGCGTTCAGACTTGGTTTTACTGAATACGCTTTCGAACTTGTGAACCCAACTCGGTACCTGTGATTTCCATTGCGAGGTGTCGACTGTATCGTCGTCATCCTTTTCCAGGATGTCAGCGACAGCCTCGGCTTGCGTTCGTTCCTCTGGGTTACTGAAATCAACCCAGTTGATGTGGTGGGGAATATCCTCTTCTCCAATATCGTCCAGTGAGAATTCCCAAGGTTGCTCTGGTTCGAGCTCTGCCAGCTCCTCGTTATTGCCGATTTCGATGTCGAGGGCTTGGACTTTCTGTGCCATGCTGGAGACTTTGCATGATTCAGAACATCTGGTGAACTCCCAATTGCCTTTTGCCCAGTCGATTTCTGGGTTATGCCGGTGTAGGAACTTATACCCTATGTACATGTCTTTGTCGTGCAAATCTGTCACGAGCAAGTACTGGGTGTGTTTGTGCGTTCCAATTTCCAAGTAGGCTCGCAGGGCGTGAGTGATTCGTTCTGCTTTATTGATCGTTCCATCCGCATTTTTTACTTCATACGGATTTGCCAACTTAATAGTTACCAGATTGTTCTTTTCGACGAAGCTGTGATTGATGAAACTTGTCGTGGCGCCTGAATCAACCAGGGCTTCTGCCTGCGCTTTTTTACCATACACCCACAGAGTAATAGGAAGTTTGAACGATAATGATTTATTACGCGAGACGTTCAATACATCAATGTCAATTACTCTATCTACATCCAGTGTAGACTCGGCCGTGGGTACATGATCAGCGTTATTAACCTGTAGGACGCAGGGATCCACTACAGGTCGTTGAGAAAATCCACTTTCCGGTCAGACGATTTCGCGCATTTAGCAGCTTGGGCCCTCATACGTGCACGCCTAGCTTCCCGCTCATCAACGGGTTCCTGGGGGGAGTCTGTTTCAACTCCTTCTCGTCCTCCTCCGTCCATTCGTGGATATGGACCGCATTGATGACGACTTCGTCGTCGGCCTCGAGTCCCGCGATCTCCTTCTCCAATTCGGCCATCCTGGCTTTCGCTTGATTGAAGGAGTTTTTCTTGGCAGCAATTGTTGCCACGTTCTTGCCTTTTCCTTGACTGTTACTCCCCCCGCTCGAGGAGGAGGCCTTGCCGTTGTTGTTGTTACCGGAGGACTGTTGCGGCTTCTGGTTCTTGAGCGAGAAGCAGTCCGAAGTGACGTGCATTTTTGCACGCGCGAACTTCTTCAGCTCAGTGCAAATGGCGCAGGGAGTTGAAACCTTTTTGGCTTCTTGTGAATTCGCCTGTTGTTTCCCCTTGCCTTTGCCCTTGCCCGTCTGAGCCGCGCTGATGTCCATTGCATTTGGGTCCGGTGTAGAACCCGAGCCGTGCGAGTTTCCCTTGCTGAAGATGTGCATCGCTGCGCAGTCGGGGTAGAGTTCCTTGTATGCCTCAACGAGATCCGTCATGAATTCCGACGCGGTTGTAGGCCAACTCGAGCGACCGCGACCCAGCACGAAGATGCCCAGCTTCTCCTCGACGTTGTCGTACAGCTTGTTAATCATATGCGCGTCCGTGAACGGCTTGCTGCTGTTGTCGAGGAGTACCTTGAAGCGAACCGAGTAGTCGATGATGTCCTTCTGAAGGGCCGACTTGTCGTTGAGTAGCTTCTCGAGGTCCTTCGTTGCCGTGCGCGTAACATCCTTTTGACCGTAAACCGTCTGGAGACTAGCCCAGAAACTGTCGACCGAGCCCATGTCCTCGCCCCTGGCGTTCTTGTCCAGCAGTGGTTGCATCAGCTTCAGGGCTGGTTCGCGCAACAGGGACAACGCATTGACTATGCGCTGTTTGTCCGTCGTGATGCCCTGGGTGCTGTTCCAAAGTTCGACCAGATTTTTCCATTCCTCAAACTTCGTCGTATTCTTCTCGCCTGAGAAGAGCAGCGGTTGGGCGGACTTGGGGCGAGCAGGTGCGCCACCTCCTGAACCGATACCGGCTGGGAGGGCATTCAACTGTTTGATCGCATTTTCTGCGAGCCCCCTGACGCCTTCCAGCGAGGTTTCCTGGACATAGGTGATTTTCTGGGTTTCGACCAGCTCATGGCGGACTTCGTCCACCCTCTCCAGAATCGATGTCATAGCCGCGTTAAAAATGTTGAGGAACCCATCAAATAGGTGCCTCACGTGGGCCTCGTTCTGACGGGAGGCTTCAACAACCCCCGCGTAGATCGATTCTTGGATGAAGATCCTTTGGTTCTGCGATATTTCCTCTGGTGCTGCGACCGAGGAGATGGCCTGAACCGTGGTCTCATGAGAGAGTTGGATATTGTCCGATGACAAGTTGATGTCGGTCCAGTTGATTTGAGCGATTTGATCAGCGTCAGCCATTGTTTCTTAGTCAAAAGGTATGTTAGTACAAATTCTTTCCACTTTTACAGTTGGAAAGTAAGGAAAACTCTTATGTATCACACAGAAGTTCAGTATCAGGTGGAGTTTTTATTGCATCGGGTTACAGGTGAATTTAGTATTCGAATGAGATATTGAGAGCGACGAGCTCCCTTGCGATCTCTATATATCGAGTACTAAAATTTTCGAAGGATACATATTTTATTTTCTTTAAATCCCTTGTAATCCACCTGTAATGCTTTCCCTTCAACTTCTTTCTCCCCTTGTTCTCGTCGAAGTGGTCGTATAAATCTTCGAAATCGACGAGCAACTTCGAGACCTCGTCGCCTAGCTCCTTGTCGACTTTGTCGATGTCGACGAGGTGGTCGCTGAGCGGTACCAAACGAAGGTTTACCGCGTCGAACAAATTCATCATCTCTTTAGTTCGATCGATGATGTGCGACTTCTGTATACGACCTGCTTCTTTCGGGACCTTGCCTTGCATGTCGCCGTTGTCTCCGTATGTCTCCTCGACCTCTTCTTGAGACAGGTGCTGAGGGGGGCCCAGGCGACTCAGGAGTGAGGGAGCCGGATTCGAAATCCGGTCCTCGAGACGCTTGCGCGCCTTCTTCTCCATGATGAGCCTGGAGGCCTGTTCGAGCGCCCAGAGGCGTTCCTCGAACTCCTCGTTGATGTGATCCTGCTCGGCCTTCGGGACGGGGCGGGTGACGATGCGACGGTTACGCTCGCGCTGGAGGAGATACTTCTCGCGCTGTTTGGGGCGCTCGATCTCTGCCAGCTTCTCCTTGACCTCCTCATAGACCTTTTCCTGGGTCTCCTTGCGAAGCGAGATACGCTTGGCAAGGGAGGGGTAGGGGGCGGCGGCGTTGCGGGCAATGATGGTCTTGTTGTAGAACTTCATCTGTGTGATAACATAATCAACCAGCGTCCTTTTACAGGTACGGCTTATGGAAGGAAAAGTGCTCAGAAAATAAGGGTTACCAGCCCTCTCTTGCTGCGGTTCGAATCTTGATGCGCGCGCATTCGTGGGTAGAGTCGTTTACGGCATGCCATTATCTCTCTGCACATGCGCGATGGGGGAGTTTCAGATCTCAGTCGGGTTTCCACACCCGCTGCAAATGGTTTGTCGTGCCTTACAGCTACGATCTCCACAGACTTCCTAGATGCTAGCGTCTTACCGCTTGTCATCCAGTACTGGGGATGCGGTCACCTCGCGGTGGACTCAACACCCCACGCGTCGCGTGGCCACTTACGCCTGTGGATCGGCAAGAAGATTCCAATGCTGTATTGCACAGCCCGCCCACATGGTCGCACTCCTGGCGCCACGTGTCCAACGGTGGGTCTCAACATGTCAAGCCCCTTGTCAGGTGGCCCAACGTATCCCCCAGATCCCAAGTCGTTTAGGTCTCCGGACAGGCCGAGCACAGCATCGCCTATTACAGGTCGATGTGCGCTTCGAACCCGCCAACACAAACATCACTCGCGATAATTCGACGAGTAATGCCCATGCGACCCCATGGTCGACGACGTACAGCCCCCTTTTACAGGTGGACCTCAGTCGCCAGCTCCACGAATGAAGAACTACCCCTATTACAGGTGGTAGCCGCGCATCGAAGAAGCGAACCTGCAAACGCAAGATTATAAGTGGTAAAAGGTGCCGACGTCGCCGGCAACGACGTCGAGCACGCTGCGCACGATGATCAAACCCTTAAGGCCGACGTCGACGCGGAGGGGTATAGCATCATCTAAATGTCAAAGTAAACCCTGCTACTTACCTTAGTAGCTTAAGTGGGTTTGGACTTGACTGCGAGTGTGCGAGTGAAGTGGGTGAAAGACGAGGTAGATAATGCTGGGGACTTAAGCCCAGCAGAGCCCGGTATATATACATAAAGGGGAGGACCCCTGGTACTACCCGAGACCCCTAATACTGCCCATCACATGCGCGATGGCATGATGATGGTGCGATACTTGCCAAGACACTCCGGGCTCGGTGAAGTCTAAAGCCGAGTACCGGAAGTGTCCGGAACCTTCTACGCTATTCTAGAATACACTACCCGGACCCTGGGTCCGGCTACCTACTATACCCTTGTACCGGAGCGTCTACATCCTAGATAAGATAGAGATAAGATCCTCACATGACTCTGAGTCCATTCCCAGCACGTGACCAACACGTGACCGCGTTCTGACATGTGCCTGTCCTAACCCTGGTCCATAACCCTAACCCCTAGCGCCTACTGGGCGCTTACGAGAATAAAACCGTAGGGAATTAGAAAACTGTGACAAAGAGGTCAAGATGACGGACAGGAGCGAGAGGTGCTACCTATATATACTACGAGAGTTCAGGGCAGGCTGTACGGTTACATAAGCTGATGGGCAGTGCTCAGCACAGCCGGCGAGGCTGCGACGCGGACTGTGCGGCGAGGCTATACCGGGGCTGTGTCATGAGGCTGCGTCAGCTGGCAGTGTTCTGAGGCTGCGTCGGGCCGAGGCTGTGTCATCAGGCTGATCAGCTCGGCGTATCTCGGCGAGGGGAGTCATCAGGGATGACAGTGCCTCCTCGGCAATCCGGGGAACCGGTTGCAGGGCAGACCGGTGATCCGGGCAGTGTCTGAGCGCGCAGCAGGATGCGCTGGCGTCTAAGGGTGATGCGCCATCAGGGCGCTGGCGCTGAATGGCCAGGCGCTGAGTGTGGGCGGCTAGGACTCC
This sequence comes from Phanerodontia chrysosporium, assembly GCA_001910725.1. NCBI lineage: Eukaryota > Fungi > Basidiomycota > Agaricomycetes > Polyporales > Phanerochaetaceae > Phanerodontia > Phanerodontia chrysosporium. The sequence goes on from MJGA01000003.1 coordinate 2,039,506, forward strand.
AGACGGCGCGAGGGCTGCTCGCCCGTTGGATTAATCGAGGAAAATGGCCAAAAATCGGCGAAAAATAGGGCGACACTGTCACATCCGTGACACCTAACACTCTTGGGAATGTGTTCGGCGACTGACGGCCCTTTCCCCTTATTAGTAATGGTGCTGCCTTGGAGTGCATTCAGTTTACGGAAGATTTCTGATTGCACATACCCTACACAGTGGCCTGGGCAGATTTGTATATTTTCTGGGCCAGGCTTGGTGCGCAGCATACCTCCCAGGGTTTCTTACACTTTCTTACACCCCCTCATACTGTGCTGGGTGTAAATAATGTAATTTACTGTTGTTTACCCACTTATTTACTGACACGTAATTTACACCCTACTTTCCTACACAACATGAATCCCGATCCCTATCTGGCAACACTGATCTGCCCTGGGAGCGCTGGTCGAGCTAGATCTAGCAGTTATTTTTTCGCTAATATTAGGCTTGTTTCTGACTTGGTGAATTTCGCCCGAGCCGACCACCACAGTGATTAGGGCATGGCGCGCCAGCGCACATGCGCCGCCGCCCGCCAGGGCCAATCGGTTCCCCACAAGCGAAGCGAGCGTGAAGCTGCGGAGAGCCAGGGGATGATTTTGGCATATCCTCCTCCTGTGTCTTCCCTTTCTCTCCCCCATTTGCCCTGGTCAACACTGGGCGACAGCCTGGGCAACTTGAAGGTGCCGCGCCGCCTCCGGCGGCACAACCCTCGCCATGACAATTGTCAGCGGGCCCGATCTCTGTTTCAATGTATTGTGCTTGTCACTCATCGCAATTCCCAAACTCGAAGTATCCATTCCTTAAGCAACTAAAGAGTGTACGGATCCCCGGGACTCAGTCCGGAATCTGAACGGCAAGGGTATCAAACCCTCCTCTGAGAACGTCCTCATCATCACGCTCGTATAACGCCGAGACGATCACCTGCCCTAACAGAAAGAGTGAGTTAGTTGTCGCCAGGCATGGTTCGCGAGTGTCGGGGTACACACCTCAGTAGTACTCGATAACTCCGTCCACTGATCGCGTTGCGATCTCGGAAGGGATCAAGTTAATGTCTCGCCGAGAGTTCTGCTCCGCGGCGTAGAGCTTGAGTACACCGTCGGGGGCCATGGTGGCAGCTTCAGCGGGGATTGTGTTCACGTCCAGGTCGTCACGCTTGGCATTCTGACCATTGGCATAGAGCTTGAGAACACCGTCAGGGGCCATTGTGGCAGCTTCTGCAGGAATGCTGTTAACATCCAAGTCGCGCCTCGTATTCTGAGTGCCGTAGAGCTTGATCACGCCTTCTGGGGATGTCGTCGGAGCCTCAGCGGGAATGTCGTTGAGTTCCAAGTCTCGCTTTGTGTTCTCATCGGCACTATAGAGCTTCAGCACGCCGTCAGGGGCCATCGTAGCCGCTTCCGCTGGAATATCGTTGACGTCCAAGTCGCGCTTATCGTTCTCGGCGACACCGTATAGCTTGAGTACGCCCTCCGGAGACGTCGTGGGAGCTTCCGCGGGGATGTCGTTCACTTCAAGATCGCGCTTTGCATATGCCTGGATGATGTCGAAGGAAGCAGGCTCGCGCTGCTCAAGCGCTTGGTGTGCAACAGCGCGCTGTAGTGAGGCGTTAGGATCGGACTGCTCGAAAGGATTGTATGACTAACTCGGAGAGGCATGGGCATGGGAACAGCCAGAACTCCACCGGCGGCGAAAGTACAGAAAGCGGCAACGACGAACTTGTGGGCGAAGAACATATTCGAGGGGCAGGCAGGTGGGCGGTTTTTGATAAGGGAAGGGCTCTCAGAGCGACCGAGGAGATAGCTGTCGGTTCAACCGTTCAAAAGGAGGTCGCGCAGCGGCCTAGGAAGAAGACGAAGAAGCTGAGAGCAGTGAGCGAACATATACAGCTGCACGCATCGTTGGGACACTCACGAAGGTCGAGGGAGGGAAAGGGCTTGAGACAAACCACACGTTGCGCGCGCGGTATATGTAGCGAAAATGAAAAATTGAGGACATGATTGGTCAGTAACCATGGCAGTTGGTTGCCATGCATACATCAGAGCACTCGAGAAGTCGGGGTACCTGGCCGGCGCTTCCCGCCACAAAGCCGTCGCTCCAATACTCTCGGGCGTGGGTGAAGCCCTCCGCTTGCTCTTGATAACTCCCTCTAGGCTGACGTCCCGACCACTGCCGACTCATTGTCGAGGCCTGCGGAAGGTAAGCTCCGCCGCGTCCTCGAAATAGAACTATCCGTCGGTGCCTGACTGTTGCAGTTGCTTTGAAAGATATGAAGTGAACACAGCCAGCTGCGACCAACTGCATCAGACTCCCAACGTAGGACGCTTGTTACCATGGAAGGCGCCAGCAGCCGACGTCAATGGCGCTCCTGGTGTCTGTAGCCAGCTGATTTGACTGATATAAGATAATTCCAGCTCTCGTCCGAATGCTGGGCGCGTCGTGGTACCGTGTACGACCCCAAACATACGAATTGAGCCGAAAAGATCAGGCTTCCACCACTGGCTCGAGGATTTGGAAGGCTACTATGGTGATGTGGATAAAGAAGATTGGCTCAGTATTCTCAGAAAATGTTGTACAACGATTAATCTGTTTTCCGGACCTCCGACGCTGCAAAGTTACTGCTTATGAAATCTTCGCGTTCGAGAAGTCGAGCTCAGGATGCGCCTCTTGGAACTTCTTGATGGCCTGAGGGAACGTGACATTGCGAGAAGCGTAAACAGAGAACGAAATCACATACCTCCATTTTCTTGATTTCATCCGATGTAGGCTTGCCCATTTGCTGCGCAGCTGTGAGCAAACACGGGACCCAAAGCGAATCGCACACTAACCTTCTGCTGATTATCGAACTGTGAACTCCGGTCAGCAATCTGCAACCGCAAACAAGACGATGCACACACCATCATCTTCTCGACCATAGCCCTATATCAAGCAACTAAGCACAGCTCGTCCGATACCGATGTTCAAAAGATTCTCACCGTGTCTCGCCATCGAGATCGCTGAGCCTGCTGTCTTCAGGAACGATCTTCTTCGTGTCGATCTTCGGGTGGTGTGTGAGCACATTCTCCCACCACTGTTGCTGGTTCAGCTTCTCAAGATGAACCAAGACCGTCTGCTGATCCTCTGTAGGTACTACGTCAGCTCAAGGCAAGTATGAGCTATGGCAGCACTGACCGAGTGTCCAGGTGCTATCTTCCACTTTGATCTCCTTGCAAAGCTCGCCCGCCATGATGGGCTCCTGGCCTTTCAGGCCCACGCTAAGCTTCTTCTTCTGAATCACTACATCTAGTTGTTTAGAGCGTGTGCCCTTAGGTACAGGAATCTCTATATCGACGTCGGCCAACTGCTGCTTCCAAGTGTAAGGCAGCGCTGTATCGCATGAGCGTGTTGTACTTTTCTTTGTACACATGCCAAACTTACCTGCCTGCTCCGCTGCCTCGCGCTCGCGATCGGCCTTGTCGCGGGCCTCCCTCTCCTCCTTGCTGAGACTGTCGTAGTCGTCGCCGGTGGTCGACATAGCAGGTTAAGGTCAAGTACGTATTCGGTCGGAGCACGTGATACGCTCTTACTTGGTCTCGAATTTCCCACGTTTCCTGAGACGGAGGGTAAGCAGGAAGAGACCGTCCTCGACGAACTCCCATCCCAGCTCCCACTCGCGGCGGGTAGACTTTACGCTCGACACCCTTCTGGCTGCGCAACGCTTGAGGCTGGCTGAAGATGTCAGCTACTGATATATGGGCGGACTTTGAGGTAAGTGGCTGCTGCTTCTTGAGTCCCGTGCACGCCTCATTCTTACTTGCGTTCTCCCACCTGCCTGGATCCGGTCCTAGACTGTACGGCATAACGTCAAGCTTAATACCGTAGAACGCCTCAAACAGATTATTCTCACTCTTAACGAACAATGTGGCACTAGCTTTACCAAGTCTGGGAAGAAACAAGAACTCATTGACCGGATAACGCGCGAGTTGGACCTTTGGCGACGGACAAACAACGTGGACAGGTGGATAAAAGCTAAAACTGTTCTGAGTCAGGCTCGCAGCATGTGAGTATTAACGATATCCGGTGCGACCTTCCTCCCTTGTCTCCGTCTGTGGACATTGCACCTTGCTGCGCGATGATACTGACTTGCTACTGCCCTGCACAGGTATAGTACCTATGTCCCACAAACCAATACCTACAGCATACCATCTCAGACACCGTACAGCACGTCGGCATCCTCTCACTACCAGGCCCGGCCGCCGACTTCCAGTGCTATGTCAGCCTATGACCCTTACGCCGCAACACGAAGACCCGGCATACCCGCCGCACTGCCCACTGCTCCATCGAGTTCTAACACACCAAGTGCGCTCATCTTCTGTCTGTTCTACTCGGTCTTACCAGAAAGTAGGCATACAATTCAAGCCTTCCCCTTTCTTCCGGATAGAGAGAATCGTTTCCGCTGTCGTCGAATGCCCAGGTAAGTGACCTGTTGTTCATGTGCTATGTTGATTGCTGAAGGCGTCTATAGAGTCGAGCAGCCAGATGGACCGCAGACAGCAGTCCGTATCGTTCTTCATCGAGAACGATATCACGCAGAAGCTGGAATCTAAAAGGTGAGCCTACTTCTCGCTTTTGCGAGTGTACCAATGCAGTGACTGATGGACACTAGTCCTAAATATCAGCTCCGATTATACTGCACATCATCCACCTACTACTCACCCACTCCTTCGTTCAGACCCAACCTAGGACCATGTCCCATAGAGTTTCCACCGACATGCGAAGTTCGCGTAAACGGCGCAGTCTTGAATGCGAACTTAAAGGGCATGAAGAAGAAACCAGGTACAGCGCCCCCTCCAGACCTGGGAAAGCTTTTGAAGCTCGCGCCTCGTGATCCCAATCGAGTCGAGATCATCTACGTGAACAGTCAAACCCCTATCCCATCCAAGGTAGGTCCCTGGAGTGTATCTGGAGGATGTCGACTAAGCTTATTTTGCCAGAAATACTACCTCTGTGTCGCTCTAGTCGAGGTCACTTCGGTTGAGCAGCTCATCGAGCGATTGAGAAAGGGCAAGTACAGGAGCAGCAGCGAGATCCTGAACAAGAGTAAGCACATACACCCTCAGTCTCGATAGACGCTAATGTCTTATGGTAGTGGCTCAGCAATCGTTGGAGGATGATGACATTGTAGCAGGATCGCAGAAACTCTCCCTAAAATGTCCTGTAAGTCGCATGTCTCGTACTTCCTCTATTAGACATCGGCTCACCCTTCAATAGCTCAGCTATATGCGTATTACCACTCCGACTCGGTCGTTGCACTGCGTGCACTCGCAATGCTTTGACGCTTTCTCGTGGTACTCGATGATGGAGCAGACCACGACATGGTTGTGCCCCGTATGCGAAAAGGTCCTCAATGCCGATGATCTAATAGTGGATGGGTTGGTTTCCGCCTTCATATCGCGTACGGCGATTATTGATATTCGTGCAGTTACTTCGATGACATCCTTCGGGAGACTGACGAAGATGTGGAGGATATCATTGTGGAAGCTGACGGACAATGGCACACCGCCGATAACAAATATGGGTCCGCTTCGTGGAAGGCGGCGCATCCTCCAATCAAGGATCCTACACACACACTCCCTCCGACTCCGGTGAAGAAGCGGTCCCCCTCTCCAGTGACGAAACCGACCAATTGCGACGGCCAATCAAAGTCCGGACCGAATAACGCGGAAATCGTCATCCTGGACTCCGACGACGAAGATGAAGGTCAGGTCAAGCGAGAATTATCCCCGTCTGCCAGTGCTCACCGGTCGCTCAATACGTCCTCAGCGAGCTATGGCGGCAGCTTACCGCCACGCTCTCAGACGGTGGAGTCGGACATCATCGATTTGACCTTGGACTCGGACGACGAGGATACTGTCGTGAGCATACCGAACCAGAAGAAGCGAAAGTCGGACGACCGGGAGCTTGCGTCTCCAACTGAGCAAATCTGGAAGAAATCGCGGACGGACGTCTCCCCTGCTAACTCTACTACGGTCGCGCACAGCTCCACCCCCGTCCGCTACAGTAACTCGTCTTCGTATTCACCGCCGTCCCGCGATCCCATCGGGGTGCTCCAGCCCCCATCGCCGCCAGGGCGGTATCCTCACGCGAACCCCAATGGCTACAGCGCACGTCCGCATGTGCCATCGTACGCATCGAATACCTACATTCCCCCTGGCGGCGCGCCTGTGCCTGCTCGGCAGCCTGCGGTGCCCCCGTCGTATGCACCTTCTCCCCCTTATCTCGGGCAGCCCAGCGGGCCGCCTTCGTCCTCGAGTTGGAGAACGTAGTTGTACATCATGCGGAGATCCTCTTGCGTTATACGGGGTGTACTAGATAGTCGTTGTCGTTGTAACAGAGGGCCGTGTATGTTGTGTAATTACGCTGGAGACGGCGCGGCCGACAAGTGCCCCGGACGGCCGGGCAGCGGGCTAAGCTGGAAATTTCGCGTGCAGTAAATTTTGATGTCACACGAGCTAGACGCCGAAATGGCAGGCCCTGATTGGGCCACGAGAATTGTGTGGCAGGCGTGAGACCGGCTTACGTCAGAAAGTGCTCGGACGGGGCGGGGCATAGGAAGATTCCGGATCGCTTAGGCCGGGCGAAAAAGATTCAAAACGCGCGCTGCGTCGCCTCTCTCTTCTTCTCACCACCACTCTCTTTCTCCTCCCCGGTCCTCCGTCAAAATGGCCGACGCTAAGAAGGGCAAGACTCCCAAGGAGTTCGCCAGTGCGTATAGTCTGCGGCGGCGGCGAACGCTCGCTGTCGTCTTGTTGGTTTAAGGGCACCTGTGCTGACCTGGCATCCTCGCACAGTCGACTTCATGATGGGCGGTGTTTCTGCCGTGAGTATACCTCGTTCAGGCTTCTTCTGCCGTATGCTCAAACATGCGTCCCCCCCCCCAGGCCGTCGCCAAAACGTCTGCTGCTCCCATTGAGCGTATCAAGCTCTTGGTGCAGAACCAGGACGAGATGGTTCGTATTAGCGCGCCTTGTTCACTTTGGCCGTGACCTAACCATGACGTGGCAATCCAGATCAAGCAGGGTCGTCTGGCTACCCCCTACAAGGGCATCGTCGACTGCTTCAGCCGCACCTACCGTGATGAGGGTCTCCTCTCCCTCTGGCGTGGTAACACCGCCAACGTCATTCGGTACTTCCCTACACAGGCCCTGAACTTCGCCTTCAGTAAGCCTTCGTGTTTCAACTTGGAGTATCCTCTGACGTCATTTTATAGAGGACTACTTCAAGTCATTGTTCGGCTTCAAGAAGTCCGAGGGCTACTGGAAGTGGTTCGCTGGCAACGTCGCCTCTGGTGGTGCCGCTGGTGCCTCCTCGCTCCTCTTCGTTTACTCCCTCGATTACGCCCGTACCCGTCTTGCTAACGACGCCAAGTCCGTCAAGAGCGGCGGTGCGCGCCAGTTCAACGGTCTTATCGACGTCTACAAGAAGACCCTTGCCACTGATGGTATTGCTGGTCTCTACCGTGGCTTCGTTCCCTCCGTTGTTGGTATCATCGTCTACCGTGGTCTCTACTTCGGTGTCTACGACTCGCTCAGTACGTGTGATGGCCCTTCCTGTTTTGGAGTTTCCGCTGACCATTCCATGTGCAGAGCCCGTTGTCCTCGTTGGTGCCCTCGAGGGTTCGTTCTTCGCGTCCTTCCTTCTCGGCTGGGGTGTTACCATTGGTGCTGGCCTTGCTTCTTACCCTCTCGACACCATCCGGTATGTTACAATTTTTGCATGCGCGATGTCATCCTGCTTATCTAGCATACAGTCGTCGCATGATGATGACCTCCGGTGCCGGCGTTCACTACAAGTCCATGTTCGACGCTGGTTCGCAGATCATTGCCAAGGAGGGTGTCAAGTCGCTCTTCAAGGGTGCTGGTGCCAACATCCTCCGTGGTGTTGCCGGTGCTGGTGTGCTGTCCCTGTACGACAAGCTCCAGCAGGTTCTCTTCGGCAAGGTCTACTCCGGTGGATCTGGCTAAATGTCTCGCTTTGGATGTTGGACTGCATATCTCCTACTTGCCTTCTAGTGTCGTCTATTTTGCACGCTCTACGATATTCCACAATAGACTATGTGGTTTACTCTCATTCCTTGCTCGTGTTGGTCCTAATAGATTCGGATTCAAGACCGCTATTGTGTGAACGAAGTATCAAACCTGTCTTTCGCACCCGAGGAGCAACTATGTGGGGTGAGTCTCGGAGTCTACGATGTAGACTGCGGCGGTCGCTACTTCAAGTTGTTCCTCTTCTCCAACCAATGCGATATCCATGTAACCCTCGCCTCATCTTGCAGCACCTTCGCCACTACAGTATCCGACGGCTTCCAGCCATACACTTACGGCCCTACCAAGAGAACGCACTGCAGGCATGCATAGAGGCCCTCGAATCCGGAAGTACGCGTATTGGCGTGTCGCTGCCAACTGGATCGGGCAAGACTACCGTCTTCATCACCCTGTTGTCACGAATCAAACCACCCGCTGACCGTCCGGATGCCACACGTTCATTGGTCATTGTCAACAACATCGAGTTGGCACGACAGTCGGCGAAGCAGGCTCAGCATCTGTTCCCAGGTTGGAGTGTGGAGATCGAACAGGGTCAAAAACACAAGGCCTCTGGGAAGGCAGACCTGTACGTGACCCTCTCTACCTCTTATTCCATACGGCTCAGGTTTGCAATATACTAGAACTGTTGCGACTTACCAAACACTGGCTCAAGAGCAACGTTTGGAGAAATTCGATCCAAATTTCCTCAAGGCGGTCATCGTCGATGAAGCGCACCATGCAGCCGCTCCTTCGTGGGTTGTCCGTGTAACTATCCTTCAGCATCTGCTAGACGTAGCTATACAGGTACCGCACTATCCTATCACACTTCCACCCTGAGATCATTGCTCCCGTTGGTCGCGGCCCTGCAACTCCCCCGCGTCGCCCAGTCCCCATCTTTGGTTTCTCTGCGACATTCAGCAGACACGACGGGTTAGCTTTAGGGTCCGTATTCGAACGCATAGTCTATCACCGGGATTTCCTGGAGATGATCAAGGAGCAATGGTGCGTGAAGACTGTTATATCCTACCCTGATGCTAATGTTACGCTCCAGGCTTTGCGACGTCCGGTTCACATCCGTCAAGGCTAACATTGATCTCAGCAACGTCACTCTAAACAGCCGTAATGGAGATTTTAGTGCCACTAGTCTCGCACAAGTCATCAATACTCCAACCGTCAACAGGTTGGTGGTGCAGAGTTGGTTAGATAAAGCTGGTGAGCTCTTCGGGACCTCTGTCACAGTCGTGGTTTTCATGTCATCTAGCCGGCAGGAAGTCTACACTAGTGTTCTGCGTGAATCTACATCACTTGCGCGAACTCACGAACACCTTTCGTGCTGCAGGTGTCAACGCAGCCTACATACACTCTGGCACGCCTGCTGCTGAGCGAAAGAGCTTGATAAGCGCATTCAAGCGCGGAGACTTCCCCGTCCTGCTAAATGTTGGTATGAATTATGGCTCCTCCCGGGACGAACAATCACTGAGTTCTTTGTAATTAGCCATTCTCACTGAAGGAACGGATATACCCAACATAGACTGCGTTCTCGTAGCTAGGCCGACACGGTCTCGCAACCTATTCGCTCAGATGGTTCGTTCGACATACTGCACCTGTGACTTTATCTCACCCTCTCATGTAGATCGGACGTGGCATGCGCCTGTCTCCAGACACGGGAAAGAAAGACTGTCATATCATTGACTTCGTCGACTCTGCAAATCGTGTTGCGGGTGTTGTATCTGTGCCGACACTCTTCGGATTAGATCCTTCTGAGGTCATAGATGGTATATATGCACTTGTTAATTCGAATTTGTACGCTAATGTCCGGAGTAGGTGCGTCCATCGAGGCGTTAGAGGAAAGGGCCGATAAATCCGCCGTCAGCTCGGACCTCGAGGATGTGGTGGCAGTGCCCGATACCTATGACGACGTGCCAGAACCGAAATCAGTGACGTACATCGACTATAACGACCCGTTCTCTTTTGTCGAACAGAGCTACGGTGCGCCACATGTGCAGAAGCTCAGTCACTTTGCGTGGGTAGGTTGTGGCGACGACGTCTACGTTCTCGAGTGCCTAGGCAAGGGATACATTCGCATCGAACCCCATCGGGATGAGAACGGTACGGACCACTGCATTATTTTCTGCGCACTGTCGTCTGAACACTCCGCTAGATCCAGAGACCCATTACGAAGCGCACTATACTCCGCCGACAATGACGCCGCAGACCGCAGCGATGCTCAAGATTTCTCCTTTCCAGAAGAGCAGAAAGATTTTATCTGCCAAAACTCTTGAGGATGCGATTCGCGGCTGTGATAACTTTGCCAAAACCAACGTCATGAAAGGACCGCTCGCATCAGGGTATGACTAGCTTTCGCCTTGTGTATATCAAGCTCATCATTGACAGGCTATTCAAAACGGCGAGATGGAGGCGGACACCTGCGACTGCCTCGCAGAAGAAGTTCCTCGCACAGCGGTGGGCCAAGTTTAAGAAGGAGGCGTCCGAAGATGGAGATTCACCACCTGACAAGCTCGCGTCCATGACCAAGGGGGAAGCAGCAAATATTATTACTCGACTCAAGCACGGTGCTTTGGTGCGCATGAAGGGAACTGTTTGACGGCGCTAGTACTGATGAAATATGTACACCAGTCGCGTTATCAGAAACGTGCCAAGGCGGAGGCTAGGAAAGCTGCAGCTCTGGACAAGGAACGGCAGCGCAAAGCAAGGGAGCGCGTCAGAGTCGGCCCTCTACCTGTGCCAATAGCAGCCTAGATTACTGGTTCCATGTGTATAGCCTATCTTCCGCAATTTAGCATAACGTCGATAGGGCGGGAGACACCGCGTGCGACGACTTCAATGTCATAACCGCAGCCTACGGACCAGCTGTCAGTGATTGCCAAACTGAAAGAGCTTTATCATTGACCTGTTGTGCTCTGGCAATGAGAGTTGCCGCAGAATCCGGGCTGTGGAACGCTTCCGGATCTCGTACAAGGCTGGCAAGCACAGCTCCAACCAAACAGTCTCCGGCACCAGTAACGTTGACCACCTCTGTTGGCTGTAGGACAACCGCGGGATAGTGCTTCAGTACCACGATGCCCCCATCTCTGCCTTGTGCTACGACCTGTCGTTCGCGAATGTTGGTGCGTTCATACGCCCACTTCGACCCACGAGCGGCGGCGGCAGGAATGCGGAAGACCGTGAACAGGCCCTTCTCCCCCGCTTTGAGGATCAGGTGTTGGAAGAACGGCAGCAAGTTAACAGCCATCTGTGCGATTCCTTCATCCAATAGAAAATATAGCTTTCCCTTGGTCTGTGCTGAGTCGCAGGCATCAAGTCGTGCGAGGTGTTCAAGCTCCATGCGGAACTGTGATCCAAGCCCCATGCTGTCAATGACTCGCCACCAATAGTTATGCGATGTCAATTCCAGGGGCTCTGAGCAGGCTGTTCGATAGATGTGGGCGAGTTCGATGAGGTTCGGCGTGATAAAGGCGACAGGCGCGATGTCTCCTGCAGCCTTGCCCAAAACCGAGGCAACAGCGGGGAGGATGCGGACTGACTTGCGTACTGATGTCGGTTCGCTATGTGGAGCTCAGTAATGGTAATGGATCCGAGTGAACATGATGCTCACAAGAGTACTGTCAAGCACACATGAGAGGCTATCACATCGCATGACACGCTACCACGCACCTGGGATATCCTTCTCGAAACAGGATTGGACGATAGACTTCAGACTACTTTCAGAGAGGTTCCCGTCTGCAGCAACGATTTTGGGCTGGTGGATTTGAAGCCTCCTCGCAATCTGGAACAGTAACGCGGGCAGGTTGAGCAACGTAGGTCTGCTCGTGAAGAGTTTGCATACCACATCCGAAGGCAGAGTCTCCGTTATTCCCATGTCAGCTACGCCTCCAATTAGGTTTCCCGTACCGTCCAGGACCATATTGCAGACAGCGGAACGTTCGGATTCCATCACGAGAAGCCCGTCTGAACGCATCCCGAGCCTGTTCGTTTCCTCCGCGAGTAATCGTCCGAAGCCATCGTTCCCTACTGGTGACACAAGCAGCGTCGTATGTGCAAGTAATGAGGACGTCCCGGCCAAGACGCGATGCGCAGCCTCAGCAATGTTCCTCCCTACACCACCGAGTGATGTCGTGACCGTGCCTGGGCTCGTGGAGTGCTTCCCAAGAGATGCGTCCATGTCCGACGCTTGTGCCGTTATATCGACGGCCGCTGAACCAAATACCATGAGAACTGCATTTTGCTTAGCCAAGGAGTCAATCTTTGTTCTCGCAGGAGACAGAATCATCACGCTAGACTTACGGGGGGAGACTCTGGAATGAGATCGTAGTGCGCTGAAGGTTCTGCACCGCAAGCGTGCTCGACGTGCGTCGCCGGCTGAAAAACTGGGGTAGGCTGTTTACATTGATGCGTGTATCAAAAATACTACACAGATAACCTCCTTACTTGTTGTCCATATTCCTTCGCGATTTTAGAATAAGCCACGGCAATCTGACCACCTACAAAGTTCCACGTGAGCCTCAGCCAGAGTTTGCCAAATCGTCCAGATGCTTACCGACGCGAGCCGTGTTCTTGATCAATGCAACGTCTACGTTGCTCGTTAGTAGGTAGTTAACGCGCATGCGATAAACCGAAACCTACTGCTCGAGAGAGACTTTCCAGCAGTCAGCTCACCAACTCGCTTGAGTAACCACGGAGTGGCAGCTTTTCCCCACTTGTTAACACCCTGCTGTTCTGCCTCTTCGAGGGCCTGTTCGACCGCCTTTTGTAACTCCAAGCCGATGGTCTCGTATTCCTCTGGAATAGGAACCGCGAAGACTGCCCCAGTGGACATTCCCAGTTGGCTTTGCGTCTCTGCATAAATGTTGTCAGATATGGATACGAACATGAGCAAACTGGCGCACTGACGTAGAACCTGAGCGGCCGAAACGGGGTCGTCCACCCTCCATGGGCTCTTGAAACCGCTCTTACGACTATAAAACGCAGGAAAGTCGTCCGTTTCTCCGTAGGATATGACCGGCACACCGAGAGTTTCCTTTAGTGTCGTGAGTAGTTATGCTCATAGATGGCCACCTTATGAGCATACCAGGTATTCCAAAGTCCTGGCCAACGATGAGCTCACCTTCAGACAGGAACATCGAATGCATACCTTCCGATGTCAAGAATCGACTTAACGCCAGCGGAGACCAATCCTACAGGGCACCTTGAAAGCTCCGGTAGGTCGGCGGACACGTCCATTGCTGTATGGCATGTCAGGCCGCGCCTGTGTTTGGAGGGTTCTATGTGCACGTACAGGATTCTCCCCCGCGGTGAACGCCTCCTAGACTGACACAGAACAGCGGTTACATTAGGTGCATACATGCGGGCAGATATCAAATTACCCTCCAGTGGCAAAGACCTGGTCAGATGCGTGTAAGCTGCTAGAGTGCGCGGAGAATCGTCGACAATACGTACTTTAATACCCGCCATAGCAGCGAACATGAGCGTCGTGCTGCAGGTTGTTCCTCCATCGCGTTTCAAAGCTATGGCAGGTCCTAGATCCCTGCGAGAAACCTTGACCACGTTAGGGTTGCTCTTGACATCGGCGAGGTACTCCAGCTCGTGCGGCTGAAGGCCAATCTTGATGCGGCCTTTGATGATGCCCATGGTCGCAGGGATACCCCCTTGAGCGCGAACAATATTTTCCACGGCCCGTGCAGTCTCGAGGTTCGTCGGCTGCGGCATGCCGTGGGTAACGATAGTCGTCTCGAGCGCGACCACAGGCTGTCCAGTAGCAAGCGCGGCCTCAACCTCGGGATGAACATCGACAGGTGCGCCCTTGGCGAGAGTGTCCGACAGCGAAGAGAGTGCCCTCAAGCCGTACCTGCTAGGCCTTGGAAGGCGGTGGCGACATGCATGTCGCAACATGATTGTGGAAGGCAAGAGTCACAGTGGACGCGGATCAAACACAAGTCGACGCGCGCGTGCGCGTGTTCGCATGCTCCCACCACGGGCACGCGATTCAAGTGCGAACCTGAATACCACTTGCACGACAACGACCATGTCCGCCAGCGGGAACTGGCCTGCAGCTTCCGTAGAAGCCCGTTTGGAGACAGAAGATGGCATATGCGTCCTTACCTACGACAAGTTAGATACCCAGGCGATTGTCGCATCCGTAGCGGACAATAGCGCGGGGGCAACTGCAGTGTTCATTGGGACCACTCGCAACTCGTTCAAAGGTGAGGGAGACAGCTACGACATGAGTACATTACGCTAGATGACCATCGGTCTGAAGGCCAGGCCGTCACGCGTCTCGACTACCAGGCATATAGCAAGATTGCCATCAAGACGATGGCAGACATCATCCAGAGAGCACGTCAGCAGACAGCCCGCTCCGAGCATCATGACGAGGGCTATGTGTCCTCAATCATCAAGTGTGCAGTGCATCATCGCCTGGGCACGGTACCCGTCGGAGAGCCTTCCATCGTCATCGCAGTATCGTCGCCTCACCGCAAGGAGAGCTTTGTGGCGTGCGAATACATTCTGGAGGAGGTGAAGCGCAAGGCGCAGATCTGGAAGAGAGAGTTCTACGAGGGTGAGAGGGAGGAGGATGCCGAATGGAAGGAGAACGTCACCACTTCGACATCGTCCTGACACCAATTCCAGACGAAAGATGCATGGGAATGTTATAGAGGGTATTCGTGAATGATATCGTGAACAGAGGCATGTCCGTGTGCCAACGATAGTAGGGTATTCCGGTCACCTATTCGACTTTCCAGGTCTTGGCCACAGGGTCGTCATCATTGCCGACGAGAAGCTCAACAGCCCAAAGGATCAATGTGAAGAACACGTTCATCCATCGCCACCAAACCTGGGCAGGATGGTCCAAAACTGGACGTACCTGTTAGGAGGTTTTCGTACGTGAGTAAGAGACGAACTTACGGAGTAGGTGCGAATATGCAGTGACGAATATTGCTTGTCGATACGTCAACAAGAGACGAGTGAGTCTAGACGTCTAGAGCACAGAAGTCAGGCAGGCTGTAGGCGAGGCACAGCAGGCAAACTTACCGGACGACCATCCCAGCCCTCATCCGAGTCCGTGTCGCCTTCCCAGGCATCGGCGCCGATGGTAGGTAGAATGCGAGACGCGAAGTGCAGCACGATGAGCCGGTATAGTAAGGCTACTAGGACAGGCTTCGGCAGAGTATAGGTGATGAAGTTCATTAGCGTTTGTAGATGCGGAAGGATATTCGACAGGAGCGGTGCACTGTGCGAGGTGTGTCAGAGACGCTTCTCGCTCAGGAGGACGATAGACCTACTAGGCCGCAGCTGGGTTCCAGTAGGGAGATTGGTCGAATCCGCAGAGCCAGAAGTTGTACGCGAGAACGAGAGCCAAGCCGGATGACTCGATCACATTCGTTCGTCGCATGGCAAAGCCAATTGCGGTAAGAAATATGAATGCTGTGACAGCCACGCCTAGGAGAGTTGACAACATGGGGGATGCTGCGGCGGATGGGTAGGACTACGGACGGGAAGACCATGAGCCACCACAGCGTCGAGGCAGGAAAAGATACGCACCACCACAATCCACCATGCAGAGGTGACATACGCAGCCGCAGCTGCTATGAGCAGAGCGAACTGGTATCTCTCGCCCTCTTCAACGAGCTCCTTCCCGACCTGCCCGAGTTTTTGCACCACCAGTAGGCTAGACATGCCCTCCATGACAATGAACCCCGGGCTGGACCACCGGAGAGCCCATCCCCACCACCCAGCAGCGGTCAGGAGCCAAGGGTGTACTGTCTGGGCGAATGCGTTGAAACAGACGAGGAGGAGGAAGGAGTGCACGGGCACTTGTAGCACCGAAAGGGCCGGGGAGCCCCAGAGGAGTGTGAGCGTCCCATGGATCAGCGAGTGTATGAAGAGGAGGAGGGACAGCAGTAGAAATGCATCGGTAGAAAGCGTGGAGAGCGTGAGCGGGAGGAAAATGAGGATTTGTGTCACTGTCGAGAGTCTGCGGAGATAGATTCGGCTTGGTTCAGTCTCTGCGATGGCGGACTCGGACAGGAGAAGCAACATACCTCGCTGTGCTCGACACTGCTTTCCAGATCAGCCACGGAGCCATGACAAGGCCCGGGGCCTGCGTAAATCGTTAAAGGACCCTGACGAGGGGTGTGGAGGTGAGAGCAACAAGCAGGAAGGTTGGTATTCGCGTGCCACACGGAACCGCGAGTCCTACTACGGAATGAAGCGCCTCATTGTACCCAACCACTCGCGTCCTTTTCTCGGTTTCTGCACGAATTAGACATTACAACCATTGTAATCGGAAGCTACATATATACAACAACTATTCTACAAGCGGTGTATGTACAGATCAGAGGCTCCAGAGGGAATGCGACAATGCTGGAGCACAGCCGGTTTACATCGCGAGAATAGGACGGTCAGGCTCCAAACGGGGAAGCTCGCGCCGTGGGCTCAACAAACCCTTTGCTGCAGCAAAGTCTGTGCCACGGTGCGAAGCAGTCGGGTCTGAAGGGGTAACGTAGTACTTGTCGATGATCGGATTTGCAGGAGGTTCATCTTGGGGGTAATGACGACCATATGGTTTGTCCGGATCTCCATCCAATCCGCTGTAGAGAACGTTAGCTAGAGGACGAGAGTAAATAGAGCTGTCCTTACCCTTCTCGAACGTAAGAGGCTCGCTAGCAATCTGTTGCGCAGAATCAGTCAAGAGACCTCCAAACACCCATCCGTGGAGACATACCATGATGATATTCTCCCGCTTGTCCATCTTCGACATCTTGTAATGCCCGCCATCTGCGAATTCACTGAATGTCGTGCCAGACGAGAACCACTGCGAAACAATCCGTCAATACTGTACAAAGTAGTACTATATGAGTGGCGTACCAGAGACGCAGCCTCGTCTTGGCGAGAGGAGATATACCGTGTGGCGATGACACTTTCGCCGTCGGTGACGCAAAAGTTGAGAAGGCTAGGTTCCGTGATACCGGCTTCTTCAGTCATCATGTTGATATGAGCGATGGTGTCAAGCATAGCCTGGCGTAACACCTCCGGGGGAACATTGTCTGCATGAGGATCGGGAAGCTGGATCTGGATTAGACTTCATTCCGTACAGTCTTGCCGTTGCGTACCTTGGACAGGAACAGCGCGAACGACCATTGCGAGTCTAACAATGATCCGAGATTAACGGTAGTTGACGTGTAGCCTTCGGTCATACGCACCTGTGTTTCCGTTGACCATGTTAAAGATCTCATCCGACAGGTAGGACTGCAGTCGCCGCTTGATCTTCGGGAACTCTGCAATGCCACCGTTGTGCATGAACTGTGCCAAGTTGAGCGTTTCGGCCTATCCGAAGACATCGAAGTACCACACCATGAATTTGCCAAACTGGAAAGGGTGGCAGTTGTCCAGGGAAAGAGTACCCGCAGTAGTTGCTCGCACATGAGCACTAACGATATCAGCATAGTGGCCGACCGACAAGGGGGCAGATGCTTACAAGACGAGAGGGGACTTGATCTTCTCCGCGAGCCTTTGCAAGTTGACGTTGTTCCAAGCCTGTAGAACGGTTAGCGGCATGTCAAGGGAAGACGAAGTTCGTAGGCTCACCGGAGTTACGGAGGTGAATATGCATGGCTGTCTGCCCAATTCTTCATCGTAGTTACAGTCGTACCAGCCTGGAACGATCGAGTCAGTGACTGACCGGGGTTGATATGGGGGGTCCCGATGTACTCACCGACACCGAAACCGTCTCCGTTAATGGGTCTTCGGTGGTCGATGCGCAGTCTAGAGTCAAAGGCTTGGTTGATGATAGAATGGCATGGTCGTGTGAGGAGGTGACAGAGCTGAACGGGCGCGGTGCCCTTGTAGATGACGAAACGACACATATATCGTCGGTTAGACCTCTCGTTGAAGCGAGCGACAGAAGGGAGGACGGGCTACAGAGGGTGTTCTCTTGTAGCCTGAGGAGGCGAACGTGGAGGGCGGAGTAAAGTACAGGAGTCAACATAATTGCTGGTTGAGGCCAGAGCCTGCGTGCAAGGCGCGAGTTCGATGACAAGCTCGAAGCGCCGTCACATGAGATTACAGAATCCGAAGCATAGCACTCGCACTCCAGCGGATATAGCCCGGGTATCCAACTGTATACCAACTATATTAGCATATACGGTGCGTGCTGATGTGTCTCTACTGTTAACATGCTGTCGGATGTCCTTTCCTACTGGTACAAATGTCCCTTGATTTCATTTCATCCGGCCTTCACAAGAACTCGGCGGGACGAGTAGCAGGGTCGCCGCCAGTCTCATCGTAAACAAGGCCGGCAACACGATAAGCGAGCTCTGCGTAGGGTACCGAGTGAGTAGATAAGATCTATGAGCGGCTTTTGAACCTTACCATCGGCTTGGGCACGGACTCTGGCTTCCGCGTATACTCGGACGACGTCCTCAGTACCGCTCGGTCTAACGAAAGCCCTGCCAGCTTCATACTTGCGAACAAGTTCGTCTATGCGCGCCTGAAGACCAGGAGGGCTGACAAGACGACGTTCCGCGTCCTCGGTCTTGAAGATATTCCGATCAGCGACAACGACCTTGACGAGGCGATTCGGAAGATCAACGTAGAGCGAGTCCCACTCGAACGCTCCGTACGAGCGATGCACGAGGACAACTTCGACGAGAAGCATGTCCGAAAGAGCATCACCCACGGTTTGATTGATGAGGTTGGTGAGGTTAATGAGGTGGTTGAGGGCTGTGGATTGCGCAGGAGTACTTGGCTGATGCTCTGCGAGCTTCGTCTGCGTTTCAGGGGAGAATAGAACGGTACCATGACCGTTCGCTTCAAAGTAAACTCCGACGTCGTAGTGCTCCGCAGCGTGGTGGAGGTGCTTCACACCAGTGGGGACGCAGCGAACTGGGAGCCTCTATACATCACATTAGCTTGAGCTGGATGGTCAAGGTAGGATAGTCGCACCTCCGCCAGGTACTTGGTAGAACCACCATTAGCATAAGCTGTCTGAACGATGCCAACTCTGATTTCCTCCTCGAGGCCGGCGGCCTTGACGAGATCGACGATAAATGCCGCAACAAGCGCTGCGATCTTGTCACCATCGAGCATGTGGAATTGTCCCCTCTCATCGAGGTAGAAATAGATGAGACGGTCCGCGTCTCCGTCGAGACTGCAAGCACGCTGGCCAGGCTTGAGATGCGCAGCAAGCGATGGAGGAAGCTTCTGCTGTGTTTTCACGAAGTCCGCACCGCATGCGTTGTTGAGGGCACCGGGCGTGGTTGTGGCAGTGTTGTGGAGAATCAGTGACAGCGACTCGCCCAAATACCGTGACAGGGTAGCGGCCGCTTCAGCGCCCACGCCGTTCGCGCAGTCGACAATGAGAGGTGGGGAAGCTGGCTTTCCTGCCTACAGAAACCTGCGTTAACGCGAGGCATATCATAGGAATAGTATATATACTCACGATCAGCTTTTTGAAAGCGGTGGACAACTTCTGCATGTAGCCCTCGACAGAGTCATCGCCGTAGGCGTCCTTCGTGCCCTTGGTGTTGATGGCTCTAACAAGATAGTGCAAGATAGGCGTCGTTGTGACACCGGCATTCCGTGCCTCAACACCAAGCGCCTTGAGGCCGTCCTCCAGAGCCCCGACCAGGGCAGGCCCGGACGGACGGGTATCCCGCGCATAGACGACGCGCGCTGGCTTGGACAGATCAATCTTGAGCTGCTTCACAAGTGTCTCCAAGGCTTCGATAAACGCGTCTGTGTCAGGTGCATTCGCGAGGACAGTGGCATGGGCTTCCCAAGAAGCTTCGAGCATCTCGCCGCGGGGATCGACCAGTTTCACGCCATTATCCTGCAATCGCGTTGAGAGATGACGTGCGGGACCCCTGAGCATACAGACGTACGGGCTCTGGGTTGTGCGACGCGGTCACCATGACGCCGATGGTGCGTCCGTCAAGCCTCTTGCTGCGCAACCCCGCGAGAATGCCGACTCTGAACATGACAGAGTCAAGGTTGGCCCCGCTATCGCGACAGAGGCATCAATATCGTGCGGCATGGGCTGTAATTGAGGCAGCTTACAGAGTCCTGAAGCCCGCGGTACCATACTGGAAAGTGAGGTTACTGGGCTTTGGGTGACGCTCCGAGAGCTCTCGAATGGCTTCGACAGGCAAGGCAGACATGGGTTGGGGTATACGATGGACGTGGATGTGTTGAGTGTGCAGCGGATGAAGACGAGTGTCGGATAGATTAGGGACGAAGGAACGTTCCAAGCGGTCGTCTAACAAAGTCCAAGTGACCTTCCGCTCAAGCCTGTGCCAGAACGACTCTCTCGGGCGCTTGACCGATCAGAGGCGCACCGCGTCGATACACGTGTGATAGGCGCCCGCTACCGTCATAGCCGCATGTCCGCAGGCCGACCTTGCACACCGACCTACACCTCCTCTCGTATCTGCCTCTGTGCTGACAATCCCTTCATATGCCGTCCAAGTCTCCAGCGCAGCTTGCTCTCGAGAAGGCGGACAAGAAGGCCAACTCGTCCTCAGGATGGTTCTCCTCGTCCTCTTCCAAGTATGAGGAGGCTGGCGATCTGTACCAGCAAGCCGCCAACCTCTTCAAGATGGAGAAGCTATTCAGGGAAGCGGGAGATGCCCACGCGCGTGAGGCAGAATGCCGTGAGAAGTGCCAGGAGTCCAACGAAGCCGCAAACGCATGGTGGAATGCGGCAAAGGCATACAAGCGCGGACACCCAGATCGTGCGCATACTCAGCGTGATAACCTGGCTGACAGATGCCTGACAACGCTGTCTAGTGGCCATCCAGGCCCTCTCACAGACTATCACCCATCTTACAAAGGCTGGACGCTTCCGCCAAGCAGCCGACCGCGAGAAGGAGATCGGTCAGATTTACCTGCAGGAGCTCAATGACCTCCGCAAGGCTGTGAAAGCTACGAGCGAGCCGGTGAATGGTATGCTCAAGAGGATGCTCAGGCGTAAGCACGGTCATTCTATCTGCCTCTACGTCTCTTAATGCTTTTGCCTCACTAGGACCGCCAATGCTTGCTTCAAGGACGCGGCGGACCTGCATGCAGACCTCGAGGAGTACCCTCAGGCGATTGCCCGCTATGAACAAGTAGCGGATGGCTCGCTCAATTCTGCATTGACGAAGTACAGTGTCAAGGAATACTGGCTCAGAGCATGTCTTTGCGCGCTCGCCATGGGTGTCGGTCTCCTTTCATCACATGTGTGGCATACCTCTCATATCTGTCGCGCAGGACCCTATCACTGCCAAGCGCAACTTGAACAAGTACTCATCCCTGGACACGACATTCGCCTCTACGCGGGAAGCCAAATTCATCAATATCATTACCGACGCTCTAGAGGCGGGAGATGTGGAGACTTTTACTGCCGCTGTTTACGAGTATGATCAAGTCATGAAACTCGACAACTGGAAGACGAATATCCTGCTGAAGATTAAGAAGGGTATTCAAGAGGAGCCCACCATTACATAGAGACCCTTTCTCATGCTGTAGTAATTCGTATCATACCTAGCTGGACTTCGTTATATAGTACTGACACAGAAATACCATCGAGACTTATTTTGGAACGTATGTTGGTTGCGACATGCGTTGTGCCCCTGCGCAGCCGCGTCGGAAGGCTATCCACGTAGACGCGACGGACCAAGACGCCCGGGTTGGCTTTACTTAGCTTCATCCCTCTACCACTTCCAGCACCGTCCAAGAAACACCTGCTCACCGCGTAGCGATGTCCTGGCTGGCATCGCTCTTCCTCACTCTTTTCCACACCGTGTACTATGTCATAAATGTCTTCTCGTCGCTCCGAGCCCGCTTCAGCCGGTCACCGAGGCCTCTCGACGCCAAGCGGAAGCAACTTCCCACCCATCTTGCGCTACTCTTTGCCACGGACCGTGATGGTGTAATGGAGAGATTTGAGGAGCAATTACTTGAGAATATACAGCAGGCAATATCCTGGTGCAGGGCTATAGGCGTACAGCGCCTGACGGTGTATGATCGTGACGGTGAGTTTCCGGACATGTCTTATCGGACTTGCTTCTCAGCTTGCTGCATCGCAAACAGGGTCTCTATATAGCTCTTCATTTGAGCTGCGAACGCGACTATACAATGACGATTCAGCCTATGAAGTGTGCGAAACCGAGACTGAGGTTCAATATCCTTTGACACCACCACCCTCCGATTCCTCGGCTTCAAGCTCAAGGTCTCTGTCACCTGAACACGCTGCATTACCAAAGTTGTACGCTACGACTATCTCATTGTCGCCAAAGCCAAGTCTCAGACACGCGTCGAGAAGGATGGCTTGAGACATCGTGCAAACGGTGAGCACGGCCGCGCTGTTATGTCGGCGTGTCTCACTCACGCCCGCTAGCCTCGAAAGTACCTTCTGAGCCACCCTTTATACTACATGTCTTGTCACGAAGGTCCGGAAAGCCTGCAGTGGCAGAAGTTGCAGCGACATTCGCTTGCAATCCGGAATCTTTGGAGAAGAGCCCATCAGCGTCGGTTGCATGTCTCAACTCGATCCTAGAAGGTATTGCGATGTTTATTCTCCTCGTCTGTAGACTAATGGGATAATACTTGCAGGAGAGGGCGGTTTTGCCTCACCGGACTTGATGATTGTGCACCAAATCACCCCACAGTCGTATCCGAAGAACGTACTCGAGCTGCACGGCTTCCCACCGTGGCAGATAAGCTTGACTGAGTTCTAGTGCGTGGGGTCACTGAGGACTCATACTTATGCTGACGTGAATCACAGCTACGCCGAGTACCCCATACGGCTGGGCTGGTCAAATCCTGCCAACACATACGTACCGCTCACGGAACGCGAATTTTGTAGAGCCCTCGACCAATACGACGCTGCAGAAATGCGGCGGGGCAGATAATCACATCGGACGCTCTCTCTCTCTGTAATGTCTGCCAGATGCAGCCTTGTCAATACCATTCTGTCTATAAGCAGGCGGGCAGAGGTGAGTCCGGAATACACGCACAGAGTTGTGACCCTTACCTCTTCGTCTCGCGGGTTGACCGAATGATCAAAACGCGTGCATCCTTCCATCTCTTGACGTTGAACACCAACAGCGTGTGTAACATATTTGAAATGAGGCCTAGCATCTAATCACTTTCACGGCATAGAAGCTCGCCACGTCTTGTTCGTTGCCCAGCGCATCAACGCCCACCTAAAGAGATGCGCATGTTCCCCACAGTTGCTATATTGCTGGTCTCGCGCGGCCGCCTGGCCTACTTGTTCCGATACACGACGTAGCTGGCAAAGCTAGCTACCATCTGTAGATGACCGGTCCCTTATTGACCTCACAGCTGCCTTGACGGCCACTGTACCAAGGTTCTGTCAGCTACTGGTCTTTCGGGCACTTATGGTTCAACTTCATTTCTGCCCACGTTGAGTACAAGGTATCGCGGCGTCTTGCACACGATGCACGGCCGAATTACTCCTCCGAGTCTCTGTGTGAGGTCTGCCACCGCCCGACACGGAGAGGGTACACAGCTCCCACCGCGCAGATACGATCTCCGCGATGGCAATCAAAGCATCGCAGGAAACGCCAGGCTATATATACCCCTCCCCACCTGCGATCCACCCAAATCTTTTCCATAACAGACGGCGACTCAACACTGCAGGGCAGTTCCTGGTGACCAGGAACAAGACGCTGCTCCGTGCCCTTGAACGCGACTTGCTGACGATCCGGACCGTGTAGAAGCGTTTACCCAAGTACGCTGATGTCATACCTCAATCCTCCAGAGGGCTTCGCCCCCCAGTCCAGCTACGATGGACAGACGCAGCAACCGTCGCCTAGGGGCCCCAGCGTGACCAAGCGGGTCATTGTCTGCTGTGATGGGTGGGTTCTGCGCATAGTGACGCAGACACGGCTGCTGATGTTTGCGCGCACAGAACGTGGCAAGACGGCCTCGTCGTCCAACAGCGATGGAAGTACACGAACGTTCTTGTGCGTATGTCTCCCCTGTCAAGTGCGCCAGAGCTGACACGGATATGCTAGCGTCTTGCAAGGAGTCTGACCCACACGGATGAGCGCTGGTGCGTGTGGCGTCGCGTAACTACACCTAGACTGACGCCGCCTGGTCCAGTACGCCACACGTCCCGCAAGTTGTGTTCTACCAGTCAGGGGTCGGCACCTTTGGCGACAAGGTCATTGAAGAACTCGATGGTAATGAGCTCACGCGTGCCGCTGATGAGGAGGTACTGAATAAATGCTCTATGAAGGCTTCGTCGGCGCGTCCTTGGGCGAGAAAGTCCAGGAGGCTTACGCATTCATTGCACAGTAAGTCAGCGGATGTAGCATACCCTCGCAGTTGCTGACCACTTATTAGTAACTATCGGCCTGGAGACGAGATTTTCCTTTTTGGATTCTCTAGGGTACGGTGCACTCTCCTGCGGCAATGCTTGGGGGAATACTCAAATCAATCGTGCAGGGCGCATACACAGCGCGCATGGTCGCACTCCTCATCGGTGCGATCGGTGTACTGAACCGCACGGACATGGACCATTTCGCGGACATCTTCATGCTGTACATGAAGCGCGGCAAGGCGCAAGACGCGGCGGAGCGGGCTGCGCTCGACGCCGAGCTCGCGCCGTGGACGGCGCACACCGCGCCAGGCAAGCGGCGCGCAGACTCGGGCCCGCACAGCTTCTCGATCAAGTGCGTCGGCGTGTTCGACACCGTCGGTGCGCTCGGCCTGCCCGACGAGCTCACGCACTCTGCCGCGGTGCGCACGCTCTTCGGCTTCCCCGACCGCCACCTCGGGGAGCACGTCGAGCGGGCGTACCAGGCGCTTGCGTTGGACGAGCATCGCAAGGACTTTGTCAGTGGCCCCCGATGATTGCAGATGTTGGGAGTGTGTGGGCTGACGCCATGATGACAGGAATGCGCGAAGTTCGAGCAGACGGAGGCTGGCAACGCAAAGGGCAGGTTCTGAAGCAGTGCTGGTTCGCCGGCTCGCACTCTGATATTGGAGGCGGGTTCGAGGACCACGATCTGTCCGACATCACCTTGAACTGGATGGCGGTACGCATGCGTCAATGAAGACAACGAATGACGACTGACGGGAAGCGAATGCAGGCTAATATTTCTGACATGCTCGCCGTGGATTACACGTACCTACGGTCACTACCCGATCCCGTCGCCCCTTGGGGTGAACTGCCGCCTCATAAGTGAGTCTAGCTGGCTTCTCTCTCCTTTTGCGCAGAAGTTGACCGTCCCGTCAGCTCAATGACCGGCATCTACGCCATCGCGGAGCGCATCCAGCGCACGGTGCCTACCACGATCAACGACGTGACGCACGAGACAATCCACCCGAGTGCGCTCTGCCAGAAGACGCCGCTGCCGGCGGTCGTGCAGGCCGTGCAGGCCACGCCCGCGCTGCTCTGGCGGCTGCTCCCGCTCGAGGAGGCCGTGCGCGCGAACTGGCGCGTCATGCGCGCGCCGACGGACTCTCGCGCCGAGAAGCCCGACAGCGGCGCGCTGAAGGACCTCAGCCACCTGCTGCACGCCGCGAAGGAGGCCGTGCACGATCCGCACAAGGCGCTCGTCGATGTGTTCGGGCATAAGGACAAGCCCGCGGCAGGCACGTCGGCGAGTGTGCATCCGCTGGCGCGGTTCGCGGAGGAGAGTAGCATGGGCAAGATCGTGAAGGAGATTTTGGGGGAGAAGAGCTCGTGATGATATACGTGTGTGATCATATGCATGCACTATAAACAATCCAAGCTACGACGTACTGTGGGGTATCAGTGCCTAGCGATGGAAATCCAAACTCTAGATGAACGGAGGTATACTGAAGCAAGTAGGGCGCTACCACAGGATGCCCTGTTCCTTGAGCTCAGGCAAGCCCTTCCAGGCCAACTGCTGCACATTGGGCTTTAAAGCGCGGGACCGGAACGTGTCTCCTGTGCAAAGCGCGAAGCGTAGCTTCTTCAGCGAGCCAAAGCGCTTCAGCTCGCTTCGCATCTTGTCCCAGTTGACGGTCTTGAGGCAGCCTGCCTCCCGGACGACGAGGGTCACGTCTGTCACCGAGGAGGGAATGACGCGCAGAATCTCGAAGACCGTCTCCCAAGAGTAGAATGGCCCGGAATTGGCGTACAAAATGACTACGGAGCGTAGGTTCGGGCAGTTCTCCAGCCAAGTGCATTCCAATCTAGGGGTACCCAGGAATTAACGACAGATCAGACGAGATAGCAAGGTAGACACACCTGTGCGGTCGTTGCACCAGAAGTTCCAGATGGACAATTGGAAGTGCTGTATGTTCTGCCCCATTTCACGCAGAAACGCGCCAATGTGTGTTGTATCCTCGGCGGTGGTGATAGGGAAACGAACCGTCTGCAGGTACTCTGGACATATGCTGCGCTGGAGTGTCCGGAGCAGAAGGGCAGAGACGTCGTGAAGCTGCAGAGCGTGCACTCGCACCAACTTGGATAGGCGCGTCTCTTCTGCAGCAAGCATCTCCTCGGTATACAGATGCTTGCGATGGATTACCTCGAGATCTAGGACGCGGATCGTGTGGAAGAGTGAGAGGAGGGATACCAGGGACGTGCTGGTGCCCGGGATGGATGGATACATCCAGGACACTGACAGGGAGCAGAGTTTGTACGGATGGACCTCGGAGATGGAACCGACATAGCCCGTCTGCCTAAGCTTGAGGAAGCGCAGACGGGGGAGGGTTTCCATGATAGTGGTGATGGTGTCCTCTGTCAGCTCTGGCGAGAGGACAGGGATGGGACCAGCAGAGAGGGCGAGCTCTCGCATCTGGGAGCGCAAGGGCTCTTGGAAAGGCCTATAGAGCTGTTCGAGGTATCCACCCTGGTCATTGCGCGCTTCAATGCGGCGGGTGTGGAAGAGGTGGTACTGTGCCTCACGCGTCCAGGCCGTGCATACGAGGGAGCAGGCCCTGAGCGAGTACTTGTCGTCGTGCAGAAAGTCGATGATCATGTCTGTAAGCTCTTGTGCGAGACATTGACCAAAGGAGAGCTCTGAGGCCATGGCTGGAAGCGCGTTAGTCGAGACGGAGGCGAGGAGGCAGAGACTCACTAGAAGATTTTGAAAAGATAGCAAGGAGAAACGGCGGTTCATGGCTAGGCTTTATATGCAGGAGCTGCGGGCGGCCAACAGGCAGTTCGGAATCGGATGTCGAGAAGATGATCACTGGAGATCCCACGGCGGAGCGTCAAGTGACCGTGACCCATCACCACCGTCACATATCCCAGGGCTGTGACTGGGCGCGTCGGGCGTGACCCTGCCAGGGCTGTGACGGCATTCGACTTCTGAGACCACGAGCATGCTGAGCTCCTTCCTCCGGCTCTAGCATCTCCCCCATCTCCATCTCCTTCTCCTTCTCCCCATGCCCGTCAAGGACCTCGTCGGCCTCTACGAGTGCCGCGTGCCCTCCAACCCCTCCGGTGCACGCCGCGACTCCCACCATGTGGACGGCCTCCCACCACCAAGCATCTCCAGCACAGCCTACTCTCCGCTTGACTACGCTCCTTCAGATCAGTCCTCCAACTTGGCAGCCTCTGACACCCTTAACGACGACTTTACGACCGATACCCACGATACCCATCACGAACTTACGAAAGATATTGCTGACGAATTTCACGACCTTTCAAAGAGCAGAGCCCGCAAGCTCCGCTCCACGACCAAGACGCGCGGGTCGGCCTTCCAGGACGATGCTATCGAGATGAAGCACCTGCTGTACCGCGCGGATACCCAAGATACTCTCGGTAAGAACACTCTGCAGAGCATGCCGGAAAGCAGTCGCACTCTGCACTTCGACTCCGAGCTCAGTCTACCTTCGCACAATCCTATACCTGCTACCACTGTCTTTGCTCGGAACGCCCCACCTCTCTCCTTCCCTCAACTTGACGCCCATTTGGCTGCGATACCTCCACCCTCGTTTCATCATGGGGCTAGCAAGGACGGCAAGGTCGCCATGTTCCCACCTCTCCAGCTTCTCGCTGCCTCGAAGCGAACCCTCGAAGACCTGGAGAAGAACAACCAGATACCGTCCTGGTACGAGAACCGAAACAAGATTTTTGGCGTCCTCGCATCTCTTGCTCTATCTATTACTGTAGGACTCCTCTCCGTGATCTGTATATACCTCGGTTTTGAACATAGATGTGCAGGGTGCCAGCGCCTTGGTCTCGTTCTACAGTCTGCGCGGTCTCATTGACACGCTGCAAATATTTGCCCTCATTCTAAACACCATAGGTATGTGACCCAGGTGACGTATATCGACGGAACCTTGACGCTTTCTAGCTCATGGCATCCAGACAGACGTGTGGCGTAAAGTAATCCTGGGTACAATGTCTGATCCCGTTTCCGCTGTTCTGGTCTTTTGCTGATGATTGTATGTAGACCTAATGTTCTCGCACTCAACTTCGCGACAAGCACGAAGTGGGCTATGGTCATTCTCATAGTGCTAATGACCATCGCCGGCATTCTACTATACTTCTTCTACCGCGCCACATCGCTCTGCTGTCAGCTGGGCACCGTCGAGGGCCTTCAGTCCCCGAAGTTCTTTCCGCACACATGGCTGCTCGTCCTCATGAGCTTCGTGCTCACGGCGCTATACCTCCCGCTGAGCGCCATGGCGATGCACGTCGTCGTGTGGTCTGACGACCTCTGGGTAGTGCCGAACCCGTACACGAACGCCACAACCTTCCCTCCGGAGCTGCCGCCCCTTGGTCCTGCAGCAGAATACCGCGACCCGCTAGACTTCTGCTGGACGACGACGATGAAGAAGAACGAGCTCAACTATGCGCCGGTGCTCGTCATTCTCGCCTTGGTCTGCCTCGGTGGCGTAAGTCTACTTTGATCACTGTGTTCGTTAACGCTGACCAGCTTCAGTTCACTGTATGGTATCCTATCCATCTCTACCGCGTGATCAACCTCGTCTACCCCAAGGTTGACCCGTACACGGAACTAGGCACCAAGCGGAGCAACAGCGACATGGACCGCGAATACCAA
Source organism: Phanerodontia chrysosporium (assembly GCA_001910725.1). Lineage (NCBI taxonomy): Eukaryota > Fungi > Basidiomycota > Agaricomycetes > Polyporales > Phanerochaetaceae > Phanerodontia > Phanerodontia chrysosporium. The sequence goes on from MJGA01000003.1 coordinate 2,068,610, forward strand.
CGGCTCCTCGACCGTGACAAGAACCCACTGCAATTCCTCTACCGCGGTAAGAGTACTTCTTAAGCGATTGCTCATACGTCTGACCGCCTCCGGAGACTACCGGCGTGGGTGGGCGACATACGAGGCACTGTACCTTCTTGCAAAGCTCACGGCGCTACTCATCGTCGCTTTCATCGACCCGGACAACTGCCTCTTTCGCAGTCTCAACCGCAGCCACGTCGCCATTGCCCGCCAAAGCATCCTCCTGGTGGCCATGACGGGATTCTTCGTGCGCCAGTGTATACTCGTGCCGTTCCTCGACCCGGTCAGCAACGCGAGCGAGTGGATGTCACGCCTGAACTACGTCCTCACGGCTACAATTTCACTGTGCGTCGCGCTGAATGTGCCCGGGAAGAGTGTCCTGGACGGCCCGATCCTATACATGTGAGTGCTGTCACCCTTGCTTGTGTCACGGACTAACGGCCGGCAGTGTGTATGCCGTAACGTATGGCATGGGTGTTTGTAGGTGTTCCTCGGCCGGAACTGTTGAGAAAGTGGCTCACGCACATCCGCAGACTTTACAGTCATCAACTGGAGCTTCATGCAGCGGTTTGTCAAGCGTGCGTGCTCCGGATGACTACAGATAAGACGGACCTGCTGACTCTTGCTCAGGCATCTCCGGACGCATTGACTTCAGTACGTCTCTTCTCGTCGTGATCCTTGCCCAAATAACCTTCCTGTTAGGCATCGATATCTTCTCACCTCGGTGAATTTTGACTCTTCGCGACTTCTGTTCCCACGCTGATTTTTTCGCCATCCATGCAGCATAGATCTCAGTGCATCGTCTCCGCACACCAAGCGCCGCATCTGGCAGGAAGCCATCTCGGTGCTGTTCCTCACGAGCCCAGAGTGCGGCATACCGAAGACACAGCCCATGGAGTTTGCGCAGGCGCGTGACTCGGAGTACCCGCCGTATCTCCTGAACTTTGCAGGCACGCCCGGGGAGCGGCATGTCGAGAACCTCAAGGTATGCCCCCCTGGAAGCTCCACAGTTCGCGCGGTGCAGCAGCTCAATGCGTACACAGGTCCTGCGGGAGGTCGGCATGGCGTCATACACGCAGGGCGTCGTGATGCTCGCGGGCGCACGCTCGGCAGAGTTCCGCGAGCTGCTCGAGACGATCCAGCGGCATTTCGTCGGGCCGGACTGCTACTGGAAGGATCCGCACGAGCACACGCTTCCGCCGCGCTGCAGGCGGCACTTTGGGAACGCGTGGTTCGTGCCGTTCCCGCCCACCGTCGTACGTGGCACCCGCCCCGTGGGGCTCATGCAGGCTCTGCGCCCCGGCTGACTGAGGACACTGCAGGTCATCCGGTACGACGATGGTCCGCTCGTGGCCCTGCGCGAGGTCGCGGAGCTCGAGCTCTACGTGCGCCAGAATTCGAGTCACGACATCCAGCGGCGGCGCGAGGTGCGCATGGCGCTGAGGGCGCTCGACGGCCTCGTCGTCGCGTGGCCGTACGAGTACAACCAGGTACCGCTGCCCGCTCTGCCAGCACACCACCCCAACTCACAAACGCCTCGTGTAGCCTGTCGGTGCACGCCGGCCCCTCTGCTGCTGCGCCGGGCGCCGCTACCGCGCACGCGTCTCCATCCGGTACCGCGCGGCAGTCTTCCGGCTCGTGCGGCAGGGCTCGCTGGTGTTTGGCGGCGTGAACCTCGGGAGCGGCTTCGGCGTCGAGCTGCAGTACGCAAAGGGTGTCGTCGTGGACGGTACCGCGATCGGGCTCGGCGACGACTGCGAGCTCACGCCGCCGCTCGCGCGCTTCCTCGCGCTCAACGAGGAGCTCGTCACGGAGTCGCTCGTGCGCCTCGAGGCCGTCCTCGCGCGCTACCGCCACAGCCTGCGCCGGGACGCGCGCGCGAAGGCCGACGCGCTGTCGTACAGGTTCCTCACGGCCGTGTATGATCGCCCGCAGGGCCCCGCTGGGCTCTCGGACAGCACGATCGAGTTTGAGCGCGACCCGCGCGTGCGGCGGCTCATGCTGGAGAATAGCGACGTCTTCCGGGTGTCCTACGACCGGCTGCAGGCAGTGTCGAGGTCTGAGCTGACGGCGTGGTGGTACATCTTCTGGGCAAGTTGACTTGCAATGCAGAATCTCGTGGCACTGGCTGACCTCGGTCCGCAGGATGACCTGTGGAGACGGAATCACGACACGATATCGAAGCTGAAGACATACGCGACAGATTTCGACCCTCACTACCCGACGTCTATCGCGTACACTCCGCTTCCGAGGGCCGCGCTAGAGTCTTTCCTCGCCCAGCGTGGGCTATTGCGCCATAAAGCAGCGTGGAATGACTTCTTCGACTCTGGTTTCCTGAACAAGATTTACATGCGTCTGAACGACATTCTGTTTCACGGTAATAAGCAGGTGAGCCTTCCTGTCAACCCGTGTCACAGTTCGTTGCTAAGGCCAAGTTGCAGGCGGACATCATCCACCTCGGCCCTGCACCCTCCGAGCTCGACATGGAAGAGGTCGACGCCAAGACGCAGGCACGGCCCTCGACCCTGGGCACGGGCGGTGGCACAGACCACGACGACCAGTCGATCCGAGCGCGCCCCTTGTACCGCTGGGAAGGCATCCTCGAGGACCCCCTGCGCAAAGGAGAGCAGCACCACCCGAACTGGCTCGCAAAGTTCGGCGTCTGGCTCGGAGTTACGCCGCTCTGGCGTGCAGGCATTCCGTCGATGGGTCTGGCTCTCGATGTGAAGCTTGACCACGGACAGTACGTGTTACTACAGGACGCGAACGAGGAGAGCGTGTTGGAGAAGCGATGATGGGGTATCCTATACGGCCGTCGTATCTACGCTTGCATTGCATATAAACCTTGTCTATCTCGCGCGAGATAACAATGATCTCGTGACACTGTTCAAGTGCGATTCGGTAGTGTATTCACGTTTCTGCAAAGAGCACGCCATGTACGCTGTCAGCACGGAAGCAGCGATAGGGCGAAACATGAAGCTTGCCATTGGCTGCCAGCGGGCTTCTCGACGAGCATTTCTCTCAGCCTGTCAGCGGTGTCCTGCACCGCACCGACGTACGGGTCCAGGAAGCTGGGGAAGTCGCCGCTGGAGGACACACGTTCGCTGCCGCCGGTGTACTCGCGCGGGAGGCGGATGCCTACGGGGTCGGGGACGACGCGCATGCGGAGGGCCTCGAGAACGGCGCGGAGCTGCGCCTGGCAGCGCGCGCCGCCGCCGCCGCCGTACGTGACGAGGAGCACGGGCTTGCCGGCCCACTCGTGGAAGAGGTGGTCGAGCGCGTTCTTGAGCTCGCCCGGGTACCCGCCGTTGTACTCGGGCGAGAGCACCGCGAACGCCGCGCACGACGCCGCGAACGCGCTCCACGCGCGCACGCCCGGCGACGCGTACCCCGCCGGGTCCTGCACCTGCGCCGGCAGCTTCGAGCCGTCGACGACTGGGCCCAGCGGGTGCGGCGGCGTGTGCGGGTCGACGGCGACGACCTCGACGGCGCGGGAGGCCCCTGGTGCGTTCAGCCGCGCCTCGAGGAGTTGGCTAAGCCAGGCGGCGAGTCCGGGGCCGTTGCCGCCCTGGCGCGAGCTTCCGATGAGCAGACCGACGCGTGTGGCTGCTTGCATGTTGAAACTGGTAGCGACGAGGCTGTCAGTGATGTGGATGTGCTCGCTGGCGGCTGTGGGTCAGCGAACTTTATAGCACTGTTGATGTAAGCGTGCTGATCCTTGCCATGTCAGCTTGCAGCACCCCTGGGTGCCTGTGAGGATAAGGAAGAAGTGGATGACGTTCGTGCTCTCCTTCGTCAGAGTAAAGGAGACAACCTTATCTAATCCACTGCGGCGATGATGGCAACAACGATCACAGCTTTAGGTATATGAGATATAACATGGAACAAGGGCATACTCGAGTCTACTGGGCATGTACAGATGCTATTCTATCAGTGCGAAAAGTCACTTGTGGCGGCAGATGTCTAAATACTTGCGAATGTCGAAGTCGCTGCAGCATATAATGAGTTACGTTCTCAGTCTTCTCACGAATATAAGCTGACGTACAAAGTCACATCATGAGCGGGGCTGCTCCTCTGCGAGTAGCGCTGCCTTGAGCTTGTCTGTGGCTTCACCGACCGCGTCGGCGTACGGGGCGAGAAAGTCAGGATACTCCCCATCGAGAGGCACCCGGTCGCTGCCTTGAATGTACGAATGCGGGAGCGTGATGCAGACAGGCTCAGCAGGGATGCGCATCTTCAACTGGGCATAGACACCCTGCAGCTGTGCAGCGCATTTGCTCCCGCCGTGGCCGCCATATGCGATGGTGATGACAGGTTTGCCTCGCCATTCAGAGTACAGATGGTCTATGGCGTTCTTCAGTTCGCCGGGGTACCCGCCGTTGTACTGCGGGGTCACGACGACGAAACCTGCGCACGAGGCGATCAGGCGACTCCACTCTTGGATGGGCTCGGCTGAGTAGCCCGAGGGGTCGGTGACCTGTGCGGGAAGGCGCGTGCTGTCGATGATGGGGCCATAGGGATGCGGCGCCTTTGTTGGGTCGACGACGACGATTTCGAAAGCGTTGGGACTGCCTGCAGGGTTCAGGCGGGCGTCGATGAGTTTGCGAGCCCATGCGGCTATGCCAGCGTTGTTTCCGTTGCGTCTGCAGCTGCCGAGAAGGAGAGCGAGGCGGATGGGTTGAGACATCTTGTTTGCAATGCAGAGCCGGGTCTATCGAGAAGTCTGCTTTTATACCGTGATCCTCCCTGCGCAAGCAGCGTCGTCTTTACCAACGCCACAATCCTTCACCAGCCAATGCCATCAATCCCGCCATGCCCAAAAATAGGCAGACGCAGCCCGGCCGGCCCTCCGGCGGCTCCGCCGGGACCGAGGCGTAAGCAGCATTACGCAGTCATGGAACGGTCTGCAGGTTGCGCAGCGGAGCGACGGCGACCGCCAACGCCTCGATAAGAGTGGATTTGCACAGCTTAGTCTTAGTTTTCTCTGCATTGCCAGTCAGCGAATGAGCTACGCGCCCGAGGTGGCGCATCAATTTCTATTGATGCAATCAATGCCGCCTCCCCCAATTCAGGAAGTGACCGCTCAGCTATTTCGCTCTCGAGTCTTGACTTCGATCGCCATGCCTCGTCGACCTCGTCCAGCGACCCGGAAACCCCCCACACGCTTCTCAGTCACGAGCCGTGCACCAGGAACACCGTCTAAATCCCATGGAACAGCTAGGAACGCTGTAGAACCTCGGGCACGCGCTCGACCTGTGGAGCCTGCATCCGAAAGCGAGCAGGAAAGCGACTCTCCAGAAGACGACGACGACCTGGACGACGGCACCGAGTCAGCCTTTGAGGAGGAAGACGAAGAAGATGTGGACGTTGACGCGCCTCGAGTTGCACAGTACATGGACGAGGAAGACCTCGAAGAGGTAGATGAGGATAGCGAGGACGAGGATAGCGAGCCAGAGCAAGGGCCGAGTAGCCTGGTACGTGACAAAATTTCACCGCTGCTCGGTGATGCTCACGCGAGAGTCGTAAGAAAAACCTGCGCGATGGTTAGTGCTCCTGCCCTTAGGCCTTTCCGTGTACTCAACCTCTGGCGCATTAGACCTTTCTTCGTTGCCCTTGGGTGCTTTGAGGAAAGCGCAGCAGGCTCTCGCTCGTACCAAGGTGTACGACGAGGATGATGCCGAGAACTCGGGGTCCTCGCCCGAGGAGGATTCATACTCTGAGCCTGAAGAAGAGACCTCACACCAAACCAAGGGGAAAGAGAAAGAAAAGAAGGAGGTACCCAAGAGGAAAAATAAGCATGCGTACGTTTGGTCTAGCCTTGCACATACCAACCCCGCCTTGACCTCATCTGTAGGCCTATGGAGATGACATCTAAACGTCCTGTACCCCGCAAGAAGCCAGACATCCCGATCCAAAAGCCGGTGCGTGCTAAGAGTCATGCCGTCCAGGGAACCTTGTCTTATCCCCGCTGTGCAGGTGCCCCGCGACCCTCGATTCCTGCCCATTACTGGCGAATTCTCCCAGGATCGCTTCCGCACACAGTATAGCTTCCTGTCGGAGATGCACGAGCAGGAGATGAAGACATTGAAAGAGAACCTGAAGCGCGCACGGAAAATGCTCGCGTCCTCTCCAAGGGACCTGCGCGCCGAGCGCGAGGCGGAAGTGCAACGGCTTGAGCGTGCGGTCAAACGAGCGGAGAGTTTGGTCAACAGGGACAAGCGCGAACAGGTCGAGGCATCGGCCCTCGCCAAAGCGCGCAAGGAAGAGAAGGAAAGGCGCAAGCAGGGCAAGAAGGCGTGGTACATGAAGGATGGTGCGTCCATAGAGTTTACCTCACTGCTGTCACCCCCCATTGACCGTGTGTCTGCGAGCAGCCGACAAGAAGGAACTGCTGACCCGTGCGAAGTTCGAGGCCCTCGCAGAGCAAGGCGGCCGGGGCGCCGTACGCAAAGCCATCGAGAAAAAACAGAAGAAGATCAGCCAAAAGGAGAAGAAACGCAGACCGTTTGCACCAGGCGAGAAGCGGCCGGCGAGGCTCTCGACCGACCCGCGCCCGAACAAACGTCAGAAATTCTCATAGTGTCCCTAGCGAGGTGTGATAGGGGATCCGTAACATAGAGGGCGTGGTTGCAACTCATCGTCGTGTTTTTAACAGAGCTGAATACATGTACTACAGATATGGGATGCATGATATTGCGACGGCGTCGGGGGACACCTCACTTCTTGGCGATCAGGTTCTCGTGGAGGATAGCCAACTCTTTCAAGTTGATCTTGCCGTCCTCGAGCAACCATTCGAACAACTGCTTCCTCGTGTCCATCGCCATCTCTCTGATGAACTTGACGTCTTCGGCTGTCCTGAAACCGTACTCGGCAAAGATGGGCACGATACGGTCAAGATGCAGCTCTTCCAAGAACGTGCGGAAGTCGCCCTGCAGCTGCGATGCGCGGGCTGAGCTGGGTTTTGAGGAGCTTGTCGTCGCCGGAGCTACAGAAGAGGGGTCACCACTGGAGCTGGTTACCTCGCCAGCGGATGCTCGGTCCCCATCCTGCATGGACACAGAGGCGCTGCTCTGCGTCTTTCCACTCCGTGTGCGAGCCCTGGCAGACCTCCTCAACTTCTGCAACGTGATAAGGCAGGCGCATTCGACATCTTGTGGACATACGCACGGGCCCCGAGCTGTCCCCGCTCGACGACGTCGCCGACCGCGACGCCCTGTACGCTGCACGAACCTCGGCTATCGTACTGACCTCGATGTACATGTATCCGCTCTAGCGGACGGTCAGCCATTTGACGTTCGAGCGCGCACGCAACTCACTGAGCGGCGCCGGTGCGCCGACGGCCGCGACGGACCCGCCTCTGCGGCCCCTGCGGCCTCGGGGATGCCCCCCTCCAGCTTGGGCATCGCCGCCTCCACCTCGCGCCCCTGCACGTCCGCGGCGACGGCGGCCTCGGGCGCCGCGAGGAGCTTCTGCGCGCGGGCCTTGCCCTTGCTCTTCTCCTTGTCCTTGCCCTTGCCCTTGCTGCCGCCGCGCCCCCGGCCGCTGCCCCTGCTGCCGTGGCTGCCCGGCGTGGGCGGGGGCGAGGGGCTCCAGCCGGGCCCGCGCTCGGCGATGCAGTCTGCGACGAGCTGGATGGAGCAGTTGTACTTGACGGCGAGCTGCTGGTGCAGCTCCTTGCGCATGTAGCGGGGGGTGTGGAGGTGCATCCGCCAGATGTACGCCTTCTCGGCGGCGACGAAGGCCGTCTTGACGGGCATGTCCCAGGACGGGGCGCGCCAGTCGCGCCAGTTGTAATTGTACCACGGCGGCATGGGGGTTCGAGAGGAGAGACGTGTGGTTGGTCAAGGCTGCTGGAGAGCGAGCGCGGAGAGTTTTATGGTGTCGGAAGTTGGAACTAGGGTCGCCGTGATCAAAAGTCTCGCCCGGAGTGCAGCTCTGGGTGGAAGTCTGGTCGATTACACCTCCTTTTCGGTGGAACGTTGCGACCTGATAAGGCCCCGTGGAACGTGGACTGTTCCGGTTATTCGCCCCGGTCGTGTATAACACGCAGCGCCAATATGATGTAAACCCCCGCCTGCCCCAGATCTGCCTAATGTCAGTCACATTCTCGTCCTCGAGGCACTCCCAGCTCTCGACTGTACGAAACCTTGAGCCGCAAAAAGCACTCGCTTCCATGCATAGCAGAAAGGATACGCAAGGCAGTGCATTGGGAGTACTCGTGACCGTAAACATCCTACAGAAAAGTGTCCGTGTGCAAGGGAAAGCATGAGGCAAATGCGTAGACTACTACTAAGCAAACACAGTCCGTCCCGGGCCCAAAGCCATTGATCCAAAGTCAATGAAAATCTGTGCCGAGGATATTGAAAGCAGGTACATGTGGTGGGGATTTGAGAATAACAGGGTACATCTAGAGCATCGGGGATCATGGCAAATAGTGGGGAGAGGTATACAAGGCAAAACGTCGCAAAGCTGAGAAGCCAAGCGAATGAACTGGTGAGAACACCCCTGTAGCCAAAGTATATAAGCAGCAAGGAATGTCCGCAAGAGTCTGTGCATCATCGAGCAACCGTACGCCTCGTCGGCTCCCGTGAAATATCTGCACCGGGCCTTTGTCCATCTGGTAGGTTGCGCACCTCGAGCGGCTGCCGCGGCGTGAGGTCGACGAGCTGATCATCGCCTTCTTCGCCGTCCGTGTACACCGAGCTGGTAGAGTCTCGTATACCAGCAGCGTGTCCGTCGTCTGTTGGGGGACCAGCGCTCCGGCGCGGACTCTTCGGCGGGATCACTGGCGGCGGGCCAATGCTAGTCGACGGCGCGATCGCACCAGGCGTCGGCGGCTGCGACCCGCCCGTGGCGAGCAGAGGTTCGAAGCTACCTGCGCTTTCCCTCACCGCGTGTCCCATCGAGCTCGAGCTCGAGTTGTGACCGTGGCCACCAGGAGGCGGACTGCTCGTTCGTGCCGGGAAATATCCGTCTTTGCGAGCACTTGCGGGTGGCGTCTGTGGGGGCGCGGCTACATACGCCGCGTACGGGTCGAAGTCACGACTGGGTCCAGCAGGGTCGTCTGTATACGGCTGCTGGCCGCCGAGTGACGGCAGAGAACTCATGGTGCGCATCGCCGCACTAGGTGTGGAGCGACGACGCTGGGTCATGGGTCTCGCATCGTCATCGTCACCATCCAGTGGCGTGCGGTTGAGCCCAGCCGCCGCAAGCGTCGAAGCGACCGCGGTATCGTACTCGAGACGACGATTCCGCCGCCGCCTCCTGATGAAGAAGAACAAGAACAGGACAATGGACGCGGCGGCAAGCCCAACGATCAGAAAAACACCGGCAACAGCGCCTTTGTTGGTGAAAAACCTGGCACGCTGTTAGCTCGTGTACACCTGCCATGTAATTCAATACTTACTGTGACGAGCCGGTGTGATTGGCATCACTGTTTATTGGCGTGGGGTTATTTGCTAGGATAGTCACGACACTGGTGGCGCCGTTACTTCCAGTTGTAGTGACGAGCTCCGTGACTACAGAAGGGGTGCTCGTGGTTGTTTGCCCTGCGCTATTCGTTGTTACAATCACAACTGTGGATTGTAAGGTCGTCCTGTTCTGATATCAGCATGCGAATGGAGAGATGGCGAGGCATGACGTACTGCGGGGTCGATAGTGCAAGGTTCGCCGTTGTACTAGCGATCTTCGATGTGCTTCCCGGTCCAGCCGCTGTCGTTGTGGACGAAGATGTGGTGGGGTCTGCCGAGGACGACTGGGAAGACTGTTGTTGCTGCGACGAGGATGTCACATCAGGCTGCCGTGACGGCGAGGACGAAGGCAATGAAGAGGCCTGGCTGGGAGGCGGAGAACTCGGTGGTGAGGATGGCGGAGATGAAGGTGGTGGCGATGATGCCTGTGTCGTCTGTTGAGAAGACGGAGGTGGTGAGCTTGGTGCAGACGATGGAGGTGGTGAGCTTGGGGCAGACGACGGAGGTGGTGAGCTCGGCGCGGAAGAAGGCGGTGGAGAACTCGGCGGCGGAGAGGATGGCCCTGACGAGGGTGAACTCGCGTCTGATCCCGGGCCAGGACTATTTGAAGGACCTGAGGATGCGCCTGCCGAGGTAGAACTTTGGACAAAGTTATTAGTACTCAAGGACGGTGCGGACGATTGAGAAGCAGATCTGAACGCAAGAATTTAACGACGACCGAAGTCAATCGGGTATTAGAAAAAGAATGATATCGTGTGTTACTTACGGTCCAGATGGGTCCGACATCGATGTGGGTGTCGTTGAAGGCGCAGCAGCAGACGTCGGCGTCGTATCAGGTGTACTTGTGGGCGCGGCCGCGGACGACGGAGAAGAGCCTGGTGTACTCGAAGCCACGGCTGCGGACGACGCAGTCGACGCTGGGGCCGAGTCGGTTGCCGAAGGAGTGGTCGAAGACAGATTGTCGGTGGGAGGTGCAGGAGACGGCTGGGAAGGATCCGAGGTTGGACTGGGACTGGAGGCAGCGGACGCTGGGTTCGATGGGCCAGATGTCGCGACTGTGCTTCCCTCTGAAGTCGGTACAGGTGGGACGGATGTTGCTGCAGTAGACGGAACCGACGTTGGCGTGTCCGAAGGTTCAGACGCGGTTGGAGAGGACGTGTCAGTGGCAGACTCTGGACCCGGTGAGGAGATAGCGGAAGGTGAAGGAGATTCAGAAGGTGTAGAAGCAGCGGAAGGTGAAGGAGAATTGGTCGGTGCAGCGGAATCCGACGCTGGAGGAGTAGCTGAAGGTGAAGCAGAAGGTGCCGGAGACGGCGAAGGGGCAGTGCTTGCTACAGAACCTTTCAACAACGAAAAAGACCAAAGTAAATACGCAGCCGAAAGAGAAGGTGGGCAGGCGAAAGGGAGGTGGTCGACTGTGGGAGAATGGGGAGGGGGAAGACCGCAGACGAGCTGCTGTCTTGTGTCGGGCACTTTGGCCCGTTGACTTGAACGGCGTAATCGGAGACAAAGTGCGGGTAGGACAGGCTCAAGAGAGCCGTAATTGGGCGGAATAGTACGCACCTGTGGGTAATACCGAGGGGGCAGTCTCAGAGGAGGCCTGACGCTTTTGGCGGGGATTCTGGACGGGCATCGAGGACGTTCAGAGGAAGGGGGAACGAGAAAGACTGTTGAGACGTACTGGGCAGGGTGCACAACGTTTAGGAGGCGGACTCTCGCTGGCCACGCTCCATCTACACGCGTAGTACCGGACGCTCGGTAGGAACAGATAAGTTGCAGAAGAAGTGAAATCCTCGAGAACAATCATTATTTTTGCTTTCCAGCCCCGCCGGCGGTAGTCTCAACGTCATACACACGCCTTGTGTTCCTGGAATCATCCAGACTCGACATCATCTCGACGTCAAGGGCCCCGACAACGGCAACGACGACGACCTCCTCGACGCCGACGCCGACGACCACCGCGCCTCGGGAAACTCTCGTAGCGCTCTCGCGATCGGCGGGACAGGGGTGCTCTCGGCTTGCCTCTGCGCCATGCACACCGCCGCCGCGACTTTGCAATTGCTGCCGCGTTGTTTGTGCACCACCGGGATGCCGTGGCAGCTTTGGGCGACCAATAGCTTGTCGAACAGCGACGCGGCTGTAAGTCATCCGTATCATTACACCTGTATACTAGCGGCCCGAGAGAAGATAGAAACCCCGCGTGTTCACCCAATGAGAGGCCCCTGATGGAACTCAAGACGATGGGAATTATTGCACATGCTTGTGCTCGTTTCACACCGAGCGATAAGCACGCCGGGCTACACAGGACGCGTCGTAGTGAGTACCATATGCTATAAAGTGGTCTCAAGCTTGAGTTAGGTCGCTGTGCACTTCCCTTCAACCATGTCCTCGACACCACACAGTCTCAACGGTCATGGCTTCGTGAAGCACAGGCCTGCCGTTTCAGAGCCGACAGAGTACGGCAACGCTGCTAGCTTCTGGGTAGAGTATCCGAACGGATTGGTTGACCTGACCCGCACCGTACACTTGCCAGTGGCCGCCAAGGCGCACAGCAACTCTGAGAAACCCGACGAGCAGCTCACGTTCGAGAACACGACTCCCGTACCTCCACTTGTCGCTTCCAGGCAGTGGGAAGTCGAAGTAGACGGAGACAGGTTATTGCGCCTCAGCAAAGCTCACACCGCTATCGTCATCATAGATATGCAGAAGTAAGCTCAACCTATATTACAATTTGATAGGTACCCGAACTCAACTAAACTATACATAGTTACTTCCTACATCCTGACTTGCGGGACCATCCGACAGGCCTTGAATGTGTCATGCCATTGATGAACATAGTGCCTGCTTTGCGCAGCCTTGGCTCTAAGATACTTTGGGTGTACGTAAAAGCAGCACGTTCTTCTGCGGATTGCTTACGCCAAGAGCAGTAATTGGGGGCTCACGGAGCACGAGCTTACTACGATTCCTCCCTCACTTGTACGAGGCTTCATGAAGAGCGGGAAAGGCGGCTTTGGCTCTGAGCTACCCGGCTCCTTCGGCCGCTTGCTCATGAGAGATCAGTACAACTCGGCTCTATATGGCCCCCTTCAGCATCTATACGAGCAAGGCAGGGATTTGGGAACTGACGTTTGGATCCACAAGAACAGGTACTCTTGTTCATTCTTGCTCTGTGAGTAAACACTGATGGTCTAAAAGGATGAGTGGTCTGTGGGGACCACAAACGGCTCTGGATCTCTACTTGCAAGAAAACGGAATCACCACACTCTTCTTCGCGGAGTAAACGCCGACCAGGTAATGCATCTCTGCTAAAGCCAGGTCTGAAATGAACGGAAATAACTGAGTAAATGCCTCACAGTGCGTCCTGGGCACAATCGTCGATTCCTACTTTAGAGGCTACGACTGCATCGCCTTACGCGACGGTATTGCGACCACGTCTCCGCAGGGCGGACTGGAGAATGTCTTATACAATTGTGGAAACGTATGTTATGCGTTTCCGTCTCAGCCCTCAACTACTCATGGTAGATTCACAGAGCTATGGTTTCATTACCGACTCCGAGCGAGTAGTGGCAGCAGCGGAGAAAGCTGCGAGCTAGGACAGACCCAGGAGAGAAGTAAAATCATCGAGATGGTACATGTATAGATGCGGGGCAGGCACCGAGTCCGACTGGACGATCTGTGGCGTTGAACGTCAGTTTCGCTACTGCTACAGGCACGACTGGAGGAAGCTTCACCAACAACGACGACAATCTGCACGATGGAACCCAACTGCTACCTTGCATGGCTGCAGAGTTGGACGCCTTGCGCTGCTATATGAGTTAGACGCACCCGTTCGATGAGTCTGGTGCACGTTCGCGATCACGTTCGATCACACAAACGTTCGCCCTCCGGGAGCCGCGTCGATCATACGACGGAACTGCACTTCTATGGACCTACAAAATGCTGTCATGTACAGCTTCCGCGAAACGTCGACGCCGATCGGTTGTCAGATCGCTGTGGATAGGGACTTTGAATTCCAAAGAACGTGTATACGAGCTCCTGAGAATGTAAATACATGTGCGAGAATACGTGCAGTGTCATTGGGGTCATGAACGTGTCGCATACCACATAGAGCCACGGCGAATAATAATACAACAGGCTACGATGCTACAAGAGTTCCAGTCTCTGACCTTTTTATCTGTCTGCCAGCTGCTTCGGCTTCCACTCGAGACTCGGTTTTCTCATCTACCGTGGCGTCAGCATCCAGTGCTCTTGGCATATGCAACCTGAAACTTACATGAGGACTGACTAGCTTGCGCCGGGTGTAGAAGTTTTCTCGCAGCTTCGTAGATGGGGAGGGCGGGACTCCAGACATAAAGTGATTGTAGTCAGAGAACGGATTCTCGGGGGTATCAGGATAGACGGAAGGCGGGGAATAAACAGTCGCAGGCGTTGCAGAGTAGATGGAAGGAGGAGAGAATGCAGCAGGCGCGGGAGTGGCTGGGTACACCGACGGGGCGGAGAACGCGCTTCCAGGGGTGGCGGGCGACTCGGACGAAGGGGAATGCCCGCTGTCGGAACCTGTAGACGCAGAGGGCGAAGAAGAGCCGTATGACCTTCGCGACATGATTCTTGCATCTACGGGCGCGAGTTGTGTGTGGATCAACAACTTGCTTGCTTGATCAGCGGCGTGCACTGGGTTACGAGGAGGCAAGCCGGCCACGGGTCTCCGTCGAGGCGGTCGAGGCGGCTTGGCGAGTGGCAGCGGCGGCAATTCGGTCGTGGATGGAGTTGCAGGTGCATGGGAGCTTGTGCTCTCCGTGGAAATTTCTTCCTCGCCGCCCGGCAAGGTCGCAGGGTAGATGCTCGGGGTAGACGGCGCGGCAGACGGGGTGGCAGAAGCGCGTTTGAGGTGTCTAGGTGTCGGGCGCGCAAATCCGTGCACGTCATCGTTGGTAACGGCCAGGCCGACGCTGCTTCCGTAGCTGGGACGATGTTGATGGTTCGGGCTAGAAGGATTGTATCCAATGCTCTGGCTACTGAAGAGCATTGGAGCGTCATAGGCGGGCCTTCCCATGCTCCTGCCACCAGCTCCCACACCCGCGAGAGTCGTCTCATGCCTGTCCGTGCTAGAGCGAACACTAGGCGGGTGGCTCCTGGGAGGCGCAGCAGGGGCGCCTGCGAATTCATCGTCCAGTAAGTTACGCTGGCCGCGTTCCACGCCCACGCCTGAGCCAATGAGATTACGATGCGAGGAGTCAGAACCGGCGTAGCGCATCTGGGTTGGTGAAGGCGTGGCCCGAGGATCCTCGAAGGGATTATCTGGCTGCGGCAGAGGGCGAGAAATACTGTGACGAATGCGCCTGCGGTTGCGGCGTTTGCAGAGGAAGAAGGCGACAACCGCAGCGATTGCCGCGACGACGAGGCCTACCACAACAAAGACACCGGCGACAGCGCCCCCGTGATTGAAGAAGCTGGCATTCCCGCGTGTCAGTCTCGTAGAGGGAGAGTTTGAGTGTACACTCACCCATTTCCCGTAGCCTCGTCCCCTATCACCCAGACGCCAGTAGGATTGGCTTCGACGTGAGTAAAGGTAACTAGGTTTCCATTGCTCTGTGTAGAGACGGAGAGACTTGTCACTACAGGTGGAATAGTGACCGTAGTGTGCCCCTTCGAGTCTGTCGTAGAAATAACGACTGGCTTCGAGAGCGTTGTCTCTGGGTGATCTGTGATCGTACTAGTCGTAGCAGCGCTCTGGGCATTCGCTTGGTTGGCACTGGGCTTGGGAAAGGCAGTACTTGTTGTGGCAGCGGAAGGCAAACTTTGTGCCGAGGACGTAGGTTCCTGGATACCGCCATTATGAGCGACTGCGGACGAGGGCTGTTGTTCAAGCGAGGCAGACGATACTGCACTCGCGAGGGCGGAAGATCCACTGACCACTGGAGGCTGTGCCTTAGAAGAAGCAACGGGCGTTGCACTATTCTGTGTGGACGCTGGAGCGGAAGGGTGGCTCGAAGTGGCCTCAGAGGATGGCGCTGCGTTAGCCGATGGAATGGGTGAGCTAGAAGGTTTCACATCTTCCGAAGAGGATGGAGCTGGCGCAGGTGCCGCCACAGATGACCTGACATCGGACACCGAAGAAGAATGTGCGGGCTGAGAGGAAACCTCGGACGCGGCGCTAGTCGAGCTGGGTTCGCTGGGATTCACCTTTACACCTGACACAGGTGCAGGCGAGGATGAAGCGGCGGCGCTGCTTCCGGGACCTCCAGGAGAGCGTGCCATACTCGTAGGGACAGCAGGTGCAACGCTGCGGCGCTCAGGTGTAAGTTCGGAAATCAGACGTACGAACGCTCACGCGACTCACCTGGAGAAAACAGCGGACGCTTGAGAAGTCGCGGGTGGGGCCACAGGATCGGCGATCTGACTGCGAGAAGCTGTCAGGCTCTCTGGCGCAGAAGAAGCCTTGATAGTCGAGCTAGCGACACTTGTCGGGGCAACTTCGGTAGACGTCACAGGCAGGGGATCCGCCTGTCTACCCTTTGAGGGTCGAGTGCTTGGTGTCGACGACGGGATGGCAGAGGACAATGCACCGGGTGTGGGGTCAGCGTTCTGCTCTGAGGAGGCGGGTTGCGCAGACTGAATGAGTGTACCGGGGGACGAGCTAACCGGGGTCACCTCTGGAGGAAGGACACTCCGTATGGTGGAGAGAGGGCCAGAGGACAACGAAACGTCAACTGAGTGGGAGATAGAGGCCTCGGATGACGCGATAGCAGAGGAGGGGACAACAGGGATCGCCGAGTCAGTCGACGGGACGGCGACACTGGCGGCGGACGAGTCTGCCGAAGGCGAAGTAGGGTCAGTAGCGTGTGTCGGAATAGCCGCAGAGGACACTGAGAGTGGGGGCTGGGCGAGAGAAGAGAGACTCTCTTGGGCAGGGGCAGCGCTCGCGCCAGGGGAGCCGAGAGAGGGCGGGGAGGAGGCCAGGACACCAGAGGGACTGGCAGTCCCTGGGCTCTCGGGCTTAAGACTCGAAGCCATGGATGCACTGGCGCCGTCCAGGGCAATCCCTGCTTGGCAAAAATAAGCCTTCCGAAGGTCATGCGAACATGCAGCAGATGGAGGGTGCAGATGCTCACCTGGGACGGTGGACATGGTCTGCGCGGCACCTAACGCGGACCTAGGGCCTACCTATAGCTTGCTCGCAGCAGGGTGCCTGTGAAAGCCCGTCCGAACAAGGAGACAGCCAGTACCCCATCCTCGGTCGCTGTGGGATATATGTTTGTCGAGGACTGGGAGAGGCGACGTGGTGGGATCGGGTAAATCTCGAGTATTGCACGCTCCGCGTACCGAGCCATACCGATCTCCGAACTTCTCACCACGTTCGCGCCGTCATTTGACTGGCCACCACAGGCAGACCTCGGATAGGGCAGCAGCCATATTGGTTTAGCACATGCACAAAGGCCGTAAGGCCTTCGCCATTGTCTGATGCAGAAGTCGAGGCCAACGCGGACACAGGTTTTGACGCAGGTCAGCAGAGCGGGGCCGACCAACTTTGGAAGAGAGAGCCATTCGATAACCCCGGCTAGACGTTCTTGTCGGCGCAAATCGTCTGATAAAACCGCATGACTGACCTCCTTAGCTCAAATAGCATATGGTGGAAGAGCAAAGTTGAGAGTCAACGTGCAAAGAGAAGTCGTGCAGCACGAGAGACATGTGCGCGGCTAGCTACTCAATCATGTGGAAACGCTACGTATACGTGAGATTGTGAGATGTCCAATGCAACATGATACAGAATGAACAGTAAACTACAGCCGGGGCAGAGAGAAATTATGCAGACATTAGTACAAGATATCCAGGTGTGCAGAGGGACAACAGACCATGCCGGCATGTACAGAGGAAGAGGATGAGGGAAAAACAGAAACATTCTCAAGCGGGGTGGGACGCAAGAATCCGAGAAGACATGTGCAACACATCAATCACAAGGGAGGATGACGACGGTTACCGATCCAAGCCTGCCAGAATTGAGAGCAAGTCACCATGTGCGGGAGCTGTGAGTATGAGGTAGCTGATGGGTCATGGACGAAGACTCACCCGCCCTCCACGCAACTGATGAGCACGACTTGCTTTCAACGAGTGCGCTCATCAACAGCACTTGCTCCCACCGGGTAGCCGCAGTTTCACAGAGCCTTTCCTACGGCTCCACTCAAGCTCCCAAAGCTAAGCCTACTCGAGCTGTTGACACGCCGCAGAGCACGGTCGCCGTAGCTGACTCCACTACCGGCCTTCTCAGGATCCAGCGCGCCGGACTCGATGGCGAGTAATATCGATCGCGCGCACAGCAGAAATGGTGCTTCGACGTTGTCTCCCGTGAGTGATGATGCCTCTAGAAAGTGAACGTCTAATGATTACCCACAGGTGAGGTTAAAGATGCGCAGACTATACCAAGACAGGACATACCATTCTCAGCAGCCCAACGACTGGCCTCCGCCCACTCCACTTCCCGGTCCTCTTCTCGATCCGCTTTGTTGCCAACCAACACGCAGACCAAATGCGGGCTCCGAGGGCCCTGGCGTCTGCAAGCCATCGCGATAAATTCAGGAAAGATGCACGACTGTATGAAGCAGTGTTAGACTGGTGAACCGGCTGCACGGCGAGAGGCCACTGACCTTGTGATGTCGTAAACCAGGATAGCTCCAGCAGCACCACGGTAATAACTCCGGGTTACAGACCTAGCGGAAGGCCGTGAGCGCAATCGGCGGAAACAATGCCATCACTGCAATACCTGAAGCGTTCTTGACCTGCCGTGTCCCACAGCTGGGATAGGCTCCGCGTCAGACCGATGGCGGCCGTAAGCGACGTCGATAACACACGCACCTGCAGCTTGATCCTCTTCTCGCCCAGCTTGACCGTTCTACTTGAGAATTCTACTCCGATAGTATGTTGAGAATGTTCCTTGACTGTGAGATGGGCTGGTCAACATGGTGTGCCCGTAGTGGAGACGGGAATCGTACATGAATTGTGGGTGAATTGATGCAACAAGCAGGATTTCCCTGTTCCCGCTTCGCCTGTACAGGTGTGAGAGACCAAGCATATAGTGATGGAAGCTGTCCAGGCTCACCGATGATAATATATTTCATGAGAAAGTCTGCATACAATCCACGGGTCAGGAGAGGTCAATAAGAACGGAACGGGGTGCTCAACCGTAAGTTTCCAGTAATTCCGTAGCATCTAAGTCATAGTCATTGGCCATTTCGAATGAGATGGAGATGGGTAGTAGCGCAATGCCCTTCCGGGCTTGGAAGCATGTATCGCAGTGAGCAACAAAGTGAACTACGGCCTCGCCTCTGCGCACCGAGCATGCCTAGCCTATCACGTGATGTCCTCGATTTGGAAAGTCTGAGGTACCGCGCTCACTGTGTTTCTCTGCGCTTCGCTTTCAACCGACACACATCTCGAGACATTGCGGTGAAGACAGCGCCGACAACGACGAATGTCGTCTATTACCATCCCTTCCACGGCACCCAGATATCCTCGACAACATTGCCGCCCCCGCTGATACTCGAGTCTACAATGTAATACCACGGGTGCCCCGCCAGTGTCAGGCACGCGTGCTGCCCAACGATCTCCACGACCTCCCCAATTGACAACGCATCGCTTCCTGTCGGTGGACCTGCCTCCCGACTCCTGACGAGCGTGCCGTGCTCTTGCGAGATCCGACCGAGTTTCCAGGACTTGCCCAGCACCTCGCCGAACGTACCGCTTGGACCTGTGTCTTTGCTCATCGCAATCGCTCCTGCGTCACACATCGCTTCGTCCGTGCCGTCGCTACCTCTGCCTGGATAATACGAGATAACGGTCGCAAGGACCTTCTGGGCGACGCGCGACTTGTCGATAAGGTTGGTGTGCATCTGCTGCAGGTCAAGAAGAGGATAGTTGCCTTTTCGGATGTTCAGAGAAGAACGATTTCCCAGGGGCTTGCTGGTCACTGACCTGCATGCAGCTCAAGTGTCCCATTCAATAGTCCTGCCAACCTATCTCTCGTCTCTGCGTTTGCGACGTGAGCCGTAGGTGTGGAGCCGACCGCCAGGACGAATGGAGTCGAGACTCGCGATGCAACGCCCGGCATGCCTTGCATCATCGACAATGCTAATCCCGCGGCAGTGTTCACGGCATCGACTTCAGCGGATAGGAATGTGCTTGCGGCGGTGACAGACGTGGACGCGTAGGATTGCCCGGCGTGGCTGTAGAAACCGTAGACGGAGATGATAGGTGAGTTGAGGAGGGCGGTCATTAGCTCCTCGAAGGCGGGTGAAGTTGGTACTAGTCCTGCTCGTCTGAGTACCCTTTTGTCAAGGTGTAATAATGCAATACAGGAATTCCGACGTACTTGCCACCCGCGTCGACTTTGACAAAAACTGACCACTGCCTGGGACTCTCTCGTCGGCTTTCAAACAGCTCAAGAAACTTGATTTGGTCAGGATGGTCTATCAGAATGCGTATTATTGCACCGTGTTGAGCGATCTCGTCCCATAGTGCCGACAAGTCGGCTATTTTGTTCGGAGGCAATGGAAGGCCATATAGGATCTGCAGGGAGACAGGAGCTCTATATCATCTCTAGTCGATACATCTGGTACCCGACGTACATCGGTAACGGTACCGTCCGCCACGAGCCCCGCCTTTACGACCTCGCAAGCCTCCATGAGGGTCGAGACGACGATCGCGTGCGTCTTGTCCGAGGTGGAGTTTAGCTGGAGTCTCGTGCCCTCGGCGGTCTGGTGGTGTTGTTCAGCCCACGCCCCGCGATCTGGACCTGGGCGGGAGATCTACCTTGTGTGTCTTGACGTGTGCGCGGAATGCTGCACCCCACTGCTTCGCGTTGTCGTGCATACTGGCGCAGTTCTTGGCGAAGATGGCGCGGTCGATGACCACGGCGGGCGTCCTGAGCGCATGGAGGGGCTGGCCTCGGAATGTGGCGGCGAGTGCGCTCTTCTGGGGAGGCCGACGAGGTGGTGGGGGGTCCTTGTCTGCGGCGGGAGGCCCTGGAGGGGAACGTTGTAGGCAGGCATCGCTGCGGTAAGTCCAACACCGCTCAAAGTTGGAGAGTGGACGCTGACAAGCCTATCGATCTCGAGCAAGGCCTCCAGTCGCTTACCGGATGTCCGGTCCGGCCACATCTCCTCGGTCGGCGGTCACGCTCAACCGGCCATCCTCACGCTCTCTTATCTCAACGCGTCCCATTTCCTTAAAACCCGCGTGCGACAATGCCCAGCACATCCTCTCGCACCCGCCATGGCAACCAAGACCGTATACCAGCCCATCCATCCCGACATTCTCCCAAAGCTGCTCCCGAGTACGTCGACTTCCACAACGCCAACACCGCCTTTGCACCCGCCATCCACGAGATCCCATGGGACCCTGCATGCCGCAAGAACCCGCCTGTCGTCGGCGGCTCGGAGCCGCTACCAGTAGGCTCGGTCAAGGACCTCCCGCTGAGCCATTGCAAGATGCGCGTCTTTACGCCGAGGGGCAGCCACCAGCCGACGGCTGGCCAGTCTTTCTGTTCTTGCACGGAGGTACGACTGCTCGGATTTCCACTCTGCCCTGCCCAACCACGCTTTCCAGGTGGATGGACGCTCGGTAACATCAACACTGAGAACGCGTTTTCGACCAACATGTGCAAGCGTGAGTGACCTCGGACTCTCTAATGCCCGACTTAACATGGCACTCTGACAGGTGCGAAATGCGTGGTCGTGTCCGTAGACTATCGCCTCGCTCCTGAAGAGAAGTACCCAAAGGCCGTCGAAGACGCTGAAGAGGCTCTGTACTGGGTCCGAGACCATGGCAAGGACGAGCTGAACGTCGACCTCAACAAGTTCGCGGTCGGTGGATCCTCGAGGTTCGGACGCTGTATGGTTCACTTTTCGCTTTGTTCACGCTTTCTCTAGCGGTGGAAACCTTGCTGCGATCGTGTCCCACAAAGCCGCTCTGGCAAACCCGCCCATCCCACTCGCATTCCAGCTCTTAGTCGTCCCCGTCGTAGACAACACTGCCCAGCCGTCCGGGGTACCGCACAAGTCTTGGCTCGAGAACGCAAACACACCCTCGCTTTCTCCTGCCAAGATGCTCTGGTACAAGCAGAACTACTCGCCCAACGAGGAAGACTGGACCAAGTGGGACAACTCGCCAATCTTCGGCCCAGACGAGGCCTTCAAGCGCGCCCCACCAACGTGGCTCTGCGTTGCCGAGCTTGATATCCTGCGTGATGAAGGAATTGCCTACGCCGAGAAGCTGAAGAGCTTCGGGGTCCCTGTCGAACTCAAGATCTACAAGGGTGCACCGCACCCGATTATGGCTATGGATGGGTCAGTCTTGCTCCAGTTGATAGAGTCCACGATTGTGAACAGTTTTCCAGTGTTCTACAGATCGGTAGACAACTGGTCTCGGACGCAGCTGAAGCTCTCGCAAGGCATTTGGAACCTTGTAGATACAACAGTAAACAAATGTACATATTTTGGGACTATGGACTACTCGATACTCTGGATTCTTTCACTCCAGCTCGGTCAGTAGGACGCGATAGCCTCAATCTCGACGTCGACATCGTTTGGCAGCGGAGCGCAGAGATGCAGGTGCGCGCAGGCTTCGGAGTAGGCAGCACTAGGCAATCAAAGGTCAATCGCATAGAGTGTACGGACGATGCGCTGAACTCACGCTTCTCGTAGACCTCATTCATCGCCGAGAAGTCGTCCATGTTCTTCAGGTACACGTTTACCTTGACGACCTTCTCCCAGGACGAGCCCGCGGCCTTGAGCACATTGCCGAGGTTGGCGATGCATTGCGCCTGTGTGTCAGTCGTATCGCTTTGTTCTCAGTTCGCAAAGCCCTAGGGTGTCCGTACCGTGTGCTCCTTGATACCGCCCTCGACAACTTTGCCGTCGCTGCCTACGGGAGTCTGTCCGCTGAGGAAGATCAACCCAGGAACCTTGGTCGCATGGGCTGGGCGGCGCTCGTCAGCCACACCGTTGTAGGACGCGGCGTATAGACATACAAAGGATATGAGGATGAGCCGGGTTTTCTGGCGCGTTAATCTTCTCGACAGTAGACATGGTGGAGGTTGGAGCTATGGATGTTACGAGAATATGCCTTGTGTTGGGTAGGTCGCGAAGAGGAGGGAAGACACGTCTCTGGTCCTGGTGAGCTCACCTAGCGCAATATCGATTGAACCCAGATCGATCATCGACATCATGGACCAGAGGGCCGTACGGCGCGGCAGGTCATGCAGCCCGCCCGATATCATTCTGGACCAATTGCTGCACACATGGAGGTCACGCTCGGAGTCGCAGAGCCCGAAGGGACCGTACGGAAACCCACCCCTGTCACGATAGCGCATGAACAGTATCGCTCCACGGGAATTAGTTCGCAGAAGTTACCGATGGCAAGGCTTGACGAGTTTGGTTGGGTCGTCGCCGTACACATACGATCCACGCACTATCTTGGACGTGCAATAGCATTAGATCTAGTAAAAGAGGTTCATTTGAGAGCAAGCAACTGCTCTGTGTCAACGGTCTACCAAACCTGTCGAAACCAGGGGCCGGGCGGTTGCCCAAACACGCGTATGAAGTCTGCCTAGCACAATACTTGAGATACATAGAATCAGAGAGAATAAGAGGAGTAAGACGATACAAGAGGCCATATTGTCATCCTGCTCACAGCAAAAAGAGATCAGTATGCCACCAGAACGCAGCACCAACACTGTTCGACCGCTGTCTCATTGATGGGCTTGGAGGATGGCGTCGGAGATGAAGGCGGCGGAGACCTGACGACCACCAAACCAGCGGCCATTAAGACCTTCAATGGCTTTCTTGGCAGACTCAATGGAATCGAACTTGACATAAATCTCGCCCTATGACGGATGAACTGAGCCGTTCTATAAGACGAAGACGGAGTGCGTACCTGAGATTCTTTCTCAACCTTGATGAAGTCGACACGGCCGTACTTGTCTTCACATTCACCTTTCACATCATCAGCAAGGTCTTTGTCCCAATCACGTTCGGTTTCCCTGCATCGAAGCGACATTCAGTGGGTGTCGAGTGCAATCAACATGATGCTTACTCTTCAGGATTGAACATGTTCCTGAGCAAGACAGACTTCGACTGCATTGATTGTGGAATGTTAGGCTTCATGCTGCATGGGGTATGACGGTCAGTGAGGTACACTAACATCGCAGGGCAACTCACATCGGCTGAGGGCGAGCAGCAGGCTGGTCAATCCTAGCAAGTTTCTGCATCAGCGCCTGTCGGGATGCTGCGTTCAGATTACCACCTATGCATATACTAGAATTAGCTGCAATCGCTCCAAGAAAGAAAGTGCTTTCTTACCGCCAGTGTCGTCCAAAGATTCTTGCGGTGCATATCTAACGTTGCCCTTCTCGTGAACAGTGTTCACACGAAGCTGCAAACTCAGTCAGCATAACGAGAATCACAGAACTGAACGCTCGCTTACAGTGCGACCAGCTAGCTCAAAGCCCTCCATTTGCTCTAAAGCCATCTTGGCGTCTTCGGCTCGCTTGTACTGCACGAACGCATAGCCTTTACTACGACCGGTCATCGGATCCCTGTGAAGGTCAACGAACTCCAGTTCGCCGAATGGCTCGAAGACCTGTCTGATATCGGACTCCGTAAGATTGAAGTGCAGAGAGCCCACGTAAAGTCTGGAAGACATGGGTGAGACAAGGTGCTAAAGCAATCTCGTGAGATGGGGAAACTCACTGCATTCCGCCGTGATGAGAGCTGACCCCAGGAGGTAGGTGAAGACTAGAGTATGAGGAGGTAAGATCGGCGACTTGTACCAGTAGTGACAACGTACCTGTCTCCTGCATGAAGCTTGTTCCTCTCGGCTTCAGTATGCTGAACCTGAATGGGCAGTCCCATGACGATAGTTCCACTTAGGGCAATCGCCTTTTCGACAAGGTCGATTGAACGGAATTCCACGTAACCAATGCTATCGAGGAGTCAGCGACAGGATGAGGCTTCTGGACAAGTGGACTTACCCTTTCGAACGCCTGGAGATTCGATCAGTCACGATACGGGAGTCCATGACGGCACCTTCTCCAAGTTTGTCCTCGAAGAAATAGCCCAGGTCACGAGCAGTAAGCCGAGCAGCCAGTTGAGAAACGAAGACAGACCGAGCTTCGGAGTCATCTTCTCTTGGTTCCTCAGCCAAAGGGTCGTCATTCGTCTGGTCATAACTAGGAGAAGGACGCCTTCCATTGTCATAAGCCATGTATTCTTGCTACAAGCCACGCATACACTCACCTAACGGGCGGAGTACTCTTCCTGTCCGAGCCATGTGGTGACCTGAGGCGAGCACTCGTGCTGCGGCGAAACTTGCCGCCGTCGAAGTCGTCACGAGGGTCGCGTCTCTTGTCACCGTACCTGCGGTCGCGATCATAGTCGCGGGAGCGGTCTCGAGGTCGGCGAGGGCTATCGCTCAGTGGCGGAGGCGGAGCTGGCAGTCCTGCAGACACAGGAGGAGGTGGGAGAGCAGAGTCGAGCCCGTCATCCTCTCTCTTGCGCTTCGAGCGGTCTTCCGGCGAGTCGTCATCGTCACGTTTGCGGCGGCGATCCCTATATTCTCTGTCTTCGCGGTCACGGTGATGGCTCTCACCTCGCTCCCTGCGGTGCCGTTCACTCTCGCGCCTCCTCTCCCTATCCCGGTCCCTGTCGTAGTCTCTGTCCCTGTGAGAACGTTCGCGAGAACGATCTCTATCACGACGATCCCTGCTTCTGCTTCGCCTACGTTTTTCGTCTGTGTCATCACGATGACGACGTTCATGCCTGTCCCTATCTCTCTCCCTCTCGCGCGACCTTGAACGATGAGAACGGCGAGTCCTGTGGGTTTCGGTTGAATGGTTGCGCGACCTGCCTCAATGGTAAGTAACTATTAGCTGCAACAATTGCAGAACAAGACGTACGACTTGGAGCGTCTGTCTGGAGAAGCAGGTCTGTCGACGTCCATCTTGGTGGTGGTTGGCGATGACATGCTGGTCTGCAGACTGTGCAGATTTTCGTGCAAGAGGGACCGGGCAAAGGTGGATCGTCACGGCTTGTGACGAGGTGCGTTTGGTGACACACGGTGACTCTGTCACGCCTGCATATCTCTTTGCGCGACATCGACACTCGCGTTGCGAGAATGATACGCGATGAAAACAAAAAACGGGCTCGACATGCATATTTATATGGTACATATGTATCATTTACAATAAGTCCTGCAGTCTGCTACGGACTCTTTGCTCTGCTTGTGCGAGCTCACTCTTTGAATGCTCTGCGTAGAGTTTCTCCAATGGGTTCGTTGCATCCTGTTTCTCCAAATCGGCTTCGATCTGACTAAACTCTTTGCAGAATTTGCCGTTGAGGACTTGGTTGTATAGAATGTCCTTGAAGTGCGCTCGCAAGGCGGAACCATCAAGTTCGAGTGCCCCCTTCAACTGACCGTATTGCGACACCGTAGAATGGTGCTTAAGCTGCGACAAGCCGTGAGCGGGAGGCTCGACATCAATCATCAACTGCCAATCACCTGAGTGATGAATCCCTCCTCTGCTGCTCTCTCAAAGATCTCCGCAGGCTCCTTAGACATCCACATTTCGTAGCAGAGGGCCTCGTCTGAGCATCCGGCTTCCTTCAGGACGCTGAAGGCCTCCCTGGTGACGTCTTCAGTATCAGCATACTACTGCTATACTAATTCGAAATGGGGCTTACTTGAAGAGCACGATGATGTTTGGCCAGAGCGCCTGCTCCGCGAAGAGGTCCATGGCGGTCTCTTCCCTGGCAGAAGACGCAATTGCTCCGGCCTTCGTGGCTCCGATGCCTTTCGACAAGGCCAAGGCGGTAGCGAGAGCATTGCCGCTCCCGTCTTGCTCGGCAGATACAAAGCAAGGGAACCCTTTCCCCTTCTGGTAGAGACTACGAACGGAAGAGCCGATCATTCTAGGTACATGGTAAGTCCTCCGTTTGGCGGCGTGAAGCTTGATGTGCACTAACCTTGGTGCAACCATGACTACATCCTGGCTGGCCTTGAAGTTCAACAACTTGAAGAACACGTTATACCCGCTGGCGATAACGATGGTCGCATTGTCCTTCAAGTTGGGAGCGAATTGTTCGTTGAACACGCGCGGTTGGACCTGATCGGGAATCAACAAGAAGACCACTACCACGACCTGTCAGTGCGAGAGCACCGTCGGGAGGGCAGTGACAGACCGTCAGCCGCCTTGGCGGCCTTCACAAAGTCGTGCTCGACGTTGAAGCCCTTCGACTTTGCATCTTCCGCGTACGAGTCTGGCCGGTTCGCAACGATAATTGCTTCGTTTGGAATCCCAGAGTCACGGAGGTTCTGTGCTTGAGCCGCACCCTGGTTGCCGAAACTATGACTAAATGAGCCTCTGGAAAGAAGAGCAATAGACTCCACGCATACCCCAAGAAGACAATGGTTTTGCCATTGAGTAAGGTCAGGTCAGCGTCGTTGTCGTAATAGCTGCAAGATGCAATCAGGACACCGCGCGAACTACGCCCGCATTCTACTCACATCTTAGCGGAAACCATGTCGAAGACTGTACCTTGGTATCGGTATGGCGGTCCGTGAGCTTGCCTGGAGTTCTTATAGTCGTATGAGCCGGAATTTCGGAAACACAGCGTGTCCGTACCGCCGGCATTCGCTGCACCTCTTTGATGTCAACCACGTCCCAGAGCCTCCAGTGACACCACGAATGTCCCTGTGACACTCGTCATGCGGCGGCACAAGAAACAGAGTTGCTTCTTCGCGGCCCGTAGGACCGTCTTGCCTCTTCGACCCTCTGCACTCCCATCAAACTTGGGCAGGTCGGCATGGAGGTGGAACTGGGACCGCGGACGGCGCAAGTACAAAGACACCACTCGTCGCAGTTATCCACACATTAGCCAAGCACGAACATGGCATTGCTACCCGGTAAGATCGTTTGCATCACAGGGTCGTCGAGAGGTATCGGCCGAGCCTGTGCCATCGAATGTGCGAAGCAGGGCGCGGCGGGCTTGATTCTGCACTACTTTGGGGACAGTGCGACCGAGGAGGAGGTCCGCACCCTGAAGGAACATATCGAGGAGACCTATGCCCACGCAAAGGCTGTCGTGGTTCCCGGTGATATTGGCGACCCTGCGACCTCTTCCAAGGCGAGTGTTCGAAGTGTACTGCGGGAAGCTTGCACAGTACTGACAGATTGGCTATGTCTACAGATTGTAGAACGTGGTGTGGCTGCTTTTGGACGGATAGGTAAAGTGCTGACAATCATGGCAGCGAGGGCGAGGAAAACTAATTACGATGTCGTAAGATGTCCTTGTCAGCAATGCCGGTATCTGTCCATTCGCAGAGTTCCTGACAATGCCGCACGCCGTCTGGGAGAAGACCAGGCAGGTGAATTTGGATGGGTCTTTTTACATTACTCAGGGTATGGCGAATCGACTTGTTCCGCAGGAATTTCACGAGGGCTAATCTTCGCTCGCTCTAAAGCCGTTGCGAAGCAAATGGAGATTCAAAGTCCTCAAGGCGGCTCTATCATTGGCATATCATCGATTTCTGCCCTTGTCGGCGGAGGTCTGCAATGGTACGCAGGTTTTCGTCGAATCCAGCTGCGAAACTGATTTGCCCGCGCCGTACTTAGCCATTACACCCCCACGAAAGCGGGCATCCTCTCTCTAATGCAGAGCTGTGCCGTAGCCCTTGGTAAATACAATATTCGGGCAAACGCGATTCTACCCGGCACTATCGCCACCGACATTAACAAGGAAGACCTCTCAGACGAAGCAAAGCGCGAAGGAATGATCAAACGTACATGTCTGGGAAGATTAGGCAGTAAGCAGACTCTCTCGTGTCGGATAGTCGAGATGTCGCTACTAACTCAGTGCCTCCAGCGCCAGAAGACATCGCCGGACCAGTAGTATTTCTTGCTAGCGACCTCGCGAGGTACGTTACTGGCGCATCGCTACTCGTGGACGGCGGCCTCTTTGTAAATCTTCAATAAATTCGTACCCATATCCAAGAGACAATCAGCAAACTGTGTCGCTTGCGATACCGGGTTCCAAACGTCGTCCGTTGATCACCACGGGCTCCGCATCTACCAGCACGCATACCCATCTGGCCCAATCTGGTCCAGGGTTCCTCCAAGCGTGCATCGTGCCCTTCTGCACTAGAACTGTTCCCGGCTGGTCTATCAGCTGCTCGGTGCCATCTTCGAGCATGTGGATCAGGCGTCCACTGACTAGCCATCCATCAGCAGTCTGAGCTGGCGATTCCAGATTTGAGTGGTAGCTTACTCAGGACGTTGTAATCCAGGGACGAAGTCCGGTGCTGTAAGGGTACATGAAACTCTCCGTGCAGGCGATAGACCAGGGCTACTAACCCATGTGGCAGTAGCACCAGGCGCGAGGTCCGTCATGTTGCAGACCGTTCCGCCTCGCTGTACTATATCGAGGTCGCCGTTGGGCTGACGCCTCGAATTATCTGTGCTAGGAAGTGTGAGACCTATCGCTGAACGCAAACGAGAGAGAACATGATATACATCTCATTGTTGTCTTTCGCCGGCACAGACTCTGTTGTCCAAATGATGCGGCTCTTCACGCCGGGAAAGGCATCTGAGAGCTTCAGGTGCTTGATTAGATCCCAAGGTCAACGCGTAGCTTGCCTAGACTGCGTACTTGCAATTGTATGGTGTCTTTGATCTGCACTGTGCTTCGTCCGGATTGATCATGTGTAGTGACGATCCGAGGCACAGGAGGAAGGTCAGCCATCTGAATAGTAGCAGAGAGGTCAATAACGAGCCGCATCTGTGCAATAATCGACGCATTTATTTGGGTCAAGACGCACCTGGCACTGGTGAGGGAATGCGTCCAGTGCAGTGTGCACATTATGACCAGCATGTCACGTACCAACTGCAATCCGGGCCGTGGGTGGAACAGATCCGCGGTCACACTCTTATCCCATGCGATTGCCGGCGCCGAAGTGGCGGGACCACCATCCAGACAAGTGAACTGGGACTGCAGATGCAGCGTACTAAAATCTTGCCACATTGGAGCAGTGAAATCATGCCCAATAGTGATATGGGTGCTGCTACAGTCGAGCGTATATCAACCATTCGTTCCGAGAATTACAGAGATAAGAGCATGTATACATAACGCGACACAACAATGCGAAGACCCAGCAACTAAGGAGCAGTGTCTGCGAAGGATGGCTTTAGCGCATGCCGCATTGACGAGAGTGAAACCAGACTCACAATAGTGATATTCATCAATCAGGGGGATCCAGTCTTTCACAAACGCGCCCACAACACCAAGTACGGGCAAGTGCGCCGTCTTGTCGGCGAAAGCGTCCAGCTTCGGCCTGTAACAGAGATATTAGAGGACCAACTATGTGAGATGGTAAATACAATACATACCGCGTCCAAGTTTGCCAGATGGAGCCGCGTAGGAGGTACCACGCGATGTCGGCGTCCCTCCTGGAGTACTCAGAACGCTCAAGGGTGGCCTTCACATTGGGCGTGCGCCGAAGTTGCCTTGCGATGAACTCCAGCACCAGCGCAACAATCACAGGGCGTTTGGGGTTACGCCCAGAGTCCCGAGCCAACATGATAGCTGGCGCATAGTCAGCGTCCCTGCCGGAACAGGAAATATTGGATACTTGCCGTAAATAAGCGGTCTCAAGATGTAGACTATCTCCGCAAGCCAGTCCTTAGGCCCGGAGAGGCACTTCAAAAGCGCGGTGGGCGCTTTAACAGAGGTAGGGAGGAGTGCTTTCGAGAGCAGGAACTCGTCGACAGGGTCCGTCATCGTCAATGTCGGGGGTGGAGGTTGTACAATCAAGGGATGTGGAGGAAGGGGCACACGGTTGTTTCTGAGGTGATCAGGCGTTGGTGGTACAGACTCCGGTGGAGATGTAGGCGCGAGGGTGGGCGACGACGCTTCTGAGAGGTTGTCGGGTAACATAGAGGGGTCAAAGTCCCGTTCTGGGATGGGTGGTGAAACTAACGGTCGGCGTGTGATACGCAGAAGCATGAAGCGCAAGACGGCCCTAGGAACAACTGTTATGCTGTAAAGTAGCAGAAGATACTCTGCACGTACTTGATGGCCTCCATGAGGACTACGCCCCTCCACCGCGCCTTGGACGAAACCCTTCTCCTGAGACCCATCTCGACCAGGAGCTGAACAAACTTGATGAGCTCAAGTGCCCGGGCGGCCCACTTGTAGCTCGGATCCTTCTCGCACCATGCTCGAGTATAGCGAGCGTGCAGAGACGGCGAGACGAGTTCTCGTAATTTGGGGTCGGCCTTGACCACTTTCGACAACAAGGTGTCATGGTAGAGACTGGTCACATTGAGCAATGCAGAGACTGAGCGCAATAACGAGTGAATTGACAAGATAGTAGTTAGGTTACAGTGACAAGGTAGACGAACAGCCTACTGACGCGCTTCTGAGGCCAGCTCAGCATCCTTGAACCTTCCGGGCAGGATCCAAGTGACAGAACGGAGAGAGGACTCTAAGGTTGAGATGACAGAGACATTGTTGAGGAGGAAAGATTCATAATGAGCGAGGGCCGACGACATGCAGAAACCGAGACCGAGGCTGAGAGCTAGGGACGTGAAGGAGAGAAGGAGACCACCGGGAAGACCACAGGAACAGGAGAGTTGGACAGAGCGGAACGAATGTGATACCCCGCTTCAGCCTCGTACCCGAGCAGGCGCCCAAGAAGCATCCCATTCCCCCGCATCCTCATTTGGAAACTCCAGTATTCGGCGGACACTCTCGATGATACCGCCGCGTTGATGGCCATCGCCGCCGGCTATCGTCCACCAGGCCATGGCTATGCAAGCAGCTGAGTACTGACATTGAGAGGCCACGTCGACCAAGGCTGCGCAAAACTGCGCAATCCTATCAGCACGGGCGTTAAAGACAACACGCGACGTGGCCCCCTCTTCCGCTGCACGATATGACTTGCCTCGATGTTGTATACCGCGACCTGCAACCTTTCCCCTTCCCATACTCCATCTTTCCAGCTTTTACCGTCGACGGCGCGGAGGCTAAGTCCCACCTTGCTGCGCGAGGCCACGTTTTCAGGCTTTGCACTGCCCCTGATCATTACGCATCCGCCAAGACCCATCAAGTCGGGTGTGTGCCCGCGGGACGCGTCTCTTGCCACCACTGTCCACATCGTCTCCTCGTCCGAGTTTCATGATCATCGTCGACGACAAGAAAGACGTCCGGGTCGCTCAGCTTGCGACCCGAGGCGCGTCCAGCAGCAGCACTCAGGTACCGGCGCCACCGCCGCCATTCACGCAGCCATCGGCCTACAGCAACCTTGACGCGATTGTGTACGCGCCACCTGGCGGCGAGGACCCACCTCCCGAGTTCGTCCCTACGAGGCAGAATATTTCCGGACGGATGATGGAAACGTTGTCTCGCACGACCCGCACTTGAACGAAGACGGTGCGTCCTTCGCGCCGGCTGCTGTCTATGGAGCCCTCATAGTATTAACCTGCAGGAGAGGCCTTATACCGTTTTCTTCTGTCTCAAGCGCAAACACCACCGCAACTCTTTCTTCGCGTACATGGAGAACACCAAGAGCACCGCACCCATAGTGTTCCCCGTACGGATGCACAAGGTCGAACTCACTGGCGCACGGAGACGGAGACGGTCACCGTAGTCGACTTTAACTTCACGATCGACATCTCTCATCACATACCTGCCGCTCCTATTCATTGGAGTGTGCCAGACGAACAACCTGCGTATCGAGGCGAGATGTATCAGGAAGTTGATGCTGTCACATTACGTCCTACTCCACACGCCAATGACCTAGAAAACGGAGTCGGAGGTCGTAAACGGCTCAAGCAACGCGCAAGGAGCGCAAAGCTGCTAGAGCTTGGCAGCATGAACGTCGTGCGCGAGGCCTGCCACCCTGGATAGGGCCTGACGCCGGTTGGGTCCCTCGGGCCCAGGTTGCCATGAATAGCAGCCACATGAACGTGTACAAGTCTTCAAAGACCGTCCGCGAGTGGGCCGATGAATACTGTGGAAGCCCAAAGATTCTCAAGGAGTTTACGTATACCAAGGTTCGTTCGCATGCTGATTGCAAGATATGGCTCGTCTGACCATGTTTAGGTGATTCATGGCTGGAACTTTGATGCGCTCGAAGCTGCTGTTGTTGCAGCCGTCAAGTCGACGTACTATCAGGGCAGCCTTACCGTCAAATTCGAGGCGCACGGTGACGAGGTTCATGTGCGGGCCGATCACTGGCTCGCCCGTGCCTTATCGAATAAGTGGACCAAGTTCCTGCTCATAATCACTTTGGTATACCCCATCATCTGGCTCTTCAAGCGATTTGCCCGTTCTGGAGGAGGACGGTGGGAGGTCTGCGGCGCCGCGTATGCGCTCGTGTCATGGCAGCCCGTCCAGCCAGAAGACGACATCACCGGTCCGCCTCCCCCATTCTCGGAAGAGGAGCCGGCCTGGGCAGCGCAAGCCCCGACTGGTACCCGGCGGATGAAGCTAGTGGGTACGAGAGAAGGGGAGTGGTTCCAGAAGTGGGAGACCACGATCAAACGTGCAGTAACCGGGCGCTGTCAATCCGACGTGCCGCTCGCAGAGCCCGACGCCCCCATACCCGCCGCACTTATGCTCGATGGATACCGACCATGACAGCTATGATATTGGACTTTCTTGGATAATGCTATGTACCTGTCTTATCTCCTCTGTCCGTTATCCTACAGCTAGATACCACCGCAGCCGAATATATCCATGAAGTACTAGATAGACCGTCGCGAGACAAAGTACATGTAGCCTCTGCTGGACTGCGAGACGTCATTGAACCCTGCGAACTGGAAGATCTCACGTTCGAGCTCGTGGACATCGGGACAATGCAGGACGCCGTGCAGATGTAGCGTCCGCACTGCCTCCTTCCACCACACCCTGCAGCTGAAGCCAGACTCTCCGCTGATCTCTTCCTTCGGTAGCTGCGTAGGAACTGCTCGCAAGAGGTTGTGAATATATTCGACAGTATGTTTGGGAGTACATTCACCTGCGTGGCGTCGCGTTGTCAGCTGTCGGCGGTACTGGAAATACAAACGGCTCACCAAGCTTGACGACAACACATACTGCGGGTGCGACCGCAAGGTTCTCGTCTGGCAAGGGCTCTTCGAAGCGGAAGCGATCCGCTGCATGCTCCTTTACATGCATTTTCTTCACGCTCGTCGAGGAATAGGGAATGCAAATGGACCAGTGGTATCGGTCGGGCTCTTGTTGCGCATAGAGCACCGCGCATATATCGCGAGGCCGGAGCGGAGTTGGCGAAGATGGTGACATGAGTCGGGGTGCAGTACTGATGAAGCGGCGATGTGGGCAGTCGGGGTGATTCGTCTGGCTGCCTCCACCGGCGGTGTGTTTGACTACTTAAACGACATCTTCACGCACGCGGCGGGTGAAAGGCTCGACTAGCCTCTCAAAGCGTACGATGTGCACGAGTAGGGCACTGTCCATACGGACATACTAGAGTGCCCTCTGCCCGCTGTCTATCGGAGCAGACACCGTCGTCCACCTAGATTAGACTTTCCCGGCAGCGGTTAGGCTTTCCCCTTCTGTAAGCATCCAACAACTCCGTGCGGTGAACAGGCGTACCTATGTAAAGCAGGACAACGTGTCGACTCTGGGTATGGGCAGACTTTCTCTGCCAGAGTGGTCCGCGCTTGAACAACGCGCGCATCACTTGACTCCGTGAAGCCATGTCCTCAGAGTCTATCGGGTCTGCCGCCGCCCACCGCGAACCTAAAGGTTTATCGACTCGCTAGCAACTCAACTTCTCAGCATCCGCAGCGTGGTAGAATGCCGGCGGGTATGCAGAGACAGCCCATTGTGGACGATCTACACGTGTGGGCGGCTCGAGAGGCAGGCCCTGATTTGTGCGCTGATTGTCGACGCCTCACCGTCCGTGGACAGTCGCAGGCCAGGGCCACGCTCCCGGGCTCGTTATAAAAACACGAGGGCACACATTGTTCGCCGCCGTCTCCCACGTACATCTCCCTTAGGCAGGGAGTCGCAGACCAGCCTCACACTCTTTCTGAACCAACCCGCAGAGTCTCATGCAGACTCACCGAGCCGCCGGTCAGTCCCTCAACTACTTCCAGCAAAGTCCTGTCCGAGGCCAGCTCGAGCCTTCCGACGGCTACGCAAGGACCGGTTGGCGGTATCTGCAATGCACTGATACCCCCAATGAACTGCGGGTGAGCCGATTCAACCCGTCTGTTCCGCTTTCCGCGGCCGAAACTGATCATGGACATCGCAGGTGCTCCTGCCGCCCCGCACAGCGCTGGTGTACAGCTATCTGCTCAAGGCCGAGGCCCTTGAGCTGGCAAAGGACAAAGGGGCCGCCTGGGATCGCATCATTCAGATCCGGCACCTCAAGGATCGGATGATTCGCAAATGTTCTCGCCTCGCCAAGGACTCGTCCAGCTACGACAAGAACACGGGCCGCATGATGATGTTCACAGTACATGCTCCGCCGGACTTCAGACTGAAGGAGATGGAGAGGTGGTTCCGCGACCAGGGTCCGGAGTTCCTCAAGCAGGTCTTGGCCAATTCGACGAACACCTACACCTGCAACAGGTGTGCCCCGGAGAACATGGAGCATGCCCAGCCTCGTAGGGCTACAACCCAGCCTGCCAGCGCGGCAACGAGCACGCGCACAGTCACTCGTTCGAATTCCACTCCCACCCGTTCCTCGACACCGACGCGGTCGCGTTCGACATCTCAATCAAAGTCACGATCGCGATCGACGGCCCCCGAAGGCGTGCATACCCAGGAAGGGTACCCGGGAAGGCTTCGCAAGCGGCACGCGTACCGGAACGTGTCCCCAGGCATCCGTCAAACTCGTCGAGCGATACCGCCGTTGAACACGATCCGGATTCAGTGCCGAAACCTTCCAAGAGAAAGGACCCTGCCGCACAGCAGCCGACCCCTTCCAGCTCTCGTTCGCCGTCCGGGTCTCGCTCTGCCAGTCCACCTGCCGTACGCCCCTCGCGAGTGCCCGAGGTCATTCGAGAATCCGTAACACCACCGTCAACTACCCCTCCTTCTCATACTCCCGCTGCTGTCACTCCCCAGAGATCCGAAGAGGACTTGCGCTCGCAGGTATCTGCCCGAAGTGCCGCATCGGTGAGGTCTATCCCGCCTCGTGCCGCCATTCAGTCTCCAGAACCGCTTCCAATTCCTTATCGTCCACGTGAGCGAACGCCGTTTCCCGAGCTCGAGTCGTCCGATGAAGACGAAGACGATGATGAAGACGAAGATGACGAAGATGAGGACGAGGAAGACGACGAAGACAAGGACGTTGCCGTTACCCCGCAGCCGCGAGGCCTCTGCGAACCTGCCGCGGCCATTGAGATCCCACGGACGTCTAGTCCAGACAGTACGCTGATCGACGTGCAGACCGCGGAGGGCGAGGCTTCTCAGCAAGCACAGATCGAGCCACCTTCGACGGGACAGCCTCTGGACACGATTCACGAGCAATCCGAGGTCGCCGAGCCCGACCATGGGCGGCCGCTCATCCGTAGGCGGAGCAGCCTGAAGAAGCGGGACAGCATGAGCAAGCTCAGTGCAGCGAGCAACAGCAAGTCCGTGACGTGGGCTATGGACCGTGACTGGACGGAACAGATGTCCAAGTTCGTCAAATCAACGAATGAGGCCGAGGTCGCAGGTAAGTCCTCTGAAGTACTCCAGATACGTCCGCGGCACTCAAACCGCTACTTTGCAGCGTATGAACTAGGCGAACTTCGCGCACAGTACCAAGAGGAGATCGCTATGATGCGCATCGTCTGTCACGACGCTCTCGTCGCGGCTGAGCAGCTGGGCCTGAACACGGACGCTCTCGAACGCGAGGCGGCTGCACTTGCTGAACAGGAACAGAAAGTCATCGTCATCACGGATCACATGGAGCAGAAGGAGGCAGGCTATAGAGCCAAGGGTAAGTCGCCCCTATGTGTGTGGCGTGAATGAGGGCGTGTAGCTGATCGGCGTCGTCTAGTGCTTGGCGTCTTGGAAGAAACAAGACGCGTCGTCGCGCTTTGCGACAAGAAACGCGATCAACAGGACGCGTTTTGATAGAGAGTATGTCGATTAGTGTACACAACGCGTACATGAATACGCCGACCCGCCGATACCACCACTCGTTCTAGATGCTTTCCTCTGTACTATGTATTGGAACCTCATGTAATACGTGCAGGCGACGCGGCTGTCATTGACTTTTCGGTCCATAATATTATACCGAACGTGTTAACATCACTTCTGCGCATCGAGCTGCCTGCGACTTGAAATAATAGGCTCTATCTCTATGCCTTTGTAAGTACAATACTGTGATAATGAAAGTCCATGTGAACAGAGAATAAGAATACGACGTTGCAGGGTATCACGAATGCATGATATAGACAGGAGTGGGCGTCGCAGTTGCAAGTGGGTCACGTCAGAACCAACGGGGAGTCACCAGTTTCGCCTTCGCCGTGCCCTCAGCCACCAGTACCGAACTAGCAACATATACGCAGCCAGCACGACTAGCGAGATGGCGAGGACGACGGAGAAGACGTTGTACTTTCCGCTATCCAGGTTGTTGGGGAGGGTGACGTTCATTGAAAAGAATCCTGCCACATTGACGAGTGATGAGTGAACGCTTGACAATGGGAGGGGGAGGTCGCCTACCAATGACGGCCTGCACACATAGCACTGCCATGGATATGACTGAAAGAAACAAAATGGCCTTGTCGCTGCCAGCCTTTGCCTTGGACACAGACAGCCGAAGTTGGGTGAGATAGGTAGGGTGTGATTGGCTCAGCATTCGTTCATAATGAGCCAGCGATTGTTGAAGGGTCAGGATGTGATCTGAGACACAGTGAGCTGTTGCAGAATAACGCAAGTGTATGTGACCACGAACCTTGGACGTCACCCATGTACGCGAACACGTCCTCATCGTCACCGGTCCCGTTACCGAGGCCGTGCTCGCCGGTCATGAGTATGCGCTTCTTAACCTGAGCAACAACCTCGGACTTTGTCGCCAAAAATCTGGACAACGAAGTGACGAGCCTTCGCACATGCGCCACACGGTGAACAGTATTGGGGGTCGGGAGATTTTGGGGGCGCTTGACCTGCATTTTAGACGAGAATTGGGACAGCCTGCGGATGAAATGCCTGATACGCCGCAGAGGCATCCGACGCCGTTTAGGAACAGCGAACTGCATTCCCTTCTGGGCGTCGGTTGACCCAATTTTCCTAGCTTCTCGAGCTTTCTCGGAAGGTCAGGTGTAGACGCTTTCTCCTTCTCTGACACCAGGGTTGAGTTATTAGAGACAGCCACATCCGACTTGGACGCGGACATGTCGGACGGAGATTCGGTCATTGTCGCCTGATGCAAGCGTAGATGGTCGTCCGAAAAAATCAGGTTTTCGATGTTGATTATCTCAGTTTCGATTTCTTCCAGGAAAGGGAAGAATGAGTCGACGATAGAATCCATGATGCCGTGCGCGATCCAGTCTAGAGAATCTTCGATATTTCTGTAGCTTTTCGCAAGTACGTTGTCACTTACCGGAAGACATGGTGACAGTACCTGACTCTGCGAACGCCAGGACCTTACTGCGTACGACTTCCGTATGCTCTAGACATTTCATCAGAATTATTGCAGATGTTCTTCAGCAGGCGAGACATACCGGCTATGTCCTCGAAGTGGAACTATTGGTGGGTTAGAGATAGACCTTCTGGTATAATACAAACTACTCACAGAGACGATCCCCTCTCTGAATACGACGAGATACACGCTGACCTCCGCAATGATGCTGCTTTCCGTTAATGACGGGTTGACACTGAGATCTCTCAACAAGCGGCGCTGCCGGCTTTTCTGGCTTTCGATAGCGCGAAAGACAACGAAGTAGTAGCCGAGTTTCGGGAACAGCTCAAGCTTCTCACGCGTCTCTCGCTGTAATATGTCCTCGAGAGTCAGCGGGTGCAAGTGCAGTAGCTATGGATATCGTGAGATTTGAACTGAATGGAATTGAATAGCCCGTACCTTGCCAATGGCACGCATGTCTTCCCACGTCGGGCTGGCGACGTCCAACCACCATGCCTTATCAAGGTCTTTGTCTGAGACCGTCCTCGTGAGCGCAATAGGCGATGGGGCCCTCAGAGGTCCATCCATAGCTTTCTGTTTTCCCTTCCGTCGCCGACGCCCCCGGTGGGCCCCAGCCGCAGGGGCATCATCTTGAGATTCGGGCGGAATTGGTGGCATCATGTAATCATGGACGAATATAGTGGGATCCTCGGCTGCAACATCTGGAGGTGTGCGAGACTGATTGTCACGGGAGGGTGTGCCCCAGCCCATGGCTGCATTCTGGGCTCGGCGGATCCTCTGATGGTCTTTGAGCGCAATGCTTAGCTCCCCGATGATGGCGGGGAGCGAGGTCGTGC
Source organism: Phanerodontia chrysosporium (assembly GCA_001910725.1). Classification (NCBI taxonomy): domain Eukaryota; kingdom Fungi; phylum Basidiomycota; class Agaricomycetes; order Polyporales; family Phanerochaetaceae; genus Phanerodontia; species Phanerodontia chrysosporium. Next base: position 2,107,584 of record MJGA01000003.1, read on the forward strand.
GCAATACACCGGACTCGTCGCGTTGACGACGTCTGGACCGTCCTGAGATGACTTGGTCGGGGGATTGTGGAGTGTACAGGACGAACTCCCGTGGGACCTGCCTGGCCTCCGCGCGCGCTCTGATCCTGGCTTGTACTTCGTACTCGGACTTTGCATTTCGAATTTCTGCTAGGCTGGATTGCCGTCTTCTGCGTCGGGATAGGTGCGAGCGGGACGTAGTAACAATGGTCCTACGGGTAGAGGAGGAAGATGACGAGGTTATCGAAAGCGAGTCTGAGGATGAGGCAGCCCAGTGCCGTGCCCAGTGCGTGATGGCCCTCTCCACGAGTCCTGAGATAGCACCTAGTCTGCCACCAAATACAGAGGAGTTGGAGCTGGAGCTAGAGGAGGAGGATGTAGATGATGAAGTTGATGCCACGGACTCCGGGCGAGGAGAGCGTGGGGGTGAGGGGGGACGAGGGGGTTCCCCGCGGTAGATGTCGTCTTCGTCGAAAGAATTGCGTTCGTCTTCGAAAACGTAGACGTCAGGTGGGACAGAGAAGTAATCCGCGCCTGTTCTACTTCAGGGTGGTGAAGGCGGGATTGCTGTGGCAAGGAAACGGGGTTTTCGACAGGAACCATGGTAGCGCTGTTGTCGACGACGGTGCGGCTGCGTCCTCGCAGGCACCTGAGCCGTTCAGACGACTACGGGGCCATCGAAAGATGTGAAGCGTCACAGGGGAAGAACCGACCGCATAAATTTCATCCAGCGAAGTGAACGTCGAGAAATCGTCCCCGCAATCTCTCCGTCTAGTTCCCGTCACGTGAAGGCACGCTAGCGCTCTGCGAACTTGCTATTGGCACTACGGCGAAAAAACCGCTGAACTAGGTATGGATTTTTGCTACTCGACGATACAAGTGAAACCCATGAGCTCTCGCGTACTAGCCAGATATGTGTTTCGTGGGCACAACCTGCGCATTCGCTCCGTCGCGCACGATGACGAGGTGGAGCAAGGCACAAGCACGTTCGTACTCGCGACTCCGCCTTGTGTGGGCGCATGGACTGTGGCGCCGTCAATCATGAAGACGACGTAAGTTATGCGGCACGAGAATAGTGCCCGGCACCCAGGCGTATCCGTCACGACCCACAGAACATGCTATGGGGCTGCCTGAAAGGTTCTTTTATTGCATCGTGTTTCTGTAGTCGAGTAGGAAGAAATCGGATGACAGAGAGCGGAAGTGCTTCCTTCGCCGGGATAGGTACTTACCATTGACCACAAGAATCACCGCTCCTCCGTCTCAATAAAATCCAGATGCCGTCGGGCATGGCGGTAACGTAGTTTTGGACACATTGGACATACTGGCCCCGACAACTTCGGCCTCGTAAGGGTGAGAATCCGGTCCGGGATCAGGATGGGCCTGCACGAAGTTCTCAGTGAGCTGAGCGGGGGCGAGTCTTGGCATCTTCAGATACCGAGTCTTTGTTGAACAGACTGCGGTATGCGTCACTGGGGTGATGTCCTGGTTGACGAGCTCTGCGAATGACGCACTCGACGGCCTCGGAAGTCTGTCCTACCCTACTCCCCTACACAGCATATGGTATGTCTGAGATGGACCTCTAAGCCGGCGCTCGTGCGATTGCGTTGTTGAAGACCCGATGGACGATATACGGAGGGCGAGGAGCGTTAGGATTGATGCCGAGGCCCGTAAGACATAACCTTATAATGGGTGATGAAGGTTTATAAGGGTTTATAAGAGAAGATGGAAGGAAATTCGCTTGTGGCTCGATGTAGTCGTGGACAGACGTGGAAGATACACCGCAAAGACGGTGAATGTAACCGTGGATGAGGACGACGATCGATGTGTCAACGGGTCTTGAGAGCCTAGCACGAGAGAGCCCGACCGAGTTCAAGTAGCATGACAGGCCACCAGTACCGAAGATTTACGGCCCAACCCAAGCCTTGAACCAACCGGATAGTGTCGCGCATAGGTGGAAGCAGGCAGATAGCGAGGACGTCCAAATAGGAGGCCACGAGCGCGTTCGTTGTTTTGTCTGAGGGTGTGCCCGGCCTGCGACAGAGCTCAGGGCAGGGATCGTGTGGACCAGTCTGGCGCACTCTGTAGACCGAAGAGCGGGTAGATGGGATGGAGAGGTGGTGGTAGACAAGAGGGAGGTTGCTCGATCAGATCGTACCGATGCGGAGGCGGATGGAGGCGGATGGAGTTCAAGGCGCAAATCGGTAAACGACCACCACCCTTGAACTCCGACCACAACCTCCTTGCGGCGGATACCGACACAGTTTCAGTTCTTCGACTGCGGACGCTGTTTCCCGTGGTTCTGCATTGATCGACAGGAGAGAGGACCACGATGCCACTCCAATATTCGCAAATACGACTCCGTCGACTTCTTGAGGATCCTTGCCAGCGAGTGAAAACTTGCATTGCAGACCTTCTTGTGGACGTTTCTAGCCGTCGTCTCTCTTCACGCACACGAGCGATTGCTATGCCAGCGGGGCTCGCTCTTGACGAACGTTGGCTCGGCGAGGTCGGGTGGACACGCGACGACGTTTACTTCTTGGAGAGAACTAGCGGTTGAATACGTTGTCGGACATATTACTTGTAAGTCTTGGGTGTCTATTCGCGATCTGACGGTGCAGGCTTCGTGCAATGTTCAAGTCCTTGCTCGAGCAGCAGAGAGTCTTTGGGGAAAGTAGAATGCAGTCGTCTTGCAGCAGATGGTAAGCAGGCCACTCATACGAGAAGTGACGGTTAACCGCTTGATGCCTTTGCGTGTTCCCAGGTTATCCAGCCAAAGAATATGTTCTCGGCATGTCCTCGACTTCAAACGGTGCGGACGCCTCCTCGCCACAGGATGACAGGCCGGCGACCTGCATCCGTGCGAGTCGTGCCTTCTTCTGCTGCTCCGGCCAACCCGCGATCATGCTTCGCATCGGAACAGCTATTCTCGTATTCCATGACATCCGTCCATACTAGCCAGGAATCCTCGTCGGGCACGCCGCCCCCTCGAACTGCCTCCGCTTCACGCGCACTGGCGTGACATCTTCTGTCACTCCATGTCACGTCACGCTCTACGGCGGGAGCGTGACATGGATGGACAGACAGCGGAAGCATCTCGAGATGGCGTGGAATGGTGCCCTGCGAGGAGTTCGGGCTGAGAATGGCCTTGTGGACGTCCTGGGTGCACGATCACGCTGTCCGGCGCATGTTGGGCCAGGATGACTATGGGCCAGACACTTCTGCAGACAAGTCTCTCGTCCGTATGCGTCCAGCCTTGCACCTGCAGACACTCGTGGACGCGTCAGCTAGCGTTCAGGGGCGACAGACGGAACGATGAGCGGGTTTCACCGTAATATGCATCCAAGTTCACCGTGATGCGTCCTTCCGTTGGCGAACCTTGCGATTTGCTTTCTCCATGTTGGCGTGGATCGCAAGGCACGTTCCAGACAGCGGCTTCTCCCACGACTGCAGCGCATCGTGATGTTCAGTACACTTTTCAAAACGCCGTCCTACCTCTCCTGGCTAGACTGGACTGCGCCCGAGATATTCGTCCCAGCGAACGAAGATTGTCGCGCGGCGGCTCCGGAAGAGTCGCCGCGCCCTCCCCAATCAGCTCCCTGATTCGTCTCCCTCCGTCTGCCGCGCGCAGCTGACTCGCTCCTTCCAACTCGAGCCACCCTCGCTCGCAACTATAACGTAAAAACCGCCTAGTCTGGGTCGCCACAGTATAAAATCCCTCCCATGGCCTCCATTTCTAAACTGTGGCCCTTCTGCCACACTTCACCAGCCCCATCCACATTTTTCGCCTAGCCACCCAGCTCTCTGCAGCTCGCAATGCCCCGTCAGGACTTGGAGAGCAGACTCCGCTATGAGGATGCAGTTCTCGACAGTGCACTTGCGCTCCCGCCGCGTCGCAAAGACGGAGATGAAGGAGAAGAAGACGAATACGACGTGTATCTCTTCTGGCCATCGTCGCCAGCGTCGCACGTTCTGCTATCGGAACGTCTGACTCAAGGCCAACGTGCCGAGGTGCGTTGCTCCTGACCTTAAGCCCCGCCAGCTCCGTTAGAGCTGCTGTTTCAGGCTGCGTCTCCAACACTGGGCCATCGGCCTCGACACAACGAACATGGCGCGTCTGCCTCTCCATCCACATCCTATCCATCCGTCTACCGGCCGTCCATCGACTCTGACGACGGCATGCAGCCTGCGCGTATGATTCCGGTACGCCACGTCGAAATTACTTCCGCGAGGCTCACGCTCACGGATGGCCCGCAGCCACCATCACCGACTTACTCCTTCATCTCTGACTACACCTTCCCGGAGCGCGAACAGGAGACCTCGATGGACGTGGCGGGGTACAGCAGGATCTTCACGGCTGGCTTGGCGTTGACGGTGAGTCTTGCGGCTTGCGCGGTGAAGGAGGCGTGTTGACGCGTTGGTCCTGCAGTCATGGCAGATCACTCAGCAGATCGGGACGTTCTACCGCGACTTGCGACGCGTCTTCGAGTGGTCTTCGTGGTCACGTCGTTCGACGTAAGCTTCGAACACATCCAAAACATCTTGTATCTTCCTCTTAAGGTTATTTCGCGCTCGCTCTTCTCGCTCGTCTTCGTTGCTCGCTCCCACCTCTCACTTCTTGTCTTGTCTCGCCGTCTTCGCAATGTTCATAGTCACACTTGCTCTCGCTGCTGCATCTTCTTCGTTCTTGTTTATTGTTTCTGGCTTCTTGTCTTCACTCTTCTTGTCACGCTGCCATTCACTGCTAGGTATGAACGATCTCCACTCATTAATCACAACAAGTAATAGCAGAAAACATGCACGTTGAAAGCCTCTTCAGGGCGGTGATTCAGAGCACTTGCTGCACACTTGTAATGTTTCTTGGTTTCTTCTTGAGGCCAACTAGCATGCCTGTCTTCAATCTTCGAGCTTTGCGTGCCGTCGCTGCCGACGCCCTGCTGATCTTGAGTGACACGCTTCTTCTTGCTGCAGACTTGACTCTTGTCCTTGAGGCAGTCGCACAAGAATGCTGAAAGCGATAGGGCCTCCATTGAAGGTCGGGCGATGCGTCAAAGCGGATGCGCGTCGGGTCGCGTCGGGAGGTCGTCGGGATACAGAGCCTGCCCTTAAGTTCCCACGCCCGGCGGCGCGCTGGAAGTCGCGACTAATGAGCGCGTCTCCGACTCGGACGTCTGCCAGAGGTGCAGTCTAGTACAATTCTATAGAGCTATACGCGATTAAGCACAGCGCTACAAATTACGGAACGAAAATGATGAGAATATTTGTTCAGAATGTCTAGTGAGCAAAAATGCGATAGCGAGCGGTGTGGCAAATAGCAGGGCACAACAGGTTTATCCTAGTCTGTGGAAGAAGAAGAAGAGAAGGGATATGGTGTCGTGTTACAAGTTTTCTTTGGAGGCCGCCCCTCGGAAACTGCGGGAGTCTCAATATCGTTGGCTGGTGCCTTGCGCGCGGCCTTCCAGGTGTCTCCGGGTCCCAGAAGGAACCCGGGGTAGAAAATGTTTATGGTAAAGGTAGCAAGCGTGATCATACCACCATCCAGCCAATCTACAGAACTGCTTGGTAAGACTTCCACGCATGTTCTGACCGCCACTTACCGAAATAGCGTTGCGTTGATATAATACGGCCATTCCAGCCATCGGAAAGCTCGATGGTACGGTAAACGGAACTGCGACTATGATCAGCAGCTATTGAGTGATGACAATACGTAACTCATACCGGATAAAAATCGCCAGACTGCTGAGGAACAGGCCAACGAGCATGAACTTTGTCTTCTTCTCAAGGAAGTGATCCGATCGTTGCTTCGTCTGAGCTCCCTGAACTTTGCGAACCGGTCTATCGTACAAGAAACGGACAATGAACTCGGTCGCGAGCGCCATGTAGATGGTGATGGCGGCTGAGATGCGGTCGTCAGCGAGAGCGGACAGGGTGCAGTGGCAAAACCTTACCCATCTGGAAGCAGATACCAGCCAGCATGATGTTACCGCCCTGAGTAGAAGGTTAGCTTTGCAGACAGCGAATACACGGCTGCATACCTTGGCCGGAGAGCGGTTATTTTGAACGGCAGTCGAAGCATCCCCGCCACCTACAGCCTGGATGACAAGGGCGACAATATCCTGTACGCAGGGTGAGCACCGGAGTGTTACAGCTAATGTATTGGGTAAAACGCACACATGTCACGAACACGATGGTATCTGCCCGAGATGTGTCAGAACCTGCGAAGATGCGCAATGAAGAATACTCACACCACATGGCGCTAAGGCGGCTATACTGAGGTCCAAGTCGAGTGATAAGCTGACCGAGGATGACGAAGTTCGCTGCAACCAGCGGTGTAGGGGCGATGATTGTCGTAGAGATCCTAAAGCAATATGTTATATGACACTGAGGACTGCAAGAAGCAAGGGGAAACATACTGGATCAAGAACGGGTCGAGCAGCGGGGGATTTTTGCTGGACCACAGACGACCGCTCCAACCAATGACTTCGCAATGTTGGCGAGTACAGCGGTGGGGAGCATGAACCATAGCCGTGTATAGACGGCTTCAACGAGGTGTATAACTTTGAGGACGGCACGAGCATGTGAGTAGCCGGAACCGGTAAGAATCGAGCGTCACTCACTTCCTGACAGGCCGAATAACGAAACGAAGAGGGCGCATATCCAGAGCGTCGGTACGTAGTTGTAGGGGGAGTCGACTCCCTCTGGGTGTCTGTGCGGGATGGTCACATTTCCATAGCCTGACGGGAGCGCTGTCCTCGAGGAAAGGAGTGTGAATACGGGCGTAAGTCGGCCGAGAGCATCTGCTTACCGTGGGATCGTAGTCACTGTGGACGACATGTCGTAAGGAAGAGCGAGTGGGCCTGCAGCGCAGGACAGGTGCAGCTAGGGAGACAGGGCGGTGAGCGTCGTGGTGGTTTATGAAAGAACCTGGCGGATGCGTTCACGGCTGCGGGAGCGCAAGCAGATATCTACATAAGCAGGATTGCGAGGGTCCGAATGCCCGCGAGCATACGGGCCCTGGGATCGAGTCCCTTCGCTCATGGCCAACGATCAACCGACCGCCCAAATTCGCATGCTGTGCCAAAATCCGAAAGGATCTCTGATCCGAAGCGCCCGCCCAGGCACACCCACCCTGCTCGATTCGGCAAGTGTAGTGTTGGGTATCCTGTCCGGCTCACCGTCGTGTGCGTGTGCAGCCTCTAGAGCTGGTGCGAGGTCCTTTCAACAAAGGCTTGTCTTCAATAGTTGCGACCATAATTGTGCCTGATGGGGAAAGAAGCTTGCGCCGTGCCTCAAGGGGGTAGACACGACTTAACGGCGAGCCGCCCTGGCTGTACCCGTGGGTCGCGGATACCTTGTGAACGCCTCGTTGACCCCTCTTGAACGAGTATCTTAGCAGATAGATATAATTAAGACCCTCTCTCTTGCTGATGCTGTGTCCATAAGGTGTTTATTGCCTGCTGTGTTCGCGTAACATCGCGAGGTACTCCTCATGCGAAGCAATGATCCAATCCAGCAGTGATCTCTCTATCAAGGGCTACGTGCTCTCACATAACGATGCGCACAGATATCGGCCCAATGAGGCACTGAGGTTCTCAGCTGCGGACGGCGAAATATCGGTTTGCAAGGCAAGCCAGGGAAAGCTGCGGGGCAGCGCGTCAGGTGAGAAACCTCTGCCAAAACAAGCCCAAAGGTGCCTCGAAGCTGCTTAGGGCAGTCGAGGTAGAAATGAGTTCACTTGGCAGTAATACCAAGGAGAAGCTGCGCTGGCTGGACATGGACGCGATGTGGCGAAGCCGCTCCCCTAGTGGCAATGCTTAAGTTGCAATATACCACAGGAGCACAGTCCTTCGAGACCGACCGGACGCACACAAAGGGTGGTGTTCGTCACCACCGGAAAATATTGGCACAAGGATACGAAAGATGCAGAAGCACTGTGGCAACCTTAGCGATCGTGGACCGGGGCCCACCATGTCAGCGGTTCTTACACACGCGGCGGCCGAGTGTACCTGCCGTCGCATGGACGCGTACCGTTGCCGCATGCGATCGCCTACCAACAGCCATGTCATCATCGGTCCGTGGTCACCAAAAGACAAAATGCACAGCGGACGTTGGGTGATAAGGTGTGGCAGGCAGTGGCCAATCTGCAGGGCTTCATCGCCAGCGCGCTTGAGCGCTGGCATGAGCACGATGCTCCTACCATCTGCACACTGTTCACCGGTCATCCAAGTTTATCATTGGGTAACAAGAAATCGTACACTGGCACTGCAGGGGACATACACACATCAGAGCAACAAGTTGACAACGACAGAACAATTTGATTGGATAGACTGGCCGACCGAAACCCGGAAACCCTGCTCCCGAGACCTCACGGCCTAAAACCCAGAGAGAATTACACAGCCCACTTCTTCCACTCGCTGCCCTCGGGCGGCTTCACCTCGACAGGTGCCTTCTTGACCTCGTCCCAGTTCGTACTGAGGGTCGTGCCGCCGCTCTCGACGTAGCTCTTCATCATGGCACGCCGGGTGTCCTCGTCGGCATCGGCATAGAGTTTCTGGAAGAACTCATTGACGGTGGCGTCGCCGCCGACGTTCGGGTCGTCATCGCTCGTCACAGGCTTGTCCGACTCGAGGATAGACTTTGTGAGGGCGTCCCAGTTCTTGCGCTGTCTCGCCGCGGCGGTGGCGGCGGTTGGGGCAGGTACGACAGGTGCGGGGGTATTAGAGAGAACTAGTAACGGCGTTGGTCAATCTAACGGTGCGCGTGTCGAAGATATCACTCACTATCAGGGCTGTCGCCCACGAGGGCGCCCCATCTGCCAAGGACCATCTTGTGCAGCCGGACCTCGACCTTGACCTTTCCAACAGTGTAATCGCTCTCCTCAGGGTCGATCTGGCCCTTGAGAGGCTCCAGAAGGAGCTGCTTCTCGCCGTTCTGGTAGGTCAACTGATACGCCACAGGCTGTCAGTAACAGCAGTCGGAGTGTGATGGTGAGGTGTCTCGTACGCGTCGCGGCTCAAACTTGACTGACACCTGGGCAGGATCGGCGCCCTTGTCAAATATGGAGAGGGTGAGCCTCTCATCCGTTTCGTAGAATTCGTGTCTGAAGCGGATGTGTTGAGTGGGACGCTGTCAAGAGAGGCGAAGGCGTGCATACCTCAGAGTCGCCATGGATCAACGATGAGGAGGGTGCGGAGGGTGTGGAGGAGGAGCAGGAGCTGTGGCTGTGCCACTGCTGGCTGGAGAGCGTATTGTGTGTTTGTGTAGAGACGTGCAGAGGCCGTGCATGTTCGCAGCAGAGGACAAGCTGGGCAGTGAGGACATGGAAGGTTCTAGAGCTCAGCCCGCCACGCGACAGTCACGCGTCGGAGCGGGCGCTAGAGGATGCGGGGAGGCGCCGTTTGATGCAGGGTCGACGTCATGGACGGTCGTGAACGAATGGGCGCAAAGGCCGACACGACATGGGTGTGGCTGCTCCTCCAGAGCCTCCCCCCCACACCCGCCACGTCCCCGCATCCGTCTCACCCAGCCATGTCTTCCACCCAGCCCCTCCCCAAGGCATCGCTCTACTACTACAAGAACTCCATCTGGGCCTCCGTCCGTAAGTGCCCCCGCCTCCCTATCGCACGCCAGACAAGCTTATCCCCCACAAAGCGCTGCTCGCCCTGTAGGTGATCGCTCCCGATCGCGGGGAAGCGCGTTGCTAATCCCGTCTCTCACACAGCGAAGAGAAGGGCTACGGCGCAGATGAAGTAGATCTCAAGGAGGTCGACCTCTGTACGTGCCACCCAGCATCGTGGCAGGGGCTATCTGGATTAACATTTGCGTAGCCAAGGGAGAGAACTTTAGTCCCGCTTACCTGCGCATTAACAACAATGGTGAGCGCCACACAGCGTGCGCGCCAGAGTCGCGTTGACCAGGGATGATTTTCAGCAACGGTGCCGACCTTGGTCGTCCCTCTGGAGAACACGCTGGAGCCAGAGATTGAGAGCCGCTACAAAGCGATCAAGGACACCAAGGTATGTCCATAATTCCTACGCCTATCGCAGAACGCTGACGCGATCGGCTTCGCCACAGGCTATCGTGGAATTCCTGGACAGGTCCCGCTCACCGCAATCCCGCACTCACAGCACATCCACTGCCCCTGCCCCCTCTTTGGCTCCTGCGACTATCGCCTTCTCGTCCATATCAAATAAGATAATCGAGCTTCTGCACTCCGAGGCTGGGGACCCTAACGCCCTCACGTTTATGAACGCCCGGAATGACGCTCAGCTGAAGGCCCTCGCCGCGGAGCGCAAGCAGATGCTCATCGAGAAGTGCGATGCGCTGGACCACCTCATCGAAGAGAACAAGCAAGCAGATGTCAAGGTGTCTGAGAAGACCGTGCGTTTCTGGGAGATGAAGCGCGTGGCGTCCAGCATGATTCTCGATGTTCTCGAGGACGGCGAGAAGCCGACCGAGGAACTCAACGACGAGGCAAAGGGAAAACGTGATGAATTCTTCAAGGCTGCGGCGCAGGCGTGGGCAGGCCTGAAAGACGTGCTCGTCCAGCTCTCCAAAGAGATCATTGGACCTTATACACTGGGTACGCCGCAGCACCACTCCCACCCACCGTTCCGCAGTCTTATCATATGTCAGGCGACCAGATATCGATTGCTGATCTTCATCTCGCGGCCTGGCTTGCCCGCATCGCGAAGCTTTCTGGCGGGCAGGCGTCGGACGACGGAAACACCATCGTACAGAAGATCGAGGAGCACATTGGCGACTCGTTCAGTCTGCCCAAGGACTTTTCTGTCGCTGAGGCGAGGCGGCGCGCGGGTCTGCCTGCCACGAACATCCCGCCCACCGAACGCCAGGCCCGCCTCGCTGCGTTTTGGGACGCCATCAAGGAGCGACCGAGCTGGAAGAAGATTTACGCCGACGGCCTGCACTAAGCAAGGCTGCTCCAGCTGGCTGCTTGCGTCGAGGAAGTGAATTGGAATACTGTATGTAAAGGAACACGGTACCTGTCTGAGCACAATACATACCATGACTGCGCATCTCGCGGTGACCCGAGTAGGGACCGACGGTAGTGTTCTCACGTGGACCGAGGATGTGGGCGCAGCATTCGGACCCGGCGGTCCTGGGCAGCACGCAGAGTGCTGAAACTGCTAGCGCGGAAGATGCCTCCGCGTACGCCGGGGCCTGGCGGCGAAATGCCAAGCTTTGCATTGGCCGGTGTGTGGAATGCAGAACGTATGCGCCGCCCCTGGGGAGGACACCGGGGCCGATGTGGACGACCGCAGCGCGCAGCAGCGGACGTGTGAGGTGGTCGTTCGCTGTAAATCCGCCGAAAATGAGCAAGAAAAGGAGGTTTGGACCCATCGTGACGGGGCGACAGCGTGACCGGTGGAGGGTTTGGATGAAAGTCGAGCCAATGATGAGTGCCCTCGTACATCCACTTGCTAGCCTCCGTCCATCAGCGTCTTTGCAGGCACGTTCACAGCCCCGTCACTTTCTTTCTTATTTCCACCACCCTCCTTCAGAGCATCGTCCTAATCTTTCGTTTCCTATCTCCCAACCAAGCTCGCGACCACCAGTCCTCCTCGTGCCTCCCTGGCAAACGCTGGACTGTCCTCCTTCCCCATTCGGCCCAGGCGATGAGCTACACGTCCGACTACAACTCACGACCAGCCATCACCGTGGACGACTATGGCGATGCTCTGAGCACCCACCGCGACAGCCTGGATGCAACCCGCAGCCTTGCCAACCGGACGCCCTTCTACGCCTCGTCTTCCTCCTCGTCGACTGAGATGAACGCTCACCTGGCCGACCGTGCCTCGCAGAACCCGGCCCTCATCTACCCCCTCGCAGCGAACAAGTCGAACCCGTCCGTGTGTTCCACCGCGACCGCCACCCCGATCCCGTCGCGCACGGCCTCGCCTCTCTACATGCAGGACGACACCGCCTCGACGTGCTCCTCAGACACGGACGACGAGAACGAGCTCGAAGCGCGGCTCCTCCCTGACACGCATCGACGCAGTTTTTCGCTCGCCAATGCGCCCCGGTGGTGGACAGGTGGCTCGTCCAGGCGACGACGACGAGACGTCTTCGAGCGCGGGACGTGGAGGTGGGCGTTCAGGAAGTATATCCTGCCGTTCATACCCAAGACACCGCTTACTATCGTACGTACGCTTGGCCTCGCTCGCGATTTCATGTGCTGACGGCGGTGCTCTCTAGCTATTCACGCTGCTTCTATTGACTGCCTTTGCAATATCCCTCACGCACCTCATCATATACCTCTGCAACCCCGATAAGCAACCTCTACCATGGCGCGGATACTGTACGATACCCAACTACTCCACGGAACCACCACCCTCAAACCTGGGCCCGTATGACTCCTTCCCGATAGCCCCGCCAAATGGCACGTTCGAGCCTGCGTCGTTTCCCCCGGATAACTTGGAGACGCTCTCACCCGCGGGTGTGTTCGTGGGGGTGTTCAGCATGGACACTGGCTTCGAACGCCGGATGCTTATCCGGTCGACGTACGCCAGCCACCCGCGCAGCAGGAACGGTGCAGGAGGTGGAGATGGTGGCGTAGGCACATCACGCACGGTGGTCAGGTTCGTCATGGGAAAGCCTCGCAAGGAATGGGAACGTAGGATTCAGCTCGAACAGGAAAGTAAGTAGCCAGGGACCCTCACCTGACACGCTTCTCACCATTTTCATAGCCTATAACGACATCGTAATCCTTCCGATAAAGGAGAACATGAACGATGGGAAGACTCAGGCATACTTCCAGTGGGCAGCAACCGGTGCTTGGGTGCCACCACTCTACTTCGACAACTATACCACTGTTCCGCACAACCTTTCTTATGCAAACAGGACGATACCTGCCCCTCGCCTGGCGCATCATGATCCCATTCATGCGCACCAGGACAAACTCACTGGAAGCCCGAAACCCTGGGTTAGGCCCGACTTTATCATCAAGGCTGACGACGACTCCTTCGTCATGCTCGCGGAGTTGGAGGCCCATCTGCGTGTCGAGTTACACGGCAAGGCTCTGCCTCGCCAGTACGCGACACCATCTACGCCGTTGCTGATCGCTCCTCCCGCAACTCCCGGCCAGTCAACGATCTATCACCCACCAAACGACGACCCTCTGATATATTGGGGCTACTTGGTGAAGAACCGCTTTATGGCCGGAGAGCTGTACGCGCTCAGCCACAGCCTCGTCGAGTGGATCGCGAACGACCCGACCGTTCGCGACCATGTGCGGGGTGCCGAAGACCAGGTCACGGCATTTTGGATAAAATGGCACCCCCGCGCGCAGGACGTCCGATGGGTGCGGGAGAGGTGCTGGATCTATGATCACCCGAAGTCAGGAACAGTGTATGTCGATCTTCGCGTTTCTCTTTGATAGATCAGCAGAGAAGAACTGACATGGCTCGACAGGTACGCACGGGGATTCCTATTCCCATCGGAAGCAGAGCGTGTGCAGAAGGAGATCATGGGAGACATCGAGCGGTGGAATAAGGCCAAAGCTGATGCGCTCCGGACGCAGAGCGACTCGGACAGCTACGTCGAGGTCTTTGGTCCCGGCGCTGCCATTCCGCCCTCCTGGGTGCGGTCCACGGTCACCACGTTCCACGTTCGATACACACCGCCGGTGCCAGATCTGCCGCTGAACTACAGCGTGGAGGCACTTGTGGAAGGGTCCGAAATGTCAAGACTTACAAAACGTACGTGCTCTCCAACTAGACCTGCTCGCGATTGCTAACGTAGACGATAGGCAACGCCACCATGGCAGACATGGCATGGCGGACACGCGAAGGGAGGGCGCGTCGATATCAGGGGAAGCGCGTCGGTGGCACGACCGTGGTCCACTCCATCAAGAAGCACATGTGGTTCCTCGAGGCTGCCGCCGCGCTCTTGGAGGGAGACGAATACACAGAGGCCGAGCTCGCCGCACAAGAATCATAACCACCATTTTCCCGTCCCATCTAGACCTGTCACTAACTATATTAGATTCTCGTATTCACATCACCACTGTTAGTCGGCCCGTTATTCTCATCTCACTGAGGACAACTGCCGCTGGTCGGTGAGCATTAGTCGCTGCGCTCCTCCATACCCTTCACACGCATCACAACCAAACGCACTGTCATTCATCTCTCCCCCCAATAAACCGGACGCTTGTACACATCTCCTGTGCGCCATCGGTGACCACGGATCCTGGCTTCCTCAGTCGCACACTCCTGTCCAGATGACCTGTAAAAGAAACGTTTCCGATATCAACTGTGCATTGTCGATTCCCGAGTGCAGTCCCCCAGGTGACAACGCTTCCGATTTGCCCCGCCCTTCGCCAAGTATGAGGTAACGTCTCAGTCGATAAGATGTCAAGCGAAGGTGTATTAGTGATGAATGTTCTGTTATATCGCTAACCAGTGGCAGTATATGTACGAGTGAAGGTACGGCGATCCGAGAGTATTATGAACACAACCGCTAACTCAACACGTCCTCCATGTGCGCAGGCAGATATTCCGGTCTTCTAAGCCAATTGCGAACCATCGCCCTCGCCGACCAAGAAGTTTGTTCCTGGCGCCACAATCCCTTTGCCCTCGTGTGTGGTAATCGTGCTGTGTCATCTCGGCCGAGAGCTCCCGGCGCGCGGTGTAGCTTGAGCTTAAAACACTGCCAGTACGTCCTGATCCGTGGCAGTAAAAAGCAGGCGATTTATATATTCGTGACATATAGGGCACCTAGAAATACAGGCGAGTCACCGCTAGCTGGCGGCCGGTTGCGCAGGCTCAAACGCAGCAGGCTTGGGCTCGTTGAGGGCAGTAGACGTCGATGTCTGACTTGAACACCGTGGCTGATTTCACTGCAGCCGTCGGCGGCACCCATGCGAGTCGCATCTCTTCTCCAGGGCGCCCGGTCAGGTCTTCTCATAGATATAAGATCACGGATGGAGCGTCCTGAACGAACCTACGCCTATCGTCCCTCTCCTTTCTGATGTCCTCAACCAGCACCTCTCGTACGTTTGCACCTCACAAGACAGCCTGAGTCGAGCTGCTCACCTGTTTGCTTGCTAGCCCCCGCCGCTCCTTCAATTTCACCGTCTGAGGCTTCACCGTACGGCTACGTGCCGACGGAAGGCATTTGCATCACGTTCATAGTTTTGTTTGGGCTTTCTACCCGTGAGTCGGTTGCAGAATACCCTCGACTCGATCGTGACACTCGGTTCGCAGTGCTCCACTTTATCGCAGCCGTTAGATACCGCCTATGGTGGCTCATACCGACCGCATGCCTCATGGGCGCCGGCGAGGTTATTGGGTGGGTCGGAAGGTTGTGGTCTAGCAGGAACGTCATGGCGCATACGCCGTTCACAATGCAGTGAGTTCACGATCCTGGAAACCTCTTCACCGGAGGCGCAGCTGGCTATGGCGTGCTGACCATGTGAAACAGAATTGTCTGCACAATTCTCGCTCCTACGCCTCTCCTAGCCGCTATATTCATCATCTTCACACGCATGACGGAGACGTTAGGTACCTGCTACAGTAGGCTAACGCCACGGTGGTGTAAGTGCGCTCTTATCGGGTTCGTCACGACTACATGCGTGTTGACCTTGTCTTGTAATAGACACGGTTGTATTCCTTACATGTGTATGTCCCACTTGTTCTGAGAGCTTGTATACCTTGTCGCTCACACACAGACTGTATCAGGATATTGTGGCGCTAGTTATTCAAGGACTGGGAGGAGGGATCGCTGCGGACGCCAAGACCATATCCACTACTAACCTGGTAAAGTCCTGCGGCCTCTTCCCGATCCGCAATATTTGCTGACTACTATATCAGGGCGCAAACATCATGCTTGCCGGAATCGTCTTCCAACTTGGTCAGCTACCACCCACGTCTCTACTAGAACTCGCCTTCGACATCTAACATCCTGCTCTTCAGTCGCAATGCTGGTGTTCAGCACGTTGGCTGCGGAATACTTCTATAGGTTCATAAACGATCGACCTGTTCGGGATAAAGATTCCAGCCTTGGAATCCGTGATAGCATGGCGACTGCTGTGCACAATCCGCGTCCATGGGACAGACGTCTCAAGTTAATGGTCGTCGGGATCTGCATCAGCACTCTCTTCCTTGTTGTTCGGTATGTACATCTCTGTCTGGCGGAGCTGTGGTTTGCTAATTGTATACCGTAGGGCGATCTACCGTACGATAGAACTTGGTGATGGGTGGAACGGAAAGGTTCTGCACACTCAGGTTTATTTCAGTGAGTGTTTGCCCATCCCATACGGGTGGCAGTCACCAACATTCTTTCAGCTGTATTCGATGCGGCTATGGTTGCAGTCTCGACATACGCACTAAACGTGTTCAACCCCGGAGTACTCCTCTTTACGGATCCAATGCATTCGGAAGAACTCGACCAGTCTGGCAAAGTGTTGCAGTAGAGTATCCTGGCTCTCTTGTATGCATATTGCGAAATCATCTATATATTACGTGCCCGAGATGGACGCATCGCTCGCAGCTTGATCTTGCATTCGCGTCTGGCGGCAGTGCGCGCTAAGCGCGTGTCTTCCGCGCCGCGAAGTTCTCCTCCAGCAACCATGACAAGACTGACAGTGATAGTCGCTGCCACTGTTTCCAACGGTATCGGGCACAGCTCACGACTGCCATGGAGGTTGCCCCAAGAGATGGCGTACTTCGCTCGCGTCACTGCGAACGCGCCGGACGGAACGAAAAATGCAGTGGTCATGGGAAGGAAGACTTGGGAGAGCATTCCTACAAAATTCAGGCCCTTGAAAGACCGGTTGAACGTCGTGATCAGTCGCAACTCGGACTTTGAGCTGTGAGTAGAGCAGCCAGGTCGGAGACTGCAGTGCACTCAAGAATTAAATGCAGGCAGCCCGCGAGCACATCAGCCCGTTTGAGCTCGGATCTCTCTGCAGCTTTGACGGAGCTCAGCGGACAGAGCACAAGTTCGGAGAGAGTGGAGGTCAACCGCGTCTTCATCATTGGAGGAGCGACACTTTACAAGGAAACACTCGAACTGCCACCATCCTCCCCAGCATTCGTGGACAGAGTCCTCTTGACACGGATTCTGTCTCCTGCGTTCGACGAGTGCGACGTATTCCTGCCGGACTTCTTGAAGGAGAGGGCGACAATGCTGCGTCGTGGACGAGGAGCAGTCACGAAGAGCTGCAGGAGTGGGTTGGCTTTGAGGTCCCGCGGGGAATACAAGAGGAGAAGGGTGTGCGATATGAATTCCAGATGTGGACGAGATAGCGTAGCAGCATGTTCGATACATGGTTTTCGTGACACTGCAATGCCGCATATGCGTTCGACGCATTGTTCAATCAACCCTGACGCTGCTCGGAAGTGAGTGGAGACTCCGAATGGACGACAAACGAGACGTGCCTGCTTGTGCTTGGGGTTTCTCGAGCAGATGATGTAGATACGGCCTTTCCTTCTCACGACGGCGCAGCCTCCGCACATAACCTTGACTGACGACCGGACTTTCATGCCCCGAGCCAAAGCGGGCACTTGCGCTTGAGGTAGGACGGGTGCATGCGGGTGAGGGTGGGGGTGTGCGTGAGCGTGGGGAAGCTGAGCTGCCCTGAAACGGGTCAGCAGCGGCCGCGTGGAAGCCAGAAGAGTGCGAAGCATGTCGCAGGACGTTGTCGACGAGCTGGATGTCCGGAGCGAGTGAGGGACAACTTTCGGGTGGCTGATCCCACGTGGTGATTGCCTTTTCCGGAACGCCTAACCCCGCAAAGCGCAGAGTGCAGAGCACCCACAACCATCCACAACGCAGTGCAGACGACCTCAAGGTCCTGCATGAAGCCCAGGCCATAACATCGCGACACCCTCCATATCCTTCAAGATGCATGCGGCTGGCCCCGGCTCTGCCACGGGTGGCTTAGTGACAGGTGTCTTGTTCGCCTTCACCCTTGTAGCCTTCGTCGTCGAAAGTCAATTGACTCAGGTACGCGACCATAACTCTCGTAGGGCGGGAATGAGAGTTCTCACGTCCCCTGCAGTATGTTCAGACAAACCTTGGCTTTCGTCAGCCCTACCTTGTATTGTGGGTTCTCCCTGCGAGATCATGTGTACCGCCTCTCTAACCCGCCGGCCCACAGCTATATCGTACACTCCGCTTTTGCGATAATGTGTCCACTACATTTCTTCCTCCTCCTGATACAGTCCAAACACTCGCCGCGCGCCATATACAGAGGTCTCTACGTCTCACTTTGCGAGCACATCGCTCCGACTATCTTCGACACTCCGGGAGCATTTCCCGCCTGGGGGTTCGTCCGCTTGGGCGTCATCTTATCCATATCTATTGCCATACCAGCCCTGCTCTGGTTTGTTGCTGTCACCCAAGCCCCGTTAGTTGTCTTGTCCTCTGTCGTCTTGTACCTGCCTCACGCCCACTGTCCAGATTAACAGATGTCACTGCATTGTGGAATACCAATGCCTTCTTTGCATACATCCTCACTGTGAAGCTATTCAAATTGTCCTGGGAACCACGCCGCCTCATATCTGTTATCATCGCCACTGTCGGCGCTGCGCTGGTAGTATACGGCAGTAGCAGTGCATCTCCAGATGGAGAGGCAGGCACCGTAGCGACGAAGGCGAACCTCACTCTCCTCGGAGACATGCTTACACTCGTCGCTTCCGTCCTGTACGGCATCTACCAGGTGCTGTACAAGATGTATGCCGCGCTTCCGACCGAACTCGACCATCTCGAGGCCTCGCCTACTGATGTGGCCTACGAACCGATTGTCGACCCCGCAGACGACCCCACCGAGGCACCGGTCTCCGACAAGCCGGAGATGGTGTACCCACCTCCGTTCGGCCTATACGCAAATGCTCTTACCTCCGCCATAGGCGTGTTCACATTTCTCCTACTCTGGGTGCCCATACCCATCCTCCATTACTCTGGTCTGGAGACCTTCCACTTGCCCTCCGACATTCAGACCATATTCACTATCGCTGGCATCGCTTTGAGCGGCGTGGCCTTCAACGCAGGTCTGATGGTACGTGTCCAGATGCCCATGCCGGTGCTCCTAGCTTGTCGCTCACTTGTACTCTGACAGATATTACTGGGCGTCTGGGGCCCTATTGTCACCTCTGTCGGTAATCTGCTCACCATCGTTCTCGTCTTCATCTCCGACATCATCTTTGGCGGTGCCGTGCATACTATCACAGTGTGGAGTCTTCTTGGTTCGGGAGGTATCATCACTGCGTTTGGCGTCCTGGTGTACGACATGCTACGGAAGCGATAGACTTCGTAACGCATGCGTGTTCGCCTGTAACTTTCGTGATCTGGAAGGCCCAGATAGAGCAGCAATGTGTATATGATTTGACGTCGCGCCGCGAACTGATGACATCCTTCCGCCATGGTGTATCGTATATTATGCCTGTGAATATTTGAATCTGTTCAATCCGAGAATGTGATGTGCAACAAGGGAAGTGGGAGTACGTGCATGCGAAATGCCACATCGAGGAAGAAGTGAACGAGTAATAGAACAGATGGAGCTATAGCACAATGGCGAAGGAAGGTGGGACGCGACAAATAAAAAACACAAGACAGATGCCCTCGACAGAGTTAATGCAGGAGATGAGACAGGTAACAGCAGAAGGCTGAGAGACGAAACGAAAATGAATGCGCGGTAGGGTGTACGTGAAAGTTCGTCTGAAGACTAGGCGCGACGAGGAAAGAACTGAAAGGTATCCTGGAACCGAGCGGCAAGGCTTGCATCTCGTTCCCCATTACAACTCGGTTGGAACCTCGTTCTCCTCAGTTGCGCCAAGACAACAACCAACTCAAACGCACCAACCCAAGTTTGACTCCTCGATGACTATAATCGTATAAACCCCCACTCGAAAGAATAAGTTAGAAATAGGCCTAAGTGGTCGTCGCCATCATGCTAAGGAGAGTTCAGCATAGCGCTCGTCAAGGGACAGTGCGTCATACCTCTTCCGTTTGGCCTTGGTCATCTCCTTTCGTAAAGCAGGTCCATCCAAAGGTTTTAGCAGTTCGAAGGCGCAGAGCAGCTCTTCAGATACGCTGGAGATGAGGGGAGTCAGCTATGGTAGACAATAGCCGCGGGCAACACGAACCTCATGCACGCGCCGTAATTGTCGAATTCTAGCCCACGCTCGTTAGGCAATATTCATCATGCAATGAGTCAAGTGCCGTACCTCCACAGTAGTTGGGTGCGCTGAAGACTGTCACCAACGTTCGATCGTTCCAAAACTCGTATCCGTCTTCCACAACCATATGCGCCCGGCATATCAAGTCCATGTCGTAGCGCACGAGGAAGTCATTGATGATAGACTTCCCAAAGCAATAGCTTACACCTCGCTCGTTGTCCTCCCAATCCTGCGCAGTGTCTGACGGATCTGACCAGAGGAGGTCATTCAGCAGACCGTAGTCTGGAACGTCCGTCGGTCGTTGTATCCGCTTAATGTCATCCATATGGTGGAGCGACGGTGATAGGCCGCCATGAACGCAAAATATTTTAGACGCGACAATAGCAGCGATGGGGAGACAGTTGAAGACGTCGATGAATGTCTTCCAGGTCTTGATGTTACAGCGTCGCTTGCATTCATCATAGAAACCGTACACTAGAAGTTAAAGAGTCAGCGCAACGAGAAGCATAGCTTTGGGTAGGCGCTCACCTCTCGTTACGTTTGCACACTCGTGGTTTCCTCGCAGGAGGAAGAAGTTCTCGGGGTACTTGATCTTGTAGCAGAGTAGGAGCAGGATAGTCTCGAGGCTTTGCTTGCCCCGGTCGACATAGTCCCCGAGGAAAAGGTAATTGGCAGCCGGAGGGAAACCGCACATTTCGAACAACCGGATGAGGTCCGAGTACTGTCCGTGGACGTCGCCTACGATCTTCACAGGGGGTGAAAGCTCAATGAGCGTGGGCTGGCTCAAGAACACCTCGCGAGCAGCCTGGCATATAGCGACAATCTCGGTGTTCTTGAGACAAAGCGACTTGCTGACCTTGCCGGTATACCCGACATCGAGCAAGCGTTGGATCATATCGTCAATGTCGAGCTGCAGGACGCGGTTCTTGTCCTTTACCCCACCGGTCCCTCCATAACTCGCGTCCCCGACAGAGAAGCTGTTGGTGGAGCCCGGTGTGGGGAGGCCCGATGGGGACAGGGAGTTGGAGAGGATGGTCTGCGTAACGGGTATATCAAGCGGTGCGGGCTTGTTCCCGTTGACAGCAATTGGCGAGGTCGACGGCGATGGCAGGGATGACGGGTCCGACGGCTGAGGGTTAGGGGACTTGGTTGTTGGCGATGCGTCGCTCCCAGGCGGTCTTGAACCGCTTCCGTTGGGAACAACTGTCCCGCCGTCGGGGTCGGTAACGTTGACTTGTACAGCAGGGACATTGTGTGCACCGTTAGAGAGGGGACCTGTGGTAGAGAGTGTCGGGGCTGTCGCTCTGGAGAGCGAGCCAGCGGGTGTGGATTCGTTGGTGTCGGTGGGCTCAGGAGGCGTATTCGACTCGGCATCCTTATCCTTGTCTTTGCCACTCTTCTTGCTCCTTTTCGACTGTTGCTGGCCCATGGGAAGGGCCTGTGAGGATGAGGAAGGAGAACCTGGCTGAGGAGACTGCGGGCGTGACCTCGAGAGCCTGGAGGCGAATACGGAGAGAAGAGTGGGCGCCAGCTTGGGCGAGGTCTCGGCTTCGCTGGCGGATGCGGCGACGGAGCTGGTCAGGGAAGGAAAGAGTGGCGGCGATCGAACGAGTCCAACTATCGCCGTCGTGCAGAGCGTCGGTGTCGTTGTTGTCGTCGAAATTGTCGTCAACGACGGTGTAGGACGCCAAGAGTCTGGAGCCAGTCGCAAGGCGTTCCTTGTTGGCTGATGTTTACTCGGCCTTTGCCAGCTCGCTTCGCACTCCAATCTGATCAGAGGATAGACCAATTGCGAGTCTCCTGACCCAGCCCTAAGATACAGCTCAAACATACTCTCTATCTACACCGCCGCGCGCCGTGTCCGAACCACGCCGCACAACGCGCGCACCGCAGCCCCTAGGCCGGTCGATCCCCCGGCGCGCCAGCTGTTCGTTCACTCTCCTCGCATGGGCGTAATGGTCATTTTGGCGCATGCATACAGAACATGGATAGGAAAGCAAATAAAAACACATAGCATCGGTGCCTCGGTACCCGCGCCCTCTCAGACCGCTGTCCAGAAATAGTCCGCTCAGAACTTTCCGAAGGTCTTGGCCGCAGCCTTGTTCTTCGCTACCCGGAGAACGTTGAAGCGGACGGTTTTCGACAATGGCCGGCACTGACCTGCGTGGATCTAAGCAAAGGTGCAACTTCCAGGACACAGAAAGCTACGTACCGACAGTGACAACATCGCCAACCTCGACACGGAAAGCGGGCGAGACGTGCGCCGCCAAGTTCTTGTGGCGCTTCTCGTAACGGTCTACAAGACAACGTGAGCCTGCGCTTCATCCCCTTTGCTCAAAAGGGGCACGCACTGTACTTGGGGATGTAGTGGAGGTAGTCCCGGCGGATGATGATGGTGCGGGTCATCTTCGTGGAGACGACACGGCCAGTGAGGATACGGCCGCGAATGGAGACATCACCGGTGAAGGGGCACTTCTTGTCTAAGCGCAATCACACTGTAATCAGCATTGAGGAGATGCATTCAATACCAATGGCACAGGCGTACCGATGTAAGTGCCGTTGATAGCCTCAGACGGGGTCTTGAAGCCCAGGCCGACATCCTTGTACCACCGCTTGTCCTTGGTCGAGATCTTCTTGCCACCTATTCCATATCACCCAAAACCACCTCCAGTAAGTCCCACAGAGTCCCGCCGGTCTGTCACGGTGGTGTACGCACCGCGAACCTTCGCGTTTTGGAAGAGGTGCTGCTTCTGGTATGCCTTCTCAATCTATAAATTTGGCGAAAAATCACACCGTCATAAGTTCGCCATAGGACTCTTATATTCAGATAACGCACCTGCTCGGCCATGTTGATCTTGAGGACGGCGGGGGAGTTTGCAGACGTTTACCGGGGCCGCCTTGCGCTACGCTTGAGTCTGGTACGTGACGGACTGGGAACAAGCCACCGGAGCGAAAACTGTACAGCCCGGAGTTCTCCGACCGGCAGACTCTGTCCCAGTCTCGGCTACCCAGACGCCACAGTCACGTGCGCGACGCGCGTGACCACGGATGCGTCACCGGCGTCAATCAGGCTTGTTGCATGTCTGTCGCGATACGCGCCGCCGCGACCTCCCGCTGCGTTCAACGTCTATTCTTCCACACACTCAGCCCTCGTATGGGAAAACAGACTACATTAGGTGAGAGCATGTTCTGTCAAGCCGAGAGGCAATACATTGAACAAGTGCAGGAAAATATCTCGACATGCCAAAGGGAATGAAGACGGCACCTCCGCAACAGTCCACGCTCGGGGAGATGTGGGGCAAGAAGAAGAAGCGCGTCCCAGAAACCACCGTTAGTCAGGATAACAAGATGGATGTTGTCGAGACAGGTGCGCGTCTCTACGTGTCTAAATTAACGTGTCTCAACGCGTTCTAGGCGAAGGTTCGAAGCGGAAGCATGCTCCTCCTGCGCAAACTGAGGTGGCGGCAGCGCAACCTCCGAGAGCGAAGAGGCGCAGGATTGTTACGTCTGACAGTGAAGACGAGATACCAGGTAAGTCAGCTGTTAAAGACACTACACCGATGCTTACTAGCGTGCGCAGCCGCCACCAAAGCTGAGGCAGCCGCGTCTTCAGAGGCTGAGCCCGTGCCACCATCCGATGAAGATGAGGAGTCGGAACCATCAAAGCCTAAGCGTAAAGCTGCGAAACCTGCCAAGACGAAGGAGGATACCAAGGCCAAAGCCAAAGCTAACGCGAAGGCGAAGGTCATAGAGGAGCTTGAAAAGGAGGAACCAGAAGCCGAAGCCTCTTCGGCTTCAAGTAGAGACGAGGCCCAAGAAGAAGACCCCGATGAGGGAGAGGAAGAAATTGAGGAAGAGGAAGCGTCTCAGAAGTATGTCGGACGTGCCGTACACGCCCTGTCATGGTTAACAAGTGCAGTGCCCAGGCAGCGTTAGCCAGGACGAAGGAAGTAGACATTGAGGGAGGCTGGAAGGTCGGGCAGCCGTATGTGAACACTCATAATCTCCATTGTAAAGTCTAACCATACTCGTAGCGTACCCTATGCAGCTTTGGCCAAGGTCTTCGCGTTGATAGAGAGCACCACGAAGCGCCTTGAGAAGACTTCTCTCTTGACTTCGTTCTTGCTGCTCGTTATACAGCGGAGCGGTCCCAAGGACACTGAGTCGTTGCTCCAGTCAGTCTATCTCTGCATCAACAGAGTAAGTCCCTCTTGAACGTCTAGGAGAGAGTCTCTAAGGTTCTCTTTCACAGCTATGCCCAGATTACGTGGGTCTCGAGTTGGGCATAGGCGAGAGCTTGCTCCTCAAGGCCATCGCTGAGTCAACGGGTAGAAGCATGGCAGTCATCAAGCAAGACCTGAAGAAAGAAGGCGACTTGGGCCTTGTCGCTATGGTTCGATCATTAAACTGTATGCGATGATGCACTGATGCTCACGTATTGCATTGTGTCGACAGAACTCCAAGAATGCTCAGAAGACGCTGTTTAAGCCCAAACCGCTGACGGTGCCTTTCGTCTTCAAGAATCTCAAAGAAATAGCTTCGAGCACGGGTCACTCCGTAAGCGAAATATAGGGCTCTGTCAGAACTGCACTCAGTCATCCTCGTTCAGTCTCAAAACAAGAAGGTGTCGATCATCACCAAGCTACTGGCTGCTTGTCAAGGAGAGGAAGCGAAGTACATCATACGGTCCTTGGAGGGCAAGCTGCGAATTGGAAACGCTGAGCGTACTGTGCTTGTGGCGTTGGCACACGCCGCAGTCCTTGCAGAACGTGAAAAAGGTATGACATGCACTATGTTGCAGGAACGTCCTCGTTTACCATATCATGGTATCAGCGAACAAGAAATTGTCCACGGAACAACTCACCGCCCGCCTTGAACACGCCGCGGAAGTTGTGAAGGCAGTGTACAGGTAGACATATTGTATGTTGCCACTGTACGCGTGCTGACTTTCCATCCAGTGAACTTCCCTCGTACGATCTCGTAATTCCGGCACTGCTGGAAGTTGGTGTCGATGGCCTTCAGGAGCGATGCAAGCTTACGCCTGGCGTGCCGTTGAAGCCTATGCTTGCTAAGCCGACCAAGGCCATCGGCGAGGTGCTAGACAGGTTCGAGGGCAAGAAATTCACGTGCGAGTACAAGTACGACGGCGAGCGTGCTCAGGTTCACAAGCTCGAGGATGGCACCGTGGCCGTTTTCAGCCGTAACTCGGAAGACATGAGCAAAAAGTATCCTGACCTGATGGACCAGCTTCCGCGTGTAGGTTTGCATGCGTTATCCGCGTGGCGTGTGAACGCTGACCACTCTGCAGTGCATGAAGGATACGGCAAAGTCGTTTGTGCTCGACGCTGAGGCTGTTGCTGTCGATCGCAAGACGGGGCAATTGAAGCCGTTCCAGGAACTGAGCAAGCGGAAGCGCAAAGATGTCAAGGTAGAAGACATCGAGGTTTGGGTGTGCCTCTTCGGCTTTGATCTGCTCTACCTCAACGGAGAGGTAAGGTTATTCCAGGGCTGTGGGCATTCTCGCTGCTAAAATTTGCCAGTCCCTATTGCACAGGCCCTTTGCTGAACGTCGTGCACTGCTCCGGGAGCACTTCCAAGAAGTCCCGGGAGAATTCGCATTCGCGAAGTCCAACGACTGCGAGACGACAGAAGAAATACAAACCTTCCTTGAGGAGAGTGTCAAGGATGGCTGTGAAGGTCTCATGGTCAAGATGCTCGAGACGGAAGCCAGTCACTACGAGCCGAGCCGGCGCAGCGTTAATTGGCTCAAGGTCCTCCTACTCAGTGGCTTTCCTGAGCACAGCTAACTATTCCGTTTATACACACAGCTCAAGAAGGACTACCTCGCCGGCGTGGGCGATTCGCTCGACTTGGTGGTCGTTGGAGGTTATTACGGGAAGGGCAAACGCACGAACGTGTACGGCGCGTTCCTACTCGCCTGCTACGACGCGGATGGCGAGCAATACCAGACGATCTGTAAGATCGGTACTGGGTTTAGTGACGAAGCCCTGCAGCAGCACTACGATATCCTCAAACCACTAGAAATGACCAAACCAAGAGGAGATATCAAGGTTGGCGGTGCAAAACCGGACGTATGGTTCGAACCAAAGGTGGTTTGGGAGGTCCTCACAGCAGACCTGAGTCTGAGCCCTGTGTACACAGCGGCGCAGGGACTGGTATGGGCCATCGAGCGCTTCAAGCCTGCACAGCAACTGACTATATGTCACAGGCGGACGAAAGAGGTATTTCACTTCGTTTTCCGCGCTTCATCCGAGTAAGGGACGACAAGGGTGCGGATGACGCCACTGGACCTGAGCAGGTAAGACTCGGACCCTAGCTGGCTTTCCACAGAGGCGGTGACATTAGCATTCCAGATAGCTGAAATGTACGAGCGCCAAGTGCTCGCTCAGAGCAAGGGAGGGAAGAAGGGCAAGGGTGGTGATGCCGACGACGGGTTCTGGTAGTCTTTCTCAGGGTATTGAGGGATCTCGCATGTGTAATCTCTAGGGAAGATATCCATTAATCTCGAATAAGATGGTATACGGAGATCCAGGCTCTGTGCCAGAGCCTCTGAGCAAGAAGTACGCTGATCACTGCGCTCATCTTCACTGTGCAGCCTCGACAACCTTCTCGGTGATGCTCTTTTGGCTGTCCTTCGCCTCCTTGCCACCCATGTACCAGTAGTTGACGAAGCGACCCAGTTGAACGGACTGCGCGGTTGCATTTGTCGCATGGCACGCGAAGAGGAGGTAATTCCTAGGTTGTACGCGCCAGGCTGTTGTGACAAAATCAGGGACTGAAGAATGTTGAAAGTCAATGCCAAACGCACCAAAGCGCATGAAGACCATCCTGTAAATAGGCTGTCAGCACGGCGAAACATGCCGTAATGAGAGCAAACTCACGAGTAGCTGGCAAGAGCGGTAGTCATTGCACCTGAGATGACCTCCTCATCCTTCTTCAGGTCAGCAAGGGCAGCCAATGGGAGACCCCAGTTGGCAACCTGGTGCACGGCGTCAGAGATCGTCATTGCTCATGGCAGTGGGAGTTTGTTGAACGAACCGGTCCCCAGAAGTGAGTGCCTGGCATAAACGCCTCAGTTCACGCGACCCAAAGACATGACGAATGATACACACTGAAGAAGTACTCCCTTGCAGCGGGCGAGCGCAGCCAGTGGAAGAAAGTGGAGGCCATTTTGTAGAAGATGAGGAGAGGGAAAGAGACTGGCTGGGGCAGACTTGAGTTAACTCGCGTAAGGCGCTTCGCGTCAGCGGGTCTTGCCGTGACCGTCCTCGCGCATCACCGCCTTTCGCGCTCTCCTGCTGCTCTCATCCACGCACGGCCGCAGACTCGAGCTCTCCCCTGGCACACGATGCTCTCGCTACGCGTCCGCCCGCCTCCTCGCATCTCACGGGCTCTCTTCAGCCTCGAATACTCACGCGCGCAGCCATGCTGTCATAGGCTTCTCCTGATATACTTGCCCAATCTGTCACCCATCTCGACACGTTGCAGGCCTTCAATTGCTCACTAGACGCCTCTGAAGCGGGCCCTGTGACCGTCGTCGCTTCTCCTCTTCTAGCCGTTTCTTATCACTCTGCCAACGACCACCATGCAGGCTAGCTACTATCCCCCCGCGACCTACTACCCTGTGCAGCAGGTCCCGCCTCAGCAGCAATATGCCCAGGTGCAGCCCGCAGCCGTCCCCTATGCCGCAGGATACGCCGACTTGTCCAGCTACCAACGGCAGCGGTATGCGAGCTATGTGCCTCCACCGCCTGAACCTGCGCCCAGACCCCAGCACCGGAGGAGCAACACTGTCTCGACTCCAGGCCAGAGGACGATGCCACCCAAGTCCATCATGAAGAAGCGGCCGCAAGAGCGGTCAGAGTCCATTGGCCCCAGTATATCAAGACAGTCGAGCAGAGCTCCCTCGGAACCGCGCGAGCGCACCAATTCTACCAGTAGGCCTCGTGCGAGCTCGAGTCAACAATATATACCTGGTACGTTGCATCTCGCACTGCTGGTCGTCCAGCGTTTGATGCGATTCGTGACCCTCTGTAGGTCATCTGTTTGTCACGTTCCCTAGCTCAAACGAAGTGCGGATCGAGAATGTTGCTTTCCCTTCGACCGTCGACGAAATACGACAAAACCTCTTCCCTATGTGGCCTCACCGTGGCAGTAACGATGTACCACGAGAAGGCATGTTCCGCGCCGTCTTCAACGGTACCCCTTGGGCTAGTTCCGGCACCGACTTTATAATGTATGTACCGAAAGTCACAATGAATAGCCTGTTCACTTCACAGCCCATAATGTTGCAGCGCACGCCGTATGCTACACACACTCTGGGCTATTCTAGCCCACCAAGTAGGTGTGAACACTCGTATATCTCCGCAGGTTCATAACCGTCCAATTACATAGGGCTATGCGTATATGACTACTGCCAGTACTAGCGAGTCGGTGTGTCTTTGCGCCCAGTTAATAACGCCTCGAATGTAGACTCATGTCTTGCAGACAGCGAAGTTCGTCTTCGGCCGGGCACAGCATGAAGTACTGCCGCAATTCTTCTCCGTCGCGATCTCTCAGTCAGGTGGCAAATTCACGTTCCTCGATGCTCCACCACGTATCGTGGAGAACCTCAGCGATGCTGTGCGCGCAATGTGGCCGCATAGAATCTCTGCAGACCGCCATACGGCAGAAGATGGTGTTTTCATCTTCGAGCTCAGGAAGAACTCCAGCGGTCAGGCTCAATCCTTATCCAGCGGACACAATGCTCATGTCGAAATTTTACAGGGGATGTCGACAAGAGTCTTCTGGCCGCGTACGTGCTAGACTACTTCAGCACGCTCGGCTTCAAGTTGGACGGAAGTATACCGATGGGGAAAGCTGGCCCGCTTGGCTTCGGGTCTAAGAAGGAGCTTTGGATTCTACGGTCAACGCAGCCACCGCGGCCCAGCAGTGCTGGTGGGCACAATAGTATCCACGCCCATCACAGCGCACATGGACACCACAGTGCACATGGACATGGCGAATATTGACCAGGTGCACTCGGTTGACGATTAACAGGTTTGATTCATGGTTTGTGGTTTTCATTCTCGGTCGTAGCACATAATTTGACACCTGTTTCAGACGTCACTAGTTGCTAGCCGTGTTCTATAGGGCGAGGATGTAATAGATCTTGCACACAGTCATCCTTGATCAGCGGTAATGAGTGATCCATATACGCCGATCGTCAAAAGCAGGCGAGTAGCGACAGTATGTGTTCCTCAGCTTTGATTGTAATTCGTACTGACTTCGCCGAACCGATAGTACATTTTATGAAATCCGCTGTTTCGCGTTCTGGCTGAGAGGCCACGCCTCTCGTCGCTCCCATGCAGTGGACACTTTCCATCCTGCGGAGCTCCGGAGGCAGCTATCTTGAAAGGTGTCGCCCGCACGATAGCCAATACGCGCGGTCTTGAACAGGACGTGCAGGAGGTTCACGGGGCATTTGATAAGTGGCTCTTGTCTCCCTTCTTCGTCGCCTCTGCCTCCTTATGTTGTTCTTTCTTTGCTTTCGCCTCTTTCGCTGCCTTTTCTTTCCTCTCTTTATCCTCCCTTTCTTGTTGCTTCTTCATTCTCTTCTCCTCTTCCTTGCTGATGACTGCCTTGTGTACAACCCTGGGAGCAACTTTGTGCTGCTCGCGCTTAGTGTTGTGGACCTCCTCTGCTTGATCACTCCTTCCCCGCGGTTCCAAACCGCTATTAGATTTGTGAGTCGTCACCGGCCCTCAGAGCAATGACTCCACACTCACGCAGCGCGGAGTAGTTCCAGCACACCAATTCCGCTGTTATCTCCGTCACACAGCACATCGGAACCGCCGTCATTCATCACAGCTGTCTCGGAGTCGCTGCGTCCGTTCATTGACGTTAAGCGGCCGCTTGTTTCCAGCAGGTGTCACTTACGTCTTGTCCAGCACGCCGTCATCGCTCTCCACAGCCCCAGTCACGGCGTGCACTTGTGCGATGACATCTACGCCGTCTGATGCCGACACTTCACTTGTGGAGGTGAGGGTTCGGACAGTAGATGACTTCGTATTGCCGTTATCAGGTGTGTCAACGGTAGTCGTCGCCACCTCAGCAGCCGCATCTACTTTGTATGGGTCGTCGGGCTGTTCAGACGCCGCACTCCGGTAAGCGTCTACGGTCGTATCTGCCATCTTGGTACGGTTGACCGATTGAGGTGATACTTGGATAGAGGGAGCGTTGAAGTGCTGGGGGCACTTCGCATCGTGGTCCCGCAGGTATATATGACAGTCTGGCATGCTAGCGTACGCACACTTCCGGCTTCCCGGGCATTCCATCATAACGTACTGATGTTGTCACGCTGTCAGACAGCTGCTAGACCTTGGTCGTGGCAGCTGTGTGATTGTAACTGCACGGCACCCCGTCACGAGTTGCTAATCACCAAAGATCCTGTGCACCTATCCCACGATCAAGTTTCGAGCGCTTTTCTTGCAGCCATGGGATCCCCACGGCTGCGTTATCGGCAACTCAAACGACGCGCAGGCGGAAAGTCCCATAATATATGTCAGTCTGTCTCTCTAGTGCAAGGAGCAGCAAATGACGGATACATACAGTCGCGGGGTCACCAGCGCGCAAACAGACAGCTTTTCTGCAGTCGACATGGCCACCGGGGGCAGGTAAACCCTCAAAGTGCACCTCCAGTCGTCATCACAAGCCTACAGTAGACGGGGGATTATGCTTTCTTCGTCAGCCGCGGTGTGTGTTTACCTATGCGAGCCGCTCGATGTCGGCCTAACAGTACCTGCGACGTCATATTTTCATACACTAGGCGAAACGCCGACCTACGGCCCGATTCACTAGACGTCAACAGTGCGCAGCGGGAAGTTGTAGCCGAGCTGAAACGCCAGTGGGTGACTTCCATAAGAATTTAGGGACAGTGTCGTGTCTAGAGGCGTGGCTGTGTAGGCGTGACAACGGAGCCACCTAGCTCGCGCGTCCAACCCATAAGCCTAACCGCGGTGACGTTTAGACACAAATGTCCCGGACCTTTTGTCGGAGAACTGCCATCAGGATCTTGATGAATTGCCATAGAGAGTAAGGCCCGTCGCCTCCACCTACCTTTCGTGGTCAAAAGAGGAGCGAATCGGTCTGGACAGGGGGGTACCCCCGCCCAGATTTCGGACGGAAAGCAGGCCAAAACGGTGGAGTTACCGTCTGGGAAGTGGGGTTCGCGTTAACTATGTCACGCTTTTCTCACGCAAACTCGGCAAAAGTCGTCTGAAGCGTCCAGAACTGTCCCTAAAGTACTTATGGAAGTCACCCAGTGCGCCATCTCTCGCAGAGAGCTCGCGGTGCCGAAATGGAAGGTCGACCAATGTATCGCAGTTAGTGGATCACGATGAGAATAAGTCTCACACTGTGCGTGGCAGACGTATATGCTCTCAAGGAGCACAGCCTTTCTGCGATTATTGACAGATATCTGGCCAATTCATGTCATCCTATCCATGGAGGCTGCACACACCTGCAGCTACCTGTGGAGCAGTGCGCTCTCAGCATGTTGCATGCGGCCGTATCCGCGGCACCGTATGCATGACAGTCGGCCTCTGCCCATTCCCGACCGGTTATCCGGACGGTTGTCTGCCATTTCTCCGAGCCTGTCGCTCGCGGATAGCGCAAAGGTTACGGTGTCGAGGTCATGCGACCGCCGTCAGGTTTTCAAAGACTGCCAAAGACCGACCAAGAGCCAACACTTTGTGTCACGGAGACCGGACTCACTGCACACTGAATTGGACTTGCCCTGCTGACGATTCGATCATTCCACACCGGAACGATAGAAGATGTGTTCAGTGGACTGTTGTCTATGTTCGTCTCAGGCTTCCGTCCGGGCAGTCGGAGACTACCCGTGGTTCGCGCAGCTATCCAGATTTCTTTCATTACGAAAATCTAAAAGACGGCTACTGTTGTCATGTAACAATGCCAAAAAATCCACGGAGAACTCTTCCATAGGTTTGTCATGCAATTTCTTAGACAATAAGCATAAGACTGCAAGTTGGCTGCGAAGTGAAGATCATTTGTTGTCCCCCGCCTCGGCGCCTTGTGAGGATGTCGGATTGCTCCAACAATGCACGGCCTGGGCTTGAGCGTTGCTACAGCCAGAGCCCTTGTTACTGCCGTGTTCCGAGGACCCAAAGCAGCGAATACCAGCTTAGGTATTTCTGGACGTGAATGTTGCGCATGGCCATATTACTGTACGAACACGACCAACTGTTCACGGCTTGTGACCCGTGACACTTGCGAGCAGTCGAGTTCACAGTTCAGCGCCCGCCGAAGCGCCGTAGCAGCCAATCAGAAGCCGTCAAAGGGGGCGCCAGCGCCCGCCAAAACTGCCCCCTGTGACCCGGGACCCCAGTTCACAGACGGCCAGTTCACGGCCTCCGTGACCGTGACGTGAACAGTTGGTCGTGTTCGTACATTATTCACTGCCTCCTGTTCCCTAGCTGCAGAATCGACACAGGTAAGTGGGCCAGTCCTTCTGTGCATAGGGTCGTCGGATTTCCTGCAATCCTCAAAGAAGATCAAGCGGCCGCACTTCCTAACACGCTCGAGATATGTTCATCAGGATGGCAACCACGGGAGTCACTGGCAACTAAGAAGTTGGAAATCTGCATAGGGTCTCTCAGGTGAAGTATGGAGTACGCCACCAGGCGCGCGGGAAAGTCGTCGACACCCCGCCAACCGTTCCCCATGGGACGATGCCAATAACAAGACGATGTTGCCCTGTTCACGTCTGGGCTCAGCATGTCGAACGGGGGTGAAGCCAAAGAGCGGCGATATCTTATCTGTAGGTCATCACATGCAGTGTTTAGGACAGGATGAACAGAGTACCTCCAAGATGGTCAGAGTGTAATCTGAGATCTGAGGCGCTGTTAAGCGCAGTTGCGGCAACCAGGCGCTATGTGCGTCAAGGGGGCTGTATACGAACCCAGCTGCATCGCCCGTCGGACCATCAAAGTGTACATAGGTGTAGGGGCGGTGTCCTTCATTCGTAGCTGTCTGGTAAGCGCCGGCTCCGTGGTTGCAATAAGAGGTTGCTACTTAGCCCGTCCCGACCTCGTAGGGATCCCTCCTCCTCTGTCCACGGCCATGACTGATTCCATCGTGGATATGAAACTTCCTGGACATGAGAATGATCCCCCAGCTTACTCCGAGGGCGTGCTCCTGTACCCTACCACTGCAGACGCCAGTTCTCGTTACTCACGTACATACCCGCGGTAAGTTCCCAGTGGCTCATCCAACCTGCAGCCCGCTGAATGTTTCCCAGCGTCGAGTCCGTAGAATTCACCATCCACCCTGGGCTGCATGCCATTATATCCCTCTCGGACGGTGACAATGATTCCAAGGAGAGAGGCAACTTCGTGACACTCGCTCCTCTTCCTCTTCCAAGCCCTTGGTCTCAGCATCTTCATCCTGAGGGCGCCACGTACTTCGTCAACAGTCTCATCAATGTCGTCACGGACAGCAATATCGCGAAAGCTGACGTTTTCTCCAGATTCATGGATGGCGTCGGCCAAGTGCAATCTCTGGCCGCAAACCTCTGTACCCCGATCTCCGGCGACGTTGAGCTTTACATGCGCGCGGACGAGCCCGCCAGCTGCCACTACTATCTTGTGAATCACTGCACACAAACCGAATTCTGGCTGAATGAGAATGAGCTTTCTGATCTGGGCTTTTCTCGAGTAGTCTCGCAAACGCATCTCAGTAAGCAAGACCACGCGAACTGACTTCAACAACTTCTGACCGCTCCGTAGAACACGCCCTAGAGGAGCATTATTGGACGCACGTAGAATATTTCCCGCACAGATGCATACCCAAGAAGCTATTACGGGAACTACTCAGCGTCCTTCGTCATGGACAGCTCGGTACAGCAGCCGGTTCTCGAGCCGTCACCCGCAGTTCTGACACTTTCAACCCGCAGATCATGAGACGTCTCGGTCTTCGACGTTCCCATTCGATGCGAACCAGTGCAAGCGGTTCATCAAGCTCCTTTCGGTCGATGGTCGGTGACACGCTCTTTTTAGTAGCGATCATCGGTCAACTCACTGTCTTGCCCAGAGGAGGAAGCGCAGAGCCCTTACTACACCTGCATGGCAGCTCGTCTGTGGGCTTCTATCGCGAAGCACAGGTTTGACAACATGTACGGCGAGGAATTCGCCCGCCTAGACCGCCACACGAGGCGGCGCGACGAGATTGTCGATCACGAGCCGTTCTACATGAAAGTCGCGTCGACGCTGCTCTTTGATTATAGCAAGCGCATTACGAAGAAGCTCGATGATCTTTACGTCGATGAAACCACATACACAATGCACTGGCGCAAGTTCATTCGGGACATGTACGACACTTGGCGCGATCTGCGCTTTGTATCAATCTGCCTCCTCATGTGAGTACATGTTGTAAACTCGTGGTGGCGCGGATCTGACTTCGCTACGCAGCGTCTCTGCAATTCTCGTATCGAACCTGCCAGGGTTTCTGGCGTACTACATCGGACTCGCGGCTATAGCATGTTCAGCACTGTCGCTCGTTTCCAGCATCATTATCCTCAACAAGTTCCACGAGAAGCTCGAATTCGTCGCCATCGATGCAGTACGTCGCTTCTCTCTGCGAACTCTCATGGATTCTGAACTCTGCGTAGGTCAGCTATTTATCCGAAAAGAAGCACGAGAGGCTTGGTTTCCAACCCCTCAGTCTCGTCATGGCTATTCCCAAGGCTTTCACGACCTGGTCCACGATCCTTTTCCTAACGCAGATCTTTAGCATCATCGTCGAGTCTACCGGCGCGCCGCTCCTTCTCAGCACCATTATTATCTTCGGTGCACTGGCTACTGTCTTACTCTTACTCATCGTCAAATTTCTTGTAGCGACAGTGCTCGACATATGGCGTCGCCGACGCCGGCAATATGGATGTCCTGTATGATATTCCACACCTCCCATGCCGTGCCTCGCTGCTACTTCCGACGGGGCACGGCCTGAAATCGTTCAGAGGTATTGTCGAGCACACCCCTGAGGTTATGCAAAACAATGTCGCGTGCCGCTGCTCCGCTGTTATTCCATGTCTGCATAAGATTGAAAGCTCACGATGTCCTGTAGTCCTACGCCAGTCGCTGTGTATATCGATTTGTGGATCCAATAGAATTCATCGATATCGGTGCATGATATGGGCATTAGATTAGGGTATGATCTCAGCACTACTTCAATTCCTAAACCATCTTGACAACCTTGCTTCCGTCAGCAACGCCAGCAAGGCTCTTAGCGTCGACCTTGCCACTGGCGTCCTTGCGCTTCAGAAGTTCATCCCACCAACCAAACAAAAAGTCGCGCGCAATCAGCTTGAACCACGGGGTGAACGAGTTCGCTGCCATCATCGATATCAACACCTAGGAAGTCACGAACCCTACGAAGCATGGACTTACAAGGGTCCTCAAACATCTTCTGGAGCTCCTCCTTGGACACATATTTGTAATCCCGGATCTCGTTCAGGTTTGGCGTGACGTCGACGTCAGCCGTCAGGAACAGTATGTAGTCGACTGTGTGCCCGCGTCAGAAAACTTCTTGCATGGAGTGTCGGAGCCGACGCCGGCCACAGCCATACGGACCTTCATGCTCGCCCCAGACGCCGTCGGACGGCGCGAGGTAGTGTATGCGGGTCAGGTACTGGAACTGGTCGACGGGGGTCTGCGTGCGGGGGATGCCGAGCTCGTGCTCGAGCTTGCGCGCCGCCGCGACACGCACGCCGAGCTGGTCCTTCTCGACCTTCTCCTCCTCGAAGTCATCGAGCGGGTGCGAGCAGCAGGTGTTCGTCCACATGTCTGGGAACGTGATCTTCTCCGATGCGCGCTGTTGCAGCAAGAGCTTGCCGTCCGAGGGCCTGAAGACGAACGCTGAGAACGCGCGGTGGAGGAGGCCCTTGTTGATATTCTCCATCAAGTGACCTGGCGGGAGGGATGTGTCGGCCTGGACCGTGGAACCGCGGGGACTACACAGACTTACACGTTTTCTTGTCAGCAGCACCGAGAGCACGGTCCTCCTCATCTACAAGGATACACCTCTCGTCCATAAGCCTGGACTGCTCGGGGTCATACTTCGAGAGGTCGATGCTCGAGAGCACGGCGCGCGACGCGAGGACAGCTGGTGAGGGTGAAGACGACATGTTGCGAGACAAACGAGGGGCACTGCGCAAAGCAAACGGACGAGCAAACGAACGACTAAGAGGACGGAGGAGCTGTGGTCTCATGCAAGAGCGAAATCGACGTCGTGCGATTCGACATGTTCAAAGTCAAATTCATGGGTCGACCACCATTGGGCGCCTAGTCAACTATCCACCGCGGCATCGCTCAATCCCGCGGCTACAGTCTCTGCAATATTGCAACAAAAGCATTCATTGCGACAGGGCTTCATGATATATTACAGCACACGACGAGCAACGGTAAAAAGGTAAATGGTGCAAATCCTGCAAGGCTTACACACCGCAATTCGGTTGCAAAGCGAAAAGATGCCTGCAATATCGCCACAAGGATAGTGACCAAGGATCGCACAGCACCATCAACGGATTGTGAGCTCAATGTCACCATAGGGCTCTGTTTGCTTGACACCAAGCAGGTTCTTGGTTCCTAGAACTGTGATACACATGCTCAGTCACACGTTGGGGTCCAAGATCCATCTCGACCCACCGAGGCAGTGGTAGAATGCAGCAGCAGCGACATGTCTCGTGCTCGCTTCCACAGGCACAACGTCATTGAATTTGAGTGATGCTGTGGCGGATGGGAATGCATTCAGCTGCATCTTGGCATATCTGGAAAACCGGTTTCAGCGATTACCGCGGACGCTCGAGTCAAGACATACTCCAGAAAGTTGAACGAATTCCTCTCCAAGGTCATTACACTCGCATCCGACATCTGCGAGTCATCAGCATTGTTATTGGCGTTACCGCCGGGTACTGAGAGGCAATCATTAATTTAAGAAGGCAGGGAACAGCAGCAGCCCTACCGTCAAACTCGAAAGCGCTTTCCCGACGAGACGCTGGTGTATCGAAAGACGCAGGCGACTCGGGGACCAGCCCAGCAGTAATGCTGTCCTTGTCAACAGAACTGCCCCGAAGACGCGAGTCGGCCCGAGCAAAGCTCAGCCGATCACTTCCTCCGCGCGCTGGCACAGCCGCCACTCCAGAGACAGAGGAGCTCACGCCGGCGTTGTCCCAAGGAAAGAGGTTGGTGCGCTGAGAGCCTGATCTGTAGCTTTCGACGTGTATAGCGTTCGCTTCGAATTGGCTGCCGAGTGCTGAAGGAGGCCGTGAAACACGGCGACCCTGTCCAGGCTCCTGCGCATTTTGCTGGCGTTAGATCGGAAAGCGGGATTACTGCAAGCCGCCAAAAGAAATTCACCTCCGACGAGCGCATGTGTGAATCGAGATTCCATTCGTCTCGCATAGCATCTGCGGCAGGTCACATTTCACACCTATAATATATCCCAATAAAGGAACAAGCACGTACCCAGGTTGTCATCGCCACCAAATGTCATTGTCGTGCCGAGACAGACGTCTTGCATGGGATAATCCCGTTCATATACTGCACGTTCCTCGGAGACGCTGCGCTCGTCGAGTCTTCGACGTTTAGTTGGTGGCTCACCTGAGCGGTCCATGAATCATTCCTTTCCGCATAAGCATGGATGGCAGCTGAGGACCTACCCTCAGTCACGAGGTGAAGTCTGCCAGAACGTGCCTCCACCTGCACCCTGAAGTTCTCCTGCCAGAAGTCCACGAGTACCGGAGCTGCCACTGGGTTTGATACGTCAGTCAGATTCTCGCACTCATCATCAAGATATCATACCTCCTCGAGGAGCACCCCATAGCATCTCCTCGATGAGCCGCGCGCTTTCTTTCTCAGCCTTCTTGCGCTCCATCTCACGCTTTAGCATGGCTTGTCCTTCTAGGTAGTTGGCTCGCGCTCGCTAACGCTCCCATAGTCAGGAGAATAAGCGCACAGGTATACGAATACACCGCACCTCTAACTCCTCGTTCGTTAGTTCAGTTCGTGCGTCAAGCAGCAGCCGAACTCGTTTTCCCTTCTTCGGCTGTTTCTGCTTATCACCAGTTATAGCGTCTTGCCCGTCGAGCTGCGAGCCCAAAGGCGACAAAGGCAGGACGATCGATCCGTCCCTAACAAAATCATCCGCTGCAAGGCACTGTCAGTCAAGGACTGCTCGGACGTTCGGAACGAACCAACCAATGCGATCATTGTTATCATTCAGCACGGGCTGCGCAGGCTATTCATCGGTATGAACGAGCGCAGAGGAGGCTGTCCATGAATACATACCAGGCGAGAAGCTTTGGCAGATAGCGGTGTGCTAGACGGGCCGTCGTTCATGTCTGAATGTCCGCCGAATTCTCGCATGTCAGGGTCTTCTTGTCGGAACTGGAATTGATCATCGATGTCTCCGTTGGGCACGGTCATTTCTACGTCCTCGAGGTCCTGTGTAGGGAGCGGGCTATATGCCAAACGCAATCAGGCAGACTATTAGGACCGAGGGCCGCACCACTGACATGTTTTCAACCTGTTGAGATAGACCCCAGTCATCACCGAGTTCCTTGGCCAGTTCTTCACCGATCTCCCCGCCTAGGTCCACACCATCGAGGAAGTTGTCGTCAAACTGGAATCCTCCGAACTGAGAGGACGAGGGAATTATGCCGCCAGCGTCCTGTCCAGCTATCTCGAGGGAGCTAGAGAGCAGATAGCTGTGGTCCTCTTGCAACGTATGCAGATTTGCGCGACCTTGTTCAGCGAGAGATGTAGATCGAGGCTTAGCCTTGCTCCTCTTCTTAGACTTCCTACCACTCTTTGGGTCATACTCTTCTTCTGACTCGGATTGTTCATCCTCTGTCCCAACGCACGTGAGCGTATTGCGCGAATGAAGATGCCACAATGAGCCTCTCACCAAGGTTTAATTGAGGGTTTATATGCTCGTCCCAATCCTGCGCGATGGTTGGCAGAGCTCATATATGCAGAGTGTCAGACTGGGACGCACCCGAAACATGTGGTCAAAGTCCATAGCGAATGCAATGGTGGGATCAGCAATTGCGGTGACCAAGTCGGGGCTGTCTTGCATAAGTCGCATCATCTACGAGATGATCGACGCGCTCACCGAACACTCGGCTGTCCCATCTGAAGTTGTGCCGCCGCAGATGACGCGACGAAGAGGTCCTGCGTCGCCTTCTTCAGGGTATTGAAGCAAGACGTGACATCTGTGAGTAGAATCTCCTGCTTGACTATGCACCGCGTTAGTCTAAGGCACGCAGAGTTGCACGGAAGCGCATATACCCTTGTAGACGCTGCATTCCGTTGAGTAACTTCGCTCGAGCTACATGATGAAGCAACGTACCGGGTGACGCCGATCATCAGGTTGCTCGAAAGACGCAAGGCGAGTGGTTCGGCAGGCTCAGCTATGAGCGTGCATAGCTCGGGAATGTCTGCAGTCAAGACGGAACGCTTGGGCAGTTTCCTGAAGGAGGACTTTGCTCCAAGCGTCGCCGCGAGCCTGACCTACGCGTCAGAATGGTGATTGTCATCGAAAGGGAGAGTACGTACCATAATAAACCGTACCCGCTGTCGCGTCGCGAGAGCAGTTCATTTAAATAGAACATAAATCAGGCGATGGAGAACGTGGCGGCGAAATAGAGAAAGAGCTCGTCGGAGAGGACGGTGAGTAGGAGGTGAGAGGATGAGAAAGAGAAAACGAGACGACGCTGGGCTTCATATTGGATTTTCTGGAGCGGGGGATGGCAGACTTTGAGTGCGCTTCAATCGAAGTTGACGGGAACAGCGCCACGACAGCTTCCACGACACCTGCCATATAGAGCAAAGTCTCCGTGCATCCCAGTCCGCGACAAATCTCTGCACATGTCTACCTGTCTATATCGTATCAGCGGTTCGCGTGCCAGCCCACGAGCCGCGCAAAGAGCGTGTCGCGGTCGCCGACCCACAGGAACCGCTCCGTGCGCTCCTCTTCCACTCCGTTCGCGTCCGGCTCGGTCCAGCGCACCTTCAGTCCCTTCGCCACGCCGCTCTTCTTCACGGCGAGTATACGCTCGAGTTTGATGGAGATCTCTGGCTTGGATGACGTTAGCGGGGTGAAGTACAGCATCGCGTCGGTGAGCGTGATGAGGCCAGGGCCCTTCCGTTGAGCCGGGAATGCTGCTGATGCGTCAGAAAAGTTAACGAACATCGTATGCTTCGATGCTTACTATATGTTTGTATGCTCTGCTGGCTTCCCCGAGGCAGGAGTGCGTCTCTAGGCTTGAGAGGATTCACAGCAGCCCACTTGTCCAGGCTCTTCCAGTTGCTCCCCTTGAAGACCTGCTTCACATCGTCTGCCCACACCTTTGTCTTGATGACCCGACCGCCCCACTTGTCCCAGTCCACTCCTCTATCCCCAGGGTCGTTCGCAGTCTTCAAGTCCTTCAGCGATTCTCCGTCAGCGAGGTCGACGCGGCTACCGAAAGGTGTCCTATGCTTCTTCCGTCTAGGCTTGATGGGCAGACCTCGTGCGACTCTCTGCGAGATGAGCTCCATAGCGTATTCCGCGTCCGTAGGCGCGTGTGTGAGAGGCGGTGGAATCCTGCATGCCTCGTTAGTTTCATGTGAACTCGACAGAGCGTGGAAGCGCAAACCTTCTGCGGTCCGCCGGGGACATGGCAGCCATAACAGGGATGCCGTGCCAAAAGAACACACCTAAACCCATAGAAATGCCCTTCACGATGTACTTTGTTGGGACTATCGCAGTGACCAACGCAAGAAGAAGCAATGCCTGCATGCATACAAATTAACGACAATTTGACGGGAAGGCAAATGAAACGCATACAAGAGCGTATCCGAAAGAGACGTTCGGGCGACGCCACAGGAATATGCTAAATAGACGTCAGTGGTACGGAACGAGGAGACCTGGATTTTCACATACTTCTTGATACGTTCGTGTATATCCGAAATGTCGTTCGCAGCATGCATGATAGGCGTGGCAACATGTTCAGCCTCTAGAACGGGTGTGATAGTGTCTAGCTCGTCCTGAGCAGTGTCCAATTCGTTTTCGACTTCCGGGGCCTCGTCCACGACAATCTGGGGCACTGGTGCCTCGACTTCTGGAGTACTGACTGTACTATCAGCAGCATCGGTCTTCGCAGCTTCGGCCTTGGCTTTCTTCTTTGATGCCCTGTATTCCTTGAATGTGGTCCAGGCATCGTGGACGCTCATCGCGGGGGACGTCGCGACGCGGAGTATGATGCCTCTGCTGAAGTTCTCCGCGAGCTCAACCTCGCGCCGGTACTGGCGCAGTTCGGCCGCAGTCGGGTATGGGAGATATTTCCTGCGGAGCAGCGCGTAGAGAAGTCGGACGAACAATCCAGCGAGCAGAAGGCCGTTGTACCACAAGATCCAGAATAGCTAGGTCGCAGCGGGTTTAATTGGTACCTTGACAGATACAAGCAAATATCGCTTACAGTGTAATAGAAGAGGCTCGTGCCTAAGTCTTTCCAGGTTGCCAGGTTCCATAGCCTCTTCAGTATAGGAAAATATGTTGGCTCCAATGCGAGGAAGAGACGGTTCGCTGCCAGACGCGCCCTCTTGATCGAGAATGGGCGTTGCGGCGGTTGGGGTGGAGGAAGGTACGCCACCAGTTTCTGTTAACGAACATTTAAGTCCGACGTAAGAAGTCGACAAAGATGTCTACTTGCCGACGCGGCCCATGCCGCCAGCCCCAGGCCAGCGTCTTCGGTATCAGTATCACGCGCGAGAGTGGAGGCGGTATCTGGAGGAATTTGTGTGCTCTGCACGTCTGTCCAGCCACCCTCTTCGTCTTCATCCAACGCTATGTGTTCTGCGTTCAGCTCATGCTCCGGGACGGAGAGCAGCGCTGCTTCAGAAGGACTCCGTGGCAATTCTACCTCTGTCACGTACTTGTCGAGGTTCAGAATCATAGATGGTGAGCCATTGGTAGACTCACGGCAGAGAAAAGCTTCAGGAAGCGCTCCAGCTCCTCCTCATCGTAGATGGCTCGTAATTCCTCTGTAGACAGCTCGTTCTCGTCTTTCGTCCGCAGGGAGGCGATATCCTCGTCTTCAGACTCGGGGTCAAAGAAATCTTCTACTGACCCCGGGATCCTCTGATACTGGAGGCTCGCTGGCTCAGCGGACGATGTGGACGACGAGGACGAGCTGCTCGCGGAAGGAGCGATGGTAGGCCTCGGTGCAGAGGCCGCGGGGCTCGGAGGGAGCGATCTCACTGGTGGGCGAGGCGAGCTGAGTGAGCTGGACGCGCTCCGCGTGCCATCCGGCCTGCGCGAGGGGTGCGCGGGCGGCGGCGGGAAGAACTGCCGACTGTCCGACATGAAGGCTCTCGGGAGGAAAGGTCCCGCGCGGGGCCGGCGTTTCCCATCACGACGCCACAAAGATGCGTCCCACGTGGACGCAAAGCGCGCTATGACGTCGCTGCAGGAGAGCAACTACATTCGACAGTGCGTGAAGCGTACATTTTTCATGTCGAGCGCGAGCTGCGACACACGGCCGGACGAGGCAAAGCTACAAATGATGGCGTCCTAGAAGAAAAGGTCTA
Organism: Phanerodontia chrysosporium; assembly: GCA_001910725.1. NCBI lineage: Eukaryota > Fungi > Basidiomycota > Agaricomycetes > Polyporales > Phanerochaetaceae > Phanerodontia > Phanerodontia chrysosporium. Next base: position 2,150,389 of record MJGA01000003.1, read on the forward strand.
CAGCTAGTTCACGAGCTCCGTCTATCACTCCATCTTCGTCTCGCGGCAGTAGTTCTTATGACGCTTCCAGTCTTGGTTCTATCCCAAATCATGAATATCTCGCAGATCGCTATCCAAGGCAATAAGCGCTCACCCTACAGTTGGTTGAGCAATACAGGATGGCCTGGGAAGCTTGGTATCAGTTTCTTCCAAGAAACGCGCAGACGAGCGTGACTTACTTTGCAGCGTCCGCACCGCGACAGCTCACTGAGGGGCCGAAGAACTTGTGGTTGACACTATGAAGCTAGTCAGTCGAGTCCATGGCGATAACCCGTACGCTCACCTTAGCATTGCTGCACAGATACTGATTGGGTGAGCCTCCAAGGCGTATACGCCTAGCCTCCTCGAGATCCCCTTTCATCTCGAGTATTAAGCCATGATTGTCGCGATAGTAGGCGCGATTGTACGGCGAGCCTTCCCGGTTAACGATAGCGAGGGCCTTGCGTACGTTTTCCAGAGCGAGATCAAGCTGCCCTAGCTGTATGTAGGATTCGGCGAGAGCATTGTAGGTCACAGCCGTGGTCTCCGAATCAGGTCCGACAGTGGCCAGCTTGTGCTCGATGGCTTTTTGTAGACCTCGACTGCTTCGGCATGCCGCCCCTGACGCTCGAGTGCCATTCCTTGATTGTGCAGCTGTGCTCCGCGCTCGCGCTGTGCCATGACGGCAGGGTCCGGTGCGCCCCAAAGAGGCTCAAACGAAGTAGAGGCAAAAGCGGGGGCTGCCATGATGAGAGGGAGAGATGATTAGTGCAAGATACAAGTGAGCGTTCTCAAGCGTTGAGACCGCAGTTGGCCGCTATTTGCTCTACAGCCGGATAGAGTTGCTTCCGCTATCGAAAGATCTGGAGTCATAGCCGTTCTGCTCAATCCGGATACAGACACGGAAAGCACGTACAGGGGGTGCTGCAGCCTTCGACACCTGACAATGCCGGTAGTACATCATCTCACAGAAGAATGTGCTAGTCAAAGCACATCGCCTCAGCGTTAGGTCTGACGTTCCTCGTGCCTTTGCGCGCGTAAAGAGCTGGAGTGCGCTGGAACCGACGAGGCGGATGAAGTCGGTGGCCCGCCTGCCGGAGGAGGAAGCGCCTGTTTGGCTGTATTTGTCACGGGCGGGAGTGCGTTGGCTGTGGCGCCGGCGAGGTGTGCGTTGCACTCATCCTTGTCTCAACTCTACAATTATTCTTCTCGTTCCTCCCCATCCATATCCCTTTCCCCGCACGCTCTCTCCGTCGCCGCCAACATGGCGTCCTCTTCCTCTTCATCGCCAGAGCTGCCAGTGTCCCGCTCAACAGCAAACGGCCATGCCTCGTCGGTCCAAGCAAGACTACACGAAGTCCTCGAGGATCTCTCAAGGTCCGTTCCGCTGTCATGACGTTCCGTCCCTAACTCATAAATACCGCAGTCGCTTCATCCTCAACCTCCCCGAGGCGGAGCTGGCTTCGTTAGAGCGGGTATGTTTCCAGGTGGAACAGGCGTAAGTCTCCTACTCCTCTCCAACTTTTGGAAAGACAGCTGTAACGCTTTCCCCAGTCACTGGTACTACGAAGATTTCGTCCGAGAACAAGATCCATCCCTTCCAACTATGACTCTCAAGAAATTCTCACACAGTCTCTTCCATGTTTGCCCTCTTCTCAGCCACTGGGGTGACGACCACGAACAAACCTTTCAAAACTTCATGGCATATAAAACCCGAGTACCTGTATGCGGTGCGATAATGCTGAACGAGACGTGGGACAAGGTAAGCCAATCGTCTCCCATCTGGTTCCCCAAAGCGTTGACGCCCTGCCAGTGCTTGCTTGTAAAGGGTTGGAAAGCCACCTCGGCCTGGAGTTTCCCGAAAGGCAAGATCAACGAACAGGAGCCGAGACATCGATGTGCAGTACGCGAAGTAAGTGGTCCATTTGCTTCACAAATCGACTGACTAACATGTCGGTCAGGTGTTGGAGGAGACGGGTTATGACCTCGGCGAACAGATCAACCCCGCAGATGTCGTGGAACTGTCGATTCGAGATCAATCATTGTCACTTTACATTGTACCTAATGTGCCAGAAGACTACCCCTTCGAGACACGAACGCGCAAGGAGATCAGTGTAAGCGACTGTCTGTGTTATCATGTCCCGATACTGAGTGCATTGGAATGCCTAGAAAATCGCCTGGTTCAAACTCCAGGATCTCCCAACATGGAAGCGCAACAAGGCCGTTCCCGGAAAGTTCTACCTTATTACCCCTTTCATTGGGTGAGTGCATCGCTTGCCAGGTGTCGCCACTGTTGCTGAGCGTACCCCAGTCCGTTGAAGGCCTTTATACGCGATAATAAGCCCAAAGATCTCAACCGAAGGAATCGGAGACGATCTCATGCGCCTGCTGAAGCGGACTCACACGTGTCGAGTGGTGATGATACCCGACCCGCCAATGATGTCCACGATGCCGTCACCGCAGCGCAAGAGTCCAGTTCACAATCATCTGCAGATCCTCAGACGCCATCACCTCTCTATAGCGAGCCTGTCGTACACCACGCTACCCAGGACGACAGCACTCAGCAGACTCTGAACCTTGATGCCGTGGACCCTCATTTCGCTCGGCTACTGACTTCACTCTCTCTATCCGCTTCAGCATCGTCCACTGAGGATGTCCCGAAGGCTCCGGCCAATGGTCAGCCTCCTCCTAGTCAGCTTGCCTCAAATGGCGCGGAAGCTGTCCACCCAAGGATCCAGTCCCCTGCGACTATCCGACCTCCGCGGACTCCTTCAACAGTACCTGCCGTGTCTCCTCCGCCCTCACATTCTCGCAAGCCCTCTAGGAACATCTCGTCTCCTTCCCCTTAAAGCAGGCAACTCCGATGCTCACCTGCGTTCCCTACCCAATGGTCCCGACTGCCAGCCATCACCGTCAGTGCGGCGCTCGGCTGCGGACCTCTCGCCTTACTTGCAACGCGCAAGTACTACTATCCAGGCGGCCATCCCGAAGCAGATGAAGTACATCTCAATGCTAGAGAGTCTGGCCAAAGACTCCGAAAGGATGACACCGAAGATCGAACGCCAGCAGGCCGCCCTAGCCATGAACGGACCATCCCTCCCCGCTCGGGAACATATGGGTGCCCCTGGTCCGCTGAACACCATGTATGGTGTTCGTGAGGAGTCCCCTGTGATCTATTCATCCGGTCCAGGACCCTCGTCTACGACGCCTGGTTTCGTGAACCAGGCTGTGCTCCCACCATTCCAATCTGTACCTCAAGCGGCTGCCCATGATCCCTTCACTGTCCGCCCACATACTAGCAACACCTTCCACGCCCCGTACCCGATGCCCCCGCGGCAAGCATTCCGCGAGGAGCAACTCGGCGGTATGCTTCCGCCCAACAACGTCCGCCCGCCCCTTGGACCGCCAATCGCGCCTTACCCTCCAGGGCGCATGGCGGGCCTCCCATTCCCTCCTCCCCAAGCCTTCCAGGCCCACCGCCCCCCGCAGAACCCGCAGAACTTGCGCGTCGTGCCGCCTGGCCAACTCGTGCCATCGTCACAGTACACTGAGTCCACGCCCCTTTCTGCGCCGGCGATCTCCCCGACGTTCAACTTACCGTCCACCAAGCCCGCTAATAACGCTCATCTCCTTTCTATCCTCAATGGCACAGCACCGCCTCGCGCGCCGACTGTCGACCCCGCCTTCGTCAACGTCGGCCTTCGGTAATCGTTGCCTCTACCACCCGATGCACCATACTAAACTGTAGCATGACGTTCATTCGTGCCTGATGTCTTTTTTGATGTCTTCCGTTGGTTGTCCTCGCTTTTTCTTCCACTGCTCTCACTCTCTCGCTTTCCCTCTCTACACTTCTCCCATTCCTCTCTCTCCTCTCGTCTTTGTATCTCGCGCCTCCTATCTTGTGCTTCCATGTCCGTCTCGAGAACGAGCACAGACCTCTACACTCCTTTTTCTCTTTGCGCCCTGATCTGCGCCAGCGGCCGGTCTGCCCACCTGCGGCCGCGCCAGTTTCTCCTACCCCCGCTCCGGCGTACAGTCTCTACACGTTCATTGTATAAAGTATACAGTATTTGGTTATTGGCGATAGGTTGTAGCTACATACATACGCACCCCTCCTGAAACGTCCTGATGTACTTACCGAATATCATCGTACGATCGGTTCATGCGACCGAGTATTGTTGCACCCCATCATCTTTGTTGTCTGCGTTGTGACCTTCGATCGGAGTCCTTCAAGCTTCAGGGATCGAGGCAGGGCAGTATGGTGGCTTAGAGGCGTATCAGAGACTCTTCCTGAAGCTGGTGCGCACAAGTCATCCAGGGATATACGAGCCTTCCTTGACTCGCTGAAGGTTCAGATTGCAATCCGTTCCCCTTGACTTCCACCTCTTTTCATGCGCGGCTCGTACATTCTCTCACATTTATTGTACGGGGTACACAGTATGTTGCTATTGGCGGCTGGTTGTGGCTCCATACATGTATGCTCTCCTAAGAAGTCCTAGTGCCGTTATACGGTCTGTCACTGGCGAGCGAGTGATTACACCTATTCACGTCTACCTATCGCACTAGTCGTTTAGAGTCCGTCGGAGTGATAACGGGCTGTGTAGTGCACCGAGACTGGGCAGCGGAGGTCTGCATCCCACTCGTCGGATCCCACCCCGCCTGACACGATGAAAAGGTCGAGCGGGTCGTATTTCCTCTTGATGGCGCGAAGCTTGTCATAGTGCGACCCGAAGAACTCGGATTTGAAATCGACTTGGTACAAAGATGCCTGCACGTAGATGACCTAAGTTGAGGAGGCCAGCCTCAGATACACTTGTGTGGCAACACTCACTTCGTTGAAGTACGCGCCACCATCAGGCGTCAGCTTGCGCAAGGCGGCCTCGCCTTTCCTGTTCTTCTCGCGGACAGCGTCGATGGCATCAAGCGACGCTCCTTCTGGCCAGCCGGCTCCGAAGACCAGATGCACCAACGCTTCACGCCACGCCGGGTGGATCCCGGTAGCATCTGGATCTACTTTACTGACAGCGCCTCCCGTGACGATGCTGGCGGCGCGTCAGTGCAAACACCGACGTCGCATCGTGGGCATACTCACTAGAACCCGGTGAACGGCAGCCCGAGCCCGAGGACGGCGTCGGCAACCTCTGTGTGATTGCGGACTAGCAAGTCGCGGGGAAGCAGCCGCGACCCGAGCTCGACGTTCTCGCCGACCTGTCCGCTCTTCCCGCGGAAGATCATCGTCTCCCACGCGCCAAAGGACGGGAGCCCGTTGATCACAGCCATGTTCAGGCGCAGCTTGCCGTCGTCCGCCGACGAATTCGCCGCGAGAGCGCGCGCGAAGGAGAGAAACTCGTCCATGATGGGGATCGCGCCGTATGCAGTGACTGGAGCGATGTATGCGACGCGTAGCGTCGGGTGGCCAGTGTCCTCGCTAAGGAGGAGGTCCGCGTAACCCGACCAGCCGCTGTCGGCCATCGCGGGTGTCCTCCGCACGAGCTCGGTGAACAGCGTCCGGAGCGTTGGGCTCGGTACCGTTAGCGCATCCGGCGCTGAGGAATTGATAGATGTGAGGAGGAACGCTGCGAGGATGGGTGGGGAGGGGTGCGTCTGGTACGTGACCGAGACGACAACACCCCACGTCCCACCACCGCCTCCACGGAGAGCCCAGAAGAGATCCTGATGTTGGTACGCGTTGGCAACGAGATGCTTGCCAGTTGACGTGACAATTGTCATCTCAACGACGTTGTCGACACCTGACCAACATCAGTGATCCTGTGCGACTTCCCTGACAAAAGTCGTTACCTAGACCATAGAGGGGCGCTAGAATGCTATGACCACCTCCCTGGACCCAGCCACCTGCAGCGCCGACGCTACCACCGTAGGAAATGCCGCCAACGATATTTCTGCCACGGAGAAACGCGGCGTCGTAGGCTTCTTGCCATTGCACACCAGCGCCAAGGGTCATCACTAGCGGCAGACTAATAAGCTAACATGCGCGAGGATCTGAGAAAGTGTCATACCATCGTGATAGACGGCCTTCTTTGGTGCGCCAGCCGGCTTGAATGTGTGATGGTAGGTAAGATTCTTGAGATGATGTGTCCAAATGAGAAATGAACCACGGGCGGTGCTGCGACCAAGATAGTCGTGTCTGCGCAATGAAAGCGCGCTTTAGCTTGGTTCAATGAAGTCTCCGGCGTACTGACCCGGTGTTCTTGACGACTACTCGGAGGTTATGAGCCGCAGCAAAGTTCACGGCGAATTGGATGTCCTCCACGCTGCGAGCATCCACGCCAAGGGTCGGAATGTTGCCCCGGTCACAGGAATAACCAAGTGTAGTGTTTAAATAGCATGCCTCGATGTCTCCCTGAGGCGAAACGTAGGCCGCGAAGTTGGGGTGCTGCGTCGCGCCTGGTTGATCAGCTCGCCACCAGCCGTTCAGCCACGAACGTTGCGCGTTCTGACATTCTTCGGACTCGAGGGCGGAGTAGCATGGAGATGCTGGCGGCTCAGGATAAATGAGCGGCTCTGAAAGATTCTTTTCCAGCTCGGAGAATGCAGATCCAGAAGGCCAACAGGATCCGTTGACAGGCAACGGCAGGATCGAATGCTTGGAGGAGTAGGCAAAGGCTAGATTATGCGCTATACCACATTAACAGACTGCCATAGGGGCGTGAGAAGTACTCGCCTCTAGAAGTCTCTCAGCAAAGTTGCACGAGAGGCCGAGCCATGTACACAGGTGGTGTAGGAGCATGCTGGTTGCCCCACGTAGGCCAGCTCGCGCAGCTTGAAACCAGAGTGGCCCACCTCGTTTTATATCTCATCGAAATGCTGCGCAGGATTACATGCGGGCGATGAACGGAACCGTCACTTGACCAGAGCGTTCAGGGGTGGTCGCAAGGTTTGTTACGGGACCCGTCGGGGATCGTCCTGCGCATCAATTGATGCGACATACCATACCAGGAAATACGAGGGGTAGCGCTCGTCACGGTGGCGAGCAGATGGGCGCTTGGAAAATATCCTCTGCTTCCGTCCGCTTGCGACTCTCTTCCTTCCTCCTCTTTCCGTTCTTTTCTGCACCCTATACTTATTTCACTCTATTGTTTTATGGACCGTATCTGAAATGTTCACCGGTAATGGAATCAAAATCTTCTCTGGTGTGTCCTCTTGTCCTCGCCTCCGACGCGGTGACTGAACTCAGGGTCTTGTGTGGGGAACGTAGGCACCAGCCACCCCGAGCTTGCGGAGAACATCGCTCGAAGGTAGTAGGAGTGCAAGCCTGCTGTGCTGTGCAGTCAGCGCTGACCCCTCGCTGAAGGCTTGGTGTCCCCCTCGGCCGCGCCGAGGTGACGAAAAGTGGTATCGGCGAGAGCCATGTGCGCATCATAGAGTCGGTGCGCGAAGACGACGTCTATATTATCAACACCGGCTGTGGGCAGGTCAACACCTCCCTCATCGAGCTCTGCATTATGATCCACGCCTGCAAGATCGCAAGTGCAAAGAGGATCACGGCTGTCGTCCCCCTGTACCCGTACGCACGCCAGGACAAGAAAGACAAGAGCCGGGCTCCCATCAGTGCCAAACTGGTCGCCAACATGCTGCAAAAGTCTGGCTGCGACCATGTCATCGTGAGTCCTGCCATCTCAGACCGAAGACTCTGCATGCTGATGCCACGCCCAGACAATGGACTTGCATGCGTCGCAGATACAGGGCTTCTTTGATGTCCCCGTAGACAAGTGAGTCTCGTCACCTTGTCAAAACGAGCCGAATGTTCACATCGTTACGCTCATTGTCTAGCGTGAGTACTTCGCCTTTTCATCTCGTCTGCTGACCCTCCAACACGTGCGTGTCTACGTCATGCAGCTTTACGCGGAGCCGTCTGCCATCCAATACATCCGCAACAACTTTGATCTGCAAAACGTTGTTATAGTATCACCCGACGCTGGAGGCGCGAAACGGTAAGTTGCCGTCGGCACATGCACCGCTGTCTTCGGGTGGTTACTCAGGTGGCTTATCTGGTATCTAGAGCAACTTCGATTGCAGACCGTCTCGGGGTCGATTTCGCCCTCTTCCACAAAGAGCGCAAGAAGGCCAACGAGGTTTCCCGGATGATTCTTGTCGGACACGTGAAGGACAAGGTTGCCATCCTGGTCGATGATATGGCCGACACCTGCGGAACTTTGTGTCTCGCTGCGTCTCACTTATCCGAAGCGGCGCAGCAAGGGTGTTTGGCTTGGTGACTCACGGTATCCTCAGCGGCAACGCGTTGAAAAACATCTCCGAGAGCACCCTGGAGAAGCTCGTGGTGACGAACACGCTTCCGCAAGAGGAGAACGTGGCAAAGTGCTCCAAGATCGAGGTCATCGATATCAGCAACGTCCTTGCGGAAGTCATCAGACGTAGCCACAATGGAGAGAGCATCTCCAAGCTTTTCAACGAGGTGCCGTATTGAACGGGGTCGGGAAGGGGTTTAGAGAGAGGATATACCGCATGTATCATGAAGCTCACAATGTACCAGTGTATTATGCGATCATAGACGTACGTTTTTCATTATGGAGAGCGGGGAAGCGTCTACGGTGAGCGTACAGTGCACAGGGGATCACGTTCAGCGCGGGTGTCAATCTCGTAAAGGCTAGCCCTGCACAGGAAAGTCGAGGATACCCTAGCGTGGGTGCTATCCTGTGCTACTGTCCGGGAGAAGAAACGCCCGGTGCGGCGAATTGAACGGCGGCGCAACGGCTCCGTTCGAGATGGCTCCAGGCCTCGACACGCACATAGGCCGGAGATCGTCCAGCGTACACCGCGGTTATGTGCTTGAGACCGATCTGAGGTTGCATCCGCGCGCGTGGATGCAGCATGTCAAGGCAGACGGAGGAGACATTACTACTCGTCGTTAGACTTTTGACAGTCGATCCGTACATCGGTGTGGGCAGAGCGTGCGAATGGGGCTGTCGCAAAGAGCAGGCTCAATCAGCGTTACTGTTCTGCCGGGATCCGGGCGATGCGTGCGGGGCAACAGAGACTACGTGTTGATGGGGGTCGCTCGTTCTCGAGATAGCGGCGGCGGAGAGAGAGCGTCGGGTGCACCGGGGAGAAGACGAGGAGAAGCGGCAGCGCGTGTGTGCACCGAGTCGCGGGCGGAAAGGAAGATCAGACTGGGACGTGCCACGCCGTCGTCGTCCGGGCTGGTGTAGATTCGCAGGATGCCGATCGACAAGGGATTGCGACCATGCCTTTTCGAGGGCGACGATGGACCGCTTAGTCCAACAGGAGCTCCGCGAGCTCTGCCGACGCCCTCCCACCCGTGGAAGCTGCCAAGCCATATGACTGCTGACCCCCTCGACGGCTCGACCAGTGCCATCGCACACTGGCGGCCCCGAGGCCAGACGGCACAGCGGGGTCGTTTCAACTGCCTCCCGGAAAGAGACTAGTCTCAGCGTGAAACAAATAGTGAACTGGGGACGAAATTTTGAGGAATGACCGGGAGCAAGTGCACAGAAGCGTCTATTTGATCGAATTCGGGTTGGGTGTTGTTGCACAAACTCAGGATTCCGCGCTCAGTCACGCTTGCTTCCCTTCGCCTCTTCGCCTTCTGCTCGCCAACGTCCGTCCCCCATCCCTCTCCTTCCCCCCATCGTCGCCCGCCGCGAGCACCCGCCCCGCCAGCACAGCCCGCTCCCACCTGGTCGACGGCCGTCTCCTAATATCTACCTTACTTGCCCACCTCGAATGCTTTTGTCAAGCTGCCGCTAATACACTCCTCAATCCTGGGCGATGCGACGCAGAACCATATCATGCACCAACACCATGTCCAACAGGGCCACCATCCCACACACGTCCCTCAGAACGGCTATGTCAACGGCGTCCCGCACGCCCAGAACGCCATCCAGAACGGCCCCACCCAGAACGGCTCTCAGGCGCATCGCAACCCTTCCCAGCACCCCCCTCGAGAGACCGTCAACGTGTACGGAATACCCTCCGTCACAGTCGAGGGCGACCAGCTTGTCGTCGGCGGCTCCCAGAGCAGTGAGTAACGCCCTCCCCACTTACGAACCCTTGACGTCGCCCTCGGCTGCCACGGTCCACTGATCCGCCCGTCACAGGTTCCCTCCGCTCGTACACCCCGCTCAAGGTCGTTGGCGATGGGTCCTTTGGCACGGTCTGGCTGTGCGATTGGCATGGGACGCTACCGCCCAATACACCAATGTCCGCCATGCAGTGCGGCGCTGGGGCACGGCCGGAGTACGCGGGCAAGCGACTCGTGGCCGTCAAGAGAATGAAGAAGCGATGGGAAGGTGGTTGGGACGAATGCAAACGACTCAAGGAGCTCGAGGTGCGTCATTTCTCTCTCGACCAACGCGCCCGTGATGACGATCACATCCTCAGTCTCTGCGCGCAATACCATATCATCCTAATATCATCCCGCTTTACGACTTCTTCCTTCTGCCGGAGACCAAGGAGCTCTACTTCGTCTTCGAATCCATGGAGGGTAATCTGTACCAACTCATCAAGACGCGAAGAGGCAAGCCTTGGCCGGCGGGCTGGTGTCGTCCATCTTTAGTCAAGTGGTACAGGGCTTGCATCATATCCACTCTTCTGGCTACTTCCATCGCGACATGAAGCCAGAGAATCTTCTCGTAACCACCACGGGGTTGTACGACTACCGACCAGTCTATCCTGATGCACCCCCCAATGCACCGCTTGAGAAGGACGTCGTCGTGATCATCAAACTGGCGGACTTTGGTCTAGCGCGCGAGACCAACAGTGCGCCACCGTACACCGAATACGTCTCGACACGATGGTATCGCGCTCCAGAAGTGCTGCTCAAGAGCCGAGACTACTCCAATCCGGTGGATATGTGGGCGTTGGGCACGATCATGGCGGAGCTCGTCAATCTTCGGCCTCTTTTCCCGGGACAGACGGAGATAGATCAGGTTGCGAGGATATGCGAGCTGCTGGGAGACCCTGTGGAAAATTATGGTCTCGATCAGAGAGGTAAACCTCTTGGTGGTGGGCAGTGGCCTCGAGGAGTGAAGATGGCGAGGAATATAGGCTTCCAGTTCCCGAAGGTATGACGCCCTGAACATCTGCTTTGAGAGGGCTCAGCTCAAAGCGCGCTTGACGTACCAGGCCCAACCTCGAAACATCTATTCTCTCTTTGAGCGGACAGTTCCACGTTCGCTTGTAGACTGCATCGTTGACCTTCTCAAGTATGACCCGGATATACGCTTGACAAGTCAACAGTGTCTGGAGCACCCATATCTGCAACAGACGAGTTCACTCAACAACCCGCCTGGTCCTCCCACGCAGCCACCACACAGCCAACCTGGAGTATCGTGCAGAGTGGAAGCGCGAAGAGGAGCTATCAACGGTATTCATTCTAATACCAACTCCAACGTTTCTCTTCCGTCGATCGCACCTCGGAACATACCTCCATCGCATTCGCACCCTGGGGGCAATCCGAAGATGCACCCACCTGCTATACAGATTCCTGGCACGCATATACCAGGTGCTTCATCGACGCATCGATCGTCCTTCTATGATTCCGGCTTTGCTTCGGCGCACTCGCGCTCGCTTTCCGAGTCCTCAAGACAACCGTCCGAATTCTCGGGCGACATCATCTACTCACCCCGAGAAGGGCGTATGTATGCGGACGGAACGGATCGTGTTAACGGGTGGTTGCAGCAAGGTCAAGCGCATGCCGCTGACTGGGACGCCATGGATGTCTCTCCTCAGGTTGACTCTCCCACTCAAGCGCAATACATCACGGGCTCACATCATCCCATGGATATACAGACATCTCCCATGGCTCAAGAGTACCCTGCGCGTCCGCCTGTCGAACCCGAGCCCATCCAGGCCACAGCCCCTTCCCACGGACAAGGCAAGTTCCCCAAGCTGTCGGGGCTCAGCTTCGGCAAGAAACACAGCAAGTGGGGCTTGGGCATGTTCGGACATGGCGACAAAAACAGCCACCAGTCTCTCGCACCGGTGCACGAGAGCAGCGTCGCCTCCGCGAGTACGCCACCGTCTCTCAAGCGGCGGGAGTCGAGCAGTACAGACAGCCGATCGCTGTCTGAGATTTCTCCTGCCGTCGACCTCCCGCGTCCACCGCCACATCATTACAACGCGGACGATGCCAAGCAACGCAAGAAGGAGGCGGAGCGCATGGCGAAGGAGGCTCAGAAGGAAGCGGAGCGTCAGCGTCGACTCCGTGCGGAAAAGTCACAGCGCGAGCAGGCTCGGGCGGTCATGAAGAACAACCGGCGACTGGCCCAGGTTGCGCGGTACAACGAGCCGGAGTGGATGTCTGGCCCACATGGTGGCCGGGTTGCGTACACAGACAAAGGGAAGCAGCCTGCGTCCAGCGGACCAGGTCCGATACGGCAAGCGCAGAACTATGGTTCCAGCTCGCTCACCATCAACGCCGCGTCTGGCAGTTACGCGGGCTCTACAACGTCCCCTGTCATCTCAAGTGCTCAGGAATTGTCTGTCCGCGCTGACTGGCATCGGGAGGGAGGGCGCTTAGCAAAGGCAAGGCGGAGAGATTTCGATGACGACCACTCAATGTCGTCTGACTTGCATACTCGCGCGTCGGTGCATTCCTTCCATACAGTGGACAGCGATCCTGGGCCAGGGCGCATGACTCGTCTCGCCCCGCAACCGATGAACCGCATGCAGTCGGTCAACTCGCTGCGCAGCTCTGCAGACGGGTTCTCGACATCGGGACGTTCCTCCACCTCGTTCTCGCTCGAGCAGCAACTCGCCAATGACTTCCACCTCAGAGCATCCGTGGACTCCTCGTCTATCTCTGATGGTGGTTCGCCGCAACCACCACCGATGCACATGCTCTCGCTGTCGTCACCCATCCCTTGGCAAAACTCGCATTCGGACCTGTCAGGGACGTCGACAGTTGATAACCGGAGTATTGGGTCGTCGAGGCAACACCAGCTCTCTTCGCCGCTATCGCCGCCGCCGCAACCGAGACATCCGGGATTCCACCTCGGCCCACAGAGTCCATATGACACACCAGGTGGTGTGTACGGGCCGCCTAGTCCCAGCATGGCACCCAAGTCCGCCATCAACCCTATCTTCAAAGTGGTACGTAGCATTCGCATTCCTTCTACCGCCGCCTTACCAACAGTCTTTTGTGCACAGCCATCGTTCTCTAGCAGTTCCGACCGGCCGACCCTTAGTCTCACTTCACTGCCACCGTTCTCGCAGCTTGAAGCGGTTGCGGATGGCGGAGAGTACCCGCCGCTGTCGCCCATGTCATTCACGATCCCTGAAGAAGACGTTTCCGGAGAAGACAGCTAGTACTCGCTGCTGTCTCAGTCGTGCATCGTATCTTGCTTTCTTTATTATTCCAGCAGCATCCCGGCATTCCGGACAATAACCAAGCCACTCCTTCATTTGCATCTCTTGTTTTTAACTTATCTCTCTCGGGCTTTCGCCTTTCTCTCTTCCATCGGGGGTCGTCTGGTGGTGATTCTTTTTCTCCTTTGCTTCCATCTCTCATTGTCCACCGGGAGGCAAAGCTCCGCGGTTCGCGGTTCCCATAACCGCCGCCGCTCGCTACCGACGGCCGCCCGCGTCTCGGAATCCTCTGTACACCGCGATTCCTGCCCACGGTCTCGTCATACTCCCCACACGCACACTCTGTCTCGCACGCTCTGTCGCACGCTACACACTCTCCCCGCATCGTTGCACGGCAGTCGCCCGCCCCATTTTCCCATTCCCCGCATCACATGCACATTATTATATATACCCTGCTCGCAGACCACACACACCCACAACTGGCTCACCGCCGGCACTCCCCTGCAAGCGCGTCCGCGACGTCAGGGCACGGTCCCCTCTCTTTCGCACTACCCGCCCCCCTCCCCTCAAGGCGCGGCAGCCTGTCCGCGCCCCCCTTCACGAACTATGCTTTTGCGCGCGCGCGCCTGGTCCCCGACTTTTTTCTGTGTCATACTGTACCGTTCACTCACTATTTTCCCGCTCTCTCCTAGTATATTTTTTCCCTGTTGGACCACGGATGCGGCGAGGCAAATTTAGCTTAGACTATATTGTATTTGTACACACCATCCTCTGGCTCTTACGCGCATTCGCCAAAAAGGACTCATATCTCAGCCGCTTGTGTGTACAGTAAAGTGATGCTGCTTAGGCGTGCCGTGTGAGATGTCCCACGACTCACGGTACGCTCATGGTGGGAATCAAAAGGCAGATGCAGGCAACCTCGGAGGTGGCGAGACGTGAGCATGCCTGCATTGAGATGAACCCAAGAACAGCGCTGTGCACTAAGCACACTCTCGGTACGCGCGTCGCCACTTCAGAACCAGACTTGACGCATTTCCGAGCCTATGGCCGTGGCGTGGATCTGCACTGCGCTTTGACAGGGAGATCCTCCGACGCGATGCGGAACTTGGCTCAGACAGGAGGCAGCTACAGCGGGGTGTATGTCCGCAGTGGCCGTCGCGACATGCCTTGGCTCTCCCGTCGGAGAAAAAGTCACGAAGGTGAGGCGTCACCGGCACTCGACCGGCCGTATTGACTCTCCGGGCAGACACAGTTTACTGAGCGTTGCGCGATTCTCGGAAGGCTCGTTGCAAGTGTGCGCGGCCGCTCAAAGTGCTTTCTTGCATGCTGAAGAGATCCGGACGCGATCTATTGGGTAACGGGTGACGGGTTGTAGTATATACAGCAAGCTAGTGCTCGTGCGCGTGGTGGGGTGCTTGCTCAAAGCGAATGCCGCTGCATGCATGTTATGAATGACATATACACAGTGTAATATCTGGTAGACATACCAGTAGCTGTAGGAACCGAGTTCAGAGTGAAGCACTTAGTAGCTGGAGAATGCAGAGCTCTGTGAACATACCCGCATGGTTGCGGACCGGGCTTGTCCTGCCAAGGTATAAGGCCAAAGCGAGAAAGTTAGACTCGAGCAAGCGCACCAGGTTGATAAAGATCTTGGGGTGTCCCAGGGGTCCAGCACCTAGAGAGCGGGCGCGTTCAGGACGGTCATTACGTGCGGGCGCATTAGTGGAAGCGCACCTCCGTCGCAGACCGCCTTCCTGCCGTGCACAACACGGATGGGCTCCTCCGCAATCATCTGCATCGCACTGGGCGGGTTCGGCTGGAGCTCCATGATGGTCTGCTCAAAGCGAGGGCCCGACTGGCCGTGGGGCCGGGGTGCCTGGCTGGTGGACCATGTCGTCGGGTAGTTGGGTGCCTGCGGGGCGACCTGCTTGGGCTCGACCGGGGGGATGGCAACGGAGGAGGTCGAGGAGAGGCGTGCGAGGGGCCGTGCGAGGCGCGAGACGGCTTGGCGGGAGAGCATCGCGAGGAGTAGCAGTGTCTGGGTGGACGTCCGAGTCCGCGACAACACTTGGGCGAGCAGGCGCCGGCGGGAGGGGTCGTGGGAAAGATGAGCCAGGCGCCGAAAGAGCGAGCGCCTACTGGGATATTCTGTGTGATTCGAGAGCGGGTGGAGGGTCTGGAAGGTGCGACGGAGGCAGAGGTCGCTCTCGAAGGACCCCGCTGCGTCCCCAGGATTGACGTCAAGCCATGGCTCACACACTACTTAAGGGGCTCTCGCCCTCGCCGCCTCCTCAACTCGCAACTTTGATACCCACTTCGCATACTACTACTCCCTTTTCTCTTTCTTCTTTCTACTCACCTTTCTCCTCTTAACGAAGCCATGGCGTCCTCCATGGAATTCACCGACAAGACCCAAGAGACTCTCGCCGCCGCAACCCAGATTGCAAAGGACTATGCCAACTCGCAAGGTATGTAGCCCCTGTTCTCTCTGTCCGCTCAGCCCTGGAACTCACCACCCTGCTTGTGTAGTCCACCCAGCGCACATCGCCTTCGCGCTGTTGAACGAGGGGGCCGGAACGCAGGGCTCGCACTCGCTCTTCACCTCCGTCATCCAAAAGGCGGGAGGTGACCCTGTCGCCGTGCAGCGTGCCCTCCAGAAGATCATCGTCCGCCTTCCGGCCCAGCAGCCCGCCCAGAGGAGGTCAACCTCGGTCCAGCGGCCATGAAGGTCCTCCGCGAGGCCCAGTCAATACAGAAGACGATGCACGACTCGTACATCGCCCAGGACCACCTCCTGCTCGCCACCATCAAGGACCCATCCATTGCTCAGGTCCTCAAGGAGGCCGGTCTCACGGAGGCCGCGCTCAAGACCCAGATCGACTCTGTCCGGGGCAACCGCCGCGTCGACAGCAAGAACGCAGAGCAGGGCTTTGACGCGCTCAACAAGTACGCCACGGACCTCACTGCACTGGCTGCCGAGGGCAAGATCGACCCTGTCATCGGTCGTGACAATGAAATCCGTCGCGTCATTCGGATCCTTTGCCGAAGGTAAGCATTCTGCGTGCATATATATGCCGCGTTTTCCAGTGTTCTGACGCGTTTTGCTTCTAGGACCAAGAACAACCCTGTTCTCATCGGTGAACCCGGTGTCGGTAAGACCTCCATCGCGGAAGGTCTTGCCCAGCGTATCGTCAACCGCGATGTGCCGCTTCCCTCCTCGGACGCTTGTATTCGCTGGACATGGGCGCGCTCATGGCCGGTGCCAAGTACAAGGGTGAATACGAGGAGCGTATCAAGTCCGTCCTGAACGAGGTCGAGAAGGCAGCAGACGAAGGCACCGGCATCATCCTCTTCATCGACGAGCTGCACCTCATCATGGCAGGTAGCGGCTCGGAAGGTGGAGGTATGGACGCCGCCAACCTCTTCAAGCCGCTGCTTGCCCGTGGCAAGCTTCGCTGCATTGGTGCAACTACCCTCGCCGAGTACCGCAAGTACATCGAGAAGGATGCCGCCCTCGAGCGTCGGTTCGCTCAAGTCCTTGTCAACGAGCCGAGCGTTCCCGAGACGATCTCCATCCTCCGTGGTATCCGCGAGAAGTACGAAGTGCACCACGGTGTTCGTATCCTCGATGGTGCCTTGATTCAGGCTGCTACCCTCGCCCACCGTTACCTCACCTCAAGACGTCTCCCCGATTCTGCTATCGACTTGGTTGATGAAGCTTGCGCTAGGTAAGCATACCTTCTACCGTGAAGTATGAGATTGCGTTTCTAACTTTCTTCCCACAGCGTTCGCGTAACTCGTGAGACCGCTCCAGAAGCCATCGACAAGCTCCAGCGTCGCAAGCTCGAACTCGAGGTCGAAATCCATGCTCTCGAACGGGAGAAGGATGAAGCCTCGAAGGAGCGTCTCAAGATCGCACGCAAGGCCATCGCCGAAGTCGACGAGCAACTCCAGCCACTCCTCGCTCAGTACGAAGCCGAGAAGGCCCGCGGCGAGGAGATCAACAACGTCCGCCGGAAGATCGACGAACTCAAGGCCAAGGCCGACGAGGCTGAGCGCCGGTACGATCTCGCGACCGCGTCCGACCTCAGGTACTACGCGCTCCCCGACTTGCAGGCCCGCTTGGCACAGCTCGAGGCCAAGAGGGCTGAGGAGCAGGCCGAGGGCGGTAGCGACACCGTCACACCAGACCAGATCGCCGAGATCGTCGCCCGCTGGACCGGCATCCCAGTCACTCGGCTGATGTCGACGGAGAAGGAGAAGTTGTTGCGGATGGAGAAGATCCTCACGGAGAGCGTCGTCGGCCAGCCCGAAGCCGTCAAGGCCGTCGCCAACGCTATCCGTCTCAGTCGGTCGGGTCTGCGCAACGCGGCTCGTCCTATCGCAAGCTTCTTGTTCGCTGGTCCATCCGGTACTGGTAAGACCTTGATGACCAAGACGGTAAGTGCAGGCCTTGTATCCTCTGACTACGACTGTGATGCTGACTTGCTTCTTTGACAGCTCGCGACCGTGTTGTTCGACTCGCCAGATGCCATGATTCGTATCGACGGTTCCGAATACTCGGAGAAGCACTCGATCTCTCGTCTCATCGGTGCGCCCCCGGGCTATGTCGGCCACGACCAGGGTGGCCAGCTCACCGAGTACATCCGCCGCAAGCCGTACTCGGTCGTGTTGATCGATGAGATCGAGAAGGCGTCCCGCGAATTCGTGCAGCTCTTCCTGCAGGTGCTCGACGACGGCCGGCTGACGGACGGCCAGGGCCGGACGGTCGACTTCCGGAACACGATCATCGTCATGACGAGCAACCTCGGCGCGTCCTTCCTGAACGACATGGGCGATGGGCCCGTGAAGCCGCAGACGAAGGAGCTCGTCATGGGCGCGATCCAGGCGCACTTCCCGCCCGAGTTCGTGAACCGGATCGACGAGATCGTCATCTTCCGCGCGCTCTCGCGGCGGAACGTGCTCAAGATCGTCGACCTGCGGCTCGCGGAGGTGCAGGAGCGCCTCGAGGACCGCAAGATGCGGATCGTGCTCGACGACGACGCGAAGAACTACCTCGTCTCGATCGGCTACTCGCCGCAGTACGGCGCGCGCCCGCTCAACCGTGCGATCCAGACGGAGCTGCTGAACCCACTCTCCGTCATGATCCTCTCCGAGCAGGTGCTCCCCGGCGAGACCATCCAGGTGCGCTTCGACGGCCCGCACAACCGCCTCGCGATCATCCCGAACCACGAGGGCAACCAGGCGGAGGGCATGGATGTCGACTGGAACGACGTCGACAACGACATTGAGATTGAGGAGATGGACTAAAGGATGTGCGTTGCGGACGATCACTCAATACGGAACCTAATGTAGATTACTGCATGTAAAATTACTGTATCATAGGCACTATTCAATTGTAACTCTAGGAGCACATAGACCTCGAAGAATACACGACTCGAGTGATCCGCCGATCTGAGCCAAACGTGCAAAGCCTGAGACGCTTCTCCGAGTTCTCATGTCGGGCCCTCATTAACTCTATGATCATCACGTATATAAGGTATTCAATGTGTTATATGCGTACAGTGTCCATAAAGATGCAAGAAACGATGTGATAACTTACATGTGTATAACGAGTCCGCGGGTATCTAGACGAAGCCGGCTCATCGTCGCTGCCTGAAGGCCAGCGCGCCCGAGATCCACTTCCACCTTCCTCTCACACCACGTTGCCCCTCGTCCTGCTGCCCCGGAGCCTCACTCTCCGGCTCTTCCGGGCGCTGCGCCTCGACATCACGAGCGTGCGCGCCGTGCTCAGCATGCACCTCCTCGACTGGAGAACTCACGGCGACGCGCTCGCGACTGCCATCGCTGACGATGCGGCGCGCGGGGCGCGCATGCGCGCCCGCAAAGACGTCCGGCGCGCCCTCGACGCTCGTGAGGCTCGTCACGCGGCGCCGCCTGGGCGTGCGCTCGCGCGGGACGAGCGAGAAGCCGGGGCTGAGCGGCGAGAGCCCGATCGCGAAGCCGCTGGGCGCGCCCGGCCCGAGCGTCGGGTGGTGTGCGAGCGCAGGGCGGTGGTGGCGCGTGCGCGACGGCGAGAGCTGCGGTGGGTGTGTGTGCGTCGGGTGCGTCGGCGAGAGTGTCGGCGCGGCGCCGTACTGCGAGGAGAGGAGCGCGGAGTCCGTTTGCCGCCGCGAGTGGGGTTTCACGTGTGGGGGAAGGCTCTTCGTCGAGAGGTGCAGCGTGCTCGAGACGGGGGACTCGCTGATCGCCCGGTGCTCGTCTTCGTGGTCGCTGCTCAGGTCTACTAGCAGAGGGGGTGTCGCAGGGCGTTCGCGGGAGGTGGACACTCTGCCCATGCCAATCTCTTCATCCGGACGGAGGCTACCCGCCATAGGGAGCGGTTCGTCTTCGTATCTGACAAAATCTTCGTCCTCCTCGCTCTCAGACTCGTCCCAGTGCTCCAAGTCGATCCGGTGCGAGCCTCCAGGAGGGAATGAGACAATCCACACACCCGCCAGGAGAATCACCATGCCCAGCATGACGAGAAGCAGATGAGTGGTCGAGAGCATTGAGAACTGGTCAAAGTAGATCAGACCATTGACGATGGATGACAGGTTGTAGAAGCAGAATGCGACTATGAACAAACAGGTTAGCTGACATACTTGAGACGTAAAATATTGCCGTTTGCATCCATCATGTCACAAGCGCTTTGGCGAGCCTCGTCACAAGTTTTGTCGCGCGGCTAACCCTAGACTCGTTCCACGACGACCGCGACAATGTACCCCTCATATCTCGACAACTACGCATCCCTCCTTCTCGTTCTCTTTTGTAGATGATTCTGCTCCTCAGTCGGAACCCTTTCGTGCAACAATCACCCTAATTCACCGTGGCGGCGTTGGGGGCACGGCGCGAGGGCTTCGGGAACGCGCCCCGCAGCGACGGCACCCGAAAGGTTCGTGGGGGCGACCCGCCATGCGGAGGGGAGATGCTTGGGAGTGGGAGTAGATGGTTAGCAACGGGAAATCCTGTGAGTTCTCACCCGTATACCTCACAACTCAACTACGTTTGGCGGACAGGACCCGGAGGCCACCCCAACACTCCAGTACTTGACTCCTCGCTATGCACAATCATCATGCCATTCTCTGTTGTGAAGTACAATACAGAAAATACAATACAAATGCATTCCACACCCTACTCCTCGCCTCTTGCTGATTCCATGCTTGCCATGTCCGTCTGGGTTGCTACCACCCCTGCACCTCCAAAACACATCAGTGTCCCTTTACTGGGAAGCAACACGCACATGATAAGCTCGCACCAGCAGTGGTTGCGGTAAAGATTCATTAGAGGGGATCCACACCAACCTCCGGTTATGAACTCAGCAAACTGCCGTCTAGGCAACAAACGGTGCGAGGCTGCGCTGGCGGGGTATCTGCGTACTCGTCAATGACGACTTGTAGTTCTCATGTAACATTGTAATCTTTTCATAATCTTCTGAGGGTCACGGCAGGAGGAGTACTTGCAAAATGAGGCGACTATGGTGCTCACCTGGAACCTTAATCTGCACTGCCGTCCGTGCAGGGGAGCGTAATCTTCGTCCATGTGCATTACTGCGAGACTGCTCTTGACTTAAAACGATACGGACATGTATCCAGAGCTGTCGGACTGGACAATCACGCTGTCCTACCTCCTGGTGCTAGGGCGCCGTAGACAAGTCTCTCAGAGCTGTCAGCACAATGAAACTGTAGAGTCCACACGCACCCATATATCACCCACTCCACTTATCTCTCCCTCTCGTGTGATAGCGGCACTCCCCATGAACCTTTCGGGTGCCGTCGCTGCGGGGCGCGTTCCCGAAGCCCTCGCGCCGTGCCCCAACGCCGCCACGGTGAATTAGGGTGATTGTTGCACGAAAGGGTTCCGACTGAGGAGCAGAATCATCTACAAAAGAGAACGAGAAGGAGGGATGCGTAGTTGTCGAGATATGAGGGGTACATTGTCGCGGTCGTCGTGGAACGAGTCTAGGGTTAGCCGCGCGACAAAACTTGTGACGAGGCTCGCCAAAGCGCTTGTGACATGATGGATGCAAACGGCAATAGCAGATACGCACGTGGGCAGACTAAGATTGGGTCCGCGAGCACCAAGCTCTTGTGCATGTACCAGAGTTGCAGTAGCGCACATACGCCTAGTCCAAGCACCAGAGCCCAGGTCTGCCACTGCAAGAACTGGTTCTTGCCCTCAATGGTGAGGACAAGTAACATGACCCCACTCTTGGCCAATAGCAAGCATATTCCCGAGATGATGCCGGAAAAGGAAGCGTACGACATCGCGAGAAAAAGAGGCGTGTGGGACGACGAGATACAACTCGACAGGGACGACGGCGGGGACAAGGAGGATGCTCGAGAGAGCTTCGGGTCGAGCAAGGGCGAATTCTCGTTAGCTTCGCGGGTCGTTGCATGAATATTGGGTGTCGCAGCGTTGGTCAGAAGAGTGGGATCGGCATTCGGTCCAAGTAGAGGTGACAATGGGGGAGTGTCATCGGGTAACGCAATACGTCTAGAAGAGATGTGCTCGACGGCGTGTGTCTGCGAGGATGAGTCTATGAGAGGTGTAAGACATGGATGAGCACTCACGATAGCGAGACAGACTACAGTGAACACCGCCAACAGGGAGAAGTAGACAACGAAGGTGGGCCTGTTGAACAATTGCAAGAGGTCCTTGAGGGAGCGTGTCGGTTCAGGTACGATGCCGAAGACAGCGATCAAAACAGCCCCGCCGGCTATACAGAGTGTGCTGAGAGCCATCCATGGCGAGAACACATCTCCCAGGATGAGCCGAGCGAAGAAGGCATTCCACAGCAGCGAGACTGCCCCAAGGGGGGCAAGAATCACGACGGGTAACGATGCGATCTGAAAGATGGACCCGAAGAGGTTGGAGGATATGAAGATGCCTATGTACGACAGGGAAACACGAGGCCAGAGATCAGTGAGAGTCGCCGGAGATTGGCAGGGATGTGCACACACCGAAGCCCAGTAGCCAAAGTCTGGAGGTGCGCCAGAAGATGTGAGCAAGGTTAGAGATGCACGCGTGGCACTGCGGGACTCACGGCCTGCGGTGCTCTACCTTGCGTTCCGACTCTGGCAAGGCCTGGTTCTGGACATGGCTCTTGCGTTGTATGGTGAGGCCGAGAGATTGAATGAAGGAGCATAGGAGTCCGACGGTGATTCCGAGGGGTATAGAGATGTGAGGGTCGTCTGCGCCGAGAGACATGGACGGGGACATTGCAACCTGGTTCGGTCCAGGTTGCTGCATGGTGGGGTTGCCGTTTCCGGCGTGGTGCAACTTTGAGGCGCTACACAGCCACGTGGCTACCACAGTGTGTGGCAAGCTCGATAGCTTTTTCTTGCCAGCACTCGGGAGTAAAACGTTCGACTATTTGGATTTGTTCTTTGCAAAAAGTTGGAAGCACACAGCCTCATGAGCTACATCATTTTCATTCCGTGTACATGCATCACAAGAACAGGAAGACAGCGGAGGTGCATCTTTCCATGACTGAGCGTGATGATGTTCTGCTTTCCAAGGTCGTCGAGGACGCTGCGGCCGAGTGCTGAGTGCAGTGCATGAGCAAGGCAAGACATGGTTTCGAGGCACGAATAGGCCGTCTCTAAGCGATGATCCGTGGACGCCTTCCAGAAAAGGCAACATCGGGGGATCGACGCGGACGCTTTCCGTCGAAAACAGTTCCGTCTGGTCGTCGACGCGGGGGACGGCGGCGGCGGGGGAGTTGGTCGCCTCGACGACGTCTCTCACGGTGTATTGCTCTGGCACGAAGACGAGGCGGTAATGGGCGAGCACAGGGGATGGTTTACGTGATAGTGTGCTAGAAGCGAGTGATGGCGGGAAACATATTTTGCAGGTGGTGGACACGACGAACGGCCCTGAACGACGTTAGCTCGGCGCCCTCAACGCACGCCCAGCGACCGCCACAGCCCATCTTCGTTCTCCACCTCCAAGGCTGCCTTTGCGCCTCTCCCACCCTCTTTTCCTTTTCTTCCTCTTCCTCCTCCTAATCCTCCTCCTGTAATCACCCTTCCTGTTCATTTCCTTCGCCCCAGCAACCGGCCACCAGATGGTGGGCTACTCTACTACTGGTCGCACTCGGCCCTCCACCGCACACTCCGCCTCGACCTCCCCGCCCGCGACGTCGCCCATCGCGGACAAGCTGCGCTCCTACTTCTCAGAGGACTTTGCCGAGGAGGACGACCACGCCAGCCCGCTCGCCCACCTCGGCCGCAAGCCCACGCAAAAGTCGAACTACAGCATGCTGAGCGCAAGCAGCGGTCACACGCCTTCCCGCCCAACTTCGTCCGGCGTCAGGAACACATCGCGAGCCATTCCTGCACCTGACCCGATCATCACTCTCTCTACCTCCCCCAACAACCACCTCAAGGTTCACTCCGACTCCAACAACGGCGACTCCAGCACCAGCGTCGGCGACGACCTCGACGACGAGCCGGACTACGTGACCGTCGAGCACCCCGAGCACGAAGACTCGAACCAGGTTGTGCCCCGCGACAAAGCGTCCAGGGTGCTTGGCATCAGGCACCGCAGGAGTATGGAGCCCATTCCCGCCTCGAATCGCGTCTCGGTCGCGTCGGCACGCTCTGCGCCTGCCCCAGACGCGACGGCGCCCAGCTCGGGCCCAACCCTGCCGTTGGCGTCTCTCTACGTTGTCTCGGGCCTGCCCAAGAGCCCGCACACATGGACACTCGCTGACCCCGACTCGGTGCTCGGCCTGCACCACAGCGACGGTGCGGTGAGCAGGTGGTGGAGGCCAGAGGTGTTGGGCAGCACCGTCAGTCCTGGTGCTGGCGGCGGCGGGAAAAAGAAGCGGAGAGGCAAGTCCGACGACACCAGCACCATGTTCAGCAGCCAGGCACACCTCAGCAAGCAGGAGGTCGGAAAGATGCTCTCAAAGGCACTCAAGGTATGCTCCCAGACATTCGTAGCGAGGCTGAGCTCACCTGCCGCAGTTGTCCTTCCCGCGTGAGGTTGAGATCATTGCGTCGACATTGCAACCGGCATCGACGGTCCACACCTTTACGTTCACGCTTCCCGCGCCGTCTACCCCGCTTGCGCCGTCTGCCTCAACTGACCTGTTGCGCGCGTCTGTGCTGACCTCGACCACGGACCCACGTTCGTCGGTGGTGACCTTTCCGCATCCGTACGCAGACGACCCGTTCGGGCGCGCGCGCCCGTCGTCCGCGTACCTCGGCCCGTCGAACTCGCTGCTGACGCCGCACGGACACGCGTCGCCGGGGGCGGCGTCGGGGGCTCGGCAAGCGTGAAGACGCCGCTCGTCGGCGGGTCGAACAACACGATCACGTACCACGGCGTCTGTCTCACCGTGTGGTCGCATGCCGACGCGGAACGCACCGCCGCCATCCGCAAGACCCTCGAGGCGAGCCGGTCGCGGAAGGAGAGCGCCAACAGCCTGGTGCCGTCCCGCGTCAAGAGCAGGACGAGCATGCGGTCTGCCGCCGACCCGACGCGCCAGGCGAGGAAGAAGGCCAAGTCCCGCGGCCCGTGGGGCGCTGGCACCGATGCCGAGACGGACTTTGACGGAGGAGAGACCGACGCCGATGGTGATGGTGCGGTCAGCGAGAGCGACTTTGAGGTTGCCAGCACCGTTGGCCATGGCCCGGGCGAGAGTACCTTGTTCTTGCCTGGCGACACCGTCTTCTGGCTGCCGTATGCGCTCAGTACGTGCCTCACAGAAAGCTGTCTCGGACTGATACTAACGTTGCGTCGAATAGCTCTTGTCTCTCGCTTCCCAATCTACGACTTGATGCGGGACTACCTGACCCTCTCCTGGGCCCGTTTCTCCAAGGATGTGCAGTCTCACACCCTGCAGATCAGCAAGATTCTCTCGCATCCTGCTCCTCGACCTGGAGAGCTCATCCGTCTTGATGCGTCGTCTGCGCCCAACCATGGCGCCGGTCAGTCCGAGACGAGCTTGGAAGTGGTTGCTCGGTTCCCGGGTGGACTCGACTTCGGTCGCGGTCTGGTCGATGTCAACTTCACCATGTGGCCGCTGTTCAAGTGCCTTAACATTGATAACATCCTGACTATTTGCGAGGTATGCGCCACCACGTCACTGCTGCCCTGACGCTGACGGTGTGGCGTAGATTGCCCTGTCGCCTACTGGCCGTGTACTCTTTTTCTCGCGTCATCCCGCGATGCTCGGCATTGCTGTCATGACCATCAAGTACCTGGTCGAGCTTCGCGGCTGGAGTGGTGTTGCCCTGACGGCTGTTCACTCACGTGATGCGAAGATCTACATTGACGACCCTGGTCCGTGGATCATGGGTCTTGCTACAGAGGCTCGCTATGCCGTTCGGCCGCCACCTGAAGTCTGCGTCGTCGACCTGTAAGCTCGCGTCTTACTATCGTAGTTGTCGCTGCTCACTCTGTACAGGGATATCAACTACCTCAGCTGCGCGTCGCCGCCGCCTGGGAGCATCTCTACAAAGCAGCAGCGCGACAAGTATCGCCAGAAGCTACTGGCTGCCTTTGAACCGCACTATCACCCTGATCATTGTGTGCCGAGCGAGTTCAAGGAGGCCTTCCCGGCTGGTCGCTTCCGCCCGGTCTGCAAGATCCAGGCGAAGCGCGGCGCGGCGTCCACTGCCGTCGCGGACATGATCAAGCCTCCCGAATGGTGGCACTCTACGCGCATCATCCAGGCCTTCGACAGTGTGCTTCAGGACAAGGTGCGTCTGCTTGCGATATTCGCTGCCCTTCCATGACTGACACGGCGTGTGTCTCTAGATGAAGAAACCTTCACTGCTCAAGCGTATCAGTTCCTTCGGAGCTGTCCGCCCGCCGCCGCGCTTGACGCCAGCTGAGCAGCATATCCAGCTTTCCATTCGCAAGCGAGCGACTGCCTTTGTCGACGCTCGGGATGACCTAGAGACCAAGATTGGACGGCTGTCCCGCCGCCTCAACTTCTTGATGACCGAGTCTGACCTGTGGCGTGACAAATTCGTTACGTTTGAGCAGTACGCCGAGAAGCTCAGCGCGGAGGCGAGTGATCTCCGTTCCAAGATCAACAAGGAGCAGAAGGAGACGAAGAGGCTGTCGAGCATGATAACGATGACAGCGGCAGAGAAGTCGAAGTTGCAGAGCCGTTAGTGTCCCTGCATTGCTCTGAATTTTATTTCCGCTGATGCACGTAATGTAGAACTCAAGGAGACGGAGATGGCGCACAAGGAGGCGCTGGAAGAGCTCTCGCGCATGAAGGAGACGATGGAAAGAATGGAGATGGAGAGGGCGGAGATGATCGCGGAGGTCGAGGCGCAAATCGAGAGGGCACTGGCGTCGATGGCGGTCGACATGGACGAGTCCGAGTACGGCTCGCGTCCGACCAGCCGCATGTCGTCCCGCTCCGCTCCGAACATGCGCCGTAGCGGCTCGCGCTCGAGGCCGCTGCGGTCTTTCAGCACGGACTCGACGCTCGCAGAGTCGTACTCACACGGTGCGCTGCGGGAGGAAGGGGTGAGCAAGCATCCGCACAGGACCAGCACTGTTCCAGAGATGCCCGAGCCCGAGGACTCGGACTCGACCAGCAAGAAGAAAAAGAGGTTCTCTGCTGGTCGCGGTGAGCAGGACGCGATGACTGCGGTTGACGAAGGGATCAACCAGAAGACCGACAAGATTGCGCAGAAGGTCATGCAGATTCAGCGCAAGGTACGTCTCCTGACAGCTTTGCTACTTCGTGATGCTCATTGTCTGTAGCTCGAGACTGCGCTGGCAGCTGACGCCATGCGCAGAGGCTCTACAGAGAGTCGTGGAAGCGACAGTGAGTTCTCTGAGGCCACGCGTCGTCGTGGTCATGGTCGTTCTGCAAACGGGTCCGCCAAACACGACCGCATCACCAGCATCGGCAGTAGCGGCAGTCGCAGCTCCGACACCAGGTCGAACAGGTCTTTCCGTGGCGACGATCTCAGGTCCACTCGGTCTGACGACAGGCACACCATCGTCGGCGAGTCTAATCACGACTACTCCGTCGGGGACGAGGACACAGTCAAGCTAGAGAGCCTCCGCACGGACGCGGACCTGTCCGGCCTTGGCCCGGGGTCTCCAGTGTCGCCGACTGTCATCACACCCATCACGCCTTCTCTGACTACGGCGACCAGTAACGCTACGGACGACGAGGCTGACTACCAGAGTGCCTATTCTGTCAGCCCTCGCGGGAGCACCTACGGCAGCTTCGAGCGTTTCTCCGTGAACACCGAGGGAAGCGACAGCGAACTGGGCACGCCGACTACCAAGGAATATATGGTCGACATGGGGCGGTCATATAGAGACCGCGCCTCGAGCACGGCCACCGCAAAGGATACCAAGACTCGCTACCGGGCTAGTGAAGATACTGTGGTCACCTCCCCTATCGGAAGCATTTAATTCGGAATATTTATTCCTTCAATCTATGTCTTGACTGGGACCGCCAGATAGGTCTGTTCGTTCCTTCTTGCGCTTTGTAACTGCGTCGGTCTCGCTAGCTTATCCCATCCCCGCATACTATCGTGTTCTACCACTTCTGTTTCACTTTTCCACTACATATATACCATGAGTCTACACCGTTAGATATCCTAGCAATACACTTTTCTGTTGTCCGTTCAATGTCTAGAAGTATGTCCAGAGTAACTATGAGTCCATCCGACGCTGTGCGTTGAAAGCCCTGACGACCGATGCGACCTGACCGAAGAACCACGTCTGTGAGGCCTTGTCCGGGATGTACACGAAGCGATCGTGCTCCTTGCCGCCCTTGTGCGCGAACCGGATGCCGGTATCCTCGATCGTGACGCCTTGCACCTGGCTGAACGGGAGCTGCCAGTCGACAGTGAGCCTGTTGGACGCGAAAGATATCACTCGGGACGTCGTCAGCAGGACTACATTGTCTCCGCCTGGTAGATCTGCGTTAGGATGTCAGTGCTATCGCCTTCAATTAATGGTAAGTAGCCTCGTACTGATATGAGCGACGTAGAGCTCCTTGCGGTATGCGCCGTTGTCTAGGTCTCTCATCCAATATTGACCCAGTGCCTCTCGTTGTGAGAATGGCTGCGAAAGTAAGTCAGCAGAGGCCATGAGACATAAGACTTGGTTCAGACATACCACAAGCACACCATCTGCTGGAACGAGTCGAGGCTACGACGAGGTATTGCTCAGATACAAGAGGAAGACATATGAGAGGATTCTACTCACGAGGCGTACACGATCCCTTGCCGGATTGTCAAAGACTGTTGTGGTGTTACGGATGCCCTCGCCGACATTCGAAGCCAAGTCGAACACGCCGATGACGGGTTTCGTGACGGCCCTGGTCGCGTTGTCTTGAGTTTATTGATGCACTAGCCACCAAGACTGCAGACGCACCCGACGAGCCCCTTGCCTATGCCTTTGAAGAACCCTCTGGCACCGTCGTTCTCAGCGCCCTCGATGGGCTTCATCTAGAGGTACAGTCAGAGACGGCAACGACATCGTTGGGTGGTCACGTACAAGAACGCCCTCCACGCCACTTGCAAGGCTATTGGCAAACGCCTCGGCACCAGCTGCCACACCGTAGCTATTTTGCGGAATAAGCTGCGAAGAAACATCGCGACGGTGCATGACTCACATTGCGTGTCTAGGCTATTCCGTCGCTGGGTCATTCTTCGACGCATCTGGTACTCGGAGTCGAACGTCGCGGCAGAGAGTCCTGTACCAAGGATGAGTGGCAGCTCAAGGGCGAGAATATCTACCACATACCTTTGCCGACACTACTGGTGAACTTGGTGAAGCTGTCCGAGACACCGAATACTGTCTTCTTGACGAAACTCGCCGCACCCTACAGAAAATGTCATCAACAAAGAGTAGGGAAGGTTGATGGCATTGCAATACCTTTGCGATGCCGATCCCAAGCTCTTGATTACCGTGCATGACGGCACCGTTGAATGGCTCGTAGAAGATGTCTGCGACGCCCGAACTGACGTTGGTGAAGAGGCCAACAGGGTTCCCTATGAAGTCTGCGGATCCCAAAATACGGTATAGCTGGCGTAGCACCTCCTGGCGATAGTGGTACATGATGCGCTCCTGCAGCTCAGGCAGCCGCAGCCGCATGTCTTTGATGGCGAGAGCATTCATTTCGAGAGGTGCTTCGTTGATGTTGCCCACAGCCATGGTGATTGCATTCAGAACCACAGCGAACGGATTTCGGATCGCCAACCTTGATTCGATGAGAATAATGTAAACAGACTCGAGTAACTCCACTTACTGTTCTTCACTGCTAACCCTCTCAGTCCGCATGAAGGATATTGATAGCTTGATGGGCTGCAGCTCCAGGACCTCGAAGTAGAGCTCCTGCCCCTCAGCGGTGTCTGCAGGCTCTACAATGTCGTTGGGCTGTGTGATCAAGATACTACGAGGCGGGGTTAGAATGCCCCTCCTAATGCTGTCCGCAAGACTTACTCTTCCTGCGCTTCATCCCAAGGCGCTCCTTTGATCTTGGTGAGGTCAAACAGTGAATACAGGAAATCTTCATCCGCTTGTACCGTCAACGCCTGCACCAGGATTGAGCAGTACTTGATGAAGGTGACACCATGAGCTGACGAGCGCATGAGTCACAGTGCTCACTTCCAGATACCACAATTCAGCTTACCCTCATCCTTCAACCATATGATCGAGGCTTGCAAGGTCGGGAGCGATGCCACCGTGCTTGAGTCCTTGGGGACAGGGGTTGGTTGGAGAACGACAGGGAACAAGGCGTCGTGGAGTTGATTGTCGATCTGTAGATTTCCGCAAACAAGGTTGACAGCCTGAGCAACCGGGCTGTTGTTGTACTCGAACTTCAGGTCATTGACGGACATGTAGACGACCTCGACTGCCTTCCTGTTAACGAGCGACAGGCCGATACCTTCGAAATCGACCTTCACAGCTAAAGAGAAGGAGACTTCTTCTTGTACTGCCTCGAATCCCTCTTGACTGCCAGTCAGGGTTGCGGTGTCGAGTTGGGTAACTGATCCAGTGCGGCGGCTCGTAGGTTTGTACAGACTGACTTGCGGGTTGTAGTTCGAGATTCTGAGGATTTGCTTTGAGCCTTCTGCTCTGACATCCAACGAGACAATCCGAGGCCCCTGTCCGGTCTACACGAATATGTTACTACATTATCAGAAGGATGGGCAAATGAGACTTACAGCAAACTTGAATGGAACTAGAGCACCGATCTCTAAGATGTCCAGAGCACGACGAGCGCCGGCACCGAAGACATCGAGCACCAACTTCTTCTCTCGAGAGGCGGGGAAGTCCCATGCATAGTTTAGGGTCGACTTGCTCCCGAGCTTATAGCTCGGCACTGTTCGGTTACCCGCTGGTACTTCTGGATGGTCCAAATCCTATTGGATTATGAGAAGGGGTAGGAGTCGAGAAGCACTTGGCACGAACCGTCTGGTATACCGTGAAGGCATAATCACTGTCGTTCTCGATGACGAAGGGCCACTCTTCTGCCTTTGATACGGTGACGAAGATGGTAGATCCTCCGATCTTCACTTCGGTACGCATAAGGTGTACGTGCCCATCCGTTGGACTAGCTAGACGGAAGTGTACTCTTCCAATGTCTTCCAGGTTGATTGGAGCGGACCTACGGAAAATATTCAGCATGAGCCATAGAGCATTCTGCAATGAGCTACCATTGAGCATTGATACCAGAGAACGCCAGCGTGAGCAACTTCGCGTCGCCTTTGCGCATGAAGTGCAACGGAGTGCGCTCCCCAGGCTCTAGCACACCGCGATCTCTTGGTGTCGCCCCATGCTCCCGGTAGCAGATAGCATCCGAGGTGTTGTTGCGAAGGATGAAACGAGGCGCCAGAGTGATGACCTTGGTGAGCTTGTACTTGCCAAGTCCTTCTGTCCAACTGAGTCCAATATGGATTTCTTCGTTGTTCCGCGACTCCGAAGGGATGACAAGTCGCGTTTCCGCAGCAGGCGCCTCAAAGCCGACCGCCTATTCGAACAGTTGAACATTCGGTCGTCATCTAAGGCATATGTTGCATGCTACCTGCGACCAGAGAGATTCACCAATCTTGAAACTGAAATCCTTACCATGGGCGGTAGGATGAGACAGCACTGCAAGTTCATAACAAGTTAGCTATCCAGAGAGATGGCGAACTACGTGAATACTCACTGAATGGGGTCGGCTGTTGCAAGGCCTCTAGAGGGCCATGTCAGGACTAGGCAGCGGCATGCTGGAGCGAGACAACGTACCCGGGCGGAGGTCACCAGCAATATCCTGAGACGACCCAAGTCTGTTCGTTCGCCATGGTCTCACGGAGAAGGGAGCCCTGTTTTGTTGACGACCAGATACGGACAATAGATTTGCACCTTGAACGAGCCTCCAGAATCTGGATAGCGACTGGATGACGATGAGTAAAGTTTTGCGTCGACGGTAAGGGTCGTACACGTAGTTCAGTCCCAGATTCAGCTTTCGATTCTTCTCATCTCTCAAGGTCAGACGATTCTCGATATCGAAGTCAGTGCTTCCGTCAGTATTGATTATCGAAAACTCGCTCGGCTTGAACACTAGTGTAACGCAGTCAGCAAGAGTATTTCGCGTCCAACAGCGCAACGTACCAGTGTCTTGGACGGTGACATTCAGCAGCACCATGTGTGCTAGCTCTACGGAATGCACAGGCATTACGCCACCCTTGCGCAGGTAACTCCTCCAGTTTTGATCGGTATTCTTGTCATATATCCTGTACTCGATATTGTAAGGCAGCAGGTTCTCCAATTCGATAGGGGCTCGCAATTTGAGGCATATCTTAGGATATTTCCTGCGCCTGGTGTCAAGATGGACTGCTCAGCTTGGGTCAGGAAGGACCTACCGCGTGACGGCTTCCTTGACGTCCGTATCGACCCATGCTTGGAACCGGAATGCCGCCTCATGTGGATCCGTATGCGGGCAACGAATAGTGAAGCTCCTGCGAGATATGAGGTCTTCCCATCGGATTGCAGGGGAAGGCTTGTATCCGAATCCCTCTGCAGCGCGATCAATAAGCTAAATAGACAAAGTAGAATACCGAGACAACTCACGATCGGGTTGTATCTTGAGCCTATTTTGGCCAATGCCTTCTATCGGCAGAGCATAGTCCTTCCCGGGAGCTACGAAAATCAAGTGATAACGTGAATGAAAAGCTAGGGATACAGAATGGCGATGCTTACCAATCTTCTCCAGCGCATGCACGGGGCGTCCCATCTCGTCGACCAAGGTGATCTCCAGAGGGTACAGCGTGAGGTTCTCTACTCTGTATGTCGACCGTATTGTGATGACCTTGACGTTATCTTGTACGGCGACGTCGCATACGATGCGGTAAGCGAGCTTGTCAGTCCGTGGGCGTAGCGTAAACGAGAATTCCCCTTCTCTGTCAACAGGAATACTTCGGATCTGTTCCCATTGCTTTCCAATGAACTGCACGCCAATGCTATTATGTGTCGTTGAAGAGACGTGCTTTCATGGGGGTCAGCATGGAGAGAGATCTAGCAATAACCAGGACTTACTTCTCTCATCGTCTTCCAGTCATCAAACCGCCAGTCGATAGTCTTGTCGTGGGGAATTTCCGTCATCGCACTATCAACCGTTGCTGCGCTACCATCTGTATCGGCCCATACAAAGATGGAGCATCCTGTACGGTTTCGGATTCGGTATGGAGCATAGCTTCCTCTGGCTTTGCGCAGGACGCGCTCGCCTTCCTGGCCAAACATTTTTGCGGTGGCAAGTGCCAACTCGACAAACGTCATGCTCAGGTTCAAGTCCAGCCTTTCCTTGGCAGACAAAGAAGCGACGATACCCCCAGAAGTGCTGTCCTTGGTGACCTGGTCCAAGGTGTAAGACACATCGGCTTCCACGTTGTGAGACTAGCCTTACCGCTGCGGTGAACGTCCAAGGATCGATCACTAGATAAATGATACTCGTCAATGTAGCTTCAGCGCAGGCAACGTCTATTCTTACGGGGTTCCCAGTGCGAATTGGTCAAATTCCAATAGCTAATGTGCACAGCGAGAGTTGTCGATGCTTGCAGCTACGTCAAAAGCATAAGAAAAGGCAGCGGTTCATTCACAAGTGCTCATACCTCCGCAGACCAGTCCTTGGCAGTCGCGACGAAAGGTTTAACCTTCAGATGAAGCATGGGCTGTTCGTGCAGATCGCCGATGAGAATGAGCCTGAAGCCTCACAGGAAAGGCGCAACTGCGGACAGAAATCGTTAGATGGATGATATGGTGCGGACAGTAAGTTTAATCACCTGCTCTTTCGAGATCAGGACATCTGCAGTGCCGATAGGTCGCGAACGTGATGTGGCCCTCGCAGTCTTTCTGGAGGTCGAAACGCCGTATGTGCTCGCCACAACGAGAGCATCTGACTGAGTCGCGGGAGGCTTGGCGTGCTTCTTGGCAGACTCAGTATAGAGCTCGAGGGCCCTGTTGACGATTGTCGTGATGAGATTGATGTCGCGGTAGGACGCCCGGAACACGACAGGTTGAGACGTCATCTCGATGCTCATCGTCTGGTGCGTGTCCGTGGAGCGGCTGTCCAAGGAGAACGTGAAGTCTACATCGTCCAAGAATCGGACGGTGTCCGCGTCCTTGCCCATGTGAGTAAGCGACATGCCCAGCTGTTCCACGCTCAGCGCAAGAATGCCCTGAAACCACCGATGTCAGCAACAGAATTGAGCATGAACGGAGACCGAGCGCAATTCACCTGTTGAGACAAGAACAACTTCCGAATGCCCAAGCGGATAGCGCGTGTATTGACATCGGTGTCGTTCTCCAGAACGCTGACGGACACATCATGTAGGTCAAGACGGAAGTTGATGGCAGAAGGCTGCTGAGCCGTTACAGGCCCGGCATCGTCTTGCTCCTCAGAACCCTCTTGCGACTCCGAGCTCTCTGTGTCAAGTGCGCTGGTGAAGAACTCTAGAAGCCCAATAATAGGGTCGACCGCGAAGATGACTTGTGGAGAGTCGACTGTCACCACAGCGATCGAAGAGCTATCCGGACCACCTGTTGACGTGAAGAGGATCATCACCTGATTGCGGTTGTGGTGCGCAGCGGGGATGATCTCGCGGAATTTGGTGTTGCCTGGACGGGTATTGCTCATTGTGAAGGACTTCAGGATGAGCTCAGCCTCAGCCGCGCCATCGGACAGCATCTTCGCTCTCAAGACGCAGGAATTTAAGGCCATCCGCGCTATTCCATGGTCCTTGAGAGAATGTTCAGAAGACGCGAACTCATCGTATAGATGAAGCTTGACGACATCGAGTGTCACGAGCAGGTCTAGCGTAGGCCATATCTTCGATCCTGGCCGGTCGACTCGTACTTCAGGTTGCAGGTCCGCGGCCGAATCTGACGACGGCACGACAGCCTGCTGGTTCGTCTCCGGAATGCTGCGCTCTTCGGGGATTTCCGTAGCGGGGACAGCAAGGACACGGGGGATCGATTTGGACAATTGCATGAGGAGCCCATACTGCGCCTGGGTGAGATGTAGCTTGACATCGGAAATCGTAACGACCACCTTGGAAACACAGGCTTCAGCATTGCTGAGACGGGCGAAAGACGTCACTTACCGCGGTCTCAGGTTGATTCAGGTCCGTACTCCTATCGATGCCCGTGTTCTGAGTGACATCCGCCGTGGCATCGATGTTCTCCACCATCTTTAGGGTGTGCGCATTTCCGTCAGACGTGAGAGTCGACGATAGGCTAATACCCCGCAGACTGGCACTGATCTTGTCTGTAAGGCCTTCATAGCTGTTGTGCGCATTGAGCTCTCCGAGACGCAGGACCAGATTGTCCGATGACCGCTCCGGATCCGTGGGGAAGACAACGATGGGGGACTTGATGGAGACGTTGAACTGCATCCGCTCTATCTCAGCTACGCTCTGTGCAGCCGCCTGAGTTGCTGCATCGTAGAGACCCTTGAGCTTCGCGAGACGGATAAGGAAGATGTACAGCTGGTGGAGGGGCTCTTCAAGGTAGTGGACACGCAAGGAACCGGTAGCGAGATACACGGACGACTTGATGCCCTTGTAGGTCTCTTTGTCCGCGGGGTCGAAGGTCTGGTATCGGAAGTCTGCGAAGTTGTCGCCCTCGATGGACAGAATCTGCTTGTATTCTGGCAGTGCAGTGCGCAGCTGCGAGTCGTCTGTCAAGGACAGAGACCCCAGCCGGCAGTTCACTTGCATCGTAGACGCATGCAATACAATCGACGCATCGCCAGTGGACATCGCCAAAGTCGCCACTTGGATATCCTCATTGATGACGATAACTATGGGAAACGTTAGTTCAAGATAATTTTATTTTTGAAGGTACTGACCCTGAACTCCGGCAAGCTTCACGAGTACCTTGATCTTCTGGGTTGATGGGGCTTCAAAGGCTTCTGCTGGATCTTGATCGAGCTGCGGTGAGGTGGCAGCTGCGGGAGCGGAGTCTTGCGGCACGAAGGTAGTCATGATGAAATCATACAACGCGATGACAGGCTCAGGAGCAGCACGGACGACGACGGTAGTGATCATAATGTCCACCGATTGGTCGACCCCCTCGTAGACAGTCACGAACTGCGGCGACTGGGGTTGTACCCGGTTGTACTTCACCGTCAGCAGATGTTCAGAGGAGCCGGCTGAGGAGGACGAGATGAAGTTGATGGGCTCCTTGCCATCCTGTACTACGTGCATGGATAATGACCTGAAAACGAGAGATCCGTCAGAACAGCCAAGTATACGACTTGAGTGGAGTACCTCAGGCGTAGATCCACAGCCATGGTGTATTTCGCCATGGCGAAAGACATGGCAAACTGTTCCAGCTTGACATTGCCCAGCTCTCGCTCGACGCCGTCGTGGGTCTTGTACAACGCTGCACACAGGTTATCGACTCGGAAATCCACCTCGACGACGTGCTGCAGCATTTCTGGAGACTGCGATATATGTCCATATCAGACATAAACACTTTCACGCCTTGCTGTCAGACGCACCTCGACAGCGCCCGATTGGCCTCGAAGAACTCGTCGGCGTCGGCGTCCGCCGCATCGTCGGACTTCTTCTCCTCCTCGACGTCGCTCTCAAGACCATAGTCGGGATCCTGGGAACCGAAGATGCCGCCCGGCAGGCGGAACGCCCCTGCGCCAGACTTCGCCTTCTCCAAGCTCGGCCTTGGCCGCGCGGGCGCAGCGGTGTCATCGTCAAACTTCGGTATAGAGACATCAATCAGTCTCATCAAGGACTTGTATTTGGTGTCCGAGAGGTTGATCTGCAGATTCGGCAGGTGGCCAGAGACCTTGAAGCGCGCCAGGCTGTGTGCGCTCGGCACAATGGAGTTTTGCACCTGAAGATCAATGTTGATGCGCTCCAGGAGGTGCAATGCGTCATGATCGTCGGATGTCAACGCTTTACGTGAAGCTTCAAGGTCTGTGCCAATGACAAACTGTGATGGACAGTCAGCCGGCGTAAAGGCGACAGGGCGCAAGTGATTTACCTGAGCCGCTTCCAGCCGGACGGTAAGTTTGTCATACATGAAGGACTCGAGTCGTCGGTAGTCTTCATCGGAGTACTGTTGCTTACGCTTGGAGCTGATCTCCTGCACGGCCTTCTTATTGGCCAGCTCGCTTTCAATGGCTATGTGACCGGCGTCAACGATGAGGTGCTTGCAGTTTTTGGTCGTGATGCTAGAGGCGGCAGGAGTTAGTCATAGCCTACCGAGGTTGCATACACTTACTCCTCGGGGATAATGATGATGGGTGCGTTGAGATCCATATGGATGTCCACGGTCTTGTGCGTCTCCAGGGCGTATTCGAGACCGGCCCTGGTCTCCCTGCGGATTCCTTCGAGAGTCTCCCCAGCCGCATCCTGAAAGGCCAATTTAGTCAGGCAGGACGGAGGAGCTGCCTGCATACGCACCAGAAGCGCCTCCACCGACTCGAGCTGGCTCGCTGGGGGCTTGAAGAACTTGTAGATAGCCTCGACGTATCCTCTGTGGTACACAATTTCCATGTTCCGCATGCGCACAGTGAGAGCGCTGTCGGCGCGTTCGTCTAGTGGGTTGTTCTCGAACTTGAGGTAGAAGAAGGGGTCCACTGGCTGGACGCTTGTGTCAACGTCCGCAGTGCGCACAACATCCTGCTCGCCCTGGACCTGCACGATACGAGGGTACACGGTATCCTTCGTCGTCCCATCGTGCACGGAGAAGCTCGTGAGCGACAAGGACGTCTCGAAGTTGTCTGGCCTCTGAATGAACTCTGCCTGGAAGCGGTCGAAGAGGACAGACAGGATCTCGGTGTCGCGCCCGTGTGGGTCAGCCTTCAGAGCGAACGAGCCCCGTTGTAGACTAGCGGTGGCCCGCAGCTTCAGTGCATCACGGGGCGTCTCGAATGAAGAGGCCAGAGCCGCCTTCTCGTCGTAGTCCAGAATCTCATACAGTTGTTTCCGTTGCTCTTCAGTCATCTCGCCGGAAAACGGTGATTCTTCGGTGGCCGTTTGCGACGTGCCGGAGCCTGAGGACCCCCACAGCCATCCGGTCCAGCTACTGCGGGATTGAGTCTGCTGTTTCTTCTTCTCTTCCTCAAGCTTGCGCCGTGCAGCGAGGTCCTTCTTAAGCTGCGAGCGGGCGATGGACCTATAGAATCGGAGGTCTTCGTATGATAACTTGCGCTCCAGAGCTTCCAATGCAGTAGTATCCTGCAAATAGGTCATCACCTGAGGTTATTCAATAAGCATCGTAGGCATACCGTTGGCGACAGCGGTCCTAGCTGCTTATTTTTGAACAGCTCCACGTAGCGATGTCGATCGTCGCGTCGCTCCTTGAAATAGTCCCATGTCCATTCTCTGTGCTTCTGGTGCACTTCGTCTAGGATTGCTGTCGCCGCGAATTTCCAGAGTGCACGAGGTCGGCTCTTCTCAAACTCTTCGATAGCGGGCCGGAATTTGTGATACTAGGGAAAGCACGTCAGAGGTATCGCTCATGCAGTCGCGAATTCATTACCTGGTGCTGACGGGTGTAGAAGTGATACATGTCGACGAGTGATATTGCATCTCGGTACTGGTTGTCATCGAGAAGAACGCCGATTTCATCGAAGAGGAGCTGAACGTCGAAGCGAGGTACATCCTTGGTGGATTTGTTGTTGATTTTGACCTGCAGCAGAGTTGAGAGGCATGTCAAAAAGACGTGCCGTCGCACGCACCCGTCCTTCTCCGGAGACGGGCTTCAAGATAAACTGGTGATTAGGCGACTTTTCTCCATGATTGATCTAGGAGGCGCCATGAGATAAGGTACGTTCAAGAGTATATTGTGGGCTCACGAGTTCCATGAACTTCTTGACGAACTCGTCGTAGGACAGGCCTGCCAGACTTGTGGCGTCCGTATCAAAGTATACGGCCAAAGACTCCATTTTGGCCAGCTACACGACACTTCAGATCAGCAAGCCAACAAAGGAAACGCATATACTGACCTTGTGGATAACGCCTGCAGTGCTATCGATGAAAGCGGGCAGCCAGCTATCGTTCACCGACACCGCAGTGAAGCCTGCCAGGGTGACACCAGCCGCGAACGGATGCTGAAAAGTAGATGAGCACTCGTGCTGTACGAGATCTTAGGAGGTGCGTACTCCAGGAACGCTGAGCTTGTCCTCATAACGAATGTGGATGTTCTTCACAGTCACCTGAAGGTTATTGATGACCTTGGTTATGAGCGAAGACAACAGACCCTGTTGCTGTGGGGAATCTGCAACTGGCTTCAGCACTACGCTTTACATGTACGGATGGACGCTGTACCCTGTTCTGCTTGGCCTTGTATGTGAAGGAGCTCCGCGTTCTCTAGCCGCTCAAATTTGGCGGCCTGGGCTCTGCGCTCTTCCTCTTCAGCGTCGTAGGTACTTTCCGAAGAGGGAACAACGAGTAGGTAGACGTCTTCGATCAGGACCTCCACGGGCTGGTTTCCCAAGTTCATCCAGTGGAGTGAAAGCGTGAATTTTCCAAGATGACCTTGGCTCGCGCGTTAATTACGCGTCGTGCATACTGCGTGTGCGCGCACCTTCTATGACATCCACTGGAAGCCTGAACTTGTCCAAGGCACCCTTCTTGAGACGCAACTTGCGTAATGTCAGCTGGCCTGCGACGCGCTTTCAGTAGGAGTCATGACTGGGAGAGTGACGCGTCGCGACCTTGTCCAATGCCATAATTCACTTGGTTTAGATCCAAATTCTCGACGTACGGGGCCAGGACCCTGTTAAACAGCTGGACGCGACATGAGCAAGATTGAGGATGGGTGGATAAACAATAAGGCTCACGATGTTGAGGACCTCCTTCCCCGGGTCGAGCCACCACATTTTGCTCAATGCGGGCGTGTGGTATCAATCGTAAATGGGTCGTTAGATCGTGGAAGGGTGGTATATGCGATCTGAATGAGAACTCGTGAGGATCTTGGCCCGGTAGCCTGAGCTGAAAGCAGTGTGGGTGGATGCGCGAATTGCGCTAGACGCCCGGTACGTCATGAGCCAACCCGAAAAGGGCAGGAAGCTCCGGGCTCTGGACTGTTTCGGTCCGGGATTCTGGCCGTCTGGCCGGGGACCTTCGCCTGTTGCCGATGGTCCTTAGCCCAGTCGCATGAATGCTTTGCCTCCGTCCCCCGCCTCCTCCCCGCCGTCTCGAGCAGTGTGCCGTGGCTGCTGTTGCTTGCGGTCTGCGCGTCGAGCGTGGCACAGCCAAGCCGTCGGTCGGAATCGTCGGGACTGCCGCCACGGGGAGTCTCCGAGCAGGATGGCAGCCGCCACGCGGGCTGGGACCAAGTCCGGGCTCCGGCCAGAACCCTCAGCTGCTTTGATCTGGCTGAGATTATTTCACATTTTGGTTGCTCGGCTCTCTTTTTGCCCTGGTCAGACGAGCACCTCCACCATGCACGCACTCCATAGCAATGCCGGTGCCCCTATAACTACGGTCGTCCAGCTCAATGGATTACGATCTCGCGGGGACCTGGACCTAGAAATACCTTCCCTTCCTCTCCCAGAGTCCCGAATCCCCTCCGTCCCTTCCCGGTTCCCTCCGCGAAGCTGGCAACGAGGATTCGGTACTTAAGACCCGCCATCTCGACAGGTCTTCTCTGCTCCCCCAGCGGCTGTCTTATATCAATCCTGACGCCCACCTCCCGCTTCTCTCCTCGTCCGAACCTCCACCATGCTCTCCCTGCAGCCCCAGCCCATCCCTCAGCGTACCCACATCCCTCTCCACGTCGAGGACCATGAACGGCGGCAGGATGTTCAGCTCAACGAGGCAAGTGCTCGTGACAACCACCGTGGCACCCTGCTAACTCTCGCGTGCAATAGCTGGGAGACTTGCAGGATGCTGTGGAACCGTTTGCCAAGTGAGTCTGTCGCGTCTTCCCTCTGCCGCGCCGTCCTCATGTTCCATCTCCGAAGGCTCATCAGTCGTTCTGGCCAATCGGTGCGACTGCATTGCACCGTGCCTACGACCATCCCGTCGTGTGACACATGTAAGCTCCTCGAGTATGTCGCGCTTCGACGCCTGCTCACATCAGCGATGCAGTCGTCGATGCACAAGACTTGCACGATCTGCGAACGCGATCGCTCGTCTTTGTTCACAACCTGGTAGAGGCGCTGCGATCTCAAGGGGTATGTCCGTGATGCCAGCGTGCGATGGATATCGCGATATTGAGGGCCACTCCCCAGATTCCTGCGTCGTATCGCCTCCAACCCTCGAGCTGCCCCCTCTGCGTGGTCTGCGCTTTGCCAGCAGACAGCGATGCCAATAAAGTCAAGGCGGCTGCTCTGGCGGCCGTTGAAAACGCGCACTTGCAATTAAGGTACGCACGCGCCTCTCCCTCGTGGATCTCGAACGTGAGCTGACCACTCGGCTCAGTCAAAAGGCTCTCCTTGCCGATCTTGAAGACGGCTTGGCTCTTGTCATCACGTAAAACCCTACTGGACGTCTTGGATTCTGCTCATTACCATCCTCATTTTCTTGATTCCCCTGCATTTGTATACTCCGCACGTTGTTTTGTCTCACGCTCACGGGCTCTATCTCCTCATACTCCTAATCAGTATCAAGGACTATTATTGTTGGCATGTATATATCCTGTCTCTGCCTAGACGAATGTTGTTTCTGGAACACGACGTGTTCACCGTTCTCGAGCTGCTTTGCCCGTGATTGCGCTGGTCAGTGATCCGAACAGAATAGAACCATTTCTCCACGGCGACCGTCAGCAGTCGTACGCGCTGCTCGCCGCCTGCAGCCAGTGAGCGGCCGAGGATGGGTCTGGATGGGCGATGTGCATGCGGAGGTCGTCAGCGGTCATCACGCACAACGGCCTCCACGTGGGCCCGGGTAGTGTAGACGCCCGGCGGTCCCGGCAGCCAAAAGCGCGGAGGCGCTGTCGTTCGAGATTTCAGGTGGGATTTTCTCCTGGACTACGTCTCTTGTCCCCTTCGACCTCGTCACGCAAGCTCTCTCCCCATGGCGCCCCTCGCGGATTTCATCCTTGCTCACGTCCCTTTGCCCTCCGTTCCTTACTACCTCACCAGCTATGTCAACGGTAAAACGCCCTTCTCCACCCTCCAGGAGGTCGTCCCGGCTCTCGTCGCCTACCTCGTCATCATCTTCGGCACCCAATGGTTCATGAAGGACAAGCCGGCCTACAAGCTCCAGGTCCCGTTCCAGATACACAACATCTTCCTCAGCAGCGGCAGCTTGCTCCTGATGTCCTTGATTCTCGAAGAAGTCGTTCCGATGGTCTGGAAGAACGGTCTCTTCTGGGGCATGTGTTCCGACGACATGTGGACTAACGTCCGTCGTTCACGCGTCATTTCGCGTTCTGAGCTGTTTGCTGACGGTTTGCGACCTCCTGCAGCGTTTGGAATTCTACTATATGATCAACTATTACTTCAAGTACATCGAACTCATCGATACGCTCTTCCTTGCTCTGAAAAAGAAACCTCTCGGTGCGTTTCGACGCGTCGTGAGGCATTCCTCGATCTCATACGTATCTTCTAGCTTTCCTGCATGTCTTCCACCACTCTGCAACTGCTCTCCTGTGCTATACGCAGCTCAATGGCCGCACCAGTGTGGTGGGTAGCGGCACTGGTACCCCGGTCTTTCTCAACTAACCATTGGCATTAGCAATGGATCCCTATCTCCATTAACCTCGCCGTGCATGTATTGATGTGTACGTGTGAAGCGATGTCTCAGATGCGCTGGCCGCTAACATAGACGCTAGACTACTACTACTATGCGACCGCTGGTGGTGCCAAGATCTGGGTATGTGTAGCCCTCAGGCAGTCCATCTGAGGTCCACTGACCAGCTTTACAGTGGAAGAAGTACCTTACCACCATGCAAATCACGCAGTTTGTCATTGACCTGTTCGCCGTGTACTTTGCTAGTACGTGTCTATGATCGGGTATGCTAGGCGGAACAGAGCTGACGCCCAATGCAGCGTACAACTACTATGCTGCTAACTACTTCCCCAACCTCCCCAACCTCGGCTCCTGCGCGGGAACAGAGAGTGCGGCAATCTTCGGCTGCGCTCTCCTCTCCAGCTACCTTGTACTCTTCATCAACTTCTACATCCAAACCTACAAGAAGGCACCGGCTGGCAAGGGCAAAGGCAAGGCTGTTGCGAACGGCAAGGCGAATGGTGTTGCAAACGGCCATGCGTACGTTGGCTCCAATTCTTTTTGGTTCATGGTCTCAACTCTTGTTCGCAGAAACAAGGCCGAGTAAGGAAGTCAAGAAACCGCAATCGTGTCAGGGAGAGAGTGAAGCGAGCCGGGTCAATTGACAATGACATTCGGGACACGCGTCACGTCATGATACCCACCAAAATTCCTGTTTAATAGTTCTTTCTTTCCCTTTCCCTCCAGGAAACTAATTCTGTTTATTTCGTAACATGTTTGTGCTGTTCGTCGATGTGCATAATTAGGACACCTGGCTTTGTCTTATTCTGCTTCTACGCTTCTACGCTGCCAGGTTGATTTTGCTTACGAGACACGAATAGACGACACGCATACGACGACCTATATTTCCATCTCCTAGGTCTGGCGTGCCTGGAGGCCATAAGGCCTGAAGGCCTTGCGTCGTGAGCTGGCAGCGTGCCTTGTCACCAGGGGACGTCGCTATCCACTACGCCGACCGCTCGCATCATCCACGGGTGCCGGTGTATTGCTAGTGCGCCCTGCAGGCCAGTGGGATTTCGAGGCTATCACCTCGATGGTCACAGGTACTATGCCGGTTGGGCAGAGTTCATTTGAGTGGGAATACGAGGAGAGGCGAGTGGACTAGTAGCGGATAGCCAATTGGCGAACTAGGACAGTTGCCTTTCTGGGCATGGTGCTTCTTGCGATAAGTACCTGAGGACCGTAGGACAAGCGAAGGTCGGGGTCCACTACCCCTTATACCACACCCCGACGCCCATGCCACATCCCCCGACGCCGTAGTCCCCGCACAGCGCACACACGCACCGACATACCCACGTCGCATCCAGCGCCGCATTCCCCTCAGGGGACACGACGCTCGCCTGTGAAATACCCGTCGCGTGCAGCCGCACACTCCGACAGGCTGCCGCCGATCCAGAGTCCGCCCGCCGGCTCCCACCATGTACTCCAGCGATGACTATCCCTCGTACGAGGGGACGGCCACCACAGCGCCTCAGCATCCATGAGTGGCACCCCGCGAGAGTTCGACGTGAACGTGGAGGTCTACGTCTCCAGGGCCGCTGCCATGTATCGTAAGGTACGTGTCGTGGAGCATGGGAGACTGCAGGAGACTCACTCTCCGAAGCTCATTCCCCCTACACCTCTCAACAAGTCCGAGAAGCGCGATTCGTTGAGGAACATGCCGAGTGCTAGCGAGCTGGGGCAGAGGAAAGTCAAAGGTGCGTCCCCGCGCATCTAATCGTGCGCATATATTCATTGATACGCTCAGAGAAGACTAGTTGGCTAAGTCTGTCGCGGGGACCGAGTAGCA
The DNA here is from genome assembly GCA_001910725.1 of Phanerodontia chrysosporium. Lineage (NCBI taxonomy): Eukaryota > Fungi > Basidiomycota > Agaricomycetes > Polyporales > Phanerochaetaceae > Phanerodontia > Phanerodontia chrysosporium. Next base: position 2,194,732 of record MJGA01000003.1, read on the forward strand.
CCGAGCATTGGCGATCCGCCAAGTGTACATTGACCGAGCAGGAAGAAGGATGCTTCCTCAAGATTTACATCGGGGTGTGTTTCTTGCATGCCTTCCGTACGCTCTGTGCTGACCGCAGTACAGAATGCCCATCTGTATGTGCAAGTCTACGTACATATTCTGAAGCATACAGACATCCGCCACATACACCGCTCTCTCTACGATCGCAAGCACTGTCTAGGTCTGTTTGCGTCTAGGTACGTAGCTGCCCCTCTCGCAGAAGTCCAGTCGAGGGGTTAACATTCAGCAGTAAACAGATGTCTATCAGTGCGTCGCCTGAAGACGAGCCTCTGTACTTGAGTTTCCCGGACGCCGAGACAATGAATCTCTGGCTCGTGCTGCTCCGAGCATACGCAATTCCCGAAGTATACGGACGTCTGAACAACATGCACGAAGGGGGACTGTACCGCATGTGGCGGCAGGTCGACCTGACCTGCATACAAGCACGCAACCTTGGCGTCGTGCGCTCGGTGGACGACTCCTCGCAGCCGGACCCCGAAGAGACGCTGGACATGGACGTCTTCTGCTCGATATGCGTGAATAAGGTCCTGTCGGGAAAGACGGCGGTCCGGAAAGGCCTTGGCAGCCCCGACTGGCACGAAGCGTTCACGTTCAGCGACCTGCCGCCGTTTGAGACGCTCGAGATCATGGTCTGGCGGGATAAGCGGCCGAAGCCCATCCTCATAGGCACAGTATCTATCCCCCTCATGAACTTCCGACGTGGGGAGCTCGTGGAGGGATGGTTTCCGGTGCTGGGCCCGCGAGAGAGAAACGGGATTTTGACGGGAGAGCTCAGGTTAAAGCTTCGCGTGGATGAGTAGGTTCGTTTACCCTACTCCATTCAAGCGAGAGTCTTATTCGGGAGCAGGGAAATCATACTGCCTCACGCTGCATATTCGGGCGTCTTGAAGGTGAGTACATACTCTCAAACATGATTTTCAGCATACTGACAGGATGATAAGGCTATGGAAGCTAAGAACTACCTGGACTGGATCAGCGAACTGGAGAGCAAGCTCAACATCCGCAGTATCTCCAGCGATCTGGTGGCCGTTTCACTAGCCAAAGAAAGCCTCCTCGATAATATCATGGAACTGGCAGACAGAGAAGTCGACGGCAGCGAACGATGTAAAGTGCTGCCTCACTTATCTGAGTGCTTGCGAGCTGACATCCTATTCTAGCGCACAGCACGCTATTGTAAGTCTAGTTTACTCTCTTCTCGCCACCGTACACTCATGTAATCAGCCGAGGGAATACCGTATTCACCAAGACCATGGAGATATTCATGATGACAAAGGGTGCTGCATTCCTGGAGGCCAGCATCGGCTCTGCTATCCGTCGCCTGTGTACACTTGGGATCGCAATCGAGACTGACCCCTCACGTAGTGGCAAGAACGCTAAGCAGATCGAGAAGAACGTTGACCTGCTCGTTTATTGGTGCCAAGAGTTCTGGAAATCGATCTACGACGCTCGGGATAAGTGTCCGGAGTCCGTACTCACCGCCATTCACTCATTGCATCGAAGCGCTCACCTCAGCCTAGTGACATGCGGAAGTTGTTCTCCCACATACGCACGCTCATAGAAACGCGATACCAAGTTGCTGAGGACCGATATCCCGACCTGCCATGGCAGGGTGTGTCGGCCTTCGTCTTCTTGCGGTTTTTCATCCCCGCAATCCTGCATCCGCATTATTTTGGCTTTTGGCCAGGTAAGCCGTTGACTGCCGCCTTTTTGTACAACCTTCCTAAAACTATAGCTAGGGCTTACAGATGAACCAGTGCAAAGAAGTTTGACACTAATTGCGAAGGTCCTACAGAGTTTGGCTAACTTGAATACTGTGAGTTACTACTTCGTACGCTTCTTCAGTTCCGTGAACACATAATGATGTAGCACGTACAGCGTGAAGATTACGTCCGTGTGAAGGAGTTCCTCACAAGCTCAACAGGAGCGATGATCGAGTACATCCTCTCTATATCATCAACAGGAGCCGAGAACCTGCCGCCATCTCCGTCGATTGTACTCAACAGACGGGAGAAGATGAGAATTCATAGCGCCCTTCTACGGAAAAGCAGCACTATCCCGTTACTGCACCGTGAATCGATCCCACTTCTGCCCCACATGCTCGATGTCGGCAAGCATCTGGCCATTATCACCTCGATAGTCGTGCGGAACACCCGCAGGCACCTGCCCGCCAGGACCGGGATGCCGTCGGAACAGGACTTCGATACATTCTGCCAGGCATGCCTTGAAGTCGAAGAGCAGGCACTCACGCGTGTCAGCAAGCTCGCCAGACGCGGCCGGCCCGCGCCCCTGGCACACGACATCTCTGCCATGTCGAGCCCAGTGTCGCCCACGACCACGAGCATTTCCGCGTCGAATAGCGGACGAGCATCCTCCTCGGAGCGGCGGCGACTACGGAAGGGGAAGCGGCCCATGACTACAGAAACGCGGGACGTCTTGGACTCACAGCCGTCTTCCTCGTCGTTCCGCTCGAATGCCTCAGGTAGCAGCTATACGCCTATTCCGCGCGTCATGTCCCACGACTCGCTGACGACCGCAAGACCATCATCGAAGTCCTCCAGAGACCACCCTATAGTCGCAGACGAGACCCCCGGACCCGGACCCTCCCGCCCGCTTCTCATTAACCACCATCGGTCCGCGTCGACCGATTCGTCCTTTTCGCGACGGGGCCGGTCTCTTCCCTCTTCACCACCTGGGTCGTTTGCATTTCTCTCGCTGTCCCCTGACACGTCTGAGGAAGGTGGCGGGAAGAAGAAAGGACTATTACGCGGTATTCTTCGGAAATAATAACTTCGGACTGAGTAGGCAAAGTGTTTATAATCATCTTGTACAAGGGTATCCACATATATATTAGGTGTGCTGTGCTTTAGTAGATCGTATACATCCGTTCCTCGCATGTCTGGTCCGTTGCTGAGCCTCATGCTGCCGAGTCCGCCATTAAGGGTTTCTGTATTAGACTTTTGACTTCCGCAGCCACGAACTCGGACGTGCTCCGCACTGTGATGCGGCAGAGCTAAGGAAGGGGTTAGCGATCGCGCGTACCTGCCAAGCTGCACGGCAACACACCTTGGCTTCTTTGTTAGGCTCGAGTCGCATGAGACATCCGACCTTGCCGTCCGCAGACATGTGCAATATGCCCGCAGCCACGGTGTTGCTCGGGTTGGGGTCGATGCCCTCAAGGACGTTCATCGAGTTGCCAGCGACGACCTGCCGCTGCTTTGCAACGTCGACGTGACCGGCCTCGTTCAATGCGATGGGGAAGATGCTCTGCGCCTCGCGCGGCGGGCCGCCGATAAGCTTCCACCGCTCGAAGAACTCGGCCTGGCCGAGCTTGACGTGCTCGATAAACTTGGTCAGGACGATCGGCAGGCGCACGGCGATGGTCTGGTGCGCGCCCGCGAGGAAGGAGACGCTCAGGATGGGAGGCTTCGTGAATGGCTTCTTGCACTCGACGTGCACGAGCTGCTGTGTCTGCGTCCGTGGGGCAATGGTGCTCGGGGCGATCTTGGCGAAGGAGGCCGATAGTGCGTCGGGCTCCTCGACGTGAAGCGTCGCGGTGAACGACGTCAGCTGCGCGGAGATCTTGTTGCCAATGTAAATGGCGACCTGGCCCATGTGCCCGTGGTATCGGGATTTAATGCCGATTTGAATCTGGACGTCTTCGTAGAGGACGCCTTCTGCGCAGTAGGTAAGCTTTTCGAACCATCTTTCAATGTTGGCGTTGACTGTCAGTCTTGGTATGCCCTTTTCAGCCAGCAACGCCGCAGGCGCGGACATGAGGTCCTGTATAGACCCTGGGGCGTTCATTCCCGTTGGCGAAGAGGTGAGATCGAGGCCCATGAGCGACTTCGTTATGTCTGAGGAGAGGTCCGTTTTCGCTGTACCATTCCCGTTCACGTCTCCCAACATCGGCTTCCTCGTTGCTTGCTTCAACGTCGATGAGCGCTCGAGGAACGACTTGCCACTCTCTGAGTGTTTGCGGTTAAGCCGACCGATGAGGGTGCTTTCGCGCGGCGGGAATGGCGGTATCTCCTCGCATACATTCTGCAACAGCTCGTCGTCGTCTGCACGCGTTGAGAGTGCGTAGAACTCGCATGCGCGTTGCTGTAGATCGACGTCAAGTACGTGTCGGTACCGTTCGAAGACGTTGACCAGCTGCTCCTTGATCTCCGGGAATACATTAACCCACTTGATGTAGGTGGAAAGAAGGAGGGCTCGAGTAGGTGCCATGCAGAATTGTGATTTCGAGTGTAGAACTTGGAACTGCTCGATCGGGCTGTAACCCGGGTCGTTGGCGATGAGATGACCGTATTCACCGAGGATATAACCTATCGCATATTTAGCGCATCTGCCGAGTGCACTTGGCAACGACATCACTGACCTCCTACTTTGACCAAGCTTTCATGCGATGCTGGTGACTTCAAGTACTCGAAGACCACCCTAGCAGCGTACGGCTGGAGGTCTTCGGTGTTGGTCACGATCTGTACGACACGGTACCAGACCTCATCACCGACGTGGTCACCGGCGGCACTGATGAGCTCTAGTATCGTGTCGACGTACCACTTGTACGTGCTGGCATACTTCTCGGTGAGAATAGCGATCTTGAGGACCATCTCTTCTCGAAGGCCGTAGTCTGCCACCTTCAGATACCGGAGCAGCTCTCCGACGATCAACTCGGAGTTGTCGACGTCGCACATGCTGTATAGCAGGTCGAGGGCCCGCCGACGGACCGAGATATCCTTGTCGCGCAAAGATAGAATGATCGTGCCCTGGTGTCGCTTGATGGCGTCAAGATGATCTGCACGTGCAGCGAGGTGTGCCATGGTATCGAGGCCCAAGTATCGTACGTTGGTCTCCTTCGAGCTGATGAAGCGTGCGAGGAGCACGGTCGCTGTGCTGATTAGTGGCGAGTTGGTATCCAGATGTATGGCTAGATTAATAGCTTCGAATAGTACGGCGTGTTGTGCATTGTTATGTTGCACGTTCCGGGACGGCTCCGCGCAGTTGTTCATAACCGTCTTCAAGACTTCGTAAAGAACGTTCCTGAGAGTTGGATCCTCTATACAGCAGTCAGCTTCGAGATTCCTGGTTCCATTGGAAGTACAACAGCGTACCCGTCGGAGGATAGTATTGTAGCAATCGCAGTAACTTCACTTGTAGCCAGGGTGAAGGTACTTTGTAATAAGCGTATGCCGCGGAATATTCATGTTCTACCACTAACTGCAGAGGCAGTAAGCGAGGTGCTACTACAGTACCAATATGACGAACTCACTCTATGCAATCTGTCGACGGCCTTCGTGTAACACACAGCGTAAGCATCTAGATGGTCCTGGGCAAGGGCCATAACTAGACTCGTGACACATATTACAACACCCTGAAAAACGATCTCAACGGCTGTCCCTGCAATCGCGCGTGACGACGCACCAGGTCGAGGTCATCCATCAGGGAGACAATACGAAGAGCCCATTCTGCCGCGGGTATGACCTCGGGATGCTTCCGGTATAGTCGAAGCAAAGTGAGAGCCGCCTTCTTCCGCACGAAGCTCTGCGATGTTCTTCATGCAACGCACATGTAAGTGACGGTTTGCAACAGTCTCAGGTCGCGCTTACGGCGAAATGAGCAGACGGTGAACGTCTTCCGCGAGCGCCTCAGCCATCTCTTGACCACCGACGTTGGCGATAGCATGAAGAGCCAAACAGTTATAGATCTCGTTGTTCTCGTTCAAGTCCTTTCGTATTGAGTTGACGACTAGGCGGAGGAAATCCGAGTTCTCGTGCATGAGCAAGGTCACTGCTAGGTAACCCTACAGAAGGCTGTCAGGAACCCAGAGCATGTCGGGGGAATAGACGTACTATTTGCTTTTCACTGTACTTCGGACTTGAGATCAGATTGACAGCCTCCATATGTCCGACATCGACCTTGTAGCCCAGGATGTACGTGAAGATGACCTTCGCTACATATCTATGACGGTATGTCAGCGCGGAACGCGGCGTACGGAAGGCAGCCTGACTGACTTTTTCTTCTGGTATCCGTCCAAGTTACCGTCTATCAAACGGTGAGAAGCTGAAGGTAGAAGTTAAGCCTCAAGACGCGTACCCTTGAACCGCTTCCGGATATTGGCCATCTCCTTGTTAATCCTCTTCTCCTCCAGCTCGCGGACTCGCGCTCCGCGAATGTCCGCAATGAACTGCCAATGCATGGTGAGAGGCCTGTGCGCGGGGAACACGGCCTGCGAACACACCTGGGTCAAACCCCTCATAGACGTAGCCATCTTTCCGGATGTCAATGGGGTCGCGACGGCCTATGCCAGAGTTTGTTGCCTGCGCAGGGATTGCAGAGTGGGTGCTGGGGCTATGTGGGAGGTCGAATCAGAATGCGCAGGGGGCCGTCGACATAAAACAAGAGAGAGGGTGGTCGCAGGAAGGGATTGAGCTCGGTGTGAGGCAGCCTGGCCTGGACCCGGACGGAGACCGGCGGCTCAGCCACGCGATCGAAGGATTTCCCCGCCGCCGCGTGCGCAACATTTCCCGACCCGAGCCCGGCGCTCCGATGCCATAATATTCTCAACAGAGCTGTGGCATTTTTCTGTGCTATCATTACTCTAATATATTACAATAGTGTAGAGTCGTGGTGCTTTGCATGCAAGTGAAAGGGGCGAACCGTGCTGGTAACGTACACATCATCTCCGAGAAAGACGGCTCGGCGTGCTGGGCCGAGACGAGAAGCCGACCGCGCTTGTGCTCATAAACCGCGGCGTCGAGTAGCCCGACCGCGAGCCACCTGCACTCAGCGGCGGAAGCATCGACGGCGACCAGAACGGCGAGTCCATCGGAGTCGCAGGCCGCGTGCTCGGGCGCGACTGGGTCGCCGCGCGATACGCGCTGTAGTTGTTCAAGATAGCGACGACATCCTGCGTGAGGAAGTCGAGTTCTTTAATCTCTGACTGAGAGAGCTGCTTATTCCTGGAGTCATCCTCTTCGTCGTCTGACTCATTCTCCTTGCCTTCCACCGCTGGGGCAGCGCGCTTGACCCTCAACTTGATGATACCCTCGAAGACCCGGAGTAGACACGACTCCATCATGATCTTGAGTCGTTCCAAGTCGTCGAGCACGTTCACATCGCCAACGATGGGGAGCCACTCGTCGCAGTCAAGCCCGCGCCGGGTCACCTCGACGCGATGCGCACCGAAGAGCATGTAAGTCAAGGGGTCCAGACGAGTGGTGTTGACCAAGAACTTCTGCGCGTTCGCGGCTGCACCTCCAGTCGACAGATTCTGGCGTTTCTCAGCGTAAGCGATGATATGCTTTTCCTCGCTGATAGCGCCGTCGGCATCTTTGTCAAGCCTCTTGGGGTGGTTCACACTGGATGGGTGAATGAAGACGGTCTAGAGACAGAAATAAGATCAGACATGCGCAGTCTAGCATACACAGTCACATACCTTATCTTGGGCAGTCCTGTAAGTCTTCTCCGAGGACCGGACAGCAAACTTGGGCTGAAGCGCAATCGCAATGAGGGCAGCGAGAACAGGGTAGGAGCGACCGTTTTGATCGAGTTCCGGAGGCACAACGAGCTCTGCTCCCCTACTCCGCATCGGCCTCCCACTGGCAACACCGCCAGCCGACACCTCGATAACGCCGATGTCGTAGAGAGACGAGAGGATGTGCGACTTGATCTTCTGGATCATGAGCAGCGTCGGCTTCGAGAGGAAGTTATCAATGCAGAACTTGTTCGCCCTCGAGAACTCGCCGCGGCTCTGGATAGACCACCACTGATTGAATGCGTTCAAAGTTGCGAGGGCGTCGGAGCGGAACTCGTCTGGACAGAACGCCTTCTTCCGCGCGTTCGCCTGCTCCTTCAAATGCATGGGCGAGACGAACGGATCGCGGTTAGTGAGAATGGCGGCGAGGGTCAGTGCCTGGTCGAGGCAGCGGAAGAAGCTTCCGAAGAGGACGAGGCGGCCCATCTGGGCATCGATCGGCAGCTGAAGAAGGACGCGACCAAGGGAAGTGAGGTTCTTGTTGTCGTCGAGCGCACCGACCATCTGCAGCGAGTTCATCGCAGCTGCGACGCGCTCCGCGGGCGGCGGCTCGATCGTGGCAGCCAGCACCTCCTCGACAGTCATGCCGGGGAAGTTGAGCGCCTTGACGTGCATGACGACGTTGCTGAGGTCGACACGCTTCATCTCGACAGTCTGATGCGGGTGCAGGCTCTCCGCACGACGCCGACCGAGGATGCCGTAGTACTCTCCCGGACGGTGGCGACCTGCACGACCCGCACGCTGGTTCAGGTTCGATGAGCCGACCCACGCAGAGACGAGAGACGAGATGTGCCGCTCAGGATCGTAGCGCTGCTCCTTGACCTTGGCCGAATCGACGACGTACACTACATCAGGGATGGTGACGGATGTTTCGGCAATGTTGGTCGCAAGGATGATGCGGCGGGTGCCGGGCGGCGGAGGTTCGAAGATGACCTGCTGCTCCTGAAGGGGCACGGTCGAGTGCAGACAGTGGATACTGTACTGTGGTGAGTTGAAGTCCAACGGCAAGCTTCCGCCGCGCGGCTCCCGGAGCGCACGCTGAACGGCAACGATATCGTCCCAACCTGGAAGGAAAACCAGGACGTGACCGTCTTCAGAATGCTGCAGGACATGAGCGATGGTAAGAGCAATCAAGGGGTATGGCAGGTCGAGGTCCTCATCATTGGGGGTGGCGCTATAGCGTTGTCGGAGTCCAGTCATTCCAGGCAAGTTCGGAAGATTACCATCGAGCTCCCGTGCAATGTATTTCCTAACGTTGTCGTCTTGGAACACCCACTGGCTTGAAGGACCAGTACTGTTGATGAGCGTGGGGAGGAAGTCATCCATGAAGTGTTTGTCGACAGGGAACGACCGACCGGGGATGTCGATGACGCTCGCAGGTTTTCCCTGCTCATCAGGGAAGTACTCGCAGAAGAGCTTAGGGTCGATGGTGGCGGACATAAGGACAACCTTGATGGGCTTGCCCTTGGCTTTCCTGTCAGCCAACAATCGCTTTAGAACGACCAGCAACAAATCCGTATCGACGTCTCGCTCGTGGACCTCGTCAACGACGATGTGTGTAACATCATCGAGGTTCCTGCCGCGTGAGTTGGCCTCCAGAGACGACTGCATTCTCTTGAGGAAAATACCCGTGGTGCAGAATGTGACGCTTCCATTGTCCTCGGGGGGCTGCGCCTCGAACCGGACCTGGTATCCAATGGATCCCCTGCCGACGACTTCTCCACGTTCCGCCGCAACACGTTGTGCCACGGATATCGCAGCAATACGACGTGGTTGAGTACAGATGATGTTGCATTTCGCGCCCTCTCCTCTGTCAATCCATTCATCCAAGATGAGCTGCGGAATCTGAGTCGTCTTTCCAGAACCGGTGGCAGCCATGCAAATCGTGACGTCGTGCTCGCGGACATGTGCGAGGAGGTCGTCGGCCTTGGTGTAGACAGGAAGCGAAGCACGGGTGTTGCGCATCTTCTCCATGGCAGGGCTCTCGAGATAATGCTTGCGCCGCTCCTGCAGTATCCTCGACTTCTCAGCGAGAGCCTCTTCAGTGGCTTGTCGGCGAGACGGAGCAATGTACTTCTGGGTCTCAGGTTGCTGGTCGAGGCTAGCCGGGTCATCGCTGCCCGTCATGAGCGCGCGGATCTTTGGCCTGTTCTTGTACAGGGTGCTCCTCTTGATGTCAATGCAGAGGTCCGCAATCTGGTCCTCGATGCGTTGGTCGACCGAGAAGCGCACGGGCACAGCCATGCCGAGGTCCTTTCCTGTGCGCGCATCGCGGAGGAACTGCTGCCACAGCTCTTTGTCGCAGTCCTCCAAGTACTTTGTGACGTCGACGTAGCAACTCATCATCGCCGCCTTCTTGTTCGGTCCTGCGCCCATTCCGATCTTTCGCCCACCGACGGTCATGACCGCGTCCCAGCTGGATACGGGCTTGTGACGCTGCTCAGTGTACTCGATGTCTGGCCTTCCGAATCCGAATCTCCTGCAGTAGTAGTCCATGAACTGTCGTGCCTTGTCGTAGCCCACCACTGAGCCATCCGACAGCGTAACTTCGGTCGGAGACCATTCGACTTGTGGCTGAGCTTGTTGCTTGCGCTCTAACTGGAGGAGGAGGTTTGTGACATGAATCGCATGCTGATTATGACAGTGGAATACGTACGAGGCCTTTGGCGTCCATTTGATACAACGCGCACAATGCAGCCAACCGTTCGGCGTCCTTTCGGGTCCTCTTGTCGTCGCCGATAGCGTATATTGTGTCTTCGTCGGTCTCGCCCTTGATAGTGACTGTGGCTCTGCACCAAGTGGAGGTGAGGTCAGAAATAGCTGAGAAGAGTAGCTACTTGCTACACACCTCCACATCATGCCATCCGGCCCCATAACTTGGGAGCACTCATACTTCGGTGATTCGAGCTTATTCACTGCGCACCAGTTAGCCAGAGGTGATTTGGCGTTTGCCTCCCACTCCGGCTTCAATGGTTTCGTCATGTATGTCTCCTTGACGTACTTTTCATCGTACACCGGGCCTTGGATAGTTGGTTTCTTCCCTGCGCCCGCTTGTGCGGATGCCTTTGACTTCGACTTCCCTGTCTGCCGCCCTGACGAGCGAGACTGTAAGCGACCGCTGCGCGAGGAGGAAGGGTGCGCGAACGCAGCCGTAGCTGCCGATGAGTAGTGGGATGTCTGCATGTTATCGACTTTTGGTGCCTTGGCGGGACGGTCTAGTGGAGAGGAGGAGGAAAGACCTCCGGTGGCATTGTGGTTCATAGAGGAAGACGACGCAGGGCGGCTCTGGCCGAGTGCTTGTTGAGCGTACGGACGCTTCAGGGAACCGGCAGAGGAGGATGCATGCGCTGGGCTGTGAGACGGGTGCGGTTGCATGAGGAGGCCTCGCCTATGCCGAAGCACAAATGCAAAGCGCATAGAGTACCTGTGGACCCTGCAGAGGACGAGCTGTTAGCATTGCGCCTTTGCTTGTACATATGATCCGCCGCACCAAGACTTCTAGCCTCTGACCTTCTCGTCCGTTGTTCGTCTGACTGCACGTGAAGAAAGCAAGCTCCTACAGACTTATAGGAGCAAATGGCGGTATCTGGGAGCGACTGCGATGCCTCACTGGGGTGAGCTCGAGGGCAGGATGGAAAGCTGCAACTCTCAAAACGGCAAAAGAACTTTCAAGGTACCCTTACGTTTGGGCGCTTGTCAAGCTAAGCGCAGGCGGGCCGACGCCTCGTCTCACCGTCCACTCAGTCTAAGTCTCCACAGCAGGCGCAGTTATAAGAGTGAGCGGTGGAGTGTGTATATTGCATACAATACTCTACAGTTGATCTACGTGGAGAGCTCAATGGTCATGAACAGTATTAGGCCAGGCTTCAGCAGCAGCGCTGATGCCTTGTAGATACTTTAGCTTGACTGTCGCAGTCTTGACAGCGTCCCAGTCCTTCGCGGCTACGGCTGCCGAGAGCTGGGGTATAACCTCATCAATTTTCTCTGGTGAGGTGACGGCGTTAATAAAATACTGTGCTAAGGACATAGATCATCATACCTTGGTTCTCTTCGCGGACCTGCTCGACATCCTCGCGAGTCTCTGCGCTTTCGAGCGCCTCCCGGGCCTCCATGACTCCATGATCAACTCCGGGTCATCGAGACTCTCGGATTCACTGATGTCTATGCCCTCTAGCTTCAAAATATACTCTGCCCTTGTATAAGGGTTGAGCAGCGTGCTGTAAGCTTTGTTGACCGCGCTTGAAAGCTCAGCCGCAATATCGTGCACGTCCTGTCAGCGCGGCAGGCGGTTGTTAAGCACTCTGAAGCTCTTCAGGAGGTTCGAGACGTACATTGCCCTTTCCAGACCACTTGTCGGGGTGTATAACCCGCTGAAGCTCTCGGAACCGGTGCTTCAAATCGACAGGGTCGACATCGAAGCGGTTTGGGCTGCCAGACAAGCCCATTATATCAAAGTACGTTGTCGACTTCGACGGTCGCGAGATGAAGGAGCATTTTGGGCAGACCGGCAGCGCAGTGGGCAGAGGTGCCGAGCAGGACGGGCACGAGCTCGGAGCAGACGAGGTGGAGGTGCTCATCTGCCTGGGAGCGACAGGTGCCCTCGCATGATAGATGGCACTCGGTCTGGGATTCTGGATTGAAGGCGGGCATGGCTGCAGGCGGTGGACAGTCGGAGTCTGGTCGCGGTCGCGGTCAAGCGAAACATGGTGGTCTCCCGACAAGATCGAAATGCGAAGCGTGACGTCACATCACTCCCGGCCAGTCAAACGCGACAACCCTACGCTAGGGTCGGGAACCTTGACCTGCTAATGCATCATGACCGACAGCGTTGACCATCTCCAGCCAGCCGCGTCCACCGAAACAGTGCCGCCGCCATCGCATGTTCAGGCAGACAGTCTCACAGATGCAGAGCTCGCACAAATCCGCACGCCCCGCAAGCGTTCGTTCTTCAAGCTGCCCTCGAGCAGGTCGCGCTCGAGAAGCTCCAGGGCTCGCAGAACGGGCAGCGCGTAGAACGGGTGCAGACCTCGGAAGAGCACTGGGAGCCGCGCCCCTCACTAGACCCCGAAACGGAAGACATGCCCTTCATCAAAATCGCGGGTAATGTCGTCTATGCAGACGAACTCATGGAGAACTACGAAAAGGACGTGTACAGATGGGCTGTGCTATACGAGAACCAACGAGGGTAAGCGTCACATTTGATGCATAAGTCCTTTGACTGATCTGGCGAACCTTTACCCCTAGGGCAACGGTGTTCTCCACCACATACTATTCACGTCTCTCTCTGCTCCCCATCGACCCACCAGCGTTTACCCTCCCTTCGGCCTCCAAAATCGTTCGTGGCAAGTCACCGGCACTCACACTGGAGACATACCCCCTTCCTGATGGCTCTTGGCGCTGGGTCTCGCGCTCGTGGATGGTCGACATGCGCGGCGACGGGCAGACCCAGTACGACGGCTTCGAGTACAACTGGTTCTTCAGGACACACAACTGGCGTGCCCACACAGGTTTTCTGAGCGCCGGAGGTTGGGTTCGACGGCGACGCTGGGTCCGATTGATGGTGCGCCCTGCCATGAGCAAGAAGCCGACAGGCGACATTGCCAGCGAGGGTGCGAGCGGACTACACGAGGGCATCTTGCCACGCCCAGAAACTGGCGCGACTCGTCCACCGTCTGTAATTATAACCGCCGATTCCGACGAAGAGGATGAGAAGTCCTGGCAAGAGAACGTGGTCTGGAAGGGCGACGTCGAGGAGGATTGGGACCGTTGTCGACGGGCGATGAAGAGACTTGATAGAGACGGACGAAAGCTAGAATTGTGGCAGAGATGGCTGCACGAGTTAGCGCCGCCGCCTGTTGCCGACGCCCAACCCATGCCGGTCCCGCGCAAGCAATGGACAGAGGATGAACATCCTCTACCCTCGCAGTACGTACACGAAGGGAAGGCAACTGTGGACGAGAAACTCGTGGAGGAGACAGGGGTTGTTCCGGAACCAGCGGAGCGCGAGCACGTTGCCCGAGTATTGAATGCGCACGTAAGTCCAATAACCGTGGCTTTGAGAGCGACATTAGCTGAGAGAAGCGGGGCAGGGGCAAGATATCCTGCACTTGTTCGTCTACCCGGACTCCCGAGCAAAGTTTATGGAGTTAGTGACACGGGCTGGACTGCTTGCGGACATGAGTGGCGGGCTCGGAGACGCGACTACGTCGTCTATGCTGGACTTCTGGAGCTCTTCCCAGAGTCTGCAGAACCTGGTTGCCGAAGGAGCGTCTTCGTAAGGTTGGACGTCGATATTGGAATACTACAGATACCATATACGGAACGGAGAATAGCATGTGATTCTTGCCATCAGGCGAAGGCTGAAGCAGAGCGCGATGCGCGCTCGCGTGCGGTGCAACAGGCAAACTCACGGAGGGCCCTCGTCACCACCGACCCTCCAACGCAGGTCTCCAGACCGAAACACACCACGAGCAGCACATGAACAGCCCAGGGCAGTTGCGGAAATGGTCGCACTCTGTGGCAGAGTATCTTCACAGTTTCCCCAATGACCATCCGCTCCAGATCGCCCTCAGGACGTACTCCTTGGCATTGTCCCTCTCACTTGGGCCTGTGCTTGCGGGATTCATTGCCAACCCGCGCAAGCAAGGCGTCGCATACCTGCTACGCGCTCTCCGACGCGAGCTGGGCCTCACCGGCTTCGCATCTGCCATGACCGTCGCTGTCGCTGGCGGGGCAGCGCTGAAATCGGTTCTATCCTACTTGGAGCGGGAGCGGCCGGAAGTCTTGCCGCAGAGGCTCAGGGCACTGTTGTCTCGCATGAAGGACGCTCACCAGACGTTTTTCGCGAACGCGCTCTCAGCGTATGTCGCCATTGTGCTCCTCCAGCTCCGGCACAACAGGCCCTCGACGCGCGCTGTGGGCAGTCCCCGCTCTCCGCCCGCATCACAAAAACCGTCCGCAACTTTGGACCTGACGTTGCTTCTCCTGGTGAGGGCGCTAGACGCTGGTGTTCGCTCTACGATCCTCCCGCCCCCGGCGGTGCAGAACGTTTCGTCGAAGGAGGAACTGAAGAGAGCAGAGCGTCGTAGGAAGTCTCTGTCAGCACGCATAGATGCCATGATATTTTGGGCCTCCAGCGCAAGGTACCGTTGTATCGAGTGAGCGGGCGGTGGGTGTCGACTAATGTGACGCTTGTACAGGATCATGTGGTGCTTCTTCTACGAACCGCAGAGGTATGCTTGTTCTCGGGAATCGTATACTCACAGTTGCTAATTATCGCCCTGTAGACTGCCGCGCTCATATAACAAGTGGATCATGACCCTTGCCAACATAGATCCACGCATTCTCGAAGCTCTGCGCGCAATCCGAGAAGGCCGGTGGTCATACACCCGCCAGATTGCTATGCCTCCCGACCTATTAACTTCACTATCACGAGACCTAGGATATTCTGCATCCTGGGGAGACGTCAAACGTTTGCCGCCGTATGGAGGCCGCCGTGCAAATGCCTCTTGGCAGACGCTGGGGGTCTCGAATAGGACAGGCCTCGGAGGCATCCCGTGCGAGCTTGTGCACGGGGCATTGGCGGAGGAAGCTGCACCGCCAACACGGTCTTACGCGGCGGAAAGGCCTTCGCGGAGGCCATGCTCATTTACCTCCCGGTAGGTCGTCTTACTGTGCAGAACTGTCATTTAGCCTCATCGTCTGACTTCGCAGGTCCACTTCCTCCCCATCCTGCTCACCCGCCCCCGCAAACTCGCGCGTGCACACCACCTCGTCAACACCCTGCTCGCGGTCACTCGCAGCGCGGCCTTCCTTTCCGGCTTTGTCTCGTCGATCTGGGCCGCGGTGTGCCTCACGCGTACGCTGCTGCTTGCACGGCTCTTTCCTTGGGTGTCGCACGACTTCTGGGACGGCCCGCACGGATGCGCGTTCATCGGCACGCTCGTGTGCGGCGGCAGCATCTGGATCGAGCAGGGCCATCGCCGCGGCGAGATGGCACTGTACGTCCTGCCGCGTGCCATCCGGGCATGCCTGCCCGAGGCGTTGCTGAAGTCGGGGCTGAGGCTGCGACTGTTGGAAAGGTTTGTGTGGTCACCAGTAATTCGGTGCACATGCTGAGCCTACGTGTACAGGCTTGTCTTCACCCTATCGCTAGCCACGCTGCTCACAAAATCCGTACACGACTCGTCGTCGCTGCGCGGTCTCTCCCGCTGGACGGTTGCGTTTGTCATGAACGGCCCAAATGCCGGTTTCTGGAAGAAGAAAAGGGAGGACTCGAGCGATCCCCCGTCGCCGCGTGCTCCTTACACCATCTAGAACCTTGTATACCACATATCAGTGGAACTGCCGTCATATATATTCCCTATCCCCGCCATAGACACAATTTATGATCGTAGAACGAGCAGCTCGCGACAAAACTTCTCCTTCGGTCGGGGCATAGCACCAATCCGCGCCGTACGCCATTGACTCATGCTCGTCGAAGCGGCGGGAGATGTCCCCTCGCCAATGACGCTGTGAAACTCCTCGCCACCGCCTTGCATAGAGAAGTGCACGACCTTGCAGCCGTCATGCATGCATGCGACGAGTAGATCGTCCTTGCGCGCTGGTGAAGGATGCCACTTGACGCGCCATGCACCGCCGCCGACGTTCACTGTCGTGAGTGGAGTCAAGGGCTTACGAGTGTCAAACAACCGGACGGTGTCATTGTAGCTGAATAACAGGGAGGTCAGAAGTAATATCGGGGTGTGGCTCGTGACGATTCTTACCTTCCGACGGCGATGAGATGTTCCACATACGGGTGACTCTGTATTGTCGTCACACCTGCGTCGAAGCTGGGTAGTTATGAGCAACAGGATCGTCAGTGAGGCTAACATGGACCAGGCGTACCGTCTGTTTGTGAATGTCGGAGCATCGAAGCCTTGGCGAATGTCCCAGCCCTTCATCGTAAGGTCGTCGCCACCTACACACCGTGATAAGCAGCTGAGGGGAACGGGTGGACATGATCGCGTTACAAACCCGAATAGACGACATTCGTATCCCAGTAGTTCCAGGCTGCAATCCACGGCTCATGGTCGTGTGCGTGCCAGGTGTCTGTCACTGAGAGCGGTTTACCTTCCGTGGGCTTCAGGAGAGCAAGGGACCCATTGGACAATGAGACAATGAGGTCTCCGAGGGTGCTGAGTATATGCTGTCAGGGAGGAGTACTCGAAAATTGTACGCGAGAATCAAGACCTAGTCAATTGCCTTCTGTTTGACCAATCAAGCGACAGGCACAGAACATCAGGAGTTGTGCACGCAATACGCTCAAGCTGATGAAGCCTTTTCTAACACTGCGAGTGAGCATAAAAAGCACATGACGTCCCAGGAGACTTACTTCTTGAAGATCAAGTTCGCATAGAGTTAGACCACCTTCTGAGTCAGCTATACCTAGCAGTGGAGGTATGTCTGGCGTTCTATGGCACCTGCAACCATAAACACTCGACGCGTCTCGGACGCAATGAGGTGGACGCACCACTTCGTATCGAGAACGGCAGGCAATGAGAGATGGTCTATCTCCAGGCTACACTAGCCACACTTGAGTTCAACTAATTCGCACTTTTCTATGGAGACGCACAGGTCGCTGTCATTTTCCACCGCGAAGAGTATGCATTTCCCTCGCCGGACCTGAGGTTTGCGCGAAGCTCCTTCTCCCTCTTCTTTGTGTACCTCGCTCTGCTCAAGCTTGTAAGTCCCACACACAAATAAATTCGCTGCGTCTGGGTGGGGACAGAACTCTGTCGCGTCTGCAGGCCAGACGGTGTCGAAGATCGCGCAGGACGGGGTGGACATGGCGGGAAGCAGAGAACGCGGGGGCAGGGCAAAACGCGGCAAGCGCCGTTCCCCGCGGTCGATCCTCTGTCGCGGCAGTGATCGCTGCGCAGCTTCAACCTCATCCTCCTCCCAAAGGCACTTGCTCCTCGCTGCACACGCACGACAGCAATCATGGCCGACTTTGTCCAAGCCCTCGACCCGGCCAAGCTCGTTCTTGTCGGCACGGTACGCACGCCCCATTAGCGCAGGCAGGCGCAATGCGACACGCGTATACTGAGGCCCGTCATCACGTAGTGCCTATCCTTTGCGACCAGCGCGTTCGCCGCGCCTGCGTACAACCTGCCCATCTTCCTCTTCGGCCACATCGCGCAGGAGAGCTCGGAGGCCATCCAGTCGTTGCAGCTCGTACGTGTCTTTCCCCCTCTCTGGATCACACGGCTATGCTCACGTCCGCACCCGTAGTTCACGGCCCTCGTCACCGCCTCTGGCATTTACGACGTCATTTGGCTGGCTCGCAATGAGCAGCATTGGTTCATGCGCATCCTGACCATCCTGATTCTCCTGTTGAAGGTGCGTTTCGCCTGCGTGCTGCTTTGCCGCCCGTCCGACACTAACGCACCATCCCCCCACACAGATTCCCACCGCCCTCGCGTTCGCGACCTCGCTTCGCCAGCGTGGTGCGCAGTTCGGCGGCCTTGGCATTCGCGGCAACGACCTGGCAGGCGCAACAGGTGAGTACTGCGCTTCCCCTGTCCCTGGCTGCGGCCGCTGATGGAACTGCGCATACAGTGTGGTCCATGCCGGGAGGATTTACCTCTGGAGGTGGTTCAGGCGGCTACCAGTCTGTGGACGACCCCGAGCCCACTCCGACGCCACGTGCAGCCGCGCCTCCTCCCGTGAACCAACCACAGAATGCACCTGGCGCCTACCAATCCGTGTAACTCGACGCCTAAGCCGTGTGGGCAGCGTGCTCTCCCACTACAATGCGACTACTAGTGTATTAGATACTCTATATCCATGCAGATACCAACAGGACGTGCCCGGCAGCGAACGAGGAGAGCGACGATAGTACCACATAGCACCAACCAGAGCGAAACGGGGAATAGTCAATCGTAGCGAACGACCTTGACGGGGTCGTCGTCCTGCACCCAAATGCACCCGCTGTCCTTCTCGGGCCCTGGCACGCCTCCCACTCGTCTGACAGCTCGAACTGCGTGCCCTCCACCCACCGGCGCCAGGCCTCCCAGTACGCCTTCTCGATGTTGCGCGTCCACCGAGCCGTGTCGAACAGCGGCATTCTGTCGCGGTTCAGGAAGAGGTTGCGCCGCAGGTTCATGAGCTCACCCTGCCCTCGCAGGATCGTCGCCCCGCTTGGCTCCGTCTCGGGGACGTACGAAATGCTGTTCGCGAGTGCCACGGCGCGGTTCTCGTACTCCTCCAGACTGTCGACGATCATTTGGTCTCCGAAGCCTGTGGCATTGACCATGCTCGCCGCCACACGTGAACACATCTTGTGGCGGTGCTTCGGGAAGGTGAGCACCGGCGTGCCAGGCCAGATGATGCTGCAAGTGGACGAATCAGTCGAGCGATGGCATGGGAACCTTTGTGATGTCTGCTTACTCTGCAGTGATTGTATGCGCATTGCACTGTCGAAGGTATCAGGTCCATTCTCTCAAGAAAGGGCACGCGCGCATACCTCCACGGTATCCAGGAATATATCTGCGACCCTACCCCGGTGGACATGCACGTCCTTGCGCGCAACATCTGTGAATCGCACCCGGGAAGCAACTTCGTCACCAGCCCACATTCGAGCCTGGCGCAGGAGGTGCTCCTCTCCTTGAGCCGGAAACCGCAAGAGCCACAGAATGCTGTTAGGTACCCTCGCAAGGATTCGCAGCCACACAGCAAAGACGCCCTGCCCCGTCGCACTTAGTCCCATTCCAACGATGTGCAGAGGTGAGCTGACTCACCGGGTCGATCTAAACAACGCAGCTTAATCATCGCAAGCTTTTGGACAGTTCGCACACGAAACATTGACTTACCTTGTACAGCTGAATGACAGGTCAGCCATCGCCATCGCATACACTAGCGTTGTACCCCACTACTTACCTGGTTGAAGTTGGCGAAGATCACTGCGGTACTGCGAGGATATTAGCACAACAATCGTCTCAAACGGAATTGAGTAACTCACTATGGCAAGTCGGGGAATATGGTTTGGCGCATCTCTTGTCGCCTCAGCTCCTCATTGCGCCAGAGAACATCCGGAGGCGTCTGCTCGCGCTCTTCTGGTGTAAGGTTCTCATCCGTTCTGAACGACTGCTTGTGGTCTGTGACCATGAACGTATGCTATACCCCACGTTAGCTTCGCGCAACCGGTTGTCAACATGACAGGCACTTACCGGCATATAGATGAACTTTTCGGAGCTGTGCAGTCGATGGGACGATCGGTCAGACCACGCATCTAGAAAGTCACCTCCCTTGACTCACTAGACCCATTCTTCGTGCGGATCCTCAGGATCGGGATCGGCGTCCAAATCCAACATGAGATCGTCGTGCTTGTCGCCTTTCTCCCTCTTCGTGCGCCACACCTCTGCCGCACACAGATCTCTTGGTGCCGAGATGGGATCACACACAAGGTAATCGCACCAACCTACATGCTGGGTTAGCCTGCACACACGTCCAAAATACGGTGAGAACTCGCCTGCACCGAGCGTCCCGGCGTAACCGATGAGCTGTATCTGAACGGGACAAGGCCGCGCCGCAAAGACGTCGTTCCTTGCTCCTTTCGTGTAACCGCCGAGATTGACCACTGCGCGCCGTGAATCAGCACTGCTACCTTACCCTGCATTGGCTGCGAGACCTACAGATATGGATTTTGTGATCGCTGATGTGCCTGACGATCTGTTCGCTGGACCAAGTCGCGGCATCGACAAAGACCTCGACGTTGCCAGAGATTTTTGGTCGGTAGGAGGTCCCGTCCCAAGGGCTAGTGGTGTACATGAACACCCGTACTCTTGAGCGGTCGTGCATGCCGAACACCGACTGCATGAGGTGAGACAATGGGTGATTGCTACGAGGCACAAATTCAGCAGTGGCCCGAGAGCAAAGAGAGCGCTGCGAACGAACTTGACATCATTAGAGACATAACCAATATTAAGGATGCCGTCCTTGGGTGGGATCGGCGGCGGGTAGACATGTCGTGGTAACCAAGGTTGAGAAAGTGCAGTAAACGAGATACGAAGAGCATTGCGATGGGATATCAGCCGGATCGTGCGTGGAGACAGCGGATAGATAAACTACAATTTGCTCAGCAACAGTCTTTGGCAAGCGCGCAGTGACTCACCGTATTGAAAGGTAGCAGAGAAGGAACAACAGGCGGCGACATCGTGCGCGGCAGGAGCGGGCGCACGTAGTCGTCTTTGAGAACGAGCGGGTCGGCCGTGATCTCCTCAGCCGAATGGAGCACCTGGCCGTAGAGCTTGACGTACCACTGGCGCTGCAGGCGCGGCTGCAGCCAGTTGAGGATGCGGATGACGAAGCCGCCCTCGTTGATGTGCCGCCGCACGCGGTCGAGCGGCTTGTAGAACTGGTTGATCATCGTCGACCACAGCTCGTGCTCGTCCTTACGCAGTGGGCGCCCGAACGCGGACTCGACCGCTCGCAGCCACTCGCCGAGCCCGCGGGTCGCGCTCATCGCGTGCACGTTCTCGGTGTACGCGAGGCTGAGCTGTCGCTCGCACATGACGACCATGGTGTGCATCAGTCCAGGGCGCGGGACGTGCTCTGCTGAGGTCGGTGACAGGAGCTTGCCGTCCTCGTCGACGCCGAACTCGTCTGTGAAGCAGCTGCGCCCGCGCCAGTCGCATACAGAGGCCATGGCGTTCATCAGACCACATACAGCCTCGGGCAGATCTGGATTGAGCTCGACCGCGCGGCGGTAGTAATCCAATGCGTCCCATCCACGACCCTGCGGAATGGTGAGATACTTGCTTGTAAGTGAAAGGAAGGCGCGTACATACCGTGTCCTTGATAGCGTTGCCCATATTAGCCAAAGCGACGTCAAAGTCGGGCTTGATGGCAATTGCTTTGCCATATAGACTAGGTGATCGTGTTAAGTATTTGTTCCCATCACAAGGTCACTGTGGCTCACTTTATCGCCTCCTCAAGATTACCTTGGTCCTTGTAAAGCGAACCAAGGTTCGTCAGGAGGTGAGGGTGATTCGGATCCATCTGGAGCCCTGCGGTGTAATATATGCGCGCTAGTGCCGCGCCTGTGATTCCGGTGAGTTCACCGGTTGGCTCCATGGGCGGGACAGCGGTCGACATGCTCGAGAGCACGATGCCCATATTGTTGTATGTGGATGGCGACGGGGATAGCGACAACGCCAGGTAGTAGAACATGATCGACAGCGAATGATTCACGTTCAAAGTACCACTGAAGCCGGGGACAGACACTTCATTAGACGAGAGGTCTTGGTAGCGTTTGGCCAGCGCCAATAGTATCGTACCAGTCATCAAGTTCGTCTCTTGACGTATCGCATCCGAAGGAGGCTTATATCGCCCGTCGCCATCTGTCTCGGTGCAGATACCGGGAAGTGTCCCAGAAGTCCTCGGGAACAACAGCGGGGGTAGACGGGCGACTTGCTCAGGAAGCAAGAGAAGGAATGGCAGCGCATTGCCGCCAATGTGCATGATCGCTGTGAGGACTCGGTCGCCTGAAGCGCGTACGGCGTCGAACAAATTGATGCCGGACGTCAGCAGGCCAGAAATCGTGGCATTCTCTGCCAGATCGATACTCCGCGACAACTCGGGCGACAGGGCGCCGTTCGGCGAAGATTGTAGGATGAACATGGCGACGAAACCAGCCAAGATCAGCTCCCTGCTGGTGTAACCTGTACCAGACGCGAACAGAGTCGGGGGCGAGATGACGAGTTCGAGGGCTCGAAAATAAGTGGAGACGACGGCTAGGGAATCCGGTGAAGTCATTCCTTGAATCGTAGCGCTGGTGAGCAGCACCTTCTGAAACCTAGGAATATCTCTTGCGGAGAGAGTATGCGTCAAACGTCCGTCAGGGGCGATGATTCTACGCTGAACAAATACGCAGACGTCGAGAGCTCGTGCATATAGCACAGAGCTCTGATTCTTGTCACGTGAGTTCTGAGCCAGTGTGAACAGCAGGCTCAACAAATTGTCCTGGAGGTACTGTGAGAAAACCTGTCACCGTAGTCGTTTGTGACGTACAATTGCATCCCAATAGGTCGGGTGTGCTTGGATGGCTTTCCACCACCAATCGTACGCCTTGTCATTTTGGCCCATCGCTTTCATGGTTGTTCCAATATTGTTCATGGCCTCAGCCTGCGCAGAAATCAGTCAGTCGCGGAAGCTTGTTGCACATTTTGAGATGAGGTCGACTTTACACATTCGGGTTTGATCCGTAGCATCTCTTGACTGACGCTGAGGCTCCCATTGTAGTCGCCCAGCGAATGGAGCGTGCAGGCCAAGAGAAGTAGAATGGGGAGGTCTTCGGGGTGTAAGGAGCGCAACGTAGTGAGAAGCGGCAGTAATTGAAGTCTGAAGACTTGCTCGGAAGAGGTTGGTGTAGGGAGCGTATTAACGAGAGGGACCGGTGTGAGTCCGATGTTGGGGCGTTGAACGCTGCCGTATATATAATAGGCATATGCGAGGAGAGCGTCGCGACTCAGGCTGCTCGCAAAGGGATTTGGGATGGATACACGCGTCTCCGCCGGCTGTGGAAGCCCTTGTGGCTGGTCGAGAGCCGGATGCGCTGGCATGGCGCCAAGCACGGTGTCTACGATGGCGGTAAATACCTCCGGCATGCAAGGCGAGGTTCCTGGACGGCGACATACCTGGAGGACGCGGGAGGGCTGACCCGTCAGCAGGCGCAAGCGGCTGGGTGGTGAGGACCTCGTCGTGGAAGGCATGGATGGAGGGGCCCTCTGAGGCGGCGAAGGTGGATGCGATGGGCGGGTAGTCTGAGGCGGACATGTCGTGTTCGGAGGCAGCCATGGTCGCACATGGGGAGCTGGAGGACAGAGAGACGGGCGGACGGAGGGCGAGAGGGCGAGGTCGCAGGCACGGAGCTGGAAAAAACGCCGGCGAGGACGGAAAGCAGCGAACATTGAAATTATATACCGAAAGTGCAGGAAATTGGGACTGGGCGAGTGCGTCTCGCTGCGAGATACTATGACGTACCATGCCGCGGGGTCTCTGCCGCAACTCAGCCACCCCACTTTCACGCTCCGCCGCGCCCCGATTGCTGCCGCCTCCAACTCCGACGCGAGGGCTGTCTCGGCCTGCTCGAGCGCACTGCAGGCGGGGCCAGCAGAGGCCAGCGGGGGCCAGCGGAGGCCAGCAGGGGGCCCGGGTGGCAGAGGCTGCGACCCAACG
The DNA here is from genome assembly GCA_001910725.1 of Phanerodontia chrysosporium. Lineage (NCBI taxonomy): Eukaryota > Fungi > Basidiomycota > Agaricomycetes > Polyporales > Phanerochaetaceae > Phanerodontia > Phanerodontia chrysosporium. The sequence continues at coordinate 2,218,544 of MJGA01000003.1, forward strand.
CACACAGCCGGCCCCACACCGTCCAGGCCTCGCGAGGTTTCCATCGTCTTCGCACGAACATGTCTCGGGATGCGGACGTGGCTGCAGCACGCACCCCGTGGACGACACCATCCAGATCAGGAAGGTGTTGTCGTTCATCACGAAGCTGTGTGGGCCAGTGTGGACGCCTCGAGGCACCCACTACAAATTCAGGGCCCGGCCTGTCCTCTGCTCTTCCTCCGTTACCCCGCATTCCCTGCCCCGCATCTCCTGGTCTCTCTAGTAAATCCGTGCCAACCTCGCCGTCCTCGAGGTCCAGCGTCATCGATGCGCCCCACCACCACCCTCCAGGCCGCCATACGCACCGATAATGTTTGCAACAAGGCCGCAGGCACACGTTCGCAAAGCCGCCTGCGATCGGTCCAAGGATGCGCCCTTTGATCCTGCCAGCGAGCTGTCGATCACTCTGGATCACCTCGATTCGCGCAACCAGCGTTGCGGCCTCTAGAGACCCGGAAACCATGCATTGCTCAACCAGGTCTCCCTATACCGTCCCGTACCTTTCCACGCGTCCTCGTACCTGGCCCTTGCCCGCGCTTGCCCACAACAACCAGGGACCACGCCCAAATGCTGCTCGGTCTCTTACAGGCAGAAGGTATTCCCACCCCCGCTTCGTCCGGACATCGGAGGCCCGCCCGTGTGCTACACTGCAGCCGCGTCGCTCCTCCCGCCAGGCCGCCAGGTCCTTGGCGGCCCCTCGGCGTCGCGGCGGCCACGGTCTGCCCGGTTCCCCGAAACCAGCCCGCGTGCCGCACGTTCACTACGTGCCTTTCAATGTAGATCAGACGCTCGGTGCGCCGCGACACGTCGCACCAAAGCACATGCGTCGCCGTCGCTGACATCGTCCAAAGACCTCGTCATCAAACCAATGGATCGAAGACATTGCCCGCAAGGCACGAACATGTACAGCTCGCATTAATATCAGCTAACTGAGCGGATCTGTAATAGTACTGTCAGGCACACTAGTCTATGGATACATATAGTGCAATAATGATACCCAGATCTCATGTCCGAGGGCTATAGCCTTGGCACCCCCAGGACCCGATCATCCCGCCTTCCGTAATATCTTGCCTCGACAAACTCGCGTCGGAGCCGTGCTCGAGCACACATAGAGCTCACGGCCCAGACTGTCGCCGGCAGTGTCTCCGATCACAGTTTAGTGTCCGTGCTTGCTACCCCGCGACCCTGCCACTGCAGAGTCCAGACCGGCTTCCTGGGTGACGGCGGTGAGGCCTCGGGCGTGGCGAGCACACGCAAGCTCGCAGGCGCGTTGCAGATCTTCCAGGAGATAGAGTGAAGGATGACTCCAGTGATCCGCACGCCGCTGTCATCTTGAGGGCGACCGCGAGGATGACGATCCCTCCAAGAACGTGCCGCTGGTAGGATCTACGTCGATCTCGATCTGCATATGAGATACCACTTAGCCCATTTTGCAATCAAGTTCCTTGGCTAGAAATGGTTACCTGGACGTTCTCCTCGATATCCTCAGTCTCCTCCACCGTGCTCTCAGCCTCGTCCATATGCAACTCGATCAGTTCCTCGACAATCTCATGCATCGCTTGCATCGTCTCGGTCTTGTGTTCGAGCTTCTTCCGCTCGAACAGCCACGGACAGTCCAGCGACTCGCAGCGCACAGGCTCTGCCTGCGGAATGCCCGAGCACGACGCGCAGGTGAGATGGACGTTCGCCAGCCGCTGCTCCGTCCTGTGCACCTTCGCGAGCAGCCTCCCAATCGTCTCCTGCGGACGGTAGAAACACACCGCACACATCGCTGCACCCATCGCCAAAATCAGCACAACACGGCCCCATAGAAGCCCAAACGCGTGTAGCGCACCGGTGTCCTCCTCCGTCGGCGCGCCGCACGTCACGCAGCGCGCACTCAGGAAGTGCTCGTCGATCTTGAACCGGCTGATGAGCGCCTGCTGCCGCGCCCGCTTGCGCGGCGTGAGCAGCAGCGCGTCCGCAGGCTCGTCGGCACGCAGCGCACGTGGCATTTCGTCGTACCACGCGCGCACGTCCGCGCCGACGAGGTTGAAGATGCGCTCGAGTGGCGGGATGAGCACGCGCGTGATGTAGTAGTGCGCGTCGAGCCGCTGCTGCCTGTTCCTTCGTCAGCCGTTGGCCATGGGCGGGCAACAGGTGGGCACTCACCCGTCGTTGAGCACGACGTCTGGGGGTACCGCGCGGTCGACGAGGCGCGTGCCGGGCTCGCCGCGGACGATGACGTACGGCACGCGGTCGCCGTATTGAATCTCATCGTTCGGGTCTTCGAGCATGCGTCGTGTGGCGACCGCTACGCCCGGAGGCGGAGGTCCCTCGTTGCTGTATGTACCGAGCCGCACCTCCTTCGCGAATATGAAGTCCTGCAGGGACACTCGGTTTTCGAGGATCTGTGCCCAGGTAGTGCAGCAGTAGTCCTTTACTTGGCTGAGATCCTGAGTCCTGAAGAGGATCCTGGATGCGAAGCAATGAATGCTATGAAAACAGTGGATGCCGGGAAACGCTTACTTGAGGCAAGTCTCGACCATCTTTTGCTGGGCCGGCACGCCATCTCGCCTCACCGTTTCGATACCTTGGCATCAAATCCTGGCTCTTGCTCATCCGGGGTTTCGTACTTGTAGCCGACATAGCGCTTTTTGGCCAACAGTACGCAAGGTAGGTACACCTGACAACAGGCGTCAGTGCATAACTCGGCGCTTCCCTTGTATAACCCTACCTTTTCGAACTTGAGCTTGATAGGCGCAGGATTCGTGGCGGTCACCGTGTCGGCGATGTCCTGGCCGATGCGGAATGCCTGGTCCTTCGTCTTGCCCCGGAGGTATATGAAAAGAGAGTCGGTGTCACCGTACACAACCTTTGCTCCCCACTTTGGAGTAGAATCAATCAGTCTAATGGCCTAGGACTCGGAATGTCAGACGTGAGTGATTCCATTAGAAGATGCGTCAAACCTTCTCCAGGGTCTCTCTGCCAGTCTGGACGATCGCATCGGCAATCTCGACGGCGGGCATGCGGCCTGAAAACGTCGCGCTCGTGTAACCGTATGTGACGTTGGCGATAAATTTGAGCGATAACTGCCTTGCTTCCAGAACCCTAGACAGAGCCTGGCATTTCGAGATCACTGCCTGTACTGCAGATCGCGGCGAGAGATGACATACCTTGTCATCTTTGACCAATTTCATCGCTTGCTTAACCATCACCCGAGTGTCCAGTAGTTCCGTAAGCATACGGCCGAGTAACCCCTTCCGGACCACAGGTTTCACGAAGATCATGCCATTCGGCGATACTAGTTATTGTTATGTCAGCGACAACATTATCGAAGGCGGCAGAAACGTACTGTTGATGTAGTCCTTGAGTGCATCGAGAAGCTCGGGCGGCTGGTCCAATTCGGACACACCGAACTTGTTCTGGCCCTTGAACTTGGTGACGCGGCCGAGACAGGTAGAATAGCAATAATTATATGCGATCATTACCGACGGATATAATGACTGGAAGTCGAGAACCACCAACGGGCTGCTATAGAAGGCGGATAGGGGCTCCATAATGAGTGGCATGCATTCGGCTGCGTTTTGTTTGCCGACCTGCATATATGTTGAGAAGAATCTATGCATCAGACAGGGTGAACTTACGTCTTGTTTACTTGGAGAAAGCAAGACGAAGCTCTCGGGCTTCGCGATCCGAAACATGAACGACTCTACTTTGAACTGGGATCCCCTACTGAGGACCGAGAAGAAGTCGACACCGAAAACACGAGCAAACTCCCTATGAGCAAGGCGTCAATGCAGTGTTTGCGAGCATATATTGCCACACGTACGAATTCTTGGCGATTACCTCCGCCACCTCCAGCATCTCCACAACCATGGTTGCCCGCCCAAGGTAATACTGTATCAGACGCGAGGCATGCTCCGGTACCTCGCTCTGGTACCATTCCGTAAGCGTGCTAGGAGAATACCGCGGCGTTCTGGAAAGATCGTAGGTCAGCCACATGTGCGCGCCACAGGGCGCCTGGGACGAACCGTCTGCGAAGGACATGGAACACAGCATTCTCCAGCGAATAGCTGGACAAGCTGAGCTCAGACCGCATGATGCGCCACAGATTGAGGACGTGACGGCCAATGACCCGGAACGTCGAAGTTGTTCGAAGACCCCACTGTTCGCTTTGCCACGCACTAGCCCTGCCGGGTGCACGCGAGATTTGCTCCCCGAAGTCAAGACCTAGGATGCAAAGAGTGAGTAATTTGCACAGTCAAGAAAGATACCAGAGAGTTGTACCGTAAGTGCCAGCACGCGCTGAAAGATAGCCCCAAGAGCCAGCTTGCACGTCCCATCCCACAAGGATGTCAGGGTCGAGATCGTGAACGATGTCAACGACCCGATTGATAAGATCCAGTTCCGATTCCACGGATTCGAAATGCCAGTTGCGGAGCCTTCGTGGAGCAAGCTGAGCATTGCTCAGGAGCAGGATGCCCGTCTCGCACTGGAACGGTACGTTGTGGTCTGCCCTCGGGTAATTCGAGTCATACAGGGCGTAGAAGACTGCGACAGCCTCGTCTAGACCTGGGTCAGGAAGCTTGCCCTGCCGTGACGGAGCTGCTGTAGATGAGTCGCGAGCTGACTCCAGAGCGCAAACCACGTACCGAAGACTTCGATGGATAGCGCAGTCATTCCTCCTTTGTCTCGAGCAACAGGTCGCGTTGGCGGGGATGCTTTCATCCCATACCGATTTACCTGAGTCGGACCCGCAATCTAGGTAACATTTCAGACACCACTATTAGACGCGATGCGGCGCAATGGGCACACTACACACCTGAGAGCTATTCTTTCTTCTTGACATATCGCTTTCAGGCGGATGGGTTTCTAGCCAGAGTTGGGTCTGCTTCACGCTTGGAGGAGTACCAGCATATTCCCAGCCATAGACATTCGTGGCGTCCAGTTTGCAGCACTAGTAGAGGGACCATGGCCGCGCCACTCTTCCAAGGTTCCTATGCCGGTGCCGCCTTTGAGTTGATACAGGAGCCCTGCGTACTCGCGAGCATGTTCGGGTGCGTCGTCTTCGTTCGAGTAGAACGGATCTCGGTACACTTTCGCCGGTACGCCATACTCTTCGAGGGTCGCTAGCAATTCAGAGGTAGTCGGTGGCTGTGGATGGTATTCGTAGCTCCTGATGCCAGACGATGACCTAGGCATTGCTCGAGGAAAGGGTGTTCCTTTAGGTAAGGCGGTAGCCTGAGACGACCGGGCAACGGGTGTGCGGACGCCTGACAATTCAACCTTGCGACGCTTGTGAGGACGAGGGGTCTCTGGTAATTCCACGAAGTAGGATTCCGGGACGCTAGAAGGCCTCTCAGCACCCTCATCTCCATGGCGCTCTGACGGCTGGATTAAGGGTGTGGGCTTCACAAGGTAGGGCGTCCTATCAAGAATCTCTCTGGAGCATAGTATTTCAATATCACTGCAGCCTGTAACATAATTATACTTGCCCGGTCTCGAACTTCCGCATTGACTCGTCCAAAAAGGGATTGTCCGCCGACAAGTCCACAACAGGTCCTCCTTCTGCATCCCTCAGGATTTCATGATCTAGGAAGGGATTCTCGGCTGAGAGGTCAACGACAGGCCCATGGATGATTGGAGACAGTGGTCGCAATGTAGCGGTAGAGAGCCTAAAACATGACGCCACGTCTTCGTTACTCGCCCTGTACAACGAAGCAATTTCGGTGACCTACGTATCGGATGTCTCGCTCCGCTCGGTAGAATCGCGCCCATCGCTACAGGAGAGATTAGCAAACGTTCTCGTTGTGTGGATTTTGTCACGTACGCTGGTAGCTGGCCCCACGCATCTTTGAAGGGGTTCGCATGCCTTAGCGAAGACGGAGTATCCAACACTTCAGACCTGGTAGCGACATTAGTTGCTACCCAGCACGCGACCGATCATGCGCGTACCGTTGCTTCTCTCTTGGCTTCACTGGAGTCTTCTCTTCGTACTCCTGCTCTGGTGGGAGGCCCTCTTCGGCCGCACGCTCAGCCTCAGCGACATCGTCTTTCTCAATGATATCTTCCTGACGCTGGGCCCACTCGAGCTCCTCATGTTCAACCAAGCTGCTCAGCTCTTGGCTTGATAGTATCGACTCGTCGACATCAGCTTCCGTCGGACGGTTCAGCGCCTGACTAGTCTGGCCCGTCGCGAGGGCATGGAAGGGGTTTTCTTCCGGAGTCTGCTGCCTTTGCCCGGGCTGGGGTCCGTGTGTTCCTTGTTGCTCCGTCTGGGCGTCCATGTTCGATGTTCATCTTCCCAAAGAGCCTCAACGCTCTCGAATGTGGTCATTACCCAGCGTTCCCATGGCTGCTCCTCATTCGTGTACTGTGGTAGCGGTTGCGCCTGCTCGAGGCGCTTCCGAAATTCGTCCCACCAACGCGTCTCTGCGCTCCATCCGCCACCTGGCCCTCGCGACTCTTTGCTAGGGTCTTTCGGCGTGGGAGGGGACGGCGACAGACCGCGCTCTGTCCGGCGGCGGCGCTCGTCTTCCCATAGCTCGCGCACACTTAAGACAACGGGCTCGTCTGGGAGCGGTGGCGTAGGGATTGTGAGTTTGTGGTTGGTGTTGCGAGCAGCAAGTTTGTGGCGGTTGAGGATCTGATGCCCGGCAACGTCCAGTTCAAGCGGCATGCGGGTTTGGCGGTAGTACGGCGAGGGCTTGTAGGAGAATTGCAGCTCCTCGTCTTCGTCCTCTCCTCGGACCCACACTTCTGCGAGGTCGATCCAGCCGCAGCCGTACAGTCCAAAATCACACATGAACTGGAGGGGGAAGCTCAGATGACTTTCGTATATCCTAAATCGCGTCTTCATGACAGTTCCAGAACGCATTAGAGTGACTGCGCGGTTCAGAAGCGCGGGGTCAGCGAGGTGGACCTTGAGGAAGGGGGAGTACGACGCGTGGAAGCCATAGAAGTGGACGCCCTTGACGAGGACAACTGCGCGCACAAACTGAGATTTCGGTGAGTTGGGATTGCGTTTCAAGGATAAGGCGATAGCATGGCTCAAGGAATGGCTTAGTTTCGCGATGTACTTATTTACTGCGAAGGACTTCAATATGAACAACCGCTAGATGATGGTGAAGACTCACCAGTCTCGGGTTTTACTTCCCCGTCGTATTCAACAAAAAAGTAGGGATACACTTGATGTACATGGAGGCACGCCTTCTTTCCAACCGACGACTCGCCGTATATGCGTAGGACTGGTACCCTTGGCAAGGTTGTGTTGTCGAGAGGGCCGGCCGGTTCGACGATGTAGTCAATCTGGTTGATGCGAACGCGCAGGTTAGGCTCTTGTTCGTCCATTAGATATTATAGCTCGTCACAGCATGATAAATACGATGAAGGAAGGGACAGGGCATGTTGAGACCCTGTGCGTCGCGAGAGAGCCGCGTCGAACACAATGAGACGTGACGTGACACGATCAGGTGCGAATACGTCACGCATTCGTCACCGCGAGAGCCTGAGAGTTGCCTGTGGCTGCTCGAACGCAATCGAGTGTGTCAGGGTGTGGGGAGCTTCCGCAAGGGGGAGTATATTCTATGTAGTACATGATATTAATTTGCCGTCTTGGTTCTCGCTTACACCCTCGAGGCAGTCGCAACGGCGGTGCCGTCAGTCGCGGTAATAACTTGCTGGCCAACCCAGGTTTCGCCTCCAGCAAGTGTAACGAAGCCCCGGACATATCCAGGTTCAACGCAGATGTACTTCTCCCTGACCGCAATGTCAACACGTTCCTCATAGGTCCAATGACGACGACTTACCATCCACCATCTTCCATATCCCCAATCTTCGAGCCAGCTTCCGCTGAGGGTTCCACACAACAACGTCCTTCAAATTTCTTGTCTTTACCTCGACACCACCTCCAGGCCAAACCACCTGGTACTTCCCACCGGCGTTCTCATAGACGGAATCAGTAAACTTCTTGACGTCCACGCCCGGCCTAGTCTCGGTCTTGGGTTGCGCCTTGAGTTCATCAGTAGGTTCTGTCTTGTCGTAGTAGGTAATGCCTTGCAGCGGAGTGACAAGAGTGTTGTTCGCAGGGGCGCGAATGTAGTTGTGGAAGAGCGCCTGGAACACAAAGGTCGCGGACCCGGGCGTGCCTGTGTTCTTGACGTGCAGATCGGTGCTCAGCTGATGCTCAGCAAGCGTGACGACGTATGCCAACTCGAATGACTTGTCAAACTTGGCCTTGATGCTGTCGTTTGGCAGGAGTGCTACATCGTGAGGTGGTCAGCTGTATGCTCTTTCAGTTGAGTCATGACACTCACTCAAGCGGACCGAGACACCGGCTTCATTGTCCATTACAACATCACTGAATGACCAGACCTCACTCCTGGCGAACCCATGCTGAGGAAGCTGCGCGTGCTCTGGGTGGGAAGGAGCTCCAAAGCAGGGGAACACGACCGGGATACCGCCACGGACGGGCTTGCTGCCATCGAGAGCAGCTTTACCAGAGACAAACAGTCGCTCCTTTGGTGCGGGGTCGGTGGCAGACCCAGACTTCCAGGAGATTACTGTGGCGCCGTAGAGGAGGATCTCTGCAGACGCGCCCTGCAAGGACAGTTCAGTGTGACCACGGGATGATGAAGCGCGATCCAGACTACCTTGGGGTGCTTGAGGATGACCTTGTCCTGGGATTGTTCAACGGGCATGGTAATGCGTTCAAATAGCAACCAAGTGGTTCTGTGTGTAGGGTGAAGAGCGCTTTGGAAGGCCCTTTATAATCCATCGTATCGCGAAGGCAGGGTGTCGATGAGCGGCGCGGTGCGCCGAGATGACGACATAACTTCGCACTTGGAAGGCGTTTCCCACGTCTCTGGGCTGTTACCGGGTGACCGGCAGTGACCGACCTTTCCCCATCCCACTGCCACGTCTTTGGATGCCGTCGTCTTCTGTCCACATCTCGCCCAGCAATGGTCTCAAGCTAATGTGCAGCTACCGGCACGCATGTCGTCTAGCCATGGGATGATATTCGAAGATATGCAAGCAGCCTGTATTGGTTCATGACTTGGCTTGGAACCCCATGCCCTACGTTACAGACAGTCTAGTAACAAACACGATCGAGCATCGCTCAAGCTATCTCATGCAATGCAGTTCAATACCAAACGACGGACCGCGCGTGGTGGTCTCGAGCCGGGCAGTGTGAGCTCTGGCATCGTCTCAGATGTGTCGGCTGCCCTCCGTGCTCCATGTGCGGCGAGACGGAAGCCACGCAAAGATAGGCACGCAGGATACATTGGCAAATTGACCATTTAGGCTACATCACAGAGACAAGCAGAATAGCTGGAGACCTTGCATGCGCTGTTGGTAGCGATATCGCAACGGAATACGACGGGTGTAGCGGGTACAGGCATCTGACTGTTCTCCTTGCGATTGCGCATAGGAACCCGTCTAATTTTTGGACATCCCTTCTCTTTGTGAGAAGCTTGGCTGCCCCGCCGCATGTACAGTTCGTAGAGAATGAGTTACTCTGTGCACGATGTCCTACGCTTTGTGTGCCGCTATGCTTTTTGTACCGAACTAGATTTGCAGTATTCGATGTTGTTCAGACGACTCAAGTACCGTACAGGTCGTCAGCTGTGAAAATCGGCGTTGAGCTGGACATGAGATCAGGTCTGTACGCCAGCGGATAGCACGATGATCGTTGATGCCAAACAAAGTCGTCAACTCCCGTCTGGGTAACTGCCTCGTTTCGTTCATCACCACTGCAGAGTGAGACAGCCTTCATTTTACACCATATCCTCCTCTCACTCTTATTCCATATCACTCGCTCAGGCCTATATCCTGGTACCTAAACCCGGCTTAGATTCACTGGTCGTCAACAACACACATCGCCCGATATGGACCCTGGATTCTCTGCGGATGAGGTTGGTCGCGTGTTTGCTCTGCACGCCGCGTCTGACAACGAGCCATGGCCAGATTGCCCCAATTGCCATCCTTATGGATGAGCTTCGCTCAGACGATGTTCAACTACGCCTCAATGCCATCCATCGCATCTCCACCATCGCCCTCGCTCTTGGACCAGAACGCGCCAGAGAGGAACTGATACCCTTTCTCCAAGACTCTGTAGATGACGAAGATGAGGTCCTACTAGCCCTTGCGGAGGAGTTAGGCCGTAATTTCGAAGAGTACATTGGCGGCCCTCAGTACGCTCATCTCTTGTTGGGGCCGTTGGAAAACCTGTCAGCTGTAGAGGAGACGTTGGTGAGAGATAAGGTACGCCACGCTACTCAACTGTATGCACGATCCGGAGTGCTGATTTGTGCGCGTCACACTTGTGTAGGCGGCCGAGTCCATTACCAAGATTTCTGCCATCCTTAGCCCGGAGCAGATCGAGCAGTACTACATACCCTTACTCCAGAAGCTGTCGCGGGGCGAGTGGTTCACTTCGCGCACAACCGCTTGCGCCTTGTACCATCCCGTGTATGACAAGGTCTCGCCACAAATCCAGGACGATCTTAGGAGGGGTTTTGCGTCACTGGGCTCTGATGATACACCGATGGTTCGGAGGGCCGCTGCTAAGTGGTTGGGGGTATGTGCCACGATCGCTCCGTTCTACGTATGCGTCCTTACCACGTGCCACCTCATACAGCACTTCGTCAAGAAGCTGTCGAAGCAGCATGTCCTGAACGAGGGTCTTACCATCTACCGCCGCCTCCAGGGCGATGACCAGGACTCCGTTCGTCTGTTGACGGTGGAGGACCTGATCGCCATCGCGCAACAGTTGACTCCTCCTGAGGTGAAGGAGCAGCTCCTGAAACAGATCCGCCAGTCTATGACGGACAAGAGCTGGCGTGTGCGGTATATGTCGGCATCGCACTTCAACGAGGTGAGTGATTCACATGTCCGCAGATACAAGCGAGCTCACATTGTCATCTAGCTTGCGGAAGCCGTCGGCCAGGAGTTGGTTAAAGAAGAGCTCATCCAGCATTACGTTCAGCTTCTGAAGGACAACGAGGCTGAAGTCCGAACTGCCGCTGCCGGTCAAATACCAGGTGCTTATCCTTTTCGTGGTGGCGTCTGAGCCTATATTCAGCTGTTCGTAGGCTTCTCCAAGCTTCTCGACAAGGAGGTCATCCTGCTCCGCATCATCCCCTGCGTCCGCGAACTCTGCCAGGACACCTCCCAGCATGTCCGTGCGGCCGTCGCGAACCAGATTGCTGGTCTTGCGCCGCTCCTCGGAAAGGAGGCGACTATCGAACACCTCCTGCCGCTCTTCTTGCACCTCCTCAAGGACGAGTTCCCCGAAGTCCGGCTGAACATCATCAGCAAGCTGGAGACCGTCAACCAGGGTTTGTTGCCTACCGATTCCGCGCGCCATCTGCTGACGGATTGATTTCTGTAGTAATCGGTATCGAGCTGCTGTCAGAGAGTCTGCTCCCTGCGATTATCGAACTTGCTGAAGACAAGTCGTGGCGCGTCCGGCAGGCGATTATCGAGTACATCCCCCTCTTGGCGACACAGCTTGGGAAGCCATTCTTCGACGAGCAACTTGGCAATCTCTGCATGTCGTGGCTGGGGGACAACGTGTACAGCATTCGCGAAGCTGCAACTGTCAACCTCAAGAAGCTTACCGAGGTGTTTGGTGTGGAATGGGCCAAGACCCAGATCGTTCCCAAGGTTATTGGGATGGGCCAGCATCCTACATACCTGTTCCGTATGACCACGGTCCAGGCCATCACAGTATGTGTTCCCACCACTGATTGACAGTTGTTTGACAGCTCTGACACGCATCGCGTTTTACAGACTATCGCTCCCGTGCTGACCTTGGATATTGTTAGCGGGGACATCATCGATACGCTGCTTCAGCTTGGACAGGACACCATCCCGAACATCCGTTTCAACGTTGCGAAGTCGCTCGAGGTGCTTGCGACTACGTTTGGCAACACACCCGAGGGCAAGCAGCTCGTGAGACAGAAGATTGTGCCGCTGTTGGAGGTGCAGCAGAAGGACCCAGACGCCGATGTGCGGTTCTTTGCATCAAAAGCGCTGCAGCAGGTTCGCGCGCTCGAAGGAGGTGCGGCATCGTCTGTGTAATGTTGGCCGTCGCATTACTCACCACGGGCCTTCGTGGCAATCAGCATGAGCATAGGATTCTTTTGCGAACTGTCTGGCGGAAGCCAGGACTGTTCATCATTTTGTGGTCATAAAGTACGAATTGGAATCAATGTAGTTTACGAAACCGGTTTTGTCGTGAAGAAGCGTGCGTACGGCCCGCCAGTGGATTGTGAACGTATGTGCATTCGTACCATCTGTCTTGTTGCGGGACGCCAGGGGCATTGGCGTCTCCTGACGAACTTCCAGAACGACAGACGGAGGGCCTGAAGGTAGCCCGTGGTTACGACACTAGTCTGATGACTCTAGAGGCTTATTCTACGGGCCGACGTTAACAAGGAGAGCCGTGCTCGTCGAATGGGCTGTGGACGCATGGGCGGAAGAGGGGACGAGGATTTACCGCGCGACGGCCATGGCGACCCCGTGGCGGGGCTCGAGCCCATTCAAAGCGGGGCAGGGCCGTGGGAACGCTGGCTGATGGCGGTCTTCCCGTTTGGACCATCAAGATCGAAGCGCAAACACGCGTTGCACCCGATTGGCGAGAACGTTATGGCCGCGTCCGCCTAGCGACGGAGGAGGCCCTTGGGCGTGCCGAGCATCGCATACGACGGGGCTTCACGGGGCTGCACGCTGCCCGAGACACACCACCCAGCCCGGTCTGCACGTCCGCGGGCCTCTCGCACAGCACAGGCTGGCAGCGCGGCAACAGAACCTCGCGACGCATGGCCGTGTCAACAACCGCGACGCGGCGAGACAAGGTGCAGACCGTCCAGGATCACTCTGCACACGGCTCATCAAAATGATTTAGTCAACCGTTCTGCCGTGATGGCTGCGACCGCGAATCTGGTCTCATACAACGGGATCGCGGACCAACCAGCGGGCCTTATAAGACCAACAGCACCCCGTCCCGGCCAGAACCCGTTTCCCTTCTCTCGGTCTCCTCTCGCAGTCTTTTTGCTGTCACTCTTTTGGCTCAACGCTCCTTAATAATGGCTCGTCTCTCGAGCGTGCTGCTCTTCGCAGCGGCTGCCCTTCCATACGTCCTCGCCACTGAGAACTGCGGGTCTGGCGAATTCTTGTACGTGTCGCGACCCATTTATACCTGCACACAAACTGACCTCGCCTGCCAGCTTCCAGCAGAAGTCGTGCTGTCTTAAGCAGGGTGGCCAGCCTAACCCGCCTTCGCCGCCGTCGGCGTTTCTTGCCCGACTAACGGTTGGTCGTGGCACGATGGGTACCAGTGCTGTGTGCCGCACCAGCCGCAGACGAGCAACTCTCCTCCACCTCAATGTAACGACGACTGCTTCTGGCACGACCTCGACTTGAAGTGTTACCCGCACGGTTCCACGCCGTCGCCGGCGCCTTCGAAGCCAACCACTCCTGCCACGCCGTCGAAGCCCTCTGCGCCTGCCACGCCCAGCAGCAGCGACGACTGTAACGACAACCACTTCTTGTAAGTGACTCGTGAGATGAGACCACGAGCCGCTGCTCACATGTCGTCTAGCTTCGCGGCGAAGTCGTGCTGTCTCCCTCACGGCGGCCAGCCGAACCCTCCGAGCCCGCCGTCCGGCGTCACTTGCCCGACCAACGGCTGGTACTGGAGTGGCAACCACAGCGCGTGCGTTCCCTCGCAGCCGCAGACCTCCAACAGCCCGGAGCCGCAGTGCAACCCCGACTGCTTCTGGAGCTCGCTCGACCTGAAATGCTACCCTCACGGCTCGACCTCGCCTGCGCCCCAGCCTACTCCTCCGTCCGCGCCATCGAAGCCCACGACTCCCGCTACTCCTACCGCCCCTGCTACCCCCTCGTCCAGCAGCGACTGTGGCAACGGTCTCTTCTTGTGAGCATTGTCGTTGATTAATTTGATGTGTGACTGATGGGTTTCGTTAGCTTCGGCGAGAAGTCTTGCTGCTTGCCTCATGGTGGCCAGCCTAACCCGCCCAGCCCTCCGTCCGGCGTGACCTGCCCGACGAACGGCTGGTACTGGAGTGGTGATCACAGCGCCTGTGTTCCGTCGCAGCCCCAGACCCCGAGCAGCCCGCCACCTCAGTGCAACCCTGACTGCTTCTGGAGCTCGCTTGACTTGAAGTGCTACCCTCACGGCAGCACCTCCACGCCCCCGTCTCAGCCCACGACGCCTACGGTTCCTTCGGCTCCATCGACTCCCTCTGGCCCCAACGACTGCGACAACAACGAGTTCTGGTGCGTATATACGTTCACATTTGTCGCAGTGCATCCATTTACAATTGCGTCAGGTTCCCGACCAAGACTTGCTGCTTGCCCCACGGTGGTCAGCCCAACCCGCCCTCGCCTCCTAGCGGTGTCTCTTGCCCTCCCTCGTCGTGGTACTGGCACTCTGACAAGCAGTGCTGTGTCCCGAAGAACCCCATCGGCTCTGGCAACCCCCGCCGCAGTGCCAGAAGGGCTGGACCTGGAGCGCTGGTGACCTCAAGTGCTACCCGCAGCCGCCCACTGCTCCCGCGAACCCGCCGAAGCCTTCTGGCCTTGCTGGCCACAAGCGCCACGCCAAGTCGCGCGCGACCACTCTTTGCCCGTCTCCCTTGACCGCGTGCCCGATCAAGGGCCTCATGGCCACCTCGGGTGACTACGAGTGTGTCGACATCACCGCTGACCTCACTTCGTGCGGTGGCTGCGCGTCCACCGGCGCTGGTCAGGACTGCACGGCGATTCCCCACGCGTTCAACGTTGCTTGCACCAAGGGTGCCTGTGTTGGTAAGTATCCTCAGTGCTTGTCTGGGGCGATACGGAGCTGACCTCTCGCCCTGTAGTCGCCACCTGCGCCAAGGGCTTCAAGCCGAGCGGCGACGCCAAGTCTTGCATTCCCCTCTAAAGGACGTTTTCATTTCTAGAGCCTAATAGCCCCGACACAGAACCCAACAGCACATGCTGCGATACCAGGAGATTCTGAGAGATTTTGGAACAGACACTTTGTCTCTCACGATCATTTCACAACTCACTCTTTGGACATTGAGGCGCCGTCCGCGACGCCGGGACTTTGGGTATCATCATGTAGCGACGTGTGGTGGACGCTCTGTCCGCGCGCGACTTGTGCTGCAGTCTTTTGGATTCGAAAGTGGACTATTTATACGCTTACATTAGACCCTCCCTTTCGCAATCAATATTCCTTCATATACTCATCCAAGCGCCCGCCCGAGCCTGTCCAAATTTGGCGAACGCGGACGCGAAGCACTGGAGGACGCCGCGAAATAGAGTTCAAGCTCGCGCAGGTATAAGAACCAGGTTCGGATTCGAACATGCCCCCGTCGCACTTCGTCTGCAACCACCTCCTCCCCACGCTACCCGGTATCCTATCCGCCTTTTAATCCCAGTGCGCTAGCCGCCACTCACGACTTCGACGACAACTGCAAGCCAGTCCGCCGCCCGCCTCGCGCCTTCGACAAGATGTACTCGCCTCTGCGCACCCTGTTTCTCGTTCTCAACCTCCTCGGCTGGTCGGCTCTGGTCTTCATCGGCACCGTCTCTCTTGTCGCTCCGGTCCACGCTTTGCCTGTCGCCTTCCCCAACACGAACTACGCGCCTGCCTCGAACGCGTCGGACGTCTTCTCTCAACGCGTCTCTCCTGGTACCCCTACTTCTCGCAGGGATGTCTTGGATTCTGTAGAACAACTTGGTGCTGTAGGCGGGGCTGTTCAACGACGTGATATCAACACCGTCCTTGGCGACATCAACATTCTGAACAACTACTACGTTGAGATGACGCGCCACACTGAGAACTTCCGTGAGTAATGTATTGTATCCTCTTGGTGGGAAGATCCGCTGATGGCTATTCAGATCGTCTGGCGGAGCAGCCGGCCTCTAGCCGTTCTGCCAACTTCGAGCAAGAAAGTGCGGCGGAGGCGTCGGATTCCACACTAGCCTTCTCGGATTCCAGAACACGCTCGCCCAGCTCGGCGCGGATAAGGGTCTAGCCAACTACGACCGCAACAATGACCTCGAGACTTTGTTGAAGGATCTGGTTAACGCAAACAAGTACTTCCTGAACGACGTCGACGCCCTTGTCTATGAGATCCCGGGCCTTGGCCCACACTGGGCCCTAGTAAGTTCTCAGAAACGTTGCTGTACGCTGGATGCTGACGTGGGCCTCCAGTCGTTTACGAGATCAAGTGCATTCTCGATGAGGTTCTCGACGCGGTGGAGAACCTGACCGACGCCATCATCAACGCCATCGAGCCTCTTTTGCAGGATCTTATCGGCGACGCGTCGCAAACAGCCTGCAACTCCGGTATCCAGGTGGCTGGATTATGTCTGGTGCTCTAGGTCTGGGGCAGAGAAAAGTCGCTGCGTCGAGAGAGTATTCTTCGCGATACGCGACGTCGGATTGATTTGTACGCATGTGATGCTTTGCACGAACACTGGCTGGTCCGTGTAACTGTATGAGACTCACAACATTTGTCGATATGTATCACTTCTCGCGTCGAACTGCATTTCTATACTTGTTGATTCATGAACAACCCCGGCATGGTCTACATGTCTCAATGAAGCTGCGCATTCAGCAAATGAATTGATGACCAACCACAGCTACTATATCACACATGACGTTAGAAGATGCCTTGCTGTCCGAGATACATTCTTGAAGATGATACACGATATATGCGAATGCGCAGCGCTACTCTTCAGTGACCCATCGGTCTGCTATCGCGCCAATGACAGGTAGCTGGAAACGAGAGAGACCGTATCGCGCCGCGCCCATGTAAGCTTGCCACCTGCGATTCAATTATCAGATATGCAGACGAATGCAAGCGAGCACGAGCACATACGCCATATATAGACAGGGTATCGTCACGGTAAGTGTACACATTGTCCGTAGAAATTGAGGGAATTGGAGGAGCGAGACAAACATCCGAATAAGAACGAGAGGCCCCGTGAGGAGAGCGGATTGATAGGCTGCAACACGATTCAGAGGTGAGCGATGTCACGGCGACCGAGGCGGAGCGGCGTACCGTGGAAGCGGACATAGTCGTTGTGCGTCTCGAGGACCAGTATGAGGAAGGCTGGGTGTTGACGTAACTTTAGAACGCACATACATATATGCCCGTAAGATGTCACATACCAGAGACGGGTCCTAGCAAGTATGCAGCGGCAGCGAGCATGTCAACCCGCATTCCAAACCGCGTCTCCCATGCGCTCACTCCAGACTCGGCTTCTGCTTCCTCCACCGCGCCTGCACCACCGGCTTGCGAGGTGTTGAATGTGGGCAGCCCGCCAGACTGATAAGATACTACATGTTGCGACGGAAACCACGCTCTTTGCGTGGTCGGTCTAGAGGATGACGCATGGAGTGACGGGTCGTCCGGAGGCGGGGTCTGTCAGGGACCGTCAGGTTGCGCCAGAGGAGAGTGCGTGGCCAGGGCATACATAGGGTGCAAAGGTAGGTGCATATTTAGCGGTGCTCATGGTAGATTCATACAGTCTCCAGGACGTGTTAGCGAGGGGCAGTGGACATAGCGCTTGAGGCGACTGCGGCTCAAAGCTGGGGTATGACAGTGATCGCCAGCCGCTTTCGGAAGGTGAGCAAACACGGGGCAAACAGCGCCCGCGCTCGGCAATTGCCATTCTGGGCAGCGGCTAGAGTGAGGCAGCCAGCGACGACCAAGGTAAAATCGACAGCGGGGCCCAGCAAACCATGGTGAGCACACATTTCGCCGTCGTGCTGCACGTCCGGAGAGCCTGCGGTTCTGGGGAGGGGTCTGAAGGATGGTTTTGGCGTCGAGAGGGGTGGATTAGGCTGGATGGGTGACCCCTGGCTTGGATGTACCGCGGCTCGCACGATAAGCTCCAGTACACCCTTGCTGACGACTCCCGCCTTCGCTCGCCATGCAGGCCGACACTCAAGCACCCGTCACCATCCGGACACGCAAGTTCATCACCAACCGGCTCCTGGCCCGCCGCCAGTTCGTTGTGGACATCCTCCACCCGTCGCGCGCGAACGTCTCCAAGGCTGAGCTCCAGGAGAAGATTGCCGCCATCTACAAGACCACCAAGGAGCGTGTCGTTACCTTCGGTCTCCGGACACAATTCGGTGGTGGACGGACCACGGGCTTCGCTCTGATCTACGATGATGAGGCTTCGCAGAGGAAGTTCGAGCCCAAGTACCGGTTGATTCGGGTGCGTTGCACCGTAGCTCTCTGGCCATCGCAGAATGTTGATTATGTCTTCTACGTCTAGTCTGGTCTCATGGAGGCCCCACCAAAGACCAACCGCAAGCTCCGCAAGGAGCGCAAGAACCGTGCCAAGAAGGTGTGCCCAATCACTATTCCATGTTCCAAACGCAATCTCATTTGCTTTCTCAGCTCCGCGGCACCAAGAAGTCGAAGGCGTCGGAGGCTCCCAAGAAGGGCAAGTAAACTGTTGCTTGCACACCCTGTCTTCCAGTTGTCGCACTTGGTCTATACTATTCGTCGCATCGGTTCTGCACACCTGCAAAAGCTGTCTTGCAACTGTATCTTACGCGTATGCTTGCTCTCTCTTTCTCCTCGTCTCCCATGAATTCCTATGTGCATGCACAGCCCCCGGAACTCCGCCCGATTGTTGTCCGAAAACACCGTCTTAGTACGCAAAAACTACCCGTTGCGCAAATTCACCCAGTTGAGTGATCAAGCAGACAAGGGCTTCATAACAATGTGTTTGACCTACATTAACACTCGTGGAATTACAATGAGGGGGTATCAACCGTGATGTACTCGACAACGAAACAGACTGCGAGGGCTCTACGTCCGAAGGAAGTGATATCTATCCTAAAAGCCAAGTTTCTTGTGAATGATATCCGGATCCTCCTGGTACTCTTCGGCTGATACCCACATCTGCAAAGAATCGTGAGGTCAGGATCCGTGAACGACTTGGCTTGACCAACCTTCTTGAATGTGTTCAAGCCGGCGAGAATAGAACCTCCAATCCAGGTGGAATACTTGCGCTCTGGCGGGGCGTAGATCTTGATCTTGACGTCTTTCAGAGCCAGCTTCTTGACCTCGTTCAAGAGACGGTCACCGAAACCTGCGATGGCTGAGCTTAACGTATCTCGCAGTAACAACGGCAATATCCTGCGAACCTCGGCATAGTGTACTACCTCCACTGAGGACGATGTTTGAGAATAGACTCTTCCGCAGGTCCAGGTCGACACGGTTGATTGCGTCTACGACGACCTGATGTACGCCTGCGTATTCCTGACCGATCAGCTCTGGATTGAAGAGAATCTCCGGTGCACGGAATCGCTCTGGACCCAGCTACGCTAAGAGTCAGTATCATCGACGAATACAAGGGAACATGAGTCCTACCTGCACGGAGTTGCCGTCAGGCAGCTTGAACTCCTCCGTCCGTCCCTGCGACTCTTTCTCCTCCTTCGCTGGATTGAGCGCGATATAACAACACTTCTCCTTGATAGTTCGGACAACTTCTCGTTCCGCCGTCGTGTGTAGGTGGTGTCCGGACTTCCGGAGAAGTAGTTGAAGGTGGTCCGTCACGTCTCTGCACGTGGGTCACAAGTGAGATGACGCGTCCTGAAGCACGTTAGACGCACCTTCCCGCCACATCCACCCTCCGAATGGCATGGGGCATGGAGAAGCCCTCAAAAACAGGGACAGCATGTGTAACACCATCTCCGGAGTCTAGAACGATACCTGTCGTTCTGCCTGAGGAATATCTTGTAGGACAGCCTAAGACATCGCTCGAGGACATATCATGACGGATCACTTACAGTGATAGGACGGCCTGTACAGAGATAAAGAGAGCAGGCACGTTGAAGGTATCAAAGAATATCTGCGCGGCGACGTCTCGGTTGTGTCGTGGATTCAATGGCGCTTCCGTTAATAGTACAGGATGCTAGCGCATGTATACCTCTCAATCACAGCACAATACAGAACCGAGGAGGTACACACCTCTTCACTGAGCGTTCCGAGCTCTTCGGCGTATACCCAGCTCCATATCCGTTCCATGTCATCCCAGTCGGTCACGATACCGTGTTCCATGGGGTACTTGATCTTGAGGAGGCCGCGGAACTCTTGCGCCTTTCGACCAATAAACACGTCTCCTTCAAGTGCACCAGCCATCACGCGTATGTGCTTCGGGCGTCCGACACTGTAGCAAGGTGTCCCCGACGCGGGGCGGCCAGAACATTAGCGGACGCGGGTCGCGGATGCAGGGATGGCCCTAACCGTAAGAAACGCACAAGGACGGGAAGAAGCATTTTGGATGATCTTGCCCAGCAAATCCAGCCTTAATCGTACCTGAGCCCTAGTGAGGAGGAGCACATGTTGTCAGCTACGCGTCCTAGTGGGCGAGCAATCGTCCGAGACTCACATTGTCGATGACGACCGGTTGGTTGGTGAGCACGTCCTCAAACTCGGCCATGGTATCCCTGTAACCACTTGTGGCTGTCTGGGAGCGTATTAGAAGTTTGAGGATTGGGAGGATGCGCGCTACGAGCGTGCAGCGTAGGGTGGCGACCTGGAAGATACAAACCTGCGTTTGGGAAAGCGCGTAACAGCGCGGCTCGGGCGCCAAAACGGACGCATTCCTCTCTCCGCGACGATGTCCTGGCTATTGCGCAAGGCGGGCTGGCTGCCCACCCTCGTGCTGCTTGTGCTGCTCTCCCTACCAGTATGTCACTTTTGGCTGTGCATATCAACTACGGAACTCAATGAAGTCTGACTAGCTGTCTAGCCATGCGATTCTAGGGCACAAGTGGGAGGCGACTAACTTCTGCAAGTGTAAGTAGCATCGCCATCCCCTATACCGCAGAAGTGCTCAAAGAGACATCAGGCATATGCTTCGGCACAAACTATACGATCCTGCATATGGCAATACCGGACATCCCGAGCAAGCCTTGCCTTACATGCACGAAACAGTGGTGTCTGAACCAGAATCTCCCCATTTGTGCGGGTGCCAAGATTGGAGATACCAATCCAGACACAGGGACTGGAAAGGAAGGAGATGTAGAGGCTAGGTGCTTCCGTAAGTCTACACGTTCGTCCAGTTCGGTGCTATCTCTCATTTACGACAGAGCGGGATTCACCCAGGGACCAGCTCGTGGTGACCCTCTTCCTGCTCACCGTGTTCGGGCTTCTGCTTGGCGCAGGAATCAAGAACAGGATGCTCAAAGCCGGATTCGACTCGAGCTTGCCGTGGAACACGAGCCGCCGTTGGTGGGAGGTGCGCGGAGGCTGTCCGAAGCTTGTCTTATCCCCGACTCACGATATACACGCTTTGCAGGCATGGCTACCAAGCCGCCAGATGGACGAGTTTAATCTACGCGACCGCCTGTTTAGCAGGTCGAATGGACGAGGCAGGCGGAGCGATTATGAAAACGTTCCTGGTTCGCCTGCGACGTGACGTCGTGATTGTCGTATACTTTTCAACCTGTGTAATATATCAATCTACGGTAGCAGTACACCGTTTGCTTAACGCCTCCCTGAGCCTTCCTTGGGTTATCTGGGTTTGCGATGTGTAGCTGCACCGCTCGCCGCGCGCGGTCCCGACAGGCTGCTGGAGATTCCCGTCCGTTCTGCCGAGGCTGCTTCATTTCATCTGGGCAATCCCGAGTGATAGGAGGCATCGAAGAGCTTCCCTGCTTTTCGACACCGTTAGCAGGCCGCTGTTCTCTCGTCCGAGCTTGCTCAGTGTGCACCGCTGTGTCCTGCTGTATCAAATACCCGTCACGGCCGCGCGTGAGCGCTTCGGCGTGTGCGCGGGCCAGGGAGCCTGCGCTGCGCTAACAGCCGGGCTTGCGCCAAGTCTCTTGCAGCCTGCCAACCTTACCTTCAACTATCACCGACACGCCAACGTAATAGCAGAGATCGCATAGTACATGGGCTCTCTGTGCTCGAAGCCAGGCACGCACTCAGAGGACGGCACCCAGCTGCGGCGCGTTCAGAGCGCCAGGCCTGCGCCTCGCCCAAGCACCAGGCAGAGAGGCAAAGGGCAGACCCTGGGGCAAGATAGCAATGGACAGACCAACGCGACCAGCCTGATCCGCGCGCTGCCGCTGCGCAGGCAGCGGAGGAGCGACTGAAGGCGGTAGGCTCAGAAATTCCGTAACCATGTCTCCTGTGGGCTGCCAAGCTGAGACACCGTATTTCCTCTCCCAGGCCAAGACCCGCGGAGTGGTATCGTCGAACCCCAACCGCGGGAAGCTCGCCGCGCAGTTGGAGGCGAACAAAGCGCAGCCGCGGGTTCCGCAAGAGCGTGAGCCAGAACGACTCGTGGTGGGTGCATGTTTCTCGGATTTACAGCGTTATGGGAAATTAACTGGAGGCCGGGACAATCTAGTGGGACTGATGTTGTATACCCTGCTCCTCCGGTGGTGCCTTGCGCGGCCGCCTGTCCGTCCGGATCTCGTCATACCAGGTGCTGGTGTTTCAGTGCCATGCGCCGTGCGTAGATTAGGCATCAGGAATAATTTGTAATCGTGCAAAGAAGTGCGACGGTGCCCCTAGTCGGCTCCTGCCAGAGTTGCACTAAGTGCAGAAGTGCATCGCGAGCGGGCACGCATGTTGATGCTGGCAGCGAGATTGAAGACTTCTTGGGCACGGCCGTGAGTGTGTTGTGTGTGATTCTGCGAGGTCTATCTCCACTACAGCATGCCGCCGGGCAGCTCGCTGGGGCTTGCTGCGCAGTGTGAATGAGAAGGAGCCGGGTGGGAACTAGGACAGTTTCCTTTCAGGGCGACGCGTGCGGATCACTCGGTGGCGTCTCGCGCGATGGCCCACGGCCAACGTTGCTCGATGCCAACGACAGCGACGACGGCCTCGAGCGTGCGATGCATGGCGTCGGACACCGTCGAAGTTGAGTGGGAGCGAGTCCTCTGGAAGCGTCAGCCGTTCCCAGACAACTACGTCCCCAAAACGTTTCTCTCCTCCCTGAGCACGAACGGTATGCATCGCCTCCTCCGTCACGCCACCAGCCAGGCCTAACAGCTGTGTCCAGCAAACTTCACACCCTACACCTATCGCTCACTCGTCCTCGCATCGTGCACGATCAACCTCCACCTCGCTGTCATTTTCATATTCCTTGCGATCTTTGCCAGACTCAAGGAGCGTACCCTCGACCCAAGGCTCCTCGTCTGGATCTCCGTTGTCTCATTCATTTGCTTCTACACCCTGTGGGAGATCGTGGAGCACCTAGGCAGCAATGCATCCCGTCTGGCCAACCGTGAGAGAGCCTTCCGACTCGTGTTCAGGGAGACACTGACACCATGCCAGGCGCAAAGACCGTCAAGTCGTCAATACTGATTTTCCTGGCGTTGCTCGCCCTGTCACCTGTCCTCCGGACCCTTACTGCCGCTACCTCGTCCGACTCCATCTGGGCCCTGTCTGCATGCCTCTTCGTGCTCAACGTCGTCCTCGCAGACTACACTCCGATGCACTCGGCGCAACAGCATCCCCGTGAGAGGTATTGCACCGCATTTCTCAACACATGTTCGCGCTGTGGCGCACTAACCCTGACACAAGGCTCTCTTCAGTCATGTCCGTCAATGCGGCTATCTCGGCCTCCGTCGTCCTCGCGTCGCGGCTCGTCGACGATGTCTCGGTTTTTGCCCTCATGCTGTTCTCGATCGAGGCCTTTGCCCTCTTCCCGCTGCTGCGCCGCCGTCTCCAGGTGCGGGTCCGCTGGGGCGGATATCAGCCTCTTGTTTTTTCTTCTCATGTTTCTGAACCACGCTGCAGATAGTGCCATCAGTCTTCCCGGGCCTGACGCTTCTCGCGGCGGGCCTCGCGGTCGCCCTTACGGCAGCGCTGTCGGCCACCATTGCCGTCCTCTACGCCGCGGTCTTTGCCTTTGTCACGTTCGTTGCGCCGTGCCTGCTAGTGTGGGCCCAGCGATACAAAAAGTGCGTGCCCCGCCGCCCGATGTCTGTCTTTGCACGCTGACGGGGTATGCCACAGTGAGATCAGAGGCACCTGGGATCCAGCCGTGCCCAAGGTCAACCGCGTCCCGCAGCACGCACGGCCTGCATAGGCACCCGTCCCGCCCGAAATCTTATCGTGGTGCCGCAGCACCCCGTGGGCGCCCCGTTGCCCCGCATGTCGCGGCCCTAGCGGGTTGGGCTGTCATCGCTGATGCGCACGGGCCCGGCAGCGGCCCTGCTCGTCGCAAAAAGCTTCCTTCTCGGCGCATGGCGGCGGCGTTGTGGGAGCCTGTTGGGGCCCGGTGGACGCATATCGAGATCGCGCGGGGGTGCTCTGGCCGCTCCGGGCACGCTGCACACATACTGTAATCATCCTTGGCCGTGGGCATTCTGGGCCCCGCGGGGCTTGCTCTTTCTCTTCACAGAAGAACAGGCCTTGCAATCTCGCGATGCACGCACCTTGCAGACGCGGCCGAGGTCAAACGTCAGTCAGGGCCGCGTGCGATCTTTTTCCCAGGGGTGGCGGTCTAATGGTGTTTGGGATCACCAGGAGGAGGAGGTGCTGCAGCGAGAGGTGTGGGTCTGCGATGATGTCAATGTATCCTCCCGCCCGAAGAGCGGCCGCATGGCGACTTGTGAATTCATTCCACCTTCAGTATTGCAATTGCGTCGCGATTTCATTTTTGCTTCCGGGCGATCATGCGCGATTTGGGTCCGTCCTACGCGAACAAACCCTTTCCGCACCAGGTCGCTATTTCACGCTTATCTGACAGATGTGGTGTGTTCAGCAACGATTCCCGTCTATTTTGTCAGTAAGCCTACACAGGTTGCCCGCATATCACGATCCGGAGGTGATAAGTACTACACACAAGAAAACAAAAAGGAAAGCGAGAGACCGGCGATAGCAGATATAAAGAAGAATCAAAAAATGGGGAGAACAGGAACATTAGAAACTGCATAGCGTAGCCCATATTACCTATAGCACAACAACAAAGCATGGGGTATTGCATGGTATCGTCTGTATGTCAGTGTCATAGCGATGTTCAGATAATCAGCAAGAAATAGGGAGGAACCGATAGAGCAGACAGACTGCGGACGAGGAGACAGAGAGAGAGAAGAAAAGCGCGCATAGGATCATGGGGGTGACGGGAGCGTATCGTGGCTCGCGCCATTTTGCAGCTTTTGCCGTTTTGACGCGGGGCCCGTCACGGCGATGCCGCGCGCGGAGAGGGCCTCGACGGAGAGCTTGGCCGCGTCGCCCGAGGCACGGCGCGTCCGCGGGCGCGAGCGGCGGTACGCGCCAAACGCCTGCGCCTTGATGACCGCGAGCGTGCCGCTGATCGGCGGCGGCGGGGAGGGCGACTGGGACGAGCGGTGCGTCGGCGCGGCGGCGCCGGGCGCGGTGCTCCGTCGCGAGCGCGATCGCGCGCCGCCGGCCTGCTGCGATGTGGCGTCGTCCTCGTCGCTCTCGTGGTGCATGCCGTTCTGCGCGTACGCCGGGGCCATGACGTTGGGCAGCGTGTTCGCGCGGCCCATGCCCATGCGGAAGCGCAGGGCGTCGCCGACGGTGCCGGCGATGGGTATGTCGGCGGTGCCGCCGTGGAGCGTCAGCTCGGGCGGACCGCGGAGATTCAGGTAGCTGTTGTGCCGGCGCTGGGCGAATTCGGGGCGGTCCTGAATGGCGGTGCCTTCTGGGAAGGTGAACTGATAGGGGGCGGCGGCGAGGGACAGAGAAGATGTCGAGGTGGGCGTGGAAGAGGGTGATGTGGATCTGCTCGCAGTGTACATGTACGGGGATTGGTGGACGCCACCGTTGGCGCCGACTTTCTGGTCATCGCCGACGACGGAGTGCGAAGAGTAAGCCAGTTCAGCAGACGTGAGACTGGGCGACTCGACGTAGGTCGGCGATGGCGAGTGGTCGACGTTGCTCCGATCAGTAACCGGCGTAGGGATCCCGTGCTGCGGCCAGCCATCCTCAGGACTCGAGCCTTCATTTGCGTACGGAGGATACGCACCGTACCCGTTCATTCGATGCGGATCGACCGAGGGCGCGCGGGACGGGCCAGCGACAGGGTTTGTCTGCGGGGCGAAGCCAAGGGCGGGCGAGCGGTGCATGTACTCGGTCGCGGTGCCGGGCTGGTACTGGGGAGCCAGTGGCGCAGAGCCGTCTTGCGGGTACTGGAGGCGAGGGTCTTGGTAGTGGGTCGGGCTGACTGAGGCGAGCCTGTTTGGGGTGTGCATGGGCGAGGAATGGTGGATCTGGGCGTAGGACGGGAGGACAGAGTCATCGAGGGGATCGGGGGGCATGCCTGTGTTGCGAGCCTGCCAGAGGGCGCGCCAGAACTTTTCGCGGTCGCGGCCTTCGTTCCTGAGGGAGACGTTCT
This sequence comes from Phanerodontia chrysosporium, assembly GCA_001910725.1. Classification (NCBI taxonomy): domain Eukaryota; kingdom Fungi; phylum Basidiomycota; class Agaricomycetes; order Polyporales; family Phanerochaetaceae; genus Phanerodontia; species Phanerodontia chrysosporium. The sequence continues at coordinate 2,244,932 of MJGA01000003.1, forward strand.
GGGAGCGGAGCTCTGTGACCTCCTCCTTGAGCTGGCGATTGGAGTCCTGGAGCTGGAGGACGACGGCTTCGAGGTTGGTGACTGTGGGCGGGGGTGTGTGTTACGGGACGTGTGCGGGGGGCAGAGGACAGGGCGGACGTACCGGTCTCCTCGAGAGTGGCGATGTAGTTGGCGCGGCGCGCACGAAAGGCCGCCTGGGCATCGGCGTTCTTCTTCTTCCTCTCTGCGGCGTCGAGGGGCGCGCTGTCGTCTGAGCCGGCCTTGGAGGTGTTTGAGGTCGGGCTGGTAGCGTCGGGCATGGTGACGGGAAACTGGGAGAGCATTGTGCGGGTGGGAGGGGGTATAAATTGTCCGTGGACACGAGGGCGCGGAGAGGGCAGAGGACGAGGGCAGGACAGGGCGGCCGATTGGCTGGCGTCGAGACCCTGCATTGGCTGATCGCGGGTGCCAGTAGACGTCCTTCCCAATCTGGCCATGTTTTTGTTCACCCCGCCTCCGCTGCGCTGCCTCTCCTGCCTCTCCTGCCTCGCGAGAGGCCCTCTCTGCCTCGAATACGCCCTCGGCGTCGCTCGCGGACGCGGACAATGGCGACACCCCCGGGCACTGCCGTTTCCCGCAGGTCGGGCCCAAGCCAGCGGGCCACGCAGCCCCTGTGACCTGGCCCGCGCCTGCCCCTCCCGCAATCCCCGGGGCCCGCCTCTGCCCCAGACAGGCCGCCCCGCCGCGCACACACCCCGGCACGCAACACGCATCTACATTGCTGCACTCGCGGACTCTGTTCTACACAGACAGCCAACGCCATTCACGTACAGCGACACATCGCCGCAGCCTGCCTCGATCTGCACAGAAGCGTCAGCGCGCGCCCCGCCCGGCTCCTGCACAATGATTCTCGCACGGACCCATACCTGTCCATCTTCCCCCTTTCGTCTCCACCCAGATCCTGCGCGCGTGTGCACAACGAGGGGCCCCTGCAATCGCGCACATCTCGCCCGCCCTGGCGCCACGCCCTTGCACACCGAAAAGGCAAACGCAGCGGAGCCCTGCTTGGGCGGGCAAAACCAGATGGCCTGTTGGAAATTGCGGCGCACTCTTTGAACGCCGTTCCGAATGTCCCTAGTCCATGTCTCCGCGCCCTGCAACGGCGGGTAACCACCCAGCGGAGTCACAGGATGTCCAGGGAGCACCGCCGCGTTCCTGTAGCATGAGGAACCAGTCCGCAGGAAATGTTGGCTCCTGGCAATGTCCCGGCGCACGTTAGGTCGCCGCAGCTCACAGCGTTGTGGACACTGTCGCTCCGCATGTCCCCGAGCAACAAATTGGCTAGCGGATTTTCCGAGCTATCGTCTTGCGCGAGTCGGGGGTGTGGCCGATCGTGGTGCACGCCTCCGCCTTCGCTGAGCTTATCCGCGACGCGCGGTGGCGGCCTGCATCAACCGTCCTGCCCACCCAGCAGCCCCGGAGTGGCCTAAGCGGCGCGCACGTCTGCCCGCCGCATGTCGCCAGGCTTCCCCCGCAGGGGCAGTGCAGCCCTCCCCCGCGCGTTGGCACGAACGCGCGCACCTTAGCGGACGGCTCGCCTCGCCGCGCGGTGCTGCCGATGCGGGACAATCACAGCGTGCCCGAGAACGCGCCGCGCTCGAGTGCGCCATGCGCAAGACCCATCCCACCCCCCTGCGGGCGATCAGGATGTCCCCGGCCGTGAGTGCACTCTCGCTCGGCGCCAGGCGTTGTTCGCTTGGGACAAATTATGCGCGGTGTATATGGGGCAAGTGTTCATAAAGACTGATGAGCGGGAAGGTCATGCTCGTCTCCGGCCGTGATTCTGCAGGCACTAGCGTCGTTAGTCTGCTGACGGAGAGCTGTCACTTCACACCCACCCCATCATCAGCCCAGAAAAACCCAGCCGGGGCTGGCGGCGGCGGAATCCAGCATTTTCACGGTCCGTTTCGTGAGAGGGGTCGTTCTGGCGGTGCTAGCTGGGTGAAGGAGAGATCTGCGAGTCGTTCAGTGCTGCGACACGATCAAAAAACAGATGACTCGGCGGGCAGCAACGCCTAACACCAAACAAGCGCCCGCGCGCGACTCGGCGACCCCGATGCCGCGCCCGCCCCCCGTTCTTACCGGAATGTGCGCACACAGGAGAAAGCCTCCGCGCCGACCCAAGCCACCATCTCGCTCGAGCATTCCTTGGGAGAACCCGGTCCATCGATATAAACAGCGGTCGCAAGCTTCGCGGGACCTGGCCGCAAGCCGACGTCGCGTATCTACACCGAGAGAACTACTTCCCTTTCCGCTTGCCCCCTTTCTTGCCCATCCCGCCAATCTTATCGCCCTTCTTCGCCCGGACGCCCTCCCTGCTGGCCCCCGCAGAGGCCCGCTGCGAACGCTGCCCGAGGTCCTTGTCGAACGAGCTGCCCTTGCTGCCCGCGGCGACCTTCTGCCGCTTGCGCCCCTTGTCGCGCGACTTTTGCTTCGCCGGCAGGTGCGTCTGCTTCTCGCCGATCTTGGCGGGGCGCTGCGTCTTCTTGGCCGAGCGGATGGCGGCCTTGATCGCCCCCGTCTCCTGCGCGTCCTCCTCCATTGCCATCTTGCGCCTCTTCTCCCGCCGCGAGAGCCCGGAGAACTTGTCGCGCTTCGGCTGCAGAGGAATGGACATGTGTCAAACTGAATGCCTGTGAACGTGGAATGAAGCGACGTGCCTTGTTTTCATCCTTCTCCGCCTTCTTTCCCTTCTTCCCGGCGGCGGCGGCCACGAGCCCCGCCTCGTAGTCTTGCTTGCCAGCCTCTGCCGGACAATGAGCATCGGTCACCGTGGAACGTGCGACTCGCTTACCCTTTGCCTTCTGCTTCTCCTTTTCGCTCTGGAACCATGTCCTCGCCGGCCGGGACTTGATCTCGTCCTCGTGCTCAATAAGGTTCTGGCCCTTCCTGAGCTCCATCTCTGCTTGACGCAGCTGCCAATTGCAGTGAGTACTGTGTGTCATGGTCGACAGTCTCATCGACGGGACGCACCTGCTTCTCCTCCTTCTCCTCCTGGAGGACGCCGGCAATCTCATCCTTGAGCTCCTCGAGTTTCTTCGACCATTTCTGGACCGCCTCTGGAGGGACGTGCCGATGGCGGACTTGATCTTCGCCTGCGGCATGCTTGATGGCGGCCTTCAGCATCTTCCGGTCGGCCTCGCCGACAAGGGTCACAGAGCGACCCTTTTTGCCCGCACGCGCCGTACGACCGACACGGTGGAGGTATTGTGCGAGCTGACCGGGCATGTCGTAATTGATCACGACGTCGATACCCTTGATGTCGAGACCACGAGACGCAAGGTCGGTAGCCATCAGGTAGTCGACGGAGCCTTCGCGGAATGATTGCAATGCTTGAAGACGCTAGACAAGCCGTAAGCATGAAGCGTGAGGAAGTGTGAGGGACAGCGTACTTGTTCTTGCGTCAAATCACCGTGCAATTCACTGGCCTTCATGCCCAGAAGACCGAAGACTATGCGCATCTGATGCGCGAGCTTCTTGCTCCGGAAGAAGATGATGACCCCGGTCTTGAACGTCCGTTTGCAAAGGGACACGAGCAGCGCAGACCGCTCGTCTTCCTTGCCCGCGCGGACTCGGACAAACTCTTGCAGCAGCCCCCGCGCTGTTGCACGCTTGGGGTCGACGAACAGCCGCACAGGTTGGTTGAGAGACATGCGTACGAGCTCGTCTACTGAATCGGTCATGGTAGCTGAGAAAAGCATGGTCTGGCGGGAGACGGGACACGACTTGATGATCTCCGTGAGTTCATCCTGGAAACCTTCCGAGAGCATGCGGTCTGCCTCATCTAGGACAAGAATGTCGAGGGTGTCGAGGGTGAATGTTGGTGTGTTGCGGATGTGGTCAATAAGACGACCAGGGGTCGCAATAATGACGTCCGGGCGCGTGCGAAGAGCAGCTTCCTGCGACTTCAGTGAAAGACCACCTGCAAAGCCGTGAGTAAGCGTAGAGCACAGTAGCGTGTAGACTGACCGACTACGAGGCAGAACCTGATGTCAGTGTGAGCGGCGAGCTTCGTGCCAACTTCGTAACATTGCACACCGAGCTCACGAGTGGGAACGAGCACCAAGCACCGAGTAGCGGCTGCCTTCTTCCCGCGTTCACGATACATGAGACGTTCAATCATGGGGATCATGAAGGCCGCTGTCTTTCCGGAACCTGTGACGGCATTGCCGACAATGTCCTTGCCGAGCAGAGCGACAGGGATGGTGGCGGCCTGAATTGGTGTGGGCTTCGTGAAGTTGAGAGAGGTGATGGCTTTCAGCACAGGTCGCGAGAGGTTCATGGTCATGAAGGAAGAGTGCTCTTCGACGGGCCCTGCGTCCGACGCGAAGAACGCAGCTTTCCGGTCCTTTTCTGCTTGTGTCTCCTCCTCTGAATCTTCGTCGGAAGACTCCCCGTCGGAATGTGCTTCTTCGGCCTCCTCTTCGCTTTCTCCCTCTCCCCCATCGTCATCACCTTCCTCATCACTCGTGGCCAAAGGATCCTCTTCTTCCGAGTCCTCCGGCCCCATCATCTCCTCTTCGCTCTCCTCGTCTCCTCCTCCTCGTCTTCACTGCCACCTTCCGACACCTCATCTTCGGAGTCCTCGCCCTCGTCATCAGACTCGCGCTTGCGTTTACCTGTAAGCTTGCGCTGTCTCCGCCGCTCAATGATGTCGTCGACAGAGATGGGTTCCTGCGTGGCATGTTAGCACAGCATGGATGCTCGACAGATATGCGGAGGACTCACAGACTTGGTGCCCTTCTTCACGTAGTCCTGTAAGTTAGACTCGCCCAGAAATTCAGAGTATGGATCCCCGGAGAGGTCGAAGACAAAGTCCGGATTAAGCTGAGCCTCCTCAGCGACATCTTTAGTCTTCGATGGCTTGACGGGGCCGGCCTCGTCGTCCGAGTCAATGGTCATTACAAAGTCGTCCACCGCCATGGCGAAATCGGTTGCTCGTGCGAGAGGAAGCCCAGAGAGACCGGTAGAGTATACCGGAGAAAATACAGAGGATATTCGAGGCGAATGAAGCAACAAATCTTTTCGGGACGATCGAGGACCTCCGATCTAAGATGCCGTCAAATGATAGACGCGCAAACGAGATAGCGATTTACGCAGGATCGAGCGAGCTGCCATCACCGACGAGGCACCGCTTGAGCCTGGCTACTTACGAGGAGGATGGCTCTTCAACGAATGATCCCATTGGTAGATGTGACAACATTACGCGATGTGCGAGACGCTCCAAGCTAATGCGATAGAAAAAGCAGTACAATGAATATGTGCGAGGCAAACCAGCGAAAGCAAGGAGAATAGTATGCGTAGAGTCCCAAAAGCAAGCTCGAAGGGTAGCAGGATGTTTGTGGCACGACGATGAGTGAATCATCACCAGAATGGTATCTTCTTCTTGAACAAGCCGTCCCGGGTATGTGTCGGAGATTCTCGCACTATCCGACTCGGATCGTCGAGATAATCATCCTCCTGTCCAGCGTCCTCAGACTGATCCAACTTGAGTCGCTCTTCCTTCATCTGCCAACGTACATTAGTCTCATTAAACTCAACAAAATGAGTCCGCTGAATACATACCTCCTGATCCATCAACAAGTTCTCCTTGTTGAACAGGAGAAGCTCTCGTGCCTTGACATCTTCGGGGAATTTCTCATATGTCCTCGTCTCTCGGCAGCTAGCTTGACATTGAGAGATGGCGTCGATGAACCGGCCAATCATGTTAAACTTCGCCCAGTGTATATGAGTAGGATCGTCGTCCAGGAAGTCAGCATTAGCTTCGTGAGCGCGGAGAAGGTCCGATAGGTGAATTTCACTGAACGGAAGTAAGCCTCTGCGAGATTCCCACAAGGATGAGACTTACGTTGCAGGAATACATGCGCCTTTGCTATTCCGCAAAGCCAATCGGTACTTGCTGTGCGCCCGCATCGCTTGCAGTAGCTGATCGAACGACTGGAGAAGTTTGAACTGCCGATTCTCCTTGCGTCTGAAAATCTTCTTGGTCTCATTGTAGTCAAGCGCAGCGTGGTTGATTCCGGCGACAATCGATCGAAGACCAGAGTAGTTGTTCATATTTCGCAGACGGCTGGCAAGCTCCACGAGCTGGAAGAGAACTCGGGCGCGTGTCTTAGGTTTGTCGTGACAGAGGATCAACGAAACGACCCTGACGCAATATAAGTACGACGCAAACAATGATACTACATGAATACACACCATTCCGCAATGTGGTTTGACACATTGTTGTATTGGGTGATCGGATCCGTCTCGGCATCCTTGACACTTGGGTCCATAACACGACGCAGCCAGTGCCGAGGCTAGGGGGAACATAAGCATGATATGAAGAAGCCGATTCATGTGAGCTCACCTCTATCTGGAGAAAGAACGCCGACTCCAACCTGCTGATCTCTTGTGCGAGAGAGGTTGGGTCTGTCTGCATGAACTGGTTTGACAAGGCCACGAGGATCTTGAGCTTCTTCTGCGGCGAATGCTCAATTGAGTCGGACAACCCTATGTGCGTAGGCGACGTTTCCATGACGAGTATCCGCGCCGAAAGTGGGAGGCTGTGTTTGCGCTCTCGCGCGATGGACTTCTGGGTCACGGTTGCCGACTCAACTGGAGGAGGGGCCAGGGACTGCGAGCTGGCGCTCGGCTTTCCGATCTCCTTCAGCCCATGAGAATCGTCGTTCTCGTCCTTCGGACCGTCCACCTTCATCGCCCATGCAACCTCGGGGTCTTTCAGAGTGGGCAGAATCTCCATGAAAGGGATGAACTCCGAGCCGTAATGCAGAAGGTAGGTTTTCCCCATGACAGACTTGATGAAGGCTGCGAGAGCACCGGCGGTGTTGGGCACAGCGAAGTCGTTGGGGTATAGCTGGATCCAATGGTCAAGCAGAGCACAGATCCTGGCATGCAATGAGCAACTCAAAATTGATCAGGGGATATGAGATACATACTTCATCTGAGCGTAGCATGCGAACATGGGGTCGGACGTTTGTCCTTCCAATGCTCGCATCCGCTTTTGCATGGCAATCAAAATACTGCGAGGGGCGGCGAACCGTCGATAGGTTAAGAGGAAGTGTGAGATGAATGTAGGGTCTAGACGGCGTGTTAGCCAAGTCTACGCGGTTCGCTGTTTCCTGGCACGCACCGTCGTCACTGACTGCGACAAAAAGGAGCTTGTCCAGAAGTTCGTCCAAAGTCATCCAGCTCGGAGGTCGTCTGTGCAGCTAGTTAGACTATAACGAGGATGGAACAAAGAGTCACTCACGATTCTCGTGATGCAATGCTTTGCGAAGGTTTCTCCTGCACTTCCTCGTAATGACCTCCCCCATCACTGGACTGAGCGTTTCGAGATGACTCCCGGTTTCTACCGTCTGCAGTGGCGGGGGACAATCCACCTTCCCATTCCTGCCCTCTCTCAGACAGCAGGTCACTCATGGATCGTGTGCGGGTAGGTGAAATTGGCGTGCGGGGCGTGCGAAGGGGATCGTCAAGTTGAGGCGGGAGGCGTGGTGATCGTATTCTTGGCGCAGGAAGCAACGGCGAATGTGTGGCGGTCGAAGAGGAGCCTGTTGGGGTGGCGGACGAGGTCCTCGAGATGTCCCATGGCGTAGGAGATGTCAAGATGGCTGGCGAGGCTGGATTACGGTACCCTTCACGAGTGCCGTTAACTGGGTATGCGCGATTAAAGTGTGTCAATGGAGGGTTACGATCGCAGACTCACGTTTTTGTGTGAAGATCGCCTTGAAGATCCACTCGAAGCCAGTTCTGATCTTGTCTTTGCCCACTTGATCTACCGTGTTGACCTCAATGATTCCAACATCATATTGCTCCTCCAGGAGTGCGTGAACACGTTTAGGTTCTACACGTCGTTCAAGGTCCGACTTGCAGGCGAAGACAATTGTTGGCAACTTGTGGCTCGCCATGGAACCTGCAGGCAATAAGTACTAAAGCAATCATGAGAGTCGTACGGGCTACTTACGAAGTAATGCCTCCACATTGGCGAATGTAGACTCCTGGGATGCGTCGTAGCAAATCACCAAACCATCAATCGGTGGGGCGCCTTCTGGCAGGAATCCACGTTGGCCGTCCCCAGCCATGTCAGAAGGGATGTCCACTTCGAGCACACGAAGAAGCCTATCGGTCGCCTGGTTGTAGCTAATGCGTCCGACGCGGTATATGTCTACGAGCAGTTAGTATGCGACGCGTCAGAAGCGCCTTGGAGTGTACAACGTACAGCGAAAGCGCTCCCCTTCCGCGCCAGGCGGAGATATTGACGAACTGGCCTCCGATAGACCGTATGACTTGAGACCCTTGCGTATGATAGTCGACTTGCCAGTCCCTGCAGCACCCACCACGACTAAGGTCACGTCCGACTGGTGAGGAGACTGCAAGGGGGATGAGTTGACGCGCAGTCCTGCGGTGGAAGATGACATACGGGTGGCATCTGAGTGTTCACAGAGATTAACGACCTCTGTTTTGTCAACCTGTGCTGGCCCAGGCTGCTCGTCCTCTCTGGCACAATTGGCGGAGGAGCCTTGCCCATGGTGGGCGACGAACTGACGGTGGCGAGACGCGACGGCAAGGATAGCTCCTCTGCCTGAAGCTGCCTTCGCCAGGGTGCCTTTCCCTTACGCGGTACGTTGATCATGTCTTCCGAGCGTTCTACGTCGGAGTCGTCCAGCAACGAGCTTTCGTACTCGTCACCTGTGTTGGTACTAATGCTGGTGCCCCTGCTGCGAGAAGGACCTGCCCGTCGCTGGAAATTCTCTGGCTCATGCCGAGACATGGAGCTTCCGCTGGAAGCTCGCGGGGCGGAATCACGGTTCCCAGAATGTCGCTGTCCGTAGGTCTCGTTCGTCTTCGGCTTGGTCGTCCCGCTCATCGTATTTCCGCGATTTGCACGAGTCGCGGGGTCGGAAGGCTGCCTGTAATTAACGAAGGAGTCTACGGAGATGGACTTGCGCAGACTGGACGGAGGAGCGAGAGACAAGGGAGAAGATGGAGAAAGAAGCTCTGGGCTATTGGTCATTGGCGTCATATTTAGTTCGGAGGAGATGGACGAATCAGCAGTCATGAAGGTATCCTGCGAGATGAGGGAGACTGAGGAGGGGTTGAGAGGGGAAAGCGAGGCACGGTCGTTGACATAGTCTGCAGGATCGAGGAACGAAGTGGAGGGCATCTCAATGGGAGGTAATGAGGGTATCTCGGGCAGGTCCATGTGGGGGATATTCGTTGTCATGAGCGGAGCTGAGGGGACACATCCGTGACGGATGGTGGGACTTGAGCTGAGCGGTCCAGCAGACGGGGTCGAGATACGCCAGTTTCGACGCAGAGTGGGCCGAGGAGGGAGAAGAGAGAAAAATAACAAGGGCGGTGAAGACGAGCGGTGAAGAAATGAAGGCGGACTCGCTGACCGGAGGGCGAGTGAACGACCCGCAATAGTTTCGGCGCCGCGACGGCCTGCGATCCGGCGCCGCCCCGTAACAAATCCCCGCCGCTTTCTTACCCAGCGCGCCGGCGCCGGCCGTTTTTCCTATGGCGGCCGCCGTCGCCGCGGAGACACTGCGGCCGGCCTGTCGATCCTGCCCAGACCGCCGCGTCTGGCTCTCCCCTGACAACGGCCTCAGCGGTGGCAACCACCAGGGACGGCTGCGCGCACGCACAACCACAGCGTGTTCTCCTCGTGTGTGTGCCGCTGCCATGCATACCCACAGCCAGCAGGCCTGTGCTGCTCACCGCACACCATGGCCAACGCAATGCACCGCCGCCCCCGCCGCCCCGCCCGGCCTTGTGGCCAGAGGCACCCATTCCTGTTCACGCTCATGACCCTGACGGCAGCGGCGGAACTGGGCCTTACCGCGTTTCTCATCGGCGCCGGAAGCCAAGGCAGCAGTTCTGGATACCGCTCTCTGTAAGCATCCGAGACCTCTTCTCGCGCAGCGCACGCTCACGGCACCCAGACTCGTCCTGCTGTGCTTCGAGTCGGTCTGGACGCTGCTCTTCGCTGCCGGCTACCTCCTTTGGGTCATGGAAGGCGGAGCCCGCCTGCTTGCCAGTGTAGCGAGCTCCGCCATGTGGTTGCTTCTCACAGCAGTGCTCTGGGTCAGCCTGCTACCGGCACTCCCATCCCGCTGAGCTGACCCGTCTCTTCAAGGGAGCCGCCGCGGGTGTCATGCACAACACACGCGGCACAGCCCACTGCCTACTGCCCAGGTATGTGCGGCGCTCGTACTTCAACATCCGTCTTCACCGTGTCTATTCAGGTGCCGGCAGTCGCAAACTATAGAAGCCTTGGGCTGGACCGAATTCACCCTATGTGCTCTCACGCTACTCTCTACCGTCTTGTGGATGACCACAGGCGTGCAGGTAAGAGGTCATATGAGGGATTCAAGGACTCTAGTGTAGCGTAGGTATCGGACCTTCTCATCTGGATCCTCCACTATCAGTAGTATAAGCATGGACTTGCAGACTTAGTATCTATGTACATAGCCGGTACAGAATGACATCATCGTTTCCTATTCGTGTCTGCCAGCCCGAAGCCTCGTTGCTAGTCCTCGCCGTAGAGGCTGGTGCGTAAGCAGCTTTCGTCTCGCCTTCAGCCATGCACAAGAGGCTCGTCATCCTTCAACGCATCCATGCCATGATACTCGCATTACGCAATCAGAGCTCAAAGCTCACTGCGGAGCAACGGCGGATGTACGCCTCCGAAAAACAAATGAACTTTCGACGAATCGCGAAACTGTGCGCTACGCGTTCCGACCACGTCCTTACAGCCGACGAGCTCGTTGGCCCCGAGATCCAACAGGAACTTGCAGAGATAGGACAGTTCGCGGAGGTAGCGTACTCCGTGCTACCACCCGAATACGTCTTTGCGCACGTCGATGTGCTTCGGCGCGCTGGATTCCCGTTGGAGGGCTACGACGCGCTGCCTGGGACATCGCTTGTGCTGAGCTTCCGCGGCGACGTTGCGGACCTGCCGGGATACGTTGTGTATGTGCCGCCGAGGAGACGGCTTATCGTGGCATTCTCAGGCACAGCGACCGTCCGCCACGCACTGTACGACGTGAACTTCCGCAAGATACGTCACCCGCTCGGACGTAGATGTGCGGTGCACGCAGGGTTTTGGAAGTTGTATCAGGGTGTGAAGCAGAAGGCACTGGAAGGGATAGACCGCGGTATGAAAGAATTCGAGGTCGCGGAGCTGGTCCTCACTGGACACAGCATGGGCGGCGCAGTGGCCTACCTCCTCGCACTGGACTTGCTGGTGGAGGCTTCCGAGTCGCTGGGTGGTCTTCATATTACCATCGCAGCCTTTGGTGCTCCCAGAGTTGGGAACGCTGCGTTGGTCCAAACGTGGCGCGACGTCGTGCAAAGCCGTCGCGGGAAAGGGGGAGAGCGTGTAGTGCGAGAGTATGCGGTCAAAGCATTCAATGACGGTAAAGTTTGTCCAGTGGCTGAGCGGCACAGTCTCACGAAAGCTTGTTCAACTACAGGCGTACCAGCGTTACCACCCGCAAGCTTCGGATACAGGCACTTCGCAGCGGTGCCGATGTACTTCCACCACGGTGCCCTGTTCTGGGTTCCCGAGTCTGAGAACGAGCATGGGATTTTCGACGTGGCGGGAGAAGCCTTGGCAGCGAATATGCTGCCCAAGTATCCCCGCGGAGGACACAACTACTACAACAGCAGAGACCTAGAGAGGCTTGGTCGGCGGATGGGCTGGTTGCAAGAGATGATGGAGGGCGATACGGAATGGGAGAGGAAGTATCTCACGAGGGTCGCAAAATTTGAGGGCTTGGACGACACTTTGCTTCATACAAGCTGATGTCCGCTGTGCATGGGACCAGACGTGCGTCTTCCACGTTCCCGGCCTAGGATCGAGAGCGGCGTTATGTTCCCAGACGGACCGTTGCGGTGACCCCAATGTGAAACGGTATCATGCCAGCCCAAGGGACCGCCCAAGAGACACATTTGCAGAAATGCCGATTGTGCCGTTCCATGCCCTTCAGGCCCAAAAGAAGACTAGACTCTGAAGCAAAGAGATATGTCCTTGCTGCATCAGGCCTCGTGAGGCGATATTCGGAGTAGATGAGCAAGATGAAGGACGTCTAGGGCCGCCGCCCAGGCTGACTCACGGTCGCGATGCCGGCCATCGCTTACGGGAATTCTAAGATTAGATAAACCACACATCATCATGACACATGATATTCAGCGTCTATCTACGGGCCAGGGTTTTATCTGATAAGGAGGCCGGGCCTCCAGGCTGCCGCACTCCACCACTTTCCGCCTTCTGCTCCTGCAATACCCTGCAGCGATTTTTCCCACTTTCCCCCACTGTCTCCCGCGTCCTGTGGACGTCCCTCTTCATCCTGTACTCTCTGGCCTTGTAGGCCGTACCTCGTCTTGTCCCAATCATGACCAATGATCCCATCCACCATTTCCGAGACCGATCCTCATCCCGAAGCGCACGAGACCAATCCCTCCGACCGACGCGAGACGACGACTCCGATGTCGTTGTCGACGAGGATGAGGCAGTAACCCTGGAGCCCAGGGAGGCGGTTTCTCCTGTGCGGGCGTATCTCATCCGCGCTTTAGCACTGCTCTGCGCTTGCTCCCTGAGCATCGGAAGCCACTAGTGCGTAGCCCACGAACTCAAATGCTGCCTGAGAGCTAATTGTGTCACTCGTTATCATAGTGCGTCATATATCCTCGGACCACTGAAGTCACGACTGTCGCGAGAGATGGGCACCAATAACACAGAGTTCTCCTTGCTCATATCCGCATTCTCTCTGAACAGTACATGGACACCCCTCGTCGGCGGTGTGCTTGCCAGTAGACTTGGCACCACTTTCACAAGTATTCTTGCTACCGGAGTTGTCTTTCTCGGTGCGTCTCTACACCCATGTCACACGCGGCGTTGCTCAATCTTGTCTAGGGCAACTATGTCTCCTTGTAGGCAACCTCTCTGGTAGCGTCCGAGTCATGGCCCTTGGGATGTTCATCTTCGGTCTTGGAGTCAGTCCTCTCGCCGTTGTGCAGGAGACCATCATCGTCCGATTTTTCAAATCGCACGGTCTCGGGGTCTCGCTCGCTCTAGGCTTGGTCGCCGGAAAGGGCGCGTCTTTCGTATCCGCCCGCACGTCTTACCCGCTCGCTGAGAAGTTCGGTCCCCACGCTCCGTTTTACGCTGCCACGGGCCTCTCCGCCTTCTCGTTCCTCATCAACCTCATCTATCTGTCTGCCTCGAAGTGGCTCATTAGAGGTGCTGGCGCCGAGCTCGAGGCCAGCGAGCTTCATGCTGAGGCTGAGAACCAGGCGCAGACCATCTGCGCACGGGATCCATTCACAGTCTTTCTGAGGCCGAAGCCCTCAAGGAGGTGGCGAAAAAGCGTACGGTCAACCTGCGGGACATCACCAAGTTGGGCGACGTCTTCTGGGCGTACATCGGACTGAACATTCTTTGCGGCGCCATATGGGCACCTTTCACCCACCTCTGTGCAAACATTATCGAACGCCGCTATCATTTGACGGAGAATGATGCCAGCACGACCGCATCCTACCTGCTTGCTGGCAGCGTCTTCTTGTATCCCATCGTCAGTAGCTTCGGGTTGTTTCGTTGCACGATCGCTTCACTGACCTGTCGTAGACCGGTTACATTGTAGACTCTATGCGCAAGCGAGGGATTGTCCTTCGGTTGTTCATGCTGTCATCTCTCCTTACGATGGCGTGTTACTTCTGGCTCGTCCTACCTCCCACTGTCACGCGCAATCCCCTTCCTGCCATCGCTTCCTTTGCCACTGGGCATGGCTTCTCTCCACGTGAGTGCAGTCGATTGTAATCCTTCCTCAGTGAGCTAACCTTGTGGCAGTGCTCCTGGTTGTTCTCGTCCCCGAAATCGTAGCATCGAAGTACGTGTCAACCACACTTGGCGCGCACAAGGCTGTAAGTAGTTTCCTATTTTCTATGGCATGTGGCCGCTTATGCGTTTCATTTATCAGCTGGAGCAAACTGGCTCGACAATCTTCCAGACGTTGGCCGGCGTCGCACTCGACATCAAGACCAAGAAAGCAGCAGCTGAGGTTGCCTTTGCGCCGGAAAACGGCGATGCCAAGGACATCCAGTACCTGCTGAACGCATTCCTCATATTCAATGTACTGCAGTTCGGCGCCATCGTGGCTCTGGCGCGGCTAGACAGGAAGCAGAAGCGCGCCGCTGCGCGACGGATGAACGCCTTACTCCCTGCTATACAAGAGGAAGACACTGCTTCGACCACATCGACCGGTTCTCGCAAAGTAGAAGACGAATGGCAGCGCTTCGATCCGTCCACGGCTGCGCTTGGCGGCAAGTCAGCTACAGGGACGGTACGAAGTATGAGAGGCATTGGAGTCGCCTCGCCGTCGACATCCACGGTGTCGGAACAGAGCATTCCTCTGCTCCGCTCGCCGTCTGTGACATCAACCGCACGCAGTAGCAGATATCTCTCCATTGGCCCTGGGCAAACAACCGTAAAGGTTATACGGTCCAAGAGGGAAGTAAGGCGAGGAGAGATATTCGCGATTATGAGCGGGTTCCTCATTGCGTTCGCATGGCTCCTGTTCATGACTGTTGCATACTTTAGACTGAGGTCAAAGGAGGAACGGACTGCGCATCTTGGATTAGCTCACTAGATTTGTTTCGATTTCAGTTGTTTTGTTGTTCGGGAATCTTCATGTGTATCAATAGTTGCAAAATGTACAGAATATAATGACCCATTATGATCTCGCTTTTCGCCCTGATGCGTGGGCTTGGATAGCCTGACGAAATATTGGAACGCGGCGGAGGCAGGGATGGTCGTCCGAAGCGCTCCATCAAACGCCACGACGCGTTGACGCCCGGAGGCGAGTTTCCAAAGCTGGACATTTTGGCTTACGTAACTAGGTGAAGCGCGCCGTCGCAAACCCTCAACACCAGCCAGCCCCGCCGCCAACAGCCTCAAGACCTCAAGAGGTGAGTATTTTTGTGCCCAGAATCGCTGTCGAACGTATGCAGGATGGCACGATCTGTGCTCGTGGCGAGAAAGTTGGAACGAAATCGGTGGATTGCTCGTCGAACGGCCGGATGAAGGACCCCCTGCCAACCTTGGACACTTGATCCTGCGACTGACCACCTTCCTCAGCTCGCAACATGGGCGCATACAAGTACATCGGCGAGCTCTACAAAAAGAAGCAGTCGGATGTCCTCCGATTCCTCCTCCGTGTTCGGTGCGTCCTGGCCCGCTTTGCGTTTCGAGCAAGTGCTGACGTCCGACTGCTCGCGCATTCAGGTGCTGGGAGTACCGTCAACTGAACGTCATCCACCGTGCCTCCCGCCCCTCCCGCCCGGACAAGGCTCGCCGATTGGGCTACAAGGCCAAGCAGGGCTACGTTATCTACCGCATCCGGGTTCGCCGCGGTAACCGCAAGAAGCACGTCCCCAAGGGTACGCTCCAACGTTGAAAATTATACCTTTCAATCCAGGCTTAACATCACGATAGGTGCCACTTACGGCAAGCCCGTCCGCCAGGGTGTCAACCAGCTCAAGCCCCAGCGCAGTCTGCAGAGCGTTGCGGAGGAGCGTGTTGGCAGGCGTTGCGGCAACCTTCGCGTCCTGAACTCCTACTGGGTCAACCAGGACGGTGTCTACAAGTACTACGAGGTCATCCTCGTTGACCCCTCCCACAAGGCTGTAAGCGTCTCGGCAATGGACTATTCGCGCACCGTACTGATAGTATGCTCTTCAGATCCGCCGGGACCCCCGCATCAACTGGATCACCAAGCCCGTGCACAAGCACCGCGAGTCCCGTGGCCTTACCAGCACTGGCAAGAAGAACCGTGGTCTCGGCAAGGGTCACCGCTACAACCACACCCCCGGCTGGTCGACCTGGAAGAAGCACAACACCCTCTCCCTCCGTCGCTACCGGTGATCTGTTCCTCTGTCGTCCTCTGCATGCTCTCTTCTGCTCTACGCTTCTGTCCTTGTACGCCCATGTTACATCATATTTCTTATGGTATGGAAGTATGCTGCCGTGCCAGCTCGCCCGAACAGAATGCGTGATCCTCTAAGCCTCAGTAGTTTGTTCACAGAACCGTTCACCTCGTCGAGACTGCAATGCACGGTTGCGTTCGTTGTAGTTTGTGCAGTGAGTGGCCTGTGAACTCGGAGCTGTGTGTTGCTCACGAATTAAAGTTTAATGCATGATGTCCCTGCGTGGGAGTGCCGTTGTATAGCATTATGCTCCCACGATGCCTTCGATGGTTCGACCCCTGCTCGGACGCTAGTCAGCCCAGACGACCATCGAACGAGGGCTAAGTTGCCCTCGGACAAGCGGACTCTGCGCACACGTCTTCGTCCCAGTCTGCGACGGCTCCGCATTGGACGGCTTCGAGAGCCTTGCAGGGTACACGTGTGTGCAACGCAGTATTCCCCGAGCGCTGCCTCGTGCTGGGATAATTTGAGAACGAACATCCGGCCGCCTTCACTTTGCCTGCTCGCTTTGTGGACACCCCTACTTGCGATATCCCTCTACTCTACCACTGACGACTCTAACGATAACGATACCGACGCCTTCCGCTATGTTTCTGTGGTCTCCTTCCGACTCGTTCTCCATTGAACTTCGTCGGAGTTACTCGGCATATCAACGAGGACGGCACCTCCGCTGTGCTGTGATCGCCTTGCTTGCACTCTCGTCTCTTTCTGGTGCCCAGGCATCTTCCTCGTTGGGAGAGACAACCTACAGAACTCTTCTAGTGGAACTTTCGTGTGGACGATACAGGATGTGTATGCTGGGAAGACATTCTTTGAGTCTGTCCTCATCCCGCTTTCACGGCAGTAACAGTCAGTAACCTCGTTTGCAGCACTTTCAATTTTTTCACTGGAGACGATCCGACGCAGTAAGTCACTCGGCCATTGCGCCGTCCAACGTCCTTGCTAACGCACTTGAAGCGGCACTGTCAAGTAAATGAGTCCTATCTCAACCCAGCGAGTCTGCTAGCTGACAGATGTGTGCAGCTACACCACCAAGGATTTCGCGTTTGCCAACGGCCTCGCCTACGTCTCTGGCGATGGTACTGTCGTGATGAAAGGCGATGATACGACCCAACTGGCTGCAGGAGTGAACAGGAACAGGTGCGTGTTTGAGTTATCATGTTTGGTGTTGAATACCCATTGTTTTCGCAGTGTACGCATCTCGAGTCAAGCGCAGTACAACACAGGATTATTTATCCTAGATCTTAATCGCGCACCATGGGGTTGTGGTAGGTTGTATGTAGCTGTTTTCTTTATGCAGTATATCTGACGGTCTAAGGTGTCTGGCCTGCGTGGTGGACCTTAGGTAGCGGCCAGTGGCCATTTGTATGTTCAATGCACATTTATTACGCGGATACTGACTAGTGCTTAGACTGGCGAGATCGATATTATTGAGGGCGTCCACGACAATGAACACAACCAGGTTACATGGCATACAGGCGGCAGTAAGCTTAGCTTGCTGCACCATTTTGTGACTTCTCCTGAAGTAAACGTTGCACAGATTGTACTCTCACTCCTACCGCCAATTTCACAGGCACCATAGTGGTAAGTGAGGGAAGCATCCGAAGGCATACATTCGATTCACAGGTTCCAGACGACCAACGGCCAACCCAACCTAGTCTGTGACGGCACCGCCAACGGTAACGCTGGTTGCGGTATTACCGAATGGAGTCGAGCATCGTATGGGCCAACCTTCGATGCCGCCGGAGGCGGAGTTTTCGCCATGAAGTGGGACGAAGATGGGATCGCAGTCTGTCAGTCCACCGCGTATCGGAAGATCTACAGACAATAGCTGACTGTAGCGTCACAGGGTCATTTTATCGTCAAGCAGTGCCTCAGGACATTGTCCAAGGCGAACCGAGCCCAGACGAATGGGGGCTACCCGTCGCGGAGCTACTACCTGCTGGGTGTGATCCCATCGCGAATTTTGTCAATCACTCCATCATCTTCGGTGAGGGCTCTCCCTGGTCATAGCTCATTCTCGCCGTAATAACTCACGTTCATGTAGATATTACGTTCTGCGGTGACTGGGCCGGAAACTCATACGCCACTTCGGGCTGTCCTGGAACATGTTCAGATCATTTGATGGACCCCGCCAACTTCGTGGTAAGGCTGCCTCGTGCCTCGAGTGCTCGTGTCTTTCGGGCTGATTCAGCCACATAGAACGCTTCATGGTCCATCAATAGTCTAAAGGTATACAAGAAGGTCCCTCTGGTCAAGGCATCAAACGCAGGGAACTTCGGCTATCCTCTGTCGAAAGCGATCCTATGGGTATTCACAGGCGCGATACTCTTCTCTGCGCTGACATAACCCTTGTAATCTCGCGTTGATTACTGCCTTGACTTGGATAATGTGTGTAGTACACTCCCTCGATATAAAGTGCTGCTTCACCCAATGTAGTTACACTCTACAGCTTCACTTTCCATAGAGCCTTCTGCTCCAGCTCTTCCTCGGTAAGCGGTGTCATTCCTATCTCGTGTGGCGGCTCTGCGAAGGCAGCTCGCATTGGTGTGACGCTAACCCATCCGTTGCGGATAGCCCAACCGTCTGAGCCTATAGGGAGGTCTGTCGGCCTGGGGTTGATTAGCTGGCCCATGTCTGGAGAGAACTTGAAGACCAGGTTCTTCTGTGCTCCGTTAGATCCACTGTTTGGTATGATACCTTGCTCATTCGTGTCGAGAGAGTCGGGTCCAGCAGGGGATGTCACCGGCTTTGAGATGACATGTTCCGTGAACAACCGGCCGTATGAGTTGCGCCACATCCTCGTCCAGTAGATGGGAATATCCGCGGGCCCAAGCAGACTCTCCAGCATGGGAACATTGATGCTGTAGAGATCAATCTCGCTGTTCCGAATACTATAGTCATCCGCGCCCCAGTTGTCCCAGAGGTGGCGAATGATGCGGGATGCCAGGCTGTGTGCGGGGTCGAACCAGGAAGTTGGAATAGGCTTCGTAATGGTGGCATAGGAGACAGCGATGGAGCGGACCTTCGAGAGGCTCGAGGAGAGCGCTGCGCCGATGGTGCCCGATGACAGAGCAAACGCAGCTAGAGTAACGTCCAATCTTCCTGAGTGCATGCTACGAATGAGGCACGAGAACATACCTGAGCTGTTCCTTCCCAAGTTCGGACCCGAGATCTTACGGGGTGCGTCACGTTAGCTTGACAACAATGCGGGGTAAAAATGCGGACGGACCAGGAGATCAACCTCTCCAGGGTACAGATTGTGCAGTGCAATGTTAGCGCATGTTGCTGGAGTCTGGTCGGCAATGTCAATTGGCAAATGCGTGGAGCGCAGGGGACAGCTTGTCATGGCTTACGCCGTCCAGAAGGACCCATTCTGCGACCTCTCCTTCCTTTAGCGGGCGAGACTCGTCAGAGATCTCGCCCGAGCCGTCTGCGCATCGGCCGCTGTCAGCGACGACTCAGGAGGCCAGGCGTGCTTTGATAGGCATACCAGGGTCACGCGGGTAGTAGTACCGTCCATGAATGATGTCTGTGATCTGGTACGCCTTGCCTACGTGGACCACGTATTGAGATCACCTTCGTGCACTGAATGGTCCGCGGAGGCTCTCACCAATCCAAGACTTTTGAGAGCTCGGTATGACCACTTTAACGTCCCAACCTGCGCGTATATGGCATTCATACGCCGTTCAAATCCCAACAGTGAAGTAGAAGCCGCCGCACCTAAGTCCCTCGTCAGATGACGATATAGGCCGTAGATATACGGCGAGTCGTGACCCGGAGGTCCGTCGTCATTCTGGAAGGCACATCGTCAGCCAGACTGAGAACATCGTATAATAGCAGTACTCACCGTGAGCACAACGCGAAGTCTCTGTGTAGACATCGTGACGGAAAGAGAAGAGATGCGGGGTCGGACCGCTCGAGGTTCAGCGATCCACTTCCGTTGAATTTGCGGCCGCGGAGTGAAAAGCCCCGAATGGTCCGCAGATCAGCTGTGGACTTGTTACACTCGGAGGATCGCCGCTTGCAGACCGACTGAACGCGCTTCAACAGTAAAGAACATCGCATTACAATTGATACCCAACAGCGTGGCACGCACACGAGCGTAAGCTTGTACTACAAGTGCATGGATGCTACTTCTACTTGTCAGCATAGAAATCCCTTGCGACCTCGGACATCGCAACAAAGCTGCAACACGCGGCGTAGCGCATTATCCCCTTGTGCAAGGAGGCAGCTCTGGTGACAGGCATGTAAGGGCCTGTTCAACGCCGCCACATACGGCGTAGGGAGCAATTGCTCATCCATCCTTTGGATGCCCTAGCGCAAACTAGGTTTCAAGGTACCCGTAGCTTATTGGACTGCTGAGCTTAGAGCTCGAGTGCAAGCTTAGCGAGCTTGAGAGCCCCCTCCTTCGTCTTGTTTCCTATTTGCATGATACGTCAACTAGCTATCTTTGCTCCAGTGCGCGTCGGACCTCACCTCCGATGAAACCACTAGCGTGGATGAAGACACAGCCATCGACGCCAGAAACCTTAGAGAGCTCGTCATCGCGAAGACCGCGCCAGGCTTCAGGAAGTGCCTTGCGGCTCTCGAAGCTTTCGGGAGCAACAGGCACAGCCTGCACACGCCATTGGCCGCCAGTCTCGTCGGGGTAAATCACGTAAATTGGCTTTTCGTTTTCCGTGATGTTAAGATCACCCTCGAGCTCGAAAAGATGCTCCTGCGACAGATGTCAGTTAGAGCGATCCTTACGCAGTACACTCCACGCGCACCTTCCAAGGCGCATAGGTCTCGAAGAGGATGATTTTGCCACTAGCATCGGCGTTCTTCCTGGAATTGATACCAGCAGCGACGATGTCACGAGCCGGGAGCCAAGCGTTGGCGTAGTACTGGAGCCTGTCAACGAACTCTCCGCCAACGAGAGCAGAGGCCTTCAGGAATAGCGACTAGAGATTTTCTTGTCAATACAACTAATGATGAGCTTTGACATGGAAGGAACTGACATCGACAGTTTTCGCATCCACCGACTGGTTCCACGCAGGGTTGAGATACCCAACGCGCGCAGAGACGTCGGTTCTGACACGGTAGCGAGGCGGGACGTCCGTAGGGTACTGCGAGATGCCGTTGTCGATAGCATCAATTGCCTCGATGAACTCCTGGTGTATGTTCAGCAGTGTGTTCGATCACAACGAGCTACTCAGGTGTACCTTGTACAGTTTGAGCCAAAGGATCTCGATGCGAGCGTCGTCAACGGTCGTCTTGAGCAGGTTGGCGATGATTTCCTTGCCGAAATGCCTAGAGAGGTGTTCATCAGGACAGCCCAAGTCATTACGGAATTGCTACACACTTGTAGACTAAGCCAGCGGAGGAGAGCTTGGTGTTGAAGCCGTGTCCAAAGACTTCGGTAAAACCACGCTGATGGTGGTCGAAGCGTTGCTTGGCTTCGTCGTACACACCGCCGACATCCACGACGATCGTGCAAGTGTCGAGGGTCGCTGGGTCCCTGGTACGTTTGAGATCTGCACGAGTTTCATCACTGCGATTGGGGAGCAGTGCTTTTATCACGTACCAGCTCCGGCGTACTCGTTGGTAAGGCGCAGCAGGTAGACGGCGAGAGCTTCATCGCAGTGGAAGGTGCCGTTATGTGTTCCAATCACTTTCTCCATCTTCTGTCTCTTAGGTGGGTGTTCGATAGTCTCCGCGGTGGACATGAACTGGTTGCGCTGGGAAAACGTCGGCCGTGTGAGCAAGGGGAGTGCAGATAGAGTTCGACAAGCGTGAGGTGAAGCGTCCAGGCGGGAGACACGAGATGGCTGCAAGAATCGTAGAGCGCGTCCTGGCATGGACATCGCGCACTGGACAGACCAATCAAACGCCTACAATTTTATGCGGTTCACAAACACCTGGATGACCTCAATCGCTACCCATCGAGGCATCATACGGGACAAACAAAATAAAGAGGATCGTCCGAGACACGCGTGTGTACTGGTATTATGCAGTCCCTGATGCCTGCGTACAGATATATGCAAAAGTCGATGTGTAGTCCGTCCGTAACGGGTCCGTGGATGCAACGAGTAATGGCAAAGTCCCTCATAACTATCTAACCCCCACACGCCTCATCCCAATACCAGCATGCCTCCAAGAGCCACCGCTACGACAGATGCGAGGATGGAGCGGATTGGCAGCGCGAGGGCAAAGGAGATGTAGTCGTCTGGTGGGCCGTATATGCCGCCTGGCGCAGACTGTCCGGGCGCGGGGCATTACCACCAGGGCCATCTCCTCCGCCATCGATGTTCGTCGGTGCGGTCGGCAGCGGCCCTGTTGATGAGGGAATGCTGCTACTTGACGCAGAGTTCGTGTTGTTCCCTGAGGTGCTATTACCCGAGGGAGTGGGTGCCGGGGATGGTGTCATGGTGAAAACGACGGAAGACGTGAAGGTGGACACCACGCGCCCCGGACCTAGGGTGACACCAGTCGTGAAAGATGTCGAGAGTATGACTGAGGGCGATGGTTGTGAAGATCCTGAACTGGCAGGAGCATTTGTGCCTGATGCAGCAGATGTAGCGTTATTCTGATTGTTCTGTGGTGGAGACTAGGAGTGAACCCGAGTGTCTGGCCGGCCGACGGAAGGGAGACATACCTGTGCTAGTGCGAGAAAAGGCAGGACAAGCAGGGCGACGACAGCGGCAAGGCGCATGGTGACAGGCTCGCGCAGCCGCGAAACGAGTGGCTTTGGCGGGAGGGAGGGGTGGAGGAGTGAGAAGAAGGTGCTTCAGACGGCTGAGTCCGTCGTCGGAGACGTTGTCGGGCACTGGAGGCCAGTGTGACAGGAAAGTGTTACAGGCTGGCGTTACGGGGAGTGTCACGGCAGGCTATGTCACGTGCGGCGGGCGGCCGGGCGGTGTGCGAATTTGAGTGCTCATGAGGGGATTTGATGGCGATTTTGTAATTCGGACATTGGACAGAGCGATGGCTCCCGCCAAGTGCGCACGTATATGAATCCGTGTGGATGACCCCGCAAGAACCTTAACACCTCTTCCCCCTTACCCCGCAAAACTCCCCCGCACGCCATGGCCCCCTCTCCCCTCCCGTCCAGCACCGTGCACACCACCCTCCTCTACATCGCACCGCCCTCGCAGCTCGCCCAGCCGCTCCCACCATTCCTCCTCTCCAAGCCCTTGCTCCAGCGTCACCACTTCCTCTCTATATCCCCAGACGATCCCACGCAGTACCTCTGCTGGCCATCAGAGACAGCTGCGAAAGCAGTCGACCTGCTCGAGAACCTGCCGCGTCCAGTGGACGACCACGCTCCGCAGGCATACCCCGTGGAATACACCTCCGATGCGGAGCACTCCTATGCCCATGTCGCACTATCCGCCCCTGGAGAGGCTGACGCCGTCCGACTTGTTTTCCAGTGGGACGAGGACGACGGCTGGAAGTTCCACGACACAAAGTTGATGCCGTTTCCCAAGGACAGCAAGCCCGAGCTCAGCGCGGCCATTTCGTCCCAACCCTCGCTTGGCAGCTCTCCCCAAGCAGAGTCGGCTGCTCCCGCCAGCAATCCATATGGATTTAGCGACCAAAGCGACGAAAGTGACGATGACGACTACTGGAACGCGTATGGGGCCAATGACTCTGACGACCCATCCCCAAGAAATGTACTGGCATCTTCCAAGGATGCAGACGACAGCGAAGACGCCTACTGGGCGCGTTATTCGACCGTTCAAGGTATGTTCTTCTGTTGATTTCTTGCAGCGCCTCGGCTGACCACATTTGTGCTCCCCAATGAATAGGCACGGCAGACTCCACGATACCCTCGCCGCCCATCCAAAGGCGTAGACCTAATCCCTATGCCGATGCATGGAATGATACCCACGACATGGAGTCGCCGTACGCCCTCCCAGTGCCCGCTCGTGGGGATAGCGAGGCATTACAGATTCCTCCGTCCCTCATGCGGCACGGCCGCCCGACCGGCTCCCGCATGTCAGATCCCGCGTCGCCCAAGGCACTCGCTCGCCTTCTCGCAGAGATATCTCCGCGCCACACACCCGCAGTCCTTGATGACCTCGACGATATTGATGCTCCCGCGCTCGACAGCGATACCTCGGACGAAGCAACCACCTCCGAGGATGCACTTGGGCTGATTACAAGCTCTGAGGCATCCCCAGTCGTGCATGAGGCCTCGAGCGGCGTGACTGAGGCGCTAGCTGCTGCGGTCGCTGATCACGAGGACGAAGACGAGGAGGCACTGCGGCAGAGCCTGAAGGGGCTTTACGCGCTTTGGAAGCAAAGCAAAGCGATGAAAGGAGGCTATTCTGGTCAGGAGAGTCGGGAAACTTTCTTGCGGATCGTTCAGGACGTAGTAGGCTGTTGATAATCTCTTGCGACGGTGTACTGTATCGTTAGATTTTCCTCGTTGGCATCCATGGTACGTTGTAGTTCAACATTACATACTCATATGCATGTAACAATAGCCCTCTTCTATCTGACTTTTTCTCGCATGGACGCACATCCACTAAGCTCTCGATGCTTTTCAGTTCACGTAAGCTGCATCGCGTGAACAATGTCGCGCGCGCTCTGGGCGCTTCCTACATATGCACGCAACATCCGCAGGTCCGTATGTGGAAGCAGTGCTTTCTCCCTTCACACCTTTCAGTCGCCCTTTGTGGTGGTTCGTGGACGTCCCGCGTCTTGCTGAGGGGTCCTCGGATGCATCCTAGCAGACATGGATGATTTGGAAGAGGGTACAGCGACGGCTGAGTACGACCAATGGTGCGTTTAGGGCTCCTATGCACCGGTAAATCGTCTCATGCCTACTTTCATAGGGAACGCCTGTTGAACGAGCAAACAAGTAAGCTTCACAATTTTACACTCTTCAAATCGAATTTACGGTGATCCCTTTTGCAGATATTTTCAGGAAGACGACCACTCGTAACAAAGAACTAGAATCACGAGTCGAAGAACTTGAACGAGAAGTTGCCGTCTGGAAAATCGCACACAAAGCTGTTCAAGATGAGAAGAACGCCCTGGATAAGAAAGTATCTAAGCTCGAGCGCAACATCGGTTCATTAAAGGCATGCGTTGCTCCGATTCCTTTGTTCGAGACCCCTTACCAAAGACGCCGTAGGAGGATAACCCTCTCATCCTATGTCTCATAGATGGAGACGGAAATATTTTCGCGCCACAGCTGTTAAGCAAGGGTGTGGCTGGTGGACGGCAGGCCGCAAAACTCCTTACGCAGGGCCTCACCGATCACATGGCGAGCCTCGACCCTTCGCATGGCGGGCCCTCTGGGCGCGGGGAAATCTGGCTCACGATATATTGCAACAAGAAAGGGCTCACTGAGACATTGGTGGCGAACGACGTCTGCACGGCGGAGCAGTTTGAGAACTGTGTCATGGGGTTCAATCAAGCGGCGCCTTTGTTCTCGTTCGTTGACGCAGGCGCAGGGAAGGAAGCGGCAGACTCCAAGATTAAGGGTAAATGCCAAGTGTTTCTGAGCCGCGGTCCCCGAAGACTGACATACGACCATAGAATGCCTCCGAGTGTTTACTCGTTTCCCTCAGACCTCGCGTGTCTTCTTTGGAGGAGCCCACGACAATGGCTACACCTCTACCTTGAATTCCCTTGCCACTGAGGGACTGCACAACAAACTTACGATCTTACGCGGTTACAGAGATTTTGCACCCGAAGTTAAAAGTCTGGGCCTGCCTTTCCTCGATATCCCTGGGCTGTTCATGACGGAGAAGCTCCAAACAAATAATTACAAGAAGCAGCAAAATGTGCAAGCTATCTTTACGTATCCTGTGCAACCTCAAGATTTTGAGAAATTCAAGAACAACTCTGTACATGTATCACCAGCTCATACTGTGCCTGGGTCTCCTGGTAAGAAGGCTCAGAAAGGTCGGAAGACGGTACCGGGATTGGTGTGTGCTGTGTTTTCAATGGAGCGTGATGGTAACACTCACCTGTCTTTCCCAGCCGCTGCATAAGCGTATGTGCGGATGTTTCCAGCACGGCGTACACTGCTGATACCCGCCACAGACCGTCCGCCCCCGTGCAATTTCTTCTACCTCGCGCATTGCAGACACGGCGACAAATGTCGGTATGCTCATGATTACATCCTTAGCCCTGAGCACCTCGACGAGCTGCGCAAGAACGCGAAGAAGTGGCCTTGTCCTGAACTTAACATCAGTGCGCTGATCTCTTGCTCTGCTCTCGTATTTGCATGAACAAAGTCCCCCATCAGACCGGCCGTGCCTCTTGGGGAACGACTGCCCTATGGCGCACCAGTGCCCACACGGCCCGAAGTGTATCTACGCGAAGACATCAAAGTGCAAGTTCTCAAGTGCGTGATTTAAAACAGTCTAGCAATGCCCTCTCATGTGTACCTCGCAGAGTTCATGCATGGCGCACCGCCGAAAGCAGGGAGCAGCGCGCCAGAGACATCCAGCGTCAGAAGTCCAAGCCCGGCCTCGACGACGAACCCGTACGCAGAGAGTCCTCCAACGCCAACCGACTCTGCCTACGATGACGTGCTTGTGCCTTCGTTTGGAGCACCTCCGGGCTTGTCCCATCCGCGTACTTCAGGATCAGGGTCCAGCTCGCCGTGACGGGGATATTAAACGCGGTCACATGACGTGTCACGGTTGGGATTGAGTTGTGATGCCGAGTCTCTGATGTTTGTACCGTACCTACACCACTCCCTACACATTTCTCTGCCACGGAGACACCATGGGTTTTGACTTCGAGGCTCAGCGCGAGGCCAACATCGCGCGCAACATGGCGATGCTCCGCCAGCTCGGGCTCGACACCTTCAAGAACGAGGTGGTCATGTCCGCGGCTAAGCACACACCCAAGACAAAGAAGCAGCAGCAAAAGCCCCGCAAGCGGGCACGCTCCAACGAAGAGAATCTCGACGGAGACGAGAAGGCTGAGAAGAAACCGCGGAAGACACCGGTCGTGACCGCCGACACGCCGTCTGGTGGTCCCAGACGCAGCGGACGCAATGCCGGGAAAACTGTCGACTATCGTGGGGACGGGGACAACCTCAAGAGGAACGATGGACCTCGCCTTGTGAGCGAGAAGGCTCGGACCCACGAGCAGTCTGAGGAAAAGGAGTCTATGAACAGAAAGCATGACCCGTGAGTTGTGCTTCCGCGCTCGACTTCGTGAGGTCTCAATTTCCAGCAGCAAGGTATATGGATCGATACCTGGCGTAGAAATTGGCGCATGGTGGGCGTCGAGGTGTGTCTTACATGGACATTCACTCCTTCTCATTCTTGACACATGACTCGATAGGCGGGAGTGCAGTATAGATGCGATTCATGCGTACGTGGTGCTGTCCTGTTGAGATTCTTTTCTGGATCTTTGTTTGTTCAGACCATGGGTCGCCGGTGTCGCTGTTGGTCCCGAGGGAGCCTATTCGGTAGCTCTCTCGGGTGGCTACGAAGACGATCTGGATCTAGGAGAAGCCTTGTACGTCACACCTTTCACTGTTGTGCTTAAAATCGACTTACAGGATTTCTGTGTCCTACTTAGCACGTACACGGGTGCAGGCGGTCGTGACCTGAAGGGTACGAAGGATAAACCGAAGAACGTGAGTCGATGATCTTGCTCACACATGATGCAAGCTAACCGTCTCGATAGCTTCGTACTGGACCGCAATGTTATGATCAAGACTTCGAGAATGCGAGTAACAAAGCTCTGCTGGTATGTGCCTTGTCGTGCGAACATGCGCGGCTGATCGCTGACATGGACTCCCTCTCACTTCCAGAGATCCGTCGAAACAAAGAACCCAATCCGCGTTATTCGAGGGTATAAGCTGCACTCGAAGTATGCTCCACTTGACGGCTACCGGTACGATGGACTCTACACCGTCGAACAGGTAAGGCCGAAGCTATGAGATGTAACCAAGCTCATCGTCGACGACGCAGGCGACGCGAGAGGTGGGACTGAACCCTGGGGGCCATCTAGTGTGTAAATTCGTTTTCAAGGTTAGTCTGGGTCAGACCATCCCACTGTTACGTTCCTGGTTCTCATCGTGTCTAGCGCCTTCCGGGGCAACCACCGCTTCCCGTGTACGAAGACCGAGAAGCAGCCAAGGGGAATGATGCAGACTCAAACGCTGCATCAGAAGCTGAGGATCAAGAGGACGACAAGGCGGATAAAAGCGAGTAGAGATTCCACCCCCGGCCAGCGCTCTACAACAGCTCGCGATCTACAGTGCTTTGTATATCAGTCATCTTTCTTGGATTTCTTGGATGTTACTACTACAGACCGTGCTCTTATAGATACGTTGTTTGTTTTATCTGATAATGTAGCACACGCAATTACGTTTTCGATAGGTCCGAAGGCAGGCAGCAGCCGCAAGTAGCACCTATTCAATTGGGCGCTTCGTGCAGGCCTGGATACTACCCGTGACACAGCCAGCGTTGCTTCATATACCGCTTTCCCTTTACCCTCATCTTCTCATTCTCTTAAGTCTGCCCCTCGCCACCTATCTCCTCTCTACAACGTTCATATATCGACATGTCTTTCTTTAAGCGCAAGGAGAAGAACCTGATACCCCCCGTCGCCGATCCCGTCTCCTCGCGGGGACCATCGCCTGGTGCAGGTGGCTCCTCGTATCGCTCAAATTCGAGCACATACGTCGCAAGCCGCGACGGTGACCTCGCCAAGTTCTCTCCTTCTCCCTCGCCATCCCCCAACCACCCACCGAAGGGCGCTATACCCGCCAGAATGCCGTCGGCGACGTCTACTCACGTGGACAGAAGGACATCAACCAGGATCGCGGGGAGCTTTTCGCAGGGTACAACCCGAGAAGGCAGGCTCGGGTCGGTTCTTCAATGACGGTCCCGGCCCGCGCAGGGGCGGCGATGAGCCCGCCGAGGGTGAGGAGAACGAGGAGGACGTAGAGGGTATCAAGCAGCAGCTCCGCTTCACCAAGCAGGAGAGTGTCAACTCCACCAGGAACGCCCTGCGGCTGGCCCGCGAGGCGGAGGAGACGGCGCGGAACACTCTCGGCAAGCTTGGAGACCAGTCTGGTACGCCATCAGCCTGCATGCGTCCCTGCGATTGCTGATCAGCGGACCAATGTTGCAGAGAAACTCGCAAGTACCGAGCGGCACCTTGATGTTGCCAAGGGCCATTCCATGCGTGCAGAGGACAAGACGGATGAACTGAAGCAGCTCAACCGTTCCATCTTCCGCCCGTCATCACCTTCAACAAGGATGCGAAGCGTGCGGCTGCGGAGGCCAAGTCCAGCAGCGTTACGAGGAGGAGCGCGAGGAGCGCGAGAAGGCGATGATGGACATCCGCGAGACGCAGAACCGCCTCGGCCGTGCCGCCGGGTATGGTGCCCGGGACGACGAGGAAGGCATCGGTGGCCGTCGCATGATGACCTCGTCACAGCAGGCGATCCGCAAGGAGCAGCGCAAGCGATACCAGTTCGAGGCTACTGCGTCTGACGACGAGCTCG
This sequence comes from Phanerodontia chrysosporium, assembly GCA_001910725.1. Classification (NCBI taxonomy): domain Eukaryota; kingdom Fungi; phylum Basidiomycota; class Agaricomycetes; order Polyporales; family Phanerochaetaceae; genus Phanerodontia; species Phanerodontia chrysosporium. The sequence continues at coordinate 2,274,441 of MJGA01000003.1, forward strand.
AGGATGAGATTGATGACAACCTCAACGAAATCTCTGATATGACCAAGCGGCTGAAGGCCCTCGGAACTGCCATGGGCGAGGAGCTTGACAGACAGAACGATCGTATCGGCCGCATCACCGAGAAGACGGACGGGCTCGACAACAGGCTGTACAGGAACACACAGAAGGTACGAGACCTCACCATATAGCTTGAGCGGATTTCTAACTTTTTCTTACAGCTCAACAGGATCAAGTAACCTTTGGTATACACAAGACATGCTTCGATTGGGCTACAGGGTGTATTAGGATTCGGACGGTTTTAATCATGGCATCGTGCGTAGTATATAATCCCGGACTCATGGTTCGTGCGTGCGTATTCCCATAGTTCACGCGCGACTCGAATAGAGACTTCTGACTGCATCAGGTAGTAGGCCAAGATGGAGACAGCGAATAGAAGGGCAGATATGTACAAGTGTACAGCTCTATGATTTCGCCTTCGAGCTGTTCTCCTTGCTCTTTTTCCCGATGACAGTGACACCCTTGCCACTCTTCACCAGACTCTTCAATGCTGCATCCTTCTGCTTTTTGACGTCGCCGACGCCCTTTGCCTTCGAGTACAGCTGCGCAGTTTGCTCGAGTGTTGCCCGAGCCTTCTTGTTCGCCTTCTTATGCTTGTTGCGCAATGCACGCTTCTCAGCAGGCGTGAGCTCACTCTTCGCCTTGAGCTGCGCATCCTGCGGCGCGAAGACTTCCTCGGGTGCGAGCATCGTCGTCGCAGCTTGTGTTGTTGGAAGAGCCGACTCCATGGTAGCAGCGGCGACATTGGACACGGTAGATATCGTCGCTTTAGGCTGAGAGAAGGCAAGTTCAGCGAAATGCATAACCCAATTCACAAGTTCTACTTACCGCCTTGGGAGTGAAGTGCGCGTTGCAGAGGGCGTCGAGCTTCGAGCTGATTTGCTCCCACTGCTTTTCGATCTCATCGTGCTCCTTCTTGAGCTTGCCATCGCGGTCATCACCCGCGATGCCACCGGTCTTCGCCGCCGTGTACTCGTCCTCGTAGATCTCCGCGAGCGACTGCTTCGACTTGGTGTCTTGCAGCTCGAAGAAGCGCGAAGGGAGGAACGGCTTGTCGTCGACAGGACGCTTGCGCACAACGTCGTCGAACTGATTCGCCGCGATCCGCTGCTTGATCCGCTCCTCGAGGCCCTGCACCGTCTCTTCCGTGATCACGGGCACGCTCTTCATGACACGCTCGAACTCGAGGTCCTCCTCGAGCAGCGCGTTCTGCGGCCGACTCCGTGTAGTCGCCTCGCCCATGAGTGTCCAGTGCTTTTGTGAGACGTTCTCGGCCTCGAGCGCAGCGATCTCCTCGCGAATGGCGGCCATACGCTTCTCATACGTTGACATGTCTGCCATGCAAGGTCAGTAAGACAGCACGGACGTACTTGGTTGGAATGCGTACCCTTGCCCTCCTCTTCCTCATCATCCGCGAAGAGATCGTCCTTCAACCGCTCGATTGTCTGGGTTGTGGCGTCGGCGCCATCTTCAGATTGTGACGCCATCTCGACGTCTTCATCCCCTTCGCTCTCCCCTTCGCTCTCCCCATAGTCGTCTTCAGAGTAGCCCTCGCCCTCATCGCCCTCCTCGCCCTCATCCTCCTCGTCGCTCTCACCCTCGCCGTCTGAAACGCCCTCCTCGCTTTCGGGATCATCCTCACCGAGGTCGTACATTTGAGAAAGGGAGAGGTTCTTCCCTTTTGCCTTGATGTTTTTCACGCGAACCTCATTATGGAAGCGGACGCCGGCCTTCTTTCCGCTACTTCCTGCGTTTGGTGTGGCAGGGTTTTTGCCCTTCGCCACAGCTTTGGAAGGTGGTGCGAAGAAGTCGTTGTAGAAGAGCTCTGGAAGGAGAGTTGGTAATGCACGCACAGTGGCGGTAGTAAACGTACCTTGGTCGTCTTCTTGTTCCGCGTCATCAAGAGGAGCGAACAGGTCGACGTCTTCGAGGTCTGCATCCTCGTCGTCGCTGTCATCTCGGGAAAGCTTCCCCTTAGACGACGCTCGTGCCTCTGCTGCTTCAGTTTCAGCATTGAAGGCAGCGAGATCAAAGAAACCGTCGTCGAGCTCTGGGTGCCCTTTTCCCTTGCCCTTGCCACGGGCTTTTCTACCCTTGGCGGAGGGGGCATCAAGCTCGACGTCCCCTTCACCATCCGAGGGATCGCGAAGCTCTGTGACGTCCTCGCCGTAGTCCTCTTCGTCCTCTTCTTCGTCATCATCTTCGTCCTCTTCGTCCTCACTGTCGTCGTCTTCGTCGTACTCTTCTTCGCTCAAATCCTCGCTCCCCTCTTCGTCGTCGAAATCCATGCTGTCCATGTCCACATCCATGTCCATGTTGTCATCCTCGTCCATACCCATTCCCCCCATCTTGCGCGCCATGGAGCCCGCCTCCGACTCGTCTCGCTCTCCGGCAGCTCGCCGGTCCCCTCAAGGGCGGCTTCCAGGACATCCGCAAGGTTCTGGGCACGGAGTTCCAGCTGAGCCCAGATCTGATCTTCGTCCATGCCGTCGACGGTAAGCTCAGGAATGGGAGTGTCCTCTATTTGTGGCACCACAGGTTGTTCCTGGGTAGCATTCGCTTTTTGAGCCTTTGCTTGCGCTCTCGTCTGTGGCGCCTGGGAGGGCGAGAGAGATGCGAGCAGGTCATTTATGTGCGCGCGGGATTTCGACTCGGTCTGCAGAGCTAGTAGCATAGCGCGCCAAAGAATTAGAGATGCATATATCCCATGTCGATGTGTCCACTCACCAAGGTCGAAGACATACTTTGTTGCCTTGAGCGCGGCTAGCCGGATGTCCTCATTTCCGACGGCAAAAGAGTCTGGCTTCTCGTCGATGCGTAGAGAGAGCTCCTGAAGCTCTGGGGGGAGTTCTATTATCTCCTGCGGTTCAGCGCTGCTCGAACGAGAGGACGAAGACATTGTAGGAGGGAGTAGCCTGTTACAGGCCCAGAAACGCTGAGCTCGCTCGCAGACCGAAACTTTTTGATCGGAAAGCGCGATCACAGGCGCTTCGAGCAAGCGCCGGAGGCAACGCCTTGTGCGCGCCTCAACGTTGAACGCGTCCAACGCCGCTCTGCGTGACTGCCATCAGGTCGTATAAGAGGTTAGCCTCTAGCACCGTCGTAGAAGCTCATATTTACCCTGGTGTTTTCCTAGGAAATGAGGGAGGTAATCGCACTCTCCCTCAGATTATTACAACGCTTCTTTCTCCGACTACGCCGCCCGGCCCCGGCCGTCAAGCACTTGCAGCGAGTGACTTGACTTGGGATTGCTCATCTCACTTGTTGCTTGACAGGTGCAAACTCTGAAGCTACAAGTAGTGCTGTACGTCTCTGGTGTGATGAACTTCTGTTCTGACCCGCTGCGGCCGTGCGACTACCGATACTGCTCCTAGCCGATGTTCATGCGTCATACGTTGCAGATAGCAGCCGCACCCAGCTTGCGTCAGAAGACTCCGTCAGGTGTTGTTCCTCGCGATGTTCTTGATGAGCTGCACACGGCATAGCAGCGTGCGAGGCGACCCTGCGCCCCATTCATGTTCAAAGAGGGGGACATTCGCTGCGATGATGTTGCCCACGTCAAGCCAGAGTCAGCATGCCGCACGGGTCGTATGACAAAGAGAGCCATGAGAGCTCTACGAATATGTATCCGGCAGAACGTACAACGGAGCAGCAGCGAGACGGCGCAGGATGGGAAAGGCAAGCGTCGTGAATCAGAAGCGCCGCAGCAATTTCGCCCATTCGATGTTGACCTCGTTGGTTCGTCCCCAACACTGATGGTCCCCTGTCATAGAACCTTGTTTGAATGATGACTGGCCCAAACCGACGCGGCTGCCAAGCGTACGGATCCCGACCGAGTAAGGCGGTCCAGGTATAAATGGTCCTCCTGCCCACCAGTCCTCGTCCTGCGGTCCCGGATTCTTCTCCCCTCAGGCCATCCTCACACACTCGTTTATACCTCCGCTGTCGCAGTCATGCGCCGGAATATCCCCCTCCTTGAGTGTACCCTTCTTGTCCTTTTTTCTACTGCACTTGCCCGTGATGTCTCTTCGACTGTTGGAGGCCGTCTTTCCGTCGTGGTACAGTCCTTGTCGTCACTAAGTCTCCAATGCATTGACCATCTCTCGCAGACACCCGCATCTCGCGCAGCTGCGGCATCAGGGTCATCCGTTGCCAGCGCTATGGCGACGTCAACCGAGACAGGCGGTTCTGCTTCCTCCTCAGGGAGCGCATTGATAGTGCCCTCTGCAAACACACTATCTGCGACCTCGACCTCGGAGCCAGCTGCTCCGAGCCAGACATCAGCTTCCCCCGACATCGAACTGCTTACATCGCGCAGGTTAGACTTCATCGTAGCAGGGGCGGGGAGCCCTTCTAACATATCCGCTTGGTGAGTCGAGATCACACAACGTTCAGTAGTAGCCGTTAGTTGATCATCTTCGAATAGGCTCTCGACCCTAGGCTCCAACGGCAGATGGCCGGACTCCGAGGTAGACTACACCACCGGCTGCGATGCCCGTCGTGCGAACTGGTAAGCAAACTCGCTTGCAATGAGCATCCGCTTCGGAGCTCATGACGCAAATCAGGCCGGCGGAAGCGCATTGGCAGCGGCTAGGTACGCATCCTTTCATCTCCGTCAGCATAATCTGTCATAACCGGTTCGCATAGTGACTATGGGTGCTGCCTGGCACGGCGGTTTGTCTGGTGCTGAGCAATGGGTGCAAGACCCGACGTTATTGGGTGACATCCACCTGGCGATGGATTGGTGGTTTGAGAACGATTTCCAGAACCCGTCCTGCCTCGACTCCGGTGGTACAGACGCGTGCCCTTGCGGAACGCCCGGTCTCTGGAACACCAACTGGTTTTCGAATGTGAGAGTCTGCGTCATTCTCTGGCCTATCCTTGACTAAATGCTTGTAACAAGATTATTCTTATACCCAACCTTGTCGCGCAAACGTGCCTCCTTGTTTCCGAGAATCTCACGGACACCGAGCAGGGCAACTGTACGCACATCACCGGTCGCAGCTATGGGACGTTCGACCATAGCATCAACGGTGTTGGTATCCTCACTGGAGCTAACCTCCTGGATGTGGCGCGCATTGGGATCGACGGCGGTCTTTTGAACTTCAACACGTCCAGACTCACCGATGCATACAGGAGGATACACGGTGAAGTTGTCATCGAAAATGCCACCAGGGCGGATGGTATTAGAGCAGACGGCTCCTTCGGCCAACACACCGGTATCATTTACAATGGAAACTACGGCAAAGATTAGTCAGTGAAATGCGCTCCACTTGCGGGTTTTACAGCTTTGACAATCCTTTCCAGCACTAATGACGTCCTGCTCTTGGAAATTATCGCTGGTGGTACTCAGTTTGCGGCCGGGCCAGAGAACAAGGATGCGTTCGCGACTCTGATAGATGGGGATCAATGGATGATCTATCGTAACGTGCTTACAGACGTTTTGCACTGGGACTTCGTGAGTCATCCTCGTGCTACTTCTCTACATGGTCTAACAACAGCAGAGTGTCTTGGGCCGTTTTATCAGTTTCCCAGTGATCGACGCACAGTAAGTCCCTGTTGTGCCGTAACTTAGAACGTATACAGACCCACCTGTCTTTACAGAGCTACTGGGAGCATCAACATCAACATTACCGAAATTGAGCAGCTCGGCGAGGAGTGGGACTCTGACACCCTCACTACAGTTTACGATCGACTAGCGTCTCCCTCCGCCGATGCGAATGTCGGGGGGCTGACAGGAAACAGGATGTTCTTCGCGAACGACTACATGGTACGTAGACGGCCATTGGTCGCTCAGCAAAGCCCCTTAGAGTTTTAGTAGGTCCAGCGGGGTCCCGGCTACGTCACGACTGTGAGGATGTACTCCAACCGCACCAAGAACACCGAGTGCACCAACGACCAGAACGTATGTCAAAGTACTTTGCGACCGTCATAAACTGACTGTTCAATGTGACCGATAGCCGTTTGGGTTCCATCTTTCCGACGGAACTGTGTACACATACATGCAAGGCAATGAATACGAGGATATTGCTGCTGCATGGGATTGGAACCGTGAGTACATTAACATTCCATTATCCCATATGAACAGCCTGTATGCTAAGACGATGTTATTCAGTTATTCCGGGGACCACTGTGGACTACAATGGCACGGCACTTTCGTGTGATGAAGTCGGGTTCATTGGCCTCGAATCGTTCGTTGGCGGTGTCTCTGACGGAAGCATCGGCATCGCAGCCATGAAGTTCACCAACCCGATTACAAAGGCTCTCTCGTGGCAGAAAGCCTGGTTCTTCCTCGTTGAGGACACCCAGCATGTGATGATCCCCACAATTGCTTCCTCCTCGAACGCATCGGTCGTCAGTGTGCTCGACCAGAAGCGCCACAACGGCGAGGTCTTCATCAACGGCGAACCGTTGCGCCACCGCACCAACTTCACGAACCCCTTTTCACTCTGGCACGACAACGTCGGCTACTACTTCGAACAGACGTGCGCTCCGGAAACCCTGTCGGTCGAAGTTGGACCGAAGTCTGGCGATTGGGCCGCGATCGGTATCTCTACCCAAGGCGTCGAGACCGTCGATCTCTTCGCCGCTTGGGTCGATCACGGCACCACGAACTCCAGCGTACCGCTGTCTTATAGCGTATTTCCTGCTGTCTCGCAGGAGGGGTTTGCCAGGAAGGTGCTGGAAAGGCCTCTGCAGGTGATACGGAACGACGCCGACGTCTCTGCCATTTATGACCCCGTGCATCGGGTTGCTATGTTCGTGTTCTGGGATACTCCAGGCACCCCAACGACGTTCTCTCCCTCACCCTTCGAGGCATCAATCACAGTATCCAGTTCAGCAAATTCAGCGGTCATCTATCGCATCGACTCGCAGAATGTAACAGTCTCAGACCCTTCCCAGACACTCACCACACTGGATGTGACATTCGCGGTCGATGACTTCGGTAGGAAACCGCCACGATGGGGACCGCAGTCGACCAAGCAGCTGCACTTCCACCTACCGACCGCAGGATTGGCAGGAGATAGTGTTTCTCAGATATTGTAGTGGCAATTGCCCGTGGACAAGCATGTAGATCCGTATCTGGTAAAACAGGACCAGGGAAAGCAGCGAAATGCTATAGAGATAAAAATGAAGTAGTCATACAAATCAGAACGGCTGCTCGGCACCCTGCTCGAACTGAGCAGTGTAACCCTCCTGAGCCTGGTACGCAGGCTCCTCCGCGACGGGTGCTGGTGGTGGGACGACGGCGGCGGGCTCGCGCTGCTCGGAAGTGGGCTCGACGACAACCTTGTCGAGAGGAGGCTCGAGGATCTGGACGGAGTCGGGGAGAGGCTTGCGAGGACCAAGCTGACCCTCGGGGTCCCAGCCCTTCATGCTGTAATCAAATGGATAAGAATCCTGCCCATGTCTCTCGAGGATAGGTGACGCACATTTTAACCTTGATACCAAGGACACCCTGACGGAGCATGACGTGCCTGACAGCGTAGTCAACGAAGTCGTTAACGGGCTGACCGGAGTGGATCATGAAGCCGTCGGTGAACTTCATGGACTTGGCACGAGCGGCACGGAGCTTGCCAGAGACGACAACCTCGCAACCCTTAGCACCAGACTCCATGACGAAGCGGAGGACACCATAGCAAGCACTGCAATACGTGGTAAGCGATGGATTCCCTCCGAGTTTGCCAAGTGGCGTACCGGCGGACAGCAAGACCACCAAGGAGCTTGTAGCGGAGGGACTCGCACTGAGCGATGGCGGAAAGACCACGGTACTGGACCTTCTCGGCGTAGAGCTCGAGAGAGTTCTCGGGGAACTTGAAGCGCTTCTGCACGAGGGCAGTAAGCTCACGGATGCGGCGACCCTTCTCACCGAGGACCTCTTGGGTGTGGGTGGCACGGATAATGATCTGAAGAGAGCATTCAGTGGATTCCGGAGGCGGACGAAGTGGACTATAGGCACCTCAGTGCGAGCGTGTGTCACACGGACATCGCAGCCAGAGTAACCCTCCTCAGAGAGCTCGCAAGCCAGGAAATCGTTGAGTTCGGCCTTGAACACACCGTCAGCGACGAACTTGCGCTTCTTGCTGATCTGGCCAGACATCTTGAGGGAGTACGGCTAGGAACGAGAGACAAGAGTGTAAGCCCAGGGGAAGTCATCCAAAGCGGCCAGTACGCATCCAGCCCATCCATCGAGTCCGTTCGGTTTCGACGCTGACATGGGGGATCTCTGGACCGTCCTGGGCATGGTACCGACCTTTTTGAGCTTGAGGGTTGCTTGAGGGGAGCTGGTGGTCGCTGTAGCCGGCGGTGAGCACAAGTCCTGCGGGCGCTCAATGGTTCCGATGGGCGCTTGTAGAGCGCCCATAAATTTCCCGACGCTCGCGCGTTTTCTTCTTGCTATCTCTCACTCTCTCTGCAACCGCGACAGTCCTTGCCCCCCTTGTCTTATCTCCAAGAGAATATCGTGTCTCAGGCCATTTGTGAGTCTCAAGTTCCTTTGTCGCACCTTGGCATTTCTTGCTGCTTCTCTGCGTTGATGAGTGTTGTACATTCAACCACCACTGGCACCTCTTAGTCGACCCGATACTTCGTTCGTGAGCTTGCTCCGAGTTGTATCGCTGACATGAATGACTTTCTGAGCTTTCAGATCCTGTTGTTTTCCGCATCGGTGTTCAATATCTGACCGAGCTTTCCACGATATAGGTCATATGGGTTAGATTGGGGTGCTTCTTGGCGAACGCAACATACCCCCTGTCGCGATAACCGGATTGCTACTTCCTACGTTATCTCCTGTACATAGCCCTGTATATAAATTGGTCAACATGTCCTGTGAAAGCCAGCCGTCGGCGCGTGCCATCCCTGAGCAATGTCTACTCGCTGGCAAGACCTCGCCGCAGACAAGAAGCAGCGCCAGACTGCGTCTATCCCCAAAGAATGGGTCATTACTCCTCCAGCAGAGTCCGTCCTTGACGTGAGGACGATCCCGGACGAGTGTGGCCTGCTCACCTCCCGGGAGATCGAAATCACGAACACCCTTGACGTGCAGACTATCCTCAACAACCTCGCCTCGAGGAAGTGGACATCTGTCGAGGTAACGCTGGCCTTCTACAAACGGGCCATTGTCGCGCAACAGCTCGTAAGCCGCTCTCCAGACGCATTCATCGGACTTTCGCTCAAGATTCGTTCCTACAGGTGAACTGCTTGACGGAGATCTTCGTCGAGCGTGCACTTGCCCGGGCGAAAGAACTAGATGACCGGCTTGAGGCTACCGGAAGAGTCGTAGGCCCACTTCATGGTCTGCCCATTTCGCTGAAGGATCAACTGGCCATAAAGGGACTTGAGACGACTATGGGTAAGAGCAGCCTTTGGACATGGAGCGCGATTAACCTACAGCGTCCTCGCTACTAGGCTGGGTTTCTTGGATTGGAAGTATGCGGAAAAGGATGCAGTTCTTGTACAGATCCTTTACGACGCTGGAGCTGTTCCATTTGTCCGCACAAACATCCCACAGACTCTAATGGTATGACCGCTGTTCATACTTGTTGGACGAGCTCGCTGACTTCTAATCTAACCCTTTGTAGTGGGCTGAGTCGTTCAACATGGTGTTTGGCAGAACGCTGAACCCGGCCAACCGAAAGCTTACTTCTGGTGGCTCGTCGGGGGGCGAAGGTGCCCTCATTGGTATGCGGGGCAGCCCATTGGGTGTCGGCTCGGATATTGGAGGGTGTGTTTTGGATCTACATAAGTGCATCCGGTATATTGACGCATTGTGGCCAGATCCATCCGTATTCCTTCCGGATACAACGGTCTTTACGGCCTGCGGCCTTCGTACGCTCGCGTACCCTACTCGGGTGCTTTGAACTCGTTGTTAGGACAAGACTCCATTCCCTCTGTCTTAGGCCCACTCTCGAACTCGTTGTCAGGTATCAAGGTCTTCATGCAAGCCGTGAGCGCGTATAAGCCATGGCAGAGAGATCCCCTTGCGCGGTATGCGCCCTGGGACTCCTCTCGCTACGCTCTCACTGAACATGGTGGCGGAAAGCAACTCTGCTTCGCTATCATGTGGACGGACGAAATGACGACTCCTCACCCTCCTGTCACTCGCGCACTTGAGATGACGAAGCGTGCCCTGCTTGCCGCCGGTCATATAGGTTAGCACCTCAGCATTACACAATGTGAATTTGGCAGCTGACTGAAAGGCAGTGGTTGACTGGACACCGTACAGACACAGGGAAATATGTGATTCAGTTGTACGTATCTTTGTATCTGTGTCGCTCCGCCAGCTGATTTATCTTCAGTACAACATCTGGACCGCAGCGTCCAAGGATGACTATGCATCGGTAGCGAACATCACTGGAGAGCCTGTCCTGAACACGATGGAGCTGGAGGCCGAGCATGGCGCGCCGAACTCTTTCTTGCCTGCTCAAGAGAACGTGTCGGCTCATCAGCTCTGGCAATTCCACAAGACCAGGACAGCGTTGCGCGAGGAGTACTTGGAGCAGTGGAACAATACCAGAGCGACCACGGGCACCGGCAGGCCGGTGGACGCTATCATTTCACCCGTGTCCCCTTATGGAGGGGCACCTCCTCACGGCATGAGTCGGTACGTATACCACACATCTGAGGGGAAGGCAAGCTTTACTCACTAATCGCCAGCATCGTCGACTACACCGCTGTGTGGAACGGTCTAGATTACTCTGCATGTGTCTTCCCGGTTACCAGGGTTGACGCTACCCTTGATAGGCCGAAGTCTCCCCACAAGTTCCTCAACCCACGGGACAAGGCTCACTATGAGATGTGTATGTCTTGCCACTCCGCGCGGGTCGAACCTAGATATTCACCTTCATGGTCTAGGGAATCCTGAAACCTTCTGGAACGCGCCAATTGGCCTCCAGTTGGTCGGACGCTGCCAAGAGGAAGAGGCAGTTATCGCCATGACCGAAATCGTCGATGCTGCGTTGAAGATGCGGCTGCCTGCCAAGCTTTGAGCCGAGCACGGTCACCAAGGACATGTAGCTTCATGCAGGTTCCCATGGTTTGGACTGTATTGTACAGTAGAAAGAATGTATGGGTATCCACAGAGCGAAATATAGTCTGCAACTTCAAGGCTGGGCTTCATTCACGAAGATCGCGGCGCCGCCCATGCCACTTCCGACGCACATACTTGTACAGAGCAGCTTTGCATCCCGGCGACGTAGTTCTGCGAGACCGGTCACGATCTGGCGCACACCAGCTGTTCGCGAGAGCGTGAGCGACTACGCGGCATGCAGTGAGAGAGAACGCACTCATTCCAAGCGGATGCGTAAGAGCAATGGAACCGCCACTGTATACCGTCAGAAAGAGACCCGTTACAGTGAAAAGACAAAACGACCTACTTCGGGTTCACTTTGTCCATGGGGACCTGGAGCTGCTCGACGCAATAAGCGAACTGAGAGGCAAAAGCTTCATTTATCTGGCAGGGCGTCAGATATGGTTGAGAGAAAGCGTAGTTGCAGTGTGTCTGTACCTCGAAGACATCTATGTCCTCTTTCGTCAACCCAGTCTCTGACAGAATCTTGGGTACAGCAGCGACCGGAGAGATACCCATGTACCTCGGTTCCACCCCTAGGGTGCAGATCAGTTGTTGGCTCAACGTTGTTTCTCAGATGGCAACCTACCCACAAACGTGCTCGCCACGTACTTCCCTACGATAGGGAGGCCCATTGTCTGCGCGTGTTTGCGAGTTGTGAGGATACAAAGGGCAGCGCCGTCACCAACGCCGCTAGCGTTACCGGCGGTCGTCCGTCCGTCGCCCCAGTCAAAGACCGGTTTCAGCTGTGCAAGCGTTTCGAGCGTAACGCCTGGTCGTATGGTGTCATCTGCTGATATTGTCGTACCACGCAACTCAATGGGAATAATCTCCTCTGCAAAAATACCCTTTTTAGTGGCCTAACGCACAAGTTTAGTTTATCCTCGGAGTGAGATAATGACCTCGTCTACCTGCTCCGCGCGTGTATGTGATATCAACGCGTACTGGTCCTGTTTCTCGCGCGAGACGTCATACGCGATCGCGACCATCTCTGAGGTCCATCCCATGGGCTAGTATGGTATACTGAGTTACACCGTCCTGGGTGTACCGAACATGACTAGACTTTACCTGTATGCAATCATCCGCCTGCTGGTGTGCGCGAACTGCGTCCACCACTTGCGGGTTAGGACGTGGGCTATGTGCGTGAAGTCAGCTCGTCACTCGCCAGTGTATGCTTTGGTCACTCACTTTAGAGTCATGCTCTCGACACCCACGGCTAATCCAAGAGATACGGACCCTGTTTGGATGGCATGGGCGATGCTCCTGACCGACTGTAGTCCGGAAGCACAAAGTCGGTTCACAGTGGATATCGGAACTTCAACCGGAATCCCTGCCGCAAGCGCAGCTGCGCGCGAGACATACAACGGGGAGGGAGGGTGACAAGTGCCTATACGTTCGTGCTCGCATCAACAGGCGTCCCGACGCGTCTCATGCGCACTCACCGACACAGATATCGTCTATCTTTGACGGGTCGAGCCTAGTCTTCTCGAGCGTGGCCTGCAACAGTTACAGCGAACTTCCGGGAAGGGTCGCTCATGAAAGGGAACTGACCTTGAACAATGCATGCAGAAGCTCGTCTACGGGTGTGTCTTTCAACTGGCCCTTCCTGGCCCTGCCCATAGCCGTTCGCTTTGCGAAAGTAATGACCACATCATCAGGGTTCTTTTGCAGGATGGCAGTCAGTCCGCGTGCGGCAGTGGATGCCGCTCGCGTGAACGCGAAGGGTCTCGCTGCTGAACGGGGTGTAAACCTGAACAACATCGTGGTTGCCTGTCAAGTTGTCTCGCGCCAAAGCTACCTGCCTGACCGCCCGAGCCGGCGTTGTGTGGGCAAATGGTCATGAGATACTTCGCATCTAAGATGGCATGTTCGCCTCAGAAGACCCGGTCGGGTTGATGCCAGGCGTTGCGTCCGGCGCATGCAAGGAATACTAATTCCGGCCAGACATAGCGTAAATACTGTCGAGTGTTGCGAGCCACGGACAAACGGTCTTCGAGTATCTACAGGTGCAATTGAGGTACACGAACCCGCAAACAAGAACGTGATGGCTGCGAGAATGGGTCGGGAATGTAGGTATGCGGAGCGCTTCGCGCACGCTCTTGTGAAGACCCTCTTCGCTTGGTCGGGTCTTTATCGCCAGTACTTGTAGGTGTTCAAGCAGGATATGCACATAATAGGCCGCTGTGGATGCTGTGAGGTCTTAACAAGTCAGAGGACGCAGCTCATACGTACCTCAATCTATTGAGACAACTCCTCCTGATGCCTGACCTTCTGCCCGAGCCTTAGCCTTCCAACCACGGCTCATCTCAGAATAACACGTCGGGCACAAGTGGTGCGCAAGTTTTGCTGAGCCGCACCCCGGGCAATGTACCAAGTCTACATAGCACGTGCTTAGTAGTTGTCCAAACAAGAATCATGCCACATACTCTCTTTGTCCTTCAAGCCCTTGTTCGCACTACGCATAGACTTTCGGGAGTGTGAAGTCTTCTTCTTCGGTACAGCGAGCAGGAAGGGCGGAATGAATTCACGCAGAGTCTCCCATGCCGAGCCAAGTGACCAGCCAAACGCGAGCGGAGTTGACGGAACAGCCGCTGCAAAGAGCGGTCTTGAGAACTGGAGTCTCAGCGCCGGGAAGAGTGTTCGCGCTGTAGGGAGTGCGAGAGCGGCCATGGTGGTGAACAAGAATTGACCAGCCCAGCGTTTGCGCGTATCCTCCGTGCTGGGCGCTTCACGCTCTACGTGAACCACCACCGTCGCAAAACCATGTTCCGCCTTACGCGTCCGCTCTTCAACCAGGCCCTCAAGTCGACGACGGGCATAACTGGGTTGAAGGTGCACGGGAATCCGCTGCCCGCTCTTGCGCAAACATACGAGACCACTCTCTCCGCGCTTTCCGCCTTCCCGGCGACGTCCGTATACCGCCAAGGCGTAGAAGCCCTCACGCAAAGGAAGCTCAACATCGTCAAGAGCGCGAATGGAGACATCGAAGCAGCAGAGAAGGAGCTCGATGAGGGTCACATCGAGGAGTCACTGGATATCGCTCAGGATGAGCTGAGCCTGGTCCAGAAGATGGCCGAGTGGAAAGCGTGCGTCTCGTCTGACTCTATTGCGTATCAGTAACTGAGTCGCCCGCTTAGTTGGGAGCCACTGGAGGAGAAGCCCCCAGCAGGCCAGTGGGAGTATGCGGGAAAAGTTGCGACCGCGGATACATCGTCTTGAAACCGTCGACGCGCTGTACACTGTTCTCGCAGGATATACCATTAAACTCGCTGCATCACATCAGTGGCAAATCAGAGGGCGAATGCCCCAGAAGTTGGTTCTATGTCGGAGGATGTAGAGCTCGTCTTGGTGCGTTTCAGTCCAATAGCGGGGCAGACTTCCTAGACATGCATGCGCTCATGCACGACGACATCCCGCTGTTCATTCATTTGCTGAGGCCGACACCTCTTAATTAGCATGGGACACCCGTCTACCACCAGGCGTTAATGTGGACAATGAGCCGTATGCTCATTCAGCCCCGATTATCACACTGCGCGCTTTGTTTGCGCGTATTACGAGGTAAGACATGATACTTACATCACGAAGACTCGTCGACAGTGCATCTTTCCTTCAACGGCTATAACTGAGATACGACTCAAATTCTCTTTACATGTTATGCTACAGATGAGTTAGCTACAGTCAGGTTGGCATCTACGAAATAATGGGTAAGGAGCATACGTTGTATGTCAGTGATACAAGTAGGCAACAGATTCATTGATACAGCTTCCAGGCTCATGAAATAGCTGATAAATATGGACGCCACCCTAGCGAAGGGCAACCTCGCGAAGGGCCGGGGCGAAATAGGACGAGGTGGTGAGATACGTCGAATATCTCCAACATTGAAGGCCAACGTCCACACTGCGGTGTAGGATCGCGTTGGCGCTCGCGGGGAACTGAAGAATGCTTCCAAGGTGGTTGGCTTGACGAGAGAAGGAAGGGTAGTTTGTGGCTCGTACAACGTGCCCGATAACACATCCTTGACCTCGCCAAACAGATCCCCCTTACGTCCGGCATCTTCCTCATCACATGCCGTCGTCCATGAGATGACGCTGTCCTCTTCGACGCATGTGGCGTCCGAGAGGCTGTCGCAGACCGACTCGCTGTCCTCGCCAAACGAGAAGTACCCGCAGAAAAGCGGCTCCTCCTCACACACGGCAAAGTGATCCTCCGCCTCGGTAAATGGGAGGGTCCCCAAAGACAAGGAGGCGATCTCCTCGCAAAGCTCCTCCGTAGGCGTCGAGGGGCGGCATGCGGATGCTGCGGGAGGGACATCGTCTCGGAGCGACCACCGCGCCATTGCCTCGCACAGCTCGTCCATGGCCTGCGAGAATGGGGTCGAGGATTGGATTACCAGCAGCTCAGAGGGGCGTGTCCGCGGCGCCGTAGCGATGGCCCAGATATCGAGTTCGCCTGACGGTGGGATGAGGCGAATAGGGGTCGCGCCTCCAGAGGCCTGGTGCGTTGCGTCCAGAGGCAGGCCCATGGCCTGCACCTCCTCTCTCTTTGCGGACGGAAAGTCGTATACGAGGGATGATTCTCGCCATCCCTCGTGCGTCATTGATTGCGGCGATGTAGGAGTCTCCTACCAAATGCCAAAAATTAGCTCACGTAGTTTACCTGACCTAAACTGAGACCAACCTCGCCAACATGAGAGAGTCCTGCGTCCTCCAGATAATTCCTGATTTCTTCGTCGCACCGCAGCGACATAACTTCGCAAATGTAGCCGTTAAGGAGCAGACTTCGCTTTGCGGGGCCTGCCCTCGGTGAAAATGCAGCCAGCCCGTAGCTCATCATATATATGTATAGAAACAGTCGGTGTGTGCTGAAGAGGAGGATGTGCAGTACCTCAAGCAGCGAGATACATCACATAGAGGGTGGGAGAAAGCAAGATGTGTGAAGGCGGGGACTGGGGTACTTGCTGGTACTTGAAGTGCTCGCCGTGGCGGATGCGGCGTATTTAGCGGGCGACTGTGACACACGATCGGCGCGGTGGAGCGGCAGCCTGCGCTCATTGGCTGCCCGATACTCTGTCGGGCGCTCCTCATAGGTACCATGTATAATCCTACCGCCCTTCCTGCCTTCCCGAATCCTCGGAATGCTATGAGGATCCCAGAAACACGCATTGACTACCTGAGTTAGCTGCGACGTCGCACTTGCAGCAGTACCCGCGAAGGCCCCTCCACGATATCGGTGCCACATTGACTAACAGAAATTACAGACAGCTAGTGGCCACTGAGTCCAAACCAGACCAGGCATTACAAGACATTAGCTCACAGGGACGCAACTGTCTACAATCATGTGAGCTTTTTCTGGAGCTCTTCCCATCTTTCCCTAGTCAGCTCGCGTGAGCGGAATCTCCATCCGAGCAGTCCTATACGCTTCAACTCCTTTTCGACCGCGAAGCCCTCCTTGGTGAAAGCGCGGACCTTCCACCGTTCCAGATCGGAGTCAATTCCCCTAATGATCCTCAGCTTGGGATCATTGCCGAAGGCCTGGGATACCGCGTAGTGCAGCAGGTCCTCCTGCACCAAGGCGGCACGATACTCCTCCATAATGTAGAAGTGACGGACGGTAGCGATCTCTGAAGTCCCCTTCTTGCTAAACTGCTTCTTGATAGCGTTGGCCTGCGCCGGGCTATCATTCGAGTTGAAAGTCTTGTTGGAGGTAGCATCCAGAGATGCGTCCAGAGCGAGCATGCCCACAAATTTGTCTCCGTATTCAAGAATGTAGAGACCGGACGACGGAGACCTCGAGTAGTACGCCTGGAGGTCAACCATATCTGGACGGCGGAGGACCTCATTTAGTGCCTCCTCGAAAGGCGGGCGGTTTCGCCTAGGCTCGAAGCAATCAGAAACCGCAGCGGATTGTTGGTTGGAAAGGCACGTACAGGTCCACGATAAACATAAGCGGCACTAGAAAGGCTGCGAATGCAGGTATTGGCTTCAGGTAGGTCCACCAGGGCAGCGCAGTGTTCGGCCACCAGTTGAGCCATTGTATGAGGGCTGCAGCCAACGCTGTCCAGACGGCTAGAAAGATGGGATGCACGTATGCTGCGAGTGCCACGTCAGTATTCAAGCAGTGTCGGGCGACCAAAGTCTGGTGCAATGCGCTTACTCTTAGCGTTCGCGGACGCGAGGCCCTCCATCGAGGCCTTCCCCACGGTGAAGCGCACGAGCTTCTCGTCCGCATCGTCGCCCTTGTAGGGGCGGATTTTTGCAACGCGTTCAGCCATGGAGAGGCGCAAGAAAAGTTGGTAGTCACGAGAAAGGAGAAGGATAAAGTTTGGCTGTGCCCGTCCTAGGATTCATTTTGGTGGTGGCGGGAGTGCGACGCACGTTGGTCGGTGGACGTTGATCGCAGACGCCGGTGCCTGACGGTTCCTCATGCACTCTGTCCACCGCTTGCTCGACAACCACACGGCTCGTCACCACCCTCGTAATATTCTGAGCTGTGTGTGCTGCGCTTTCGTCAATTTGCTGCAAGCGTGCGCTCTCGGAAGGCGTCCAAGACGGCCTGATCATTACGTGACTGACTAGACTGCCATCTCGCCTCGTGGCCGTTCATATACTGGGGATACTTCTCTTGCCAGTTATCTTTGCATCATACCTTCGCGACGCATCTGCCACTTGTATACCCTCTCCTCAGCTAGCAATGAATCCTCATCGCTCGCCACAAGCTGCGTCGTTGAACATCGGTTCGCCCCGATCACTCCGGCCGCGGGATCAGCTGCATGCCCCGACACCGCGATACCACCCCAGCATCTCGCAGGCACTTCGCTCGGCTGACCACATAGTTGAACCGTCATTTGACGACGGCCGGGGCACGTACGACTCTGAACCAACAATCCCGCGTGATGAAACCCCCACAGAGGGCACCCCAGACTCGCGAGGAAGGTTTATGGGAGGTCTGGTCGATCGCTTGCGCAGGATATCTGGTGCTTTCGCAAAGCATCATTCTAGAGAGTCGTTGTATTCAGAGTATGCCGCGGAAGCGGAAGCTATGCGGAGTACTCACGGCTTTCCAACTCGAGGTGTGTTCTACTCGTCCGACCCGACCTCCGTGGGCGATCTAACCAGCAGACGTGCTTCAGCGACGTCACAAGCTCTATCAGAAATCCCAGAAGCTAGCGGAGAGCTAGAGTCTGAGCCCGGTGACTATCGTGAAGGCCCTCTACCTTACGGCCGAATCACTTCGAAGTCGTCAGGTCGGACGGTACTCCGTCGTATATGGAGTCTGATGCCAGCTCGGACCATTCGAAGACACCCTCCATTCACATTCCACTCCCTCCGTATGACACCTGGGCATATTACAGAGTGCTCATTCTTCTCTTCTTCATCCGCATCTGGCGTCTTCCCTGGTCGTCTCACCGGATCGTCCGCGACTACGTCCCCTTGCGAGATGGCAGGGTACGGAAGGCTAAACAGCAAAAGGTTGTAGAGTCCTGGTACAAGCCCAAGAAGCGCGACCAAGACGCGGAAAAGACCACGGTATCGCCTCCCCAGCTGTTCGTCGTACCTGCTACTCCGCAGACGGGCAGCGTCTTCTCCGGTGCACAAAGCTCTGTTATTCCCCGGCCCGTTGTCGTTCCATCACCGTATTCCGATGCCACGACTGCGATACGGCCCACACGCACCCCAATGACGGTTACCAGCGCAGGAATGAACTTCTCATCTCCGAGAATGTCCTCGCATGGACTGGGCAACCAGTCTGTGCGATATAGCTGGTACTCCACCTCACCACAGCATTACCCATGGCAGTTTCCTTCACATCTCTTCCAAACATCGTTGACATCTCCTCAGACTTACGTTGACACGCCGGCATCGGGCTACTTCTCACCTCGCTGAAACATTTCTAGACCTATGCTCCAGGCATTCGCCTGGGACATCGTCCCTGTTCTGTATGTCTAGGCCTGTAGTCTACCAGCACTCCTGACCATATCGTGTGAACTAGATATATGATCATTTGTAATAGATACGACTGTAGACATCGATTACGGTCCGCGCCACGAAGCTGGGCGTCTTTGGGGGCTATATGTCGCGCATCGGGGCTGGCGTTTTCGACAGCAACCGCCGACCGCCAACCGTGCAGGATGCTGATCACCAAGACCCACTTCGACGTGCCCACCAAGCTCGACGCCAATGGCCGTCCCATAAGGATCTTCGTCATTGCGCCCAACGTCCCCGGCTACCCCAACGCCAAGTTCCCAGGTGCGTGCGGCGTGCGAGCGCAGTGACTCCCCGTCGTGCTGAACACTGTCGTCCCCTCAGGCGTCGTCGTCTTCAGGTCAGCAGAAGCTGACAACACCTGCACGCCAGGTGCAGCGATTGATTCGTTCGTGCAGCGAGATTTACCAGGTCACCGGGCCTGTCGAGCGGCTCGCGGGTCAGATCGCCAGCCAGGGCTTTGTCGTTGGTGTGTACCGACATATGAATTATGGTCGCGAGTCCTGCTTACGTATCTGCGGCAGCTTGTCCTTCTACCTACCATGAATTCGAGGGTCCCGAGCCTATCCCATATGATACTGAGGGTTAGCCCCGTCATGACCCACGTTGCGATTGTTCGCTGAGACGCTACGCTAGGTACTGACCGCGGCAACCGATACAAGGTGCTAACTACCAGTGCTTGCTCTGCTCGATCTATACTGACTGTGATTTAGATCGAGAAGGAGCTGGCAGCATATGACGAGGTCTGAATCTTCGTTCTCCCGATCACCTCATGCATTCACCCGGCTTCCTAGGACGCTACTCTCGCCATCGACCTGCTGTGTTCTCTCAAGAACTGCAATGGACGCATTGCTGGTACGATTCCAGTGTTTTCTTCCCGTATGCGCTGCTAAGTCTCGGCGGTCTCAGCCACCGGCATGTGCCTCGGCGGACACCTGGTTCGTTCGCAGAGCCTCAGTTAGTCCTAATGACTTGCTTATCGTGCGGATTTTTAGGCTTTCCGCGTATGTCTTATGAAGTATGTTCCCAGCCACCCATTGACCGTCTGTGGTTTAGGCTGCATATGACCCACGCGTTCTATCTTCGGTCTGCTTCTTCGCTACCGACATTCACTCTGCCACCTTGGGCAAAGGCAAGAACGACAATTCGCTTGCCCGCGTCCGCGAGGGTGGCATGGCCGGCAAGGGCGAGTTGGTGGTACGTTTTCGCAATTCCCACCGATGGTTGGAGTATCGCTAAGCGCGGATGTGCAGATGATATTCGGTAAACAGGTAAGCATTGCTCGGCTGTGGCGATAACCGAACCAAATGCATCTCTTCCAGGACACCCACGTCCCCCGCGAGGGTAGGGATCTCATTCGCAAGACCCTCGAGGATGCCAATGTACCCGTATCGGTGCGTACCGCGGTCATTTTCCATGCCTTTCTGTTCGCTAATGTCACCCACAGTTCTTGGAGGTACAGGCGCAGCATGCCTTTATCCGCGACGAACAGTCCAAGGGTCGCTGGGACGCCGCCCTGACGCGTTCGATGTTCACCTTCATGATGGAGGTCTTCGAGCGCACGGTCGGGAGAGACCTTGGAGAGCGCGTCTCCGGCAACGAGAAGATCGAGCACGTCTGCTGAAATGTAACAATCTAACTAAGGGCAAACTGGGGGTTTCGTGGAAATACAAATGGTCTTTTAACAGACTTCAGTTGTCTGGAATAGGACTCAGAGCAATTGCGCGGAACGCTTCGTATGCCTCCTTACTGTATGGTGGATATCGTTTCGACATTGCTTGTTCGGCTCTGAAGGAGCGATCTTGAATCAAGAGGGTATTATCGCTCGCAAGGACACTTACTGCAGGGGAACGTTCACGGAGGCTCGTCTGTGAGTGAACATCTCGAAGGAGTACTTGCTGTGGTGTGCGCCGTCTGTTGCCCTGATGAGTTTTATGCCGGGCTACCTCATCGGAGTCCAAGCTTACATCCAGACTCTCTCTGCCCGCCGAAAGGCAGTTCGTATGCTAGGACATGTGAGTAAAAGATGTACGGGCCATATGTAATCCACATACCTGATAGGAAGGACATAGTGTCGTTCAACGATAGCGTGCCGCTCTCCGTCTGCGCAAGAACTGCAATAGATTAGGTAGGTGCGGATACAATGACAATCATACTCACGTTTTGCATGCGCACTCGGGTCATTAGTAAATGCGTAGACGACTAGCGGCGTGGGTCTGCATATTCTTTAGAGAGTAGAGCAGGCTTAAATCGCGATACACTGACCGAGGGGATAGATAGTCGATCGCGTCGTCCACGGAATCGACAGCCATGACCGGAAGTATAGGACCAAATATTTCCCTATCCGTTGATGTAGTTTTGTTGAAACCAATGTCTGTAGAGACTTACTCGACCATGAGGGGGTCCTCGGGCGCACATCCACGACGATAGTCGATGCGATCCTCAGTCCTTCCTCTTCGACTTCACCGCCGAGCAGTACTGTGCCTTTGGAGGCCATGACCAGGTTCTTGACGCGCTGGAAGTGCTTGCCATTGATCATTTTCCCCCACTCTGCGTCAGGGTGCAAGGCACCCTTAGGCCAGAATAAGGCAAATACTTCACGTAGGCTATCGAGGAATGCGACATATACGCGACGGTCGACTAGCACATAGTCTGGCGCGACACACACCTGTGTAGTTCAGTCAGCCCATCATGCATGTCACTGCTTGCAGACGTACCTGGCCCGAGTTCTGGATCTTCCCAAACATGATTCGCTTCGCAGCGAGGAACGCATCGCAGCTTGCATCAACGATGACGGGACACTTGCCTCCGAGCTCAAGGGATACCGGCGTGACATGCTTTGCGGCGGCCGTCGCAACGATCCTGCCGACGTTGCCGCTGCCGGTGAAAAGGATGTGGTCCCAACGAAGATCTAGCAGGGCTTGCGTCTCATCTACGCCGCCGTTGACGACGGCGTACGCGCTTGGATCGAGATATCTGGAGACGAGGCTGGCCATGAGCGCTGCGGACGCCTGCGACAGCTCGGACGGTTTGAGCACTGCTGCGCAGCCTGCAGCTACAGCGCCGACGAAGGGCCCAAAAGCGATGACCCAGGGGTTGTTCCAAGGCCTGCAAAAGTGCCCCCGTTGAGCGCTGCTGCGCCGGGCACACAGCGAAGTGCGTACGATATCAGGAGCACGACGCCCTTCGGGACTGGGTAGACACTTGCGTCCCAGGCGCTGCGCATCGGCTCGACCTGGGGCTTCTCGACGGCGGTCCATACTTCCAGGTTTGCGAGAGCGCATGCGCATGCCTTTACGACCGCAATGACCTCTATCATGACACACTCCAGGGGAGGCTTGCCTGCATCCAGGAATGCGGCCTGCTGGATGGCGTCGATGTTCTCCTGGAACATGCGTGCCAGCTGCCTGAGCTGCTGTTTGCGCCACGCCAAGGGCCGTGTCGCTCCGGATTGGAACGTGGTCCTCAGTCGCTCGTGCGTCTCGAACGAGGTCAGACACGACATGGTGAATGCCTAGCAGGACACTGGACATACCCTGCGTATTTCGTGTACGGGCGTGTACTGGAGCCCCGCCATTGTACGACCAGCCCACGGACCCATGCAGGGCCTTTATGGCACCTGAGGCCCATGTCGAACCCGCTCCGACAACCGTCCTTGAGCGTGAAACGCGCGTGCGGGACGGAGTTCAGAGGACGAAACGATGGGCGGAACCACCGCGTCCCGTCGAGGTTCAGGCAGATCGAAGATTCACACACACACACAAGATATTTAGCGATACAAACGATGCAACTTCTCATTTGCGACGAGGAGAACTACCGCTATAGAGGGACATTCGACTGGCGATCGACGTAACCACCAGCCGGCGAATCGTTATCGTGGGATACAACAAGGGAAAATGGGATAGTTACACAGCTTGCGTCGAGGTACCATGCGTGATGAGAGCGAGCGAAAGGAACGAAAGAAGCAAAGACCGAGAAAAAATGAGAATACATCTAAGCAGTTTACTTCTTCTTGGCAGCCTTCTCCGCGGACTTGGTAACTGTGAAGCAAAGACATGAGCCCAGGCCGTACATCATATCGACGAAAATAACACGTACCCTTGCCACCAGACTTGTCGGTCTTCTCAACGGACTTGATGACACCGACGGCAACGGTCTGCCTCATGTCACGGACAGCGAAGCGACCAAGTGGGGGGTAGGCGTTGTACTCCTCAACACACATGGGCTTGCTGGGGACGAGCTTGGCAATGCAGGCGTCGCCGGACTTGACGAACTTGGGGTTCGCCTCGATCGACTTACCGGTACGACGGTCGATCTTCTCAATGAGCTCAGCGAACTTGCAAGCAATGTGGGCGGTGTGGCAGTCGAGAACGGGGGCGTAGCCAGCACCGATCTGACCGGGGTGGTTGAGGATGATGACCTGAGCGTTGAAGGACGCAGCCTCCTTGGCGGGGTCGTTCTTGGAGTCGGAGGCGACGTTGCCACGGCGGATATCCTTGACGGAGACGTTCTTGACGTTGAAGCCGACGTTGTCACCGGGACACCCTGCTCGAGCTGCTCGTGGTGCATCTCGACGGACTTGACTTCGGTGGTCACACCAACAGGGGCGAAGGTGACGACCATACCAGCCTTGATGATACCGGTCTCGACACGACCGACGGGCACCGTGCCGATACCACCGATCTTGTAGACATCCTGGAGGGGGAGACGGAGGGGCTTGTCGGAGGGACGGACGGGGGGCTCGATGGCGTCAATGGCATCAAGGAGAGTCTTGCCCTTGACGACACCAGCCTTCGTCTCCTTGGTCCAGCCCTTGTACCACGGCATGCTGTAGAAGCTGTCAGTATACGATCGCAGCACCATTGGGAGCAGGGTACGCACTTGGTGGACTCCTCCAACATGTTGTCACCGTGCCAGCCGGAGATGGGAACGAAAGCAACAGCCTTGGGGTTGTAGCCGACCTTCTTGATGAAGGTGGAGGTCTCCTTCACGATTTCGTTGAAGCGGTCCTCGCTCCACTGCACTATCGTTAGTTACTTGATTTGGCAATTGCGGGAAATTTTCGTACCTTGGTGGTGTCCATCTTGTTGACGGCGACGATGAGCTGCCTGACACCGAGGGTGAAGGCAAGAAGAGCGTGCTCGCGGGTCTGACCGTCCTTGGAGATACCGGCCTCAAACTCACCGGTACCACCGGCGATGATGAGGATGGCGCAGTCAGCCTGGGAGGTACCAGTAATCATGTTCTTGATGAAGTCACGGTGACCGGGGGCGTCAATGACCTAACGCGCAGCGTTGAGAACTTTTTAAAACGTGCAAAAAGGTGGGGGACATACGGTGACCATGTACTTGGGGGTCTCGAACTTCCAGAGAGCGATATCGATGGTGATACCACGCTCACGCTCAGCCTTGAGCTTGTCGAGGACCCAGGCTGCACGCAAAATCGTCGTCAATCTTCATCTCGGACTCTGGAAGACTGATCGTTACGCACCGTACTTGAAGGAGCCCTTGCCGAGCTCAGCCGCCTCCTTCTCGAACTTCTCGATGGTACGCTTGTCGATACCACCGCACTTGTAGATCAAGTGACCAGTGGTGGTCGACTTGCCGGAATCGACGTGGCCGATAACGACGACGTTAACGTGGGTCTTCTCCTTTCCCATTTTTTTGAAGCTGGAGGAAGGGGGAAATTGTCAGCGAGCTGTATAAGGTGTACAGTTGCGCACATAGCAGCTTGGAGGTGCCATTACTCTCGCTTGGGGGCGGCAAACCTTAAATTCGCCACCCATGACTGAAGCGATTTCCAGCCGCCTCGCAGGCTGTATGCGGCGCAAACAGTGCAGAAAAAGTATCTGCGAAGGCTGAGAGCTACTCACTTGAAAGTGTGAAAGAAAGTAAAGGAAGGGGACGAGAGAGAGAGACGGTGGCAGGTGAAGGTAAAGAAGAAACGTCGAGGGTTGAGGGGATTCGAGCTTATGTACCTTTCCAGACACTCGAAAAATTTTGGTGATCGATAGATCAGATTACAAAAAGGCGCCCGATGGCAACGCCGGCCGGACACCGCTTGGTCCGGCGCCACTCCGGAATACGGGCCACATGCCCAATTTGCCATTCTAGGAAGTGCTGGAGGCTTCGGTTCTTGCGTCGAGCCCAAGTTCGACCGCGGTGCTTGGAAATAAAATATCATCGTTTAGGATTAACAACACTATGGCGGTACATAACGGCTGTATACTCTACAGATAATTGTATGCTGACAGATCATGAGCGAGGGAACGGGACGTAGGTGCGAGAGGATTCGGCTACATAAGAGAACTCGAGATGCGATGAGATAACATGGATCGTATTGCAGAAGGGACGCGCAAAGAAGTGGGCACGGGATGGATGAAACGAGATAAAGACAACGAGGCTGCCTACACGCACACTGTATTGTCGCGCGGCATCAGATAGCTAAGCCTGCGGTGCGTAACATGGTCAGCTGAAAGGAAGGGTGGCGATGGTAGCAAGACGAAGCACTGTGCACTTACCGTCCTGTCTCTATACCAATGGATTCATGACCAGCCTCCTCGTCCACTCAAAAAGCGACATTGCAGGATCTTCTCGAAGGTAGGTCGCGCACTGACTTCGAGTTGAAGGCATGCGCGTACGAGAGCCGCTGCATCCCCGAGCGCGCCACCACCATCCGGCTCTTCACCCTCGCTCTCTTTCCCCTCAGCGCAACGTTCGTCCAGTGCTATCGAAGCATTCGAGAACGGTGACTCGAGCCCTTCTTGAGCCTCCGCCGCTGTGGTGAACGGGCACTCCCCCACCAGCATGACGTACGCCACAACTCCGAATGCCCAAACATCCTGTTCCTTGCCCTGGTAGCGCTCGCCACGTAGAATTTCTGGACCGGCGTAGTCCAGTCTGTATACATGTCAGCCATGTCCATACAGACCATTAGTGTTTATAACGTTACTCACGTGCCACTGAACGTGTCCCAGCCACCCTTCTTCACCAAGCCGGAACTACCGAAGTCAATCAAAACACACTTCCCCGCCGGGCCCAGGACAACATTCTCATCCTTGATGTCTCGATGTACTATGCATGCGTAAGCCCCAGCACCTGAGAGATGCGGTGCGGATCGTACCTATGCCCTTGCTATGTAGGAAGCAAAGTGCGTCCGCTATCTGACCCAGATAGCTGCGGATCATGTTTGCAGGTAAGCCGTTAGGGTAACTTTCGACAAGATCAAACAAGTCCGCAGGAGGTGGCGGCGATCCGGGCACGGGCTCCGGCGTAGTGGATGGCAACACGAGGTAGTAGTAGTGGTTGTCCTCGAAGAAGTCGAGTAGTGGACATATATTGGGATGCCCGTTGACAACCTTTCCTTCCACCCACCAATCATCCGGATTCGGGCTGAATCTTGATGGATCCCAGGGTCTTCGAGGGGGAAGGACATAGGTGGTTGATGAGATCGCGGACATGACATAGATTTCGATGGGGATAGTCCCATACTTGGGATGCCGCTTCCAGCAATCTGCCAAGATACGGGACTTGATGATTTGTTTTATGACCAGGGGAGGCTGTCGAGGGAGGGATGCGTGAAGGCCTGCAGGTAAATTTACGAAGACGAAGGAACGCACCCCCAATGTACCGTCAAGGTTCATCTCCCTCGCACGTTTAACTAGTCCATATGCTCCACGACCTATTTCTCCTTCGATTACGAACTCAGAGATGCTGCGTTCTCCTACACTAGGCGTCTTGTCCACACTTGGTGTAGGTGGTCCTGTGCTGCTAGCAACACTGAGGAAGCTGGCTGCGCTGTTCGCGCGAACCAGTTTTTGTGGGCCTGTTGGAGGAGGCGACGGAGGCTGTGAGGGGACGATAGAGACGCGTCCGGCGATGAGTGAGACCCGTTGGTGAGATGAACGACGCCTAGAGTGAGGGGCGCTCGCATTGCCGAGCCTTGGCGAGGAGGGGCAGGATACGACTGGCGAGCGAGAGATGCCAAGGGAGGGAGACGAGCCCAGAGGAGAGAGGGGTCTTGGGGAAGCACACCTTGATTGCACGGGAGAACGCGAAAGGGGTCCTGGGGCAAAGGTGCCTGAAATCGCAGCCTGCGGCAGAGGCGTCATAGCTACAACTGGCGAGGAAGTATTCGAGGGACCACGAGAGACACTCGGGGAAGAAGCCCACGCGGAGCGGGTCTTCGCCAGTAGACTTTGCTGAGGCGCAGCTGTGTTACTTTGAGCAGTCGGTGAATGTGTTTCGATATGAAGGCGTGGAGGCTCGGGATCTGTGTCTTTGTCGTGCGATTTCCAGTTGAACCCTCTGCCGAAAGAAGTGACACCCCAGCTGTTGCCGACGCTTGCAGCTCGATAGAGCTTCACGGGCTGGGCCGGGACCCACTCGTCGTCGTCGAAAGTCAGATCCACGGCGGCGGCAGCGGCGGTGGCAGTGAGCATGGTTTTGAGATAGGAGACTCCGCCTCTGGCAAGTATGCGTTGTTGAAGGTGGTGGTCCGGAGTAAGAGAGGATGGGGGAGCACTGCGAGAACGGGTCGCAGCCTGGGAGCGTAAAGAGGACGTACCCCGGTGCAGCAACTGCCTTGGTAGGCGATCACCTGACTTGTCGCGGCTCTGACGGCATCCACGGCGGGTTAGCCACAAATAGCTCTCCTCAGAGTCTGACTCTGACTCGGATGACCATTCGCTGGCAACAACATCGACGGCCATGGTGTGCAAGAGGATAGATGCTGGGCCCCGCACTTGACTGCTGCCCTCCCACCTATTCCCGAGAACGTCTGATACAACGTTATCTCAAGAGAACCTCACGCGAATCTGGCCCTGAATCCATTTCTGGCAACTGCTGCGGTGCTTTGCCAATGCTCGTGTTTGAGTCCACGCTGCCGAAACGGACTAGGCACAATGCCAGCTAAGCAATGCCGACACCGTCGTATTTCGGGAGGACATAACGTGTCTATATCCGCCACATCATCTGCACCGCCTGCCAGTCTAACCATCACCGTTTATATTGTCCGAGGGACTGAGATCACACGCGGAGATGGCCAGCGGCGGCGTTGTGGCAATTCGCCCGGCCGGAAAGGCGCTCACCCGCCGGCGCAGTGTCCGGGGTCGGGCGCTTACACAATCCCAGGGCGGCAGCAGGTGTGCTAGGAAGCCCTCACCGAACTCGCCGTCGCCGTCGACGCCCTCAAAACTGTGAGTATGACGCTCTTCACGATCCCGTTGAACAGGCCTGGCCGTTGCGAGTCGAATGTTGCCGATTTCATGCCAGAAACCTTGCCGTATGGGCTGGATTGACTTCGACCACGCTGGGTGCATCAGCTCGACTTCCTTGCTTTGGACCCAACGCTGAGAGCTGGAGAAGCTGACGACTCTATCGCTTTCCTAGTCCGCCATGGCCAAGATTACCATCGTCAAGAAACGCACCAAGCCCTTCAAGTCAGTCATTCCGGTCTTTGTCTTCCGCGCAGGACAGCACTCAACCATGTATTACACAGGCGCCACCAGTCCGATCGTTACAAGAGCGTGAAGGAGGCATGGCGGAAACCCAAGGGTATTGATAACAGGGTGCGACGACGCTTCAAGGGCCAGCTTCCCATGCCCAAGGTATGTTCCTGTGCGGTTTGTTAAAAGGCGTCGCTCAATACCTGTGTAATAGATTGGTTACGGAAGCAACAAGAAGGTATGATAATGCGAAGTCATCAATATGGACCCTGCAGTAACTGGTGCTCTCCAGACCCGTCACCTCCTCCCCAACGGTCTCAAGAAGTTCTTGGTCAGCAACGTCCGGGAGCTCGACCTCCTCCTCATGCACAACAAGACCTTCGCTGCAGAGATCGCGCACAACGTCAGCAGCCGCAACCGCATCACCATCCTCGAGAGGTTTGTTGCTACGACTCGTCATCGATTTGACCGAAAGCTCACCGTTTCGCAGGGCAAAGGTTTTGGGCGTCACGGTTACGAACCCGGCTGCTCGTCTGCGGTCAGAGGAGTGATTTGTATGGCTTTCGGTTTTCTCTTGCGCTCTCATGTTCACCTACTCCATGTATCATCTGCACATGCCGAAGATAATGCCATGCGCCCATGCTTCTGGCTACATCTGGAGAGTCAGTTTCTGCCCAGCTTGAACCTTCCCTCCAACCGCCACAAATGGAGCCCTGATCGTTTGTGCTTTCTTGTCTTGATACCGACGCAGCGTGATATGCTTCTGTGAGAGCGACTCCTTGTAAGAAATGGCGAGCCCATGTCTCAAAGGATGGTGCGCCGGTGTCCGGATCAACTGCCGTGTCCAGGCGAGCTATGATGCAGAGGATAATCGCGGCACCCCTTGAGATACCCCTCCTCCCTCTTGCCCTTAACCCCCCACCATGGCCATCAGGTACACCGTATCCGCTTGTACATGCGCATCTTCTGTGGGCTGACAGACACTACGTTCTAGACGTGCCACTCACGCAGGGTCTTGGTATACGGACGATCGTAAATCTAACTCTAAATGCACGTTATCGGTATGTGTGCTGACGACATTCATCCACCACAGGACAGACTCTGGACAATGAACTTTCAAGGAACCTTGCTGCAGTGCGCGCAAGCGAGAACTTTACGCCCCCTGTAGCCCACTGCAAGGCAATTATCGCTCCGTACGTCTCGTTTCAGTTGCCGGGATGACCCTTAGCCTTATTTGGTTGTTACAGACACGCTGGATATTCGTATTCAGGGCCTGCCGCGGCGTGGGCATACAGGGCTATCGACACTACTGGAATGTACGTCATCCGTGCTTCAGAGACTCCTTCACTTGTTCACGAGGGGCGGCAGTAAGAGAGTATTCATCTTAGGCCCTTCGCATCATGTCTATCTCGACGGATGTGATCTCTCTCAGTGCAAGGCGTATCAGACTCCCATCGGAGACCTCCCGCTGGATCTGGAGAGTACGTTTTGTGATTTGCACATAGGCAAAGCAACTCATTTGCGTCAGCGATCGCGGAGCTTAAGGAGTCAGGGAAGTTCGGATCGATGAGTCTTCAAACTGACGAGGACGAGCATAGTATCGAGTTACATCTACCTTACGTGCGTAAGATCTTCGAAGGGTATGTCTTTACTACTGTCGTGATAATGATAGTCTTATCTTCGCACAGGAAAGACATCTCCATCGTTCCCATCCTCGTAGGAGCCATAGACAAGGACAGTGAGGATGCATATGGCAACCTCCTAGCCCCGTACCTTGCTCGCGAAGACACCATTTTTGTTGTCTCAAGCGACTTCTGTCATTGGTGAGACGAGATCACTTAATCTTGTGCTGGTGCTCACCACGAAGTTCAGGGGACAGCGCTTCCAGTATACTTACTACTATCCCGAGCCACCTCCGACCCACAGACCTGCTATCCGCCTCAGCCGGGCTAACGCGTCCCCTGCAGATCTAGAGAGACATCCCATCCATCAGAGTATACGAGCTCTGGACCAGGAGGCTATGGAACTTCTCACCATGCCACCTGCGAGTGCGGCGATGGCACATCATGACTTCGCAGACTACCTCCGACGCACGAAGAACACTATATGTGGCCGGCACCCTATTGGTGTGTTATTGGGAGCCTTGAGCACACTTGAGGAGCAAGGTCACGCTCCGAAGCTGCAGTGGGTACGATACGAACAGAGTAGCGCATGTCATTCTATCCACGACTCTAGTGTTAGCTATGCAAGCGCATACATAACGGTCTGAATCCTCTCCAAGGCTGTATAATACGGATGTACATCTAGTTAAGGACGAATAAATGTTGCGGCGTGTCTACAATTTTTGCCATAATTCACATGCGAGCAGCGAGTTCGGTGGCGGGGAGTTGGAGGCCGACGGGCTCGTCGAGCTCGTTCTCCGTTCCTGGTTGCCCGAGGTCGTTCACGACCTATGCACATGCGTCAACTATGAAACTCAAGAATCAAGGTCAAGTCTACGCGCACCTTTCCGTCTGCAATCGTAATATCTTCGAAACCCCAGTCGCGCGTAGCGCCATCACGTAGATGGCTGCCGTCGCCCAGGCTCACGAGCTCCCAGCCTTCCAGCGGGCTGTCTCGCGGATGACCCCGCTTGAAGGTTGTCAAGGAGCAGCAGGCGATGCGCATTGGCTGCTCCCTGTCCCGGGCGAGCGCACGCGTCAGGGCGATTATAGTTGCGGCGTGACTGACGAGGAGGATGTGGCGATGCTTGTCCCCAAAGCGACGCTCAATTTCAGGGATAAGGGCTGCCAGGAAACGTTCTGCGCGATCATGAACTTCCGGTACGTCCTCGCCTTTGCGAGAGGGGTATAGAATAGAACTCCAGCTGGGGTCAATCTCGCTAAAGTAGCTTTGCAGCGTCTCGGCTGAGGCGGGACGTGGATGTAGTCCAGTGCCAGGCTGGACTGGTGAATACCATTCTGACAGTCCTATGAATCGCTGTTTGAGCAGGACCGTATCACACAATCAGCTCAGACACCTACCATGT
The DNA here is from genome assembly GCA_001910725.1 of Phanerodontia chrysosporium. NCBI lineage: Eukaryota > Fungi > Basidiomycota > Agaricomycetes > Polyporales > Phanerochaetaceae > Phanerodontia > Phanerodontia chrysosporium. The sequence continues at coordinate 2,306,021 of MJGA01000003.1, forward strand.
TCGGCGTAAATAGGAATGTTCAGTGCATTAGACACGGGCTTGGTGGTCTGCAGACAGCGGTCTAACGGAAGGCGATATATCAAAAAGTCTGACATACTTGGACTAAGTGTGCTCACAGTATGGAGATGAGAATATAGCGGTGGGTCGCTGTTCTTCTGGGAGAGATAGAAAATAGTCTGCCAATTCCTGAGCTTGCGTATGACCGAAAGCTGCCAATGGGGGATCGCGGGGAAGGCCTATTCGCAGCTCTAGGCATTTGTGGAGATGTACTGGAGTGGCCACGGACCTGTTTCACTTTTCCTACATAATTCTAGCGTAAGCCCGAAATCCTCGGTCGGTAGGATGGCAAACGCACCAGACTTGTGTGACCCAGTTCAAGCGGTATCCTGGCTTAGATCGTCTTTAGTGATGACGGTCATAGGGAAAGTGTACAACATGTACTTACCGTGCCGAGCGATATAGATGGTTTCGATCATCGTGAACAAGTGCGGAGAAGACGATAGTCGTGGTGCAGTTGTAAAAGCGACTCGGCATCGCCGCGCTGATGGCGAGTCGCTTCCTTCGTCACCACGGCGGGGCCCCGCGTCGGTACACATCAACCTCAAGATGCACACCGTTCAAGATCGTCATGACATAGCCTTCGTTTCTCGTGCGGGCACAAAGGAGCGCTACTATAAAATAGAAGATCGAGCATGGAGCGTGAGAGCTGGAAAGGAGGGAGAGACGACAAGAAAACAGGAGGACGAGGATCAGGAACAAATGCCACAATGCAAAGAGATATGCAACAACACTTTCAGAGACAAGTACAGGTGAAGTTGGCACGATAGTTACTGGTGCTAATGATATACGCGCCGTTTTGCTACATGGCAACCTTCAGAACTGTTGAAAGCATTCAGAGCGGATTTAAGACAGAGAAGGGAAAGCCGTCTGGTCATCCATGTTCAACGCGGGGGCACTGTTGCTGTTGCCGTTCTGACCACGGCCCCTGCCGCCACGGCCACGGCCACCGCGAGCGGGCCTGTCGCCACCGCGACCACCGCGACCACCGCGCTGAGGACGCTCGAAACGGGCGTCGATCTCCAGGAACACCTTCTCCTCCTTCTTGGCGCGAGGCTTCGGCGCAGAAGTCTTCGTCTTCAGATAAAGTATCCGTCAATACTCGCAGAATGCATTGCAAGCGAGAGCATAACCCACCTTGCCAACGAAGTAGGCATCCTCTTCCTCATTCTTCTTAGTGACGACGACAGCATCCTTCCAGATGGAGTCATCGCCCTCGTTAGCCTTGCGAGTCTCGAGCTGAGGAACAATCTCGAGCTGCTTCTCCCGCTGCTGCTTCAAGTACTCGTCGAGAGTGAGAGTTTTGTCCTCCTCTTCCTCCTCGCGGCGGCGGCTGTCAGCTTTCTCGCCCTCGGCGGCAGCACCCTCGGCACCCTCAGCGGCGGGGGTGCCCCAGGCATCGCCGGAAGCCTCTGCACCCCAGCCCTCAGCGGCGGGGCTCGCGGCCTCAGCCTGAGCATCCTTCTCGGCGGCGGTTTCGGCCTTGAGCTCAGAGTTGCCCTCATCGCCACCCCATCCCTGGTGGACCTTCTTCTCAGAGTCGCTGCAAGAAGCCGTCAGCAAGGAAGTGACGAAGTAATTTTATAAGACGTACGTCTTGCCGGTGGCACTGTGCCTATCGAAGGGCCTGCGACCACCACGGCCACGGTCGCCACCTCGACCCCTACCTCCACGACCACGACCGCGGCCCTCTCCGGCTATATCGATAGCGATGAGTGCCAGGCATGTCGGTTTCAGCTGAGGGCAAACGTACAAGGCTTGCGGGGCTCGGCACCATCCTCGGCGGCAGCCTCGCCGTTCTGGTTCTCGCGAGGAGCGGAGGTCTTAGCACCGCGCTGGTAGTAGCGTCCACCACGGGCGGCGGGGCCACCACGAGGCTTCTGGGTACCGCGAGCGGGAGCGGGAGCAGGAGCAGGGGTCTCCTTCTTGGCCGGAGCGGGGGCCGGAGTGGAAGGCCTCGAAGACGCATCGTCTGGTGTTTATTGGTATGATAACGATGGCGAACGGTGAATGCACGGGTAAGAGCGTCGGCGTAGGGGTGCAGAGGTTGATGCTGATGCTTTAGATTACGCTTTGAGGAGAGACTGCGGAGACATACAGACCTTCGAGGAGCGCAAAGGGGTTTCTGCTGGCCACCGACATTTTGGACGGGGCCCTTTTATCGGACAATCCCTGTTTGTTGTGTGGACTGTTGAGCAGACGGCGGGCGCTGAGAGGAAACGACCTTTTCCTGCGTTTGTCTGCGACGACCGCGGGTCGGGGGTGTACAGGACCCCGGCACTCTCCTGGGACCCCGCGCATCCGGGGTCCTGGCCAAGCCACTCACCCACCGCTGTACAGTTTATGCCCCGCCCTATAAGACCGAAGCGCGTGCGATGCGAATTCCTTAACGCTTAACACACAGGTTCGTACCGTCCTCACGCTGGTAGCCGGCACCATACTGATAGCATTTTGCAGCCTTCAAAAGCATCTCGACGATGGCTCGCCCGCCTGCGTGCAGGACTGGTGTGGGCCGAGGACCTTGAGACCGTCATAAAAGGCTGGAGAACGAGAGTGCCGTTGGTACGAACGATGAGACTTGGGTGCGGCGTGCTCGTGCTCTTGTAGATGGGACACATGTCTTAGCAGTTGGCTCTTCGTGGCTGCTGTTTGAGTTGCGTCGCAATGTCTCGTTGTACATTTCTGTCGTCTATGCCATCAGAGTATTGCCTCCTATCGTGTTCTGCTCGAGCTTCTCGCAAGTGCAGTCGTCAATCACTCCGAATGAATCCTCGTTGATTTCTATGCGCACGAGCAGAGCACGAGTCTCGGGCGGTTTTGATTCCTCGGCTTTACATTTCAAGCAAGTTCCCTCGATCTCCATGTGATAATGATGTAGTATACGCTGAAGGCCTCTTCAATTTCTAGACTGTGTCGCGTACACAAGTCTCCTCAGTTGCTGCTTGGCCTTGGGTGCAATGGGTGAGAGTGACAGCAACAGCGTCATCCCGCGCCGCCTGCTCTCACTCTCCTACAACTCCCACCATCTTGGGTTCTGGGACGACAATTCAAGTGACTCTCCGCCTGAGCCTCTGTTAACTGCCAACGTTCCGTGTCTGGTCTGGTGATTCGCGCTGCCATGGCTTCCCGACGATTGGCTATCTCTTCCCTGCTTTGTGCTGACGACTCAGAAGGAGCCACCTCTAGTCACCCACCCCCTGAGCTCACATCACAGGCGTCGGTAGTCGAACCAGCTATCCAGGATGGCCGTCCAACTCCGCCTAGATTTTCGCCAATTTCCTCTTGGGCAAATCCGACAGCTAATGTGGTGCCTGCCTCTGTTCCTATCGGCCTCGGCGAACGCCACGCTCCCTCCCCGACCTTTGAAAGGCAGCACTCGACTACACACCCCTTGATGACTCGTCGCAGCTCCCGAGAAGTAACTCTGGATAGTAGCTATGCGCAAGAACTCAATGAGACAGCATATCGCACATCCAATGAGTTTACAGATCAAGTCGCGCATACGTCGCTTCGAGGACGATCCGGGTCTGACCACTCTCCGTACTCACGGGAGCGCTCTGAGGTATATCGCACAGACAACGGAGACAACTATAGGTCTGCAGAAAGTTCGTACTCGTTGGCATGGTCGAGGTGAATGTCGGTGATACACGGGCTGACCAGCTACATTCCCTTTAGATCGGCTACCCGTCAGTTCGCCATCCCACTCCCCCTTTGCTACATATGCCACGATGCACGGCGAGCCTTCGTTTTCTCAGGAGCATAGCGAGGCCAGACCTGTACATTCTCTCCAGCGCGTGTCTAGGTCATACCAGTCACCGCAGTCAACTTTTCGCGAGACCTTGAGTCCGGTAGCAAGCCCTGACTTTCCCGCGCCCTCGACGTCTCTACCTCATCAAGCGCCATTAAACGCGACGTACCGTTCGCCTGCACAGTCGCGCCATCGCATCTCTTCCTCTTGATTGAGTCTCCCTCCCCTCCCCGCGCATCGGCTGCGTCATTGCCGCATATACTCAATTCTCCCGTGACATCGCCAACGATAACGCGTGGAGGCTCGTACCGAGGGTCAGGCATGGAAGGGCTGGAAGCTTTGGTGCAGGCGGCGACACAGGAGAGGCAGAGGTTAGGTGGAGAGAAGGTCGAGGAGCCGACCGAGTCTATTGCGATGTCAACATGGTCGAACGCGCTTGTGAGCTCCGCGCCCGAATCATCGCTATCAAACGACCCACTCAGCTCAAACTCGGCTCGCTATGACGGGGCCAGCAAGTCTAGTTCACCTTCCGCTACGCGGGCCATCTCGTCGTCTCCATCACGGCTCTATCGAAGTCCAAACATTGTGCAACACTCTCCTCGACACTGGCCTCATCCTCCTTCCACCGAGCGCGAAACTTCACCGTTTCAGCAGACCCAGACGTCTAGCACGATGACGGATGATGCTGCAACCCAGCCACCGCCGAAGCGACGTCGTAGCTCTTCCCAACGCAGCACTGAGTCATGCTTAGAGGGTACAAAGAGCAAGGTCGAAATCGCTGCGTCTGCGGCAGTCGATGCGATGGAAGCTCAACCAGAGGACCAAATTGAAGTCGAGCGCAAGGACACACCACCGGAACACGCCTCGCTGCAGCCATCAGAGTCTGATGATGCACTGAAGTCACCTCCACGATCCCACTCAGCAAGATTGCGATCTGGTTCCCCATTTTCAGGGGACACTGGTTCAAGATCAATGCCTAGCACGGAGTCCGATAGCGTGCTGCTGAAATCAGAAGACCTTGATAGTCCTGTCATACCTCTGGACACCTTAGGAGCGACTACGCATGAGGCTAAGCGCAAGGCAAACAAGGGTAAACTGGATGACACCGCTGTGGCGAAATCGAAGGAGAAGGTAAAGCCCAAGTCAAAGGCCAAGCAACAAGCTCAACCACAGACAACCACTACGAAGGACGAGACGGATGATTGGTTCCTTGAGCAGTTCAAGGAGGTAGAGTCAACCAAGACATCTTTTGTCTCCAATTCTTCCCCAACCATGCATCGAGCCAGAACTCCACCTGCCAGGGAGGTTCATCATCGCAAGAAAGCGCCTAGCCCGCCACATGAGGAATACCGCCATGCCTCGTCTTCTAAGAAACCCCTCACCAGGCTTAGTCGAAGCCCAACACCTCTTGAGATGCTAGAAGCTGAACTTGACGACGTCCCGCTAGCACCAACGTCATCGCATTCGCCACCCGTTCAGTCCACCCTTGCTCCCCATTCAAGCCCGGCGGTGAAGACCGTAGCCACCGAGGCGGACTTGGATCTTGACACCGAGTTGGAGCGCACGTTGCAAGATGAACCCCGTGTATCACCTCTTCCACCGAAACCGAAGCCTAAGCCGCGGCCCAGGGCGAAGCCGAAACCTCAACCTGAGAAGGTGGACATGGACGTAGAGGATGAACTACTGGCACTGTTGGACGACGATGACGACACGCGAAAGGGCAAGAACGTCCGGGACACCTCCGAACGGACATCGTCCAAGAACTCCGGTAAGAGCGGCGGGCACGGCCCATCGGCCATGGCGTCGTCCGGGCCTGACGCGAGCCCACTTATGCCCCCTCCCGGAGGCAGAAGTGTCAGTCAACTTCAAGAGATCTCTGCCTGTGAAAAGGGAAGGAAAGACACGAGCTATCCGCTTCTGAGCCCAACGCCACACCCGACACGCCAACCGCAACATCAATTTCAGCGCCTACTCCGGTGCCTGGCGGGGCGACCAAGGGCAAAGATGCTTCCAAGGTTCGTGGCAACGTAGCGTGACGAAGACGTGGATCTAACGGTAGCTCTGCAGAAGAAGGTCCAGGCTAAGTCCCGTGCCAAGGTCACGGCCACTAGTAAAACTAAGTCAAAACCTTCGCTCGCAAAGAACGTTCTGCGACGCCTGTCGCCTCACCACATCCCACACCCAATCCTAGCGACGTTCCTCCTCCTGCAGGCAAAGGCAAGAAGACTCAAGCAAGCTTGACGGCAAAACGCGCTGTCTCTGCTGCGGGCGGAACCTCGCGGAGCCGTTCCACGTCCGTGATGCCGGGCGACGGAGAGGCAGCGACGAGCAAGAAGCGCGCGGCACACCAGGCGCAGGACGACAAGGAAGAGAAAGAAGAAGACGAGCAAGAGGTGGACGATAGACTCTATTGCGTGTGCCGGACACCGTACGACGAAGACAGGGTCATGATCGCATGCGACCGGTGAGTACGCAGGAAGAGTTGACTAATTCGCAGCTCATTTTTACACCCAGGTGCGATGAATGGTATCACACGCAATGTGTCAACATGCCGGACCTAGAAGTGGACCTCGTCGATCAGTTCATCTGCCCCATTTGCGTCGCCAGTATGTGCAGTCGAAAGGGACATATATAGACTCTTAACATTGTTCTGCAGATAACCCTCACCTTCCTCTGCGTACAACATACAAGAAGCGTTGTCTGGCGGGCCTTGCCCATCCGCGACCTGGTTCCCAGCATGCTTGCCACAAACCGGCACGAGGCGCGTTCTCGAAATACTGCTCGGACGAGTGTGGAGTACGCTTCATGCGGGAACGGATCGAGCGTTTCGTCCGCGACAACGTCAAGAACGTCGCGAAGTCGAACAAGGAGGCCAAGGAAAGTGAGAACATGCGCGGTCTCTGGGAGAGCGTCAAGAGCGCCGGACAGCGCGAGGCAGTCGTACTGCGCGTACTTGACAGCGTCGATGAGAGAGGGGAGCCGCTCACAGAGATCGTCACGCCGCGTGTGTCGAAGCATGCCAGACTCATCGCGCGGCTCGAGGTGCAACTCGCCAAGATCTCTAACAGGCGTGACGAGCTCAAGGCCGACGACGAGATCGTCGCATGGCGAGAAGCCGTGCTGGGCTATGCTGCACACAGGGCGGAGAGGCACGGCGACTGCGGCTGGGACGCCAGATTGCTCTGGTCCAGCGATGAGGTACGGGAGTATGGAGCCGAAGTCGTGGATGCGTACGAACGGCTCGAGATGCATGGCGGCGACGACAACATGGCTGTCGATTCTCAGGACCAGATGGACGATCGTGGTTGGTGGTGTACCGGGAAACGGAAGTGTGACCGACACGCAGGGTATGTCAGTTTAGCTTCTGTGAATCGCTAGCGGTCTAACCTCCGCGTTGCAGCTGGCAAAAGCTTCGACAGGCGGAGATTGACTTGGAAAAGGAATTATACGAAGCAGAGCTCGAGAGACTGACAACGCGCGAACGCGAGATCAGGAAGCGTATCGAGGACATACAAGCTGCTCATCCTGATGCCGGTTCCGACTCGCGTCGTCAAGAGTCAATCTCTGAGTCACATGCCGCATGTTCGGAAGCAAGACACCTAGTCAACGGCACGACGACGAATGCAACTATAAACGGTGATGTAGACGAGTTGCCTAAGGTCAACGGGGTGAACGGTGTAGAAGGCGCGGAGAAGAAGGGCAAGAAGAGAAAGGTAGATGCTCGATAGACTATAATACATGCGTCTGTCTGCTCTCGCTTCGGTCCCTCCGAAACTGTTTCGAACACGGGGGGCCATCCGCTTTTCGTGCTAAATGTCGAGATCTTCGTCCGGATCATCGTCGTCAATGTCATCTGCTGAGTCGGGATCGTATAAAATGGCGCTTGTTTGTGGCGTTGTAGAGGCTGCACCAGTGTGCGCGTAAGGCAGGGGACCTGAGTTTTCGATTGTTGTTGTTCAGCCGTGAGGGTGAGGTTGAAGGACAGATTCTGCGTAGGATCCGGCGTGCTCGTAACCTAGCATATACAGATTAGGACAGTAGTCGCGATTGACAGTAGACTCTGCTCACCTCGGCCGAGGGCGTCTTGCCCGTGTAAATGCTCTTCAAACTCGGCAGATCCTTAAGTTCAACTGCCTCCCCATTGGTGACGACCCATCCCTCCAGTGTTCTCTCTACACCCTTTCTTCTCCTTCCGTCACCCACATCGCCTCGGACGAGCACCTCCGCCACAATTTCGTTTCCTGCGCCACTTCCTTCACCTGCGCTACCAAAGGCAAGGTCTTCGATATCAAAGGTCCGGGAAGCGATAGGCAAGAATACGTTCCAGAACTTTTCTGGAGGTGATAGAGGAGGAGGAGGCGTAGAGAGAGACAAAGCCAAGTGTGTGAGGAGAGCAGGCTGGTGCGCGGTGATATGGACCAGTGAAGGGGAGAACGATGGCGTTGTAATCAGTGCGAGTATGGGAAGAGCAGATGGTGTCAAGGCGTGTGCAACTAAGCGTGAGGCTTCAGTAGCGCAAGTGAGTTTGCTGTGAAACCCGGGGTAGGTTACATGCACTTACCCGGATGGTCGGCAATAGCGGTTTGGAGCGCAGACAGGAATGCATATACCGCCGCTTTAGAGTGCAGATTCGAGAGCAATGTCTCCAGTGAATCGATCACCACGGTGAGCGGTTGTGAGCTGTTGACTGCACGAACAACGTAAGAGGGAAAGAAGAGGAGATTAAGTCAAGACTCACCAGCTCTAACCGCCGACAGGATACGCTCCGTGCAGGTAACGTCACCGTAGCTAGGAATATCTGCAGTACAGTCTACGATGTGTACTCGCTCTCGGCGTAGCTCATTAACGAGTACCTTTGGTGGATAGAGAAGGCTGCAGAGCACCACGTCCGTCTGCGTTTGCGTCAGGAAGGAACGAAGCAGAGGCAAGCTGGACTGGGCTGCAGAGGACTGAAAGACTGTGAGGACATGAGCGGGTGAGGCAGATCCTCTCAAGACGCTTTCGAGTAGCATTGGATAGAGGAGGGCGAATTGATCGTCATCGTGAATTCGCGTTACTTGCGTCCCTGAGATCCCAGATCTGATGCCGATTGCCTACCGACGGGCGCATAAGAACGCTAGAAATACCGTTCGTTTTCTGTACACGCATGTAGGCTGTGGCCTCTGGGATGCAGCAGTGAGGGGAAACAAAAATGAAGTAAATAGAAAAAAGTTAATAACATACGCTGACAGCAGGGTTTGAACCTACGCGGGCGATGCCCAAGTGATATTGTACTCAAAGAGTTCAAATCACTCGCCTTAACCACTCGGCCATATCAGCTCACCAAGTGAGGAATACATATCTATATGATTATGTTGAACTTTAGCAATGCTTCTGAAGCAATTGTGCTCTGCCTTTGATGCAGAGGTCACTCCTTTCTGCTTGCATTTTCCGAGCAATACTGCCCACCAAACCTGCAGAACAGGCGAGCTCACTGTAAAAGAATGATTGGATGGGTTCATGTATCACGTCGCATCCGTCGCTATGATACAGAGCTGCAAGTGCTGCCAGCATTGCGCATCCTATGTCTGCCCGGTGAGTACATGCCCTCCGACACGCCTAGGTCTATCTGTACGGGTGGTGCAACTGTACCATTAAGTCATTGACTCTTCCTTTCGACATGTTAATGACCCAGCTAGTTGCTTCATCCTTGCGGGGACGCGCATTATATTTGACTCTAGCGAGAGGTACCGCGCATCCCACATCCGGATGAACCATTCGTGGCATCCCTGCTTTTACTGCATTACGTCCGCATTTCTGGTACTTAATGCGTGAAGTCCAAACCCGAGTCGTGGTGTCTGTCACTCCTAAGCGCTAGTTGACAATGAAGACAACAATGGCCGCATCCGTCTTCGCTACGATGCTTTTATTTGCTCGCTTGCCTATCGCTGCATTTCAGGACCGCGTTTGTCCTCAGAATAGACCTAGTTATTGTGTTCCGAGCATGGACGCTCCAGACTCTGGCACCTCCCCGCCGTGGCACGACACCACCGAGGCGGGCATATAAAGGGTGGCAGTCCCATCCACCGAATTACCATAGCCTTCTCACCTTCTTTCGACTGTCAAAGTACCTGCATCGGTTTCTTTCTGCTGGACAGACTTATTATCAGAGCACGGTCCTTACGAACCCGGCACGAACATATCTGTCTCTACCCAACTTCCTCCACTAGGCTCTGGAAAATCTGTGAATTTCGCGACATCTAGTAGAGTCACAGTCGCAAACCTACAGCAGAGATGATCACAGGACTTACGAAATTCGTCAACCTTTACCTCGCGCCTGTCCTTTCCCTCACGTCCATCGTGCTGGTCATCCTCGCATACCTCGCCCCTTCTCTCGTACTCTCGACAAAGGTCGCGCTCCTGACGGTGACGCCGTCCACGTCGCTCACGGAGCCCACGAACCTCAGTGGAGATGGCGTGGACGGCCCCAGTCTGTTCTTCGGCGCCCTTGGTTCGTGTTCACGCCCGAACAATGGTGCAACCGTCGTTTGCCAACCGGCAACGGTCTCTCCGCACTATGGTACGCTCTTGTATTCTTCTCGTCGCAATGACATCTGAAGTCGTTGGAACGTTTCACAGACCTGTCTGCGCTGCCGTCATCAGCGCCGACCTTGCTCAACGCACCCACCGCGACCACTCCCGCATTCATAGCTATTGCCCTCGGCTTCACTATCATTTTTTTCATCCTCTTCTCGCTCACCGCGTTCCGCTCCAAACTCGGAGCCAAACTCGGCGGTGCGATGGACAAGCCGGGCATACAACGCGCGACTGCATGGATCGGACTGCTTGGCTTCATGATCGGCTTCACCAGCTTCCTAGTCATCAGGATGTGGTTCGGCAAGGCGGTCGAAGACTTCAACGATGCCATCCTGAAGGGGGACAAAGCGCGCCAGCCCTGGTTGCCGCAACGAGTAATGGGTTCATCAGTAAGTAGCCCCGTGAACACACCTGATACCAGTTAAGCTGACATGTCTCTCGCAACAGTGATGTACGTTGCGTATGCATTTTACGCCGTCCCTCTTGTGTCATCGCTAGCGAAGCTGCATGTCTTGTCTGGCAAAGCGTAAAGTTGATGACTTGGGTCATGAGATTTTCATGGACACGCACCATTCCCAGACATTCGACCAACTCATCTCGATGCCTATCTGATGTTGGTAATACCTTTCTTGGGATTGTAATTTGTAGCGCTAGTATGACGGATAGTACGGACATGGAATGCATTCGGTGAATGGCCGTGGTCTGTCGGCGACATCAATTGCGGTGTGGAACGAAAGCAACAAGTGTAATGGTGTTACAACGGTATGTTTGTGTGTGAGTGAAGGGCTCGCGGTGTAATGAATCTAGCCGGCGCATCGCACGATGCAACAGCCTACCAAGGGTAGGCCGTAGCCCTGCTCAACTAATCCAGTGAGAGTAGAACGAGAGGTGTCGAGTCGTAGGAGGCGTGCTGCTCAATAGCCGTCGCCTTCACCGCCCTCTTTGCAGAAACCGCGCTTCTCGAAGAGGACGCTCGCCTTGAGCTCGTCTCGCGCCTTCTTGTCTGCAATGTCTTTCTGATGATATGGTTCGAGCGTCTCCCAGTCTACTTGTCTGAGAGGCACGTCATCCTCTTGGTCGAGGTCCTACAAGATGCGTCAGCCAGCCGATTCGTGTGGAAGAAGCAAGGAGCCGTACTATCTCGCCAAGCAGGACCACGTTCTCTCCGCGAATGAGGTACAGACCGCGTTTCATCTCTGCAAACACGTCTTGATGATATATACGTTCTACTGTATCTTCAAGGACAAGATTCGCTGGCACGCTATGAGCATGATTGGGGAGAGGACAGGATAGGTAGAGAGCTCACCAAATTGATCGTACGACCTTAACACGCCCTGCAGCTTCCTGCCATCTCGAAGGATGACCAGCATCTTCCCTATGAGTGCGGTACGTCATAGAGACAGAAAGCGTGGCGTATCACGCAGCCGCAGGGAACAGAGCGTAACCATCCGGGTGTACATGAATCAGGATTTATGAGGGTTGTATGGGTGGGTGGTACGGCACTGCGGATGTTGGTGACAGACGTACTGTCGACGCAATCCACGAGAGACCCAGATGTCGTGAACGGTATCAGCGAGTCCATCGTGAGCGTGCGAGGAGAGACCACCGCGGGACGAGCAGAAGCAGGTGATGGTTAGGACGGAGGTATAGAGACGCCCGCGCTCGCGGTCTTGTGGCGGCCAGCCGGTTCGCTTGGATGTGATTTCTCTGAGATGCAAACGACATAAGAATTACGTTAGATAGGTCCTGGAAAGCATGACAGTACACAACACGACAGGTGAAAGGCTGATATAACTACAGTGGTATCCAACAAACAATCGCAACAGAGTCAAGGACTAGAATTACAAGGTCAGCCACAGAGACACTGGGGACGCAGAGAAGCGTGTACAAAAATGCACTAGCTAGTCTCTGCATGGGACTCCTGGGGTTGGTCCTGTGGTGCTTCCTGCGTGTGCTCTTGCTCTTGCGGCTGTTCCTGAGGCTGTTCCGCGGCCTCTTGGGGTGGAGGGGGCGGCGCAAGGGCAGTCGCGGTGGGCGTAGTCGATGGTGTAGGCATAGGCTCCTCCAGCGGCTCGGCCAGTTCGCCGATAGCTGTCTCACCGATGATGTACCTAAGGACGTCGCTCAGGGTGATGATACCGAGAAGACGACCCTTCTTTCCGCCTTTCTTCTCATCCTCCTACGAGGGGTGTTAGCAGCCGTTATCACACAACGGGGAAGCTGTGATACCTCGCCCTCGACCACTACTAAGCGGTGTACTCGCCGTTTCTTGATCAACTGCATGAGGGTTGCCAGGGAATCAGACGCGGTGCAGATGACGACTCCAGGGAAATCTGGAGAGCGTTGATTGAGGGCTTCTGAGACGGTCAGGTCGAGTGCCTGATACGCTCCAAGGCGGACGAGCGTCTGAAAGAGTTCAGCAAGAGATAACATGTGTATGGGATGGCACTTACAATGACGTCGACGGTCTCGTACAGGTTGACGACGATCCCGTCCTCGTCCACGATGGGCACGGCAGAAATACCACGCTCAGAGAACATGTGCACAACATCAAAGACTGGTGTTGTCATGCTAGCGGTAGATATAGGGTAGAATGGGTTTCCATCTGGGCTGTTCTCTGCAGCTGGTGGCCAGCTCGCGACGTAGGTGCCGATGCCGAGCTTGCGCAAGGCATGTGCAGCATTGTGATCTCCCTCGCGCACTATACAGGGAACATGAGTTTGCAAGTCATGGAGGAAAGAGCAGAACTAACATTGATAGAGATGAACTTCAGCAGGCGGTACTGAGTGAGCACCGAGACAATGACTTCGTGCCCCGTCTCTGAGTCATTGTCGAGCAAGGGTAAACGCCGTGCATGAGTTTGTATGAGGCGTTTGGAGGCTTCGTAAAGCGTGGCAGAGGGATGCTCTCTGAGCAATGGCGGGGGCTCTACGCCCAACTCCTTCTCGATCTCTATTGAGAGCACGTCAGTTGGACGACTAGTATACATAGGGTGAGACTCACCTCGCAGAGACTCCAACCGCAAGTTCTCTACGTCGGCGGCAGCGCCCTCATAGGTGGAAGATTTGTAGTAGTATTGAATCAGATGTATAATATCTGAGACGGTGAACATGCCCGCGAAGCGTGATTGCTCGCTGTTCCAGAGGGGCGCAGACACAACGCCTGAGGGTGGATGGCCGATGAGATCAGTCGCATGGCAGCATAAGGCTGTACGCACCGTTGGACAGCAAACACTGCAGGGCCTTCCTGACCTCGAGCTTGGCATCGAGGACTATCATCCGAAAGCTGACTGGGAAGGAATCATAGGTAGTGTGGCCTCTGAGGTATGAACGGATGGCCTGGAGGGCGGCTTCATGGCTCTCCTGGGTAAGAGGGGGAAGATGTGATATTGCGCGTGGACGCCTGACTGAAATTTTGCGCTTGATTTTGGGCGAGGTGCTTGGGGAAAGTGTGGTGCTCATCGGGAATCCGAGGTCATGCACTGGACGTGACGGTGAGGCTAGCAGCACCCGGCGCTTGCGGTGAGGCACACGCTCAAGGCTCTGCTTTGGGCAGGAGCTGTGGTTACGTAAGAAAGCGTGCTGCCTGTGTACAAAATATTATGGTACAACGGAGAGTCTCCTCGGGCTCAGGAGGCTGCTATGGAGGCGCACACAGCTCTGGAGTCTTCGCGGCCGTGGTCCTGAGGGAAGTATTTCGAAATGCCGAGCGGAGGAGGCTCTCGGAGGATGCCGCAGGTGCCCGATGCAGGCACTGCTTACCTCTGTCCAGCCGCTCTGGCCAGCTGCGTCTCTGCGATTACCCCACTCACGTTTTCTCTTTCTTCATCTCGCTCTCCACAGTGCTTTCTCTCTGTACTCTTACTTTGGATTTGTTTTGATTTTCACCTCTCTCTCAGGCGATGTCAGCGGAGGACGCGATACGCGTTCACAACACATGGGACGATCCACCCGACGCCGGTGCCCTTACCAACCTCCGCAAGCTCTCCAGCGTCCTGCTGTCAACTCTGCCGCCGACAGACGGCCTTTCTGACGACCTGAACCCCTCCCAGCCGACACCACCACGAGATGTTTTCTACATCCTCTTGCCTCTGCTTATCGTGCTCTCCACGTTCTTCTTCTTGCTCTTGCTCTTCCTCGTATGCGTCATCATCCTCAGGCGACGTCGCGGTATTATGCTCAGGGACCATGATGGTCCCGTAGACATGAGCAGAGAGGACCTGGTCGAAGGAGAGGGTGGCTTTGAGGGTGTAGAGTCACGCTGGCTCGAGAGTGTCAATGAGAATGAAAGGCGAATGTATCAGCGGGCAAAGCGTATGTAGCATGCCCACTAACAAGCCACCAGACTGACGCCATACTACTGCAGAATACCAGCTCCAATACCCTCCGAATTCGCTCCCGACGGACATCACGTTGTCTCAGTTCCTGTCCATACAGGAGAAGGGCGTCTCGGCGTGGTCATTCGAACCCGACTTCGAGGCACTCAATTCTATGCTAGTCCATGCCCGCACAGAAATAACTTTTCTACCGGACCCGTCCTCCACGACGTCTGTTCAATCGAACCTACCCCTCCCCAAGCTCAACGAGGTGTACTACTGGGAGGTCAAGATGTTTGATCTTCCCACGACGACGAACGTTGCCGTTGGCCTCGCCACGAAGCCGTATCCGTCGTTCCGTCTCCCAGGGCTCAGCAGATACTCGGTTGGATACCACTCGAACGGAGACAAGTCGCACAACTGGCCATTCACTGCAACCTCATGTGGTCCCGCGTTAAAGGAAGGCGACGTACTCGGGGTTGGATACAGACCACGAACGGGTACAGTCTTCTTCACCAAGAATGGACGAAAGTTGGAAGACGCCTATGTCGGGTTCAATAGCTACAATCTGTTCCCGACCGTGGGCGCAGATGGGCCGTGTAGCGTTCACGTCAACTTTGGGCAGTCAGGCTTCGTCTTCATTGAGGCGAACGTGAAGAAATGGGGACTAGCACCGAGCTCCGGTACACTTGCTCCTCCTCCTCCCTACGGTAGCGAGAGGGGCAGTATACTTCTTGCGGCTGGCGGAGAAGTGACGCCTTTGCCAAGCGCTGTCGGCTCTCCAGCTGGTGCATCGTCTCGTTCCCGCCGCTCTCATCGCTCTCGAAGGCCTAGGAGCGCGCTGTCTACAACTACTCCACTGGCGTCCTCTCCCCTGTCAGGGACTCCGCTTGCGTCGCCTTCTCCTCCTGAGACCCCGCCACCACCCATAACGCCTATCGACGAGGAGTCAGATAACACGACAATCGGGCCCGGACCATCTACTGCACGCAGATACATATCGCCTACGGACATGCCATTCCACGTCGCGCCAAACCAGAACATCCCAGCATCTCCCACGCAGGCAGACGAGTCGGTCAGGTCTCGCTCACCTTCCACGGAGTCTTCACGGTCGCGTTCTCCACTGCCACCACGAGCGCCAGGTGCGAATTTGTTCAATACGCCTCGCCGCCAACCGTTCACGTTCACTCATGCGCGGACGGGCTCGCGCTCGTCATGTTCAGGTTCTGAACTTGCCATACAAGTTCATCCTCCCCCCGAGTCCCCGATAAGTCCCGACCCGCCCACTCCAGACGTCCGGGACATCCATCTCCAGGCGCTCGCATCTTCCAACGCTGCAGCCCCGGGCACCGCAGACATTCCAGATCGCGAGCCTCCCGCATACTCGCCTTTGGATGCCTACGCCTATCGTGATGGCGTGCAGCTGGACCTGCCTGCTGAAATCATTGCGGCAGCGTTGGAGCGTGGCACTCTCCCTCCAAACGTTATCGCGCCTTCAATCAGCTCTCGCTCGGAGAGGCGCAGCCGCCGCCGCGAGCGGCGTCCATGACACGAAGTCCCAGCTCCGGTACGTTGAGCTGTTACCTTCTTGTGGAGCGGAGGTATGACCATTTGCTTTCATTATACTGTGTGTATGTATTTCTATATAGCGCGTAGTATGGACGTTGACTGCCGGTTTGGAATTACTGTCACTTGTAGTACGTTTCACACAGCACTCCCCACGTCGCTTCTCACATTCATGTTCTCGCGTTTCCTGCAGCCATATTTACTCAATCTTCAGAGCGAATGTATTCAATGACTGAACGAAACTGCATTGCGGATATGAGGCGTTGAGACCACAAGCGAGATGCGTGCGGCTGATGTAAAGACAGATATGCAAGGCGAGAAGACGCAGGAGTAGGCTATGACGCAGGGAGCAAAGGCACGGAAGCCATACGAGCTGACTGTACAGTCTTCGTCTCCGTTGTGTTCTGGCGCAGAGGACTTGGTAGGCGGCTGGCGAACGGGTGATGTGACGGCATGCTCATCGCGCTTTCAATGTCTTCAACCGCTGTCGAGTCTCTTGACAGGCTCCGCGGAGCTGCGGGAGACTTTCCTGTGATACGCATCCCGCCTGCCTCCTTTTGCCGACCACACACGAGCCACCGACGAAGCCGCGCGCGGAGACCCTTGTCGAGGACAATCCAGAGCCCGAGCGCGAATGAGACGAGGATGGCGACGAAGACCGCACCGATGATCATCTCGGGGGCCATGCGGTGCGCGTACTTGTCCAGCGCGGCGTTCGGGTCGCGCAGCGAGGGCTCGTTGTACTGGATGCTCTCCTTTGCGGTCGCTGCGGCGTTCATGATCGCGGGGCCGGGTCCTATGTTGGTTTCGCAGTAAGGGAGGATGAACGGGCAGCGCTTGGAGTCTGTCGAGTCTGTAGAGTCACGAGCAAAGAGCGGCATGGGTCGGACGAGTGGGTATCAAGAGAGCGGCGAGGCGGCCGAGCTTGCGCTGCACGAGTTGGGAGTGCAAACCGACAGTGCTGGAGAACCGCGACCGAATTGACCCACCGTCTAAATAGGGCATGTGGCTGACAGCTAGACAGGCTGACCATAAACACGGGTACCTAGTTCTATTGGCTATATTTTGCAGTCTCTGGTTTTACAGGTTAGGTGAAATTTGAATGTAGATCTAGACACTGCGTCTAGGGCTCGAGACGCTTGGGGTCCCTCGGGAACAGCGACGCGCGACGGATGTTGTTCAACTTGAGGAACAACATCAGGACACGCTCGAGACCGATACCTCCTCCACCATGTGGCGGGCAGCCCATCCTGAAGGCGTCGACGTAGGGAGTCATTGACGCGGGGTCGATGCCCTTTTCCTTCATTTTCTCAACCAAAAGCGCCGGGTCGTGAATACGTTGTGCGCCGGACAGAATCTCTTCACCGCGCATGAAGAAGTCATAAGAGTTCGACAGGGTCTACAGAACCAGTCAGCAACACCCTTGCTCTACTGGATGAGAATCACATACTGGGTCTTCAGGGTCAGGCATCGTGTAGAAGGGACGAAGCGCCATCGGGAACTTGTCAATGATGAAGTAGTCGGTGTCGTACTTGGCCTTCACGAGGCGTCCAAGACGCTTCTCGTTCTCGGTGCTGGTACTGTGTTAGCCTGTCTCCGATATGCGTGTGCAACATCCATTACTTACTCAATGTCATCCAAGTGCTCCCTCGGCACGCCGTCCTCGACGAGAAGGTCGACGGCTTCCCTGAAGGTCAGCCTGAGAGTGCCCTCGGGACCATCGCGCCACTTGAACTCATCGGCCGGGAATGCTTTCCTGACAACTTCTATCTCGTTCTTGTACTGGTCGCGCAGACCTCGGAACATGTGCTTGAACAGGTCGTCCAGCAGTTCCATAACTTCATGGTAATGTTCCTCGATGGCCATCTCGAGATCGAGACCGATGAATTCAGTCATGTGCCGATGGGTGTTCGAGTTCTCCGCACGGAAGACAGGGCCAATCTCGTAGACACGCTCAAAGTCCGCCGCAATGGCCATCTGTTTGGCAAGCTGTGGGGATTGGGCAAGGAAAGCACTGCCTGTGTTCGACCGATCAGAACGTGGGCGGGCGAGATGCGGACTACACGCATACCCTTGAAGTAGTTGACCTTGAACACCGACGCTCCGGACTCCGTCGCAGCGCCTTGCAACTTTGGACTATGAATCTCAATGAACCCCTTGGAGTCCAAGAAGTCGCGGAAGAGGTGACCAATAGCGTGCTGAAGCTTGAAGACAGCCTGGTTGGTCTGAGTCTGTACGCAAGGCCATGAGCGGACTATTCTTCATGATGCGAGTAATACATACTCGAAGATCAATGACACGGTTGTCAAGACGAGTGTCAAGAAGGACGCGTTTGTATTGAACTTCTTCGTTCGAAGTAATTTCAGACTCGGGACGGTTAGCATCCTCGACTGAGAATGGCAGACGGCCGTCAAGACCGGAGACGAGGTAGATCTAGCGAAAGCGTTAGCGGGTGTCAAAGCGGCACTTCAAGAAGGCTAACCTTAGAGACGTGAAGCTCTACATCACCGACAGATGCGCTCTTGATGATCTCCGGGCTTTTCTTCACGACACCTTCAACCAAAACAATGCTCTCGTCTTGGAGACTAGCCGCCCATTTGACCATCTGCTTGCTAACCTTCTCCGGAGTCACCGTGAGGAGTGCCTGGACGGAGTCAGTGCGCTGACGCAGGTTCAAGAAGACCATCTTGTTTCCCTGAGCGCGTGAAGTCTGCACTCGGGCACGGAGGAGGACCGTCTCGCCATCCATGTTAGGGTTGAGCGAACGGATCTGCACGCGCGGGCGGCGGGGACGTGACTGAGATTGGTTGAGGGGCTCCTTGCCGTAGTTATCGACAGCATAATCCTGCGGAAACCAATGAGGAAGTGAGTGTATTGGCCAGAAACATATGGCATACTATATCGGCAGCAGCCTTCTGTGCTTCGAGCTCTTTCTGCTTGGCAGCCTTTTCGGCAGCCTTCTTTGCCTTCTCAGCCTCCTTTGCGCGTTTCTTGAGCTCGTTCTTAGACGGAACCTTGTCAGTGCCCTCGGCAGAGGGGTTGGGGGTGCTGGATGAAGGAGATACTTGTATGAGTGAGCAGTATGTAGGGAGCTATACGTAGCACGCACGTCTCCGGCACAGTCTCAGCGACTTTAATCTCCTCAGAGTCGGCCATGGTGTGGGTAAGAGGCAGGATTGCACTGCACGAGCTTGACTCGCAGAGACTTCCTATCGGCTCTGGGTCCCCTCCATCCGATCGCAGATCTCAATTAAACCCTAACCTACGCTTTGATTGCACCTAACCCTGGTGGTGGACTTACGCCCGCTGAGCATCAACTGGCGGAACGGCTCGGTGTGACTCGCCCGGTCTACAGCGTTTCCCTACCACCTGGCAGCGTATAAAAGCATTTCTTCATCCCGTTCGTCCTGTCCTTAACGTCCCTACTCGCAGAATGCAGGCCATTTCTCGTCCTCTCACTCGCGCTGCCCCCAAGGGCCTGCGCCGCGCCGCGGCTCTCTCTACTTGGTCCGCTGTTCCCGCAGGCCCCCCGGATCCTATTCTCGGTGCGTCTCGTTCCCCACGTTGCGTTTGGGAGTGTCGGAAGAGTGGAAGCCAGGAATCCCCCGCCCATTCAAAAGACTGCTGCAGAGCGGTCCGGAAGGGCGTCCCAGGCTACACTTCACCTGACTACCCCAGACTGTGACACGATCCCCCGCTGATTCGCGTGTTTGAAGGTGTGACCGAGGCCTTCAAGGCTGACAAGGATCCTCGTAAAATTAACCTCGGTGTCGGTGCTTACCGCGACGAGAATGGCAAGCCCTATGTCCTCAACTCGGTGAAGAAGGCCGAGCAGATCATCGAGTCTGCTGAACCCGACAAGGAATACCTCCCCATCACCGGTCTTGCGGAGTTCACCAAGGCCGCCATCAAGCTGGCCTACGGTGGCGAGAGTGCTCCCTTGTCAGGCAATGCGGTATGCAGGCTTCCGTGCTGTTAATTCCCCGCCTGATCTCTGGTTTGCAGGTTGCTGTCACGCAAGCCATCTCTGGTACAGGTGCACTCCGCGTTGGTGGCGCGTTCCTCGGCCGCTTCTACCCTCATGCAAAGACCATCTACATCCCTACTCCCTCGTGGGGTAACCATACCCCCATCTTCCGTGACTCTGGTCTCGAGGTCAAACAGTACCGCTACTTCGACAAGAAGACCGTTGGTCTTGACTTTGCCGGTCTGAAGGAGGATCTGAAGGTATGTTGAACGCTCTACCCATGTACTGGCTTCTCATTGCTTCGCGGCGTTTAGAGCATGCCTGAGAAGTCAATCATTCTTTTCCACGCGTGTGCGCACAACCCGACTGGTGTTGATCCTACTCCCGAGCAATGGAAGGAGATCTCCGACCTTGTCAAGGAGAAGCAACTCTTCCCCTTCTTTGACATGGCGTACCAAGGCTTCGCGTCTGGTGACTTCAACCGTGATGCCTTTGCTGTTCGTCACTTCGTCGAGCAAGGCCACCAGGTTGTCCTGTCCCAGTCGTTCGCCAAGAACATGGGCCTTTACGGCGAGCGTGTCGGTGCCTTCTCAATTATCACTGCCGACCCAGAGGAACGGGCTCGCGTTGAGTCTCAGCTGAAGATTATTGTTCGTCCCATGTACTCCAACCCTCCTCTTCACGGTGCACGCATCGCGGCTACCATCTTGAACAAGTCGGAGCTTTACCAGGAGTGGGAGGGCGAGGTCAAGCATATGGCGAACCGCATTATCAGCATGCGCCACCGTCTGTACGACAACCTTGTCGCTCAGGGTACCCCTGGGGAGTGGGGCCACATCAAGAGCCAGATCGGCATGTTCAGGTATGACGACCAATGTGCATACTCTTCTGCTCGCCACTGACGCCTGGTCTAGCTTCACTGGCCTCACCCAGCCTCAAACGAAGGCCTTGGCTGAAAAGGCGCACATTTACATGACTGCCGATGGACGCATCTCTATGGCCGGTCTCAACGCCCACAACATTGACTACTTCTCTGAGTCTGTCAGCAAGGTCGTCAAGGGCACCCTCTAAAAAGCTCGGATGCGGGGTCTTGGCGCTTACATGTACTAGATGGGTTATAGAGCCGCTGACAGCAGCTTTTTGCCTCCAAGTCCTTGGCGGCGGCGATGATAGTATTTACCTAATATTCCCGTACAGTGTCCACCCATTTACATCAATGGAATCGTCGACGATTATACCCCAGAGCCCGCGGTAGTTCAGGTCTGTCTCGGTCGGTCTACGGCCTACGGCCGCGCTTTGTGGAGGGTGTCTCGGAAAGGAAGGTAGCGTACATCGAAGACATGACCGACGCTAATCGAAGCACTCCCCGTCAAGCCGTTGACGGCACAGGATGTGGTGTCTACCTCTTGCTTTCGGACCACCACCATGTCCTTTGCGAGCTCGTCGTTGCGCTGGCGACGTCCCGACCGCAAGTCGTCCACGCCCTTCCTCCCTGGCGCATGGCCGGATAACTCCTCGACGCAAGATACGTCTCTACCACAGGATGTCTCGAACCACCCTCTGGGTCAGAACTGCTTCACGCAGCCCCTCCGAAACCTCGACCATGTCACAGATTTTCATCGACGTTTGTCGGAATCCCTCAATTCGCGCCCGACTATCGCGTCGCCGTCATTGGTGACCCCAAGCATATCGTATGCTTCCTCTATCACAGAAGGAGCCGTACGTATAATTTTTCCAGGTCCACGTCTGCTCGCTCACGAACTATGCAAGTCTAATACCGCTCTCTCCGCCCTGCATACACCGGAGACACTTTCTCCTAACGAATCGTTGTCACCAGTCTCCAAGCAGTGTCCGTCCTCCTGGCGTAGTGTTTCTCGATCGCCACGGCGAAGATCGCTTCGGAATGTCCGTCCGTGGCACAATGAAGTGCCATCTCTCAATGGAGATCTGCAACTCGCCCCAGACACTGGATCTGCCTCCATTTCGCCCCCAATACGCTTGCCGCTCTCCTTGCCGACAGACACGCTCACGTTCTCTCCTGACTCCTTAAATTCCTACTTCAGCACGTCTGAACACTTTTCCCACTTCAGCTCTCCCGAACCGCTGCCTTCGGTACCTACTTCCTCAAACTCCGTTTCTCCGGAGCTCCCACCGATCTCCGTGTCAACAGACTTCGCGAAGAGCTTTTTCCCTATTCTCGCTCAAGCCTCTCAAGGCGAACTTGAACGCGACATGCCGAGGAGGGACGTACGTGGATCGAATGCGGATTCTCCCGTCCTGCCCTCAGACGACGACCCAGAGCATGATGTTGAAGCCGAGCCATACCATATCTCCCCAGGCAGACGTCGCATGGCTCAGGAACTTGTCCCCAGTGCTGCAGAAATGGACGCCTTTGCTATGTCAGCCGACCGCGTCTCCGACGCCAGTTCCACGCATTCGATCCCGACATCTTTCGTCTCCGATTTAGCTACAAGCTTTGCCAGGAATGACCATTCGATCGGCCGGGCCGCTCGGGTACATGTCTATGGGCAGTCATCTCCTTCGCTCAATTCATCCGTAGAGATGATTCACCTGCTGGATGTCGACGAGTACCCGGGAGAAGGTCCAGGGCTCCAGCACTCCCGTGATAACGTGCACCTGCCGCCTAGGACGATGTCTCCGCGCGGCAAGCGTGTCTCTACGGTTATCGTTGGGGCGCCAGCTAGGAGCAATCATGGCTCCAGGACGAGTCCCTTTGCGAAATTCAAAGCATTTGGAGCGAAACTTAAGCAGGCTTTCAGCATGAAAGCCAGGCAGCCAAGCTCGGGTATCGGCGTGACGACCACGACCGCCGTAACGGAAATCGAATACAAGTCGGTAAGAGACCATTGTACAATTATCGACGGTCATGATTGAGATATATTTGCGCACAGGAACACCCTATCCCTGCCCCAAAGTGTAGACGGAAGAACAAGGACCTGCTGTTGCGGCAGCAACATCGCAAGTCGATGCCAGTCTCTACACATGAGGACCGAGTATTCTATGGTCAACGTCGACCATTCCGGCCCGTCTCGTTCCTGTCCGTGGATCCTGGTCCACGTTCCAAGCCATCGTTCTCTGCGAGCGATGATGTCCAATCCACGGCGGCACCTTGGATTTCTAGACAGCCGCGATCCCGGTCTTCACTCCTCCTGGTACCTGACTCTTCTGCCGGCTCTGCTTCGTCGAACATCGCACTTGGTCATCATCCACGCCAAAATTCTTTGCGCGCTCGAAGCAAGTCGTCCCCTGCCATGTCCGGGCTAAGTTCTGCCTCCGGGCCTGTCCCGCTACCGGGGACTTGAACAAGTCTCGTCTGGCGGCGCTGAAGAATACTGTACTACCGCATCCGCCTCTGCCGGAGATCGAGGGTGACCATGCCCCTTACCAGCCACCGGATGAATATTCTGGGATTGGACGTGGTCGTCATTCCTTACAGCATTCACATGCACGTCCACAAGCCACATACGAACCCAGACATAGCGTGCCTACACCTCCGACGACCAGGAACCTGGAGGTGATCGAGCGCAACACTAGCGATTCCCTTCAACCTCGTCTCCCCACAAACCTGCAAAGCAATAGCGCCACTTCAACTGTTCGGGCGTGCAGGCACTCGCTAGACACCATCAAACGGAAGAGTAGTGACTCTCAAAACTCCAAGAGGCGATACCGAGGATTTTCTTTTACCAAGCGATCCTCAAAAGTTCTCGCCAGTCCTGCCACTCCCGTTCCTAGCTTGCCATCTGATCTTACGAGAGATGGCGCGCGATCCGGGAGGACGTTGAACGCTCTCCTCAAAGGATTGACTCCTCAGAAAAAGGCCGAGTACTTGCGGCACTGGCAGCAGCGTGTGGCGTCGCCCGTTGGATGTGCAGAGTACGACCCCGATATCATTCTGGATACTATGAGCTTCGCGGACATTCACGACTCTACCGCTTCGACGACGACCATGAGCGATTCTCTGATATCGCCGGACTCTATCGACGTCCCCGTTCACGCAATCCACGTGGGCAGCCGTAACGTAGACTTCGCAGCGGCTAGCTCAACCGGGGATCTACACTCTGTTGAAGAGCATAGGCTTGCGCGCGATAAAGAGGAGCATGAAGAAGAGCGAGGATTCCTCCGAGCCCTGGGGCTTGAATTCGACCTTGTGAGGGCTACGGAGGAACTGTAGGACGACGGATCACGGTGAACTGCAGTGTCGCCGGTGGGCTTTTGCATCATAATCGTGTAGTATTTGGACTATTCGGATAGCGGTGTAATATAGACAGCTTACGAGCTCTACTCGGACGGTCATTCGGAAAAGCGGATGGAGGCTGAGTCAAATTCGTATTGCAGGCACTGCGGGGACAGTGGACAGGGCAGAAGTCACGTGAGAGATTGAGGTTATCTGATAAGGGATTTGCGGGAGAGAGATGTGACGCACCCGCGCGGAAAACCGTCCGACGGGCTTGACTCTCCCAGCGCGCTCCTCCTCCTCCATCCTCCCCTCCTCCCTCCGCCTTGTCGCTACCGCTTCAAATACCTAGGTTTTTCTGACATCCGCGATACCCGCATCCACCTTTCAACAGACCCTTCGGACGACTTAACCTCATGGAACCTCAGCACGCAAAACTCGTCGCGGCTGCGACGGGTGCGACCGTAACGGCTTTAACAAGTGTGTAACAAGTCCCGTACGGTTGTATTCTGACCTGACATTCCCCGACTAGTGACCCCCTTCGACGTTGTAAAAACGCGCTTGCAGACCCAGCCAGTACGACCTCAACCTCTTTTCCCCCGACCACCCCCAAACGTATGCTGCCAGCCTGCGAATTCCCCGTGCGTGCGGAGAATGTCGACGGCGGCCATGCGTGCCTTCGAGGGAGAGGTCGTCTGCGTTTGGGATCATGGCATGTTCCGTACCGAACGTGTGAACGGCTTCTTCGACGCTTTCCGGCATGTCTGGCGCGCCGAGGGCATTTCGGGTTTGTGGAAGGGTGCAGGGACGACATTGTGAGTCCTCGTAATCACCAGTCTGCTACATAATTTTTACACTTTCTCAGAATGATTGGCGTGCCGTCCGCGACATGCTACATGCTCACGTATGACCATCTGCTGAACGAGACACTACCACCGCTCCTTCCCGCACCTCTCGTACCGCTCATTGCTGGTATCTCCGCCCGAACGTTGATCACCACTGTCGCCTCACCACTAGAACTCGTCCGGACAAATCTCCAGAGCACCCCGGTCTCGCCGGACACGCCGCATACGCTCCGATCCACTCTCACCTCAATAGGTGCTCTTGTCAGACAGCATGGGAATTTGCACCTATGGCGAGGACTGGGGGCAACGCTATGGCGAGACGTTCCCTTCAGCGGCCTATACTGGGCAGGCTACGAACTCTGCAAACGATCGCTCAACAAGTCAGGCTACGAGGGTGCCGGGGTCGCTTTCGTCAGCGGAGCGCTGAGTGGGACGACGGCTGCACTGGCGACTTCACCCTTTGACGTGCTAAAAACTCGCCGACAAGCCCTCGTCATGTCTGGCGACGCCGGCATAGTCAAGTCTGTCGGGATCGTCTCTGTTCTGAAGGAGATTGTTCGGACAGAAGGTGTTTCGGCGCTCTATGCAGGTATTATGCCCCGCATAGCGAAGATCGCTCCTGCGTGTGGTATCATGATCGCATGTTTCGAGGTACGTCCTGTTACTGTCATGTCTTTTGTCCAGCTTGCTGATACGTTACTCGTAGGGTATCGGTAAAAGGCTCATGAAGAAAGAGAATGATGAGCGGATATGACGCTAGCAGCCGAACACTTCGTCTTCCTTCGGCTGGACCAGTAATTTATGTTCATATCTGGATTTTCATTCTCACCCAACCGCATTACACTGTCACGTCTCATGCATCATGTACCTAGAACAGTCTCATAGGTGGCTGCCTTAATTCTCTTGACAAGCTCATTTCTCTCGTGCCGCTGCACACGCGCGTTCACCCGGCAGAGGCAACAAATCTATTTTACGTGAAGGTGCGTAGTAATCACAAGATCGTCGTGCGAGGGGTCTCCCCTCTGAATGCTCTCGGGCCCCCTACGATGGCACGCACTGAGAGTAGTCTTCCGAAAAGTCAGCAAGAATGTCATAGACACAAATTGCCGGTACTCACAAGGATTGAAGTTTGTGCAGACAAACCCAGCTGGCGGAAAAAGAAAGTCCGTAAGTCTTTGAGAGACATGCGCAGAGTATACAGCTTACCGACACACGCCGTAGGTCCGGTCCAGCCAGTGCCACCACACTGCCCATACGCGACTTGCAGAGAGGCCGTAGAGGACGGCGCCGAGGAGGTGCTCGAGGCGCTAGTCGAGTGCGAAGTTACACTCGTGGACGTCGAGGAACGTACGCTGGATGTAGTAGAAGTAGAGGAGCGCACGCTTGACGTCGTAGAGGTCGTAGAATGCACGCTCGAGGTGGTCGACGTCGACGAGTGCACAGCGGAGGTGCTGCTCGCAGAGGCAGTGGTCGGTGGAGCGGTGCCCGCGGTGTCGCCGTAGAAGATGCCGCGACCGTTCGTTCCGACGTAGACACTACGTTCGCCACGATGAGCACCCGAGCCAAGGGTTCTAGGTACAAAGCAGCACGTACCGGCCGTAGATGCGAGGGTCACCCGCGATCACGTTGGCGCTGGCAGAGCCAAAGCCGTGGGCAGCATCGTTGATCTGCACCCAGTTCGTGCCCGCATCGTCCGACCTGAAGTAGCCGACGCCGCCGATGTTTGCTATGGCGAAAAGAGCAGGGTAGCCGCCGGTGCTCGCTGGGGCACCGAAGGAAATAGACCATGCCTGTGCTCGAGATTCACTTTGCTAGAGTCGCGCGATAGATGGGTATATGCGCACCTGAGAAACGCCGGAGATGGCGCTGAAAGAGGTACCGTTGTTCGTCGAATGGAACAAGCCCTTGTCGGTCGACACCCAGACATCGCCGGTGACCGCGGGGTGCACGATGACCGTAGAGACGCTACTCGAGGTGCCCAGGGTCGCCTGCTTCGCGAACGTCTTGCCACCGTCCGTCGAGAGATAGAACTGGTTGCCTGAACCGGCGTAGAAGATCGAGTTCACGACCTTGTCGGAGGCGATGGCCGCGCCTGCCGGAAGGGAGGACACTGCGCTGAAGGGGTTTGTATACTGAGAGACCTGGACGCCGTTGCCTGACGAGCTCCACAGGACAGTGTCGCCAGCGGCGGAGATCGCGACCTTGCCTCCGGATACACCGTCAGGTGAGCCGTAGTCGAGAGCCCTATAAGAGAGAACTTAGTGACGAGCAGAGTTTCACTTTACGGCTCGACTCACCATGTGTTTCCCGAATCGTTACTGATAGCAATCTGCTTTCCATCAGAGCTGGGGAGGGGTCATGAGAGATGCTCTTGAGGAGTGACGATTAAGAGACATACGCATCGCCGTTACCAACGCGCACGATCGTTTTCGGGTTCTGACCAGCGTAATCCAAGCCAGTGATGCCAGACGCAGTTGAGGGCTGGAACTCGGCAGAGGGTGCTTTAGTCAGGTCAGTGTGAACAAAGCCTACAGGGATGGCGATGAGTTTTGATTGGTCAAGGGATGTAAAGGGCGCACTTGCCTTCCTCGTCCAGAACGCCACTAAGCAAAGTCGGTCCAACAGGTGGGGAAAGAAGAGCTTGGACGGAGGTCTCCTCAATACCGTCCGCAAGGGACTTCAGAGTCACGTTACGAGTAGTGTCCCACTTCAGCAGATCGTGGCCACCATAGATCGTTGCTCCGGTGCCGTACAGCCAGTGGTTGGAGTCGAAGGGGTCGATGGCGAGCGCCTCCATCATCCAGCCGATTTGTGTGACAATGCTGCTGGCTGTACCCTCGGGACCGAGCCATGGGGCAAGAGAATCATCATACGTGTAGTACCTGTTCATGGTCGGGTACGCGGCCCAGTCCCAAAGACGTGTCCACGTACTGCCGCCGTCTGTCGTGCGGAAGACGTTGCCGTCAGGCCACCAGCAGTTGAGGGCAGCGACCATGACAGTGCCAGGCTTCTGTAAGTCAACAGCGAGACCACTAGTAGAGATGTCAGTTCAGGCCGGCATACAATAAGATGTTCGTACCCAAAACCGAAGTACAGATCACCTGCGAGAGCTCTCTTCAGTCCGCAGCTATGGAATGCAGGGTAATCGACTTACCACCAGAGACGGGAGTGATATCCGTCATCGTTCCTGCGGTGATATCGTACTTGTACACAGCACCCTGGAGGAGCATTAACGCATGTATGGAAGGCACCTGGCATGCGACTCCTTACAAGAGTTCCATCATAGGGACCAGTTCCATCAGATGTGGAGATGTAGAGAGCCTTCTCAGCAGGAGAAAGGACACCCTTGTGGGGCATCCACGACGAGTTTGTGCCAGGAAGCGCGGACCCTGTGAGAGACCATAAGTAAATGCGCGATACTCGTGCGTAAGATCAAGTACGAACAGGTGGCGCCAGCATCATTGGACATGAATAGGTTACTGGCGGTGTTCGTGCCAACTCCAACGAAGATTCGAGGAGTAGCAGCGCCCGATGTGCCAGACGTAGAATCGAATGTGACAAAGGAGACACCCGCCTCGTCACTGTTCAAACCGGTCGTGTCTGTGGGGTCGGGCTTGTAGGTTCCTGCAACGTTCGTTGGTTCCTCTCGATCTCGGGTGCTGGCGACATGACGCACCAACGTTGGGAAGGCTAGAGACCTTGGTCCATGTCTGACCAAAGTTGGTGCTCTTCCATAGCCCGTTTCCACTACGAGCTCCGAAGAACAGAATGTTGTTGCTGTTGGGGTCAACCGCAAGCCGCTGAGGCATACTTCAGATATATGCTTTGGTAAGATGTGACCGACCATACCTCGCCCATACCACGCCCAGGCATATTGCCTCCCACTTTGAAGGGTAAAACCGATGGAGTGAACGTCTTGCCTTGATCGGTAGAGATGAGGATCTGGCCATTGTTCGGATCCCACGAGTTGGTGTACATTCCTGTCGCCTGGGGATGCGTGTCAGGACATGAGCCAACGCATTCTGTGATGACATACCAGGTACAGGCGGTTCGGGTCTACGGGGTCGGTCGCGAGCGCGTCCACACCCCAGTAATTCCATCGCGCGTCGTCTGCAAAGTCGAGGAGAGGCGACCAAGTATCATCAGCGTTGAGCTTGTAGGCACCGCCAATATCGGTGCGGGCGTAAGCCAGGCCCTTTTGCGACGGGTTGAAGACGATGCCGGGAATGAATCCTCCGCCTCCCCCGATCTTCACGTTCTTCCATGTGTATGCTTGTGGGCTTGCGGCATGGGCGAGCGATGCTGCAGATGCAGCTAGAGCTGCGAAAGCGGTCAACCAGTGCATGGCGAAGAGCTCCCTGGAGAACGCACCGCGAGGCGGGAGTACGGTATATATCTCGGCGTGGCGAACACGTCCCTATGAGCCTTTGACAGCCATACCGCGCAGCATGACCATGGACATGCTCTGCGGTACCGAGTATTGTGCGCCCGAAGATTAGGCGGATCATGCGACGCAGCAGAACATGGTGCTCGAATGCGCCGAATGGTGAGCAGGGCAGCCCTAGGCGAGGTCGACGCTGCAATAACACCGAAGATTTTGGCGAGCAGACGTGTGCCGAAGCTGAACCGTGCACATGACCCGTCGGGCCGCCAGGTAATCTTGCCATGCCCAATGGCAGTCAAGCGTGGTCTTTGAAACGCATGCAGCGAATTCAAGTGCGTAAGAACAGAAACTCGCGAGCTGTACTTCTGTGCAAGACGTCAAGTTAGGGACCAGGGGGTGATTGCAAGGCAGTCCTGCTGACGACTATATTAACACTTTAATTTGAGTTCAATCATGACGTGCCAAATGTGGACAATGCTGAAATTCATGAGATGCTCCCATTGGGGTATCGAGGTGTCTGGCCGGCTAGACACTCGTCTGCAGGCGCTTCAAACACCTTTGAGCGTTCATAAGGTATCAAGTTGGCTACGCTGAAGAGGAATGCAGAGACATTCTTGGACGCCTTAGTTGTGAACTAAATGCCAATTTATGGATGCAGAATGCCCGCATGTCGAATCAGGAACGCTGTAAGTTCTGTAATGTCAGGCCATTCCAATATGAAGCATGACAGATTTGGCACGATACTCTTCGAAGTAAAAGAAAAAAAAAACCACTCACAATTGACCCATTGCGTGACATCTGCAGGTAAAGAGGTGAATGGTGCGTTAAGCCTTTTTGCAAGGGTACCAGGACATCAGCCAGGAAGCTTGGAGTGTCGCTGGTGCGAGATGTCGCACTTCGGAAGAATAAAGGAACTAGGTGCGCAAATGTGCTCATGAGACCTGTGCTAACGAATGTTATTTCAAACAGGCCAAGACGAGTGCGTACTATGCTCTGACTCACCACGTACCGGATGGTGCACGCTCGGTGTGCCGTTGCGATTAATGCAAGAATATGCATGCTACCCCAGCTTCAAGTGGTAGATAAGAGAGTCGCATGCACTTGATTGCACAAATGGGCATTCCATGGGTGGTTCATGTAGTATTCTGCAGAGGTGAAAGTCGTGACGGTGGCAGACAACAAGGAGTGTGGGCGGACGTTGCCGGCGCGCCACAAAGCATTTACCAAAGGAGGCAGCACAAGCTTACGTAAGCTTTCAGGCGAGGGTCAACATCTATCATATACGACATACTATATAGAAGCGAGTGTAATGTATCTCCGGATGCGAGAGAAGAACCTTGTGCGAGCAACAGTGGTGCAATCGGACGACAACAGGAACCGCGAAGGAAAGTGGAAAATGTACAGTTACGAAACGAGTGCGGGATGCGACAGACGAGGGGCGCCCTAGAAAGTAGCATGGAGTGGGCGCACCAGGGCAGACCCGAGAACGAGGGGAGGGTGAGTATAAAATAAGAATAGACAATAAAACCGAGACGAAATAAGCGAACGGAGGTCTTTCATGCTTTGGAAGCAGGAATATGCAAGTTGATTGCTGTGATAATTCGTCAGAATTTGGAGGGGTCGTTTGTATCTGTCCACATACCTCTGAACCATGTCAAAGCGTCGGATGTTGAGGGTGCGTCGAAATACAAGATTGCTTTATTATCCACCAAGCGTAGAGCTGGAAACGGTGAGTTAGCAACGACATTAATCAGGAACACTCGCATTTAGTCTCACCATTTCCATGGACGATACTAGCTGGTTGAGGAAGTGTTTGCATACGAAGGACAGCCCACAAGTCGACCTGCGAGTTGGGGTCCTGGCCTTCAGATGGGTCGCGACACAGCACCAGCAAATCGTTGCATAGGATGCCAATTAGAGACCGGGGTGTGAGTTCCGGCGACAGACACTCGACTTGCACCGTCGATGAATCTCCCTTGGAGTCGATGACCTCGAAGGACACAGTGGCTTTTCTGACCACGCGCGTGAGTTGCAAAGGCCCGTCCATGATCAGACGCCTGAGTTTACACCGATCAGTCAGTGTTTGCGAATCGCGAGAACGGCTCTGCTCACCTGTGAGGCTGCACCAAAGGACTTGGGAACTTGCCACGAATCCTAGCTTGCCATTGCACCAGCTTACGCCGGGACTCGGATTCGCGCTTGCCCTCGTTCATGTTGGTCGCCAGAGACGAGATCTCCGCGAGAGCGCGGTCAAGAGGATCCTCCACAAAGTCATATATCGGAGGGCAGCTTTTCAACAAATCCTCGAGCTACGCGAGATCAGCGCTGTGATACGACACTGAATGCTGATCAAGACTCACCAGAAGCCTGTACCGAGGGATTCGCTGCACGGGAAGCAGGAGGTAGCCCTCAAGGTTCAGCTGAGAGTGACGAGGATTCATGCGGCAACGCTTGAGGTATGCCTTGATGCGTTTCCTCTGGCTTGACGTCAAGGGGGCGACGTTATTATTTCCAGAGTCTGGCAAGGCGCCTGGAGCCGACACGGCGGACATTGTGAGACCGAGACCAGCAAGTTGCGCGGTGCTCGATGAAGGCGAAAGCGAGTTGGCCAATGCACTTGGCTTCTCAGATACCCAAGTTTTGATGCGCTGCAAGGAGTTATCGAAGTTGCTAAACACAACATGAGCATATCGCCGGTAAACTAGCACCGTGCACTTACTTGATGTACGTCGAATACATCTTCATGAATGCAGCATGCGAAACGAAGATATTGGCGACCGAACGCGCAACTTGCAATGACAACGAGCCATCAGCGTCGACCTCGGCGAGCTCTGCTGAGGTCTTCATGATGGGTGCTGTTGCCTTTTCCAAAGCAGGCAGGAAACTCTCCTTGTGGAAGGAGAACAGGGCTTCTAGTCCACCGAAGACGATCTTGCGTTCTGCAGCAGGGACGGTGCTTTGGCCCACGCCGCTGAGAGAGGTGACAGGCGCGGCAGCGGGCTTAATATAAATATCGACAAGCTCTTGCAAGCCCTTCACGTACGTCCTCTCGGTCCTATAAAGAGTTAGCCGCATACCACGTGGAGAAAGAAACAAGACGCACTCTACGATCTCGCGCATGATCCTTGCACGCTTTCCCTTATCATCCTTGTACTTTCGTTCCTCTCCACCTCCGGAGCCACTGCTGTCAGTGGTAGCTACACTGTTCGTCTGCGCCGAGTTCCCACTTCTGAGTGCGTTCCTCGACTCAGGCGAGCGGAGTTGTGCACCCCCGATAGACGATATCGACGCTATGGAGCTCTCAGAGGGTAGCCGCCCGTTGTCGACAACCGTTGGTCTGCGAGACCTCGTGCCAGCCCCGGGGCCTTCTGGCGGCCCTCCGTAAATGCTTAGGGTGTTAACCTGGGTTAAGCCGAGGTCGTGCATATCGCGCAGATACGCCATGACAGAGCGCAAAGCGCGCGTGCGGGCCTCTCGCGCTTTTTCCTCTTCGCGACGTTGAATAGCCTCCATCGACACGGTCTGGATGGGCATCGGCACCTTGCTAGGGAATTCGTGCTCTTCATCGCCCGAAGAGCCGCAGTGGCTGGAGGCCACAGGGCTCACGACAGGCGACATTTCGATAGGCAGGAAACTCCGGCGCTTCGAGGCTCGAGCGGTCGGTTGGGGGAGACCAAGCATGTTCGGTGACACCGGTGGGGGTGAGAGGGGCGCATTGAACGTAGGCTCGTTGGGAGAGGTCTGTGAAACCTCGTGGATGGTCGGGATAGGCGGGGACTTGAGTATTTCTTCGCTTGCCTGCCGCGAGAGCCGACCCTCCCCCGCTTGCAAAAGCGCGCCTGTGGTGGATATCCGCACGTCGATCTGGGGAGTCATTGAGCTTCTGCTTGTATCCGACGTCGACCCCGAGACTGTTCGAGGCATAGCCGGCGGCCTTGACGTTGAATGCAGTCGCGGACGAGCATTTCCTGAAGATGTCCGAGACACAGCAGGCGCCTCTCCCCGCATTTTGCCCATAGACATCTTCTTCAGGAAGCCCCATCGAGTAGACTTCGTCTCTTCCTTCCCCGAGCGGTAGGCTCCTCGTTGTAGCGGCTGTCTCGCTTGGAGACGTGCGAGCCCATGGTCGGTTGCGCACCAGGCGCGACGTCTGGGGGCACTGGGGGCAAGGCCTTGGCGCCGGGTTCGCCTCTCTCTGAGGGTGTGCCATCCCAGATGGTAGGATCTATGGCAGGCCTCCTGTGGGTACCTTCAGGCGACAACGCAGAGGACACGCCTAGACTGGCGAATCGTTTCGGTGGCTCTTGACTGTCATGCGAAGACAACGTGGCCAGAAGATTAGAACTCGAGGCAGACGCAGCATAATGCGACACCGTGGGCCGTTGAGGAGACGTTGATCCTGGAACAGGAGGACCTCGAGAGGATACCCCGGGACCGCGACGCAACTCGCCTGCGCTTTTCATCTTGCGTAACTCGCGTTCGCAGTTCTCCTTGCTAGCAGGTCCCGACGTAACGTTCTGTGGACCTACCACAGACTTGCTCGGTGCACGATACTTGTCAAAGTAAGCCCTGTTAGGAGTCGTGCGAGTACGAGACAAGGAAGGAGGGACCTGAACCTCTTGCGACCCTACTGCGGGAGACGTCACGGACCGAGAGATGGGAGGTGCACGAGTAGGCA
The DNA here is from genome assembly GCA_001910725.1 of Phanerodontia chrysosporium. Lineage (NCBI taxonomy): Eukaryota > Fungi > Basidiomycota > Agaricomycetes > Polyporales > Phanerochaetaceae > Phanerodontia > Phanerodontia chrysosporium. The sequence goes on from MJGA01000003.1 coordinate 2,340,352, forward strand.
TAATAGTATCCTCGTCCTCGTTGACCGCCTGCATGAGATTTCTGTCTTGTTGAGATGGCTCTGCTGCATCGTCGATGTCTTCCGACGCGGTACTTTGCACGTCGATGATGCTTGGGGAAGGGGCAGGGAAGATGGGAGTTGACGGAGGATAGAGAGGCGTCATAGGCACCTTGGCAAGCAATGGCTCAACTAACGCCTTCCATGGACCCTGGAATGGGTTGCCATCGACGAGTAACGTTTCGAGGACTGGCAGGAGACACAACCAACTAGGCAGGGAGTTCATCTTGTTACGACGGATGCTGAGCGTATGCAGCTTCTCGAGAGAACTCAGTGCAGGAGGTAAAGTGCTGATTCCGGTAGAATCTGCGATGAGCACTCGTAGAGACGTGAGCCCTGCCAGGAAGACAGGAAGCGCGCGCAGGGGATTGGAGGCGATGTTCAGTTCCTCCAGGCAAACGCATGCTTGCAGAACAGGTGGAAGCGCAACCAAAAAGTTAGCGGAGATGTCCAATGCAAGCAGCGTGGTCGAGATTGGAGGTATGACATTCGTCAGGAATGCAGGCACAGCGTTTGGTGTGCTTGACGATCCTATCAACAGGTGCGTCGTTCCTACGTAGTATGGCAAGTGAGATTTGCGTTCAAGGCAAGAACGACCTACATACCTGGTCTGACCTGTAGTTGTACTACAGGGCCTTCGCCTCCTCGCACGATGATACCACGGCCTTCCTCCGCGACCATCATGGCACTGGTGGCTTCTTCAATCTCCTCCGGTGTATCTTCCTCATCAATCAAGCCGTCGTCATCTGTTTCGTCGTCCGTGGTTAGCCCCATCTCATCCCTCTCGTCCACCGACGCCCAGCCTTGGTCGAAGCTAGGTGCCTGCCGCAGCCCGGGACTCCCCAGCTCGGAAACAGCCTCGCCCCTACCGCCCACGGAGGATGACCGGGAGCGTACGCCTTGAGAGTATCTATCTGACCACCGGCTGTCTTCTGTGTAGGTAGTGCGCGTATGCTGTGAAGAAGAGGCCCCAGACTCGCGCGCGAGGATCCTGGCGACGTCGTCCGTTGTAATTCCCATACTCATATTGGACTCATCAAGCCCTAGCGCCACATGGACATGGCCGTAGTCACCCGAACGCGCTGAGCTTGTATATGCTGAAGACCGCGTGGACCCAGATGACGAATCTGCGTATGACAGGGTTGGCGTAGAGATGCCGTGATTCCAGCGTGGGGGACGAAATGGGTAAGGGTCGGGATACTGCGATGGGTCTGGAAGCGACGGTAGCTTCGGGGACATGGTCGAGGACTGGGCAACACTGTGCTCTGAAATGAATGAATCATCTTCAGAGGCTTCTCGCGAAAGCGGGTGAGACGCAGGCGCGGCAGTCAGAGGCGAGTGCACGGGCAGAGAGGCAGATGGGGACTCGACGATGTACGCACTCGAGGGCGAGATTGGTGCCTCGAGTGTGTCATCGGGAACATGCAAGTCGTGCGTGGCGAGTAAGGCAGTCGGGATGGGGACCTCAGGTCGAGACGGCATGGCGTCGAGGTAGAGCACGAGGATGAGAACGGCAGGGTGAACGGTAACTCCGGGTTTGATATTAGGATGGGTGCAGTGTCAATGCCAGCATAAACGACAGACAGAAAAGACGAGCAAGGCAAGGAGAGACGGCGGAGACGGCGAAGGGAATGAAAGCAGCGAGGACAGGTCACAGCGCAAGGCACCGAGCAGGCAGGCGCACGGCATCCGGAAATTTCATCAGCCCGCGGCAATTTACGTGCGGAAACCCTCCCAAAACGCTAATTTCCACACACTTATCCGCCCAATTTTCCTCCTCCATGCTCGCCGTGCCTGGCATCATCCTCTCTCTCTCTCCGAGGCCAATCTAAATCTCATGCAAGTATCACCCACCCCAACGCCAACACCCCGTATAGCCATCCTGATGGTGGGCTTGTGGCGGGTGCAACACCATCAGCAAAACAGTGTCATTCCCTCGTCTGATACCCTCCAGCCTGACGTTGCTAACATGTGCGTTACGTTTATAGACGGTCGGAGAGCGAGGCCCAGCGGGTGATCCCCGCCGTTATTAAAACCGCGCTGGCAACGCTCATGGTTTCTGATCCGCAGCGCTTTGAGATCTGGCTTCTTCGTATGCCTACTCAGCGTCTGGTTGAGCCCATGGCCTCCCCGGCTGAGTGGGTCTAGTCTATTTACCTCGAAGAAATTGCGCCTTTGTGTGATAGGGATGCCTCGACAGCTCGTCAGGTCTAGTCGTTGCAGCATAGGGCAACCATCTAGGATGTCGAAGAGTCTATCACCTGCACCCAAAAATCGTCAGTCTACCTCCCAGCGCACACCGTCCCACAGCCGGTCCCGCTCACTAGTTAACTTTGTCCCTCCTACTTCCAAAATCGAGAGAGACTTGCACGTCGAAATATAAGATGCTGCGCCATCATCGATACTGGTATTGTTCAGATTTAGGATTCGCAATGGAGAGTCAGGCGCGTCGAGGTCATCAGCAAGAAGACCCTCAAGATTCGACGAGCGGAGAGAGGTCACTCCGGACAGATTGAGGATCTAAGTGTCGGTTAGCCCTTGTTGTTTTCTAAATTTGTGCTGAACCGTGCCTTCCATACCTCGCATTTTCTCCCCACATGACGTACGAACTCAGTCAATGGGGAGCTGGTGACAGTGCCGAGTTTGGTGTTTCCCGCCAGACTGACGCTCCTTAGCATCTTGTAGCCGGCAAGAATGTTGGTCAGCTTCTTGAGAGTATCATCGGTCATTGTCATGGCCGATGAGTTCGCAACAGCAATTGAAGAGCCCCCAGTTCGCCCAAGCGCACCGAGTGATAGCGTCCGCAAATTGATCATGCCAGCTGCAGCTCTGAGCAGATCCACACTACCTATCGCGGTTGACGTCAAAGATAACTTCTCAAGGGTAGTAGCGTTCAGTAGAGCTGCCGGTCGCCGAATTCCAGTGAAGGAGACGTCCAAGCGACGGATTTCTGGGCATATACCAAGGAAAGTGTTGAGGACCTGATCCGTTATGGGTGTCAACTTCAGCTTGAGAGTACGAAGATGCAAGGGTTCGACTGCTGAGATGCTGCTAACACCGAGAGCATTCCACAATTTAGCGACGTTGGCGTCTGTCTTTCCGAGTAGTCAATTGCTGCATCATTGTTGAGGCGAAGACTCATGGAAACCTACCCAGCTAGGTATGCCTGCAAGTTTCAGAACCTCGAGCGACTTACACGCCTGCAGAACTGGCGCGATATGCACGGGCTGTACAGATGTATAGCTGAGGTTTAGCGTTATCAAGCTAGGGCAAGATGTCGCTGTCGCCTCCATGGTTTTCGCGCCGACTTTGGAGCATCCTCTGCACAGAAAGTTAGAAGAAAGCCCGATTGTGCTGAGACAACGATAACACATACCGGAGATCCAAGACTCGCAGGGCATGGAGCTTTTCTATGACCGAGGCAAATACCGTATCCTGTACTTTGCCCAGGTTTCGGAGGTGTAGTTCCTGGAGTTGATCCCTAACCACAGGACGCCTCGTAATGGCAGCCACTGTGTTCTTGCTCACGTCTGGCATATTGTCGCCATCTAGTGTTATGGAGGTTCCACGCAGAAGATACTGTACATAAACTGCGTCAGGTCAAAAACATACCAGCAACAAGTGGAACTTACTGCCGCAATAAAATCGTTGGAGGGATAGACACCATATTCTTTCATGGCGTTGAAGATCCGCGGAACAAAAGCATCTGGGATGGCAGTTATCCACGCTTTGAGCCCGTCCACGGATGCTTCATGCGATGACAATCTGCGGAAACCTCGCGCGAAGGCGCGGCTGCAAAAAGTCGTGAGCGAAGGAACGCCGTGTACGGTGGCCGATAGTGGACGGATGGACCACGAGGTGGAGGAGGGAGCAGTAGTCTGGTAGTGCGCGGTAGGTATGTCCTCGTCCTCATTTCGAGGATCGCCACCAAACCTCCGGCTCCGCGCACCGCTCCTGCTTGATTGCTTCTGAGGAGGGGTCATTCTTGAGCATTGCGACAAATGAAACAATGAGAGGAGACAGTGTCGCCACGTAGCACCCCACTGCACCTTTGCTCGGTAACAAACGAAAGAAAGCTTGAACGTTGAACGTTGAACGCGGGACTTCGTCGCGTCAATATAATGCACGTATAAGCGCCGAGTATGTGTGATTCTTGCCGCCAGTATGTGATACCTGAGATAATACAAACAAGGTTGTGCTACGACATTACTATGATGTCAAGTCCCAGACAAGAATAGCTAGAAGAAGAGCCGGGAAGAAAGCGACAAGCATCCATAGGAGTGCGCCATTGATAACTGGCGATAGACTGGCATAGGGCCACCGGGATGAAAGACTTGGTGAAAAGATGCTTCTCCGCGTTACTCCGCCTGCACTACCATATGGTATGGCATATGACAGAACGACGAATATGAACGATCGCCTGGCTCCTAAGCCAAGCGCTCTGGAGTACCTGTCCCACGGACACGTCCCAGTCGCCGACGCAGATATAGACGGATAAACAAGGATGAGCATCCCTACAGAGAATATCAATAAGAGTAGTAGAATGAGAAGTAACAAGAGAAAGGCCGTTCGTGCTTCCAAAGGCGATGCAAGTCGAACTTCAGTCCCAGTAGTAATCGCATCCGTCAGGGACAGTGATAATAAGGCCAGAACGAGGACCAAGGTCGGGAGAAACAGCGCCAGAACAGGGATGTATATCTTGGCAATGCCGTCCCAGATAAGAAGAGACAATGGCAGAACTTGGTGAAATGGCAAGAGATGAACTGGGCTCGGTGTGCATGGGAGGTGAAGCTGCAGGACGTGGAGGGACAGAGCTATCAGGATAGCGCTGTAGGTCGTTTCACTGGGAAGGGGTGTTGAAGGCAAGCTGAGCAGGAATGAGAGTGCTGTGATCAGGAATGGTGTCTGCATGAACGACCGGTGGTGCAACGTTCTGAATAGGGAGTAGACCACGATGGTCGCAGTACGAGTACGGGCGAGACCCGTAGACATTTCCACAGTCACGGTCGGGGGATTCAAGGCGTAGCGCATCAAAATGGCCATATACGCAAGTAGGCCTAGCAAGTCGAGGAAGTGCAGGCACCTATACGTATTGCTGTCAGTAACAGGCCTATATAGTGACCACTGTCGAAACCTACCGGGGTGCATACAGCGACCGTGCCAGGTGCCCCCAGGTGTTGGTGGATGACATGTCTCCACGGGCATTACATCGCCAGGTACGTATCAGACTGAGTTCAACAACGCGGTGGCATAACATCCCAGGAGGGAAATACTCATACAGGTCAACGACTGTATCCCGAGACTCAAGTCAGCGTGCAAGACGCATGGGACGCGACGACGTACCTCGAATAGACCTGGTAGAATACTCTGACAACAAATGCTCGCTCCACAACGCCCGTTCTATCTCGCTGCAACTCCGCGGGACGTTCAAGAAGGCATCCCACGTCGCGAGTATTCGCGCTTCGAGTTCGGCTATGCTCGCTACATGCTTGGTCTCTTCAGACCACTGCTCCCAAATGTCCCCATTTGAGTATTGTGCGTCGTGTAATACGGCTTTGTAGGTCAACAGGACCGTGAGTTCGAATGCCGCCCGGTCTGGTCCTGGAGTGAGACTACTGGGAAGCCAATCGTCGTCAGAGGGAAGGCTTTGGGAACGCAGTAGGTCGATACATGGCAATATTTGCGGTCTGTTGCTACCACTCGCGGGAGGCTGGACGTTGCGACTACTGCCATTCAGGAGAGGAGTGGTCTCTGTCTGTTCCGCTGCGGACGCGTTCATGGTCGTGGACAGACCGTCATAGACGCCGATCGGTTGACACCCGCACTCACTACTTGCACTCACCTACGCGCATCGAACCCAGTTCAAACGACTGTTCTTACCCGCTGTCTAATCGAATACGTACGGGTCTGACACAAGAGGTCTGCATATTGCGTACACGGACTAGCAATGAGCGCATCGGTCGCGACCCCGCTCCTTGACCAGATCGAGCCTGACGATGTCGGAGAGCCAGTGCCGTCAGGAAACATTGCTTCTGCGAAACCTGCTGCCCCTAGAACACCGGTGGTATTGACACCTGGCTCGCGGCCGAATGCGTCCGCGGCGTCGTCCAGCGATGCGGAGGCAGGTGAGTAATTGCGATGTCAGAGGGGTGCACGACCTCACGCAGCGTACTTCCGCAGGTATTGCTGGCATATTTCGACAGGTGAGCAGACCATTTCCTATGAATATGGGATACTCATCGACATATTGCTAGTCCGCGCATCCAGTGGCCCTCTTCTTCCTCTACTTCTTCCGCACCGCCGCGATTGTGGTGTATCTTCTCTGTGGATTCTTCACAAGTAACTACGTTCTCTCGGTGAGTTTTAGTATCTTTCCAACGTGATGAAACTGACGTTTTGTACAGACCGTGATTGTTGTTGTCCTGCTAGCCATGGACTTCTGGAATTGCAGAGTCAGTGTCAGTCAAGCTCAGCACGCCCCTCAGCTGACGGTTCTCAGAATGTCTCTGGAAGAACGTTAGTCGGACTGCGCTACTGGAATCAGGTATGTTGCTTGCTCGTGAAACACCCCCGCCGTCCCCTCAACCTGACATTAGGTAGACGAAGACGGCGAGAGCTACTGGGTATTCGAGAGCCGAGACGTGAGTACTTCTGTATGTCTTTCCATAAATCGCTACCATAACTTGCACAGCCATCGCGTCCGGCCAACCCTGTAGACTCCAAGTAAGTTCAGTGCGTATTGCGGAAGAATCTGGCTAGCTCATCATGTCCATCGCTTCGTAGAATGTTTTGGGTATGTCTCAACGACCCCTCACGTCATTGCATATAATGACATCAGGGTGCAGATTGCGCTGTACACATTCCCAGCCTTGTGGCTAGCTTTACTCATCGTATCGATATTGAAGCTCAGTGCTTCGTACGTGAACCGCCTGCCGATCAGTAAATCATTGCTCACGCGCTGCCAATATACGTCAGGTTCATCCCGATAGTCATGCTGGCACTTGTCTTCAACGTCTCAAACGCCGTAGGCTTCACATACGCGTAAGTGCTGATACTTTGAGAAGTTGCTCATAGCTCACCATGCTGTACATAGCGACCGAGATGCCAAACAGAAATGGGCGAACCAGCTCTCCTCCGGGTGGAGTATTGGTGGCCTCGGCGGCCAGGTCCTTGCCGGGGTGGTCAAGAACAGTGTGGGCAAGGTTTTCAAGTAGTTCAAGAATCACAGTCAGAGCGAGGATGCGACTCGTTCGCACATAAACATCGCATTTATACCTTATTTATGCCCACGTTTGACACACCCGAGGGATAGATGTTTTGAACATGCTTATATCTAGGCACATAACCGTTCTACAGCATGGCGTAAGTTAAAGAACATGAGGCACGGGAATGAAACAGACAGTGCAAGAGTGATATACAGCGAAAACTATTGCTAAAACAACGCCAGTCCGTGGAAGAATGCATATGTTGAAAATGCAAGCAATGAGAATGCGAAGTGTCTGTTTGAGGGGTGTCTTGTAATACATACGTCGGCGCTGACGATAAACAGAAGAGAACTCGAAGAACGCAGAACGCGTGTCCCCGCTCACGCCGACACGAGTCTAGTGAACATCGCAACGGCGCGAGAGATACACACGGCGCATTCTGAGATAACTTAGCTCAAACCGACCCAGCCGCGCGCATCGACGTGCGAGCATGCGGTGGTCGGCGTTGCGAGGGAGCTGACGCCGATGAAGGACCGGCGGTTGCCCTCGGACCTGAAGCTCGCGACGCGGGGCGTAGGGGCGGGTGATTTGAGGAATGACGAGCTCGGGACGAGCATCATCGTGGACGGCGTCTGGGCAGACTGACTTGGTGAGGGCGGGAACACGAACAGCGTCTGTGCGGGTGTCGCAGATGCGGGTATGTGGTGGTGGTGGTATTTGCGGGAGCTGGTTTTGTGGACGCCGTGCGACACAGAACGTGGTTCCGACTTGCGGGACTCCGGGCGGGGGCGCGTAAATGAACGCGCTTCAGAAACGGGGGTAATCGGAGAAGGTGGGACGGGCGAGAGCAAGCCGAAAAGCGGCGGGGGACGCTTCTTGGGCTTCGACCTGTGGTGCGGCTTAGGCAGCGAGAAAGATGTGGCGGTTGCGGTGGCTGGTGCGGAGGGAAGATTGAAGGATGTCTTGTGCGCAGGAGCTGAGGGGGGAATATGAGTGGAGACTCGGGGGTAAGCTTTGGGGGTACCTGACAATACGTCGGTAGCATCAGGAGAATCAGTCTCTCCGAAGGTATGGGTAGAGGAGGCTTCGTCCTCCGTGGGCTCAGCACTTGAGCAGCTGGTTTCAGTGAAGCCGCCGCCAGTGCCCAATAGCTCCTGCTCCTCGTCCTCCTCGACAAGTTGCTCGCTGAGAACGCTGCCAGTAGTTGCGACGCTCGCAACAGAGCCCGCGCGAGTACGGCCGGTGCCGTACTTGCTCCTCCAAGCATGGCCCATGCCGAGGCCGTTAGAAGAAGCGATCGAAGAGATCGAGGATCTGCGAGATATCCTCCGGTTCTCCATCGCCTGGTCCAAGGCTCGTGCCTCGCGCATGACCTCGACGTTTTCACGATCGTTGTCCCCGGCGTCTGCGTCGTCAACCATTTGACGACGCCGGGCCCACTCTTGTTCGGCGGCAATAGAAGACTGCTCCGACGGAGAGGGCGATCCATTGGCAGGCTTGAGTGCTCGCTCGTAGTCAAGCAGCTGATATATCAGCCTAAAATAAGGTGAATCAGGATTAACGGTCCGCGAAACCGAAGCAATGTTACGTACGACATGTTGGGTCCCACCCACTTGCTCTTCTCTTTCACAAAGGCATAGGCTTCATGCATCGTTTTCAGTGCCCAGACCTCCGGAGGCACCGTCGGGGACTGTTGGGCCGCAGCGCGCATCACCAGAGCGATCATCAACGTTGCAGATCGTGAGACACCACATTGGCAGCTAGGGCAGACTCAAATTCAGACGGATTCTGTTCACAAGATCCCATCAGTACATACTGGATCAGAATGCCATCTCCTCTTTCCAGTGCCTGGTCAACAAAGGTCATCGCGGACGGGAAGCCCTCAGTCACAAGGTCAGACTGTCCGTGGGACCATGGCAACTGCAGGTAGTGCATTCCGGGACGGCCGCTGGGGACGTGCGGTGGGTAGTAGGTGGGTCCCGAGTGGAGGGACGAGTGCTTGAGATCGGAATGCGAGGTGACAGAGCGTAGGGTATGAGACGATACGCCCTCGATGGGGCATGTAACCTCCTTTGCAACGTTGAGGACGGACTTGATTCCTCTGGCCATGAGACCCCTCCAGTCCCGAGCGTTGTCCTCGTTCCCGAGCCAGATGCCGGGCAGGACTTGTACAGGGCCATCCAGGTAGGGGACGGAGCCCATGTCATCACCGTCTGCATCCTCGTCCTTGCGATGGAGGAGGGTCGAGGTACTGGCGTTCGGGAGGGAGATGACCGATGGCCTCCGGCGATGCGGGAGCGGACCATCGGCTATGCGCTTGGAGGGCTCGGAGACGATGGGGCTCTGAAGCGAGGTGGTCGAGGACTGTGCAGACGGTAAGGTGAGCGAGAGCTTCTTCATGTTTCTAGAACGGGGTCTGCTAGGAGGAGGCCAGCAGAAAGAGTCTGCGTCCGAGGTTGCTGAGGAGAGAGCGGAAGCGCAGGTCGAAGAAGTCTCCGGGGACACGAGGGCAACGTTGGGGGCATGCGGGGGCGTGTCGATCCGAAGGGGCGTGGCAGGGCCCTTTTTCCTCGAGGAGAAGGATGAGAGAAACGCGGACTGCGGGCGAGGGGTTGCTGTATCCATCTTTTAGGTTCGAGGACGACACGCCGGCGTGTACGCTATCGAATAGGTGGTGCAAACGGGCGAAAAAATGAAGGAGAGACAAGAGAAAGAGCGGGCGAATAATAAGGCCCTTGAGAACGAAGAAGCCCAGGCTTATGGGCACCGGAGTCGTAGTCGGTCGTGACGAGGAGAACAAACTGCATCGCGGGCGGTTCGAGGGAAGTCCTCCAGCACCAACGTTTGTCCTTGTTTGGCAACTGCACCCGGCCACCGTCCTCTCTCGGGCGAACGCTCCCCAGTCTCCGGCTGTACAGCATGTGCTGTCGGCCTGGCATTGTACAGTCCATTGCGACCGCTGAAACGCTCACTCCTGGCCCCGCGCAGACTCGCGCAGCCGGGTTTCGACGTCCCCGGCTCGGCTCATGCCAACGCACAATTAATGATCTCGTCCCACTGAACGTCCTGAACATCCTGTGTGTACACGCTTTGGGTCTCTCGCTATTGTCAATGCAGGCCGCCCATGCAGCAGCGCCCCCCGCGCCGCCTCAGAATGGCACCGACGCCCGCTATCACCGCAACGTGTCTGCTTGACAACGCGCCCTCCGAGGTACCTCCTGATCGTTCTCCCAGCAGACACAGTCATATGCTGCTCACGCCACCCATGTGCAGGGGCTGACACAGACCGGTCGCACGTCCAGATCCTGCGCAGCGCTCAGCGCCCTGTGCAGGCGCCCCCTGCCGTACAGCAAGGCCCTGCAGCAAATTAATAACTTCAGTGCGTTAATCTGACCGTCGTGGATCTGACCTTAACGCCTCGCTAGTTGGACGCTTCTCCCCCGTGGCGAGCCTGCCCGCTGCCCGCGATCTACTCGCGACTCCGACTCGGCAGGGTCCAGAGCGCTCGTTGCCCGGGACTCGCACTCCTCGATAGGCGGGGACGCCGTCGGGGAGATGGGTGAAATCGCACACGCCATTTGTTGCGAGCCAGACTTGTAGCATACGGGCACGTTCGCGAACAGGTGACTCTGGTGCTCGCTTGGCTCGCTCCCAAGATGACTGGCTCGGGCCATGCCTCCTGGTCTTGCTACATGTTTCCGAGCTCGCACGAACCCTCGTGGATGGCCACTTTCCGGGTGCGTGACCTGGCTCATGGATCGCGCCTTTCGACTCATCTGTCAGCAAAGGGTCAGTCCACCCAATGCTTATTGAGATCAACGGATCTACTGAATTTGTCGCACGCTTTCAAGGAGCCCGGGTACTCCTGGTCGTTCGTCAGGCCTTAGGCCTGGAGGCCCAACAAGCGTATGTTCGGCCCAGATATTTTGGGCACACGTTTGCTGGAACTGCGCGAGCCGTCTGCATAAAACGCAGTTTCTTGTCAGACATGGCTGATCCGTCAAAACATTCGCTATGGCCATTATCGCTAACGCACAACCAGCAGTATCACCTACTCAGCAAAAGCATGAGGCAACGCGCGACCACCATGTCGATAACCTCGCCCCGGGCACTGCTATCGGCAACGAGCCCCACACTCTCTTCAACGCCCCTGATGCAGATGTCATCCTGTGCTCAGCCGACAATGTTTCCTTTCGAGTTCACTCCTCCGTCCTGACATCTACCTCTGGATTCTTCCGAACACTGTTATCCCTGCCGCAAAACCCGCCATCTTACAAACTATCACCCACCACATCCCCGTTTCCCGAAGTCTTGCACTTGACAGAAAATGCCAAAGTCGTGGCGGGGGTGCTCAGCATGTGCACCGGGCAAGAACTGCCAGAGCTCGAGGACTTCAGCTACGTGCTCGAGCTCCTGCACGCGGCGGACAAGTACGAGATGCCAGGGGCGCTGTCCGTGATACGGCTCGCGCTCACGTCCGCCGCGCTGCTCGACACGGAGCCGGTGCGGGTGTACGCGATCGCGTGCCAGTGGGGGTGGAAGGAGGTCGCCCGGGTCGCGTCGGCGCGGACGCTCGGCCTCGACCTGCTCGGGCACGCGTGGGTCAGGGACCTCGCACACATCGAGCCGCCGCACCTCGTCGCGCTGCTCCTCCTGCACCGCCGGCGGCGCGACGTTCTGCGCGCAGGGCTCGACTCGCCCGTGGACTTTTACGCGAACAAGCAGCCCGGGCGCTGCTGCCACTGTCAGAAGGAGGTCCCGCACACAGACTGGCTGCACCTCAAGCAGTCGTGGATCAATGCGATCGAGCAGCGCCCCGAGGACATTGCATCGGGGGCTGTTCTCCAAGACTGCCAGCTGCACAAGCTGTTCAGTGCGACGTGCCAGCACTGTCACAAGCAGCTGTATACGCCTGCGGGGACGGTCTTGAAGCTGAGGCAGCTTCTAGAACGGCTTCCAAAGGCGGTCGAGGTGAGATTTATGTCCGTGAACACAGCTGCATCCATCTGGCTAACTCTTAATCGTACACAGCTCTGATCGCGCGCATTGTTTGTTGGATTGGGTCCTTGTATATCCCCCAGGGCCTTGGCTGTCTCCCTAATAGCTTCAACTGTGCTATGTGTATCGATTGTTCCGGACCCATGTACCCAATCGATAGCGCTGTAAGCGTATTCGAGTCCTGCCGATGGGGACGCGGGTCTGCCGAGGACTGAAGCGCGGCCTCTCTGGGAGGAAGCAGCGTAAGAGTGCAGTGCAGAGAAGACAGCTATCTGCGAGCTGCACGGCTTATGGCCACTCGGGCACCGCACGCGCCATCCATTCCCTCGTGCGTCATCCTCGCCGTCCGGTGTCGACATGGTCGAGCCCCGTGGGTAAGCGTCGTTTTCGAGACGGATCCGCTGCGCTCGCCGCACTCATCCCCTGTCACAGAAACGCCGACGGCCAAGGACTTCTTGCACCACGGTCCGACTGCTGTAAGTGGGTGTGGAAGACGACATTGTGCGGGCGATAAATGGAGCATGGCGCGATAACGCAAAGTGCACGGATGTCAACGCCGCTGCTCCGTTCTGTGCAGCAGTGCGGGCCTTTTGTCATGGTCTCAGTGCGGCCGCGCTGGGTGGTGAGCGCGCATGAGAGTGCGAAACCTGAGCGGAAACAGGCCGAGCCGCTCGAGGGCAGGGGGCGCCATCACGCGTGCTGACTCGCGCGCTGGGGCGAAGTGACCGAGCAGATCACACCCATCGGGTCGTCGCTGCATCCCACTGGCCCCTGGCCCCCGATAGGCGTCGGCCCATGTGCGAAGGTTACCCATCCAGCGTGGGCGATTAGTGAGGACATCTCCCCCACGTGAGGCGCGACGGACGGTCTTCGACGGCCTCAGTCGGCGGGGATACGTCGTCCAGCGCGTCGCATAAAAGGGGCCCGCCCACTCTCCCTCGTCCTCCAGCCCACCGCTCTCTCCCTCTCTCCGTTACATGCACCTCCCCAACTTTCTCAACAAGCTTCGGCCGCACCACAAAGACTCCAAGTCCGACGCCCCCACCGCCGCTGCACCCGCTCCCGCTCCCGCCATGTCGCCCAAAGTACGTGTCCCCTCGCGTCCCTCAACGCGCAGGCACTGACTAACGCCCCCTACAGCCCGTCCTCTACACCTTCGGCCTCTCTGTCTGGTCCGCCGTCGTGGAGCTCGCTGCGTAAGCGTGTTTCACGCCTCCCGTGACTGCCTCCGTAACTGACGCCACCCGCAGCCTCGAGCTCGGCGTCGAGATCGAGTCCAAGATCATCAACGTCGTCGCCGGCGAGAACTTCAGCCCCGAATTCCTGAAGATTGTAAGTGTATATATGCACAATGTATCGCCACACGCTGACGCTTTTGTGCGCCGCAGAACCCCGCGGGCACGATCCCGGCCATTGTCGCGCCCGACGGCAAGGTCTACGGCAACACCGTCGAGTCTCTGCGCTACATTCTCTCGGTCGCCCCCAAGAAGGTCACCCCTGGTCACGCCGAGATCATCGACAAGGTTCACGACGATGACCACGACCCCAACTTTGCTCTCCTGACCGCGGTAGGTTTCTCGCTTTATTCTCCAACAGTGCTTTGGCTTACGTCTTATGCAGCGCAACGAGGAGGAGCTCAAGAAGGCCGCCGAGGGCTTCCCCTTCACCTTCGTCACCAACCGTGAGTTATCCACTCTCGCGCCACCTCTGTCCGTACTCACGCCGAGCCAGGCCAAAACGCGCTCGAGAAGTACTCTTCCTCTGCCGAGGGCGCCGCCTTCAAGGACTGGTACGCCGAGAAGCTGCAGAAGAACGGCGGCCTCCTGAAGGTCTACAAGGGCGAGGTCCCCGCCACCGACTTCTTTGCGATCTCGACCAAGCTCTGGGAGAACCTCACGAGCTACATCCTCCACGACCTCCCGCAGATCCTGCCCGAGTCCGGCTTCATCGCTGGCGCCGAGCCCGGCGAGGACGACTACCACGTCGCGGCGTGGCTCGCGCGCGTCACCTGGGTCACTGGCGGCAACAAGGAGCTCGACGGCTACAAGGCCCTCGAGAAGGAGCTCCACACCGACGTGCCCCCCAAGGTCGTCGCCTACTGGCAGCTGTGGGCTTCCCGCCCGAGCTGGTCGAAGGTCTATGCCGAGACCCTCCACTAAGCTCCCAAGCTCCCCTGATCGTTTCATGAACCATTTGCACCAGATACCTCCCCCCTAATTCACTTCTCACCCGTTTCTGTGTAGGAGTTGTGTAGTATAAGTGGAAGTTACCATACCATGTATTGATATACTAAATGAAAGGGTATAAACGTCCTCCAGAGTATGTGCCTAAAGCAAGTGAAAGCATGAGAAGACACTGTTTCATTGGCTCTCTAGAGAGCGCAGGTCCATAAAGTCCGCCAGAGAACTTCGCCTCATCTCCTCGCGACATTCACTCAAGCTGTAGCGCAATCAGACGTCTTGCTGTCGAAACGGGGCTGGCGTGCACTCACACTTTCTTCAATTCATTCGCGGCGGTGATGCCGAGGACAAATTCGGCTTCAGTAGGCTCTCGCGAGGCGTGCCTGACGAGCTGGATGGCCGAGTCGTAGTAGTGGAGGGGCGTTAGGCCGTCTTCGTCGCGGGGCAGGAGCGGGAGAATGAAGCGGAAGTGGTGCAGCATGCGCGAGTGGGGGCGTAGGGTGGGATGGCGTGGAATGACCTCATGCGCGAGGTCGTCTGATGTACGGGCGTTGGGCGACGATAGCCGGCGACAGACAGGACGGAGAGCACGCACCGATTTCGCGGATGGTATGCAGAAGCGTCGTCCGGAAGCGCACCTCGCCTACCTGGCTCCCTGGCTCGCGCACGTCAGCGAAGGCGAATCCGTGAGAGCGGGCTGGACGCACCGGGCTTGCCCCATCCCTCCTGAGACCCGCCCTTCGGCTGCGACTCGTATGCAACGAGACAGGCACGAGCGTATTCCTGGTTGATATAGCGGAAGACCGGCTGCAGTGCCTCGCATCAGTACGCTTCGACGCCTTGGCTGCGACGTGCGCCCTGACCTTCGGGACATCGGCCCTCCCGAGGGTGTGATAAGCCTTGGAGATGCGCTGAAGCTTGCGATGCACGCCGATGCGCCTGTTCAAGCAGAAAGCGACAGAGACCACGAGCTACTCAGCAAGTCAACACTCTGGTCCTGGGCGGAGCGGGCTGGCGGTGATGACAGACCACTATGGCATATGCAGCGCCGATGACGGCAGCATTGAAGTTCCGTGTCCAGTTTCTGTTAGGTGAGGTTCGCACGGCCTGCGAGAGGAGACTAGCGCATGAGAGGCCAATGAAGAAGGTCAGACAAGAACGAGAACGATGTATGCTATGCCCGAGAGCGTCGACCTCCCCCACGACGAGCGTGGCATTCGCGTCCAGGCAGCATGAGATGGAAGTGGCGGACAACCTCAAAATGGCAACCGTATCATCGGCCGCTGCCGAAAGCAGTGTCTTTGTGGCGTCGCCCGTAAGCGCCAGACCCTCGTCCATGCCAGATTCTTTCTTTTTAAATGCGTTACAACGAGTTGTAGAGATGCGGAGGCCAGCCGCAAGAGCAACATGCAAAAAGACAGAACTACTCCCAGAAGTCACCCCTGCGCATCCTCCTACACTTGGACGTTTTGCCTGAGGATCAAATGGATGAGTAAACGTCGTCTAGAGAACAATCACTGTAGATACGCACGCAAACTCCCCGATGACATTGCCCTGAGGCGAGTATTCGCATACAAAGAACTTCGCGAGCTGGATAGGGCTTCAGACACGCGCCCGATCACGCTGCATGCGAAACGTACCCCGAAGCTTGCAGCGAATATGCCGCTGCACTGTTGCACGGCACATCCCACTTGCGTCGAGGCCTTCCAGACGACTTGAGTGAAATGCGAGGGAACAGGGTTGTTCGGGTCGTACTCGGCTGGGCCCATCGTAAACACCTGCAGACACACACTGGGTCGCAAAATGAAGTACTCACAAACTTCGTCCGTCCACGACTTGATCGCTGCAGCAATGTCGTAGGAGCTTCCAGTTCCAGCAGCAAGGTTCTCTGCAGGACAGCGTCAACATGTGTATTGGCTCACGGTAGGCCCGTGATTCATACCTCCAAAGGGACCAAGGCTTCCGCCGGAGTGCTGGAAAATACAACCGTTAGCCCACTGCTGAGCCTTGCTCGCGAGCTCGTCACTCCAGGTCAAGGCAGATGCGCCATGCTGAGCACGAATGGTGTTATGCGCGGACAAGTACTGCTCGATGTCGCTGTTGGACGTGCCAGAACCGGAACTAGCCTGGGTGGATTGAGGGGCCTGCGCAGAGGTCGTCTCTGGAGGAGGGGGCGGAGGGGCCTGAGTTGTAGTGACAGCCTTGGAGGTGTCCTTATTCGCCTGAACCGGGGCGGGAACAGGCTTTGGAGACGGCGTAGGAGAGGATTCCGGAGCGGGCTGAGGCGATGGCTTCGGTTGCTCTGGTGTCGGGCTAGGCGGGGGCGGCGAGGTAGCTGACCTAAAGCTCGTGATAAAGCGACTGGTGGAGATCGGAGCGAGTATGTGGGTCGTCAACTGGATTGGCTTCGAGTCAGCGGCAGGCGACTCAGGCTCTGACGCTACGGACGAGGTGACGACAATTGACGTCGATGCGCTGGGTGAAGTCACAAAGCTGGGCAAGGCGCCACCGACGTTCGCGACTCCTGCCAGTGAAGTGGATACGGCTATAGGGGCGGAAAAGGTCGAATTATCTGATGGACTGTGATATATTATTAGTATACATGATTCCGACATACATCAGGTACTTACGCAGGCGAACACGACAGGACTTTCTCTGCACGGTGCCCAAGTCCCTGGAGGTCACTGTCATGACTTGTCCCCATGGGTCAGTGCCCATAACCCT
Organism: Phanerodontia chrysosporium; assembly: GCA_001910725.1. Lineage (NCBI taxonomy): Eukaryota > Fungi > Basidiomycota > Agaricomycetes > Polyporales > Phanerochaetaceae > Phanerodontia > Phanerodontia chrysosporium. The sequence continues at coordinate 2,357,516 of MJGA01000003.1, forward strand.
CCCTGGATATCCCCATCGTTTCTTGCATGTGGAGGGACAGGCACTTTTGCCTTGATTGCGCCGGGCGCAAGCTGGTCCTGCGAACCCTTCAGTGGCAAATGCCAAGAGGATGGCGAGGAGTAGGACAGAAGTTACTAAAGCGGAGCGAGGCATCTCAGAAGTAATGAAAGCGGAAAAGTGCCTCGAGTGAGTGAAAATCACGAAGGAATGAAAGCAGGTAGGACACTGTCCCGATACCTAAAACTCGCCCAGCGCAAGACAAAGAAATGGGGGAAGCAAGCAGGAAGGAAGGCGGAGGCCCCGACACAATCGTGTCCTGTTATAAATAAGCCCCGGTGGGATTTTTTTCTGACCGTCGGTAGCCTGCATGGTGCGGGGTCATCGAGTTCATCGCGACCTCCCGTCGCCACGGCAATCGTGATCGTTCGCATGCTCACCTCGACAACCTCGCTCATTAACGCTCAGGAATCCCGACACGGCCTAGGGTTGCCAGCTCTAGAATGCAGGCTGGACGAACGCGGATGAGCTCGTATCGCGTACATTCCTGCGCGGGCTGATCACGGTCGTTGGATAGAGAGAGGCGCGACGCGCGACTGATGCGTGGTAGACGCCTGAACTCATGTCTTCGCCACCATCATCCTCCCCTGAGGAGCACCCGCCACATTATATTCTAGTTTCGCAGAGTCCCTTGCCATCGGGCCTACTGCAAAGAGGCCCATATACAAGTCATTCACGCATCCTGTAATTGAGTACCACTACGCAGACGACCTGCCACATGCATTGCTCCCTCAGAACCCTCAGGAGCATGTCCTCGTCCTCGACTACGACCCAACGAGTGCAGCCCCTCCTGTGGCTAAGAGCCTATCCACAGATCTCTCAGTTCTCGGGGTAAACATTGATGCTCCCGCCTCTGGTCCTGCCATGGACGACGCTCCAAATCCCAGGAAGAACAACCAGATGTATGTCATCGAGACTACGCAGATCCCTGTAGACACGTAGGTCCATACAAGCGTGCCACATCTCATGGATATTCACGAAGCTACATAGCCCGATTGAGTACGATGTTGACTCGGGCCAGGCACTTATATCCGAATTCAAGCAAAGGTGAGGATAACCTCTGAGTGGGATAACCGGTCGCGATACTCATACACTTCATCGCGTCGTTCCGTGTTCAGGAACACGATTTTGAGAGCCGTTTTGGAATATCCGGCTCCGTTCTGACGATGCTCCTCCGTTCCGGTAGCTACGAAGCCGTGCATCCCCCTTATATCGGCCACACAGCTTGGCGAGAATTAATGAATAAATAACGTTCTCGTACATAGATGGGCAGCTGTAGTAGACCGTTACCGTTTCTTGTTACGGCCGCTTCTCTGTTTGAGGTGGGAGCCAGACGGCTTGGAGTCCGGCTGCGACTTGCCAGACGGTGCGCCTTCCTCCTCATCCATCTGCATGAGCGCAGAGAATCTGAACGTGGCAAATAAGCTACACCTCAGGGAAGTAGGCGGCAGAGGCTTACCCCGCTTTGAGGTCTCCACTATGAAGTGAACTTTGAATGCTGCTAATCGTCGCTTGCCTCTTCTCCAGTGTTTGCAGCGCCTCTGGGTCAAGATTTTTCTGCACGACACGGTGTGAGATAGGCTTTACTCAGCATTTAAGTACGTACCATGAGATACGGCATCGCGAACACTAAGCCGCCACCAACAAGCATCATCATCATCATAGGGCTCTTGAGCATCCCCAGCAAGTTGAATCCCTGAGGCTCGGTGTAGAAGTTGAGCCGCTGTAACGCAGAGAGTTGTATAGGATATGGGAGAGCAATGGTAGTGGACGACGATAGCGGTGTTCCGGGCACGTATGGATGCACTTCTGGCAGGGTGTCGGTCTCCAAGACGTCGACACGTAGCTGGAAAGAACAGGTAAGGGAGATGCAATGCAACATGAGAGCATGTCATACCTTGTCAAAGACATGATCGTGTGCAATTATAGAGAGCACATAGATACCAGGAGGGACGTCTGGTCTACAATGCAGGCGATGTCAAAAGCATTCTCGAACGCATGGTCATAGGCGACGTACATGACGAACGACCCGTCCTGCGTGATGCCCCCCTTCCTGAAGCCATTATCTAAGACAGCCTTGGCTTGTCCTAGCTCGTCAATGCCTAGCGGGGCGCAAGTCAACGAATGGTGACTGGGTATTCGCGCAGGTGACGTACCAGAGCAGTGTTCATTCCAATGTACTCGTCCTTTAAGGTCCAGACCAAGAACAGCACATGCGAGACTACAAGAGGCGTTACAATATGGCTTGCAATTAAGTGATTTAAGTCTTACCTCAGGAAGCATAGGACTAGCAGTCTCATGGTGTCAAGCGGAAGGAGCGGACGAGTTGCCGCGAGCGCGCGAGGAGGCACAAGGGCCGCGGGGAAACGGCGCTTGCCGATAATCCCTTTCGGACATTGCTCAGTGCACTCGCCTTTTGACTGCCCGCCATGCGACAAAAACGAGCCAAAGCTTACAGGAAGCTGATGCAAGCGTATTCGCTTGCTTTTGGCTTCAGGCAACCGTATCAAGTCCTAGGTAAGTGCTCCGCATGGTTTAACGGCTTCAATATTGACCGTACCCCTTGCAGTGGACTCGCTTATGTGCAAGGAAGCAATAGATCATAAATTGGAGCTAGTCAAGCAACTAGGAGTAGTACTCCAAGGCAGTGTGAAGCCGAGTATGTGCCAGTGTGTCACTCGGTTTGCACCACGCTGACGGTACAGCGAAAGCGGTTCTTCAGTGATCACACAATGCTGCATACATGAGCTTTATCTCCAAGGCAAGGCGGTGCAACCAGCTGTTGACCTTGCGAAGACCTTTGAGCGTCGAAAATGCAACCACAAAGAGGCGATACTGGGTGATGACTGCATCGCCAGTGTGGTCGGTGAGTGTAACACTCTTCGCATCTATATCTCGCATTACTGACATCCGTGTGTAGGTGAGACGAACAAGCACCGATATGTGATTGCAACGCAATCGCAACCATTGCGGTCGAAGTTACGCAAAATCCCCGCCGTTCCAGTCGTACACATAAATCGTTCCGTGATGATTTTGGAACCCATGAGCGAGACCACTGCGGAGGCAAAGGAGAAGGTGAGCATCGTGTCAATGATTGCGATGCCTACAGCTAATGGCATATGCTAGGCTGAACAAGCACAGATGCTACCGTCGGCAGCGGAGGCAGCAAAGGTGGCGCAGGTGAAGCCTGTAGAAGAGCCACCTCGTAAAAAACGGAAGGGTCCAAAAGGGCCTAATCCTCTAAGCGTCAAGAAAAAGAAGACAAAACAGGCTGCGGCTCCACACCGAAGCGGACGGCTAGCGAAGATGCAGACAAGACTGGCGCGAAGAGAAAGCGATCTGAAGATGACCACACAGCGACCACAGAGGCAACAGCGGGGCCTGGAGCGGGTCACAAGAGAAAGCGTCGTCGAAAGGGGGCATCGAAAGCAGCGAGCGATCTTGGGGGAGCCGGAGTTGCATCAGACAGCGATGATTGAGTTCGCAGAGTCGAAGTACATGTCTACCGTAGCAGTTCGTAATATGAGCACGCATGGGGTACACTGAAGTGCATCAGCAGTCTCGAACGGAGCTGAGACCACATGCACTTTGTCTTCAACAGAAGTAACAGCGGCAGTCCTCGCCATATTCCGAGAACCGCAAGTGAGGCTGGCTGAGGGTCGCGGCGTTTGCAATACTCGCGAATAGGGTTGATGTCGTGAGCCATGGGTGTAGAATCCACTCGAGCCCGTACAGCCTGAACAGACCACCCCGTGGGGACAGGCGCGTACGGAGAATGTCTGTCACGTCAGAGACTTGACGGCCAGCGACTCGTCGGCCTTCAGCGTCGACTTGAAGTAAAACGCATGCCCGGTAAGCTGCGCTTTAGCTCGCGAGTACCAACAGACAACTTGTCTTCAATGAGATCCTGTGGATGCGGTCATACCTAGCATATAATTGAAAGCAGAAGTAATGCGTTAATACCGTGTCACTAAGGTGTCTATTCCGTTCAAATTCGGCACGGATCCAAGACAGAGTCTCCTTGCGTGTGTGCGGATCTGGAATGGCTGCAAGGAAAGAGGTAATGGACACAACGTCGCAGGAGCTATGGCACGGACTTACAGCGACATGCACGGACGGCCTGCCGGTATAGGTTGATGACTCTTTGCTTCAAGATGAAGTGCTTGAGAGTTAGCTGCACCATGATTTTTCAACGAGGCAAATGAGATGGGAGTCCGTCGTGAAGGCGATCAAGCCGTCTCTCTCCCAAAAGCCCCGCGCGTCTGTTCCTGCCACCACCACTTGACTTGGGTCTGACCGGCATACATCTTGCACATCCACCAGACCTACCCTCGCCCTTAACCTCGACCTTCGAATGGCGGCGATAGAAATAGACGTCCCGAAAGAACCCAATACTGCTGTACCCGGACCTCCACCTGGCACCGTCGACGCTCTTGCCGACTCGCTCGCAAATGCTAGTGTCCAGGATGACAGGTCACACGAAAAATCGAGCCAGCCCCCTCGCGAACCCCATGTTTATACCCACGCTCAATTGTTATGGATATCGAAATCCCCTCTAGTCAAGCCACCGGAGGGGATGCCAGCATTGAAAGACTGGTTTGGGTGCGCGCTCGTTTGCCCAGCACGCACAATACCCATATTGACGCAGAGCGCAGTGATTGGAGCGAACAACAAGTGGCGAACAAGAAGGAGGGCGAGTCATCGAGCAATGGCACAAGTGCAAGAGACCGACGGTGTGTATGCTGCATTTTTAAGGCGTCCAGTCGGCTGAGCGGTGTGCTAGATTCCGCCGTGACCCAGAAGAAGGAGGTACACTACACCAAGTCGCCCATCCAGTACAATTGACTGACCACTAGTCTACAGATGCACCTACGCGGCCTTCGTTTCGATCTAGTCTTTCCCAGCCTTCGCAGATGGGTAACTTCAGGCACCAGTCTCTCCGGACTGCCGATCGTGAAAGAGAGCGTGACCCAGAGCGTGAACGGCAACGCGACGAACGGGATAGGGAAGGGCAGGAGAGACTTCGCAACGTGAGTGTGCACATCCACTCCATTTTTCTCCGATTATCTCATCTTTTGCAAAGCTTTCGGATAAGTATGATCGGGAACGCTTAGCACTGTCGTCCGCCACAAGTGGATTGCGGGGAAAGGAACGCGAGTCTGCGCCACACTTAGCCAGCACTGCTCGGAATGGGCAAAGCCAGACAACCTCTTCTCGTCGCAATGAGGGGAGAGAGGCATCTAAGAAGAAGCCTGGCGAAGTGAGCGATGATTGGCGCAGAGGCATGTCCGGACTTCTCGGCTCTGTACTCGATCCTGACGACTCATCAGGTGCCGAGCCCCTTCCAGAGCAGGTCGCGACGACCGTACGCTTCATATCAGGCTTCAGATGTATCTCAAAGGCTAACACATTTGTAGGTTCTGACACCACTCGCCGCGAGCGGGACAGAAGGGATACGTCACGAACGCGTAGAGACCCTTCGAGCACCCGCAGGGATCGGGACAACAAAGAGCGCGACAGGTCTCGTCGTAGGGACGATCGCGATGACCGTCGTGACCGGGATGACTATCTGCGTCGAGATTGGGACGACCGCGATGACGGATACAGGGACCGTGACCGGTATGACCACACACGTCGGGACGTGGACCGTGAACGTGAACTTGACGACGACCCGAGGCGCTGGCGGGATGATGGCAAGCGCGAGGAGCGACTGGCGGCGCGTCGTGACAGGGATCGCGACCGGGAGCGAGGTTGGGATCGCTGGGAACCATCGCACGACCGTGATCGCCTGGACGATCGGGACGGGCGTAGCAAGCGGTCTGGACGAGACAGGCGGGGTGGCGGAGGCTTGGACGATGCGAAGGACAAAGAGGACAAGAAAGAGAGGGAGAAAGAGAAGGAGCCGGCATGGATGGAGACCTACATCCCAACGACACCGGGCGGCGGGATCTTGGGAGCTCGATCAGCGGACGGTGAACTTGACGGTATTCAGGCGTGGAAGAAGGGTCTCAAAGAGAAGGAGCGGAAGGAGAAAGAGGCGGAGGCGGCTACCGAATCATCGAGCAAGCCTTCTCAGGCAAGTGCTAACGCTCCAACTTCGGAGGCTGGCACTGGCGTCGCCACGGAAGGCTCTCTTGACGAAATCCAGTTCTTCAAAATGCTTATGAAGAAAGAGGCCGCCAAGAAGGACACCGATTCGGCTCAAGCAAGTCCTATGTCTCCATCTGCACCGATCCCTCCCGCTACCGGACGCACGTCTCCCTCTAAGTTTAAGGACCCCGCTGTAACTGGTACGTACGCCGTACATTGTACGAGCATGCGCTAACGAATCTTCTCCAGCTATGTCCACGTCCACTGGCCTTCTGCTGCCACAGCAGAGTCAAACCCTGCTGCGATCGCTTCCTCCAGCACGCCTTCTGGTGGTCAGAGTGACGGAGCCAAACTTTTATCCTTGTTCTCCCAAGTCCCTGGAGACAACTCCACAGCGCAAGCGTCGAAGTTCCCCTCGTCTGCTATACCCACTCCCGATACCTTCCCTCCAGCTGTCTCACGCATGTTCCCTACTCCCCCTGGTCTCTCGCCTTCGGTATCGCAAAACTCCGAACGACCCTCCGTCGACCTGTCCGCACCTTCTTACCCGAATACGCCCTTTGATCCACCCGCTGCCTCCCGTCTGCTAGCCTTCGGAGCACGAGCAGGACCTGGTGCCCAGCTCCCTCCGAAGAACATGCAAGCCGAGGCGAGCATGGCTTTCGGTGGCAACCACCCACCACCCGTAGGCACGCCCGGTCAAAGGCCGCCACCACCCAACTCACTGGGAGGTATGCCGAACACTCCTGGCGTCCAGCAAGGCTCAGAACTGATGTTCAACATGGAAGCAGAGCTGCACGCAGTTCCAAATCCCAGAGCAACCCCCTCCGAGCGGTCTGTGCGCAGTTTCTCGCCGTTCGGGCAGCAAGCGTTTGGCGCCCATGAGGCTCCAGACGCCATGCGTCTTCCGCAGGCGGAAGGTATGCGTCGGATGGCCCCGAGAGGGGCATGGGCATGGGTCCCGAAGCCGGTTTCATGGAGCTTGGTGGCAGTCCCACCAACTTCAATCCAGGGAACTTCGAGCTCAGCGGGAGTGCCCCTGGTGCTTCTTCGTCTGCGGCAAAGGGTAGCCGATTCGCGAAGTTCTTCGACAAGAACCGGGAGGCGCAGGCACATGCTCAAGCACAGGCTATGCGCAAGGCTCCTGGAGGCAACGGCTTCATGTCGACATCCCCGATGCCGGGCCAAGGTCGGGACGCGCTGATGATGAACGGTATGCCCAATAATCCTGGAGAAAACCGGGCTATGGAGGATATCTTTGCCATGCTCCAAAGCTCTTCTCAGGTATGTAGTCGGAACCGAGTTACAGATGATGCGCGATTAACATGTTCTTCAGAGCCACCGTGCTTCACCACAACAGTCTGGCCGTATCTCGGCCGGTGGTGCACCCTTCGGTCAGGCCCCGATCGATCTGCAGCTTCTTCAGCAGCAGCAGCAATTGCAGCAGCTGCACCAACAGCAACTCATGCAACAGAACCGACTCGATTCGCTGTATGACAGCCGTATGGACGATCGGAGCTTTGTCCCGGACGGTATGGTTCCAGGTCTTCGGCCAGCCCCACGCCCTCGCAGCAGAGAACCTGCAGCACTCCATTTCAACGATCACCTGGACGAACCGTTGCAGGTCAACCCCCGGCTAGCGCAACAGCAGCGGGCTCTGGACATGTACAACGGGCCGGCGCCTGCTGGGTACGGGCGAAATGTCGGTGGCATCCAGCAGAACCAGTTCCGCGGTGGACCTGGCATGCTTCAGGGACAGAACCTCCCAGGCCCGCCTCAACGCCTCCCTCCGGGTCTGGCGAACCTCGGTGGCCGCCCACCGCACGACGCCTCCCAATTCCTCAACAACCAGCTCAACAACCTGCCACCGCACGGCGGCATTCACGTGCAGCCGCAGCAGTCGTTGAACAGCTTCACCCCTGCCGGGTTCAACGGACCCATCCAGCGCGGGCCTATCAACCCGCCGCACCACAACAACCCTGCGGCCTTGAACCAGCTCGGAGGCCTCGGCCCTGGAAACAGCGTCGACATCCGCATGCACAACCAGGCGCAGCTGCTCGGTCTCAACAATGGTGGAGGCATGGGCGTCAACAGTGGCATGGGCGGCGGCCCCCGTGGTGGCTTTAATGGCCAACATTCGTCCGTGGCGCAGCTGCAGGCGCAACAGCTCGCGCTCCGTCAACAGCAGCAGCAGCAACAGCAACAACAGCTGCAGCAGCTCGGCATGCCCCCTGCCCATCTCCTTCCCCCTCACCTTCAGCAACAGCAACAGAACATGCACGCGAACTCACAAGGTGCCCAAGACCTGATGGCGCTCTTGATGGGCGGGCAGCGCGAATAAACGATCGTCGCTCCGTGTTCCAGGCATTAGTAGGACTTTCAAGATTTCTTTTCCGCTCTCACTCTCTTTGCTTGTAGGCTTTGTACAAACATATTTTTTTTCTTCACGGCAATCGCATCTTCCCCTTCTCTTGCAGCAAGTCAACCCGTAAACCTATGCGCGCAAAATAATGTCGTACAATATAGGGCAGCATGAATATACTTCGCGTCATCGAGTGTAACGAACAGCGAGGCATCTCGCCTTGCATGACGTCGTGCAACACGCTGTCCGGCGATGGGGCGATGGGAGTCCCACTGTCCGTTCCACCGCCTTCAAGAGTCTCCAACAATATACACATTCGTGATACGGCCGTCTATCTGAGGACAGATACGCACAGGTCAATGTCCAGCTTTGGCGGATTCGCACATTTGGAGGCAATTGTCTCCCGCGCATCTGCTCCACCACACTCCCGGTGGCGCCCAAATTTCGCTTCCCGGCCTGCTGGGCTGTCTCGGTACGATCTCTCCCTTGCCCGCTTCTCTCACGGCGGCCGTCCCCCCAAGGCCCTCCGCAGAATATACTGTCGTGCCGCGCGCGATCCGCTTCGAGCTGAGCTGCGCCTGCTGCTGGCCATGGTCTCTATCGCCGCCGGCGTCGAGTGCCCCGCGCAGGTCAGCGGGAGAATGCGTGCCAGACAGTGCTCCGCGGCCGCCATCGTGCGAGCTCACATTCTGATCTCACGCGACATGCTTGTTCTCCGTCAGAGGGCGAGAGATAGAGACGCAGAGATGGGTCTCATGCGAGCCTGGACTTCGCGCGCGCCTGTTTCTTTACGTGAAGGCCGCACACGCAGAACCGCGAGAAATTCTCGGCAGCTGTCCTGGTGCGGGCAGCCCCCCTGCATGGTTACGAGAACCGCTCGTCCTGGGCGCGCCGGAGGCTTCGGTCTTGCTATTGTATCGGGCGTTGTTCTGGGCACGAAAATGTTGATGGAACGGCCGCCCATTGGCCCGTCGGTGCGTGCGCGAACGCGGGCTGATCATGCCTCACTAATTACATGTCCCTCACAGATGCCCCACTCTTTCGCTGCAGAAACTAGCGGGGCCTTCTGGCCGAGCCTCCAGCCAGCAGTGGCGATCCCGACGGCGCGCCAGCGACAGCCGAGACCCTCTAGAGGCGGCGCGAGTCGCCTTCTCCCTCGCGGCCAGCGTCGTCGGCACAATCTCATGGCAGCGACACCGCCGATGTGGCGCCCGGCACCCTGACTCTGCCCATCAGCCTCGTGGGATCATGGCGGTGCTGGGGCGGGAGAGCCCTCTGCGTAGTTCCTGCCTCTTGACGTGCCAGTTATGCAGGACGCTTGAAGTGGTAGTGTGGAACACTGCGGGTGCTTCGAGTGTGGGCTATCGGCTGCGCCAGTGCGCGGCGGAATCAGCGATACAGACGTACAATGATGACGGGGTGCATGTGAACGAGCGTAAGAATGCTCACACGCGCAAGCGGATCTCCAGGCTGGCCTGCCTGCAGGCAGGAACGTGTTGCCTTCGCGGATAGATGCGCGAGCTTGACACCGACCAATCAGTGGCACCCTGAACGCGCCTTGTGTATTGGAGACAAGAGCGGGGGAATTAAGTAGCACACGCCGCGGCGTGCGCTCCAGATTGAGCTCAGCTTGCGGTGGACCGTTCTTCCTTGCCTTCAAAGCAGGCATCGTCGACGACGCTCACCGCACACACCCTTCTCGCCACCTCCCTCCACACGCAGCCTCTGCGTCGTGCATCTGCTGGAACCCGGCCCCCCTCCAGCAGCTCGTCTCGGACAGAACGTGACCCGACTCACTGCCCAGTCCTGTCTCTCCTATCGTACTAAGCTCTCGGACCAGACGCACTCGTCTGGATAGTCATTCCTTTGCCGTTGCTCTCCCTGTCTTGCCCGCTGTCGACTTGTCTCCTCCTCGCTCGCTTTCCCCTGCCAGCAGATTAATCCCGCATCTAATCAGTCCACTCGTTCTTTTTTGGCTCCCGTGTTATCCTTGCTGAGAGAGCTCGCTTTGCATACCCCGTCTCTCGGTGCGTGTCGAGAGTACTATCGCTCGTGTGATGGGTACTGACGGTCCACATGTGTCTAGCCTCTAGCCATCCCCGTCGCCTGGTGAGTAAAAACAAGGAGCCCAGTGCTAGCTAGCAGCTGATGGAACGCAGGACCCTTTGCCGTCTCGTGCCTTGTGTTGTGCACCAGCAGGTAAGCGAATTATTCCTACGTCAGAGTCCGGGCTGGCGGCGTCGGGGAACGTGGGCCGTGGGAGACTGCCTGTTGCGGCAGGTGGCCGGGCGTGACGGGCCGTCACGGGCGCGATGGCGGCCGGATGCTGTTGGGTGTGGCGGGGAGATGCCGGCCCCCCGGGGAGTTATTATATTGATGGCCTGGGTTGGGTTTAGATTAGCTTCGCCTTCGTGTCTGCTTTCCCCCAGTCCTGTGCCTCTCTCCTCGTTCTGTCATGACGATCCGCACGACCTGAGACGACCAAGGTGAGGGCCCGCGACGACTCCCGTCGTGTCTGAGGTCGTGGCTGCCCCACGAGCCCATCGATGCACCCTTCACATTTTCGTGACTTCACATGCCTGCTTTTGTATTATCTTCTCCGCACCCAGCCCGCCAACCGGTCGCCGGCCTCTCTTAAATCTCTTTTCGACCTCCTTTTCCTCTCTCCAGCTTGCCTGTCCCTGCAGCTCATCGTCGTCCGTGACGGCCCCCTACCTCCTTCTGTCTCGAGTCTCTGTTGATGACCAGTGCACGCTAACCCCGTCTTATCGTCGTCCTTCAGCTTCACCCACCAAAGCTGAAGTACGCTCCAACCACCGCCCACCTCGATCCTTCAAATTACGACCTTCCCGACCTTCCCTCGTTGCATGCTACAAGGCCTGTCATCCGTAAGTGTCGATCTCAGTCGGTAGACCATCTCTCGCCTTCGTGGTAGCGTCGCTTTTGGGCCTATCCCCTATCCATGCGGGTGCCGCCGAAGCAGTGATCGGCTGCGAAGCAGCCTTGACCTTTCCAAGTGAGCACCTAGCAGTGGGTCTTCGGGCATGTCGTTCTCGACGCCCCCAGGTGTCTGACACCGCCCTCCTTCTACCTCGACGTTCTCTCGTCCAGCTCACAGCCTGGCACCGTGCGCACGCCCGTCGCTGTGCTCCATCTGCCCCGCTGTCATCGAGCTCGCGCGGTTGCAGCCATGTCCACGTCCTTATCTCCTGGACAGCAGTTGACTGACATGTTCTCTCCGACCTCCAGCTCGCAGACGAATCCTCCCAGCTCACACCTCGTCCCCTCTCTTCCATCCGACATGAAGGACGTCTCAAACTCCGTGAGGACTGCCCGCCCAACGGTCTACCCTAAGAAGAAGCCGTCTCCCTATGGCGTGTCAAAATCGCGGAAACACCACCAATCACCTCTGTGTCCCCCGCAAGCTGTCGTTCGGAAGTCTCCCCGCGGAGCGAAAGCCGAACATGCGCTTCAGCGACAACGCGAAGCCCAGATACTAGCTTTGCGGCGAGAGGGGATCTACCTCGAGGAGGAATACCGCGACGAGATCCAAGAGTACATGCATGCCATGGAGGTGAGCTCGCTTCCCGTCATGTTCGTACGTCGAGACGCTCACAATGTTTCATCGCCACAAGCGTCACACCATGTGCTCGGTTGCGTCCATGGACCAGCAGCCCGAGATAAGATGGCATATGCGTCCGTGCTTGGTCGACTTCCTCGTCGAGATCCACTTTACCTTCCGTCTACGGCCCGAGACGCTCTACCTTACCCTGAACATCATCGACCGCTACGTGTCGCGCCGGATTGTGTACGTCAAGCACTACCAGCTGGTAGGCTGTGCCGCGCTCTGGATAGCAGCCAAGTTCGAAGATGCCAAGGAGCGGGTTCCCACAGTCCAGGATCTCGCGCAAATCTGCCGGGACACCTACGACGAGTCCGCGTTCATCCAGATGGAAGGCCATGTTCTGTCTACCATCCAGTGGTCCCTCGGTCATCCAACAGCTGAGGCTTGGCTTCGTCTCTTCTGCTGCGCGCCTAGTGTGGAAGACGTGAAGGTTCAACATGTCGCGCGCTTCCTCATGGAGATCACTCTGTTCTACCGCGAGTTTGTTGAGTTCGTCCCGTCGGCCATCGCTCTTGGTGCACTCATTCTTGCGCGCCACATCTGCGGCAAGTCTCGGAAGATGTTCGACGAGACAGAAGATGCGTTGACGATCGTTGGCCTCTTGGACACGCGTCTCGCAGAGCACGTCAACGACTTGTCAGAGACGCTAGTGAAGAAATATTCGTATGCGTTCTACTCCAAGGCGGCGACATTGGTTGTGCAGTACTATCTGGAAGGCGGTCGGTTCAAGCGCGAGTCTGTCATTGCTCTGCCGACGACCCCTGTGAAGTCGCACTCGCCTAAGATCTGTACGCCCGCGAGTGTTTCAACCACAGCGTCAGACCTGTCAGACGACATGCCTGCCACACCAACAAGCCCTGCGATGCCGAGCGATCCGTTCTCTGGCTATGGGTCTGACGACAAGGAGAACTTCTCGTCGTCACCGACGTTCTCTCCCGCGGTCAGCAAACATGTGGATCAGGTGCCAGATCAGTTCCTGCCTCATGAGTTTGTCGCCATGACCCGGCCTGCCCTCCATAACCTCAACACCTCGTCGCCCCGCATAGCTGCGGTAGCATAGGGCCAACTACCAAGCCAACCTCCTCCCCTCCGCCACATTCGTCTTCCCGCCCTGGGTTGTAAGATGATCGTCGTCACACTCATATCGCATTGAAAATGTATCAACATACCATACAAGTCGAAACATCGGCATATCACCACATTTCTGTCTCTGCAATCTTTCAGCAACATCAGTCATCCATGCATCCTGTCTCTCCGCATTGTCTTTCGCTCGTCTCCTACATACATCGGCAAGAATACAAGATCGGTCGTACAAGGAGGAACGGCATGGGTAGGACGAGTGGACGGCGTTGCCCAATGTATCAGCAATGGTGTATCATCATCCGGACAACTTCGTTCGCTGTCGAATGCTCGCTGGCATTCGTCTGTGTCGTTTGGGCCGCTTGTGTTTCTACCACATCGAACTGTCTCGCTCATCACATTCTTTCGGTTGTCGCCCTACCCTATGCACCCCGTCCTTCCGAATCGCCTTACGCGATGAGCTCGTCGTCTCCTACGCCGTTATTCCACCCCCTTCTTTTCTATCTTATTCTTCACGTTTATTGTACTCCTTACACTTGCCGTTTACCCCCTCCCCCCTTCCTCTGCACCTCGTTTATTTACTGCACATTGTCACCACCTTACTGTTCATAGTTCTCGCCATCGTCAATGTTGCAATATCGCTCGGCTCATCGCATCCTCCACTGCATTCGGACGGCTCGCCCTCTCCAAACCTCGGGGCTTTCCCTTCGTACATTACATCACCTGTGGATTGCAATATCACCCCCGTGTTACGATCTCGTACGGAGCCCAGTCCGCCGGCGGCGTGTGGGTGCGCGTGTCATGTTCGTCACCGCCCACGGACACCGCTTCGCGCAACTATAAGCTCATTGGCGTCGGCCGGGCGTACAAGCTTTTTCGGAACCTTGATCCTTGTTTCGTGAGGCCCGTGAACGGACGGCATGTTCTTGGGGCCACGCCCAGGAACAGGGGGCTGCGCGACATGCCCTGGATGGGGCATGCCGCACGCGTGTGCGTGGGAGGGCCAATATCGTCCAATGGAGGAACGCACACTCCACGGCAGCGTGCTGCAAAATCAAGGGCTGCAGCGGGACACCCAGACACCGTGCATGCATGCCTGATGACTGCACCGCCTTCCGCCGCTAAGTCCTCTGCGTGTGAGGGCGTGGGCATGTCCCACGGCGCGTCTCGCGAGGTCCCCCTGTGCGCGCCGGAGACCGCTCCCAGTGCGCGCGACGCCCATCGATAAGGCTCCAGCGGGAGACACATTCGTACAGTGTAACATACATACATTTAAGCATACATTTTTGGTGTGGATACCCTTCAAGCGGCTGGTGGAACCCTAGCCTTGAAGGCACGCCGCGCCCACGCCCACGCCTCACTCGAGCACCCAGCCGTCGCCCTGCTGCCGGATGGCGACGGGCCGCTTCTCGTCGAGGCTGATGCGCCCCGCGTTGAGGATCGCAGTCGTGAGGATCGTGTTCGCGAGCGTCGGCAGCCCGTGCGCGTCGAAGTCCTCGGGCGTGCTCGTGCCCGCGTTCACGCTGCGCGCCGCGTCGACGAACTTCTCGATCGAGACGTAGCCGTACCCGCGCTGCCCGTCGAAGTGGCCGCTCTCGGACGGGAGTATTTCATGCTGGGGCGCAGGCGGGTGAGGAGGGGCTGGCGGACGGAAGCGCTGTGGGACTTACTAGAAGGGGTTGAAGTACGCCTTGCCGGTCTCGTCGTGCACGATGTCGTAGCCGCGGTGCGCCTGGTCGACGTTGATCTCGCCCTGCACGGTTCACATAGTCAGCGACCCTCGAACACCGACGACGGCGACCCATGCCGACCTTCTCGGCCATGTAGTACCAGTGCTGCGCTGAGTGCACACCGGACTTGAGCGGTGCAGTCCAGGACGCGGTGTACACCGCAGTGCTCCGGTGCTTGTCGCTCCTGAGCGACTGCCAGTCGACGAGGAGGGTGATGGTGTCCTCGGTCTGGGGGACGCAGTTGTACGGCTCGCTGGTCGCGATCCGGTCGCCGCACTTGCAACGACGCGCGTGGGCACGGCCTTGCCCTGCATGATCCAGCAGTGGATGTCGATATGGTGCGACGAGAGGTAGTAACTAAGACAAGCCTCGGTGAGTTATGTCCTCTGCATTTCGGTGGATGTGTGCGCTTACCTGATGTCAGAGTCCTTGCCCGCCCATGCACGGAACGTCTCGAGCTGGCTCTTCGGCTGGCTCATCCAAGCACTGAAGAAGTTGCACTCGCCAAGTGCCGCCGCCTTTGCCTTGGCGTCGCTGTAGACAGGGTCGAACCGCTTGTGGTGCTCAACGAAGCAGACGACCTTGTGCTTCTGCGCCAGCTCAATGAGCTCCTGGTGGTGCTTGAGCAGCTGCACAGCAGGCTTTGTCACAAGGACATGCATTCCATGCTCAATGGCATACTTGGCAATGTCATAGTGAGTGTCTGACTCAAGATCAGAACAGGAACTTCGATGAAGTAGTCGCTGAACTTACTGTCTGGAGTGAACATAATGACGGCATCGCCCGGCGAAAGTTTGTCGATTGCCGTTTTGTCTAAAAACCTGTCAGCATGCCTCATACAGATCTGCGGAATAAACTCACAAGCAAGAGGATCGACAGAGTCCTCGCCGGGAAACGCGTCAAAGCTGCAGGCATCAGTAACTGACCTTCGAGAGTACGGGTAAGAGTCGTACGAAATATCCATGTCCTTGTAAACCTCCGCGATATTTGCTTTCAAGTGTTCGCGGATGGCAGGGAACTTCTTTCCGTTCACACCGACCATACTGAGCTTGTCGACCTACGTGATATCTGTGAGCAAGCTGACCAGGACTTGGCTATCATCGGTGCTCACCTTGCCCAGCCTCCGCAGGTCAAAGAGGGTCAGACCGACGACCTGAAGGGTTCCTCAGAATGAGACAACGTTGTACGTGCCGCATAAACTTACGCCAATCTAGAGCCCGGTGTCAGTATGGTACTCACGCCTTCGGAGAAGACAGCTCACCTTCTTGTCCGACTTTGAAGCACCAGAGGGGTCCATCCTGTGGTGTACTCTCCCTGTACGTGTGGATGTTGAGCCATCTTCGTACCGTGTCAGTCTACGCAAGAACTCACAGTACCGCCTACAGGATGAAACGGATGAGTGAAGGTAGCAAGACGTCTCATCTAGGTACGTACACATCAAACAGTTGAGCTTCTGGGTGCCGGACATGCTGGGCAAATGTGGGTGATGGTCTGAGGGAAAGAAATGGACATTGCGCCGTGCGATGTGCTGGCTTTAAGTACCGGGCAGGTGAGCACATCTGCTTCTGCGGTCCAGGACGGACCTGAAGGAGGAACGTCGGGCAGTGATGACACGGGAACGGCGGGCCGAGTGCGCACGCGGTCCGCGGGAGAGCTGACCCTAACCCGAGGCTTGAGCTGCGCCACGTGGTGAACACGCGAAGGGGACTTGTGACGGCGTTCGCAGCGTTGCTCCAATTGCGGGCTGAGAGTTGAATGGCTTGCGGATGAAGGGTGTTCTAGTGCAGACCCTCTGTATTCAGAGCCTGCGTCCATGTCTCAACCACCACCACCGCTGCTCAAACATCCAGCAGCACTCTCACCGACCCCCAACGTTGCGCAGGGCCCGAACGGCGCCGCTGCCTCCGCCGGCGCTCAATTTATACCCCGTCGGGAGTTCATTCGTGACCACAGAATTGCTTCCTCTTTCTCTCTCCTTGCTCTCTCTGGCTCTGGCTTCGTCAGGCTCTACTCCTTCTCTCCTACCGTCATCACAGCTCTACGGCGGCTCTTCGATCACCGCGACCTCATCACCTCCGTCCGCGAGTATGCCCCGAAGCACTTCTTTGAGTTCTCGCTTGAGGGCAAGCCGTGGAGCAATGCTAAGAGCATCACCTCCGAGAAGCTCATCATAGATATTCTCAGAATCATCCTGCATTGCGGATACATCTTTCTCTCTACAATCGACTATGGTCGCGAGCCAGATGACAGGCTTGCCGTGGTCTTCTCCAGGCCGCAGGTAGTCCCGCAGGGACCATTCCCACTCTCCGAAGGCTCTGCAATCTCGCTTAACCCATCAGTCCTCAAGACTCCGTTCGCGATATCTATTTTCTCTGCCACGCTGTTGCGGGTCGTAGGACCCCCATTACACTCTACGCCTGCCGTACTCCAGGCCGTGAGAGGCGCATGGCCGCGTGGTGTCGTTTCAGAGAAGAAAGTTGGGGACGAGACGTACGAGTTCAAACTCAAGGGATATAAGTGTAAGTACTGCTGAACCATTTGCTTTGTCTGTCTCGTTGACCCAAGTCCTACAGGGTTCCAAGAGGATACATTTGCTACCGATTCATTACATCACATCTTAGGGCTGCTCACTGCTCTCGATGGACATGGCTTTTCACTCCTCACTTCACTGTCTCTCAATAATCGGTCTCGTTCAAAAGACCTATGGATTTTTACGGGCGACCACCATGTCGAAGATCAGTCGTCGAGCCCCAGCGCATCGAACACCGATTTGCGGCGCGAAATGACACCGCAGCAGCATAGCGGTGCTGCCCCTCTCCCCTGCACACAACCCCATCACGCACTGCCACGGTTACGGGAATGACGATGCTGAATATGGTCACATGCGACATTCTAGCGACCCTGTTACGTCGTCCCCGCTGAAACCAACCAAGGGGCAGAACATGCTCCATAAACCTTCGCCAAAGGCAGCGATCCCTGTCGCTTTTGTGCCGGAGTATGTTCAATCATCGATCCCCCGACCGACAGGCCTAGCCCCTAGTCCACCTCCGACGGGGCAGATTGTTCGCAGCATCAGCAAGCCTAGCAGCGTTGGGAGCGTTGATATGACGGGCATTGGTTCTGGACTTAGCAAGTCTCTGGAACTACTGCATTCCCCGGATGTGTTCTACACCACCGACAACCTACATCATGGATCAAGTTCATACTTTCCCCCGCAGCAGTATGTGTCGGCTCCTGCAGGCCCCTTCTTGCACCAGGAGGGGCGGCGTGTGTCTGCGGATAGTAAGGCCGATTCGCGGCGTTCGTCACGACCGTCTATCCTATCAAGGTCCACCACACTCCCTTCTCCAACAATTCGCCAGCCATCCACTGGTCCAAAGATCCAAGTGCACGCCCCGTCACCGGTCAAACCGACAGATTCTGGACATGCGTTGATAAATGGGGAGCCTCCTTCGAGCTCTCGTCGGGACGAGAATGGTCTGGCCGACAAGCCTCCCGCCAAACCGGTGCCGACACCCACGCCACCACTGCTTACTCCGGGTACCTTTGAGATTCGCGACTCTGCCTATTCCTCCGCGACACGGTGGACGCGCGATTACCCCTGGGTCGCGCATGGCCAACTTTTCCTGTCGGAGTCCGGACACACGCGACGCGACGATCCTGACGCCAACCACATACTCCACTTTAGCGCCGGGAAGAACGATATGGAGCATCGCAGCACAGGTGCCGTTCCACCGCAACCACGACCACATTCACGCGAAAAAGCGAGAGATGACGTAGCGCAAGGGGCAATGCTGCCACCGACCATAAGAGAGCGACACGGCTTGGAAGGCGACCACACACGCGCAGAACCAATGCACACCATGGACAAGACGTCTCAGCCAGAGCGACGGAAACATGGCCAGTCCGCAGGCATAGCGATGAGGCGAGCACAAGTCTCACGAACGGACACGGGCGGCACCAGAGCTCCTCAGAAGGGTCCGCCCCGACAGTACACGCACCGAAGCCGCAGGCTGCACGGCGCGACACCGCGATGTCGGGCTGGGTGATGGTCAATGTCGAGTCGCAAGACAAGAAGCGGGCGACGCCAGGACAGAGCCCGTCGCCGTCGCGCGGCCAGGCGTGCGGCAGCGGCGGAGCAACTCGGATTCGCGCATCCTGCGCTCACAGAACCAGACCCCGTCGGCCAGGCGCCGGCCCCTGCGACGATGTCCGCGGCTGCGAAGACGATCGCGATGATCGATGCAGTCGATGCGCGAGAGCGCGACAAGGAGCGGTCCCCCGCAAGCGGGCTCTCTCGGATCTTCCATCGGGCGAAGGATGGGGACAAGGGCACCCCTCGAAGAGGAGGGCGCTCGAAGGCGGCGTGGCGAAGAATAGGAGCTTGGAGCAGGAGGAGAGGGACGAACGGCATGCCATGCGAGACAAGATGAAGGCAAAAGCGCATACACCGCAAGGGGTGAAGCTGACCGACAAGCGGATCGTTCTGGATTAACGGCTGCCACGACTCTATAGATAGTAAGTCGGTTCTCCATGTGCATCGTAGATGTGGCTGACCAGACGTTTCGCAGATGCTGCAACTGCTTGACATTGTATCATGTACCTGGATAACCCTCAGTCTCGGATGGATACCATAATTATGGGACTTTGTATGCACGCGCTCGCCATGCTGGACATTGCTTCATGCTGTATGAACACATGTGTACGATACTGCTGTGTAATTGGATAGTATACTCGCGTGCTAAGTCCAGCCGGGATGTGGGCACAGCGCGTGCTGTCACGGATGTCACAGGAAGAGGCGACGCGTCTCTCACGTGCGGCGGGTCACAGGGCTGTGACACGGCCTGGTCCTGCGTCAGTTGGCCGGCCGCACGCGGAACGAGCAGTGTGAACGCACACAGACAATGGCCACAGCTCCCATCCCCGACCGTCCACATCCGACCACATCTCCCCGTGTCCCCTGCGCCGTCCCTCCCCCTCTCCGAGGCCCACTTACCGCCCGACATCTCCCCGCTCATCCTGGGTCCACCCACGAGGCCTGGATTATTTTTGCCAACCGTAGTCTAGTCTAGCGAGTGCAGTATTGTGCTACGCTCGCCTCGCCTCGCCTCGCGCAACGTAGATACTTCGTAGCATATCGCCAGTATGTGTAGTCGCACAGGTCTGCATGTCACAACGTGCCTAGTTTGGCTGCTACGCCGTGGAAACGGCCAATCGCTTGCTTTCACCTTCTTCTGACCGTCCTTTGCACGCCTCTCTCCCCACTGCGTATTTCCTACGTCGGATTTCCCGAGTATGTCCATACCGAACGTATATATCTTGTCTGCACAGCAAGCCGACCTTGCCAGCAAGAAAATAATCCACCGAGACCTTGCCGGGCGACTCCCCGTCTCGGGCGGAAGCTTCGAACTCGACTGTGCACGATCCCACATCTTTGACCATAGTATATCCTGTTGTTCACAATAGCAAGGTACATCAGCCACCCAAATGCGTCAAGAAAGGCTGTGAGTAGCCAGGATCGGAGCTGAGCCAGCCTCGGGAGTGTGCCGCCTGAGCGAAAATGACCGCCTCACGCAGAGTCCGTATCCAACACATCCCCTGCAGCCTGCAACCGCCCGTCCCTTTCTTCCTCCGCCCCGTCACCATCTCCCCTCCTCCTCCTCCCTCCCAGCCCTCCTCGCCATGCCCACATGCAGGCGCAAGCGCGTCATACTCACTGAACCCCCACAGTCCCTTCTCGATGCCCTCAAAACGGACCCCAAGAAAGAGGTTTATTACCTCGCACAGACCGGCGAGATCTTTGAGACGTACGAGTACGCATCTCCCCGCCCGCCCGCCTTCGCCCGCCCCGCTCGCCACTGACAATGCCTATCCCAGAGCGTATTCGGCCCGGATGTCCTTCTACAGGCGCAAACAGTTCCAGTGCGAAGTCACTGGCAAGTCCGGCCTGGACTACTTCCAGGCTCTGGAGAGCGAGCAGCACGAAGCCCGCACGATGCACTCTAGGTTCCCAGAACCGCTCA
Organism: Phanerodontia chrysosporium; assembly: GCA_001910725.1. Classification (NCBI taxonomy): domain Eukaryota; kingdom Fungi; phylum Basidiomycota; class Agaricomycetes; order Polyporales; family Phanerochaetaceae; genus Phanerodontia; species Phanerodontia chrysosporium. The sequence continues at coordinate 2,378,483 of MJGA01000003.1, forward strand.
AGGCGGCCATCCTGAAAGCCGTCCAGTGGCGTACGTGAACGTCCGCCGCATGCACGCACCACAGACTGATCCTCGTCATACGCAGAGGTCGTGGGCCGCCTGGACCACCTAGTGGAGGCCGTGTACGAGCGTTTCAAGGACCGGTACTACCCCGATGAGAGTCAGTTGGTCCCACTTACTCGCCGTCCGGACATTCACTGATCGTGTGCACCAGGAGTGTTCATTGACATCCAAGGTGACAAGTACGGAACCCGACCATGTATCCCCACGCCCTAGCACTAACCGCCGACCTCCTAGGTACTACGCTCGCGTGGTCCAAGTGTTCCCGCCACGTCCGCAGGCCTCCTCCTCTCGCGCCAATGGCCAGGCATCATCGTCTTCCTCTCCCCTCTCGGAGAAGAGGGCGTGCCGATACACAAAATTGCCGAGGACCTCAAAGTCTCCGTCAAGGACGCGAACACACGCGATGACCCCGCACGCTACTATTACAAGGTCCAAATTCTGGACGAGGACAAGGGCAACGCGATCAAGACTAACGAGAAGAGCAAGGGCAAGGAAACCAAGTCCAAATACAGCGGCAGTCTCATGGATGTCCGCTGCACGGACATGAGGTACGTCATGTCTCCTGTTCCCATCGTCACGCTTGGCTAACACTTTTCAGCCGCGACCGTCTCTCCTTCTCAAAGTCGATCCTACGCCGTTTCATTCGGGAATGCGTAGATCGCGACGCGGCAGTTGCATCCCCATGGACCGTCAAACATTCCATTGCGACGCGCTATGGCGTAGACACGGTCATGCCCGAGGAGATCCGCAAGAACGTGGAGGACTTGAAGAAAGGCGAGAGTGACAAGCGGAGAAAGGCATGGGAGGACAAGGAGGGCCCTCCCACAAAGAAGCAGAAGAAGCAGGCTGCAGCTGAGGAAGAGAGAGGTACGACTGATCCTTGCATCTCAGGCGCAGTGCTCTCATTAGTCTGATGACCACGGTGCAGACCGCAAGGAGCGCGAGGCTCAGGAGAAGGCCGAGAAGGCACAGAAGGCAAAGGAGGAGAGCGAACGGCTTGCCGCTGAGAAGAAGAAGAAGAAACCGATACGATACCCCACGGAGGATCTCGACGTCGTCATTGGTGACAAGGAGAAGAAGGCAGGGATGAAGCTCAAGAGGCCGGCTGCGAGTCGTGCCAACATGCCATTCGGTACGGATCGCTTGGCTAACGAGAACTTCATCATGTCCTGGAATTTCTTGAATGTCTATGGGTAAGCATTTACAGGGCAACTCGCGGCCCGGACGGGCTGACCGTGTTTCTAGGAACCCACTTCACATCTCGTCTTTCACGATGGATGACTACGACCAAGCTCTGCGTCACACTGTCGCCGACCCACAATGTGCACTCATTGCGGAAGCCCACTCGACACTGATATACAACTTGCGCACTGTCCCCTTCACGCGGCATAGCGCCGTTCTCTCCCTCGTCAGCCTACGAGACAAGATCGGGAAGAATGCCGAGGTCCTGGGTGTCACCCTACAGGAACTCATTGACGCCATCAGCGATGTCGGTAACAACTGGGAACGTGCGCCATTGAGGCATGCGGAAGGCCGCGACGGCTGGGAGGAGTCCCTCATCGGCTGTTTGAAAGACGTAAGTGAACGATCCGGCCCATCTGTATTTAATCGAAAGATTGACTTTTGCACAGCACGCCAACCTTGAGAACTTCCCTCGCTTGCGCGAGACCTTCGTCCGTCTGTTGTTCGCACCTGCCCCTGCAGCTGACCCTTCTACGGACGGAGCGTCTGTGCCTGCGACTCCCGCGACCAGTCCACAGCCGCTGCGTTTCTCTGTTCGCGCCTCGCCTAGAGAACGATATCACCTGCTTCCGCCCACCGACAAGGTTGCAATTCTCGCGTTCCTGTGCAACCTAGCGGTGTCATCCAAGGCTATTCATGCGCACATGGAGTCTTGCGAGGAGCAACTGACCGAGCTCCGGAAGCAAAAGATCGAGGTGAATCGGTCGAAAAAGCAATTGTACGTAACCCGCATAATCGGTCGATCCTGTGAGGCTGATCAGAAGACCTTGCAGCAACGAAGAGATCGCAGCTCTTCTAGGCGAGAACAAGGAAGGAGAGAAGAATGGCGAGAAGAAGCCCGCGAACGGTGTCGGAGATAATACCCCAGTCCACGAGTCGAGCGACCTATCCGACGCCCCTGGGTCAGACGGCGAGACAGAGACAGGGTCATCGGCCCCCGGCGCGCGAGCGAGCGCGCGGCGGACACAAGCGACGGAACGGCAGCTCGCGCGCGCGAAGCAGGCGTCGCAGAAGCAAGCTCTCCAGGAGTCGCGGCGGCTGGACGAAGAGGTGAACAAGTGCGAGCGGCGCCTGGAGCAGATCGAGCGCGACTTCCGCAAGCTGCTCGGCGCGGTGCGCGTGAAGCCGCTGGGCGGGACCGGTTCTACAACCGGGTGTGGTGGTTCGACGGCATGGGCTCTGCGTCGCTGCTCGGGACGGGCGGGAGCGTGCAGTACGGCACGGGCAGGATCTTCCTGCAGGGGCCGAGTGAGTTTGACATTGAGATCCTCCAGCGGCGCGGCGAGGAAGTGGTGGCTAGGCGGCGAGAAGAGGAGGGAGAGGACGGGATGCTGGGAGTTGGAGAGTGGGCGGTGTTTGACGATATCGAGACGGTGCGCCCTTCCGGCTAGGTTCAACTTCCGCTCGCTAGCTTACCTGTGTCCGCCGCAGATCGACGAGTACGTCGCCTGGCTGAATCCCAAGGGGGTGCGCGAGCTTGCGCTCAAGAACGCGCTGGCAAAGTGGTGGCAGCACATCGCTCCTGGTGTCCGCAAACGCACGGCGGTAAGTGTTACGCGGCGCACTTGTCATGATGGTGCGCTGACTGCTTGGTTTGTCAGGACCTCGCGTCGCGGATCGCCGCGCCCGAGGCACGGCGGAGTGCGCGGACGAAGCACACGAGCTCTGAGTTGTTGCGAGAGCCGTACATGCAGTGGACGAACCGGCGGGCGGTGAACGCCAGCTAGTTGCGGGCATGGCCGCCCATCCTAGAGTAGACACGCACGATAATCAGGCTTCCTGCATTTGATCACACTCTTTGGTTTTAACCGTGTAGAATTTGGCCGGCAGGCCCACCGTTTTACTTAATACGATGCACAATGCAGCGGGCGGATCTGGCTTTGGAATTGGAGCCTTCCCATGAGGGGGCCGCGGACGTCTGATCTCGAGTGAAGAGGACGGCGCTGTGCTCTTCGCGGCTCTTCGACGAATTTCGCGCTGTCTTCCTGCCGCGGTTTCTGTTGGCCCCCTCTTGGCCGACGCCTGGGCCGCCGCTCATAAGTAAGGGGCCGCTCTCAGTCTTATCTGCACACCAAGCCGAGCTCGAGTGGGGCTCCGCCGCGACCCGCACCCCTGCCCCCAGATAACCACCAACGACGATTTCTGAGACGACCCTAACGACCCTCACGATGTCCTCCTTCCAAGGCTCCTTTGTCTTTGGCTCGCACTCGACATCGGGCGTGCGCGATGCCTTTGAAGCCTGTGAGTGCACCCCGCCGAGCCTGACCCCCGCCGAGCGCTGAGCGCCCCCGCTAGACCGACGCTCCCAACTGTACCTCTCGGACTCCGTGTCCGCCTCCGCCTCTGCGTCCGGCGACGAATGGGACGACGACGACCGCGGGTCTGTCATCGAGGAGGAGCCGCGCGATGCGCGCGACGTCGAGGAGCGCCTCCCGCACACGGTCGAGTACGACCCGCACGCCGTCGTCGGCAACCTGCAGTGGGACGAGGACCTCACGCCAGGGCCCTCGTCCGCGCGCCCCGACAGCCCGCCGCGCCAGTACGTGATACCCCCGCGCCCGATCCGCCAGGGCACCGAGGACACCGTCGTGCCCCGCACCGCGTCCCCGCGCTTCCCGCTCGCCGCGAGCCCGCGCACACCCCGCGAGGACACGCCGCTCCTCCGCAAGACGACGAGCCTCACGTTCGCGGAGCCCCGCCGCCCGTCAGCCGGCGACGTCATCCCCGGCAGCGCGCTCCCCGGCGCCGAGGTCCCTCCCCCGACCCTGGCGCGGCGTGCGTCGCAGGCGAGCACAAGAGACCGCCGCGGAAGCACGGGCTCGCGGGCGACGAAGGGTGTGCAGGCGGGGCAGAGCACCTTTGGGCAGACGGTGAGCCTCCATGTCGCATGTGCGTGTGATCACACTGACTGGGTGCGCCACAGCTGTTCAATGCCATCGCCATCCTCCTCGGGATTGGCATGCTCTCCGAGCCGCTAGCCTTTGCATACGCCGGCTGGATAGGAGGGATGTTCCTCATGATATTCTACGGGTACATTACGTGCTACACGTACGCCGCTGTCTTCTATTCGAAATACAGCAGCTGATAATGTCCTTCGCAGTGCGAAGATCCTGGCACACATTATTCTCGACGACGTAAAGCTGAGATCATATTCAGACATCGGTCGCAAAGCGTTTGGGCCGCGGTCGGCCCCGTTTATCAGTGCTCTTTTCTGCTTGGAATTGTTCACGGTCAGGTGTGTGCATTGTAGGCCGTTGCAACGACTGAGACTCACCCAGGTTCCAGCGTCGCGCTTGTTACTCTATACGGCGATTCTCTTCATGCAGTGGTGCCAGTATACTCTTCCAACGCGTATAAAATCCTTGGCCTAATGGTGTAAGCGTGCATATGCTGTCTGCTCGAGTGCCAGCCTACTAACAAGCCTCACAGTCTTGTGCCAACAGTACTCATGCCTCTTTCATTGCTCTCATATGCGTCGATTCTCGGGATACTCTCCACACTGTTCCTGGTGGCGGTCATGTTTATTGACGGCATCTCCAAGAAAGAAGCTCCTGGTAGTTTATGGGAGCCAGCCCAGACCAGTCTCAAGTTCGCCGGAATTGGCGAGCTTGGTCTGTCCTTTGGACTGATAATGGCTGGGGTAAGTGGTTGACCATCACATTTCTGTGAAACCGTGACTCACCGTGGGGGCAGTTTTCAGGGCACGCTGTCATCCCTTCCTTGGCAAGGGATATGATAGACCCTTCTCAGTTCGATAACATGATCGACTGGGCCTTCACTATCGCTACAGCGATATACACGACCATTGGCGTGACAGGCTACCTAATGTTCGGCAACACCGTCAGCGATGAGGTACGTTGGTTGACTAGGGTCCGCCGCATAGTGAAGTCTCACTAGCAAACAGTTCAGTCAAGAGCTCATGCGTATCCCGGGATATAATCCGGTCCTTAATCGCGTCGCAGTCTGGGGATTGGTCATTGCCCCTCTATCAAAGTTCGCGCTTGCCACTCGTCCGGTACGCACTTTCATTATCCTAGCATCGCTCAATCTCATCGTGGATGGTCACAGCTGAATATCACACTTGAAATCATCCTCGGCATCGAGACAAGCGCAGCATCAGTCGACGACCACGGCATTTCGACCAAATCCAGCTCGCCGCGGGTTGACGGCAGCGCCACACCATCCGAGCGCAGCCTCGCGCTGAAGCGCCTTTTCACGACCATCGAGCGTGCGCTGTTCACGATCGTCTCTGTGACCGTCTCAATCCTCGTGCCCGAGTTCAGCTCGATGATGGCGTTCTTGGGCTCGTTCTCCGCATTCCTGCTGTGCGTTATCGGGCCGGTGTCGGCCAAGGTTGCGCTCACCGGGCGGTGTACCCTCTGGGACGCCTTTCTGCTGCTTACAGGCACCATCATGGCGACCTGGGGCACGGCGGCGGCCTTTTGGTCAGCAGGAGAGGGTGGCGTGTAACGTATATGATAGCTACGGGTGAACCTTCAATATCTCAAAAGGGCCGTCGGGGTCCAGATTTTGTGCGGACATGTAGATATGGAACCCTGGAACAGTTCTCGCATAGCATCGTCGATATGGGCTTTCGTGTATGTAGTATTTCTGGAGTCTTGGCAATCTGTACACACCGATACCATTGATAATATCGTGCAATATACGAGATATACAGACTACTTTTGATGATTATGCTGCCTGCGCGTGCGCGATAACCTTCACGAGCTCTAAAAGTATGTATAAGCGGTGTATCACACCACGATGAGTAGATGGACATACGCGGCAGCTGGATGTTCTCCTGCACGACCGTAGACTCGATCTGGTTATCCGGGTTTGGTGGGATCGAGACAACACCTGTTGAGGCATCGATAGACCATCCGAGCTTTTCGACGTATGCCGACAGCTCTTCCCCTGCTCACGATATCAATACCCACGCATACATGTGCACAAGCAAGTGATAGACACACCTGAGAGGTCAAGGTAGCTGCCCAGCCGCTGGCTGCTTATCCGCTGGAAAGCAGCCTTCACGGCACGGACGACGACTTCCCGCACCGCGTTCTCGAAGCCGACGACCTCGACAGTGTAGTTGTCGCGCAGGGACTCGGCCTTTTCGGAGCGGTAAAGCGTCCAGAATGCGGGGAAGCGGCATTGCTGGAGGAGGTTGTGTAGCGACTGAAGTACGGGCAGGAGGGACGGCAGCGGGTCGGGCTCGTCTGGGTTCGCTGCGACGGGGCGCTCGTCGAGGAGCGAGATGCAGAGGTTGAAGTCGGGGAAGGGAAGCGCGGCGAGGGCCTTGATGAGGATGTTGATCACGACGTCGGGGTTGTAGAGGTCGGGGTTGAACTGGTAGCTGGTGCATGGGTCAACGCCGGGGACGTCAATGGATGCGAGCAAGCTTACAGCTTCAGGATGGCAAGGTTGGCGAGGCAGTCATATTCCTCGCTGCGAATCTGGTGGTACAGGTAGTCCTCAAGGATACCCACGTTCGAAGGGTTGTAACGATCTAATTATCGTAGCTTTTGTGTGAGCAGCGGACAGCACCATCAGAGTTGTCCCACTCACCAACCCCAGAGACCAGGTTCTCGATCAACTCGGTACGCGTCGGGGGAGTCGCCCAGGCGGTCGCGGAGATCATTTTTGAGGAGAGAGACTGGGGTAGTTGGCTGGGGGAAATTGCGCTTGAGGCGACCTGGACGCAGCGCAGGAGCAAGAAAGATGCAGTCCCGGCGCTTGAGCCAATCACTTCGAAAAGTTCAGGAGGCGCCGACCCAAGAGTTCACTTGGCCACCACCACCGCAATACAACCTCATTTCCTTGCCCAGCACACTGCTTCGTCGCGACTGCCTTTGCGCCATGGACGGAGAAGTCATACCAGACCATGAAATGACTCGTGACGCCGTGGAGGACGCGACGAACGACGCGCCAGAGCTTAACGGGCAGAGCCCTGTCCCGGAGGACATGCAGGCAGAGCCCACCCTTGAGCAGTCTCCTGCCGTGCCAACATCACTCAATGGCGCTATAGATGAAGACCAAGACATCAAGGAAGAACAACCCACAGACGCTCCTCATACACCAATGCTACATGACGGCACACCGGATTACAAAACCAAGTACATCCTAAGTGGGCATGCTCGCTCAATATCTGCTATCAAGTTCAGTCCAGATGGGACCATGCTAGCTTCTTGTGGTGAGTATATCCGTGTGCTCCGGTGTTAGACGACTTATGTACGGCAGGCGCGGACAAGGTCGTGAAGATCTGGGACGTATACAATGGCGAGCTCATCCAAACACTGGAGGGACATACCGAAGGTATATCCGACGTCGCCTGGTCGCAAGACGGCGAATTCATTGCGTCGGCTTCAGACGACAAGACTATCATCATTTGGAGTATCGAAGAGGTCTGTGGCGTTCTTTGCCTCGGAAGATCGACTCTGATGCCATCCTCAGCTCTCTTTGGCCAAAGTGTTGAAGGGGCACACTAATTTCGTCTTCTGCGTAAACTTCAGTCCTTCATCCAATCTATTGGTCTCCGGAGGGTTTGACGAGACTGTGCGCATCTGGGATGTCGCCCGAGGTGTGTTCCTCAGACTGGTGCGTGCGGGTAAAGTAATCTGAGCGCAGTGATAACAGGCAGACCACTCAAAACCCTACCCGCGCACTCGGACCCTGTCACAGCGGTCACCTTCAATCATGACGGCACAATAGTAGCATCGTGTTCTATGGACGGTCTGATGTACGTATCCTTCGCCTTGGCGTCGACGGGTTTCAAGATCTTCGCCCTTTAGCCGTGTATGGGACGCAGATTCTGGCCAATGTCTAAAGACTCTCGTGGACGACGACAACCCTATATGGTACGAAGCGTCGTTCTCATGAGGTGGTCAAGCAGTGGCTCTCATTCAATATATGCAGTTCGCACATCAAGTTTACGCCCAATTCACGGTTCATTCTGGCTTCGACGCAAGATTCGACTGTTCGGCTGTGGAACACTGAGACATCTCGATGCGTCAAGACATACAAAGGCCATACAAATCGCACATATTCGATCTTCGTGGACTTTGTACCAGGAGGAAAGCAAATCATGAGTGGCAGTGAAGACTGCAAAGTCTACTTGTGGGACCTGCAGACTCGACAAATAATACAGGTCCTCGAGGGGCATCGAGGTATGAGCATGCTTCTCTTGCGCCGAAGGAGCGCTCACATTCTTTTGGAAGACGTTGTCATAGCCGTAGCCGTGCGTTGTTCATTGTTTTGTATCGCTGATGCTCTGAATGCTGATCTATAGTTACCTCATAGAGCCATCCGCATCGGCCTATCATCGCTTCTGCGTCAATGGAGAAAGATCTGACCATTCGTATTTGGCATGACAAGAATGCGCCGTCTACGTAGCATTTATTCCGCCGCGTCCTCACTGCCAATCTCAAGTTCGTTGTGAACTAGCGTTGGAAAGCTGACGACCAATATGAAAACTCTTTGTCAGACTGACTTTGTAAGGTGTCACCAGCGAGATGCAGTGAGCGGGTTCGAGCAAGTTCGAGTTTCCAAATTTGGCCCAGGTATGCCCCGAGGTATTTCAAACTCCGCGGCATGTGGGGTATATAGCCCGTACACGCAGCAGGGGCGTGACTTCCAACTCTACTACCAACTCACTCTCCTACCGCACCCTCCTACTCTCTACGACATGCAGATCTTCGTTAAGACTCTCACTGGAAAGACGATCACCCTCGAGGTGGAGTCCTCCGATACCATCGACAACGTGAAGGCCAAGATCCAGGACAAGGAGGGGTAAGTGGCAACGATCCTGAAGGAGGTTCATCCTCTGACCATGTCTACAGAATCCCCCCTGATCAGCAGCGCCTCATCTTTGCTGGAAAGCAGCTCGAAGACGGCCGCACGCTGTCCGACTACAACATCCAGAAAGAGTCGACGCTTCACCTCGTTCTGCGTCTTCGTGGCGGAATGCAGATCTTCGTCAAGACCCTCACGGGCAAGACGATCACCCTTGAAGTCGAGTCATCGGACACCATTGACAACGTGAAGGCGAAGATCCAAGACAAGGAAGGCATTCCCCCAGACCAACAACGCCTCATCTTCGCGGGCAAGCAGCTCGAGGATGGCCGCACTCTCTCCGACTATAACATCCAGAAGGAGTCTACTCTTCACCTTGGTATGTAACACTGCAATTTGTCATCGTTCATGCGTTAACCCGTGGCTCCGTAGTCCTTCGTCTACGTGGAGGCATGCAGATCTTTGTCAAGACACTTACCGGCAAGACCATCACCTTGGAGGTCGAGTCGTCGGATACGATTGACAACGTGAAGGCGAAGATCCAGGATAAGGAGGGCATCCCGCCAGATCAACAACGCCTCATCTTCGCTGGCAAGCAGTTGGAGGACGGACGCACCCTATCCGACTACAACATCCAGAAGGAGTCCACGCTTCATCTCGTTCTTCGTCTCCGCGGAGGCATGCAGATCTTTGTCAAGACCCTTACCGGCAAGACCATTACGCTGGAGGTCGAGTCGTCCGACACTATCGACAACGTCAAGGCGAAGATTCAGGACAAGGAGGGCATCCCACCTGATCAACAGCGCTTGATCTTCGCTGGCAAGCAGCTCGAGGACGGTCGCACCCTGTCGGATTACAACATCCAGAAGGAGTCGACGCTCCACCTTGTCCTCCGCCTCCGCGGCGGTATGCAAATTTTCGTGAAGACGTTGACGGGAAAGACCATCACTCTGGAGGTGGAGTCTTCTGATACGATCGACAATGTCAAGGCGAAGATCCAGGACAAGGAGGGTATTCCCCCAGACCAGCAGCGGTTGATCTTTGCGGGGAAGCAACTTGAGGATGGGCGTACCCTTTCAGACTATAACATCCAGAAGGAGTCCACGCTCCATCTCGTGCTTCGCCTCCGTGGTGGTCAGTGAGATGAGTATACATCCCACCTTGGCACGTCGCGTTTCCCTCGTTGTACTATAGCATAGTTTTGTCATCGTCAGGATTGTAACATGAATAGGTTTTCCGGAAAATATCGCGTGTTCTGTGTGAGCGTGAACCGACGGCCTCGGGCGCTCCTGTGCTGGCGGAGTGTTTGGTCCCTCTGTGCGATTCAGGGATTGAGACCTGCGGCGGCCACAGGCAACACTACGTCGCACAGCCGCCATACAATCCGTGAGAGTTGCACTTTATTGCGCGAACCGTGACTTTCAGCGCTCCAGCGCGAAAGGCTTGAGTTCTCCTGGACATTGCCGCAAGTATAGTATGGACACTGCGGAAGCACACAGGCCTTATCTCAGCCCTCATCTCGATCGAGCGGCGGTTCTCCTCACCCCCCTACGTTACCGTACGCGAGGCCGAAGTGATTACAGCCTCTTCTCATAGGAAACGGGCTACACGCTGACGATCCATTCTGCTCGCAGGATGGACATATATATGGCCCATATCGGGTTCTCGGTGACAAGGGAACACCTCAAGACCGAGATAGCTCGCGTTCTCCACAGTCCAGAGTATCAGCATCATAGAGGGGTCCAATTCCCGATGAATTTTGAAGTCATCATCCACAAGAAGAAGGGGACGTCTCCCTTCAGATCTGGTATTCTGACTGTTCCAACTCCTGACATCGGGGCACACTTCCTCCGTGACTTCGGTGGAGGAACACCAATGCGTCGCATGGTGCTTGGAACAAGGATATTCTTTCAACCAGGCAACAAGCAACCCCGCCCACACGTACTAGAAGAAATACGCCGCGCTCCCTACGTCGATCCCAGGGAAGAAGACGACAGGCGACGGGTAGCGACCGAGTTGAGGGAGAAGACGATTGCGCTTCGTACTGTCCAATTCGGATGGGAATGTCGCGACAACGTGTTCTCCGTCGAATGGGAGCGAGTTTGCGACGCAAGATGCGAGCTCTACTACCATGAAGAGCGCCGTGAGTTCCACATCAAGCTCTACCAGGGAACGCGGACGAAAATCATATCGATCAAGGCATCTCACATAGCGTGGACGTCCGCTGGCCTCGACAAGACCACGCAGCCACCCCTCCCTATCCTGTTCTTCACACTCAATCATCCACCTGCCTACGAGACTGAGATGTCCCAGATTGACATGACCCTCCAACTCCTGGAGTTCATGGGAATCTCGGACAGCTCGGAAGGCCTCTTGAACATGCCCATGCACTCACCGGGCAACGCCCTGCGCGACCGCTGGTCGCACTTCGAGGATAGCCAAAAGCCTTATGCACCATTCGTGTCCACTACAATCCGTCTTATCTGTCGCGAGCGTGAGCACTTGTCACTCTTCCGTGACTTGTGCAGCCATGCCCGCATGCAGACGGACGACTACTTGTACCCTGTCGAATATCGTGAGCTCTTCGCTCCCGACGTACAGGAGAGGTATGAGCAGTGGGTACGGAGATTACCGTGGAAGGTTGCTTTCCAGGTCGAGGCGTTGGTACGGGGGCTCCTCGTCGACATGAAGGAGGCGCTCGCTCTACGTGCCAAGATCTCGCGCATGGTGCAAGCGAAGGGCGAAGCGTACACCTCAGTTTTCCTCCGACACTTTGCCACTCAGGCAAAGACCCTCTTCTGGTATACGGACGACTCTCGCAGCCAGACAAGTTCGGTGGACGACTTATTTACCCGCTGCGAGAGAGAATATGTACCGGTGAAACGCAGGCGGCTCCGGGGGCCTCCGAACCAGGACATCTTCGATTGTTTGCATGTCACGGTCACTCCCACCACCCACCGCCTCGATGGCCCGTACCCGGAACGTTCGAACAGAGTCATGCGGATGTATCCCGACTACCATGATTGCTTCGTTCGGGTCAACTTCGTGGATGAAACGGACCTGCAGTTCCGTTTCGACCGCGAGGTGGACGGTCGAGCGTTTATCAAGCGTCGGGTGGGCGAGATCCTCACAAATGGCATCGACATCGCAGGACGACACTTCGAGTTCTTGGCATACTCGCAGTCGGCATTGAAGGAACATGCCGTCTGGTTCGTGAAGGAGTTCATGATCCCAAATGGCACGATTGTTAACGCGCGAACCATCATTGCGGGGCTAGGTGACTTCACTCGCGACAATCAACTCATCTACTGTCCCGCTCGTTACGGCGCCCGTATCTCACAAGCGTTCACTGCCACAGACTCTTCAGTGAAGGTTCAGCCAGATGAAGTCTTCGAGATCGACGACATCGAGGATCCTACTGGGACATGGTGTTTCACCGACGGAGTCGGTACGATGTCTGTTCAGCTCGCCCGTGACATTTGGAAGAAACTCGCAGCTCGGAGGCGGGGGTCCAGATGGCAAACGTACCCTCGAGCGCTGCAGATTCGTTTCCGCGGCTCCAAGGGCATGCTGAGCGTGGATCATACTCTCCAGGGCCGAGCAATCTGCTTGCGTCCATCTATGATCAAGTTCGAAGCTCCAGAGTCCCTCACGGATATCGAAATCGCTCGAGCCTTCAATCGACCGGGGCCATTTTATCTAAACCGTCCCCTGATCATGATCATGGAACACCTCGGGTGCCCTATGAGGTCTTCGAGGAACTCCAGGATATGGCCGTCGAAGAAGCGCAAGAATCTGTGGAATCTCTCGAGAAGGCGGCTCGCCTCCTGGAGACTTTCGGTCTTGGAGCGTCATACCGCCTTACCTCGATTTTCCTCAGCCTTCACAAGCTTGGCGTCGGTCCACTTACTGGCGACGAGTTTTGGCAGAAGATGATGGACTTTGCCATCAACCATGTCCTTCGAGAGCTAAAGCATCATGCCCGGATTCCGGTCCCCAACGCCTGGAACCTTGTGGGTGTCGCAGATGTGCATGGATACCTCGAGCAAGACGAAGTGTTTGGCTGCATATATCCCCCGGACGGCACAGGACCGATCTATCTTGACGGTCCTACCTTGGTCACTCGTTCCCCGACGATCCACCCTGGAGATGTGCAGGTCGCGCATGGTATTGGACGCCCGCCTCGGGCTCACCATTTGAGCATGAGTCGCTGCGCAATACCCTGGTCTTTTCGACGAAAGGTTCGTCAGCCAACTTTGACCGCCTAGTCTTCTTCTCCATTCACCCCGATGGCGTTTTTAGGTTCGCGTCCTCTCCCGTCTTATCTAGGAGGTGGAGATCTGGACGGTGCGCAACCACCTCAGACCCTTTCTTGATCTTTGTCTCACTGCTCACTGACAAGGCGACGAATACCGCGTCACAATGCTTGAAAACCTGTTGCCGTCCAGGACATATGCCCCTGCTAGCTATACGCCTGCACAGAAAAAGTTGCTAAACCGGCCCAGCACAATGCAGGACGTCGCGGATTTCGTGACAGAATACATCAATAGCGATGTAAGCGCTCCCCCTTTGAGGGGTCCTCATAACTTAGGCTGACCACCTTGGCATTAGTCTTTAGGAATCATCGCGACGACATGGCTCATCATCGCCGATCAGAGTACGCAGGGCATATTCGACCAGGACTGCATGACTCTGGCCGCGCTTCATTCAGACGCTGTCGACTATCCCAAGAGCGGACAGCCTGTGCCTCTGAACAAGATACCGAGGCTCAAGTTTAAGACCAAGCCGGACTGGAACGCACCGGAGACAATCACCGGCAGTAACAACAGGTACTACAAGAGCGAACGCGCCATCGGCAAGCTCTTCCGCAAGATCCACCTTCCTGCCGTAGAAACCATTCGGCGTGAGCAGAGGTCCCAACGCCGACGGCTGCCAGGGGCGAGGGTCAGCAAGCTACCGTTGAGGACATTATCCTCGACTTCAACCAGGATATCTATGACGAAGAAGACCCTGTGCAGGAAGCTCTCTTCGACCGCGCCTCGGAATTCATCACGCTCGGCAGACACGACGATGACCTTGTCGCGGAGATGTGGGAGCTCTACCTCAACTACACGTCGCAGCTGCAATCGATATGCGCGGACCACACGCTGTCTCACGAACGGGGCGCGATGCTCACGGAGGAGGAAGCGGTCGTCGGAACGATCGTCGCGAAATGTTCACAGCCTCGCAGGCGGAAGGACCTCATGTCGAGGATGAGGGAGCAGACAGCAACCCTCGTCGAAGGCGTCCGGTACGACATCTCAGGTGAAGAGGGTACACTGTCGGAGAAGTCGTTGGAAAGAGCGTGGGTTGCCTTCCGCGTCGCGACCATCGAAGGGGAGGCGTTTGGCGCAAGAAGCTTTGCTTGGGTAGCAATGGGCGAGATGTTCGATGCTATTAGGGTAATCACAGAGGAGATGGAGGGGTTCTTCTGATCACAGCGCATGTCTATGTTGATACTGTCTGGTGCTTCACGATCTACCATCCAATGTATGTGTAACAATAGGTGTCGAAATGATCATAAATACAACTAAGAAAGAGCGGCGAAGACCTAACGACTATGACTTCACTCGCTTCTTCTTCTCTTTTTCGAGTTGTTTCCTCTTCTGCTCGAGGTTTTGACGCTGCAGGATATAAAGTTAGAACTTGCACAACGTTTGAGAAGCGGTATTCTTACCTCTGCAGCACGCTTCTTTTCGCCGTGCTTCATGCGTTCGTACAGCTTGCGCTGCTTGTTGCTCATCATCATCTTGTTCATGTCCGCCTCGGCGGCGTCCTCTGGCTCCTCCTCCTCGACACGGACCTTCTTGAGAGCCTTGCGAGCCTCCTTCTCGAATGCACCGAAGTCGACACCAGCAGCTTCTGCCTCCAGCTCGGCAGCGCGAAGGGCGGCGGCGTCCTCCGCAGCTGCAGCCGCCTTGAGGGCGGCCTTCTCCGGCGCGGCCTCCTCTTCTTCGCTCTCGCTGCCAGCTTGCTCCTCTTCTTCGTCCTCCATCTCCGCGTCGTCGACCGAGACACCGACCGTAGGGTCGTAAGCGTCTTCCCTGTGCTCGAAGGGACTGAGATGTGGCGGCAATGTCTTGCCCTGGGCGTATGGCTCCTCCAAAAGGATCTTCCCTGCGTTGATGCAGTCGACGACCCACTGGGGCTGCACGTACTTTCGCCGCCTTCTCCGCTCCCGCTCCTCCTCGGTCTCGTTCTCCTTCACGACGAGCGGTCGGTCGATGATGACGTGAGTGATCGACTCATCGTCCTCCTCGAAAGGCGAGCCCGAGCCAGACGTCGCAGGCCAGCCAATCCGGCCGCCGAATGAGCGGACCAAGAACTCGAATATCGGCCGCGATGTCTCACGAGATAGCCAGAACGTGTAAGGAGAGAAGAGTTGTGGCGTTTTCGATTGTGGAAGGGAAGCGAGGGTTTTGAGGGTAGGAAGGGAGGCAGCCTCGTCGGGGTTGGCATGGGAAGGGTGGGCAACGAATTCTTCGTCCGCTTCGTCGACAGCGTCGTCCGTACCGTCCCGCATTTCGACATCTTCATCGCCCGTGGACTCGCCTGCGATAGCCTTGATGGTCTGCCGTACATCCTTGGCAGAGATGCGCTTTCCGGCGACCTCGACTTCCTTCACCTTCTTGATAGCAGGTGCCTCGGTGCTGCGCTTAGCCTCCTGCAGACTGAACGCGCCGACACCTGCACCACCTTCGTCCTTCTTGGTGTCGAGCGGCGGTGGGTACACCAGACCTGCATCAGTGTACAGCTTGAAGAAGACGAAGCCGAGCAAGGTTTGGTAAAGTTCGAGGAAAGTGAGCATCACGCGGACATCGACGTCGGAAGGGATCTAGAAGACTGAATGAGCGCGGAGGGACGGAGAGCAGACTGTCACAACGCACCGTCTGCGTGAATTGATATGGTACAAGCCATGTCACAGTCTGGTCGAAGACTTCGGCTTGGTAGTAGACACCCTTGATGGAAAGGAATGCTTTGCGCAGCGAGTGGGTGTGCATAACGTACAGCTGCCATTCTGCAGCAAGACGTGCACAGTTTTCGACCAGAGACGGTGACACTTTTGCGGTGGAAGGCAAGGAAGCAAACAGGAAAATCATGCACAGAGCATCGTCGATATCACGAACAGCATCCACAAATGTCGGATACCTGGATGAAAATGTCAGAAAGCTTCGAGCTTGCGTGCGGCACGGTCACGCACCTCTCCTTGATGATATGGTCCAGACGATACACCGGCTTCTGCTCCTCCAAGCTCTTTGCACTGCTCCATTCACCCCGACCGAGAGCCCGAGCAAGCTTCTTCGCAAACGCTTTGTGCTCGCGCAACTTTGCTAGTACTGGCTCGTGCGCGAGGTATGCAATGTCCTTTGCATAGTAGAAAGACGTCGGGGCAGATGAACCCTTGTTCGCCCGCTTCCTGTGCCGAGGTTCACGAGGGAAGATGCCTTACTAGAGCAATTAAGCTTGAGCACCAGACGGAAGCTGGAAGCATGCTTGCCTTTGAGGATGCAGAGCCTGCGGAAGTCTGCAAGAGAGCATTGAAGCTTTTTGATCGCCGCAGTTCTGGTAACATAGGCCTTGGCCGCACCGGCCTTGCCTTTCTTTTGGAGACGACCCATGGCTGAAGATGAAGAGCAAGCCGAGGGGAAGGAAAGACGAGATAAATTAGGCGCCCTAACTTTTAGGACATTGTTTGGCTAGGACAAACAACGCCTGCTGCTTGACCGCCTCCACACCAGAACATGAGGTATGTCCTCCCTCCCCTCCCCCCGGAATGGTTGCTCACGCTGAGCAGCCAGTACGTCCACGTCCCCAAGTCCGAGCTGGACGAGGCCCAGCTGCGTGCACTCGAAGAGCATGAGATCAGCCAGGGTCCACTGTCAGTACTGCAACAGGCTGTTAGGAATCATACCCAAGTCCTCATTTCTCTGCGGAACAACAAGAAGCTGCTTGCCCGTGTAAAGGCTTTTGATAGGCACAGTAACATGGTACGCGTTCCTACCCTCTCCTCGCGATCTGACCGTTTACACCCGCGCTAGGTTCTCGAGAACGTCAAGGAGGCAAGTTACAACGCCCACCGCTCTGCAGTATCACGCTGATCAATTTCTAGATGTGGACCGAGATGCCAAAAGGCAAGAACAAGAAGCCCGTCAACAAGGACCGCTTCATTAGCAAGATGTTCTTGCGGTAAGTCAGGCATGTTGTTCTTGAGACGCGCAGTACTGACATTGGACATAGGGGAGACTCTGTCATTCTCAGTGAGTACTGCCATGCAATCACCGCGAATAGCCGGCCTAACTATAACCGCAGTCCTGCGCAACACCGCTTAGACTTCCAAAGCGCGCTTTTGCCAGACCACTCAGTGGCTACAGCTCGAAGAGATCGCCATGGATCGAAGCTCGCAGTGCAAAAGTACTGGGGTCCGCCGCGTGCCGTGCGTTTGGCATGCGAACTGCCCGTGTAGTCTGGCTTGCGGTTGCCTTGTTGCAGAACGGTGTACGTACGATGTAGGATGTATAACTCAGTCCAAGCTGTAATATATATTTCCATACCTCTTATTGGATCCCCCGTCTGGTGTTGTATTTTTGAGGAACTGTGCCTTGTCGCTGTTGTCTTAGATTCGTTGTCGTCGGCCATGTGTTCGGGAGCATGCAATGATCCCGGCGCTTGTGGAGCGGTCGCGACCTGCAGTGAAAGTTGGCTCGGCTCAGGTCGTCACCGCCCTTCACTCTCGCTCGTCCACACTTTCTTGTCTCGCAAGCTGCAGCCCACCGTCAAGCTGGCTTCTCCACCGTCGGGGCCGCTCGCATTGCTAGGCAATGGTAGGCCTATTCCACATAGGCAGTAAGGGCTCGCCTTCGCGGGCGAACCGGTCGACAGACACGGCTCGTCCCATGACACCACCGCCTCCGCCGTATGCGCAAAACGGCGATGGGTCGACGTACTTTGCAACAGAAACGAGGACGACCACACATGTTGTTACGACCACCCACACCACCACTCATTTCTTCTCTCTGCCTCTCTGGCGACGTCGGACGCCGCAGCCGACGCCGGCGACTACCGCGTCTCCGACCCAAAGTCCTCCTACGCTGACGAGCTGGGAGTGGCTCGTAGCTCTCCTGCGAGGAGCCTATCCTCTCGAGATAAGGCGCTACCCCCAACACCCCCTCCAGAGAATGACCCCGGCCCGTCTACGCGTTCGAGTAGTCATCTGTCGTTGTCACACGGGCAGGATTCGAGGAGGAGCGACGTCTCTCCAAGCCGGTCATCTACCCATCGGCAAACTCCTCCTGGTCGTGCGTCCTCCTCTATCTCACCGCTTGTGGGCACACCCATCCCAGAACCGGCGAGCCAGGGGACCGCCGCTCTTGCACGAGCTGCGCTTGGTCTTGGTTTGCCTCCGCTCATGTTCAATGCGACTGCACACCCCGAGCCTGTTGATCCTTCCACACCGTTAGTTTCGCAGCGTCGGAAGCGCGTCCTGAACGCGCAGCGTCTACAAGCCTGTCCTCGGCTTCCCTACGCCGTGCAAAGAGCTTCCAGAAAGGGACGGACGAGGAGCACGCGCAGTCATATGCGGCCTTGCGGGAGCAAAGACGCACACGCGGATTATCGTTGGGACCGCTATTGGCTACGAGCGAATGTGCGAAGGAAGACAAGCCCGCAGAGCGCAAGTCATTGTCAAGGAAGGGGTCGTTCTGGTCCAGGAAGCGGAACGATTCTCGGACACCGGCACCTGTCACTCCACCACCTGCCAACCACTTTCTGGCGCAACCTTCTCTGCCCTCTCTGCAGCCTGTCTCACCGTTTAACATGGAGACATCCATTAGCGAGTCAGCCGGGCTGCGACAGAAGCAACTGGAATCCCCCTCTGCCGCGGACCTTCGGCGAAGACATTCTGAAAAGCTGCTGTCGTCGCGTTCAGCAGCATCGTCACATGCACCTGACGTCGCAGAGATATCTACCGAAAGACAAAGCAATCGGCGAAGACGAACGAAGCGCCCTCAAACTGCGGGGTCGATGACTGGCAGTCCCCGCGCTCAGTCCGCCTTCTTTCCTGGATCCGCACCTATGACTACAGAACCAGTGCAATTTGAGAGCTCAGCGGAGCCAATATCAACCCACGATCCGTCCTCTACACCTCCCGTCACGACACGCCCGCGCTCATCCACCAACCCACCGCTCCTCCATCGGTTATCCATCAACTTGTTCGGGTCTTCTCCCAACCCATCGCCTATAGCAAATCACGTCTCTGTCCTCGCTGATGAATCCACCCGCTCACCATCCACGAGCTTTTCCTCATCACGTCCATCCCTTCGGTCATCTCCCAAAGCCTCTGTAGAAATCCCAAGACCGCGTCATGACGATGATGAGTCTCCGGAAATGTATCTTCAGAGGCTAATGGAAGTTGTGTCTAAATCTGAAGTCGCCAGCGTGCTTGCCGCAACGTTCGTCGTATAGCCTCTCGTTATTCCTGCTGAGACTGACAACACACCATAGAGCTGATGAGTTCCATGCTAAAGCCCTGCGCGCATACCTCTCACGTTTCGACTTCATGCATGACCCACTGGACGTTGCCTTGCGGAGGTTGTTGATGGATGTTGGTCTGCCAAGGGAGACCCAGCAGATAGACAGAGTCATGGAGGCGTTTGCAGAACGTTATCGCCGGTGTCATCCCACGCTCTTTACATCAGAAGGTCTGTTTGGTCGACCTTCCCCTCATGCAAACTGGACACTCACCTTCTCTGGTAGACCAACCATATATTCTTGCCTTCAGTCTGATCATGCTACATACGGATGCATTTAACAAGTCCAACAAGCGCAAAATGACCAAGGCAGACTATATCAAGAACACTCGTTTACCTGGCGTCGCCCCGGAGGTTCTAGACGTAAGCGTTATTTTTATCGATTGCCCACGACGGATCTGAGAGTTTTTAGTGTTTCTACGACAATATTGTCTTTGCACCCTTCATCTTCATCGAGGATCCCCTGGACACTAATGGGCAGCGTGGACTGCTACCGGAAGGATCGACACCTAAGCGGCTTTCTACGCTCAATACCTCATCACCAGGCGGCACCAATAGCAGCGGCACTACTCTACTTGGGAAGAGTAATAAGGTTGATCCTTATTATCTTATCACTCGGGTGTGTCTCTAGATTCCATCTTATATGTAAACAGGTCTGATATCTAGTTTGGTAGAACTTGCTAGATGACCTTCGCGTCGACATTCGCTCTCATGTGCCTCTCACCAGCCCATATTTCTATCAGGGAACAGGCGGAGCATGGGACGACGACAAGCTCCTTCGGGCATTCGCGACGGCCAATGTCATTGAGATCGCCTCGGAGAACCGATACATGGCGTCCCCTGGTTTGGCCTCAACGTCGGTGGCGGCCCCAGTTCGGTAGCTATGATGTCTGCACCGGCCTTTCCCGCTGTTCACGATGCCGTTACCCTTAAGGTAACGAAGGTCGGGCAGCTGCTTCGGAAGGACGAGATTCTGGAAGGAGGGCGGAAGGCCAACGGTCGCAAGTGGAGGGAATGGAGCGTGCTGCTGACCGGCTCGCAGCTGCTCTTCTCACGTGACCCTAACTGGGCGAATATGGTGAACGCGCAGTCCCACGGCAACGACACTTGCGAATGGGACTGGCTCGCATCCGTTACTCCCCAGGCCAGATGAGACCGTGTCCCTGAGGGACGCAGTCGCCGTCTATGACCGGTCTTATACCAAGGTAAATCGATTCGCAGCGAGGTAGTAGGCGTGCGCTAACATTGGGACTAGAGCCTTAATACCCTACGACTGGTCACGTCCGATGGCCGCCATTGCCTTCTGCAGGCAAAGGATGAACAGGACATGAACGAGTGGATTTCCCATGTCAACTACGCGGCAGCCTTCAAGACCGCCGGAGTCCGCATGCGCTCCTTGGGCATGTCCGGTCGAGACATAGAGCTTACTGGTCAGGCAGCGGCTGCGTCCCACCTGCGAGACATCCAGCACCGAGGTCGTCCTGCTCCAGCGCCGCGTATCAAGACCTGGGACGGACGCACTTCGCCCACAGCGGAGTCTCACGAGACTTGGCCGGAGCATACGCGCTCGCCCAGCGAGACCACTAGCGAAGAGCCTATCACCCCTCCTATGGAGAACCCGTCTCGGCTGTTCAAGGCCACGTTCGACCAAGTGAAGGCTGAGCTAGCTTCAGGAAGCTGGCAAGGGCCGGATGCTGTCAGCGTTCGCTCCAGTCGACGGCCCCGCGCTTACAGCCTCGAATCCGCCATCCACTCGCCGATCTCACCAAAGTCGGCGGATGACGTGCATCGCCTGTCTTCGCGAACGCGTATCATCCAGGCAAAGGTTCACGATCTGGAGAGCAAGCTTGCTGCACAACGTTCACAACTGGACACCGACATGCGATTCGTCAAGAACGTGGCTATCCTCACCCCGTTTCAACGCGCCACTCGGGACCGCCTCCAGCTTGCTGTGCAGAACGTGGGCAGGCGCATCATGCAGGTCCGCCTGGAGCTAGAGAAGCTCAACTGTCACCGGGACATCCTCCTCAGGGACCTCGAAGCGGAGGAGCGCGAGTGGGAGCGGACGAAGAACATGGCGTTGCGGGCAGCCAAGCTGGAGCTAGAGCGGAAGCATAGCCTGCCGCGGATGGCGCTGTCGATGTACATTGACGACGACAAAGTGATAAGTTCTGGTGGCGAATATCCGGAAGACGAGAAGACGCCGGAAACGCGACCTCAGTCCGCAGCGGAGTCGTTTCATTCAGCGCTCGATTTCCCGATCTTCGTCTCTTCGGAAGACAAGCAGCGGCTTTCCGTTATCGCCACCTTCGACTCGCCACGCTCGACGGTTGTTTCAGACGGATCGTCGTCGCCCATGCCAGACTCCCCAAAGCCGACGCCGCTCAGTACCCACAGCTCGTTGGACAACAGCGCGGTGCTAGAGGCGGACGAGTCGTCGCGGGCGAGCCACGAGAAGTTCTATACTGCGCCCGAGACGATCGAGGAGCAGGCGGAAGAATGGAACAAGACGCGTGCCGCGAAGCGGGTGTCTCTGGTGCGGCTGCCGTCGGACCTGCGGATGTCTGTGCTGTTTGGGAAGCACACACGCAACCAGACGCAGATCGCGTCCGAGGACAGCGGGACGACGAGCCGGGCGTACCACTCTGCAACCAGTTCATCACTTTCACCTTTTACACGGACAAATTCGACGATAGACAATGTTACCATGTTAGACATCTAATACTCCGTTCGTTTGGTACGCAGGCTGCGTCTGTCCTCGTTGCTGTCGCCGTTCTTTGAGAGCATCTTATATCTTTATTCTTTACGGTAGATCGGTTTGGAAGATACATACAAGTTGTACGCATACTCATGGTCTTTACAGTATAGTACTAGCTAGCAATGCACTTAAGTTACTCGAGACGAGTGCCAGGCCTAGGGGTGATGGGATCATCGAACAGGGACCGGCTAAATGAGAGCGCTCGAGGGCGGTGGCGTCGCTAGGCGGCCAGTCGGGAGGATCCACAATCGTCCAAGCCCCGCCGCCCCTGGCCATGGCCTCAAGCCCGCCTTTTATTCCCTGCCGCCCTCCTCCCTCCAGCCCGCCTCCTCCTCTGCCGTCCTCCCTCCTCCTCCTCCTTGTCCTCTCTCGCCCGCCAGCCCACACCCTCCTTCCTCTCCGACGGGCCAACCTCGTTCACAACCCCGTCTCAGCTCATCTCCTTCCTTACCAACCTCATCAGTTTCTCTCCTCTTTCCAGACGTGTTCCACCCAGCGCAAGCAATGGCGGCGTCCGGAACGCCTCACGCACACAAGAGGGGCAGTCTCCACCGGCTGTCCCACACCATCCTCTCTCTCGCCTCACCACCGTTCACGCGCGTGTCCTTCGACGCGCAGGGCTTTGGCTCGCGCAAAAAGTCGCCTGTCAAGACAACCCACCCTGGTGCCAGCACTCTGCCGTCCACCTCGCCTGTGCCGCAACGCACGACTACCCGGCCTCGATCATCTCAGCCGTGGATTCTCAGCTCTCGTCGCCGTACAGCCCGCTGCTTCCCACGTCGCCGCGCTGGCCGTCCGCTGACGCGACGGTGCCCGTGCCACCGACGACCAACGAGCTGTCAGAGGAGGAGAAGATGAAGCTGATGAAGAAGGTGCGCAAGCTGAGCAAAGTGCTGGGCGAGGTGCCGGTGCCGGCTGCGGTCGAAGAAGAGTTTCTGCCGCCGCCGCCGCTCTGCGAGGACTTCGAGGTGCCTGGCTCGCCAAAGATGCGCTCGGCAGCGGCGAAGAAGGCCTTCCGGCGGAGCCTGACGTTCGGGCAGAGCGCAGGCGCGGCGCTGCTTGAGACGCACGACGTGCAGCGCGCCAAGTCGTTCAACACGCTGCGCCCGTCGCTCCACGTCCCGCGCCGCTGCCCGTCGAACGACACGCTCCCGACACCGTCCTCACCGATCACGTTCGCGCGTCCGGAGAGCCTCGGGTCGACACAAGATGTCTCAGAGTGCGGCGCGCCCTCGTCTGCGCCGCCGCACACGCACGGCGCCGGCACGAGCCACGGGCTCAAGCGGCGAGACTCGACCGCGTCCTCGGTGCTCCTCGCCGACCAGAACACCGAGCAGCTCCAGCGCACGCGTGTCGCGAAGCTCTCGCGCCACTTTGGCACGAATATCCCGTCCGAGGTGCTCTTCCGCGCGACGTCGCCGCCGCCGGCAAGCCCGCCGGCGCTCTACCCGTTGCCGACAAAGGTTCTCAGCTCAGATCAGCTCCCGCGTCGCTCGACGTCGCTTCGCCGGCGGCCCACGCGTCGTCGTCCTGCCAGCCTCGACATCCGACCGGTCTCGGGTCTCATGTCCCTGCCGAACAGCCCGCCGGGTTCGCCTGTGCAGCAGACCAGGCCTGGACGCAGGCTGAAGCGCAGCAGGTCGCTTTGGTCGAGGCGTCCTCGTGAGGACGCGGAGAACACGCAGGCAAAGGACGAAGGAGAGCCGGAAATCAACCTGTCGCAACCGATGTCACTGAGCGAGAAGCAGCGTGCACTCAATGTCAGGCGGGCCCGGAAGATGGCGCAGGTACGCGGTGCTTCTATCATTCGTCCCCGCCGCATGTCTGATTGACTGGTATGCCTTTGTTCTCCTCGGTCTATCAATGATCTACAGCTGTTTGGCGACAATCCTCCGACTGCGTTGTTCCAGATCACGAACTTCGGGTCTGCGCTCGTCGAGGACGGTGATGGGAGCGTCGGTCATCTGAGCTCCGACGGTCATCGATATGAACGCGACTCGCTGGCAACAATCATATCGATTTCGACGACGTCGCTGTCAGCGACAGGCAAGAGCAAGCTGCGCGACTCCTTTGTCTCGGTCATTACAACTTCCTCCGACGTATCGGGGCTGATCCTGACCCAAGGCGACAATGAGGCGGAGGCAGAGGCGGAGGCAATGCAACGTTCTACCTCCCCGGAGTCGGAAGACATCACTAGCCAGGCAAAGACCTTGGCTGTTCCGATCCTGAGCCCTCTGCCTCTACCGTCTCGCAGAACTGTGCGACCTCGAACGAGCCAGAGCCGCGCCGGTCGAGCAGTCCCCTTCGTTTCAACCGAAATCTGTCCGTGCCTCAGCCTGCCGGTCAGACGCCGAGGACACCCCCTACACCACCGCCCTTCTCCGACCTCGCCTCGCTCCCTGCGATGCGGCCTGCGACGGCACCGCCCGCCTCGCCTGCACCGTCCGAGTTCCAGACACGCAGGCGTCGCGCAGCGAAGCTCTCGAAGTTCTTCGGCGTCGAAGTGAACGCACTGGCCGAGGCGCTGCCCACGGATCGCATGCCGAGCATCTCGTCGCGGAAGACGTCGATGGCGCAGGACGGCCCGCGCGAGCGGTCGCTCTCTGGCGGGCTCAGCCACCAGACGTCGGTCATGGTCGCGGAGGCGCGCCGGCGGCGGTTCCTGGGCATGAACGACGACGAAGAGGACGTCGAGGAGCGCGACCTGTCCGAAGTCATCGACCAGTTGCGGAAGCTGCGGTCTTAAACCTGAAGCGAAAAACAAACTATCAAAAACATTCTAGCCGTCCTTGTTTGTCACAAAGTGTCTTTCGTTCTGGTATGCAACATTTGCTATGGCTGTCTGTCGTTTGGGTTCGTTCTACCACCGTCCTCCACTTCTTGCTCTACCACACATCACGTTCCTGCTATAATGATCGCGCATGGGTACCTGACTCTTTCTAATTCGCATTGCCTGGGTTTTGTTGCATATACTCACACCAACATACACATCCTATGCTTTCGTCCGCACACATTCGTCGTCTACACACTATTTATTTAACTTGTCGTTTATGTTTAGGGTACACTTCTTAGCGTGGAAGATAGCTGCTGTCTTATACTGCAGGTGCCGCGCTAGACGCGAATGAAATACATTCGGAAATTGTTTTCGAGCTTCGACTTGCCAGTTCGGACTCCCGCCTCGATTCATTGCCTGCTTCCTGCGCACACAACGACGTCGTCGCTGCAACCCGCTCCTCCAGTCTCCCGCCTGACGTCACCCAAGTGCCAAATCCGGAAGTGCGACAGCCAGAAACGGAAGGTCCTGTCACGCCGCCGCCGCCTTCTGCTCCTCCTCCTCGAAGCACGGAGACGCCCGCGCAGGGTATATAACCCTGCCTTTCCCTCTCGAATCTCCCCAAGAAACCTCTCTCTCGAACCACATCCTCGCGAACCACCTACAGTTCATCATGTCTGCAAACTCTGGTAATGTGAGTGTGCCTCCGTATGTCCTGTGTCGACATTGCGCTGATGTACATTCATAGGTCGCTCGTGGCCTCAGTTCGTCTCCTATTCCCTCCGGCTCATGAGCATTCACTGACTTTTCTCCTCAGAGGCTGCTATTTCCAACCCCAACAACTCTGATGAGGCGAAGGAACGTGCGCAGCAGCGCCTCGATGACATGGAGGCGAGCGGCGAGGCTAACAGCGCCGAGGCCCACATGAGCCAGGTCAAACAGGGCCACAAGGTCAGAGCTATAGAACTACATTGCGACCAGCAATTGACAAACAATTTTAGGCCAACCTCAACAACCCCAACACCAGCGAGGAGTCCAAGCAGAACTCCAAGCAGGTCCTTGACCAGGAGTAGAGTGGAAATTGCCTTGTATCCCTCTGTGGTGTAATATATGTATTCGGTCAAATGTGTTAGTATAATAAGCATTTCGGGGACCATGGAAGATATGAGTCCGCAGGACTCTTCATTGCGTGCCGAGTGGAATAATTAAGGGGTCAAAATACGATTAAACATGCTATGTTTTCTAAGCGCGAGGTAACGTTGTACTGCGCAAAGACGAGCGTTGATCTATTTGGATGAGAACACGGCTGATACAAATTAGACATGTATTGTATACACTGTAAGTGACTACTCCACATCATCTAGTACTGCGTCGTCTACAGAGTGGGCTGGTGGGTGAAGCCCAGACCAGGCGAACGGGGCATAGAGGTGAGTCGGCGAACAGGGTGGCAACATTCGTGCATATGAGACCTGTGATGGAGCTTGCAAAGCCAGACGGACGAGCTGGAAAAGCCGCGTAGAATACCAGGGAAGCGATGAGGTAAGAGTTGAGTTCGGTATCGCGAGAGACTCTTGATGTTCAGATGTATAATTGTCGCAGTAGCCGATGGAATCTGGTAAAACGTCGTTCGCGGCAGATGCTTCTTGGAAGAGCCTAGGACTGGCAAGAGATCCGCTGGTATCGAGTGCGGTCGGGTCCTCCTCATAGATAGTCTGCAAGCTGCGCAGTGGCACCGCGAAATCCGAGTCTAGGGGGTCCAGGTCTGCGCCTTCGACGTCGAACGTTTCCAGAGCGTTGAGGATGTCGCTTCCAACTGGCGAGTTCGTAAATTCGACGCAGCGAGCAGATACAGGAGAGGAAGGTGCTTGAGGAGCGATCAGAGAGGCAGGTTCGGAAAGGCCAGGAGGGCCACTTTCCAGTGTAGTCGTGTTCGAACTCGGGTCGGTGTTGCCAGAAGACAAGACGGGGAGGTTGTCCGCGTCGCGAGGAGTGTACAGCCCTATACTTGGCGCCTCAGAGACGGTGCCGTAGGAGGTGTCTGTCGGGAAGCCGGGGTCATCGCGCAAGTCTGTCGTTGCTGCGGTGTCCGTACGCTCCGGGGTCGCGCCCGCTTTGGCACCCTTGTCGCTGTTGTGTTCCTGCAGGAAGGCGACGAGCGTGAGTTCTTCTAGACCGCTTTCGTCATGCGACAGCGCGTCTGGCTTGTCCTGCACAAAGGGGGGCAAGGGCGCTGAGGTCAGCTCAACGCCGCGCTTTGAACGTCACCGAGCGACGACGTACGCGGTCCTGCGGGGCAGCATTCGTTTCGACAAGGCAGAAATCGTGGTCGTCGGCAGGCGGCGGGCCTTCCTCCGTCGGCGCGTCTTCAAGCGCGGCTTGCGGCTTTGCCTTGCGCAGGCGGGTAGGAATGCGGGCTTTGACGGCGGCATTGACGTTGAAGCGTCCGGACGCGGAGAGCGGGAGCTTCACGCCCTGCAGGCGTGCCTTGACGTACTCGGTCGTAAGGTTGCGGAACGAGGTGGACATGGCGGTGGGAACGGCGGGTGTATGCGCGAGGGTGTGGTGGGTTGTGGTTTTGGTTCGAGTGCATCGGGCGAGATGCCAGCCGTGTTATGGGGCGCTTCTGCGCCACATCGCCGGATTTGGTAGGTTCTGTTGTTCGAGCGCTTGCACAGCCAGTTCTCTACGACCCACTCCCTCTGGTGTGTGTATAGACAACCCTGTTAGTCAAACGAGGTTTCTCACACACCTCGTCTGCATATTTAAGGACAATGCACAATGCATCAGTCCAGCTCAGTCGCAGAGATTGCTTATCCCGTAAGCGTCTGATTGCCGCATGCAACAGTGTATATAATACATTCATTAATTCTCTTAGTGTTGTCATTTACTCGCCCAGGTCCTCGAGGACACCCTTTGAATGCTGCTTCGCCTCCTGGCTGACGTTGGGGTTCTTGGTCGCAGCCTGGGACGCAACCGGTCAGCACCTACGCTGATGCAGGTATGGGGAAGGTAACGCACCTTGTGGCCGATGCGGACGTTGTCGAGGTGGGCCTGCTCACTCTGGAGCTCGCCGCTCTGGTCCATCTCCTGGAGGCGCTGCTGGGCACGCTCCTTGGCCTCCTCAGAGTTGTTTGGGTTGGAGATGGCAGCCTCTGCGAAGGGAAAGGTCAGTACCTTTTGGTTACAGGGGCGAACCGACGCCGCTACTGACTAAGGCCACGAGCAACCTGCGCATTCAGAGTCAGAAGAACGTCAAGAAGAACCAGAATTCACAAACGCACGTTTCCGGGGTTCTGCGACATAACGACTTAAAGTGTTTGCAGATGTGTAGTTAACTTGCGAGTGCTAGCGTTGGGTGATACAGGTCGGGACGACGGGGGGTTACCCCTCAGGCCTTTTATATGCTGCGGTGGACCCGTTTGACATCACCGTGGCTCGATGTGACGAGCGATGCCCACTCCACTACCCTGCGGCGTCTGTGTGATTTTGTCGAAGAAGTGATGGTAAGGGTGACGCAAACAGGAGAACGCGGTTGCCACACGCTTCGACTTCGACAGGAGACGTGATATACGCCATAGACGCGTCACCATACTCGTACGTGGGCGGCCTGTGAAGACAGTATTGACACTCCTGCATGCTATCTTCCCGCTGGCACCGGAGGCTCCTAGGGCTCGAAACATGACCCTGCGCCGCGTCACGACCGAGTTGCCGTGGTTTGAGAACGATCCTGGTGAAGCTACGTCAATTAGGAGCGAGAGGGGCGAGTATGATGCAAAAGATATGTCACCTCGTTTGCGTAGGACTTGCGAGAACACGGACGGCTCCACTTCTCAGCGTCGCACCGAGACAAGCGAACTGCCCCAGGCGCGGTCGATCCAAATCCCGAAATACAAAATTCCACGTGGCGCCCTTGTGGCGTCCGCGCTTTGCCGAGAAAGGAAGCGCTCACAATAATCACGTGCGACAGATCGGTCGAGACTCGAGAGCATGGAGAGGCGGACAGAACTAGAGACCCCGTGTGTAATTTACAGTCCAACAGACCTAACAGTACAGAGAAACGGTATGAAAGGGTATCAAGACACAACGTCAGAATGCGCTGCCAAGGACCTTTGCTGCTAATGCACGTAGTATCTAGGACCATGTCAGGATCGCATCCGCAGGCAACAGACATGTCTACTCACCTGGGCCTTCTGATCACCACCCAGCTGCGAGAACACAGCAGCAACACTCTTCCCCTTTGCGTCTCGTATTGCGCCTAGCTTATTTCCCGCATATGCGCCCACCATGAGGCCCGGCACATTGGCGACGATGAAGCCTAGGCCTGCACCACAGACTGCCCCGGTCCAGGACCACCACGGCGCGTGTCGTTGTACTTCCGGCCGCAGAAGCTACGCAAAGCATCAGCAAGAATGCACACGCCACGGTACGGGAGGAGCGCACCTCTTCAAAGACGTCCGCAAAGACATAGTCTGCGTCTGGCCTGCCCGGCGGCGTGGCCCCTGGCTGCGCACCCGCCGCCCCGCCGCCGAACATGCCCGCGAACTGTGAGAAGAAACTGGACGATGCGCCGGGATCTTCTGCCCTCTCCTGCTTCGAGCGGCTCGCATACAGGGCGTCGTATTCTCGTCTGCGCGTCGGGTCGGACAGCACGTAGTAGGCGTCCGCGACGGCCTGTAGAGGGCCCAGTCAGCGTGGATGGGCGGACAGCGCAGATGTGTCACGTACCTGGAAGCGCTCCGTCGCCTTCCTCTTCTCCTCTGGCGTTGCGTTTACGAGGCGGTCAGGGTGCGTCCTGGGCGCTGCGTCAATGAGGCGGACCACGGCGGCAGGCAGCGGTGGGCACGACGTACTTCAGGGACTCGCGGCGGTACGCAATGCGGACCTCCTCCTGGGTCGCGGTCTGGGGTATGCCGAGGAACGCATAGTAGTCGGGCAGTGTTGAGGCCATGGGTTGTGGTCGGCGGTGGAGAACTAAATGAGAGTGCTGCAGCACGCGCGCTGAGACGTCATATCGCGGGCGCCACGTGGCAAGCCCCAGTATCCGGATTTGGCGTGTATATATTCAAGGGCGGGTCACGGTAGTACAGACGAAGCTATGGCCAAAAGACAAACTAGTAATACAACGAAGCAGGACTAGAACCGGACAAGGATTGTGTCAACAGCGAAAGCGATCGATACAGCAGCGGTACTGTACAACGGCGGCTAGAAAGGCATCGGCGTGTAAGACGAAGTGAGCGTAGAGCGCACGGAGGGCGGGATAGTGGACGTATTTAACCGTGGTCCCGCAGGAAGACCCATTGGACGGACCTTGCCTCCAACGGTGACAGTGCGCACACCAAGCGTTTTGCCGAGCTGATCTCACCGGGGAGGCGCGACGGCGCCGGGGCCTGCAGAGTGACCTTTGTTCGCCCTGCAATGCCTTCAACAGGAGTGAGACCAGACTCGGGGATGGTCGTCAACGTCGTTTCCGTTTTCCTTCCAGTATCAGCGCTGCTGACACTGGCCTGCGTCGAGATCGAGCTTTGCAACGAGTGCCCCGGATGCGTCAGATCTACAGCCCGCTGCGCATCAGCGACACGCATGCATATAGCCCAGTGCAAAAATGCCACTTACGTCCGATGAAGGAAGTAATCTCGTACTGTGTCCCGCCCGACGCTGTCGTGATGCCGCGCCGGCTCGGCGGGAGGAGGGAGTCCGCGTCCCCGGGCGCGAGCTCAGACAGCGGTACCGACTGCTGGCGCGTGCGCGCGGGCTCCGGGGGCGGGAGTGCGCGGACGGTACTTGCGTCGCTCGCGCGGCCCCAGGGCGGCGCGGGGAACACACTCAGCGAGAAACGGCGCGGGGCGAGCGCCGCGCTGTCGGTGCTCGCGGACGTGTGGCGGCTGCCGTCTGCGCCGCCCGAGAGGAGCTTGAGCGCGGCGATCGAGCGGTCAAGCTCCTCCTGCTCGCGCAGCAGGCCCGAGATGCCCGAGCTGCGCGCGGAGCGGTCGAACACGGCGCGCGGATCCTCGTCGGACGCGGAGCGCGTGCTCGCGCCCGAGGGCGGCCGCTTCGCGTTCACGATGCCGTACAGCCCGTGCACGGGCGACGTGCTCGAGCGTTGGGTGCTCGGTGTGGGTGGCGCGAGGCGTGAGCTGTCGGACGCGCGGAGGGCGTGCGTGCCGGTACGGCAACAGCCGCGGCTTGTGGCGAGGCGACGTCGACGGGGTCGACGGGGTCGGAGACGATGATGTTGATGCTGGTGGGTTCCCTGACGACTGGGCTTTGCACAGGCTCCGCAGTGGTCACGGGCCGCGCTGTACTTGGTAGCGCGGCGTCTACACCCGCAGTCAGAGGGGATAAGCCGCGCTCCGCGCGGTCCTGCACCCAATCGACCTCGGACATTGGTTGTGTGGCAGCGCTCTTCTTCGATGGTCTCCTCCCAAACCAGTTGGATACTCGCAACGAGTACCCCGCTAGCGACGGCTCCCACGATTGCGGCCCTTTCGCGGGCGCAGTCGCGGTGAATGGCAGCTCCTCGCCGAACATTGGGTTAAACTTGGGTTCGGGAACCTTGGGCGGACCCAACAGGAACTCCGAGGTGCGGGAGACGACGGGCGGCATGTTGTGGAAGGACGAAGACCGGTTACGTCGTTTACTGAGAGCCGTCGTTTTGGGGCGGAAAGCGTCGACAAGCATGTAAAGCACGAGAATGTAGAGCTCGATGCCCTGCATGAACCGGCCCAGGATAGTCTCTGAGAACAATACTACAGTGCTTCTTCAGTGCTAAGCCTGGGCTTGAAGGCGGAAGCGACTCACATTCGATGACATCCCCAACTCCGAGCGCTGCGCTGATGAGCAACGCAACGATCACGGGGGAGTAACGCAGGAAGAGACGCAGGCGTCGAATGGTCCCGTATGAGTCTAGGGCCGCCAGATAGATGTTGAGGAACACCTTCAGAATCAGAATAGCGGAGACACACGCCTCGAGCGCGCCCTCGGCGTCTTGTATCGCGCTCAGCTGTTGGAGAGGGGCGTAGATACGGAACGCGACCTGCAACGCTGTTATGGCGAGTGTCGCGACGACGAGTGCCCACTGAAGGATAAGTCCGGTGATTCCCCACCGTCCCCAGCTCCCGCTGTGCAGGTCGCACGCGTCCGTGTCCGTGCTGCCCATGGGCGGCGCGCCGACGAATCCCCAGTAGAAGACATAGCGCAGGCCAAAGGAGAGCGCGTATGTGATTTCACGCGTGATGGTCAGCCCGAGGAAAGGGTTCTGGTCTAGTATGGCCGCCGCGCTGTGCTTCCCCCGCGCTAGGAGCTGCACTAGATCGAGGATCGCGCCAGCAAAGGCGAACAACACGGATCCGTGTAGACACGCGGTGAACCTGTGAGGCCTGCTTTAGTAACAACCCTTTGACGATATGCGTAAGGGACGTGCCAGTTCAGCCGTCTGAAAATGAGGAGCAAGGTGGACGCTCCAAAAACAAAGATTCCTACGGCAAAGAACGGGATGTCCGAGAGAATGTACTGTACCTATGACATGGATAAGATGAGTGTCTGAAAGACAGAGGTCTAAGACTCACATCTGTTTCCCTGCTCAGTGGCGTAGTTCCGAGTATATGGTGACCACGCGGGCCCAGAGGATGCGAAGACAAAGAATTCATATTTTACGCGAGAGGCAAGGAATCAGGTGCGCTTCGTGCCAACCGTCCGGGAGATGTCAACGCTTCTCAAGTGTAGAGGCTGCGACAGCTGGAAAGAAAACAAAGTAGACCACCAGGGCGAATTGTTATGGTTTTGCCGAGGAGGATGCGTAGCCTGCGACTCGTCCTCGGTGTCGAAAATCGAATATAAAGGAGTGAAAAAGGAAGCGAGCCCCAGGCTTGCGCTAGCAGTAGATTAGTGAAGCATGCGCACCAGCACCGGGCGAAGGAGATGGAGGAGTCGAGGAAAGGGCGACGCGCAAAGCGCACCTGGCGAGACGACGGCGACGAACTCGAGCTCGACGTCAGTTGAGAAGGACAGAAAATTCCACCGAGCGTCCTTCATATTGACTTTGTCCGTCGCAGTCCATTTCGTTGCCACCACGACTGTACCCTCGCGAATCTCGATTGCGTCTTGGCGCCGGGACAAAAGCCCCCTCCTGGGGTTAGGGTCCCATCTTGCTGCACCCCCACGCCATGGCAGACAGCGAGCAGAGGCGCATCGTCGTCCTCATCTCCGGCTCAGGTACCGCACGTTCCCCCATCCCACTCTCCCGTCTCTCTCTCAGCCGTGAGCACCCAAGGTTCCAACCTCCAGGCCCTCATCGACGCCCTCGGCACCCCTGCCCTCCCCGACGCCCGCATCGTCCTCGTGCTCTCCAACCGCAAGGCCGCGTACGGCCTCACGCGTGCACAGCAGGCGAATCCACCCATACCGACTGCCTACCTCGCGCTTCAGCCGTACCTGAAGGCGAACCCCGGGAAGACGCGCGAGGACTACGATGCCGAGGTCGCGAAAATCGTCGTGCAGGCCGAGCCGGACATCGTCGTCCTTGCAGGCTGGATGCACATCATGAGCGAGGCCTTCCTCGACGTTCTGAATGGCGACCGGCCCTACGAGGACGGCAAGAAGGTGCAGCGGCCCATTCCCGTGATTAACCTCCATCCCGCGCTCCCTGGTGCGTTCGACGGTGCACACGCCATAGAGCGTGCGTACGAGGCCTTTCAGAAAGGCGAGATCAAGCACTCGGGATGCATGGTCCACCGTGTGGTCCGCGAGGTCGACGCAGGAGAACCTGTTGTCGTGCGCGAGGTCGCAATCAAGGAGGGCGAGCCGATAGAGGCATTCGAGGAGCGCTTGCACAAAACGGAATGGGAAATTATCGTGCAAGGGACAGCCAAAGTCTTGGACGAGGTGAAACCATCTAAGAGTGAGTCGCTCTTCCAGTAAAGCTTCGCTCGCACTCATGTCATGCAGGAAAATAGTCATAGACATAAGGGCATATGGATGTACACTACTCTTCAGGAGATCCTGTAAACCTAAGTACAGAATAACCGGTGCTACTGGCACTGTCAGTATACACGCATCGTGGCAGGGCTGTTGGGGAGTAAGGTCTCTTTGGCTGGGAATGAGTCTCTGGATGCGTATATAGCATGGCCAACCCGTACCGTCTCGGGTGAGTATCTCTGATTGAGTTTACATGCCGGCTCACAGAAAGCTTTGTTCACATGATGAGACGTGATGAGGGTCGACATGGACCGGCAGCGAGTCCGTAAACGCATCCGGGAGTCACTGGTTGAGACGCCAGTGCCAACTGAACAACGAATAGCAGACTGAACACGTGGTGATAGGTCCCTCCGCATCAGTGACTCTGCTGTCGCTTCCGAATAACGAGAAGATGTTCAGATGGTGCGTGGACGTGCTCATCCAATCGCATAGTATAAAGCCTAGTTGAACGCGAAAATAGAAACCACCCATACAACATGCCGTCCCCACCGTTCTCAGAGGGGTTGATCTACGTGCCTGTCTCTGCTGCTGCGATATCTCTCCTCGTTTTTGCTGCGCAGCTCGTCGCGCACCAGGTGCGAAAACACCCCATTGACACTTCTCATGGCGATAGACACGGTCCATCATCGTCGCTTCGAGATTACATCACGGACTCCGGAGGGGCCTCAGGCGTAATTCTCAACCTGCTGCGACTACTCTCTTGCATCGCAGTGCTCGGGATAGCCGTACACGATGCTAGTTCCTTACATTCCTCGTTTCGGGCGGCATTGTTATCATGTGCCACATATGTGAGTTCTCTGGCGAGTGAAATCATTCCAGATCCAGTCTGAATGTCGGTTAGGCATACACAGCCTTCATTGGTTCGGTCTCCTTCGCTTTTGTCCGGTGGAACGCGACTGCGTCGTCTCACCTCACGTTCGTGTTACTCACGACATGGGTTGTCTATGTATACCGGGACATCTGGCCGCTGGCGACATACTACTTAGAGCCAGCAGACCGACTAGACACGCATTTCTGGTCAAGTCTCGCCGCACTGTCCGTCGCAGCGGTGCTTGTTCCGCTCACACTACCCCGAAAATACGTGCCGTACGACCCGCAGGTTCAGTGTTCGCTGCGTCGGCGTGACTCACATACTGACCTCGAGTGTAGGACCCAATGGCGACACCGAACCCGGAGCAGACCTGCTCCATACTGTCGAGGGTGCTGTTCACCTTCCTGGACTCGGTGGTCTGGACAGGGTATCGCTCGCCACGTCTCGTTGTAGAGCAATTGCCACCTCTCTGTGACTATGAACACATGAAGTACATGTCGAAGAGAAGTGCCCCCGTGAGTTGATGCCGTGATAATGTCGGGTCTTGCGCCGTTGCTGAAGGATTGTCAGTATCTGGACCCTTTGGACGTTCGCTCTAGCCGGCACGTCTTCTGGGGTTTGCTGAGAATGTACAGTGAGTTTGCTTCCTTTTGCCGATTCGGACCAGCATTCATTCCATAGCAGAATGGGAATATGTCGAACTCTGGTTCGAACTAGCGATGATGGTACGTCGTCAAAAATAGTCTGTTTGTTAGCTTGCAGTACAATGATTGCGGCGCTGTAGACGCTTTCTAGCTTCCTCATCCCGGTCGGGATGAACAGGGTTCTGAAGTAAGCTTACCTTCGACTACTGTTGTACGTTCATTCAACTGTATTGCAGTTACCTCGAGACCGGGGGCGTAGGCGCGAGAATGCATCTATGGTTTTGGATCCTGACCTTTGTCACAAGCTTCGTTGGAACTTCTTTGCTCTCGGGACGATACATGTTTGTCGCCGTACGTTGCTACACCCAACTTTGCAGTGGACATGGACTCATTCGAGTTCTACTCTAGCTGCGTGTTCTCGTCGAGGCTCAAAATGCACTCACGCAGCTCGTCTTTGAGCATGCATTGCGTATCAGGCTCAAAGCGGACGCAGACCACTCCCCTGATCCGGTTGACAGTAACGTACCGACGGATGGTGACTCTGAACACACTGCGACCCACGGCCGGGACGATAGCGAGGCGACGCAAGGTGAGAGTCGAAGTTCGACTCCCATCGTTGAAGGCACGACCGCGGCTTCCGGGGCCAAGGACATTCAGGAGGCTTCGCCTGGGAGTCGTAAAGGCGGCAGCATAATTGGCAAGATCAATAACTTGATTTCGACGGACGTCAACAATCTCGAGAACGGACATGGCTGGATCATGCTTGGTCGGTATCGTTCCAAGTGTTTGGTATTTACCATGCGCTGATGATCCGCTTAGTCTGGTTTACGCCACTGCAAATTGTTCTGAGCTTGATCTTTCTTTATGTTCTACTGGGATGGAGGTACGCCAAATATTCGCTGTGAACTAGACACACTCGTGTTGACGTGTGTAGTTCTCTCATCGGAGTGGTCACAATGCTCGTCATGCTCTACATTCCGGGCGTAATTGCGGCCTACTCTCATCGACTTCAGGAGAAGAGAATGGCCAAGGTGCGACAAACGCAACTATCATGTAGAACCTCCGAGCTAATCTTGTCGTGTATAGAGCGACACTAGAGTAGGAGTGGAAGCCGAAGGTAGGTCTGCGGTACAAATCCACAATATGCTGTCATTCATTACACATCTTCAGTCTTGGGAGGCGCCATTAGAATGGTCAAGCTCTTCGGATGGGAACTAAAAATGAGTGAACGCATAGACGAGAAACGACGGGATGAGCTCAACGTGCTTCGAGATGTGAAAATCCTTTCTGTGGTGAACAAGCTCAGCAAGTGAGTTGTTCGCCGTCATCTCTACGGGATTGCGGGCTGACTCATTCTTGCAGCACCCTGATTCCAATGGTCACAATGATTGTCACTTTCGCGAGTTATGTGCGTTTACTTGTCGTCTATCAGCTGTCTCCGTTGTGTTGACCGTCATGCAAGACTCTCATTGCGAAGGGCGAATTGACAGGTAATAGCGTTCGATATTTCGAGCGCATTTCTCTGTGCTTGATCTTGATTCTCGCAGCGTCGAAGGTCTTTTCTGCCATCCAAGTTTTCCATGACCTACAGAATCACTTCAGCGGATGGACACAATCAATCAGTTCCTGCATCCAAGGTACATACCGTTGATCCCACATGGAGTGAGCGACCTTTTCACATTCCGTTGAATATAGCGAAAGTCAGCTTGGACAGAATCACAGACTTCCTTCGCAAGGTCCCTGTCTGTTTTCTCGCCTTTATGCGCTCGCACACTGATGTTTACTACTCAGACCGAACTCTTGGACTCATTCAACGCAGGCGCACAGGAGCACACCCGTGATTCGGCTCAACTTGGTTCCGATATCATTGGCATACGCGCAGCTTCCTTTAGCTGGGACATAGATGCGGCGACTGCTACGCATGCCTCCCAGAGTAGTTTCAGACTACGCATTGAAGAAGAGATCGTGTTCAAGCGAGGACATGTCAACCTGATCATCGGGCCTACCGGTAGCGGAAAGACTTCCTTATTGATGGCGTTACTCGGTCAGTCTGTACACCACGTCGGACCCTCGAGGGTATTGATTCGGTGTGTAGGAGAGATGCATTATACTCCGATGGGCCCCAATTCCTACGTTAACCTTCCCCGTGGGGGCGGCATCGCGTATCACGCCCAAGAGTCCTGGGTTCTCAATGAGACTATTCAAGTGAATGAACACTACTGAACTTAGCGAGACCTTGAACTGATGCTTTCCAGAACAATATTGTGTTCGGATCGCCTTTCGAGCAGGAGAGGTATAACAAAGGTGGGTCGTGCATAAAGGTGATATGAGCCGATTCTCTAACACTGGGTTCAGTTCTCCATCAGTGTGCGCTCGAGCACGATCTGTCACTGTTCGAAGCAGGTGATCAAACGGAGGTAGGAGAACGAGGTATGACCTTGAGGTACGTGACCTCCTGCGCATCCTGGGACATAGCTGTATTATCGCACCAGTGGTGGCCAGAAGGTGAGAACGGTGATCACCACTTTGCGTAACAGACACTTGATGGTCTTTCGCTAGGCTCGTATCACCCTTGCGCGGGCAATATACTCAAACGCAGACATTCTACTTCTGGATGATGTAAGTATCTTTGTACCTTACTCGCATATCCATCTCACCAAGCCTGCAGGTTCTGGCAGCCCTAGACGTGCACACTGCCCAGGCCATCGTGGATGACTGCTTCCGTGGTGACCTTATTCGAGGCCGCACTGTCATCCTAGTCGTAAGTATCTCTGGATTGCTCTGCCAAATTGAAGCTGATGCGAATATCCTCAAGACCCATAACGTCGCGCTGGCTGCTCCCATCGCTGAATTTGTTGTGTCCTTGGGCACGAATGGTAGGATTAAGAGCCAAGGCACGCTCTCGAGCGCCCTTGAGCACGATGCGAAACTTGCAGCCTACGCAGCCGAGGAAGAGTCACGTATCAAGAGGGCTGACAACCCCCACAACGACAAGTCTGGACCCGAGTTAGAGGAGCAGAAGGCGAATGGAAAGTTGATGGTGGAAGAAGAAGTCGCTGAAGGACATGTCGGCTGGTCTGCCCGTAAGTGCTTTTTGGTCTACGTTTCCGCGATGCATCGGCTGAGTGGCAAGAAAGTGAAGCTTTTGCTTTCGAATATGGCACAAGGCCCGAGACTGGTCATCTTCTGGCTTTTTGTCTTCACCATCTACATCACCAACCGGACCACGTCAATTCTGACCGTTTGGATCCTTGGACTATGGGCGAAGCAATATGAACTCCACAACCCATCAGAGGTTGCCGCATCTTAGTGAGGTCTCCTCTTCTCCCCGTAGAGTCTCATCTGAGCTGTCGTTCGAAGTTATTTGTCCCTATACTCTGGGATCAGCGCGTTCTCGGTGGTGCTCGTTGCAATTGGCTACATTACGTATACATACGGAACTCTGCGGGCCGCACGCATCATTCACCGCACTCTGGTGGAAACCGTGCTCAGTGCGACATTCAGGTACACCTACCTCGAAGCCCCGATTGTTGCCAGAACTCATACTCACTCAGATGGCTGGATAAGACCCCGTCTTCTCGAATTATCACTCGCTGCACTCAGGATATCTCCGCCGGTATGAGCTAATTGATGTTCCGATCGACGCTGACATTGACTTCCTATTTTCTAGTTGACAATAAGGTCGCAGAGAACTTCGCCTTCCTAGCAGAGCTCACGGCAGTTATGGTGATGAAGTTCGGCGCAGTCATTCTCGTGTCCCCGACGTTTGCTGCTCCGGGTCTAGTGCTCATTCTCATAGGCGGGTCGCTTTTCCAGTTCTACATCAAAGCCCAGCTGCCTATAAAGCGAGAGCTCAGCAATGCAAAGGCACCAGTCATGGGGCACATTACAGCTGCAGTCAACGGCCTCGGTAAGGAGACATCATCTGCCTTTGCATTGTACTCACCTTGTGTCCGTAACGAAGTGTCTATACGCGCATACGGTGCCCAAGAGGCCTTCCGACAAGAGTCGTTTTCTAGGCTTGATCGCCTCACACGAACAGCCAGAGTGTATAGAAATCTGAGCAAGTGGATCTCTGTACGCGCTGAACTGCTGTCTGCGGTCTTTATGGCTTCTCTCGCTTCATACATGGTATACGGTACCCACGAAGATGCATCAACCATCGGGTTCACTCTGAATATGGGAGGTGCGTCTCCAGCCTGCCCACCATGAAGGTGACAAAATACTGACGCTGCCTGTCTGTCACCAGGCGGGTTCAGCCACCTTGTCCTCTGGTTCTTCCTCATCATGAATGAGTTCCAAGTCGAGGGTACGTCAGCCACCTATACGATGATGGTACTCGTGCTTACCACCTGACCGGTAGCCAACAGGTTCGTCTGATTTTCGCTCTAGGCCACCGCATGGTCGACTGAACATGTGCGTCGACCAGTCTGGAAAGAATACAGCAGTACCTCGTCATCGAGCAAGAGCCTAAACCTACAGACACCGGAGTCCCTCCTGCATATTGGCCATCTAGTGGTTCTCTACGAGTGGAGAAATTGTCCGCTCGGTACTCCGAGGTCCGCTCAGCTCTTCGGTGCGGCGAGTGACTGACTGATGATGGCACTCTTCAGGACGGCACGGAGGTTCTTCATGACATCTCGTTTGAAGTCAAGTCTGGAGAGCGCGTTGGTATTGGTAAGTCTGATATCACCTTTCGATCATTTTGCTCAATGACTGGACCTGATAGTCGGGCGTACCGGGAGCGGAAAGGTTTGTCATGCGATATTCTCAAGGCAACTTTCTGACGTGCATTGTAGAGC
This sequence comes from Phanerodontia chrysosporium, assembly GCA_001910725.1. NCBI lineage: Eukaryota > Fungi > Basidiomycota > Agaricomycetes > Polyporales > Phanerochaetaceae > Phanerodontia > Phanerodontia chrysosporium. The sequence continues at coordinate 2,418,902 of MJGA01000003.1, forward strand.
TCACTCGCTCTAGCGCTGCTTCGCTGCATCCCTACAAAGGGCAAAGTCTTCTTCGACGGTTTACCCACCGACTCCGTTAACCTCGACGCGCTGCGATCGAACGTAACCATTATTCCTCAAGTAGTGCGTAGTCCAACCCGTTGCTCACCTGCGGCACTTGCTCATCTCTCGTGCTCAGCCCGAACTGCTCACGGGGACTCTGCGCGAGAACCTCGACCCATTCTCGCAGCACGACGACGCAACACTGAACGAGGCCCTGCGCTCTGCGGGCTTGTTCACGTTGCAAGGCGAGGCTGATGCCGCTCGCCTGACTCTCGATAGCAGTATCTCGAGCAGCGGAGGCAACCTGTCTGTGGGGCAGCGCCAGATCATCGCGCTCGCACGCGCGATCGTGCGGCGGAGCAAGCTCCTCATCCTCGACGAGGCGACGTCTGCCATCGGTGCGTCATGCAAGGCGCGCTACTCTGCGGAACCACTCATGCTATCGTCTAGATTATGCGGCGGATGCTGTTATCCAGGACTCACTGAGGAAGGAGGGTGCCAAGGACGTCACGCTGCTCACCGTCGCACACCGCCTGCAGACCGTCATGGACTCGGACAAGATCGTAGGCCCCGTCTTCTCTGCCTCACACTGTAACGCATCCTAATTCCGTGCGCTACAGATGGTCCTCGATGCCGGCCGCATAGTGGGTCTCAGTCTGCTTAAACGATGCACTTCTCACCTTCGCATAGGTCGAGTTCGGCCCTCCAGCCGAGCTTCTGCGAAACGCCGGTGGTTTCTTCACGTCACTTGTCAATGCTTCTGGTGACAAGGACGTGCTGTATGCTACGGCAGCTGGCGACGCCTAGCGGATATCGGGCTGCATGTAGGGCTAGTGTCATCACCTCTTCGCAATAGACCTGTTACGGTGTTGAAGTTGGGGCGCATGTTTGGCCTTTCGCCCACTCGGTGATCGTTCGGTGCTCTTTGGACACGCGCGTAGCTATGCAGGCCCATGCAAGACGAGACACTCGATGATGAGAAGGGAGAAGCTGACCGGCCTAACGAGCCTTGTGGCGTGGGACGAGCACCCTCGTCCCCACCATCTCGCCAAATCACCACATCCCACACGTCATCTCACGCTGAAACCATTTGCAGCACAACAACACTCGCCAATCACACCTTTGCTGACGCACACTCGCAAGAGGGCACATTCGTTAGAATTGACGTGAGCGTGAAGAGAATTGGACATGAACAGGAAGCGCAGGTTGCAGGGCATGAAGATGGATGACGTATCTAGGGGAGGACTAGAGGGAAAACGTGACGGAATTCGTAAGAGTCTATGGGTTGCGTTGCGTGCGGAAGTCGGCGGCGAAGGGATATTACAAACAGGGGGCGGGATGGCGCGCGTACGGTAGAAGGGGAAAGTGGCAGGGGGGACGCGGCGAAGGGTGGGAGACGGGAAGCAGGAACGGGGGCAGCGCGAGGAGCACGTAGGAAGGCTGAAGGGATTGCATGTAGAAAGGCGGGATGAATGTGCAGGTTGTGATACAGCGGAATTGGAGCGAATGTAGTCTAGTATCTACAGGACGGCCGCACAGGGCGGCGCCCAGGACCGTAGAGATAAGATTAAGAGTGCCGGTTGTAGCGTAGCGCGGCCGGTGCATAAATAGCAAATCAAAAAAACAACAACAACAGACGGTCCAAACCGCCACCCCAAGGGCCCCAGAACAGGAAAGTGCAAAGGAGAAAGAAAGAGAAAGGCATGTGCGAAGGAAATGCGGAGGACGTGTGGGCGAGAACGGGCGAAACAGCAGTTGCAGAGGGACGGGAAGGAGCATGTGAGTGTGAGTGTGTGATTGTGATTGTGATTGTATGCGTGGTTGGTGGGGCGGTTGGGGGGCTTCGGGTTGCATGTGAGGGAGGAGGTACGACGGAAAAGGAGGACGGCGGCGACGGCCACCATTAACGTTCCAGGCGGGTGGGACTGCGGCGGTCGGCGAGACAGGGTGCGTTGGCAACCGGGCGAGGTCAGGCGCCCGGGCGAGGGCCAGGTGCCCCGTTTCGGAGGCGCCGGGGGCTGTAACACCATTCATCACCTCATGTTATAAAGAGGTGGTGAGCGAGTTGCGCGCATCCCTGCCTTGCGTCCTCGCCACGCCACACCCATGCCCGGACGCGCCATCACGTTGGGGGTCGAGGGGGGAAAAGGGGAGTTGCTTCAGGTGCGTCGCGGACGACCATCCTGGGGTATCGGGTCCACTGGCGAGTGGCTGCGACGGTGCGCCGCCCGCGCTCTACCAGTCTTTTGCGCTCTGGAGGTCCTCGAGGTCGACCTCGAGCCAGCGGTGGTTGACCATGTCGCGCGCGTGCGCGCGGCTGAAGTGGTCGATGTCGAGCATCGGGAGCAGGAACTCGCAGAGCGCGGCCGCGTCCTTCTCCGCCCAGCCGTACTTCTCGACCATGACGCGCTTGAGCGGCCATGGCTTCAGGTTGCGGATGTACCGGAGGTGGCCTGCACACAACGTTCGTCAGCCAGCACGTTCGGCGACGACACCTGACGCTGCGGGGCGCCCTCCCATCTGCTGCGCTCATTAAAGAGGCGCCGGCCCGTGCACAAGCCCAGGCACCCCTCCCGTGCGCGCGCTGCCACAGGGACAAACGCGGACCAAGACCCCATCACAGGCGCGGGACATAAAAAGCAGCGTGGCAACAGACAGGACAGAGGCGCACAAGACAAAGACCCAGATACGGACACTCACCATTGCTGTCAAAGATCTCGCGGCTGTACCGCCCGCCCCAGAGGACGTTCTCGGGCCAGGCACCGAGGAGCTCGATGATCTGCGCGCAGTGGTCGTCGTCCTTGCCAAAGAGCTCGCCCTGGCTCTGCGGGTCGAAGAGGTACTCGGCCGTGAGCAGCTCGAAGACGACGCACGCGAGCGACCACACGTCCGCGGTGTCGCCCCAGTCGCTGCGCCCCGTGATCGCCTCCGGCGCGCGGTACTGCCGCGTCTGGATGTCCTCCGTGTAGTGCTTCCGGATCGGCGTCGCGTTCCCCAGGTCGGCGATCTTGATGTGGATCGGGAGCGCGGGCGCGGTCGCGCAGGGCGTCGGCGAGGACGTGGACGAGACCGAGGGCGAGACGGTCGGGGGAGAGGGCGACGTCGAGAGCGCGTCCGCGCCAAAGTGTGGCGCGGACGGCTCGACGGGGGATTTCGAGTGCGTCGAGCACTGGGGTCTGTGCCGGTGCAGGTCTGGTGGCGCGGTCTGGGAGAGCAGGGACGGCCCCGAAGGTGCGTTTAATCTACTCTTAGGCACACTGCCATCTGCCTCGCCCGCATGCCAGTCAAAGATACAAGTGCACGTCGCCTCTTGGATCTCCTTCTCCACCTGCGTCGCCTTCCCCTTCCCCTTCGCATCCGCCGCACTCAACATCATCTTCTCGAGCGTGCCCGCAAGGCTGCCCACGGAAGACGGCGGCGTGTCGACGCTCGCCATGACGCTGCACGACACGGCCATGCTCGAGGGCCCGCTCGAGATGTCGGACATGTCCGACTCGCCGCTCTCCTGCTTCGCGTGCACGTCCGCGTCCAGCTCGAGTGTGCTGGACTTGGACGGCACCGGCAAGCTCAGGGTGCTGCCGTTCACGCTTCCAGAGGTGGACGACACCTCCTTCAGCTTTGTCAGGCTTTGGAACAGGCTCCGCGAGCTCCAGGACGAGCTCGTGCTCGGACTCACAAGCGGCTGGCTGTCAAAGATCTGCACCTGCCGGGCCTGTTTTGTGTTTACTGACAGCGCGTTCGAGCGCTTCGGGATCTGTACACGCGGCGCGGGTTTCGGCGGGACGCCAACTTTGCGTGACGTGGGTGGAGGAGACGTGCACAGCTGTGCTTGGATGTGTCCTTCCACGTCGGGTATAGAAATCACTGCGGAGGGGTGAGTCAGCGACACGTAACCATGATTGGGCGTGCGACTTACTGATGTTCTCAGGTTTGATGTCGGTATGTACAAGCTCGCACTCGTCGTGCAAGTATTGCAGGCCAAGCAGGACCTGCTTTGTGATGATCTTCACAAGAGGTACAGGCACACCTGTCTGTTTGTAGCGCTCGATGAGCGCGAGGAGGTTCTCGCCGAGAGGCTCGAAGACGATGCAGATGTGAACGTCAGGGTTCATGGCGGATGCAGACGATACGGATCCGTATTGCTGGACGGACGGTGCATGTGTAAAAGAGTCGAGGAACGAGACGATGTGATTCCGGCCGATGTGGGACGGATTGGCGGCCATGACCTGGCGGAGAAGCTTGATCTCGTCGCGGGCTGTCTCAGCATACCGCCCAGCGGACTTGACGACCTTGAGGGCTGAATGGCGGTTCTCACTGCGGGGCGGACGAGGTGAGTAAGTTGTGCGATTCTGGTAACGCGGGGCTTACGCCCTCGACAGACTGCCACCGACCCGGGCTTCCGGGCGACCTACCAGGGCTGCGGCTGAGAATAGGATTCAAGGCCAGGGACGCAGGCCCGGGAGGCGCACCGGACCTGAGACGGGGGGCACCGCGGGGGCGTCTGAGAAGGTGCGACATGTTACGCGTCGTCGTCAGCTGCCCCCGGGTGCCGCGCCTGGCTCGGTCGGTGCGCGAGGAGAGAAGACCTGCGCCAGCACGGGTGGTCAGTGCATAGGCGACTCGCGGTGCCGCAGCCATGGGAGGTCGCCCAGGAAGCGTCGATCATGCGAGCGATCGGTGGCGAGGCAATTTTTCGTGGGTGGGTTGCGTCGCGGCGGGCGTGTCGAGGGCGAGGCGGCGAGAAAGGATACTCACTGGTGGTCCTTGACTAGCCAGACGGTGGAGAAATGGCCCCAGCTGGTCGTGTGATGTGGTCAGTCGTGAAGTCGTGAAGAAGAGGACATGGCGCGATCCGGTTGACAGATGGCAGAGAGAGAGAGAGCTGCCACTGCGGAGCGGACGGACGCGAGGCTGGAGGACTCACCCGAGCTTGCGGACGACGGTGTAGCGGCCATCTTTGAACGTGTCGCGTACTTTGACTTGGAGGTAGCCCCCTTGGTTGTAGTCGGCAGGGGATTCTTCGTCTCGTGAGTGTGCTTCTGGGACGGGGAGGATCTTGGGGCCTTGTGAGGTGAGGACGTATTCGTATTTTGCGCAGGGCTGTTTGGGTGCCATGTACGGATGGCGGGGGCGGGGCGGGGGATGGTGAAAGGAGTGTGGAAGAGAGCAGAGGATGCTCAAGGAGCGACACGGGCAGGGACGACTCACTCCCGACGGAGACCAAGGGATCCGAGCAAACACAATTTCCGTTATCGCAGCGCCGCCTCCGTCACGCGTCACGCACCGCGCTCCCTTATCGCAGCCAATGGCCGCCCACCGATTATCCCGTGACCGGCCGTCACGCGTGTCTGGCCACTTGCTCGCATGCCAGAATCACATGTGACGCGTGTGACTGAGATTTCTGCTCGTCCGCCATATTTCTGTAACCCCTTTTGGCAATTCTATACAGTTCCATAGCCCCTTTCTCGCGACCCGCCCAGCCCCCGCACTCGAACAGCAATCGTCGGGCGACGCCTGGCGACGCATTCGCGTGTTTGGGGACGGGTCCAGGGCGGGCGTGTGACTCGGGGCGGGCACGCTGGGGTGACTCGAGGCTCCCCCAGGCGTGGCTATGGGTGGCTTTGCCATCTCCAGCGAAGCGTGGTTGTCCACCTCGCCCTCGGCGGGGACGCTTTCTGACGTCGTTCCGATCTGCACTTGTCGGTTTCGGGGATAGGAGCTTTCTTCTCGGAAACACGCGTCCCGTCTTGAGCGGAAGCCGCCGGGTGAGATCTGCGCGCAGTGAGCGCCCCGCCCGTCGCCCCGTCGGGCACGCAGGACACCCGTGGCCACCCCCGCAGTGCAGCACTGCCGAGAGAGGACTAGGAACATGCATCGCACGCTACTTGACGTAAAGCGCGCCCATGCATTCTGCCTAACCGATTCCTGGACAGAGGCACCGGCGAACGGAGCCGGGCGCCAACGCGAGTTCCCCACGTTCGTGGCTTGCAGCCGGCATCGGGCAATTTCCAAAACAAGGTTTTGTCCCTTCGCCACCGCCACGACCAGGGCCCAAAGTGCCGACATATGCCGTACATCCGCACCAGTCTTGTTTTTTCATCCCTACCACCATCTCTGACGTCCCTCCGCCCGCCTGCGACTCACTAATAAACCATCTGCTGATCATTAACCTGTAATACTAATCATCGCACACACCCACATGCCTACTGCTACTGCTTCAGCCCCTCCCGCAACGACCAGCGCGGATCGGATACCCAGGAACTTCATCGGGGCAGTCAAAGACGAATGGCAGCTCTACAGGCAAGTCCCAGTCCTCCATCCCACTCCCCCTGCATGGGTCTGAGCACCCTCTGGCACAGCGACCGCGCCCAAGACTACCACATTGGCCCGCCCATCGGATACGGCGCCACCTCCATCGTCTACACCGCAACCTTCAAGCCCACCCCGGACTCGGCCCCGACACCATGCGCCCTCAAAGTTGTCGACCTCGACCGCCTGCCCCAGCACGCCCTTCACCTGCTCATGCAAGAGACACAGCTCATGTCATTGTCCAAGCACCCAAACGTCCTGCGCGTCCGCGGCCAGTGGATGGACGGCCACAAGCTGTACATCGCGCTCCGGCTCATGAACGCAGGCAGTGCTGCGGACGTCATGCGCTACGGTTGGCCCGGTGGCATGGAGGAGGAGGTCGTCAAATGTATCCTCAAGCAGGCTCTTGAGGGGCTCAAGTGAGTCCCCCTTCCCCATACCTCACCCCTACCGCATCGATGGGCTTGGCGGCCATCAGGCGGTCGCTGCCGTCATGCCGCCTTACCTTCGCTTAGCCCGTTCGGTCCTGACGTTTTGCCTCGGCAGTTATCTGCACATCAATGGCCTCATCCACCGTGATATCAAAGCCGCCAACCTACTCATCGACGATGACGGCACCGTCCTGCTCGGCGACCTGGGTGTCGCCGCGCCCCTTTGGGAGTCTGAGGACCCTGCGCACGCCAAACCCCATGCCAAAAACCCAATCAACATTAGCTCACCGTCTGGCTTTCGCACACCAAATACCCACTCACCGCACATCTATACCCATGGCCACAATCATACCCATACCCATACGCATCTCAAGCCCCGCGCGATCGGCAAGCGCAAGTCGTTTGTCGGCACGCCGTGCTGGATGGCCCCGGAGGTCGTTACCGGCAAACAATACGACGCGTCAGCCGACATCTGGTCCTTCGGCATTACCGCGCTCGAGCTCACGCAAGGCCGTGCACCGCTCTCGCGCGCCGCCCCTGCATCCGTGCTGACGCACGTTGCTACTGCGCCCCCGCCGAAGATGGATCGGAACGCCGGCGAGCATACGTACTCTGCCGCGTTCGCAGACATGATCGCGCAGTGCCTGCAGAAGGACCCCAGCAAGCGCCCCACGGCGCAGGACCTGTTGAACTCGAGCTTCTTCAAGGGGGCAAAGAAGAAGGGCTACCTCGTCGGGACGGTCCTCAAGGGCCTGCCACCGCTCGTGCAGCGCCAGGAGAAGCGCCCCGTCCCGAGCCTGCTGACGCACCACACGATAGACAGCTGGGACTTTAGCGTCCGCGAAGACGCGATCGGGAGCCCGACAAACAGCGTGTACAGCCTCCACAGCCACTTCTCGCGGCGACCGCCGCGCGGGACGCTCCCGCGAGACGGCGGCGCCCTCGCCGACGAGGAGCGCGAAGAGGCGCCCGGCGACCACGAGCCCAAGCTCGGCGAGGGCGCCGCCGCGTACGCGCGCCGCATCCGCGAGCGCCACCGCGCCGGCTCGCGCACGCACTCCCGGAGCGTCTCCTGGGCGGACTCGGACGACGCCCCGGCGTACCACGGCGCGCCGCACCCCGAGGCGATCGCAGAAGTCGACGTGCTGTCGAGCTCGCCGCGCTCGTGCGAGGGCGTCCCGGCGCCTGCCGCCCTAGCACAGGTGCAGGCGCAGCAGCAGCAGCAGCGCGCGGAGGTGGTGGACCTGAGCGAGGACGCGCCGAGCCAGCTGTCGTCGTCGCCCGCGCTCTCGGCGGCGTCCCTGCGCTCGTCGTCGTCCCTCCCGACGTCGACGGAGCCCTCGGAGCCCGTGACGCCGCCGCAGTCCGTGAACGCACCGCAGCCGAGGCTCTGGCGGCGGCTCGTCGGGCGCGGGGCGAAGGAGAAGGAGGAGGAGGCGTACGCGGGGGCACCGCCCTGGAGGAGGTGGTGGTGCAGGAGAGAGCCTTAGACGCAAGGCCCTCGGCGGCGTGAGCAACCTCGTACGGAACGTGCGCTCGTCTGGTACGTCCTCCCCCCGTCCCCTGGGCCCGCTCGTCTCGCACGCGCTGATTGGGTGCTGACGCACGCTGTGCAGGCAGGCCGTGACGCAGGTCCGCGCTCTGGGCCCTCTGCCCATGTCAGCTTTCCCATGCGTTATCTGAATTGGCGGCTCGTCTCTGTCCACATTGCTTGGTACGCTCCTGCGCGGGACTCGTTTGCTGTGTCATGCGTCGTCTTCTGCTTTGTACATACCTATGTATGCGAGCACCGCTCGGCTGACGGGTGCTCCCATCTACTTTCGTCACCGCACCAGGTTGTATTTCTAACACACTAGGCATGCTTGGATATCTACCGCACCATCTAGCTACCGCCTCGTCCAGTTACTGTACTTCTTGCTTGCCGATTGTGCACTGCTCCAATGTAATAGTAGTCATTCACCGTACCGTGTATGTACTAATAGCTGTTATGTTCAGTGTTATCACCCGTGTACACTCGAGCGACGTCCACAGATCAAACGAAGCAGCTTTGAGCTGTATATTTCTGTACACTGCACAAGTTGAACAGAACGGACGAGGAGTGGATCACCAAAGAACATGTTCATAGACTACCGTAGATGATGGCTGGAAATCCATCGAGGAGACAGTAGTTTTTGTGTCAAAATTCATGCAAAGGCAAAAAAAAAAAAAGACATCAGGCGCTACCAGGGCTCGAACCTGGGTTTTGGGAATTTGATTTCAGAATCCCAAGTGATAACCACTACACTATAGCGCCGTTGGCAACTGACCCATATAAAATTACATATCATCCCGCAGCCAAATTCTCGACATCACAGGATTCACGAAAATACAGAGAAATAATCTACTGGCCCTCCTTCACAGGAGGCAGCTCCCACCCGGCAGGTCCAAAATGAGGGATGACGACAGAGGTACCCTCTTTCGTCTTGATGGGCTTCGAGAACGTGCACAGCGACTTGCCCAAATGCGACAACCAAGCGGGATTGACGACGGTCAGCCCTGCAGGGCGAAGTCATGAGTGCACTAAACTTGGCAGCGAGAAGCGAAGAGCTGGGACTTACCCTTGATGAAGACCTTCGAGCTGCGCACGACCTCCAAGAACACGACAAACTCCGGGGGCGCCTCGTTCGCGAGGACGGACGAGGGGTGGATGTACACGTCCTCGTCGATGCCCAGCGCGCGGTACGGCACGCCCCGCGACGTCGTGTACTGCTCGCCCGAGGCCGCCCCTTTTTCGGCCCTGTCCTTCCGGACGGCGACCTGGTCGATGAAGCCAGCCGTCAGCAGCTGCCGCAGAACCTTGAGCTATTCGCCGGCGTCAGTCACGCTACATTTACGGGCCAGCATGCCTCCGCGCGGCGCACCTGGAGGTTGCTCGGGGGCCGCAGGTTCGGCACAAAGCCAGAATCGGTGTCCGGAAAGTTCGTCTGCACGATGCTGCTGATCTGCGCGCGAAGCTTGTGGATTTCTTCCATCGCCTGGGGGTGCCGCGTGAGCTCTGCTCGCTAGAGCTGGGCTGGGAAGATCGTACCTTTGGCCTGACAAAGTGATCTGTGCAGAACTTGTGACCACCGCCGGCGTATTCGTAGGCACCGACAACGGACAGTATGCGGAAGACATCACTCGTGCGGTTGCCAAGAGAGGCGTGGATCTGCGGAGTCATCTCAGGAAGGTTAAAGCTTGAACGAGGAACTAAACATACCTGCTGAGACTCGAAGAAGGCTTTGCGACGTAAACGACGAGCCTCCTTCGCCTTAACAGCTTCGCTCCGGAGATGAGACAGATCTTCGTCTTCTTCATCTGACTCCTCTTCCTGTTCTAGAGCTTCTTCTCGCAAGAAGGGGTCCCCTACAGACAACGCGGACACAATGGCGATGACATAGGGCAGGCAACCGTGCTGCCGACCGCTGACCAACATCCGGGAGAACCGCGGCGAAAGAGGAAAGAGAGACATCGTGCGACCGACGTCAGTGATCTGGCCCCCAGCGGCGGCGTTTGATTCAGGGGGCGAGAGTGCTCCGAGGTGTGTCAGTACGGTTTCCGCCTTCTTGAGGCTGAGACGATCGGGAGGGGTCGGGAACGGGAAGTTGACCACTGCATCGATGTGCATGCTCTTCATTTGCAAAACGACACCTTCGATTGGCGTACGAAGGATCTCGGGCTGTGAGAACTGCTCGAAGTAGGTCTCGAAGAGCGCAGAGGAATAGAGTCGGTAACAGTGGCCTGGGCCTGTACGACCCGCTCGACCGGCGCGCTGCGCAGCGGATGCTTTGGAGATCCAGCTGACCTGGAAGCTTTGAACACCGTTTGCATGGTCATAACGCCGCTAGCAGGCGGTATCAATGTGTGCGGACTAGCGAAAAGTAGGAAAGGTGTGGCGTACCTCCTTGGCTCGGCCGCAATCCACGACATAGCGGATATTCGGGATGGTCAAGGACGTCTCCGCTACGTTTGTCGCGACCACGACCAGGCGGTGGCCTTCGGGCGGAGGTTTGAATACCTGCATTTGTTTCTCGCTGGGCAAAAGGGCGTAAAGTGGAACAACATGCATCGGAACTATCGCCCCTCGTCAGACGTGGAGTCATCTCGTAGAAGCTTTGAAGCATACCTTCCGACTCCTCAGTATCAATACCGAGCTCTTCGTTGTTTAGGTCGTCATCAGTGTCCAGCGCCTCGTCATCCATGTCAACGTCTGCGTCTGCGCCGTCGACGTCTAGAGCCAGATCGTTCTGCTCCGCTCCGAGGTCAATGTCTTCCGCCTCCACATCAGCGTGAGCCGGAGCCACGGTCGGCTTCTTTTCTTCACTCGTGGGCAAATTGACGGCCCTCGTCACTGATCCAGAAGCAGCTCGCCGCCGCTTCCTCTCCGCGAGTGCCTTTGCGCCGTAGCGCGCTTCCAGCTTTTTGCAAGCACCAGCAATCTCGTTTTGACCCGTCAAAAAGATCAAGATGCCTCCTGGTGGCAAGCGAGCGTGAATCTTGCTGGCCTTCTTGATGGCTTCCGTGACATAGTCAGAGGAGGTACGTCGGCTGAAGTGCACGGTGACGGGATGCTGTCGGGCGGGAACGTTGATGATAGGTGGTGGTGTGGCAAAAAGGGTCGTGTTTTCAGCGAAGTCGGATACGCGCAGGGTAGCAGACATGATGATGAGGCGCAAGGGCTAGAAACAACAGTTGAGTCGCGTTGTTCACATTCATCGAGTACTCCGAACCTGCCTTAATATCGTCTTTCTTCTGTACCCACATCTCCTCACGCAGCTTGATGACGCGACTCAGCACACCGATGAGGATGTCGGTGTTCATACTCCTCTCGTGAGCCTCATCGATGATGATAACCGAATACTTCGTGAGTAGGAAGTCAGTGGCTAGCTCGCGCAGCAGGACACCGTCCGTCATGAACTTGATGGAGGTGTCGGGCGATACAGTTGCATCATATCGGATCTGATATGACACCTTGGAGGAAGTAAGGGAAAGTTCGTGAGCAACCCGAGATGCCATCGACATAGCAGCCACTCGACGCGGCTGCGTCACACCTATCATTCCCGGATTTTCTGCATAACGAGTGTGAGCTAGCGAACGAGACACAGATACTAAATCAAACTCACCGCTTCCTGGGGTACCGAAGCCTGCTTCGTACAGAAACTGCGGAACTTGGGTCGTCTTTCCGCTACCGGTCTCACCGCAAATAATAACCACACTATTGAGAAGAATAGCCTCCATGATAGGCTGCTCTTCTGCGACAATGGGTAGCATGATTCTAGCCTCCTCCACTTCTGGAGGCCGCTTGACTTCAACAACTTTCCGCTTGACGCCGTCTTTGGCAGTCTCTTGTAGGTGTTTTGTGAACGAGGTCGCTGGAAGCACAAGATCCTTGCCCAGAGGCCCACGCATCTCTCCAGGCTGGGAGTGTTCGACCCTCCGCTTCTTCAACGGCGGGGGTGCGACCTCGTCAGTAGCAGGGGGCGGAGGTGACGGCTTTGACTCGTCAACTGGAGGTGCAACATATCCCTTCGCCGCGCTGAGCTGTTTGAGAGCCCAGTCCTTGAAACCCAGTTTTTTCTTCGGTGGAGGAGGGGGTTCTTCGTGTTGCTCATCCTCAACGCTGTCTTCTTCGTCGGACTCGTCTTCGGAGTGTGTTCCCGTCTCGCTATCACTCCCTGCCTCATCGCTAGTTGCGGAATCGTATGCGGAATCTGAACTATCGAATGAAGTATCCGAATCTTCAGCGACGGTGGTCTTCTTGGAGGCATCCTTCCATGATGAGAACACCTGTTGCACGAGTTAAGTACTAGAAACGCGACTGAACCATAGGACACACCGTCTTAGACTTGGCCTTCTTCTGCACTACTCGTGGTGCGACAACAGAACCATCTGGGGCCCTCTTGAGAGCAGACCCAATGTATGAAATGTTTGTAGTGGAATTAGGTTCTGGGTCCACCTTCTCCGTGGAGAAGCCGGAGTCGACTATGACCACTGGGTTCGCCCTCGTCCTACCTGATTCCATTTGCGGTGCAGGTGCAGGGCTGGAGCGATCGTCTTCGTCGACAGGAACATCCTGTTCTTCTTCACTATCTGTGGCGGCACCATTGTACGGTTTTCCAGAACGCTTCCGCTTCTTCTTCCCGGACGAGCCCTCGAATGCGCGAGTAATCTCGTGGTGCTCCTCTTTCTCGATGCGCTCCTGGTGCGTGACAGCCCTTCCCGTTCCTAAAGTCGCGGAAGACTTGAGCTGTAGAGCAGCAGCGCCATGGGCCTGGCTCTTTCTTATGAATGATAAGAAGGCGCATGCCTGTGACATACAATAAACACTCACGAGAGTTTCTCAAACAACGCGACCCGCTCTTCTTGCTTAAGTTTCTTGTCCTGTATACGACGGGATGGTTACATTGCATCACGATGAGCGGAGAAGTGCACTCACAATGTACTTCTCCAATCGCTTTTTCTTCTTGCTGTTGACCTTGGAATTCTGCTGAGCCAATAGCTTGTCCCCGGTGTGTTAGTCCCATTGTGCGACTATCATGGCGTCCGTGCTCACCTCCTGCTTGAGGCGTTCCTTTCTGTCCAGCTCCTTCTGTTCTTCAGACTTGGGAACAATGACCTCGGCATTTGGGTCGTAGTCAGGGTCCTTCACCAGGGAAGCCTTTGCTTTGCGCTTGCCCTTCTTCCGCTGACCTGCCGTTGACTGACGAGCTTTGGCATTGTGCCTCTCCCGAGCGTTCATGATCCGAATGCAAAGCAAAGGAGACAAGACCAGAAGCTGTGCCAATAAGACGGCGACAAGGAGTGTCCCGATAGCGAAAGGACTGTGGGCAACGGTGGACGGCGCGTAGGAGGTATGTGCAGTGGGCGCTAGAGCACGAATTTTGGGCGGGGAATGAAAGGACTTGGCGCATCTGATGCGCCCTTCAGGAGAGTTTCGGAGAATCAAAGATTTAGCTTCGGAGAGTAAATCGGAATGTAAAACGAGACATGCGAATTTTCTACGCGCTCTCAGCGCGTTGAACTCATTCTTGGTCCCGACAGCCATGGCAGCCTCACCTATGCCGGTCGACGCTGGCAACACGCAACAGCAAGAAAACTGGAACCGCTCAGATGCCCATTCTAACACTGCCCCACCTCCCTCGAACGGTGATGTCGGCACCGCAAATGGCGCAGGGCACCATGCAGACGACAAGCGCGACCTTGTTCAACCTCCTCCTGACACTTCCTTCGAACGTACTGGATCTTCTGCTCCAGAGGCTAGCGCTGCCTCTGCTACGAACAAGGATGTCGCTCAGCGCGGCGAAAAGCAGGTCAAGGTGCTTGTCGAGTCCGTTTCTCACCACTGTGACCCCTGTCTCCGGCTTGAGCTGGCATGCACATGAATTTGCTTCGACGCTCAGTGTCTACGTCTTCAAGTCACCTGTGTCTCTCTGTTGTTGCGGCAGCCTGCTCGGTTGACTATGGCACCATTGATGACGCGGATGTACTCGCATAGGCAGACCGGCATCACTCAACAATACTAGGACTCCTGTGCCGCTGCCGCTGCTCGTGTTTCTTCTGTCGCTTATGCCATCCCTTCTCGCTTCTTTCTATACATTCTGACCCTGGTATTCATCAACATTTCTTGTAGCCGAACAAAGTGTACATTGGCGGACTTCCCGAACATACCCGCAAGGAAGATTTGGAAAGCTGCTTTGGCAAGATTGGCAACATCGTGAACATTGAGCTCAAGTAAGTAGTCAAGGTGTCTATATGAACTTGCCCTTACTCTTCGTCACTGTATTAGAGTCGGGTATGGCTTTGTGGTACGTACGAAGTTCCTTCTAACTATGGCTCATCTCAGACCTACCCACTCTTCAGGAATTCGACAACCGTGAAGCAGCTGAGGAGAGCGTTGCTAAGTATCATGAAGGCTTCTTCATGGGCAATAAAATCCGCGTTGAGCTGTCCCATGGTGGAGGAAGGACCGCGAAATACAGTAACGATCCTGGCGCATGCTTCAAATGTGGTCAAGTTGGTCATTGGGCTCGGTGAGACCTTGTCTCGCTGTCTATTACCAGCAATTGATTGATACGGAATATTTCAAAGCGAATGCCCCAATTCAACGACTGGGTTAGTACACGTTTATACTGCGTTGATGTTTGCTGACGTCAGATCCAGGGACTCTCGTCGCAGTTCTGCACCTCTGATAGATCGCATCCAGCCACCTAGGGACTATCTCCCTCCGCCACCTCCACGCGACTATGCTGCCTATGACTACGCTAGGTATCCTCCTCGCGACCCACGCTATGGCTATGACTACCCGCCACCTCCACCTGGACGCGACTTCAGGCGGCCGCCTTCACCTCCGCTTCCCCCTCCTCGTGACTATCGTGACTATCCGCCTCCTGTCCCTCGCTCGGGTCGCGATGTAGACGATTATAGGGTTAGGGGCCCTCCGCCATCTCGCTACGATGCTCGCCCCGGCGGCTACTATGCTGAACCTGACGTCCCACCCGCTGGCTATCCCTCACGCTATCCGCCCGCTCCGGCTCGTGATTACTATGATCGTTATGATAGAAGACCACCACCAGCTGGCGACAGATATGCTCCTTATCCGCCGCCGCCTGTCAGGGCCCGCTCGCCTCTTGGTCCCCCGCCGAGGTCACGGGAAGAGTACGACCGGCCACCGCCTCGGTAAGAATTGTCAATCGCACTGCCTGCAACTTCAGTGCTCATGCTCTCCTTAGTGATTATCCACCTGCACCAGCCGAGTACCGCGGCCGACCGGCTTCTCCGCCGCCTGCTAGGTACGCTGATTACCCTCGCGGCGCCAGCGTCGAAGCACCCAGTTACCGGTAAGCATCTCGACCCACTTCACTCATCAACAGGCTACTCACTTGCTTGACCTTCCAGCCGACGGTCTCAGAGTCCTCCACCGCGTTCTGGATCTGGTGCTGGCTATGACTCTTACCCTCCTCGCTCTGGTGCGCCGACGTACAACGGTAGTTCTAGCAGCTATGCGGGCAACGGCTACACTGGACCAGCACCATCTCGGAGCAGCGTTAGCTCTAGAGACTATCCCCCTCCTCGCACACGGGATGCCGACGTCGGGTACAGACGGCCTTGATCGACATGCCTTGGCTTTCACATCTAGAGTTTTATATTGGGTAGCGTCTCCTCGTCGTGGACTCCTCGCGCCTCCACAGTATCTTACCCTCATGATCTTGTGCCTTGGTCTGATCTTCCTGCTAGCGGTACCCACTACTCGATTTTTGTTAATCCTACGTGTACCGTGTTCTTGTATTCTCCGCTCAGTTTCCTTATGTTCTGTATCTCGCCGATCTAAAAGCTATTCATTTGCGCAGAATTCAGCAGGGTCCCACAGACAACTAGTGGTACATGAAAATAGTCTTGAAAAGGTAAAATCAAGCAGTGCCCTCTGCCATGGCATATAAATGCGCTTTCTCTCCACTCTCGTCTACAAGGGCTTTGAGCATGCCGCCCTCGATTTTCAGAAGCTCGTTGGGCTTGCCGAACTCAACGATTTGCCCAGCGTCGAGCACCATCTAAGGAAACGTGAGGTCGATGTCGACAAACGGGAGGCGGCTACTCACAATTTTATCCGCGTCCATGATGGTCTGAAGACGATGGGCAACGGTCAGAAGGGTCACGTCCTTCCCGAGTCTCTGTCTCAGGGAGGCCTGAATAACAGTGTCGGTCTCATAGTCGATGGCAGAAGTTGCTGTGTTGATTATTCGTCAGTTCGTACGAATTGACGGATTTGCAATGAGACGCACCTTCGTCGAGAATGAGTAACTTGCTCTGGCGGACGATCGCTCGCGCAAGCGCAAGAATTTGCCGCTGGCCGACGGACAGGTTGCTGCCGCCACTAGATATCTGACTGTCCAGCGTGATCCGACCCTCGTCCATCTCGTCCTGCAGTGAGAAGAGACCGGCCGCGCGCAAGGCGTCGTTTAGCACTGCGTCGTCGTGCTGGCCGAATGGATCCAGGTTTTGTCTCAGTGTGCCGCTCAGCAGTTCAGGCTACGCATCCATGAGCTCGACGCGCTTGAGCTTCAAGATTTAGCGGACGCACCGATTGTGGGATGATGGTGATGTTCGAGCGCAGGATGTCCAGGTTGATCTTGTCGGTGTTGATGCCGTCGTAGAGAACCTCACCCTCGGTCAAGATGCAGCGGAGCAAGGCCAATGTCAATGAGCTCTTGCCGCTTCCTGTCCTGCCTACAATACCCACGCGCTCGCCCGACTTGACGTGGAAGGAGACGTCCTTCAAGACTTTTGGACCATCCACAGAGTACTTCGCAGAAAGCTTGTTGACTACAAGCTCGCCGCTAGCGGGCCAGTAAGCGGGAGGAACGCCCTCCGGTGTCGGCTTGGGCTCTTGCTCGATGACCATATACTGCTGGATGCGCTCCAAGCTGTTGCCTGTGCGGAAGGAACATCAGTTTTTCGGGTCAGATAAGGGGCATCATCATGCTTACCGCTGACCTCGAACTCGTTGAGAGTTCGCACCCACCAGAGGATCATACCACTGAATCCGACTGAAGGAGGTTGTGAGCAGAGAGTCAGGAAATAAGATGAAGTTTACAACTCACCAGCCATAGTCAGTGCGAAACCAGTGTCGGAAGCCGAGACACCACCCCAGTAGACGAGGTAAGCAGCAAGACCTGCAGAGAATATACCAGCAAGTGTCTCGATACGAATGCAGACCCATCTGCACGGTGACGTTCAGAAGACTAGGTCGGTAGATATTGACAAGGAGTACATACCGGTTGAGGTTGTAGAATGTCCTAGCAGCGCGGCTGAACTTGTCGATACGCTTGTACGACTCGAGTCTGAAGGCCTCCTGAGCACCATACGCACGGATGGACGCTTCATAGAAAGTCAGCGCAAGGTCTCTATAAGCACAGACAGGACGCACTCAGTCCAGCGACAGCAGCACCGAAGTGACCGAGGACGGGTGCGCGCGCGTTGCTCATCTCGCGCTTCACGGCAAGCTGCGCCTTGATGTAGACCTGGCCGCACCATGCGCCAAGCACAGAGATGACCATGCCAGGGAAGAGGAACGTCGGCGAGATGATGATGACGGAGATGAACTTGATGAGCATGGAGATGGTCATGTCAACCAGCCAGCCGAAGTACTCGGCGATGGGGCCATCGACTACACGTACATCAGTATCAAAGGAAGAACAGCGAGGGGACGATGATTTTACCGGCTTGGATGTCCTGAGTGCAGCGAGTGATGATACGCGACGTCGGGGTCTTGTCGAGCCACCTGAGAGTCGTGCCCAACACGGACATGACAAGCTCACGGTGGATGGTGCGCGATGCCCTCAGTGCGCCGTAGACGAAGACGATGTAGCCGATGGTGTACGTCACAACCACGACAGCGAGCATCATGGAGTAACCAGTGAGGTAGCTAGAGACGAGCCATCAGTTAGCTAGGAATGCCAGTGTTCGTGGACACTCACTATGTAACGTCGACGTCCGCGGGGTCGTGCGTCTCGTACTGACGGGCCCAGTAACCCAAGTACCAAGCTTGTGCGGTCATGACGAGACGGCACAACACCATGCCTCCCAGGAAAAGAGACCAGAATATGAACTGCGAGTCGCCACCAAGCGCGGCGAAGTACAGCTTGACTGTAGCCCGTGTGTCAGCCCAACAATAACAGTCAATAAACTCTATACTCACGCGCAGGCCAACCAACATGCCCTCAGAAATCTCCTCAGCAACGATGAGCTTGCCGTCCGTCTTCGGCGCTGCGCTCTCGGCGACTGGTTCGCTCTCGTCGACGGTGTGCTCAGCCTTGTCGGTCTCTTGCGCCTCGGCGGCGACCTCCTTCGCGAGCTTCTTGTCTTTGGCGAGCGCGCTTGAGAGGGAGCCCTGCGACTTGATACGGCCGTCCGTGCCAAGAGAGACAACAAAGTCGGCAATCGGCTTGGTGATGTGGACGTTGTGGGTCTGCAAATGAGAGGTTCAGCATCGGAGCGTGGTGAGTGGGTGGGTGGGCACTTACGACGAGCAGCACGGTGCGGCCGCGGATGAGGTCGCCCATGAAGCACTTCTCGACGATCCACTTCGAGGTGTGGACGTCAAGGGCGGCGAGAACCTCCATAGGAATATCAGTATTCGTCAGTGTTCACGTCGTCATCAAATGTACTGACATCGTCCAAGAGCAAAATCTCGGCGTTCGAGTACACTGCACGAGCCAAGGTAATACGAGCTTTCTGTCCACCGCTGTCGGACTGTCAGTAAGCCGCATTGTACCCGGCCAGGAGTCTGCTCACCTGAGAGTCAAACCCTTCTCGCCGACCTCCGTCTGATCACCCGCATCAAAGAGGCTCAGATCGCGGCGGAGCGCACACTGGTCGATGACCTTGTTGTACCGCTCCTCGTCGTACGGCGCGCCAAAGAGGATGTTGTCCCGGATCGTCTCGTTCTGGACCCACGACTCCTGCGCAGCGTACGCGACGCCACCGGCGCGCGGGAGCGCGACGTAGCTCTCGGGGCCCGCCGGCACGTAGTGCATCTCGCCGAGGAGCGCCATGAGCAGCGACGTCTTGCCCGCGCCCGTCGGCCCAACGATGAGGTTGATCGCACCGCGCTTGAACGTGACCTCGTCCTCGATGCGCAGTGCCCAGTTGCGACGGCTGCGCCCCGGCGTCGCCGTCCCGTCGTTGTCGCGGCTCCAGGTGAAGGACGCCTCCCGGATGCCGACGACACTCGGGTCGACCTCGACCTGTGGGACGTACGCCGGCGCCTCAGCTTCCTCGAGCTCTTCGGTGTACTGGTCGAGCAGCTCGGTCTGAAAGATATGAGCTTTGGTGTTTTCGCGTTACTGGCAGGCAAAACGTACTGTTGTCATGAACTCGCTGACACGGTCGAGCGATACCTTGGCCTGAATAACCATTGGCAGGAAGCCGAAGATACTGTGCAGGTTCTCCTGCAGGATGTCGAAGACAGCCATCGACGAGAAGACTCGAGACGCAGTCAGCTCCTTCTTCATGACCATCGTCTGTGATCGTTGTTAACACCTCTGGGTCCATGGAAGCAGGAGCCGCGACTTACGTAGGTCATGTAAGTGACGATCATTGTGAAGACGGGAATGCAGAAGCTGCACATGGATTAGATATAGCTTAAAGCGCACTGTAAGAACGTAGACTCACTTGATGATGCCGTTGCAGAGTTCCAGCATCTTGAACTTCCTGATGAACGTCAACTCGTCCTCTCGCTTCTCGGCGACCTGGTCGTTGACTTTCGGCTCCCATCCGAAGAGCTTGATCATGCGGATGACGTTCATAGCTATTTCCCTCTATCAGCATGCGAGGAACAAGTGCAAGACGGAACATACGCACACTCTGTGACGTTCTGGACACGAGCATCGGTCTGTGGCGCGCATGTCAGATGGGAATTCCCAGAGTGAGAGAACAGAGGAAAGCGCACCTTCTTCATCTTGGTAGCCTGCACTCCCTGGATGCGATTGGCGACATATCCAGGCGCCGGGAGCATGAAGATGATGACAAGCATGCCCATGAACGCGCTCCAGCCGAGGATGGCGTACAGGAACCAGATGCAGAGGCAGATCTGGACAGGCATGTAGAGTACTAGCATACAGTTCAGTATCAGTGCGTTCTCCCGGAGAAGGATGAATTCTCACTCATGAACAAGAAATCCCGCCCATCGACGATGTTGTTCAAATCCGTCGTGACGAGGTTGTTGAGCTTGCCGACGAGGTTCCCGCCCTTGGCGTCCTCGCCCGCCTTCTCGCCCTTCGCACTCGCGCCCGCCGCGCTCTCGGCGCCCTCGCTCGCAGCGCGCTTGTGCTTCGGCGCGCCGTCGCCCACGGCGGTCGTCGTGTCGGCCTCGCTCTCGCCGTCGTCGCCGGCGGTCTCCGCGAGGGACGCGGTGTCGGGCGTCGTCGCGGCGCTCGACGCCGGCGTGCTACCGGTCGTCTGCGCCTTCACGCGGATGCGCAGCGCGTGGTCGAAGACGAGCTGCGTGATGATCGCCTCTACTTGCACGAGGATGCGGGTCTGGCGCCGCGCGTGAGCAGGAGCGGCGTTGGTGGGGTTATGCGTGACGTACGGCGACGAAGATGTACCACTGGACGGCGACGGATCCGACAATGGGGCCCAGCGCCAGCCATGCGATCCATACACCCGGACGAACCAGGGGAGCTTCGGGGTTAGACAGGTAACTATGTCTCTTTAGAAAACGTAAACATCGTGTCAACAGACGAATGCTTACTCCAGCAGGTTGTAGATGCCGATGGGGATCGCGAATGTGGTAATGACCTAGGACAAACTTCAGCTACTGTGGATATATGGAATGTAGGAGGCTGCATACTCGAGTAACAAGCATCAGACCGAGCACAATGTATTCGCGCCCTAGACAACTTGTCAGCATGCGGGACATAGAGATGCTTGTTGGTACGCACAGAAAGTCCTCATCAGGCCGAAGAAGATGTGCCTCTTGCTACGAGTCTGGAAGGGGTCAAGATGCTGCGACGACGATCAATTTACGGCGCAGGGTTTCCAAGAAGGAGGTACCTACGCGGAAGCTCCTGTTAACCAAATTCTTGGTGTAGTCGTAGTCTGCGAGCGGGAAGAGCGCCTCATAGGGTAGGTGTGGCAGCTTGTAGGCCTTCCAAATCAGAGGGTCCAGGAACAGGTAAAGCGACATGGACAAGATGCATGCTGTCTGTTCTGGGTTGACCTCCGCTGCAGGGTCCTAGAGCCATATCAGCATCGCAGTCACAGAATCCGTAGGTTATGCACATACCTTGGGGTCGACGGGGATATATTCGCGCGGAATGAGCAGCGGGACGACAACCGCGGCCCAGGTCAACAGGCCGGACTTGACCCAGATGAGCCAGCCCTCGTAGGCGTCAATGGGCGAGAGCACATATGTCATCAGCGGCCAGAGATCGCGGTAGAAGAAGACACCCCAGGTAACGAGAAGCACCAGGCATAGGTGCCTGGCCGACGTTCTTGCGACGGACGGCCTGGCGGCGACAGATGCCCACGCCAAGAGGGTAGTGTATGCCTATCAGAGCGCAGACATTAGATACGTTGGCGCGTATGCTTTAGGAAGAGACGTACGTAGACAGCCTGCAAGCTGAGCTGCAGCCACAGCAGGCGGGAGCCCTCCTGCTCGTCCTCGCGCCCGTCGTGGACGGGAAGCGCGCGCAGAAGCACGATGGTGTAGGCCTGAAGACCGACGAGGGCACCGAGTGTAGCGAAACGAGAGATCCTCCAAGCGAAGATGGCCCAACCGCCGAGGGCGTGGACGTGTCTTCTGAAGCGAGCCGTGAGGGTATTGCTCGCGCCTGACTGGGCAGTCTCAGGTTCATCTTCTGCGACGAAGCCCTTGGACTTGGCACGCCATGTCGTGACGACGGAGATGATAGCTTGAAGGAGTAGGAAGAAGACGGAGAGCAGGGCCGCGTATGCTGGGAAGGCGAGGGTACTCGTCCAGATTTTGCTGCCGCATATGAGTGATCGGCGCGTCAACGCTGCTCAGAAGAAAAAAAACACACCCAGAGTCCTCTACGGGGAGAGGTTCGCTGAAAGCCCTGAAGTCATGGTCACTCAGGACGGTCTGCAGGGTGGGTGTGCCGTAGCCCAGGGCTGCACGGGTGGCCTCGAGTATCCACATTGCGGGCTATCGCCGCGGGCTGGTTCTGACTGGCGAGGGCGAGCTGCTACTTAGGGAGTGGGAGTGGGCAGACAGTCAGGTCGAGTCGAGGTGGTGGGCGGGTCCGAGAGGGATTTGAGCACACGGGAGGGCTCTGGGATTACATACGCGGCCGCGATCACGTCGCGCTTTCTCTCCGATAGCGTCTCGCCTCCACGCGGTGCACGCGATAATTTGATCCATTGACCGTGGGCTCTCTGGCCCGGCTCCTTGGCGCAGGTACACCCCGCCTCCTCTCCTCGAGGCAGGCACATCTGGTCCACTTGCAGATGCCGTGCGATGCATAGCACAGTATCCAGTAAATCCTGGCGCTCTCCATCATCCATCACATCGCAGGCTTAGCCTCTGCTTGATACAACGCCCCCATTGATTTAGGATCCGACATCTTCTGACAATGTGGACAACTCGTCAGGCTGCCACGGGCGGCCGTGCTGACAAAGCAAAAGCCAAAGACAAGTGTTCAGTCTACCTACCGCTGCCATACATGTGTGAGGCACAAGACACGCGGTGAGCAAAGCGACTGCTCTCGAGTCTACATGGACGGGAAGTGCAACGAAGCATTCGCGCATCGTGAACCCCCGAAAGCCTGACACGCCAAGCCCGCAACATACAACTCCGGGTCCGACATACAAGTCAGAGATGCTCGACGTCCGGTATGGGTATCCAGATGCCAGACTATGTTACGGGCAAGGTTGATCCTCGGGGTCAACTGTCGCAGACCAAGGCCTGGTCAACTTCGCTACACAGCAGCTGTCTAGCCGTCAGCGAACAGAGTTCAAACGTTCAAGAGTCAGCCCGGCTGCAATGGATCGTGGACACACTTCACTCTGCATGGAGCAACGATATCTACACAGGATGCGGAGGGTAAGTCAGCTGGCATCTAGAGTTGCGTAGAGGGAGCACTAGTGTCAGCTCGTGTTCAGGCCCAGGACTCAAGGAGAGGCATCCTATAGGTTGTATGCATGCTCCATTGAACCCACAAGCGAATGTCCGAGATAGCATTCCAGTCGTCCGTTATGGAAGTGCACTCCCAGTACAAGTCCGGAGATGTAGAGAGCCGACCTGCAATGTCCGGACTGTTCGGAGCAGCATCACACAGAACAAGTTCTAAACGCCGAGCGCTCGAGCGCTGGTCTTCGCTATCACAAGATACTCGGATGACGTCGACGTACTGTGGACCCAAAGCCGACTGTTAGTGGTGGGGGGCGTGGAGGCGATGGGGAGAGGGACTTTGAGCCAGGAGCAAATCCTTCTTTGTAGCAGGTCGACGTGGTGGCGCTATGCTGAGTAGCGGCGAATCGTGGTGGACGCCATAGCCAACATGACGAAATGACGACCAGGAGGCTCACCATGGAAGTCTAGAAATGTAGGATTGGTAGGTTCGCCCCGCACACATGTCCTGGGAGCAGCTCCACACGAGCTAAATGGACTCCTTGGAGACGGCGACAACGCCGCCACGGTCTCTCAAGAAAGTTGAGCCGCAGCGAGAGCACTCCTCGTCCATACCAGGGTGGCACGAGAGCAACGCAGTGCTGCGAGAAACTGACGTAGAGTCTCCCGAGAGAATAAGGATGCACAGCCCAGGATGGCCGGGTCCAATGGATGTTGACGTAGAGAGAGCAGTGCGAACAGTCTGGAGGCATCGCCGACACCGGTTTCTGGAAAGCGAGATGGTGGTGGAGAACAGGAGGAAGTTGGTATCGACTAGCGCCGGGCTCTGGGTCGGATAACACGTGGGCGCCGAGCGAGAGAGAGGACAAGTCCGAACCGTCTCGCTGCTCGAGCGAAAACCAAACTTTGCATGCAGCCCTCCATGTCCTCCTCCTCCGAGGCGGGGCCCTCCGGTCGCTCGTCGCTGTCCGAGAGCATCGTCAACGCGCCCCCGATCCTCCCCTTCGACGCCAACCTGCGCTTTCTCACCGACTGCTACATACCCTATTTCCTAGAGCGGTGCGCATCTCCACGTCGCCTCTGCTGATCTGCGCCCTGTCCTGACCGCAGCGCCTTCGTTCCGCAGGCGGAAGATCGAGGAGGCCTAGTGAGCACCAGCCGTGCCCCCCTTGCAGCGTGCCCTGTACTGACATGTGCGCGCAGCGTTGACTCCCTCCGCAAGCTGCACAAGCGACTCAGGGTCACCGATACGTACTTCGAGGACCGCTATGACCAGACCTTGTCCAAGAACACTACACGAGCCGCGTGGGCAGAGGTCAGAGACAACCTGGACCGAGGTGCGTCCGTGTCCGTCCCTGTTCAAATTCTGGAGCCTCAAGGAGCACGCTAGAATGCGACACGCGACAAGCCCTTATTGCAAGCTGGTCATCAGAAGTGATCGCACCCCTAGTCTCAATGAAGGTACGTGTTCGCTTTGAGTGCCCGTTCGTGTCCGACGGTCCGAGCACGGGTTACCACACAGGAAACGCAGGAGCGCATCCGAAAGCGCATCCGCGATGATCTGAAGGAGGCCATCAGCGCACACACCGAGTACGCCGAGAACGTCTTCCCAAAGCTCAAGCGGAGCTACATGAAGAAGTCGCAGGACGTCGAGGTACGCACACGCCACGCACCCTTTCCGAACAGTACACATGCAACTTTGAAGCTAGGAATTCAAGAACGCCGCCGCGAACGGCCCGCCACTCTCTCCCACAATCCTTCACGAGCACAACCCCTTCGTCCTGCCGAAGCCTGAGAAGAGCGCCGCAGGCAAACCCGTCGTCACAGCCCCCAACCGCTCCGGCCTCTGGACCGGCGGCCGTCGACGCATCAGAATGCGCCGGCGCGGAATCGGTCGCCGTCCACCTCGACCGCTCTGCAGGACCTCGCACATCAAGGTGAAGTCCACGCGTCCGCGCGCTGCTGTGCCATGCTAACCGACGTCCAGGCAAGCGGCAGCTGAACCAGCTCATCACGTTCCTGGATAAGGCCGGGAACGCCAAAGAAGGAAACCGCGCCGATAACGCGCTCCGCACTGTGCGTGCGAAGAGGGAGGCGGAGGATGCTGGTGAGCCTTCCAGACTGCTGTTTATGGCTGGGAACTGAAGGCGTGCTAGACAAGGAGTACCGGAAGGCCGTCCACTGGTTGGAAACCCTGAGGCTCCGAAGAGTGAAGATGCTCGAGGGTGGATATAATGTCAGAGCGCCTTTGCCTCTTGGAGGAATGTCGTGCTGACCTGTCCCGCAGAGCCTTGAAGCCTTTGCGCGTGAATTGTCAGAAACCATGAAGCAGGTGTTGGAAAAGTTTTCGGACAGCATGGTGTACGTACCTGGTGTGGCGCTGTCGCTCGAGGCTAATAGACTTCTGCAGTGCGACATGTGCGACGCAGATGCAGATGTGCAACCACGCACGAGCATATATAGACAAGATCAGTCCCGAGTTCGACACCACGCTCATTACGACGAACATCCCCCGCCTCCTTGCGCTCGCGACGCCGAAACCGCTGTACTACGAGAACTACATGGTGGGAGAGTGCCGAGACTTGATCTTTGGCGTCAGTCTCGTCGACTATGCGACGTCCAAGGGCCTGCAGGACGGGGAGATCCGAAGATTGTGCGCATATGCATAGAGGAGATCGAGAATCGCGGGCTAGATGCGGAAGGCATCTATCGAGTGAGCCTTGCATATCCCGCCCCACTTCCTCATGCTGACTCACACCACCGCAGGTGTCTGGCAGGCACGCGACTGTACAAGAGGTAGACTTATCCTGCCTAGTATTAGATCGTGTTGCTCACAATCTGCACAGCTCCAGCATAAGATAGAGCGGGACGAGGATGCGTTCCAGTTTAATCCTGCTGTAGACGATGTCTATGCTGTTTCTTCTTTGCTAAAGGTGAGTCACGATCTTGCCGCCTCTGCAACGACTCATGAACGTGAAATCAATAGCTGTACCTTCGCGAGCTGCCGGAGCCTGTGTTCAAGTTCCCTCTGCAGGACCGCATGCAACATACGGAAGAGATTGGTAAGCTTCTCCTCTCACCGTCTTGAGTCGGCTGAGCTGATATACACGACCAGAGGGACATATATCTAGTAACTTCCGCCTCTTGCGCTCGAAGATCCGGCGGTTGCCGCCTGTGCATCAGGCTACGCTGAAGGCACTTCTCGAGCATCTCGCGAAAGTCGCGTCCCATAGTGACAAGAACAAGATGGACGCGAGGAATCTTGCAATCGTCTTTGGCTCTGTTATCTTTGGTGAGGATGACATACCCAAGGGCGGTGATTTGCTCAGCGTACAGACCTGGAAGGTTAGTGATTTCCTCCCTGTGTGGGATAGTACTGACGAGCCATCCACAGGATACACTAATGGAGGATCTGATTACTCACGCTCATCAGCTGTTCCAGCAGAATAACTCTTCCCCGCCTTTACCTCCAGCACCTGCAGGAGAGCCTGTACCGGCGCTAGTGTACGGATCGTCGTACACGAGGGTCGGCGAAATACCGATGCCTCCTACGCCTCCACGGGATCCGCCACCGAACAAACGTCCACGTGAACAGCCGCCCCCACCAGCAATTGCCCCTGGGCGTGGTTCGCTCGATCGCTCGTCATTTGAACGACCGGCTCAGCAGCCTGAGGACTTCACACCTCAACTGCCATCGCGCCCGGCGAATAGCATACACCCATCCTTGCGTGCTGGGCTCCCTGGATCGTCAGTCAGACAGTCTCTTCCGCCTCCGCCTAGGACTGCACAGTGGTTCGACGACACTTTTACTGTTGAAGATGTTCCCCGTACGCAAGGTCCGCCATCGGTCCCGCCGTCGCCGTCAAGACGCGTCCAGAGGGCCGCTCCTCCATCGTTGAACTTCAAGTACCCATGGGCGGAGAGCCAGCCCTCGCTAGCATCCACAGCACCGACGAACGCATCAACGACCTCGATAGAGACTGGGGCGACTCACGGGCAGGATGTCAATTACATCTCCCTGAACGACGCCCCCCTGTCCGCACCGTCGACTGGGGCAACCTTCGCGACAGCGATATCGCCGACGCCCTCGATATCCTCGACCGGCCGCCAGACGCCTGTGACTCCGCCGCCGAGCACAAAGCCGCTCAGCCTAGGCGGCTCGCCCAGCGCGGCGTCGATCTCGACGAAGAGCTCGCGGCATCGCAAGGGCGGTTCTTCGTCCTCGGAATAGCCGTGCGTTCCGCCTGTGGCCCCCGCGCAATATACACCCGCATGCCCGTAAACCCCCCGCATCTGGACCTATACCCGGATTTATGTATCACTAACTGCCACCCTGTCGCGCTTGAACCTTGATTTCGAACCGTTTTCCTTCCTCTCGCTCTCGCGTTTGTCTCACGATGTTATGGGTATATAGTCGTCCCCGCGCAATAGTGTGTTTGTTAAGCCAGTGTCACTTTGGGTATCTGTCCTTTGCACCCCGTACCAGTACTTGTATACAAAACATTGTAATATTTCGTCCCCCCATGTTGGCCTTCTTGTAGTACTACGGTGTTCTCTGTAGTACTAGTTCCCCTCTGTCGTCTCCCGCCTGCTTTGCTATGTGTCGGCCGATGGACCACAAGACCGTAGCTATTATGCAATCGCTCATCCATACTTTCGCTTCTTGGACATCCCTGTCGCAGGACACGCAATAATGTCAATCATTGTGAAACCGCACCGTCGCGCCCGTGGTGCTCGTCGAAGCGCCGCTTGCTCAGCTGCCCGAACGTCTCGGTGCTCGACAGCTGCTGCGCGACATCCGGGCCCATGAACACCGCGAACGTCTCGCGCGAAATCCGCGCGGCACGCGCAGCATCGCTGCCGAGACCGACGCGCACGCAGTGCGGCGTCGCGCGCAGGCGGCCTGCGGTCGCGAGCTCGAGGGCCTCGCCCGTCTGAAAGGCGACGCAGTCGGCCGGGATCGAGACCTTGGTGAGCGCACCGCCACGCGTGCGGACGTAGAGCCCTGATGTCGGCGAGGGCGGCTCGATGACTGTAGGGGCGCCGGATGGGTCTGCGGGTGCTTCGAGGTACATCGCCTGCGGAGATGTCAGTGGTCATGATAGGACTCTTGGTGGAGGGTCCGCTCACGGAGCAGAGGCCGCTGAGAAGCGAGTGGTCGCGGTGCAGGCCGCACCAGTTGTCGATGGGCTCATCTCCTGTGAGTGGTGTGTCGTGTGAGGGCGGAAAGTAGTGGAGCAGCCGTGCTTTTGGGATTTGGGACTTGCGGATGATGTCGATGAGAGATAGAGAGGAGTCTCTCAAGAACGCGGAAGCTGGCAGGGCAATTAGCAGAGCTCCGTGAAGCACCACTGGTGACAATCTTACCGAATGGCTGACAAGCCACTGCAAGGTCGCAGCCAATACCATAGACTATTCTGCGTCTCTGTTAGACGGTGGCGCCATTTGACGATGACTGTAGCGAAACTCGAACCTCCGAGGGTCTTGAATGCGGACTCAAAGTGTTCCAAACCCTTCACGGTTGTAGGCCCTGGATGTACGTCAAGGGCTAAACATCACGACTAGTGGAAGATTGAGCGACTCACATATATTTGCGCCGTAGCACTCGAGAAACGCATCTCGCAACTCTTCGGAAACTCTAGGCTCGTCTATAATAGGGTTCGCATAATACGATCCCTTGAGAACGTCTGCAGTGACCTGTTACGAGTGAAAAGTCTCGATGTCTGCGATCATGCGTACCAGGTTTGCCGTTCATTATTTCCTGCCACGCATTTCAGCGCATACTATACGATGAGGAGGTTCGTACATGCCTTGCCATGTGACCAGCCAAAGCTGACAGTCGGGTAAGGAGATGCTACAACCACGCTTTGCAAGACAATAAATACCTGTACCGGCTCTTGGGATCAGCGAACTGTTCGCGGGTCCGTTCGTCAAGATGTGCGAACGCATAGGACAGTCTGAGCAATTGCTCGCGTGCGCCTGCGAAATGTCCAGGAAGATCACGGATGATAATGATGCCCAGTGAGTTTGAATCAGAGCCAAATGCCTTTTCTAACCGCTCTCGTCAACTTTACGCGCGATGAAAAATGTAGATAATTGTACCGATTGAAGGTGTGAGCGACAGAGGCTCAGACCGCAGGTTTTGTACGAGATAGATACGACGCCCTCGCGTGTGTACTCGACCGGCCGATGCGCGATGGCTGTCATACGGGAGGCCAGTGTAGCCAAAGACCTGCGAGTGAGTGGTCTGCTGGCCATCGTGAGTGGTCAACGTGGCTGGCGGGAGTAACTAGGCACGTACTCTTCCTTGAGGCTGCAGGTTTGATAAGAGTCGCTACTCGTCGCAACCCTGCATCTCGTGACGCCTAGCGGTGACACATAGAATCCTCGCACCACTTAATAACCCTGCAAGACATCACACGGGCGGACATGATGCGGCGGAGCGAATGGTTGCAGGTACAAGTGCCCGTGCAAGGTTACCGCCAGAGGCGAGCCGCGATCAAAGGCTGTAGTTTCATTTCCCACGCCACGTCAGTCTTGCACCCAACGCACACACTGTATTAGAGCCCCATGCTCCTGCTGCTTGGCCGCCAAGTTAGTCTGATGCCATTGTAGCAGAGAAATAGGATAGACAACATATCACGCCAGAATACAAAGCAATCCTTCTGCCAGCAGCTAATTTGAAGCCGCTCCAATCGGCCCTCCTTTCTGAGGTCTGAGACCCCTTCGTGTTGAACCCGGTCAAGTTAACGTTGATATACATCCAAAGAAATACGCCTAGATAATCGTACATTGTACACAGATACAATACCGGAGATGATTAGCACCCGTCCATGTCATCGCCCCAAAACTCGAGCGTGTCATCAAGAGAGGTATCGATGAAAGTGGATGCCACCTCGCGCCGCCGCCGCTCCCGGTACTCCTGGTACTCCAGCGCGTGCAGCCATCGGATGACTTTCGGGTGTGCCTCCACTCTGTAACAGTAATGAGGTTGGGACACCACACAGATACAAGCAAGCTAGACGTACTTCGAGTGGTCAAAGTTGAGCACCTGAAGCGCGTCGGCGCTGACCGCGCGCGATAGCGCGACATAGCCTGCGGGACGACACGTCGCTCAGCGGAGAAGAGATCAGTAGTCGAACTACGTACATTGGCCAGGCGAGAACGTCCTCGCGAGGTCGACCTTGACGCGCTCGAGCGTCTGCCCCTGCGCCTTGTGTATCGTGAGTGCATACGACAGGGTGAGCGGCACCTGGTCGCGGAACGCCGCGACGCCGCCGCCCGCGTGGCGCGCGGTGAACGTGAGCGGCACGCAGCAGATGTCGACGGTCTCCTTGCGCGAGCGGCCAGCGTAGAAGCGGACGACGGGCCAGAGGCGCGGGCTCTCGAGCCACTTGGCGAGCTCGGCCTCGGCCTTCTCGCGCGTGGCCGCGGAGCTGAACGTCTTCTTCGTGAGCATCGAGATCCCGTAGGCGATGCCAAGGAAGACGCGGTGCGAGCTGAACGCCTGCGCGGCCGTGCAGAACCCGATCACCACGCCAAGCGACCCGTTCACGAGCAGGTTCTGCACCATGTTCTGTGGGTGCACGATTAGAGGACCATGTGTATGCGAGCGTGCGAGCACTGACCTTGAGAAGCATCACCTGGGCCCCTTCCTGAAGGAAGTGTGGCTCACTTGGCATAAACCTGCGGTGCAGAAGGACGTACCTTGAGCTGGAGAACATCAGGAACGGATATACGCTTGAGGGCGCTATCAAGGTCTCTACCAGTGAGCTGGCGACGTGTCTTTGGGTCCCAGCCGGGTTTATCAAAGCTTCTGAAGACCTGTGTGTCGCCTGGGAGCTTCGCTAGCTCTTGAAGGTTCTTGGTGTGTACCTCGAATCGCGTAGGGAATCTGGGTGTTGTGAAGATTAATACGCACTTCGTGATAAAACTTTGCCTCTCACAATTCGGTCGGTTCGATACCATCTGCGTAGTCGATAGGACGAGACAGGCTTTGAAAGAAGGCTATGACTTCAGGAGTAGCTCGGCCCATCCTGAGTTGGTTCAGGAGGTCGACAAATTCTTGAAGAGACAAATAAGTCAACGAGTAGTGGGGTGCAGGGTCACCACCACGTCTTACCACGCTCCTTCTGCCTAAACACGGTCTGGAGAAGCATAGGCTTGTCAATGCAGCGGGCCCAGCACTTGCTCTGGAAAGCAAATTCTTCTTCGTTCCCTATAGGAGGCAATTGCAGAAAGTCGCCAGAAAACACAAGCTTTCCTCGAGTGAGCTTTGCGGACAAAGAGCTCAGCATCACGTACCTGAATGCCACCGAAGGGTTCAGAGTTCTGACGGATGAACCGAGCCATAGCCTCCTGCGCGCGCGGAGGTTAGACGAGAGTGGATGGGCTGGACAAAGGGACGAAGCTGACTAGCTTGTCAAGGAGCGATCCTCCGAGCATAGAAACTAAACAATATAATCAGGAAATGCCATACTCGCGCTTTGAAGGGTGCGCACTCTCGTCGATGATCAAGACTTTGCAGGCTAGCCATCGCTGCATACCAGATGGTATTCTTTGAACGTCCCGCTCGAGTGGGGGCTGCCCGTTTGCCATCCGTTCGTAACGACCGGGCCCAAGGAGATTGATGAGAAGTTTCTCAAGGGGCTCCGTCCCAGGCCCGATGCCTGCCCAAGAATGTATGGTAGAGCCGCCAATGTTCATGGCGGCCATTCCCGTCGGCGCGGTGACAACGACCTCGGAATGCTCCATCTGCCGCACTTCCCGACACCAATGTATGATGTTACGTAGCAGAAGTGACTTTCCCGTCCCTGCGCAACCGGTGAAAAAGACGTTCCTTCCGGAGCAAAACTGGCTCAATACGGCTTCTTGCTCTTCGGTGAGTTGAATGTCTGGTGCACCGTCCTTGTCCACTGGCGCTCGGGCAGTGGATTCAATCCGCGGAAACATTAGAATAGAGAATAGCACGGTAGTCGATGACAGGCTCACCCATCATTGGGCCCTCTCCTTCGGTCACAGCGGCAATAACCCCTGGCATCCTGTGAGCTGCGTAGTGGTTCTATGTGCAAGTTGCCTGATGAGCGTTTCTCAGTAGCAAGCAGTTCTTCTATATAGTCGCGAATATCCAGCGTAATATGTGCGTGTATATGCGTTGGGAGACAAAGATTGCGTCGCGCGAGGAGGAAAGTCGAGAGGTTATGACCGCGTCGGTAGACGCGCGACGCGCTCGCTATACACGCCACATGGCGCTCGGCGCCTCGCTTTGCCAGACGTAAGGCGACTTGCAACTTGCAGCCATCTCTTCGCATCTACTCCGTGCGGAATATTCAGCTTGCTCACCTCGTTACTGGCGCATACAGTTCTGAACTCGGGCTATACCAGTCGCGCCCATGCATAGTCCTTGAAGTCGGCTTGTCTCCCTGTGGCTCCTTAGTTTGGACGGTCGCTCTTGTCTGTCTGTTCTCGGCTCTCCCGGGCATCTCTGCAGCTCTCTGCGCAGGGCATGTAGGCTGGCTGAAATTGAGATGACGCAGGATCGGATCGAGAAAGGTGGGCTCGATCGGCCAGCCGCAGTGTCAGCCTCCTCCAGAGAGCATAAAGCAGCCCTCTTCGGTTCGTCTTCCCCAGAGTCCGGCTCCCCCACCTTCCTCCACCACCGCTACTCCCACCTCCCTTCAACTCCTAGTCTAACCCTCACTTGTGCTCCTCTGGTCCTCACACTGGAGTCCCCCGCTAGCTAGCCTCCACCATGGTTGGCTATTGGTGGGAAGGGTTCCTGCACTGACTCTGCAGGACCCGGTGAACGCAAGGTTTCCACTGGGGCGCTTCCTTCTGTCGGTCTCTCACAACCTGAACTTCTATCCTACACGACGTCTACTCTGCTGTCTCTCGAACTATTATATCGCTCTCGGATGGGCAAGTTCGTGGTCATCCCGAGTATCGAGCGCGACGCTGACATGTCATCTAGTCAGCCGCAGCTCAGCTGAAGGCTCGCCAATGCTCGACACCCAAATTATTTCTCTACGGTCACTCGCATCAGCTCATCTCGTCTCTTATCTGGTCCAACAACAATACGAACGAAACACATTATGATTCACAACATATACTTCGCATATTCTTTCGACTACATGGCTTCTAGAAGACTACCTCACGAGACTGCGAGAAAAGGAGAAAAAAAAAAGCTGGTTCATCTTATCAACAACATTCGGCACTGGACCACATACTGTACATCACAAGGCGGAGACCCACTCAGCCCCATACACATCTCAGCTCGCAAGTGTCCACAAAAAAATCCAGACAAAAATCGGACTCCATGCGATCACGGCTCACATACGCACCGCCAGTCTTGGCAACGCACCCAGGTTATATCTGTCTCTATCGTAGACGGGTCCGAACCCACGGATCCCCTCTATCTGCGTACGTCTCTCGCTACCTTCAACTGACAGTAGCTGACCGGATGCTTCCAGACTATTCGAAAAGCACCTAAAAATGGGACGGTGCAACAACGGTTTATACGCAGCAAGTAAATTCTCATCGCAGGCGATCGGGACGGCTGCGTATCAAGGAGACGTGAAGTTCTCCAGTGCTATTGGATTTATATCATGGCTCAAGAAGGTATCAGTAGACTCAGAAAAGCAACCACCAAAACATCTGTATAAATACTATGAAACCATAAACATGACTTCTCTTTGGACTATCTATCACAACAGCCTGAGCACAGTACGAGTGATATCTCAGTTTTGGAAGTTTGTACACACGAGTGACGATGCAAGCGACACTGACCGCGTCCTATTTTGAAACAATAATCTTGAGTCCGTTCGCGAACAGATTGTCCTATGCCGCGATGGGTATTTAATGAGCAAAGAATTAGGAAGCTCTTTTGGCTACGCGTGATTGGTCATGGCGTATAGCTTTTCTTTGTCCCCAGACGCGTCCACGAGCGACCTGAAGAAGCCAGCGGGGTTCCGAAGGAGCTCTGCCGGCGGGCCAAACTCGACCTGTCCAAGTATGAGAGGGATATGATGTGGGAGCGAGCGATGACTTACGATGCGACCTGCGTCAAGGACCATCTGCAGCACAGTCAAAATGAGCATGTGGAACGGCACGACGAGGGTGCAGGAAATGCGTACAATTTTGTCCGAGTCCATGATAGTCTGCAAACGGTGGGCGATCGTGAGCAGCGTCACATCCTTCGCGACCTCTTTGCGCAGTGACTCCTGTATGACCGTGTCCGTGTCATAATCTACCGCCACCAAGATCAGCCCCCGACACACAAGCACGCCTGTCTCCGAGACGTACCAATCGCAGACGTCGCCTCGTCGAGGATGAGCAGCTTGCTCCGGCGCACGATCGCGCGCGCGAGGGCGATGATCTGGCGCTGCCCGACGGAGAGGTTCCCGCCGCCGCTCGCGACGGTGCTGTCGAGCGTCAGGCGGCCCTCATCGCCCTCGTTCTGCAGCGAGAAGAGCCCTGCGGCGCGGAGCGCCTCGTTCAGCACCGCGTCGTCATGCTGCCCGAACGGGTCGAGGTTCTCGCGGAGCGTGCCCGAGAGGAGCTCCGGCTGAGGAGGTATGAGTGCCTAAAATGGTGGTGTGGGGGCGCGGACGTACCACTTGCGGAATGATGGTCACGTTCGAGCGCAGTGCATCGAGGTTCACGGAGTCCGTGGGCAGGCCGTCGTAGTAGACTTTGCCTTCCGTGGGGATGCAACGGAGGAGTGCCAGGGTGAGCGAGCTCTGCAATATCGTCAGGACAGGTTATTAGAGCGGAGGATGGCTTCCTGACCTTGCCGCTTCCGGTACGGCCGACTGCAGATGGAAAAGGTTGAGCAGAAGTACGGACGTGTAGCAGGGCACCTACCTATGCCAACACGCTCTCCAGACTTCACCTCGAACGAAATGTCATGGAGCACCTTCGGTCCATCCTGCGCCGGGCCGTCAGCGAAGATTTCTCAGAGGCGGTTGAGACGAACCTCGGAATAGCGTGCGGAGAGCTTCTCTACTCGCAAGGATCCGCTCGCAGGCCAGTAAGCGGGAGGAACACCTGCCTCCGTAGGCTTGGGCTCCTGCTCTATAACCAGGTACTGCTGGATGCGCTCCAAGCTAAAAGAAGCGCGATTTCAGCATATGTACTCGTCATGCAGAGGACAGTCACGGACCTGTTGCCTGTGAAAGCCTAGTGAGACAACGCAGAAACCTCAACGAAGTGACATACCTTCAACTTGAAAGTCATTCACCACGCGGATCAGCACGAGCATGATGTTGCATAGCCCGACTATACAGTATAAAGTTAGCAGCTAAGTAAAAACTCTGGACGTAACGCACGCACCTGCTACAGACAATGAGAAACCAGTCTCGGAGGCGTCCCGATGGGTACCGTATATCATGTACGCAGCGAGCGAAGACGCAAAGACGCCGGCTAGACCCTCAGCACGCACGGATATCCACCGATTGAGGTTCCTGTATACCCTGGAGGCCACTGTGAGTCTGTCAATCCTGCGGTAAGACTCCTGCCTGAAGGCCTCTTGCGCGCCGTACGCGCGAATTGACACTGAATGAAAACGATCAGAAAAGCGTCGGCAAGAACGGCAACGTCACTCACCGAGGCCGGCGACAGCGGCACCGACATGGCCCATGACCGGGGCCTTCGCATTGCTCATCTCACGTTTTACGGACAGCTGCGCCTTCATGTAGAACTGACAGAGTGCTCCTCCGAGAATGGTGAGGATGGCGCCTGGGCCCGCGAATGCGGGAGAGATCACGGCGATGGCGGCGAATTTGAGCACTACATCGCCGCAGAGGTCGATGAGGAAATAGAGGCTGTTGGCGACTTTGTCGTCAACTGGGTACCCATAATCAGATTCACGAAATCACGCGGATATGTAAGACGTACCGGAGGCGATATCCTGGGTGCAACGAGCGATGATACGAGAAGAGGGGGTTTTGTCTAACCATCTAATAAACGAGTGTTCAGCGGCGCCTATTGTTATCGACATGGCCGTCACATACCTCATCGTCGCATTTAGGACGGTGTTGATCAAGACCCGGTGGATTATACGTGACGCTCGTAGGGTCCCATACATGAATATGGTGTAGCCAATAGACATGAACAGCAGCGCAGACGAGATGACTCCGATGTAAAGCGACAGGTAGCTGTCAACGATCGTTCAGCTTTGGGAGACGAATCAACGCTCGGCTAAGCACTCACTAAAGCACAGGAACCTGCGTCGGGTCGCTGTAGCGTTCGTACTGCCTGGCCCACAATCCAAGCACCCAAGAATCTGTGATAGCTGCAGCACGACTCGCCAGCATGGCGCCCATGAATGCGATCCAGAACAGAGGGAGTAGCGTGGGGCTAGCTGTGTTGAGCAGCAGAATCTTCACTGCAAATGCTATTCAGAAACGCACAGTACACAGCAACGGGGAAACTCACAAGCAGACCAGCCGACATGCCCCTCGCCGACCTCCTCTGCCACGGTCAATTTTCCGGTGACTTTCTGTTCCGCTGTCTCAGGCTTAGGCTCGTCTATAGCCTCGTCAGCCTTCTTGATCTGTGACCTCTCTTTGGCGGCATAAGCTGCCAGCTTTGCATCCTTCTCGAGTGCGCTGGAGAGCGTTCCTTGGCTCTTGATCCGCCCATCCGTGCCCAATGAAACGACGAACTCGGCGATCGGTGCAGCGAGTGCCACATTATGTGTCTAAGCGATCCTGTTCGGGTCAACTTCGAGATACTGAAAAGGCACCACTTACGACCAGAATGACTGTTCGCCCTCGTACAAGGTCTCCCTGGAAGCATTCCTCCACAATAGACTGCGCGGTGTGGACGTCGAGAGCAGCAAGAACCTGGGGAATTTGTGTGAGACATCGAATGATCTATAAATCGAGAGCACTGACATCGTCCAAAAGCAAGATATCCGCTTTCGAGTAGATTGCGCGAGCAAGAGTGATACGAGCCTGGCCAGAGTTTGTAAGCATTTCGCCTACACTTCGGAAGGCACCTTGGCAAATTACCTTCTGGCCACCGCTGGAGCGAACGGTTAACGAAAGAAACTCAAGTGCAATGGCGGCTGCATACCTGAGCGTAACTCCTCTTTCACCAACCTCGGTCTGATCTCCGCATCAAACAAAGACAGATCACGCTCCAATGAACATTGTTTGATGACTTCGAAGACAGATTAGATACTCGACAAACGTGACATGCGGAGAGACACACCTTTATCGTACCGCTCTTGCTCCAAGGGAGACCCAAACAAGATGTTGTTCTACAGAGAATGGGTCGTCTGTTGGGATTTTGCAAGTCACTGTCTGTACTCACCTGAATGGTCTCATTAAGAACCCATGATTCCTGTGCGTGATAGGCAACTCCGCCCTCACGAGGAAGGCTGACGTAGGAGTTAGGTCCCATTGGAAGGTAATGCATTTCGCCTATGCACGTTGTCAGCAAGAAAATGTCAGTCCCTAGACGGTTAGACTGACCAAGAAGTGCCATGAGTAACGAAGTCTTCCCGCTGCCTGTAGGTCCTACGATGAGATTGATATGACCTCGCTTGAATATCAGCTCCTCATCGATGTGCAGCTTGAACTGGCGGCGCGACGACCCAAGCGTAGCGCTACCTGCTTGCTCGACATCCCAAGTGAAGGAAGCTTCCCGGATGCCAACAACCGTGGGATCAGGGGCAGAGGAAGCAAACGCTTGCTCATCCTTAGACTCAGTGAAAAAGTCAAGGAGTTCAGTCTTAACAAAGCAGCAAGTAAGAGAGATGCCTGGCGTCAACGAATTAATTTATGTTACCTTCCGCAGGAAGTCAGTAATCCTATCCAGGCTGACTTTCGCTGAAGGAACGATCAGTGATCGCATTGAATTGATGCTTCTACCGGAGACACGCACCTTGAATGCACATGGGAATAGACCAGGTACATCCTCTGAAATGACCTTGCAAAGTCTGGAATACCGACATGGATGAGAAGACTTTCGAAGCTGGTAATATCAGTGCATAAGCAATGAGGCAAACTGAGAGTTTGGGGAAGGCCCACCCGTCAGTTCGCCTTTGACGATCAGAGCCTATGAACGCGAATTCAGTACGGATACGAAAATACTTCAGTATCAGCAAGCGTACATATGTCGCAAATGTCACAACCATCGTCATGAGGGGAATGAGATTGCTATGATTAAGTCAATTTACGGTCATTTGCACCCGAAGAGCTCGGACTCACTTGCTAATGTTGTTCACAAGCGTGAGTATCCTAAAACGACGAAGTGCCTGCAGCTCTTCCTGACGTTTCTGCTCGATCCGATCGCTAATCTTGTGTTCCCATCCGAAGAGTTTGACCATCCGAATAGCACTACCCATGACTGAATGAATGTCAGATTGCGAGCTTAGTGCCGTGTTTTTAACTGCGTACTTTCTGATATGACTCCCACCCGAGCATCGCTCTAGAAACAAAAAATGTACGATTCAGTTCAGTTGAATTGCGTCGATATACCGAGAGCAGCCGGTTCCCCACCTTCGCCATCTTCTTGACCTGTAACAAACGAGAGTACTTCGCGATGACACCCGGGATAAACAACATGATGATCATGGTACCAACTCCCACCAAAGCGCTGTTCATGGTCAAAGCCGGTCCTTGATGACAAGAAGTCGAACACACCTCCATCCCAGGATCACGTACAAGAATATAAGGCTGACAATGATTTGCAATGGTGTAAACCAAGCTGGAGCGCATCTAAGTTAATGTCAACTGTCGTTCATAACGCTTGCTACGCACCGACAAGAATGAAGGTATGCCCCGCTTCGAGACTGTTGACATCTGTGGTCATCATGTTGTTGATCTTGCCGATCATGCTGCTATCCTTGCGACTGGGAGCGGGAGCTTTGTCGGTGTCCTTGTCCTTAGAGGGTGTTGCTGCCGTGCTGCTTTCCGCGGTCGAACTTTCACCACCACCTGGCGCCGGCCCCTCGCTGTCCGGCCCTTCTGCGGTCGCCTCCTCAGTAGCCGTTACTTCCGAGGTTGAAGGTGTCGCGGTCCCGCTCTTGTCGGCCTCCTGGACGGGGGAAGCATTGACATCCGCCTTTAGCCTGATCCGCAACGCATGCTCGAAGATGAGTTGGATGATTGTCCCCTGCGCCTGCGCGAGTACACGAAGCTGAAGACAACGACTGGTCAGATGTGAACGTAAATGCTATGCGGTCGATGACATACCACGACGAACATATACCGACCGGCCACGATGCTGCTACCAACCATTCCGAAGAGGAAGACGAGGACCCAGACCCACGGCCGCATCGTGGCATCGGCGCCCCCTGTTTCCAAATAGCTGTCACGACGTTGAGATGGACATCCACCACGAACATTATAGTTAGGCGTACTGTAGAATCCTGTTCGTCGCTATGGGCATGGCGAAGCTTACAGGAACCTTCACTGTGATGTTAAACCATATATTTAGAAGGCTGTAGTATCCGTTGCTTACCAGCAAGCTCAGCATGGTCCAGAGTTCAACATACTCCCATTCTGCAAACAATTAGCGGTAATTCTGTCATATTTGATGAAAACCTTAACTGTATAGTCTCATCAATCCCCAGAAAATATGCCGACTCGACCGAGAATCTAGAGGGTCCAGATACTGATACAGAGTCAGCAGCGACATACCGCTGAGCACTATAGCGACTCACAGGGAAGCTCCTTTTTGACATGTACTTCATCCGCTCGTAGTCACACAGAGGCGGCAGCTGTTCTGAGGTGAGGTGAGGTGACCGATACCCAGCCCAGATGATCGGATCCAGGAAACTGTATACCAGCAGAGACAGGATGGAGCAGGTCTGCTCTGGATTCGGCGTCGGCATAGGGTCCTGCACGATCGGTTAGAATATCGTGCAATAAATCTGCCACGGGCCGACTCACATTCGGATCATAGGGAACGTATTTCCGAGGGAGCGTGAGCGGCACAACAACCGCTGCGACGGAAAGGAGTGCGAAGCTCGCCCAAAAGAGCACGGTTTGTTCATCCGCCGGGACGAGATAATACGTCGCAAGCGGCCAGATATCTCGGTATACGTAGACAAACCAGGTCGCCGACAGCACGAAAGTAAGATGCCCCGATGTAGCCTCGTTCCATGTCGGAGACGCGATGGACAGGATGGCTAGGACAGCGATATACGCCTAAGACACGGTCAGCGTTGCCGCACGCGGAGATTCATCGGCGGTGGAAAACTGACGTATGTGGCAAAGAAACAAAGCGTGAGCCAGGTCGGAGCTGGAGAAAAGGTCAAACTGTATATGGATATGCTGAGAAGCGCGAGGCAAGAAAGCATCCGGAGCACGTTGAGTGCTACAGCTGTCGGGCCGCCGAGGCCTGTGACATAACCTCTGAGCGACGACGGGTGGTGCTCGCCGTCATGGCCATCCACAATGCCAGTAGCCTCGAGGGGCTTTTTCTGTACTCGAGTTGCCACGAGTTGTGCGACGCAGACGAATAGAGACACGCCTCCAGCGCAGACGGGCACATAGAGTGACTCATCGGAGAGCCACGGAGGAGGCATAGCGCTGTGGTTCGTGTATGGTCAACTCGTACTCTTAGCTTTATAGCGAAGGCGGAGCTTACGCGTCGAGGCCGCGATGCGCGACGCGCAAGTCCATGCGGGATGCTTCGTCGAGGGTCGGAATCGAGGTTCGAGTCACAAAGAGTCTTTGCGGGGTATATATAGCCTACGTTCGCGACCATGTCGACAATCAGCACGACGCATTCGGTACCTACTGTTCAGGACGTGATGGCACGGTTCGCGAGTCATGTTACAGTAGCGACTTTGATCTTTCCACTCCGCGGCGGTTGTGCCCGCTCAGCGCCATGATAAGGCAGGTCCGTTAAGAGAACATGAAACGCAAAATGCACGAAAGGTCCGTGATGCTGCATATGGACATGCGACGTCATGCGATAGCACGAACTGAATCTAGACTCTCAGCATTGAGCGCTGTGCGAGAGCTTGACAAAAGTCTGTGTAGACTGTAGGACCGCACTAGACCGAGAATGGTCTGGACATCCCGTTAAACCAACCAAGAGCTGGCGAGGTGAAGTCAGCACTTGCGTTTTCTTCAAGGTTAACGATCTGCCAGTGTTCACGACGGACCTGCACGACTTGAGACACATAGATCGGATGGTATGTTGAAGTGCAGAGTCCGGCCAAGGAGGAAATGCAGAGTTGCATGTAATATTATGATAGTCTATCCACGCCACAAGTCTATCAACCAATGACGAGCTTGCCCTCGGCCTCGTTGAAGTCGTACTGAGGTACCTCGAGGTTGAGCTGGAGGAAACAGGTGAGCGGGGTTCAAGCGGAAGCGATTTGCTGCTTACAGGAGCTGGGCCCTTGCGGATACGACCGGCTGAAAAAGGTATAAGCGTCCAGAATGGCTAGTGGAATCATGAGGTAACGCACAGATGTCGTAGTGGGAACCGTGGCATGGGCAGAACCTACGCAGCAAGATGTGAATATCAGTTCACTTCCAATTGACAAGGAACCAGTGTACGCACCATCCTCCGTAGTCACCAGCCTCGCCAATGGGCACGCAACCCAAGTGGGTGCAGACACCAAGCATGACAAGCCACTCAGGCTTCTTCGCACGCTGCTCGTCACTCTCGGGATCACGCAGGCTCTTCCAGTCGGTGCTCCGCGCCTCCTCGATCTCATCCTGGGTGCGGTGACGGATGAAGACGGGCTTGCCACGCCACTTGATGATGACGTTCTTGCCCTCAGGAATGGTGGCAAGGTCGACCTCAACCTTGGCAAGCGCAAGGACGTCTGCGGATGCGGACATGGTGGCAAGGAACTCCGTGACGGTGGACTTGGCGACGCTCGCAGAGAGAACACCCATGGCACCAATCATGGCGTAGGCGACGCCGCGGTTGCGCACGGGATCCTGCGCCTCGTAGTTCGAGAAGTCAGGGACCTGAGGCGCATCGCGGCGGACGGCAGAGGTGGACAGGAAGCGCTGCTGGAAGTCGCCGGTAGACTTGGCTGCAAAGCGGATTGAATCACTCCAGCGCATACGGCCAGGCCAAAACGCAACGTACGGCTCGCAAACGTCTTCTGCACGAGGCCCTGCGAGGACAGCTTCAGGCTGCTGGCGAACTTGGCGGGGATGTCAGAGCGGGGACCCGCGGCATGGCCATGGCCTTCATGGTGTTCGCCCTGAGTCGCGGCACGGGCCTGAAGGTTGAGCAGCGACGCGGCCGGGACACCACTGGCGGCCGTGCGCACTGTCGGAGGGAGAGTAAAGGCTTTTTTGAGGACGGCAGAGGACGCCATGGCGAACGAGAGTGTGAGCTCAGCGCGGTTGGCAGTCCGCTCGAGCTCACTCGCGGTTCCCCTCAAAGTTCACACGGTCACGGACCCGATCCGCTCCGCGTAACGCCGTCCACTCAAAGCCCATCCATTTGAGAAAATCCGCGAAACATTGTCAAAAATTCTACAAAATACTCTACACCCATGCGTGCATTATATAGTACAGTGCGTCGCTACTCTATGTCCAGGCACCAGATACAGCAAAGAGAAAAAGAGTGTGTTCACGCAGAATCTCGCTGTCTGGCCAAGTGCTCATCTAAGCAGGCAAGAACACGCTGCTTCGGGTACTTTGGAGCCGCAGGTAGATTCCGCTGCTTGACCAACCGGCGGATAGAATTTGGGTCTGTGCATGCGTCAGCTTTCGTGATCAATAAGGCACAAACATGAACCTACAGTCTGTGATTATCCCGTCAACTTTCCAGTCGAGGAGTTGTTCGACGATGTTATTGCGATTGACCTGAGCTACTGTTAGCGTATGCACGTGCGCACAGAGATACGCACTCACCGTCCACGGTTTAATTTGCAACCCCAAACTGTGCGCCTCGTCCACCATGACCTGAAACAGAGCTCAGCGACGCGTTTTCCTCTGTCCGACGGGGTACTCACTTTCGTCGTGAACGGCATGTAGCCATCCATCGCCGGGTCTGGTGCATGGCTTTGCGAAGACATGGCCGCGGGTGACAAGATATCAGCATGAATGTAACGCGCAGCTTGAGCGACTTTCTGCTCGAAAGATGGACCAGGGAATAAATCGAGGTCTAGACCGGCCAACCAAGGTGTTGTGGTATTATCTGGACCGTTCGCTGTGGTCCACTCTATCAGAGCGGAGGTGACGATAGACGGATCGCGTTTCTAGTTGTAGACGTTAGCAACCCGCCTGGACCGGAGGACCGACGCAATACCTTCATCTGAATAAGCGTTCGCCAATCGAAGCTCTGGTACTGTAGGCCACAGGTACAAGTTAGAATCAGCAGAGGTAGATATCACAGACACGAACCGTTATAGACGCCTTGTACGGACTACTGGCGAATAACGCGTACTGCTTTTCGACGAAATCGTCCACGCCACGAGTCTGGTTTGGGAATCTGGCATTGATTTTTGACTCGATATTCCAGAGAATCTGGTGAGAAGGGTCTGCGCATTCGACAAAATCGAACACCTCTTCTAGGGTGGATATCTTCGTCCCTGGGTATGTAAGCTGTAGTGCTGGTTTTCTGTGAGGCGGGCACGTCGATCGCCAGCCACAGCAACATACGAAAGTTATCGAGCCTCTTCGAGCCGCAATCAAGAGTCTTCAGCTGCGCAAGGGTGAGGTTGGCAATGAATTTTCCGACGTAAGGGAAGTCCGGGTCGCCTGGCGTCTGCACATGCTATGAGTTACTTTGGCACAACGGAACCGCTGGAGCAATTACCGCAGGAGCTGTATCCTTGCACTTCTCCTCCGTG
The DNA here is from genome assembly GCA_001910725.1 of Phanerodontia chrysosporium. Lineage (NCBI taxonomy): Eukaryota > Fungi > Basidiomycota > Agaricomycetes > Polyporales > Phanerochaetaceae > Phanerodontia > Phanerodontia chrysosporium. The sequence goes on from MJGA01000003.1 coordinate 2,463,078, forward strand.
ATGTTTTCGTCATGCCAAACGACAACCACACCGTCCTGCACCACTGTATCAATACACGAAGATGAGGAAATGTCCATCAGACGCACCTTGGTGATGCCATTGTCCAACTCTAGCGTTGTAGCGCCATCTATGAGACCCCTGCCCCGGTGTCAGCCTTCCTCATTGCGTCTACAACGTCCGGACCGACCAAGCGAAGCTAGGCAGCGTGTTCTCTATGGTGTTTCCTCGACCCCCTCTATGTGCCTGTCGATCGACGAGTCAATGACTCACCACGGACACAATCAACCAGGAGGCTCGCTTACCTGCACATCAAAGAACCCAGACTTGGACAGGTGCATGCCAGGGAGCCCGGCAAGCGAGATCGCGTGTCCAGCAGCGATGAAGGCCAACTGGCCGAGTGGACGCATGAGGGCGACTGTCGTGGGCGAGACGGAGGGTCAGTGCGGGCCCCGCGGGGTCGATATAGGCGTACGCACACCGCATCGCGGGCGACTCGACGGGTGGGTCAGCACGGCGGCGGGGACACGTTCAACAGAGCTAGGCGACGTCGCGACGAACGTTCATCCTCCCGCTCAGCGACCACGCTCCGGAAAGGGAAGGCAACGCTCGAAGCGCCGTGAGTCCCGCCCGGGCCAGGATTCCCAGGCTCCCCCCTGTGGAGAACGGCGAGCTCGGTATTGGACACCGCGTCGCACGTTCGACGGAGGCTCTTCCAGCCACGACCTCCGAGATCGACGCTCACTCAAAGTTTGGCCCGGGTAGTGCGTCATACGGAACAGAGTAGCATGACTCGAGGTTCGAAGGCGTTCGCTCCGGGGTCGCCCAAAAAACCTTCAGAGGCCTTCAAGAAACCTTGTACGACCGACACAGAAGGATTTCACTCTGGGAGTTTTGTACCTGCTAGATAGGAAGCGTTCGCACAGGAAGGAAGAGATTCAACCAGGCGGATGTAGTGACACCAAGAGGACTCACCTGGACCGTTCGAACTATTCATCATGCCGTAACAGTATCTCTCGTGCCAGTGCTCGCATGTCCATGTATCAATCTCTGCTTCAGCTCACGTTCCACAGCACACCCTTGACCGGAGATAAACGGCACTCGTAACATGAACAGTCGTGTAGTGTACATGATACACACTGTGTGAGCTACGATGGTCTTGACGGCGCAGAAGGTGGAGAGCTTTGGTCGGACTGGCTTGCTTTCTGTGTGGCCTCTTTCGAATCGCCGGAAAGGTTGGCCAAGCCCAAGTTCTTCCAATCGTCACGGTCCATGAGACCCCTGCAGGCGTCAGTCAGCGCATCGCGTGGGAGCAGACAAGGAGGACGCACTTGTTCATGCGGCAGTCCAAGTAATCTCTGTTCAAGGCTCGGCATGGTGTGGAGTTGCTGCCGTTCTTTCGCAGACAGTCAAGGTATACTTTCATGTACTCCTTACATTCGCCTGTAACACGTCTAAGACAAGCTTCTCGACGTGACCCAAAGAACGCACCATAGTGGTCTAGAGGAAAGGAACCCCGGTCCTTCGAGCCAGAATATGTCAAATCCCTCTGCTTCGACCTCTAACGTGAGAAGGAGAAGCGCACTGGAGGAGACGGTGTGAAGCCAGTGGATATCGAGGGAGGTCTTCCGAAGGACATGTCGCGCAAAGTTTTCGATAATTATTAGAGCCCCAGGCAGATAGATATGAAGTACAAGGATATCGTGGTCGGGAGGGAGAGGCAATTGTAGAGTAAAGAAGGAAGATGCCGGCAGAGGGCGGGTCGGCCATCAAACGCAGGGGCTTGGTGGCGGCACCGAATCCAGGATAGGAAACTTCCATCTGCACCTGAGAGGAATTCCGAATTCACAATTCGGAATTGCAGAGCGCCTTGTATATATGACTAGTATCAGGTATCAGGCCTTCGCCTCCTTGCCTTTGCCCCCCGCATCCGCCTCAGACACGTCCTCGGACTCATCGCCAGTTTTCCCAGTTGAAGACCCGTCGTTCGAACCCTCGCCCGACGAACCCGCCTGCGTGGGCGGCTCTAGATTTGGCGCAGGTCCGCCGTAGCGCTTGGACTTCAACATAACGATCTCCTTCAACCAGCCGTTCTCCCGCCTCAGCTCGGCGGCCTCGCGCTCGAGCTCTTCCACACGCCCCGAGAGGTCTGTGATCGACCTCTCCAGGTTCAGCGTCCACTGTTTCTTTTTGACGCGGAAGCGCGCTTTCGTATTCCTCGTCAAACAAACGTACGGCGACATCTGAACACTCTGACTTACCGGACGCTGCTGTGTTCCTCCTCCGCTTCTCCTCTGCCAACGCTGCTGCCGACAGGTCGGGATCTAGCCCCTCATTCCCGCTCACTGGCGATGGCGTGCTCATCGGCGGCTGATTTGTCTGCTCCGGCGATAGGGCGTCTCGCTGGAAGGCCATGGACGTTTCAATGGGCGGGAGCGTAGGGAAGGGAGTAGACGAGAACGGTGCGTTCGATGACTGTGCATTCTGTTGCTGATGTTGCTGGGCTTGCAGGTGCGCCACCGCCGCTGCCACCTGCTGCTGCTGGTGCTGCTGGTGCTGCTGCTGATGCTGCTGCTGCAGGTGCAGCTGGAGCTGCATGTACTGCAGCCATGTCACGAAGGCCTGCTGCAGGACCGGATTGGATGGTGCCTGCTGGGTCGGCAGCTGGTGCATCGGCGGTGGCTGCTGCTGCGCTATCTGGGGCATATTCGGGATGTGGGGGAATGATGGCATCTGGGTTTGCAACCCCTGGTGTTCGTCGCTCATCGCAAGGATAGATCTCAAGAACTCTTCGTCCTCGAAGTCGGATAGCGAGGGAGTGAATAGGTCTGCGGCAGTACTCGGACCAGCTACGGGTGTCGGGTGATACAAGTACTCGAAGGTCTCTGGCGGCTAAGACCGAAGACATGTTAGGAGCCATCATCGCCTTGCGGAAGTTGATTGCCAGGTGCGGCGCTCACCCTGTGACTCGGACCTGGCACTGGGCTGGCGACTGGCTGGCTGTACGATCGGACGCGGCGGCGGTTTGTGGAGTCGCTCGGCTGCGGAGGGTGGTAGCTGCTCGGATGGTGTGGTGGCTGCCGGTTGTCCATCGAACGCGCCAGTTATAGGATCCGCACAGCAATTATACCGCCCGACGAAGGAGCACACCGGTGTCCAAGGTTGGGAGAGTTAACGTTGAGAAGGGGCGGGATGGTCCTCGAATAGCTGGCGTCCATCCCTCGCAACTCTTGGTTCTGATAGCGATACTTGGGCTAATTTCCAATATTTCCCTGTTCAAGAGCGCGTTCGTGTGCTCTATACAAATAGAAGGTCGATGGTGTGCTGCAGACGGCAGGACCTCCGGAGGTTGCGTGCAGCTCGACTGAACGTTCGCAATACGGCCCTGGAATGGCGACAGCTGAATTTCAGCTCGCGTAAGCGCCCATACGCGAACACCACGGTATCCAAATCCGGAAGCCGGTCCACACGTGGTGATTAGTCAGCAAACATGACCGACACGCGTCATCCAATTTGGACGCGTCAGCTCAACGAGTGACATCAATCTACCAACAACACACGCTGCCGCGATGGTATGTCTTGAAAAACATACGCACAACCACGACTGAACCAACCCCCCACCCAGCTCGTCAGGATACGCTCGAAAGATGGCAACTTTCGTTTCGAGTTCGCCCCGTCTGCAGATACAGCGGACCTCGTAGCCAAGGTTGGCCCCTTCTTACCTCGGCCTGCGGATTCACCATAACACCTCATTCTTGCATAGATACTCGAAACTGCACAGGATGCTGATCCCAACACGCTCACCATCTCCAATCAGCCACGAGGCAACGAGGTCCTCGTTTCGACGTTGAAGGGCAGAAGTCTGGAGTCTCTAGGCATCAAGTGCGTCTTCATCTCGTCCTACACTACCGTTTCGCTTAGCCGTGCAGGCATGGAGACTTGCTCTTTGTAGGCTATCAGCCAAAGCCTGCCGCGTCAACAAGCCAGCCGGAGCCGCCGCAAGCCCCTCAGGCCGCGGCAGCTGTTGCGGCCAAACGCCCTTGGGAAGTCGTGCAGGAAGACCCAGTCGACACCTACTGGCGATCCAAGGATGGGATGATTCCGCGCGGCCGCGACTCCCATTTCTGTAAGCACGGTGCCAACGCTATGTGCGACCATTGTATGCCCCTCGAGCCCTATGATCAGGCGTACCACACGGAGCACAACATCAAGCACCTGTCGTACCATGCATACCTGCGCAAGCTTGCACCCAAGGGCTCTGCAATGACGACGTCTAGCGCAACACTCCCTCCGCTCGAGCCGTCGAATTACAAAGTAAAGGTGCCCTGTCCCACTGGGCACCCGAGCTGGCCCAAGGGTGTTTGTACGGCCTGCCAGCCGTCCGCGATCACGTTACAGAGCCAGCCGTTCCGTATGGTAGACCATCTGGAAATCGCTTCCCCGGACATCATCCAAAGGTTCCTTGAGGCCTGGCGCAAGACCGGCCTCCAGCGCTTCGGATGGCTCATCGGGCATTACGAGCCCTATCCAGACGTGCCTATGGGCGTGAAGGCTGTCGTGGAGGCCATCCACGAACCGCCTCAGGAGGGCGAGCTAGACGGTTTGTCACTGGGCCTGCCCTGGGAGGACGAGCCAAGAATCAAGGAGCTCGCAAAGCACGCCTCGACACCACTCACAATTGTCGGATACATATTTACGGACCTCGTTCCAGAGCCTGAGGACCGTACAAAGACCCAGTACAGGCGGCATCCGCAGTCGTTCTACCTCTCGTGCCTCGAAGCGATCTTTGCGGCACATGTCCAGCTGCAGAATCCGACGCCGTCAAAGTCGTCGACATCAGGTTACTTCAGCTCACGCATGGTTACAGCTGTCTTGACCGGCACCGAAGAGGGAGGCATTGATGTCGCGGCGTACCAGGTCTCGGAGCAGGCGTGTGCGATGGTAGAAGCGGACATGATCGAGGCGAGCGTCGACCCCGGTATCGTACGTGTCAAGGAGGAGGACAGGTCGGAAGACTCGGCACGATACATCCCCGACGTTTTCTTCCGGTATAAGAACGAGTATGGCCTCGAGGTAAAGAAGACCGCGAAGCCTGCGTTCCCTGTAGAGTACCTGATTGTCAATGTGAGTTACGCTCGATACTTTCCAATAATGTGCTGCTTACGACATCTATAGGTATCTCACGGCTTCCCACAAGAACCGCGGCCGTTGTTCCAGTCAGCAAAACTCATCGAGAATCGCCCCGGACTCGAGGATCAATCAACAGAACGACTTGTCAGGGATCTCGCAGGCATCAGAGCGCCCGACATCCTCCCTGGTGAGGGTATGACGCAACAGCGTCGAGACCTCGCAGCGTGGCTGAGCGACTGGCATCTTATCGCTTTCCTTGGTACTACTCAACTTGTGTCGCAGGTATGACGGTTCATCTCAGCCGTCATACCGTCGTCTATTAACTATTCGACTCAGGATGACATGAAGGTCTTTCTGCGTGCAGCATCGTCTCCAAAAGTGCTGGAGGACCCGTCCGTCCTGGACAGCGTCGTCACGACAGAGAGCTGGCAGACGCTCATGACGTTCACCCGGGAGATGGCCCGTAAGCGTACTTTCCTCTCTCATACCTAACTTCCCCACTCATGGCGCCTGATCTCCAGCTGCCCGTCCCACGACGTCGGCGCCTGCGCAAGCTGGAACGTCCATGGATGAGGACATCCCTGCGGAATATTACGAGCAGATCGCGCGCGAGCAGGCCGAGAGTGCGGCCGCTGGCGGCGGAGCGGCTGCTACGGGCATCAGGATCTGCCCGCACTGCACGTTCGAGAACACACACAGCGGCACGGACTGCGAGATTTGCGGGTTGCCGCTGCAATAGAGCACGAGGATACAAGAGACGAATGTACACCTAGTTTGGTATTGAACGTGAAAATCCGACACGCGATCCTCGTGTGATTATGTTTGTTCGAGGAGTCTGAAATCGAGCAGATTGTTGCATCTGTGCCGTTGTCAAGGAAGCCAAATATGCCGTGATTGCAATGGAACGCGTCGTAGTGCATGGTCAAGTGTATGGACGCCACACATAGTGGACGTGACCCAATCACAAGTTGCTCTATCCTGATTTCTCGACTGTCGCAAGTGGAAAACCAGCCTTGGCTTGTCGAACTTGAAACATCTCTTAAAAAAGCAAAATCTAGTAATCTACTAGCGAGAGCTCAAAAAATGAGAGGAAAGGCGCTACCAGGGCTCGAACCTGGGTTTTGGGAATTTGGCATCAGAATCCCAAGTGATAACCACTACACTATAGCGCCGTTGACAATGTGCGTTATAGGTGCATTATACTTCCAATGGATTGCCACGAACTCAAACCCGCATTTTCCCGCCTTGGCAATGAGGCCATCGACCTGTCGAACGCATCTGCAAAATGCTGCATGGAACATGAACGTATGAGCAAGCGAAATCCCGATACCAGTCAGGATATGCAATGTCATTCAGTACTCGCTCGCGGCACACTCGCCGCTTCCGCAGTGGCGGGTCATTGCGCCCATGACCCTTCTAAGCTTCGAATTCGGCGCGAGACAAGTCCAGGGTATCGTTATAACGTGCAGTGTCCTCCCCCAGTAACACGTGTGTAGTTGTCTGCTGACACGATCTGCGTTATAACAGTCAGGTCGCGCTCTCCTGAGCGCTGCACATTGCACTCGGCCAGATTGCCCGCACCCGACGACGCGCAGTCAGCAATCGAGCTTGAGCTGCACTGGTTCCTGCCAAGAATGGGTATCAACCCTCCCGATTTATCTCGGAGGAGGCCAGCATGCCGCACATTCCCGCCCTGGCTCCTTGTTTCAAGGGTTGGAGACTTGGAATGACTTCACTCGATGACTCCAACGTAATTACAGGACCCTCCCAACGGCGCGCATCGTGAACTTGGCAGCCATACAGCGAGAAAATTATTGCTTATATACACATGGGGAGCCTTGCAAGGTAGCCGCTAATACCCTGCCTCGATCGAAACGATACGATACGATATGCCAGCGCCAGACATCCTACGGGATTCATTCATTGGACAGCTCATCTACTATGGGTCTGGTCGCCACCTACTCAGGTATCCTGAAGAACGACCTGGCTTCGAGTTGCCACCCCATTACTTCGCCCATCCGAACGAGAAGACCGCGCCGGTGCAGTCGCCGGATAGGGCCGACTCACCACTATCTTGTCGTGGCTCACGCAGCGCGTCATCTCTGAATCAAACGCTACGAGAAGACGCTCCTCACCACGACCTTGAGCGCGAGCGACCACGCACTATTATTGAGCGAGAGAGCTCTCAGGCTCGAGAGGTTCTTCACGTACACGGAAGAGACGCGGCGAAGGTAGAGGAGGCGGAGGAGGAAGAGATGAAGATGTCTGTAACCGTCGATTGGTATGGGCCGGATGACCCCGAATACCCTGGTAATGTGAGTTGCACTTTCAATGGATCGGTGGCTAGTGACATCAACCAACTCATCTAGTGGTCTTTGGCAAACGAGTTTTTGTCACCTTTCAGATAGGTTGGCTCACTTTCGCGATCTATATCGGATCGGCTCTCTATGCTCCTGGCATACAAGATATATCCCAGAAGTTCGGAATCTCAACTGTGGCAGCTTCCCTGGGCATCACGATGTTCGTCCTTGGTTACGCCACAGGACCGGTTAGTGATGCTTGCGGCAGCCCTGCGTCTCTGCTAACGATGGCGGTAGATGATCCTCTCACCTCTGAGTGAAATACCCCAATTTGGTCGCGCAGCAGTCTACATGGTCACGATGCTCATCTTCGTTCTGCTCCAAATACCAACTGCGCTTGCGAAGAACCTTGGCGCTCTGCTCCCGCTGCGCTTCCTGGCTGGCTTCGTGGGTTCGCCTTCATTGGCCACCGGTGGCGCGAGTCTCGCGGACATGTGGGCGCCCGCAGACCGAGTCGTTGTCATCGGCGTTTGGAGTCTAGCGGGAATGTGCGGCCCCGTACTCGGCCCAACCTTGGGTGGGTTCGCGACACAGGCTGAGGGCTGGACATGGACCATTTGGATTCTGCTTTGGCTCTCTGGAACAAGTTGGGTTTTCCTTGCCCTTACAATGCCCGAGACATCGTCGCAGACGTAGGCAACAATCCGCATACTCCGACCATACGTCAGGCTGATGGTGTTATGCAGAATCTTGTACCGCCGTGCAGTGCGCCTCCGCCGTCTCACCGGCAACCCTAATCTGAGGACTCAGGCGGAGATCGAAGCGGCTAACATGACGATGAACGAGATGGCGATGATGACTTTGGTGCGGCCCTTCCTCTTGGGCTTCCGCGAGCCCATTGTTGCGTTCTGGAATATCTATCTTGGGATGCTATACGGTACGCCACCCATCGCGAGGAGAGTGTCGGAGGCTCAGGCGGGGCTGCAGGCATTCTGTACTGCTTCATCGCGTCGTTCGACGTCGTCTTTATTGAGCATCACCACTTCAACTTGGCGCAGAACGGCCTTGCGTTCTTGGTGTGTTTCACGCCCTCTTACTGTATACTGGTGGTCAAGACAGCCGCAGGGTATCGTCATCGGCGGCATCCTTGGGTTCTTTGGCTTCTTACCATGGGCAGTATATTCTCTCAAATCGAAGTTCGCCAATAACAGTACGTAGGTTCCACCTGTATATCACCGTCTCTCTAAACAACCGTCCATAGCCTTCGTGCCAGAGGACAGGCTACCACCCGCATTCTTCGGCGCGATCTTCTTTCCGGTATGTCAACGACCTTATTCGAAACAAGAAGGTTCCTGACTATCTTGCTGCAGGTATCGCTCTTCTGGTTTGGCTGGACGAGTGCTTCGACCGTTCCCTGGATCGTACCTATCATGGCATCTGGGCTCTGGGCCATGAGTGCGTTCTACCTATTCCAAGCCGGCATGAAGTAGGTCACGTTTGATACCTACATAAATCGTTCAAGAATTAACACCGGCTGCGCCCAGCTACCTAGCGGACTGCTATCCACGCTACGTTGCATCTGTGCTTGCGAGCAACGACCTTTTTCGCTCCTGCGTCGGTGCGGCCTTCCCACTATTCAGTACCGCATTCTTCCACAACGTCGGCGTGGGTCCTGCGTTGAGCATCATCGGTGGCATTGGCATCTTAGCGATCCCGATCCCTTTCGTACTGTAAGTATATCAACCGGCTATTGCTGTGTAGCGCACAGCTAAAACGCTTGTCAGCTATCGATACGGCCACATCATCCGCTCCTGGTCTAAGTTCGCAGACTAACATTGACAAGAAAGTCCTGCACAAGCGACTACGCATGATTCCTGTGGCATCTCACCTTCTCCGGATCGTTAAGTTGGACAAATGCATCTGTCTCCAATCCCACGTACCCACTAGGTACCGCTGCGAGATTTTTCGGGGGTAGACAGGCATGTAAGCTTGTGTGACCCCTACGCGCCGGCCAACATATCCTGCTTCATAAGCTAGATACACAGAGAAGTCGTGCCCGTCATGGGATGCGCAAGCCGGTGCGCCGCACCGGAGACCGATCCCTGAAACCCACCATCGAGCGCCCAAGCTGCGCCACATACGAACGCCACACGACACTGATAACGTTAGGGGACTACTGCGATGCGGTAGAACGTATGTATTCATAAATCCAGATGTGTTCCATAAGTTATGTAGTTGAGGATAGTTGGGTACTACACTACTATGTCAACATCGACATGGGAAAAAGGCGAGTCCGTACGAAAAACGGAAGAGGTAGAAGGGCGTTAGAATTCGTGACTGTGAGACTCAAGGAGAGAGAGAAAAACCGTGCAGGTAACGGAAGGAGAGTAACTGGAATAAATCCCATCTAAGAGTAAAAGCAGTAACCTCATACCCCGCGCGCAAAGAGGAACCAACCACCAAGGAGCAGGCCGACGAGAAGGAAGATGCCGCGGACGACAATAACTACCACCAACGCTTTGCGCACCGCGGCGTAGAATGTGTTGAGGGCAGAGCCCGTCCAATTAATCCTGCGATCGTTGGTGCCGCCTGCGCGGACGCTGGCCTCCCAACCGCGGACGACTTCGCGGTAGCGCTTTCCGAAGACCCAAATCCAAAAGTTGACATCCGGATAGGAGAAGCGCGGGAACACGCTGGTTAGGCTTGGGGCAAGAACAGGCGCGCCGCTAAGCACGAGCTCTGCGTCTGGTGGGACAAGGGCGCTAGGGGTGGCTCCTCGGGTATTCGAGGTCATGTAAGCGAGGAAGTCGAGCGTCATGCCGAGCGAGAGGCCCCAAAGCTTCAATTCTTCATGCCGGCGTTGTCTTTGAACGCTTGCATGTGAGCGAAGCTTCTGAAGTGAGCCTTGCCGCTTGAGGCCGGTGCCGCCGTTGCGGCCATTTTCCACGAAAGCGCGCTTCTCATCCAACTCGTCATCGGTTTGCGCCTCCGCCGGAGCAGGATAGACTACGGAGGTATTGGAAGCGTCGATGCTGATGGCAGGGAAGTTCATGTTGCCAACGAGCACGCGTACCAGCAGGCGTAGCAGTGGCGAGTGACGTGGCGCGAGGCGTGAGGACGCATCGACTGTGACGCTTGACCAGCGGGGCTTAGGCTCGCTTAGGCCAGAGCTCCAGCCTTTCTTTTTGCTCTTGTCGAGGAGCATAGCGGCGAGGTCACTAGGTACGAGCTCGCTCAACGGCACCCAGTGCATAGTAGTACCCGGGCAGGATCAACGGCGGTTGTCTGCGGGGTAAGCTGAAGGAAGACGTAGGGAGAGAGGATCATAAGCAGGCGTTTCCCAAGAGAGGTGGTAATTTCGCGATCGTCGAGTTGACCGATGGGGGCATAGGCGGACTCCGCGAGGTCGAGGCCGATCTCCTCCCAAGTTTGGCGCATGGCAGTGTACATGCCTCCTTCATCACCCTCCTCCGTACGTCCACCTGCAGCATGATGAGACTATCGCAATATATGATAAAGAATCCGTTACACACCAGGGAAGGCAAGGTGAGCCTCTCTTGCGTGACCCGACTCATTCATGCGACCTCCATCCGAGCTCTCTTGCGGGTTCTCTCTTCGGAGGAAAAGAATCTCAGGTCGCGCACCCGGAGCGCGCACCCAGTCTAGCTGAAAGAACTCATTGATGTCGGTAGTCTGTGGCTGCGACGATAAGGGGCCAGCTCCAGAAGACGTAGGGTAGGAAGGCGGGGGTGCAATGCGGATGATGAGTGCAACGGCAGCTCGCCTAGGCTCTGCAAACCACACAAAGGATATGTTGCTTCGGTCAAACTAAATTCCAAGCGAAAGAGGGTTCTGATACGAACGAGTAGCGGGTGAGGCAATGACCCTGGGAGGAGTCGAGCGTATCTGTATGAGAGCTCGGGAGAGGAGAGGGATAATGGACTCTTGTTCTGTTGAACAGTGTGCGGCTTAGAGCATGCAGCAGGTAAGGAAGGAAAGAGCCACGGTACCTTTGACGACGTCGGACATGGTGGGATAGACGAAGAGGACAGTCCGAAGGCGGCACGCGCAACTCGCTCCAGCCGTTGGGGTTGGGGAAGATCTTCACCCTCGGAATCTAATCTTATCTCCTATTTTCCTCTACAAGATGTTTTATGATATTTATTTTTAGAATGTCCCCTTGTCAACGGCGCTATAGTGTAGTGGTTATCACTTGGGATTCTGATACCAAATTCCCAAAACCCAGGTTCGAGCCCTGGTAGCGCCTGAAGTAACTTTTTGCGTATTTTTGCCCGCTGGAGGCCCGGACGACGAAAAGTAGAAACTTTGAAGTTTCTCGATTTGAGGGCGCACTGAGTGCAGACTAGTGAGCAGTATTGTGTAAGAGTACTGCTTGAGTCGTACGCCATGGCTGACACGTGTCCGCGCGCATGAGCCACGTCCGTGCGCGGGCGCCTCCCCGCGCGTTCAACCTATAAGATAGACCCAGTCCACTTCCCTCAGATCGTGACAAAGCGTGACGATCACGTGCAGTAGGGCGGCTTGCCCTTCGCGTGCGCGTGAAGCAGAGGTAGAAAGTCAGCGGAGGCGACAGCGACCCCAAGTGGCATTGCTGTACCATGAATATCCAGTATGTAAACAGGTGTAACCATGAACACTCAAATGAGTATGCAGGGGGACCAAGGATGCCATCCCGCATCCTGAGCCTCCCTGGCAGGGTTCCATGGGCACCAAGCAGTACCAAAACACGCTGCTAGAGGCCATAATTCACTACATGAAAGTAATAGCACAACTCAATAGCCTGCTCTGTCCTAGCAGCCACGGGATCCGTCAGCACTGCACCTACCGCAACAACGGGTATTACATAATCGACCTCCCGGAGGCTCGTGCGGACTCAAAATACACGTCCTGGGAGGAAGTGGGCAAAATCGAGCTTCACAGAAATATTAAAGAGCCTTGCCTCCATTATTCTGTGAAGGTGAATCTTTTTTCCTATAGACGACTTTCTCTATTTTGAGCTCGCACACTTCGCCCCCGCCAAATCGGGGCGAAGCGTGACAGATGTCACTCACGTGATACTGAGGAAAGTGGACTGGGCCTATCTTATAACCGCTGCGCGGATGGACTGCAGTCCCAGGGACTCAAGAGGCAGGCCGTACAGCACACGCCAAAGATCTTCCTGTAAACCCACGCGTTTTGACGTCTTCGACCGTGGGCTTCAGGTAGATTCTGAACGCGCTGCTGTAGACTTCGTTAAAGGCCCCCTATGTACAGTCCCAGCCTCCCCACAAGAGCGCTCGAGTCGTCCCTGCTGCCCTTTATATGGTCTTCAAAGAAAAAGACCCCTTCATTTCTAGGAGCATTGCGTCAACCATGGATGTCACACAAGGTTTCTGCCGCTAGCGGCCTTTCAATAGTGGAGGGCACATCGCACGCGGCACAACATGGATGGTTGCGAAAGTGCGGCGCGACGTCTACACACACCCGACCCGAGTACCGGGCGGTGGTCACTGGTGATTTGTTCTATATGGAGGGACGACGGCCTCACCTGTTCCGAAGTTTAAGAGGCTGGAGTCGAGCCTAGTGATGTGTTGGAGTTCTTTCGCGACACATTAAATACCAACATTTGATTAGCAACAGCGACAGCAATGATCCTAGTACAGGGGTATCCAACGCGTATTAGAACTACAACAGCGAGTCATAGGTTAGGGGAATCCATGATAAAGGGCGTAAGAATCTTCCAAACGAGCGTGGTATCAATGCTAAAATACATGCGCGACCGCCAAGACCCTGTCGTGGCGGCACAAGCTAATAGAGACAGGTTGAGGTTGCGTCGGGTCATTTTGGTCCGTAGTGGTCTTCGTAGTCGCTTCGACGGTCGGTCTCGACGTCCTGCTTGATGCTGATCGAGATGATTTGCGATTGAGGGATTGCATGTCCGCCGATGGTGTGTGTCGCCATACAGCCCGTTGTGTAGCCCGACAGATACTGGCGCTCGGCATCCTTCATTATGAGAGACTCGGAAGAGCGCATGGCGATGCGAATCGTGATGGCGTTGAAAGTGATCGCCTGTAGAATACACGACAAGGATGAGTACCGGTGGAGAACGAGGGCGCGGCCAGCTTGTACATACCACAAGAGGTGTGAGGGTTTCAAGGAAGATGTACTGTGCGTTGACCTTGGCGGCGTACAGGACGAGTACGATGAATTCCGCGATGAGCTGCAGAGCGGCGGACTCGACAAGGATGCGCAGATAGGGAAGCAGCCACTTGCGCCGGCTGTGGTACTTCGTCGAGAACCGCTCGCTGCTCCAAATGCGGTAGGCCATGAGGCCTGTAGTCAACAGAGATTGCACAAACGACAGCGCGTAGAACACGGTGATCAAGGCTGAGAGTTTGGGGCCAAAAATGTTTGCGGTTCCGTGTTCCGTCGTAAAGGTGCCACAAACGGCGTAGCCGAAGCCTACAGCGCGTCAGGCGCTGTCTGGACAAGGAGCCTAGTAGCTCACCTGTGCTCACTACAAAGAGCGTCCCAAGAGGTGCCAAGATTCTCCAGTCGTGACTCCAAAGGACCCATGTCCGATAGATCTAGAGCTACGTGAGTTCCGCACAATTGGCTTTGGAGGGCCTGCACGTACAGCCATTGCGTCACCCAGAATCTCTTGTGTTGCGTACAGAGTATCCTTGGTGACATGATCCCACGACGAGAGGATACTGAACCAGGCTGCGGGACCGCCCGGGTCATCGCCGTGGAGAACATATCCTTGCACCAATCGAAAGCAATTGAAACCTAGTTCGCGGAGTAGCGGGTCAGAGAGATGAAAGTATATAACGCATTGCGGCGATACTCACCAACGTGAGCCGTGGCGATTGTCCACATGAGGAGGCCGACACCAAACATGATCTGTGCGATGACGGTCAGATGCGCGCCGATGACCGTGCATGTGCATGAGACGCACGCGGCTGTGGGAGCCCTGGTGTCGCCGCAGGGTGAGGTTGACATACACCGACGCTAGCGTAAGCGCAAGCAAGAACCCGTATAGCACCGCCTGCCGTTGCACGTTATGAGCGTTGTTCGAGCGTAACATGTGGGGTGGCGAACCTCCATCCAAATGGACACGATGAAGACCTGATCGAGGGGCGTCTGAGCAACCATGGTAGAGACGTGTCCTGAGCGAACGTCAGCGCGGGGTCCGTTCCACGCAATGCTCTCGATTACTGACGTTAATGAGTGGAGGGGTATGCCTATCCGCAGGCGCAGGCAGTGGGGACCGTGAACGGTGCAGGGGAAGTAGTTGTCCCGCAGATCCCGCTCATGTTAAGTATAAGCAGCTGGAAGCGAGGGCGGTGTCAATGAGAGGCATGCTTTCGCCCGGCGAGCGGCTCGAGAGAACAAGGCGCACCCGAAAGCGTAAACGGTGATAAGCTATCAAGTGATGGGTGCGGCCAATAGGGTTCCGCGATGAATGCTGATGAATGACTTGCGTAAGGGTCCTCAGTACTAGCCGATTCATGTAGCTGGGGGAAAGAAAGGATGGACTGCATTAGGAACTTGTCAGCGGCAGCATGACCCCGCAAGTGACCCCGTCCTCCTCGCGCTCCGCGTTTGGTTCGCTGCTAACCTTCAGAAGAACCTGCAGCACAGACGGTTAGATTGCGCACAGGGCGCCGACGCTAGCTAGGCCTGTCGAGCCATCATGCAACTGTGATACGAGATGTCATCTCGAGACGCTGGTGGCCTTTGGCCGGACGTGAGCTCCTCGTCGCACTCGACGTCTGTCGAGCTGGCAACGACAGTCGAAACATGATGACGCGCCTTCATACGACAGGTTGACTATCGGTATGTGGGGCCGCGGTGCAGCGAGCGCGGTTAAAGATGCTCACAGGTGGATGCAGTGTGGCAGATGGTTGTCAGGCGAGCTGCCAGGATGATTCGACGTGGACAGGTCTGCGCTCATATGGTGTTCATGGGAGGTTCGTCTTCCTAGTCGACTCGTGAAAGACGAGTGGGAGGGATTGCCGACGTGCGCATGGAGAAATCCCTTTAGCGGGCAATCAGGTGATATCCCACGCCACGACGTTTGCATCGCGCGACGGGGGGGGACCTGTCGGACCCCTGCCACCGCGGACCCGGAGGACTCTCCGCCGTGGTCGCAGGTCGGCCGCACCTCCTGTTGGGTAGACACGTTCTATCGCGTCACTCTTGCGTGAGCTCGCTGTGCTAGATAGCGAGCGAATATTCTCGGTATTTTACGTCATGTTCCATGGCATTCCTAGGCATGTACTTAGCTACAGTGTAAACACAACCTCGAGAACGCCGTCCCCGTCGTCACTCGCTTTCATACCTGCGCAACGAAGTCTCTTGACTTACTACTAGCTACTCTACAAGTAACTCTACAAAATATCAATACATATCGATACATCTCCTGTCTTACATTGTTGACGCCACTGTTGGGCCATGAAAGCCCATGAAAGGGAGCTAGAAACTTGCCCAGTTGCTTGAGGTCGCAAATATGTGTTTCTGTTGGCCCCCTGACTGCAGCACCCTCCATCTGTGACCTAGAATGTGCATCAGGCGAGAATAATGTGGTCAAAATATAGGATTTTATGGCGCTATAGCCAAGTGGTTAAGGCGATTGATTAGAAATCAATTCCCGTTTCGGGGCGCAGGTTCGAGTCCTGCTGGCGTCGTCGTTGCTTTCTTTTTGTTTCTGCGAGCATTTTGAGTCGCAAAAGATGAGGAGAGAGGGAGGGGAAAAGGAGAGGGAGGGGAGGAGGAGAGGGGGAGGGAGACGCTGCGCCACGCACCATTTTGGGAAGTGGTCAATTCGAACAGATCACTTCTCGGGCTGATCATGATCGGCGACCTTCACGTTCTGAATTCGGAATGACGACTACCATGGAGGCTCACGTTGCCATAGGCCTTCACATGCCATGGGCCCGGCCTGCAAACCGTCCTCTAGAGTGACTCTTGTAAATGCCATACCCCTAACCATCCATAGCAAGTTTCGTTGACGAGCTCGCCACTCGTGCACGGGCTCAGCATCTTCGAGCGGAACTGGTAAATGACCATGCTGTGACTCATGCTTGACGCATGACAGAAGGTCGATACACAGAAGCAGATATTGAAGAGGGTTGTCAAATTAATGTGCATTACATTCGAAACAGACCACCAAAGATACATCGTACATAAGCGGCCTTCAATCCACTTGATTCAAGCACCCGGAAGCATCTTGCGAATTCGTCCAACTAATCACAGGCGTCAGATCAGAGATGTACAGTGAGCTCGCGCTGCGAGTCCAGCGTGGTTGGGCCAAAGTGAGAGTAGGCAGAAACCAGCTGCGCCAAAGACGCAGCCACACATTGATTCGAGGCGGCCGGCCGCGGAGCTCACTGTTCTCATAAATCTTGGACCCTTCGCGACGGCCTTGAACGGCGTAATACAACTTCGTGCGAGCTTTGCGCATCTCAAGACCTTGAGGATATCAATGGGGATGAACGGGGAAAGAATAGATTGTGTGAGTCTAGTGGTTGCACAGACAAGAACATATTGCTCGCACAGCTTCAAACCGAACTCGACCGGACCGACGAACGCGCGCGCGACGCAAAGCAGCGATGCGTCACGGCGTGATGGCGTCTCGTCCGGGGTCCCAGAGGTTGACCTCAGACAGCTTCAGACCTGGGTGGGTATGGATGCAAGATGGTATGAATGTACGATATCTGGAACTCTACTTGGGCCTTCAGTCTTCCCAGAAATCCAACTCGTCATCAATCTCGTCACGCTGGGGCAATAAGGGTACGTGCAAACTCGTGTTTGCCCGCGTCCATTCGAGGACGCGTTCGTGCGCCATGACTCTACAAGCAAGCAGACGATACGTAAATTTCGGACGATACTAAAAGATGGGAGCCCGTACTTTGCAGGATCGAAATGTCGCACTTCCAGCGTCTTCATGCTAGTGGCACGCGACAACGCGACGTACGCTGCAGATCGGAGTCAGAACGCGCACAAGGACCAAAGTGGCCGCCCCAGCGTCCGTACCTTGCCCCTTCTCAAAGATCCTCTGCAGGTCCACCCGGACACGTTCGAGCGTCTGGCCCTGGCTCTTGTGTATGCTGAGCGCCCACGCGAGAATGAGCGGCACCTGCTCGCGCGTCGCCTCGACGCCGCCGTCGGCGTTGTTGACCTCGAACTGGCTTGGCACGCACAGCACCTCCGTCTCAGGATACCCGCCGTTGGGCTTGAAGCGCACGACCGGCCAGAGCTGCTGACTCCGCAGGACGCGCTCCGGGATTGTGTTCGCCTCCCCTGGTCCCGGCCGCACGCGCTTCCCGCCGAGCACGCCTGGAGACGGCGGCTTCTGTGCCACCTCTGCAACGCCAATCTTGATGCCGCGCTGCACGGCGTCCCGTGTCGTGAGGAACCCTTTGACCTTGCCCATGGATCCGTTCACCAGGTGGCCTTGCACCAGATTCTTTGGCCCAGGTCAGTATCGCGGAAGCGCAATTGAGTAGAGCGTACCTTGATGAGCATGACCTGGGCACCTTCTTTCAGCGTGACCACCTCCTCTGCAACGAGGCGCTCGAGTAACTTCTTTGCGACGTCTGCGCGAATCGGATGTCCAGAGTCATCCCAGCCCGGGATGTCCAAGGCTCTGTACTCGCGTAGCGGAGTAGTCAACTCTGCGAGGCGTCTGCTATTTGCGCGATTGACTTCGTGCCTTGTGGGGAATCTGGGCCAAACAGTCAGCTTATGCCCTCCAGAAAGGCCTGATGTACAGACAGTTCGGTCGGTTCGATGCCATCGGCGTAGGGTACTTCTCGATCTAGAGCCTTCAACGCTTGCACCTGTCCAGGTGTTAGCTGGCCAAATCGCATGGAGTTCAGCACGTCAACGAACACTGTCCGTTTATCAGCTACCAACCATACATGAATGATTGTAAATACTCGCCTGGGTCTTTCTGCCGGAAGACCTTCTTGAGACAAACAGGTTTGCCCACGCACGCGCCCCACGTCTCGGCATCGAACGCAAATGTCGCTGGGATAGATATACCTCCCTTACCATTGTCTGGCACAGGTGGGAGTTGGCAGAAGTCGCCCGATAGGACAAGCTGGATCCCGCCGAAGGGTTTCGAGCTACGCCTTAACACACGGGCAACGTATTCCTGGATACCTGTTATTCTGGTTCCAAAAGACGAATACATAAATCTCACCAGCTTATCGAAAAGCCGTCCATCAATCATCGAGACTGAACGGCGAGTCAAATTTTAATGTAAGCCAGATGAGAAAAAACAGCTTACTCTCGTCGATGATCAGCGTCTGCACGTTTCGCCATCGCTGGACGACTCGTGGCTGACCCGCCTCGTCGCCTTCGTATTCGTCCTCCGACGGTAGCCCCTGCTCTCTTCGCCTCTCAGCGTCTTTCATCCGTTTCCACTTGTCTTGCCCGAGGATCTTCCCAGCAAGTGACTCCTTTGACTCCTTACCCAGCCCAATGCCTGCCCAAGAATGCACGGTAGAGCCGCCAATATTGACTGCAGCGATGCCAGTGGAAGCCGTGACCGCGACCTGGCGGCCATTCTCTCTGCAGTATCTGATGATCTCGCGAAGCAGGACGGACTTGCCCGTGCCTGCAGAGCCAGTAAAGAATACGCTGTCGCCGGCCTTGACTTTGTTGAGGACTTGCTGCTGCTCAGGTGAGAGTTTGATTTCCGCCTCTGCGCTAGTGTTGGATGCGGTTGGCAGCGGGCAAAGGGCTTGCGGTGGGGGATCGGGAGCTACAGTGGGAGATGCGCGAGACTGAAACGGTTTGGGCTGTACATGTTGAGCAGTATATGAGGTGGTATCTGGGGAATCACCGCCAACTATCGCCACAAGCTGTTAGGTTTCTAAACTGCTGTGGGTGAACATGATCACAGTCTACTCACGGGTAAGACCCGCCTCTCTGATCCATGCTTCCGCGCTGTCACGAGACGTAAAGCTCTTGTGCACCGCGGCAGGAAACCGTGAGACATTTAGCTTGCACTTGATACAAATTTAACCAATGCTGCCGTTGCTCGTGTGCCGGGGTCCTCACCTCCTCCCATGTTTCGTATATCCTTGGACCTTCGCGTCCATTGCGGACTGCGTAATACTTTCTACGCTCTGCCTTGGGCATGAAAAGCTAAGCTGTGTTCTGTGTCACGGCGATACGCAAGCTGAATACAAACGTACCTCCGCGGGAGGATGAGCGCAGCCTGATAGGGGAGATCGAGCCAGGCGAGTTGAAGCGCCCATAAAGGTTCGCGTCTGTACACGTGATGGCGGTTCGGTTGTTGGCGGAGATTGCCGAATGGCGCGTTGGTGTATCGGGGGAACTTCAGGCGGACCCGCTTGACTGACTCTGGCGTCCTTTACATCTGCCTGGCCTTATTTTTGGCCCTCTCCTTGCCTTCATCGACCTGCACTTATACGAGCCTCTCGCTCGCTGAGCCTTATGTCTTTGGCAGTAGAGACTAGATCCAGCATGACCATCGTCACACACACTCAAGGCTTAGAGTCGACCACTTGCACACAGGTCGTCAGCTCGTCTACAGTCACCGCCACTACTTCACCTCAGGAGGACACTGCAGCCAAGCCTCCGCCTCGGGTGTATGACCTCTACTCCTGGAGGACCAAGGCTCCGCAGACCCGCCTGGTGTACATACGCGACTTGAAGACGGCCAACGAAGAGATTGCTCGTTTCAAACCAGGTCCTTGTGGATTCGACCTCGAATGGAGGCCTGTCTTCCGCAAGGGGCAAAAGGAAAATCCGGTGGCCTTGGTACAACTGGCCAATGATGACACCGTGCTGCTGATCCAGGTCACGGCTATCCGAGGTGCGTAGTCCTCAACCTTTTCTGTATACGTCTTGTGAATTGGTTGTCTTACCACCCGAACAGTGTTCCCAGAAAGTCTACAAAGTCTCCTCTGGAACCCTGCATATATCAAGTGCGGAGTTGGCATTCAAGGTATGGATCGCGTTTGTGGCGGCCATAAACGCAAATTGATTTTTGGCACGCAGGCGACTGCAAGAAGCTCTGGAACGATTACCAGGTCAACGTACGCAATTGCGTAGACCTGGCGCTTCTCGCTCGCACCGTCGACAACGCCCGATGGAAGGGAAAATACTCCCAGCCTATCGGTCTTGCTCGACTGTGCGAGGCGTATGAGGAGCTTAGTCTGCGCAAAGGTAAGACCACCCGGAGCAACTGGGAAGCAGTTCTGACTGAAGCTCAGATTCAGTGTAAGGATCTTGCTATCTACGTCGTCTCACAATCTTACTTACGTTGACTGCAGACGCAGCCGACGATTGTCACTCTGGGCTTTCTCTGTTCCAGCGACTGTTCCCGCTCACGCTCGAAATGCATCCGCGTCCCCTTCCGTCGTACTATTCATTCGATCTATATCAGGGCCTCGCATACGTACCCGCTATAGGAGCTCCAGAATTGCTATGGCAGCCATACAACCCGTTTTACGATCCAGGCCCGCCTCCAGAGCCGAAACCACCCAAGGAGAAGAAGGAACGCAAGGAGAGGCGCAATCGTGATGGGGAGGACAGCCCTGCTACGGCAGCTGATGGCAGCGGGAATGCGGTCGAAGGGTCGACGCCTAGGGCTGCGCCTGCGCGGGCCAGGCACCCGCTCCAGCAGTCAGCTGAAGGCCAGACACGCTCCAGCAGCAGTGCTCATTACGGACACGAACATCAAGGACAGCGAGGACAACCTTTCACACACAGGGGACACCGCTGGCGTTCTCCCTCGCGGGGTAACGCCGGAGAGCATGGCGCACCTGCTGCCGCCATGACATCCCCAGCGCAGCCTAGCGGAGATCCGGTGCGGATACAGCACCAGCACCAGCATCCCGATGCAGGCTCGAGCAGGCCTTTCCGGGGGCGTGGCAGAGGCAGGTTCCACTACAGAGGCGCTCACCAACCCCCCTCGTAGTGGACCCATTCCCGCTGTCGCTTTCCTTGTTCGATCCCATGATTCTGTTACCTATTCCTGGGCATTAGTAGAATAGTGTTATGTTATACCTAGCGTCCCACGAGCGACGAAGTTATGTCCCGATGATGGTCGGACGAAGGAACCATCGAGACGTTGTTCATAGTCATTCTGTTCGAGGTTATGCAATCCTAATCGCGCTGCCCCGCGACAAGAGTCACAGTGCGTTTAAGCTGTCGTCAAAGACAGAACTGTGCTGAGCGAGGTGTCTGGGCAAAGAGTCAGACTGGGCGATGGGCAGTGTAGGGCCAGCAAGCGACGTGATAGATACGGGGCAAGTGCGCGCGGGGCGCCAAAGTGCCAATTTCCCCTGCCTGGCGGCGCAAGTCCTGCCCCGTCTGAGCCAACACTTACCACACACTCTCTCCCCGCCCACCACCACCACCGCCCGTCCGCCACGCCAGGCTGCCGTCCGTCCGCGCAGGACCCCGCCAGAGCCCATCGCGTCCGGAGCCGGGCACGTCGTCAGAAGAGCGTTTGTTGTTGTACGCGCCGAAACACCTTCCCCCGCGACGCGAGCGGTTAGGCCTGTGTTGTGCATGCGAGGAGCTGGTGCCGCGCCGCAAGGACAATGATGCAGAACGTGCTGCGCGGGGACGCCGCGGTGCCGATGTGGGCGATCGCGACGACTGTAGGGCTCCTCTGGGCAAACTGGCTGGTGCCGGCGGTGATGGCGAAGGACGCACCTTATCTGGACCAGGTACGCACCCTGGCCGCTCCTTGGCACCTGGAAGTCCTGAACCTCGTGCTAGGGCTTCTTCTTCGATTGGACACCGCAGGGCCAGTCGCCCCCAGTGCCCACCACAGGTGAGTCCGATGTGCAGATGCGCAAGACGCGCCCGCGCTGAAGGGGCTGTCCAGCACAGTGCGAGACGATCCACATCGAGTTCGACCGCGGCAACGCTGTAGGGTACGTGGTGGTCTTTCTCAAGCAGCATACCCTATCCTGACGCTGTTTCAAGCCCAAACCCAGTGGCGCCATACTACCTGCAAGTTTACACTTCGTGTGTTTCACTTTGCTCCCTCAGCGTCTTTGGAATTGCTGACGAGCGCATCTTCACAGAGCATTCATCGTCCCATTCATTATCCAGGCGGGCGATAGTAACTCAGATCTGAGCTTTGTGAGAATCGATGCCTCTGCACGGCTTGCGCCACACTCACGCTGGACCCCAGGATTGGCCTGTACCATTCGTGCCAGGGACCCAATACCAGATATGCATGGTGGGTATCCCATCTAGAACGCAGGCTTCTCCGTATCTTACCTTCTGCGCAGTTTGACTCCAATGGGGTGACCGGAGGTTGTCAGGCGACATATACCGTCTACCCTGCTCCCAATACAACGCTCGAAAACCCACCTGTCTGCACGAACCTAACATACCCGCATCCAGACCAGGTTCTTGGCGTAACTGCTCTCGTTGACAATGGGGCGCTTGGACAGTACGCCTGGATCCCCCAGGTAGGCAGGCTATCGTACGCTGGAGAATATTGCGCTAGTGCTAAACTGTTTTAGTGCACAGATATCTCGTTGAAACCGACCAATGGAACGCCACCATACACGATGACTGTAAGTCCGGTTTTCCGGGGGGTTGGCTGCACTCTAACCTTGATGCAGGTTGCCCCTGCTTTACACCCTCCTTATAACATTACGTCCGACACGATGGATCCAATCAACTGGACCGTGTCCTTGGTGAGTGACATGGCATTCACGGCCATATTTCGCCGTCTCTGATCTCGGAGGCAGTCTTGGGGCATGCCATTCTTTATCTCGCTAGCCGACTCAACTGGCATGACCTGGGCATTCGGACCTTTGCACAGCGGGCAAGGCACGGACTCGACATGTCTATCAGAGCTGGCTCCGATGTATGTGAACATCGTTCTTGGCAATCCTTCAGATCCCACCTGACGACTTCCACAGAGGCACAATCCACAAAGGAGTCCAGCCTTGGGTAGCTGCAGTGTCCGGTGCGGGTGGGCTCATCGTCGGGCTCATCGTCGGCTTGCTGGGAGCTTTACTCTTCGTGACCCGTCGGAGACGCAGTGAAAGGAGACAACGTCCAGATACCTTCCACCGGAAATCGTCTAGCGTATCGATCACGACGCCGGTCCTCCACCATCCTACAGAACGCTACAGCGACTTGCCGACACCGCCTGCAGACCCATCGTATCAGATCGAGCCCTTCGTAATGCCCTCAGAGCGCGAACTTGGGTTCAGCTCACAATCAAGTCCTGCCAATACGGTGTTTGACAGCGGCCATACGCGCAACACTTCCGCACTCACTGCCGGCTCGCTCGATCGCTCACGCTCGCCCACGGCCTCTGCAATATCCCCTACATCCACTGCGCCGCATTTAACCATGCCGCTGGCACCTCCCCAGCGTCCGCTGTCCAACGAGAACCGCTCAGGCTCTCAGGTCTTTGTCGTCCATCACGACGGAGGCCGACCGCCCGTCACGGTCTATGCCGCGGACGGCACCGAAATCGTCGAGCTGCCGCCGCGGTATATCGAGTCGAACAACACCGTTGCGGGCAGCAGTAGCAGCAGCGACGCGGCGTCGACATCGATGCGCTCGGGAACCGTGCCACCGCTCCAGCCTGAGCGGCGTCGGCCGGGGCCGGCACCCACGAAAAGTCTACGAAGAGCTGCTGATTAGAGGTCTTGACAGCTTCACGATGTGACGTTCTCCGTTTATGCACGCTTTCCTTTTCCGCGGTTATCTGCGTTTCTAGTCTCCCCAGGCCATCCTCCTCCCAGGACGTGTCTCCCCTTCTTCTCCTGCTCCTCTCCCTTCTACGTACATACGCCCATTCCCTGCTTACGTCGAGATGCTCTCATGGATATCACTAAGTATTTGCCAGACTAATCTGTTATGCATATACCTTTCGTCTACTTCCCCGTCGTCTACACTCCTTGCACCCACGAATTCTGTAATAGTAGCTGCCATATTTACGGACAGCGCGAGTAATGTAGCTTGCCCGCTTCAGCCCCCCTTTTCTTGGCACCCCGATATGTCAGCGTGTGTCACTTTGGCGGCTAACCGACGTGCACGCCAATGGGTGCTGGCTTCCAACCGTCGCGCATGCTGAGGGCGCGCCAGCCGGCTGGCAGTGCAGCGCCCTCTGCAGAGGGGACGTCACGCTCAGGTGCAGACGAGGACTCCGGGGCAGGCGAGCTCTCGCTCGCTGGCGCCATGAGCGCGTCGAGGCGTGCGGCCATGTTCGCAAGATCTTCCTCAGACCAGCGCTGCGGGGCACGATGCAAAGGTCAGCGAGAAGCACGGAGGGACAGCGGGGCTAGTGTCGTACCGAGGCGGCGCCAGGCGCGGTGGCGGACAGGAGCGCGGAAGCGGTGTCGTGCAGCGCCGGGTGCCTCTTGCAGAGCGCGTCGAGGAGGTAGCGCGCACTGCGGGCGATAAGCAAACCGTGGCACAGAATGCGGAGGGAGAAAGGGGAGTACGTACGCTTTGGCGTCGCCAGCGCTGCTGCCGGGGCCCAGGCCCGTCATGAGCGCGACGATGGCCTCTTCGGTGCGCGCAGCGTCGTCGGCGGCAGCTTCGCCCGCGGGGCGGAACGCGGCCAGGAGCCAGTGTGCCCAGCCCGCGGCGCACATGTCGTACGACGTGTCGCGCCGCTGAGCGTCTGCGGCGAGCGAGATCGTCTCGCTTTCTGCGGGCCCGGCGTCAGAGTTGGCGAGCAAGGCCGCGATGATCTTGGACACAAGCACGCTGTGCAGGCTCGGGTGCAGCGCCTGCAGGTGCGTGAGCAGCGGCGTCCAGATCGCGAGGACGCTGCTGGCGGGCTGGAACGGATTCGTCGAGACCGCGCGTTTTCTAGCAGAGTACGGGGCTCAGTACTACAGAAGTCCTCGTTGGTGCTATGACTTACTTTTTGGAGAGGGGCACGAGGCCGCCCTTCTCGAGGAGCGCGTCGCAGAGCCTCTCGAGCGCCCAGCGCTCGCGGCCGTCCTGCTGCTCGCCGTCTTCGACCTCGGTGTCGTCCCACTCGAGAGTCGCAGCGGACACGTCGGCTGCGACTTTTGCCTCGGAGAGCCAGCGCTCGATGTCCCGGAGGACTTGAGTGACCTCAGCTCTGTACTGCGAGCGGAGCGAGGCGTCGCGCGTCGTGGATTTGAGGAGAGTCTTGTACTGTGCGAGAAGAGGCTGAATCGGACGCAGTGGTGGGCTTTGCTTTTTGGGCGGAGCTGAAGGGTTGAGAGCGGGAATGAAGTAATTGTGCAGCAGCCAGGTCATTGCCTGTCCACACTTCTCAACAAGTTATGCCGAAATATGTCGGAACACTATCTCACCTCTCGTGCCGCATCACGAAGCACTTCAAAACTGGGAAGGTCTTCGTGAGTTGCGGCATGGCGTAGCTCGACGAGCCAGGGCGGCAGACCAAGCTGACCAGCGATGCTCGCGATGGAGCGGGCGTAGGCCCCGAGTTGCAGAGGGTCTACCAGACCATTGACCAAGCGAATGAGCGCTGCGGCGTATGCCTGCCTGGTGAGCAAATGCGATGAGGGCCCTCGCGCGACGAGTCTTGCACGATCACTGTCAGCAGCGAGAGGGTCGACTCGAGGGCATGTGGGAGAGTTGTGATGGCTCTCCACGCTGACAACTAGATGCTGTTCAGCCTCTATTGCATGCAGAGGTAGTGGAACAACTTACTCTTTGCACAGCGAGGATCTTGGCGTCGAGATCATTCTCGTCGGTATAGATCCAAGAGCACACCTGATCGAGTTCAGCAAGAGAAGACCAAGGCACCCTGCGAGGCAGTCTCATTGTGACGGGAGATTTTCTATCTAGACAAACAATTTTTTCAACAAGTTTCTCGACATCAGCAATTTCGTCCCTACCTCAAGAGCCTCTCGCCTGAGTCTCGTGCTGTTCCACGACGTTGACCAACTTGGGCTCCGGAAAACTGCGAGATCAACAAACTTCCTATTTTGATGCGGCCCCGACGATCGCGCTAGCGCCCGCAGCACGCACGGCGGCCGTGCATCGCCTCCTCACTCTGCCTCCTCCTCACAAACAATGCAGGCTTGGACTCGCTCCCTCCGATAGGCTCGCCTGCGCGCAAATCAAACTAGCATCGCGCTGCGGTTGTCAGAGATAGCTGCTGTTGCCAGTGCCAGACTCGGAAGCGATGCAAGAACGTCCGCTCCTCGCAGCGCAAGCCTCAAGCCTCATGTTCGTGAGTTAAATCCCATCAAATCCACGGACATCACGCTTACTCCGCAGATAGAGTCTGATATATTATTGTGATGAGATCGTGTCGGAGCTCACCAAAACAATGACCTTTGGAAGGTCAAGGCCATCCGAGCGACGTTCTCCGCGCTCGACTTGCAGGCGTGGAAAGGTGCTACTTCTGTCGACGGGGCCCGCACTCGCTTTGGTCTTGTTTACAATGCGGGACCGGAGGACTCCAACCGAAGTGCGCTAGAGAATGGGCGCACACCATGGCGGTGTCGCAAGTGGTCGTGCCCGTTGATCACCATGCTTCTTCAGAGCGCGTAACTCAAGAGGACCTTGATGCGATGCACTAGTTCGCAATGTCGGTTTTCGGCAGCACAGTTCGGCAGATATGTTGAGCGATTAAAAGCCAGCCAGCCTCCACTTTGACCACGCAACCTTCTCGCCTCCTCAAGTGGTGTTTTTCACCACTGTACCACTGCGTCACCACTTACTATACCCCGCCGTTTCTCGCAGCCATGGGAAGTCTAGACGAACGCGGAATCGTCGCAGCCGTTGAAATCGCCGTATACGTCCCGCTCGCTTTCCTCAGCATATGCCTGCTCGTCAAGTATGGCTTCAAGCGCGAAGGGTGGTTATACCTGCTGATTCTTTCGATTAGTGAGTCTCAATCTTGCGTGTATCACTAAACATTGTTTAACTCTTCTCAGTCCGGATCGCAGGAGGTATAACGCATATCATCGCTGAGAATCAAGCGCATCCAAGTACTACTCTCGAGATCATGGTCAATGTCTTTGAGACATCCGGACTGTCGCCTTTGCTGGTAGCGACTGTCGGATTTCTGTCAACAGTGTACGTCCCTGCTGGAATGGTCACGCAACGAGACTGACTTTCCGTTTACAGAAAACAAAATGCATTCCCCGATGGACACCCTCTTCACAGGGCATTCCGGATTTTGGGGCTCCTCTCGTCTGTGGCACTGGCTCTCAGCATCGCTGGAGGGGTCAAAATCGGCCAGAACACCGCAAGCGACGACGTCTCAGCAATCAACAGTGGGAACAACCTCAGGCACATCGGTGTCATTCTCTTCGCCGTCCAATTCGGCCTCACCGTCCTCGCCACCTTCTTCGTATGGGGTCACATCCAAAAGGTCATGAAGCACAGGCGCACAGTGAGTATCTCTCATATCGTGTTGCGACGCGCTGCTAAACGCTGAGGTCTGCAGCTGCTCAAGGCTGTCACTTTCTCCCTTCCGTTCCTCGGAGTCCGCGTGCTATACTCGGTTCTGTCGGCGTACGCTCCGCTCGGCATCCCAGGAGTCACAAGCGGCTCGCCGAGCCTAGCAAAGTTCAACAGCACGCGCGGCAGCTTCGCCATCTGGCTCGTCATGTCGCCCGTCATGGAGTTCATCGTGATCGTCATCTACGTCACCGTCGGGCTCGCCGTGCCCCTCCAGAACGACTACAGCGTCGGTGCCAGCGGCGAGGCGGCCGAAGACACGACACACCTGTACGCTACTGCCTACGCGCCGAATGCAGCCTCTGAGCTCTCGGCGTCCAGCGTGTACGCCTCAAAGCCATACGACGACAGCAGCGCATATGCGCCACATCCTGCATACCGCAGGGAGCATGATGAGGATGCCTCGCTTGCACGATACGCACGGACAAGAGCACCCTATCCTCATTTCCTGCTTGTATACTACTCTACTATGGGCTGGCTCTATTTATCACTTGTTTGGATTGCATGGCCCGCATTCCACATATCTGATTGGCTCTCCTACACAGAATCGCAATCGTGCCCAGCTGTCCTGGCTCATATTTTTAGAGAAGTGCTACTGAAGCTAACCGCTGAAACGGTACCGAACGCAGCACAGATGTAACGTGAGTCGAACGCTATCAGAGTCGTACCTTACACTCACCTCCATTCACAGTGGAGTGACTCCGAGGCCCGTGGGTCGCTTCTTTGAAGGTGAGTTCCAGGAATGAGCGTTAGTGCGATGCTCTTGTACCGGACATGGTGAGGCAGTGGCTACCTCCGGTCACGGACAGGTATGTATTTCAACCGTCGCTGCGCCGGGTCGTTGCACCTATCATGGAAGGGCGCCTGTGGCGGATGGGCGCATACGATAGCGCAGTGCTATCTGCCCGAGCCCGTTGAATGACAACCTTCCATATAGCGTATGTCCCGGGAGGAGTCCTTGGTGCGAAGCAGTCGGTGGCAATGTCAGCTATCGGCTCCACTGCCTTTCGGTAGCTGTGGTACGCAATTATAAGCCTGGCTGTCTTCGTGCCACGCTTACACATCCTTCTCGCCCTGTCAACGAAATAGGAACCCCACCTCTCTACCTACCTTGCCTTCCGCTGTCATCAATATAGGCTTTCGCTTAGATGGCGCACCTGGACGATCGCGGAATTGTTGCCGTCATTGAAATTGTCGTATACGTTCCGCTGGCCTTGCTGAGCATCGGCCTGCTGTTCAAGTACGGCTTCAAGCGAGAGGGATGGCTGTATTTGCTAATACTAGCAATTGGTGAGTCTCGACACCATCGCGGCACAGCTACGTCCTCATATATGCCGCCTCGAAGTCCGAATAGCAGGAGGAGTGACACACATACTAGCCGCAAACCAAGCTAATCCGAGCGCAACCCTCGAAACAGTGGTAAACATCCTCGAGATGACAGGACTGTCACCTCTGCTCATTGCGACCGTTGGCTTTCTTACAACCGTGTACGCTTTTGATTAGGAGCGCATATGCACTATCTCACGCTTTTGGCAGGAAACAACGCGCATTTGAGGATGGACACCCTCTTAACAAGATACTTCGGTTGTTGGGGATCCTCTCGACGGTCGCCCTTGTCCTCACCATCACCGGCGGGGTCAAGATTGGTTCGAACGCCACGCCGAACGGCGACGTCTCACAAATCAATAGTGGCAACAACTTTAGGCACATTGGGGTCATTTTGTTTGCGATCCAATTCGTCTGTACTGTTCTTGTTACCTTCTTCGTGTGGGCCCACTACCACCTGATCCTGAGGTATCGGCGCATCGTGAGTTTCCCACGTATTATATCCAGCGACACGTAGTTGACTGCTACGACCGCCAGTTACTCAAGGCCATCACCCTCTCCCTCCCATTCCTCGCAGTACGCGTGCTATACAGCGTGCTCTCTGCCTACGCACCACTCGGCATTCCAGGAGTCACAAGCGGCTCGCCGAGCCTGGCGAACTTCAACAGCACGCGCGGCAGCTTTACCATCTGGGTCGTGATGTCGCCCATCATGGAGTTTGTCGTGATCGTCATCTACGTCTCCGTGGGGCTGGCCACGCCGCTGCACAACGACTACGCCGTCGGCTCTCGCGGCGAGCATGTCGAGGAGGCGCGGCGGCTGTACCCTGGGACGTACACGCCGAACATTGACGGTACGCCGAACCCAGACCAGGTGGCGAAACCGTATGGGAACCATAGCGCATTTGCTCCACATCCTGCGTATTCTCGGGGAGCGTAGATTCAGCGCATATCCGGCGTTCCCATTGCCTCGGCCTATTTCCTTGTCGATTTCCTTGTAAAACATTGTTCTGGGCGTTGCTCATGACGAAAATTATCTCATTAGATACCGTGAAGTCGAGGTCATGTCAATGCTCCAATCCCAAGTGTTTTCGACTAGTGAAAGACACGCCTTAAAGTTGAGTCTCTCGCCGTGACTAGGTTCGCTGATGGCGCGTCCGCCGACTACGAGTCCCAGCTACTCGGAAGACGAACTAAGTGGTCTACCGCATCACTACACTTGCCTCATTTGCCTGTGCCAAGAATATGCTCGGCACCGAGCTCCTTGTGCCGCGTC
Organism: Phanerodontia chrysosporium; assembly: GCA_001910725.1. Classification (NCBI taxonomy): domain Eukaryota; kingdom Fungi; phylum Basidiomycota; class Agaricomycetes; order Polyporales; family Phanerochaetaceae; genus Phanerodontia; species Phanerodontia chrysosporium. Next base: position 2,493,551 of record MJGA01000003.1, read on the forward strand.
GTTGTGGAACCGCCTGGAGCTCTCCGGGGGTCATGCGCCGCGGCGGATGTTTCAGGTCGCGGAATGGGCGCAAGCGGGACTCCCCGTCGCATATATAAGGTCTCCCGATGAGCACATAGCACCTCACACTTTACCACGACCTACTTTACATCACGATCTGCGCACGCCTATCAGACATGTTCGCCGTACGTGCTTAGTCTTCTCAGGTTGCGGGACGCCACCGACGGGATTTTGGTTCGCAGATTGTTGAGACCCCTATCAATGCCCACTGCGGCAACAGCAACTGTAACTGCGGCGACTCGTACGTCTAGGAAGCGCAGTCTCTCCATTTCGTCGCTCATGTGGGATTCCTCCGTTCCTAGGTGCAAGTGTGAGGCTGGCAACTGCAAGTGCGGCTCGAAGTAACGAGGTTTCACCGCAAGTTGTCGGGCATTGTTCACCCTCCCAATGGGATTAAGTGTTTGGACGCTGTACGAGGTTGGAAGTCACCATGTACGAGTAATCAATGTTCAACAATAGTTGGAATATTTGTTGTGACAATGGGTCGTGTGGCGCAAGATCATTGTCTGGTAAGAACACTTTCACTCGAGCGGACAACAATGTCAGGCGAGTGGCCCCGGTGAGCACAATGGGCATTGCACATCTGACCTTGAATATAAGCTCGAAAGCGTAGACCGCTCGAACTTAACTTCACTCTTCTCCACAACACACAAGTACACAATCCGCCATGCCCGCCACCACTACCCTCGACGCCGCCTCTCCCGCGGCGCACACCACGACCGGGCTCATCCTGGGCGACCACGACACGAACACGCCAAGCACCCGCACCCGCCTCTTCGAGAACTACGACCACGACCGCGGCGAGAACACCGTGTGGCTCTGCACGGGCGACGGCGGGGACGGGCGGCACTTCTGGCACTTCACCTGGCAGACGGGCGCGCATGGCTTCGGGCAGCGGCTCGTGCACGCGGGCTGGGACAGTGCGGGGCGCGGCGCACTCGTGGCGCAGACGGTGCTGCACAAGGACCTCCCGCCGCACTCGCGCGTCGTCCTCACGCTCGGCTCGCTCGACTTCAACCAGCGCCTGCTCCTCGAGACCGTCATGCAGGACACGCCCGTGCCGGCCCTCTCGGAGGGCACGTGTGCGGGTCTTAGGAAGGAGTGGTGCAAGCAAGTTGTTGAGCAGGGCGTGGCGATGAAGCTCTTCTCGGGGTTCGAGCTGCGGGTGGCCCTGGAGCTCATTGATCAGGAGGATAAGGCGTGATGGACACTCGGCATTCGGTTGCTCTGGAAGCAATTTGTAACACATACTGTACAACGCAATTCAGCCCTATGACCCCATTCAATGCATTGTGCTTTGACTGCCGTTCATCTAGGCCACGAAAATGACAGCCGAGCTTGATTATAGAAGGTCAAACTTCAAACGTGGCGTGGGCACGGTGTTCTTGATGGCGTTTCGACCCTACCTGGGTGGCCAAGCCACAGAAATGGGCAAGCACTTGTTCATTCGTAGATATAAAAGCCCTGCAAAAGTGAGAGAACGCAACTTACAACGCAACCTCCACTCACCTCACAGAACTCGAGAGCAACCATGCCAGCCTCGGCTTTAGCTACCATGCCTAACCACAAGGAAGAACTGACACTCGTCATCGGCAAGTCCCTGGTGGACCCCCGCGAGACGGTCTGGTACCTCGGCTGGCGCGAGGGCAACGGACTCGAAGGGCGGATCTGCTGCGGCTATGACACGATGGGCCGCCTGTTCCAGCGCGAAGACCTCGGCGTCGGGCTCGAACGCCTTACGGACGCGGACGCGAAGGTGATCCCGCTCGGCGCGCTGGACCGCGAGCAGCTGCGGGTGCTGCGAGCCATCGTGCATGCGTCGACGCCGCCCGTGCTGCCGCGGAACGTGCCCTGGATGCGCTCGTGGAAGCGGAACGAGTGGTACCTCCAGATCTTGCGCGCGGCCGAGAGCAAAGGCTTGTTTTCGGATGATGCGGTCCATCGTTGCTGGATGGAGGCCCTCGCGGAGAATTGGCTCGAGCAGGAGGCGATGTGCACGCCCACGTCGGACGTGTTCGAGCCGAACCGTCATGTTTATGGAGGATTTGCGGGACTGAGCTTCTAGTGTATAGCTTGTCGCGTTTTGCCTCAACCAACTCCGTGTCGTTCGCGTCGACGTGTATGTAGAACTGTAGTACGCACCTCAGATGAACCCTCGTAATCACACAGCAGCTTCACAGGTATTTTTGAAGCGATGAGATTAGATTGCGAGTACACGACACAGTGGTGAGAAGGAATGTACGAGCCGCATAGTCAAGCACTTCCCACCCCGTCTCCCTGTGAAGGCAAAGACGGCTAAGAAGCGCTCCGGCTTAATTGGGCCCTGGTAGAGTTCGTCTCCCCTCGCCGACTCGCTACCCCAGCATCGCGAAAGGATGGACCAGAGTTGCCTCGGCACGAAGACCGACGCTGCAGTGAGGGTGGTAATGAATGCCGAAAAAGCGTGGAAAATGGCAATTTTATGGGCGCGCAACGGCCGGGTGATGGCCGAGTCGGGCTGCTGACGGGCCGGGCGGCGTGAGCCTGAGGCGATATGACGTGCGGTGGCTTCGAGAACGCGCCGCCGTGCTCGACGGTCGCTGCGATGATATAAGGACCCTCTCAGGCTGAGCAAGACATGCTCACACGGCTCTCTGCTGTCCTTCGCCATCTCTCCTACAACCGCGCCGCCATGTCCACCGTACACAACCCCAACCAGGCCTGCTGCTCCATCCCCCGGCCAGGTCTGACTACACTCCCAAGGCACCTACAAGCCCTATGCAGGCTTCAACAAGGTACGTCCCGACCCTCTCACGTCCCATCCCTCCCCTGAAGTGGTCTGCGTAGGTGTATGTCACTGGCCCTGAGAAGCCGGGAAAGCTCGCCCTCGTCTGTGTCTTTGACATCTTTGGGTGCGCTTCATCTCCTTTGCACCTGCATGATAAGACACTGACGTGTCATATATGCGCCAGCTTCAAGCCACAGACGCAGCAGGGCGCCGACATCCTCGCCGAGCAGCTGGGTGCGCAAGTAGTCATGCCCGACTTCTTCGAGGGCAACGCGCCCTGGCCAGTCGACAATTTCCCGCCCTCCACCGACGAGGACAAGAAGAAGTTCCAAGAGTGGTTCGGCGGCTTCGCCAACCCTGCTAACCACGTCCCACGCGTTATCAGGTCGGCGAGACCCTGAAGAGCGAGGGAGTCCAGTTCATTGCGGTCTACGGGTACTGTTGGGCGGCAAGGTCGCTGTCAACGCTGCTATCCAACCCGGAAACCCATTCGGAGCGGTCTCGGAAATTCACCCCGCGTATGTAGCATTTCACCTCTACCTGTGTGCCTTTGTCTCATTATCACGTGTAGCTTGCTCTCCGCGGATGACGCTAGCAAGCTTGAAATTCCCTCGGCCTGTTCCCTAGCAAGGAGAACCGGAGGATGAGGTACGATTCAACCTCAGGTATGCTACTCGGCGTACTCAGCACACGTATTTCCTCGCAGTTCAACAAGATCAAGGACACATTGTCGAAGAAATCTTTTGCGACAAGTGCTCTTCAAGATCTTGACAGGTAACGCATCCAGATTCACTACCTCAACATTAAACTTACTTCATGTGTGTAGCTTCCACGGCTTTGCTGCGCGCGTGCCAACCTCGCGATGACCTGACAACAAGGCCAAGTACGTCATCCTTGACCCACGCAAACATCCTGATCTGACATACAATACGCAGGTACGAAGAGCTTTACCAGAAGCTGTTGCAATTCGTGAAGAACGCCAGTGGCCAGGCGTAATAATTGCCTGTGTACTTTCAACCCGTAGCACTCGAGTGCCATGCAAATCAATTAACCAAAGTAAATTTGTACTGTAGTGTACATATAACGTTGGATCTGTTTTTCATAAGTTGTTGTTGTGAGTGTAGATGCAGTTGCGGGGTCTATTCGGTTTGCAAGACTTCGGCAAGCGAGTCGTGGCGTGGGAACAAAGTGAAGCGTCTGCCGTCGAGCGA